>JAGIQG010000007.1:99343832-101743832 GCA_024679065.1 Sphyrna mokarran
GAATGAATTTATGTTCTGAAAAGAGACTATGTTTACATAGTAAACATAGTGAATGTTTTTTTTGATTGAAAGTGCTTTAAAAAACTAAAGTCTACAATAGGCACTTAGAACTTATTTTATTTTATCTCAGCATGGCTCTTGAGGTTTGCTTATGGTGGATATTCTGAGTTGGCATGGTAGGTAAGGGCAAAGGGTGGTAGGTAGCAGGGCATAAATTGCACTAAGTTGAAAATTATCTGGCATAGAGCTACAAAGAGCCATAGGATGGGCAGAGAGTTATATGTTGGCATGGAGAGTCTGAGATGGAATGGGGATGAGTACAGGGCATGAAGTAGCATGGGGTGGCATAGATCAGACATACAAGTGTTGGGAAGGGTGTAGCTATGTGAGAAATAAGGGTTGGAATGCTATTTTTTTACTTCAATGCATTTGAAAAACCTTTGACAAAACACTGGTGCACCAAGGCAGGTCTCTTGTCAAGATTGCCCCTGCTCCCAGCAGCATCTGTCTTCATTCCCAGGTCACTTGATCCAACTCCAAGGGGACGCAACTTCTCTAGAATGAAAATCCCAATTTCCAGGGCACATTTGACCAGGAGCCATATAATGTCCTGTTTCTGTGCTCCCGACAGAGAGCAAAAATTTAGGCCAAACATATCACTTATTACAACCCAGAAAAATATAGAAAACTAAGCTTTTACTGGGACAAAAAAATTACAATAGAAAAATTAAAATGACTGCATAGTTTTAAAAAACCTACTTCTACAGGCCAGGCCACATTTATGCACTAGTTAATATGGGAAAGCTCCAACATGAAATCCGGTGTGAGACTAATCAACAGATATTCTGCAAGTATAATGAGATTCATGCTGAACACCAACAAAGTCTGCCAAAAGCTGTATGTTTTCTTTCCTGTAAAATGCAGTATACAGCACACAGGCCACACAGGGATGCATGCCCAATTTCAACCTCTATTACTGATTACTTAGCTCTACGCTACTTGCAGAGCCTTTTTAAGTACATAATTCTAATTTCTCAGCTACATCTAGTGTAATGGCTTGTAGCCATTGTTATGTTTATAATAAGACTATTTCTTGCCTCCCAAATTATGTGCAGAAGTATCCATATACCTTTTTAAAATAAGGCACTCGCTAACATGCCTTTCTGTCGGACAGATGCTGGAGCATTCACTTCCCGTCCTCTATATTTCTCCTCATCTTTTTATTCTCCTAAGTAGGTTAAAATCATCTGTTTTCTGTCTCATAATTTTCTATACCTCTAATTTTCTCATGACCTACTGTGAAGCTTTACTTTGGCTGCCGGCCACAAGCACAGCTGATGTGACTTGTATGTCCTCGCTGGAGTACTCTGGAGAGCCAAGTCTTGAAATATACTGTCTGATCAAAACGTATGATCATTTAATGCAATCAACTGAAATTTTCCTCTGCTATTTTACTTTCAATGGATTTTATTTTCAAAGCATGGATTATTAAAAATGTTAGCGGATTTTGGAGTTAAAAGCATGCTTGAGGTTTCAGTCAATTAATGTTAGTTTCAGAAATCTCTGTGGAGGCTGATTATTACCCAAATGGATCTTTGATTACTGAAACATGAACGTAACAGGAAACTGTCTTTTTTCCCATGAATGCCATTGTTACAAGAGATGATTCAATAATCCTGAGTTCCCAGTAGGCAATAGCACCAACAGGGAGCATGTCATGGGAAACCATAGGCAGCATCATGACTTGCATTCACTACTGGTGCAGTCTGCAAGATGTCAAAGCTGGGACCCGAATATTACAGCGTACATAACACTTCGGAAGGACAGAAAGCTAGAAAAATGTGCAAGGGTAGTTCTGTCAATTAAGGATGGCAGTAGTACATTAGAGAGGGATAGCCTTAGTTCTAAAGGTCAAGATGTAAAATTGGCTTAATGGAGATGGATAAATAGTAAAGGAAGTCACACGTGGCAATAGTCTACAGGCCTGGTCCCCTTAGACTAACCACACTATAAGACAGCTAGGCAGGAAGACATAATAGAGTGTGTGACAAAGTTACATTAATAATCATGGGTGATTTTAATCTGTATAATGATTGGAAATATCAGATTCACAAGGATCACCTGGAAAATGAGTTCATTCCATGTTTTTGGAACAGTTTCTTAGAGCAGCATACTGTACAGCCAATCAGAGACAGACTACTTGAGATCCGGTAATGAGCAACAAAACAAGATCAACTAATGGCTTTGAGATGGCAGTGATTATAACATGATTGAATTTCACATTCATTTTGAGGGAGAGAAGAGTAGGTCTAAGACTAGAGTTTTAAACTTAAATAAGGACAATTATGAGGGTGTAAAGACAGAGCTGGCTAAAGTAAATGGGAAATTCAGTTTGAGTAAAAGACAGTAGAAATACAGTGGTAGACACTTGAGATATTTTGTTATATTCAGCAAAGATGCAATTCAGCGAGAAAGAAAGGATTAAATTTCCCAGCACTTCTCATTGACAGGAACTTTTAATTCTGCCAAAGGCAGCCCTACCCCAAAAGTTTCCCTGGCAACAGGATGAGCAGGACACACAAAACATCATAGTCATTGCTGGGACAGGAAAATCCCACTGGCAGCCAATGGTGAGCTGCCTTTGAAGGCAGAAAATATGCCGTGAGGTGACCGGAAATTCCCACCCAAAGACTTGGGGAAGGACACACCAGCCGTATCTAACTAAGGAAGTTAACAGCAGTATCAAATTGAAAAAAAGGGTGCAATTCTGAAAAGATTGTGAGCAGGTCAGATTGGCCAGAACATTAAAGAAACTGCAAAAAATGACTTAAAGAATAATGAGGGAGAAATTAGACTTTGATTACAAGCTAGTTCATAACAGAAAAATAGAAAAATGTATTTAAAAAGGAAAAGCATAAGTAGTATGATATGGAGAGGTTCATTGAGTGGGCAAAAATTTAGCAGTTGGAATATAATGTGGTAAAATGTGAACTTGATCACTTTTGCAGGAAGAATGGAAAAGCAGCATATTACTTAAATTGAATGAGATTACAAACTCTACGGTACAAAAGGATCTGGTTATCCTGGTACATGAAGTTAGTGTATGGGTACAGCAAGTGATTAGGTAGGCAAATGGAATGTTGTTGTTTCATGCAAGGGGCATGGAATATAAAAGTAAGGAAGTTTTGCCACAGTTGCACAGGACATTGGTGAGACATTAGCCAGAATTCTCTGGCGATTCATGCCAGCGGGATTATCTGGTGCCACCTGCAGTGCACCCTCACCCATGGATTTCCCTTTGGCATGGGGTGATGTCAATGGGCATTCCATTGACAGCAGTGGGACCAGACAATCCAGCCATCAGCATACAACACACCACCTCCCATCAGCAGGAAAATGCGGCTGGGAGGCTGGAGAATTTCACCCAATATGTAGAATACTTTGTACAGTACTGGTTTCCTTGTTTAAAAAAGATAGTTCAGAAAAGGTTCTCTGAACTTATTCCTGGGATGATGGGGTTATTTTATAGGGAGGGTTGGACTGGATGGATCTGTATCCATTGGGATTTAGAAGAATGAGAGGTTATCTTATTAAAATACATGAAATTCTGAGCTTGATATCATTAATTTTGAAAGGATGTCTCACCTTGTGAAAGAGACCAGAACTAAAGAACACATTTTAAGAATAAATAAACTAGCTTGTTTTAATCTCATGTAAGTAGAGATGAGGGGAAACTTTTTCTCTCACAGGGTAATGAGTCTGTAGTCCTCTCTTCCCTAGAGACTGTACAGGCAGGGTCATTAAACATTGTTAAGGCAGAGATAGATAGATTCTTAACTAATAGGGGAGTCAAAAAGTATGGGGGGACGGGGAGTGGGGGTGGTGTTGTAAGCAGGAATGTGGTGTTGAGACCACAATTGGATCAGCCATGATCTTATTGAATGGCAGATGTTATGACCCTTGGCCAGACTCAAGTTGTTGACAAGATTTGGTTAGGGACCAATAATGATTCGTTTAAAACAGACAAAGTTTAATATCAACACATTTGCTAAATGAAGAAAGCCACAAGATTGCATGGCTTTTCAACAAACAAAAATAAACCTAACTATATAACGTTCAAAAAGTAAAACAATTTATATTATATATCTTATATCCTAACATTCAGAGCAAGTATGAGGTACATGTGAATTAACAAGCCAACTGTGGTTAAATGCCACACTACACAATAAATTGTAAAAGCAATCAAAAGAGATTCCATGGAATTATAATATTCTGCCCCTGGCATCTATAACATTGTAAATCAACCAATTTCACTGAAATAAAAATAATTACTGTGGATGCTGAGTCTAAAACAAAGTCAGAGAATGTTGGAAAATTTCAACAGGCTTGACAGTATTTGTGGAGAAAGAATAGAGCTAACATCTAGATTCTCTCTCCACCAATGCTGTCAGATCTGCTGAGATTTTCCAGCATTTTCTGTAATCTCACTAAAACTTTGTTTTTCTCATCTTGCTCATCTTGAACATCTTGCTTCAGAATTCTTCCCAAAGGTCGTTCCAACTCAGACGTCTTCAATGATAGTCCATATCGCAGGGTTTTAACCTTGCCTTCCAAAATTCTGTTCGCCTGCATTCCAGAGTTCACTCAAACATCAGCTTACAGACACAATTTCAGCTCTGTTGCCATGTCAAGTAGGACAGCACTCTTCCAAAGGGGTACATTTATCCCAAAGGCCTTATATACAGAGTTTCTAACCTTTGGCTGCCTTTTTGAATCTAGGGAGGTTTTCTTGAGCCTTCATTAATTATTGAACTTATCTGTTCTTGCCCTTTTACCAATTGGAGTTTGTTTCTCTACTTTTTTTTCTTTCTGGAATCTGTGTCCCTTCTTTATCCCTCACCTGGGACTTCATTTGGGCCCCCCCTCTATCTTCCTGTATCCCTCCGTTGTTCCTGTCCTGGGGACACTTCTTGAAGCCTCTTCCTGTTCTGCTCACTTAGCCCTCTCTGGGACACTTCAGATTAATACCGACTCACTGACTAAGTATGGACTCAGTAAGTACTGCTCTGAAAACCCGTGATACCAAATAAACCTGTTGGACTTTAACCTGGTGTTGTGAGACTTCTTACTGTGCCCACGCCAATCCAATGCCAACATCTCCACATCATAAAAACGGACTCTCCAAGAACTACTGATCTGATGACTTATTACAATACTCCAAGAGGGTCCTGCTATTAGACAGGAACAAATGTAACAAGCAATGGAGCATCCTGTGCCTTAAATGTTACAATCTCCATAGCCTTCTAATTAAGCACACAGACATAAACAAAATAGATTTTAGGACATAGAGCAAGCTCAAGGGACTGAACAACCTACTCCTGCTTCTAATTGATATGTTCATATCTTGTTTGCTTGAATACCAATTCAATGAATCACCTTAAAGGGTAGATTTCATGAAATCAAGCAATGGGCCTCTGCTGCCCTGCAAATCCTGATATGTATTTCCAAAGCTTTCACAGGGAACACAAATTCATAAAATTTGCTGTTATATACTTTAATATTTCTTGTGAATAAATATATGCACATTGGAATAGAATTTTGCTTTTGTAGAATTGGAGCATATCTTCAATATGGTACAACTTTCTCCATCACAAAAATTTTCTGGCCTTGGGGACACTTACGTATTTAATGTGGTTTATCTGGCCTCTGTTGAAGGAGTTGAAGTGAAGATTGATAGCTTTATGAGGCTGCCACAGCCAAAGTAAGAATGTTGCCACTTTGCTACCAATAAAATTCAGGAGGAAAATGCTTATATTTACAAACTTTGGGCCTGTAATCCTGACATAAATTCCACAATTTTCTAGGCTATAAAATTTAAATCCTCCTCTACTTTACCAAAGCAACATTCAATGTCATGAACTAAACAACAATTCTAGCATCCAACGTTGTTACAGTACAATTTACAGAAAATATATCAAATTATATACTCTATGACTTGGATAATATTCCTGCCCATATAAGGATAAACACATCTACACTGCTGTTAACTTACAGCAGAAATCCCTGGAAATTAAAGGGTGCATTGAGCCAGCAGTGTGTCTCAGAAACAATTTCCTGCCCACACCAAGTAAAGTTACGTCGCCTCCCTGTATAATACCATCAAAAATACTTATGCAATTTATATGCACACATTTTATGTGCACACGAGGTTCAAAATCTTTTTCCCTCAGTTCTGTGCTTCATATTGTTCTATTTCAGTTGTTCCTAATCTCTTTACTTCTATTTCTCACTCTCCTGTTCTCCAATTTATTCCCAACTTGTATTTATATAGCACCTTTAACACAATAAGCAACCTGAGGTGTTTCATAGGAGTATTACTGAATTGAATTTAACACCATGGGGGCGATTTTCCCACTCTGTTGCACTGTGAGACATCTGCAGAGGCCGTTTCATGAGTTCCCGCTGGTTACCTGGGCCTCTGTGCCAAAGATTTCCAGAGTAATCAGCTTCACACCCAAAATTAGCACGGAGCTGATTACCATATGGAAATCCAGATTTCTATTTCATTAGTGCGCCTGGGACTGAAGTCTCGGGCTTGCTAACATCTCCCCACTGCTGCTGGGAGTGGTTAACTCCAGCAGGATTTACAACTGCTCCCCACTAATGGGGAATAGGCAGCCAACCCCACTGGAGGGAACAGAGGCCATTGAAGCCTCCTCAGCAAGTCAGGAGTAAGGGACGGTTACCTTAGGACAGTGCCAACCTGGCAGTGCCAGTCTGGTACCCTGGCACTCCCAAGGGGCAAACTGGCAAACTGCAATGCCCAAAGAGCATCTTGGCACTGTTCACATGCATTGGGCTATGCCAGGGGTAGGTTTAAAACTGTGATAAGGAGGAACTATTTCTCACAGAAGGTGATGAATTTGAATTATTAAGTGGTTTCAAGAAGGATATTGTTATATAGATATATTCCTGATAACAATGATTGGGTTGAAAGGATATGGGAGACAGGTAGAGAGGATATGGGAGACAGGTAGGAGACCACGGAAAGATTAGCCATGATTTGATTGAATGGCAGAACAAACTCAAAGGGCTGAAATGTCTATTTCGATTCCTAATTCCTTTGTTCCTATGAAGACATGGCCACAAAAGGTGGAGCAAGTAAAAGTGGAGATACAGAATTGGTGGAGTGTAGATATACTAAATGATTGGTGGGCTGGAGGAGACTAATCCTTTACTTTTGTCTTCTCCCTGTGAATTTTTCTCCTCTCTAACTTTCATCTCCCTTTCACCTGCTTTACTTTGCTCTTAATTTTCACTTTCTCCTCCTTCTTGACTCTTTCTGAAATATTACTCCAGTGAGTTTTCTTTTCTAGAAGCAGAGATGCTGCCATAGCCTGCTGTGTTTTTCCAACATTTTCTGTTTTTAAATTTGAGCCAACAATCCTCAAGCTTTAGACACTTATCACAGATGTGATTGTTGAGAATCTTGTTAATCTTCATAAACTTCCACAAACTGCAATTATAGCATGCCACTTACTCTGCCATCTCTATCCATCCTTTTGCTTTTTCAGTTAGCTATGGTTCAATCAAATACTTTGGCTTTATTAATTAATTATTTTAAGTCATTTATGTAATAAAGTAATAACAAACTCTAGTTTCACAGCTGTGTGTTTAACACTTCCTGAACTTAGAGAGCAAAAATATTAGAAAATTAACCAATCACCTGTCATTACGGCTTGATTTCTTTTGTCAGTTTTGAATTCTCTGAATATATACTTCCATCCACTGGATCTCTCCAAGGTCAAAAACCTTGTTGAGAAATATGCCCAGACATATTCACAACAGTTCAGATGGGATCTGACTAATGTTCCTGAGGATGCGTAGTCTTAAAATATAGTCTAAAAGGTACACTGTATGCCTTGTTCTTTAATAAAAACTGTGTGTTTACCCACACAAAAAAATTAAAGGAATGTACAAGAAAAAACGAGCTGAGCAGAACAACTAAAATTTAAAAGGAACATTGGTTCTGAGCAAAGCTCTTGTACCACTGAAACATGACTTCCTTAACCCACTTGAGAAAAGTCTAACATTCCATTTATGATTAATTTTTCCTCCCTTTGCATTAGTTATCAGTGACTTTTTTGCACCAGAATACCAAAACTCCATTATTCTCCTCAGGAAAAGATTCCATTTTATCTTTATGGATTGCCTCCCATTTGATCATATCAAACTCCATCGCATGGAATCATAGAATTCCTACATTGCAGAAAGAGGCCAATCAGTCCATTGAGTCTGCACTGACCACAATCCCGCCTAACCCTATTCCTATAACCCCACATATTTACCCTCTGATCCCATGACACTAGGGTCAATTTAGAATAGCCAATCAACCTAACCCACAAATGTTTGTACTGTGGGAGGAAACCGGAGCACCCAGAGAAATCCACACAGATATCGGCATAATGTGCAAATTCCACACAGACAGTACCCAAGGCCAGAATTGAACCTTGGTCCCTGGTGTGTGAGGCACCAGTGCTAACCACTATACCATCATGTCATAGTTTTAGCCACTAACTTACAGTTGAAGTTCTCTTTGTAACTTCATGCTGTCATTTAAACTTACCTCCGAATTGACTGTCATTATTTATATTACTCTCTGTTCTTCATCCAAGTGGTATCAGCCATGGTTCTATTAGTGTAAGATTCCTGATTCATATTCCACTCCAGGGCTTGAGCACAAAACTCAAGGCTGTTGGCAGTGCTGACTTTTGGATCAGACATTGGGTAAATGGAGATTTCATTGAATCTCCATTCTTCATCCCCTCTAGCAGCAGTGGTGAGGCATGCTTGGCCAAAAAATTCCAGCCATAAAATCAATGCGCTGTTTTCCTGTTTGGGTGAATGTAAAAGATACAGTAATACTATTTTGAAGAAGAGTAGGGAAATTATCCCTGAAGTCCTAGACAATATTTATCTCCATAATCAACATCACAAGAAACAGATTATTTAATCATTGTTGTCTGTGAGGGTATGCTGTGCACAAATTGCCTTGCTTCTTTAAATTATTTATCTATATGATGAAAAGCTGAGGTTCCTGTATAGATACCTGGATTACACTATTCCTCAAATTTGAACATGTTCCATAGAATCATAGAATCTACAGTATAGAAGGAGGCATTTGGCCATCGAGATTGCACTTACAACAATCTCATCCAGGTCCCGTCCAATCCCCAATAACCCACATATTTACCCTTCTAATCCCCCCTGGCATTCGGGGACAATTTATCCTGGCCAATCAACCTAACCCACACATTTTTGGATTGTGGAAGGAAATCGGGGCATGCTGAGGAAATCCACACAGGCACGAGGAGAACATGCAAACTCCACACAAACAGTCACCTGAGGCCGGAATTGAACCCGGGTCCCTGGTACTATGAGGCAGCAGTGCTAACCCCTGTGTTACTGTTCCCTTTATCTCTTCCTTCCAATTTTTTTCCTATTTATTCAATGTGGGTGCCATTGATTGGATCAAGCATTTATTACCTATCCGTATTTGCTCTTGGACTGAATACATTTCAGAAGGCATTTTAAGAGTCAACCATATTGCTTTGGTCTGAAGTCACATGAAGGCTAGGCCAGATAAGGAAGCATGATAGACTTCCTTCCCTAAAGGACATGAGTGAACTCAATGGTCTTCATGACAATGATCAACATTTACAAATTTTTATTGAATTCAAATTTCGCCATCTGCTGCAGTGGGATTAGAACCCGGGTCCCAAGAGCCTTACCTGGATCTCTGGATTGCTAGTCCAGTGATAATGTCACTATGCCACCACTTCAATTGGCATAGATTATTTTCAATGCCGCATGCTTTCTCATTTTTGTTAATAAACTCTTGAGTTAACTCTGGCACTAACAACCAGCAAGAGCATTGGCTAAATTTTTGCTGGAGGAGCAGATACATTGCTATCTCTGGAGGCTAAGCCTCAGCTCTCCTGTGGTTCTTACTTAGAACAGATGCTCCAGAATCCTAGCTGTGGTGGTCCCCAAAGCCAAATGATTTTCCATAGAGCTAAGAGCATCAGGAGAAATTCCATGATGGTGAACAATCTGTCATATTGACAGAGCTGACAGTTCTGTCCACGTTGGACAGATAGTTCTTGCAACATCTAGACGTGTGTTGGGCCCAAACCATTGCAGGCTCTGTGGATCCTGCTCAATCTTGCTCAAAGTTACACTACACCCTTAACATTTCATGGTGTACACAATCTTTGCTAGCCTGGGTCTTTCCTAATAGTAGAAAAAAAACTACAGGCAATTCGCAACTTTACGACATTCAAGTTACAAAACTAGCACTTGCAACATTTATAAATTTGCTCCTTGTCTTGGCTTTACAATGCCAGTTTCAATGTTATGATATATTCTGTGCACCCATTTTTCATATTTTAGGATCACTGACCCCAAATGAGCCCATGGAAGGGGAGAAACCTCCCTCCAATTTTGTGGTAAAAATGTGGCTTTACAGTGCAAAGGTATTGGGACAGAGATAGGCAGGATTTTTGATGGACAGGAGTAGTGGAATGGGAGAGGCAGTGTTATCTCTCTTTGTTTTGTGTTCCCATATGCCAGCATCATACTTGGCTCATCTTCTCTTGTCTCCATGTGGTTAATCTCTTACAGTGAATTGTCAGCTGACAAATTGCTTCAGACAAGTGGCTTAGTATCACCTGGATCACCAAGCAGATACACAAAAAACCTAAAGGATTGGACATTAACATGTGTTAATGAATGAATCACCCATTTTTAACATTATACCTATATGAAAATTGGTTCCAATTTACAACCTTTCAACTTATAACATGGTTTTAAGGAACCATCTGTGGAATATGACCAAGGACTGCCTGTATTGTACTTCATTTCTGCAAGTAGTTTTAATCACCATTATAATTAGGGTCCCTTGTGTAGCCTTCTTTGCTTTTGTGCTATTTTCATTACACCTTCATTCGCTCGAGCCTTGAATGACCTATTGTATATTGGTCAGAATGGGCAAAAATAATGGACAATATAAGCATTCTGGAAGTTTCTGTTGAGCAACATAGTTTCAAGAAACATCTTGACTAGGGACTTATAAAATTATCCCAGAGAAAGCAAGCCCTGGAACAAGTCCAAAAGAATGTATATGACCTGTTCCAATTTCACATGAACAGTTGGGCAGAATAGCAGAATTTACACCTCTTAATCAGAACAGATTGTGTTGGAAAGAGTTCTTTATATAAACAACTTGCTGGCTGAAGTCATTACTCAAGACAAATTACTTTGGCCTGTTAAACAATTTTTCTGGTTTCTTTCTGAAAATATGTTGAAATTGACATAGTATCTTGCCTTTGGAGAATGTAAATCTTCATGCTATTGGAATTACCTGGCGAGCTTCCCAGAACTCTTGAGGCAATTAAATTTTCCTGTGAAGGTTACACAGGAAAATACTCAATCACAGAAGCCAATGTTTTTTAGTGCAATGTTATGTCACAGATGTACATTAAATTATTGCACTTATGTGTAAATTTGGAAAGTAAAATTGCATGGTAATAATTCTGGACAAACTATACAATAACATATATTACTTTAGCGTCATCTAAAACATTTGTATTACGCAGAAGGTATTTTGTGCATGACCAAAGCAAATTATCTGTACTGATTTTCTCTATGCTGTTTTGCCAAATTGCTGAATCTTATGCATTTTTAATGATAAAATGGCAGATCAGTATTGAATTCCAATCAACTCAACCGAAAAGAGTGAATTTTGCAGTTATAGAGAACGTTCCACCTACTCAGGACATGCCAAAGCACTTTACCATTAATGAAGTACTTTGAAGTATAGTTATAGGAAATATAGATAGTGGAAACAGCCACTAATTTCTACATAGCAGGAATATGTACGTAGCAATGTGACAATGAGCAAATAATCAGTTTCAAAGAAGTTGCTTAAGGGATAAAGGTTGACCAGGATACCAGGAAAAATTCCTTGCTCATCTTTAAGATAGTGGCATTGGAAGGGATCTTCTGTTCCTGTTTTCGGACGGAGGTGGAAAATCAGATGGTAGTGCCAAAGAAGTTTTTATGCTGGCAGGATTTCCCTGCTCGGTTGTCCCCGCCTCACACCGATGATGTAATAGGAATCCCAACTTTAAATACCCTTTGCATCTATTTTAATATGCAGATCATGTCTTTATGCATGATCATAGCTCCACATTAAATTGTTCATTTACATCAGCGTAAAGGCACAGCAATGTGATTCACAACAAGTCCCATGACATACACGTGATGAGCAGAACATATTACTTTAGCGTCATCTAAAACATTTGTATTGTGCAGAAGGTATTTTGTGCATGACCAAAGCAAATTATCTACACTGATTTTCTCTATGCTGATTTGCCAAATTGCTGAATCTTATGCATTATTAACGATAAAATAATGCATAAGATTCCAATCAACTCAACTGAAAAGAGTGAATTTTGCAGACCCAGCGGAGAAAGGGTCATGCCTGGACAGTGCTGGAGAGCAGTACCAGTGGTCATCTTCTCTGGGGGAGATGCTGGGACGTACCATGTAGGAAGGTGGTGGGTGGAGTGGGTAAGTTCTGTCATGGGGGGATGTTGTCATTTTATTTTTTAAAATTGGGGCAGGGTCTACATTTTGTTTTTCTTAATGAGTTTAAAATATGCTGGCCAACTTGGCGGGCTATCCTCCACTTTTCCCGCTTAAGCTCAGGCAAAATTCTACCCATCGAATTTTTTACATCCAGCTGAGAAGGCAAACATTCCTAGTCTGACTGACATCTAATCCGAAAGGAAGCAACTTAGCTCTAAAGAGTCAGGCTATATTTTGTACTCATATTTCTAGATTGGGATTTGAATCTCTAACTTTCTGATTCAGGAAGCGAGAGTGATGTTACTGAGCCAGAGTATCAGATTGTTTGTAAGTGAAGAGATTGTCATAGATGTTGCAACCTGTAATGATAGAGAACAGCAACAAACAGCTTCTATTTCAACGACAACCAGCGACTGAATTACTGGGAGAAATTAGGTAGTAACACAAAAAAATGTTAAATGTTTTGCATATTCATGTTGCTGTGGGAAGTGATGCATTATGACTTCGTCTGGATGATGAAAATATAAGGTATGATGCTCCATTATCTTTGTCACATTATCTACTTACCTTCATTGATTTTATAGCTTTTCTATTGTATAAATATTACAAAGAGATGTTTCTCCCTAGATACCACTACTTAGCATCCAGAGGCAAGTCCAAGAGCGTCAACTCTAATTGGAGGTTGGTGTGGAGGTGAGACCTGGCCCATATGATCCTTGATCACATGACACCTTCAAATTCCAATTCTTTTCCCGCATCTTGTGGTGGCACTAAGGCAGGCTTTTGTCTGTTTCCATAGCTAGTAATTCCCAGAACAGGTTGCTAGACTGCCACAAGAGGTTTACAGCTTTGAGGGGGCTCCACTCCATATCAAGCGTGGCTGACCAGGAATCTGCCAGCCATTAGCAGATTTAGAAAGATTTGCAGGTTGGCACTCTCAACCTGTTTCACTATGTTATGAGCACATCTTCTTCTACTATTAAATGCTAGATGGAATTCAAACCTGGAGTTCCTGGTTCAGAGGCAGACTCATTGCAGCATAAGACCTCCTTATCTTCAAATGTTATTGTATGTATCTTACACAATTGGGTCCTTTGTCACTATCTTTGTTTCAGCAGCTATTAGGGGTAGAAATACTAAGAACCAGGAAGCATCCATGATAGACAAAGCAGAGAAATCAATATTAGGGAAAAGGAGAGACTGAAGTATCTTTGATATCAACAGTATCTAGCAGCAGCTTGCTCAAATTGCACTGATAATTGATAACACTTGTAATACTCAATAACAAATACCCCTAATAACTGAATAGTAAAACTATAATTGATTGATAATTTGTATCTGACAAATAGTGATAGCCATAATGCCTTGATATCCTTCCCACCTATAACAAATAGTAATCCAACATCCTGATCATATTCGCCGTAGAACAACAGCTGAGAACACCCTCATTCCACAAATGTGGTCATGCTCCCCCATTGGTGCAACTTTTCACAGGCCTCAACTCTCTCCCATCTCCTTGGATACCCGATTGGACTCAGGTTCCATTTGAAGATGATAGGTCTGGGAGCCATAGTTGGAGTTGATCTGTACTTGAACTTCACATGTCAAAACTGACTGGCATAGGCCGAATGGAACCAAACCAAAAGATCATACACAGAGGAAGGCATTTCTCATTGGATGCATTATCTTTAACTGAGCTCAGTACCAATGGGTTGAATTTTCCCATGGGGTTCAGAAACACAAGCTTGTGACCAAATGGGAGTCTAGAGCCCAAAATTTATTTAAATATTGAGTGAATTCAAATCCCAGAAGCCAAGCAATAGTCTCCTCATTTGCCACATTGAAGGTGATTGGTTTTCCACTTAGTCTGTAGAGGGGATACTTCTTGGTAATGTCCAGCATTCTTTGTGTCTTTCCAGAATGCATATGAGGTTAATACTGAGATCCCAGTAGTAGAAGGTGCCTGCACAGGGGTCCTGGTGTGCCTAAAGTCTGTTTAGCAAGGACCCATCTGGTTCACAAATGTTTTTTAGGGAAATAAATCTGCCACCCTTGCCTTCTCTGGCCTATATCTGAATCCAATCCACAATTATGTAGTTGACTTTTAACTGCCCTCTGAAATAGCCTACCAAGCATTCAGTTCAAAGACAATAAATGCCAGCCCAGCCAGTGAAGTCCAATTCCTATGAGTGAAAATATTAAAAAGCACTCTTACATGGTAGTTCAAAACCTACCATTCAACAGGTGGGGTTTATCACGAGAAACTTGTTGGTGACTTCCAGTGTTTCCCATTCTTCATTCAAAAGATGACAGATCTTACTCAGGAAAGGTGCTCCTTATGGGGTGCTGAAATAGAAGGCGAGCAGTGGGTGGGTTGAACAGGTCACCATGGAGTGGGTAAGTGAAGTGCAACATGGATGGTTTCAATAAGATTGTGGATTTTCACCAGTCATGGATGTGTTTGCAAGATGTTGAGTGGAGAGTTCCAGTTATGATGCACACTGCTGTGTTCAATTGGGTCTCAATAAGATGTGTGTGTGAGAAGACCTTTGCCAGATGTGAAGAAGTATCTTTTTAAATGAAGTTGTTCATTGAATGTGAGCATCACTTGCAAGGTCACCATTTATTGTTCATCCCTAATTGCCCTTGAGAATACACAAAGGCTAAACAATATTCATCATAGCTCCTGCAAAGCAGCGAGTAGGTGGCCATTGAGATTTTCCTCATATAGTGGGAAAAACATTTTACACTTTTAAAGAGAAGTTAACTAACTACATAAGGGAAAAGGAATAGAATATTCTGCTCATAATATGAGATAAAGAGAACAGGGGAGGTTCATGTGGAACCTAAGATCCACTATAGGTTAGTTGGGCCAAATGGCCTGTTTCTGCACTGTAATGTCTATGTAGTGCTTCATCTCAGCATAATTTTTCAGTATAGGAGGTTAAAAGCTAACATTAGGATAAACAAGTCTGTAGGATCCAAGATGGGGTTGGGTGGTTGATAACATAGGCACTGGTTTGCCAGAGAGTGCAGATGTATAAGATATCTTCAGTAGAGAATGCAGATGAAGATTTTGGTAAGTTATAAAGGAAGGCTGATGGTGAATACAACCAAAAGTTTAATTCTGGAAAGTCTGGTACCGTGGTTAGCACTGCTACCTCACAGCGTCAGGGACGCGGGTTCAATTCCAACCTCGGGCGACTGTGTGGAGTTTGCACATTCTGCCATGTCCGCGTGAGTTCCCTCCGGGTATTCTGGTTTCCTTGCAAACTCCAAAGATATGCAGATTAGGTTGATTGGCCATGATAAATTGCGCCCCGGTGTCAGGGTACATACATGGGGTTATGAGGATAGGGCTGGATGGGATTGTGGTCGGTACAGACCCGATGAACCAAATGGCCTCCTTCTGCTCTGTTGGGATTCAATGATTCTATGAAATCCTGGGCTCATTGCCTAGGAATATCGATGAATCCATCACCCACATGGCACAGGACTTTTCACGGAGCTCAGCTCTCATTCTTTCTAGCATGGAGGCAGTGGCCAATTCCATTTGTACAATTGTGGACCGAACCGTGATGCAGTGTCCAATGGCCAAATGTTGTAGTTTCCATTACAGCATAAGCTGTAGCCACCCAAATGTTGTAATGGAAGCTCAGAGAACTTGCCTCATAGGTCTGGATACCAGTGCTCTAAAGAGCTTCTAGGACCTCAGGGTATACTATTCTCCAACAGTGGCTCCATGGAACATGAGCCTGCTTTCTTCTATCAGGATGACAGCATCTGTGTTCGCACCCTGCCACTTTGCCAACATCAATGCTAGAGTCCAGGATGTGAAAGTGCAGTTGGTTCTTCTAGGCCCTCAGTTGCTCAAGGTTGCCTTCCAAGGCCACCTGTTATCTCCTCAATTGAAAATCAGCAGCTTTTCACCAGTCATACTGCATGCACTGGAGAAGAACTTCATAGGTGCCCTCGAATAGGCAAAAGCACATGGAAGACAGGCAATAGGGGAATGTTTTTGTTAGCATGTGTAATGATTGACTTTATAAAATTGGAGCAGAATGTGAATTATTTGTGGTTTTATTTTTATGTTATCAGAAAAAGAATGATATAATGATCAATGTTAGAAGAAACATAATAAGGATGGCAATATTGATGAATGATATGGTGATTTTCAGAATATTATAGAGTTCTTTTGAAATGAAGGCATAATATGAGGCATCACCTGGCAGAAAGTTGTTTCTCTTCTCTCCCTAGAAAAACATATAAAGAACTCTTAAGTGAGGTCCACCAAAGATAGTAGCCAAGGAGAATGACACTATCAGGAAGACTTGTAGCATCTTGTATGCGTTGAATGTCGCTGAAACTGAGATAAGAGCCTTGCTCCTTAAAGATCCTCAGCGGATGTTATCTCCTGCTGACAACCATTCTACCCTATGTCCTATTGCTCTTCTAGCTTTTCTGCTCTGCATGGTGTCTTTTCATTCTCCCAGCCATACCAAGAGGAGATCTGGAAGTAACTTATGTCAGCACAAGCTTTATTTCAGCACCAACCAGGTCACTCCACATAGACAACTGAAACTTTAAGTATAGAAACACTCCAAAAATGTGTACAATTGCACCAACAGCCAGGGTAAATAATCCAACAACTAACTTGTATGTGTTTTACTATACCTTGAGTGGTACTTGTGTTGGGATGAAGACTAGGGTACAAAGAACAAAGAACAAAGAATAACACAGCACAGGAAACAGGGAGCCCACGCTGCCATTTTAACATTATGATTCCCTCTTACATCCATGACCCTTGTCTACGCTAATGGCACTCCACATTGGAAACCAGATTGAGGGGAGACTAATTTAGGAACAATTTGTTATACTAATCAGCCTAAGAGCACACCTTTGGGATGTGGGCAGAAACCGGAGCACCCAGAGAAAACCCACACAAGCACGGAATGTGCAAACTCCCACAGATACTGGCCCAAATCCATGTATCTGCACAGCAAACAGTGACAGTCACTGAGCTGTCGTGTTGATCATCAGCTGGTCCAGTTTAAGCGTGAACTAACGTGTGAAGCACTAGGCTACTCTTGAAACATCCAAGAGCAGCCCTCGCATGACCCACCACGTGTATGCCCCTTGTTGGACAACAAGGTGGATCAAAGCGCCTGTGGACTAAAAGAGAAAAACATCAATAATGTGCACATCTTATGCAAACATTCAAGGGAATCCCCAGAAGCTCAAAAGTAAAACAAGTGAGCCAGAAAATATATCGGAAAGTCCATAGGAATCAATTGATTCCCAGGAACATCCCCAAGGCTCTTGATCCTTATTTAAAACCATCTCCTATATGCTTCCATCTCTATTCTGCTCATGTGCCTATCTAAGTATCCCTTAAACAACTCCAGTGTGCCTGCCTCCACCACCTTACTTGGCAGTGCATTCCATACCTTCACAACCCTCTGTGCGAAAAACCTCCCTCTAACATCTGAATTACACTTTGCCCCCCTCACCCTAAGCCCATGGCCGCTTGTAATATTTGTTTCCAATCTAGGAAAAAGCTTACCACTGTTTACTCTATCTATACCCTTCATAATCTTATATACCTTTATTAGATCTCCCCTCATTCTCGGTTTTTCTAAGGAAAATAGCCCCAATTTGCCCAATCTTTCCTCATAACCAGTCCTTCCATACCACGCACCTAC
This sequence comes from Sphyrna mokarran, assembly GCA_024679065.1. Taxonomy (NCBI): domain Eukaryota; kingdom Metazoa; phylum Chordata; class Chondrichthyes; order Carcharhiniformes; family Carcharhinidae; genus Sphyrna; species Sphyrna mokarran. Next base: position 99,362,186 of record JAGIQG010000007.1, read on the forward strand.
TCTGCACTATCTCCAGGGTCTCCATGTCCTTCCGGTAGTAAGGCGACCAGAACTGGATGCAGTACACCAAATGCGGTCTAACCAACGTACTCCATGTCATTTTAAAATATGTTCATCGCATGTCAGGTTAAGACAGGAAGTCACTAAAACAGCACTGACTGTTGCTCACTGATTGTCATGATAATCTGCCAGCTCAGCATGCTGGTCAGTGGGTGTGCACACAAAAACTGCCTTACCAAGATGCATCCAGTGCATATCCCTTCAAAACTGTGCACATGCACCTTGGACACCACTTTCAAACATTTGGAGGTCATGTGGCATCTAAAAAAAACAGCGGTTACAGGATCCAAATTCTCCCCCATAGGCTTCCCAAATTCTCCCCCATATTCTCATCATAAAAAAAGCATTTGGCAAACCTGTCAAATTTATTTACCAGCACAGAACCCAAGTGTGCAAATTGCATCTAACTGAATTATTATACCACTTGTACCCATGATGACAGATCAATATTTCCCATAGTAGGGTTGGTTCTGGGTTGTCAAAACCGTCAACTTTAAATTTAATGGCTTTTTAGTATCTAAGTGCCTGATTCAAATTGATTGGCTAAATTCAAAAACCTGTTGTCTTGGTAAAAAGTACTGCCTGGCCTTTTGATACTAATGATTCAATTTGGTCTCTCTATATACTTGCATTCTAAATCTCTAAGTACAGAAAAAGCACCATCTTTTAACAGGACTATGCAATGCTTTTCCCCCTAACATTTTACAATTTTACCTACACCAAGTGCTAATTTCCGACCTCCCAATCTACAATTACTCTAAGCAACTTCACAACACAAAACGATATAGCAGATGTTCACTTCTGATGACAAAAATGTGCTGCAGTGTTCCCTTGGCATGAAAACTTACTAACATTCATTCCTTACTAAGTGAAGTGATTGCACCCATGTGTCAACTTCTTCACCAGGATGAGGAAAGGCATTGGCAGGAGCACTATAACAGTGCATTCAACATATTCAAGGACCTACTTTCAGCCCTTCCAGTGTTACGATGCTCTGATTTCCAAAAACCTGTAAGGTTGTCAGCAGATGAGTCTTAGCATAAGCTTGACCTCTCTTAGGTACAACACAGAGAAATTAACTACTGCTTGTGCATTGGCTGGGAATTGAACCTGTGCCTCCAGTGTGGCAGGCAAGAATTCTGAACCACCAATAGCATAGGCTTGGAGCAGTATGGCAGAATGGCAGGCCAGTGGCCTTTGCATCAGGAGGTTTCACTGACACTGAAACTTGCTACACCCAGATTAAGAAAGAACTCCTCATTTTTGTCTGTCTGCCAGGAATTTCGTGACTTAGATAGCGAATGTGGTATCGTTGTTTAAAAAGGGTAGTAGGAATAACCTTGGTAATTATAGGCCAGTGAGTTTGACGTCAGTGGTAGGGAAGTTGTTGGAGAGGATTCTTAGAAATAGGATGTATATGCATTTAGAGCGTTGCAATCTGATTAGGGATACACAACATGGTTTTGTTAAGGGAAGGTCGTGCCTTACAAATCTGGTAGAATTTTTTGAGGAGGTGACAAAAACGGTCGACGAAGATCGAGCCGTAGATATTGTCTGTATGGATTCCAGTAAAACATTTGACAAAGTTCCTCATCGTAGGTTGTTTGAAAAGGTTAATGGAATACAAGGACAAGTATCTAGATGGATTAATAACTGGCTTGGTAATAGGAGACAGAGAGTAATAGTGGAAGAGTCTTTTTCTAGCTGAAGGTCAGTCACTAGTGCTGTGCCGCAGGGCTCAGTACTGGGACCTCCTATTTGTAATATACATAAATGACTTAGAAGTGGGAGTACGTGTGTGATCAGCAAGTTTGCAGATGACACGAAGATGGCTGAACATGCAGACAGTGAGAAGCAGTGTCAGGCAGTACAGCAGGATATAGATAGGCTGGTGTATTAGGCAGATAAATGGCAGTTGGAATTTAATCCTGATAAATGTGAGGTGATGCAATTTGGGAGAAATAATGTAGGGGGGAGGTATATGATAAAAGGTAGATCTATTAAGAGTATAGAAACGCAGAGGGACCTGGGGGTGTAAGTGCACAAGTCTTTGAAGGTGGCAGTACAGGTGGAGAAGGGTTACAAAGAAACCTTATGGTATGCTAGCCTTTATAGGAAGGGATATAGAGTATAAGGGTTGACTTTTTATGTTGCAGTTGTATAGAACATTGGTTAGACCTCATTTGGAGTATTGCATCCAGTTCTGATCGCCTTACTACCGGAAGGACGTGGAGACTCTGGAGAGAGTGCAGAGGAGCTTTACCAGGATGCTGCCTGGTATGGAAGGACTGGGTTACGAGGAAAGATTGGGCAAATTGGGACTGTTTTCCTTAGAAAGACAGAGAATGAGGGGAAATCTAATAGAGATGTATAAGATTATGGAGAGTAGAGATAGAGTAAACAGTGATAAGCTTACTCCTAAATGGGAAACAAATACTACGAGGGGCCAAGGGCTTAGGGTGAGGGGGCAAGGTACAATTCGGATGTCAGAGGGAGGATTTTCACACAGAGGGTTGTGAGGGTATGGAATGCACTGCCAAGTGAGGTGGTGGAAGTAGGCACGGAGTTGTTTAAGGGATACTTAGATAGGCACATGAGCGGAATAAAGTTGGAGGGGTATGGGAGACTGTTTTAAATAGGGATCAAAGCCTTGGGACGTTCCTGGGAATCAATTGATTCCTATGGACCTTCCAACATATTTTCTGGCTCACTTGTTTTACTTCTGAGCTTCTGGGAATTCCCTTGAATGTTTGCATAAGGTGTGCATGTTATTCATGTTTTTCTCTTTAAATCTGCAGGTGCTTTGATCTGCCTTGTTGTCCAACAAGGAGCATACACGCAGTGGGTCGTGCGAGGGCTGCTCTTGGATGTTTCGAGAGTAGCCTAGTGCTTCACGTCGTTAGTGTACGCTTAAACTGGATCAGCTGATGGGCAACATGACAGCTCAGTGACTATCACTGTTTGCTGTGCAGATACATGGATTTTGGGCCAGTATCTGTGGGAGTTTGTGCATTCTTCCCATGCTTGCATGGGTTTTTTTTCCAGGTGCTCCGGTTTCCTCCCACACCCCAAAGATGTGCTCTTAGGCTGACTGGTGTAACAAATTGTCCCTAACTTGTCTCCCCTCAATCTGGTTTCCAATGTGGAGTGCCACAAGCATAGACAAGGGTCATGTACGGAAGAGGGAACTCACAATGTTAAAATGGTGGTGCGGGCTCGTTGGACCGAAGGTCCTGTTTCCCGTGCTGAATTGTTCTTTGGTCTTTGTTGTTCTTTGTCAGTGGGGTCTAGGTCTGTTTCTGTTTCAGAGTAGCTATCCCTCAAAGCCACTTCTACAAGTGATAAACTGAAAACCTACATCAGCATCCTCTTAAAATGAGGATTTTTATTCCAGATTAAAAGTCTTTCATTCAAGTTCAATAGCAATATCTGCCTTACTGTTGCTAAATGCACAATGGAGAGCACAGTAGGTGAAATACCAGTTACCTAAAATAAATAACATTCCAGGTTAGTACAACATTTTGATAAATCATCATCGAACACTGCCCATTCTTTGCTGATGATTCTATTCTACATTCAGCAACTTATTTAAGATTACATACTCTTAGTGCTCATGTTTCTGCAGTTCACTTGCAATCTAATTGCTATACCACTACATTTTCGTCTCACCCAAATATTTCAATCAAGCAATGAAAACCTTGGACTGGATTTTATTTTCCCCAGCTTAACGTCTGCAGCCAATAACTGCAATCTTGGAGGAGGACAAGGGACAAGGAAGGTATTGACCATGGCTGCCAAGGTAACAATGGCTTTAATTTTAAATTGTCAGGCTGCTGCTGGCAATGTAAAATATCTTATAATTTGCAGAACACTGCTGCATAAAGGAGCTCATTGATCTCCTTATAGACAGATAGTTTAATCTCATTCCAACTTGCCAGAGACAAACAGGGGTGAACATCAATGTTCGCTCAGACTGCAGGATACCCCATGTGCAGGATGTCATTGACTGCACACACATTGTTCCGCACAAGCTTTCATGTAAACTTTGCCATTTTTCTTAATTGAAAGGGATTCCATCCTTTAATAGGCAGCATGTGTGCAATCACAGGCAGTGTATCATGCAAGTGAATGTCTGCAATCCTGTCAGTAATGTTGCAGGGACAAGTGAAGATGTTCCCTGTGTCTCAACTCATTTTCCAATAGGATCATTAGCAGAAAATTCATTTTGACGACTGCCCAGAAAAAGTATGCTAAGCCTGTCTGCAATTGGAGAAAAGCTGGTTTCAAACAGAAAGATTGTGCATCTGGAAAGTACATAGAATAATTCAAATGACTGAATCCTGCAAATTTAGGTGGTATGGGTCCAGTCAGCTGCAACACACTTTGGGTACCATGTGTCTTTCTAATATCTATGCTCAAGCGCATTTAATGGTCGACTGGCAGGCTCGATCTTACTGGTTCATCACACTGGCCCATCAAACTAGTAAGCTAGGAGAAAAATCAAGTTTGTGCCCTGTTTCTTGCCTTTCACAACCTTTTTGTTACTCGCCAGCTCTTTTTTGCCAGTCCACAAGCCTGATTTGATTATTAATAACATGTTTCACATATCATTAATGAAACAATCATCCGAGCTCACTTACCTTAGACCCATCGAGGTCCTCATCAGGGAGGATCACAGATGATCCCAACTAACATGAATCAGATGTGAGACTGGAGGCTATTGAAGTCCCATGGGTAGTTGGTGGCAGAGCTGGTCAGTTTCCATGAGACAGTGTCAGCTAGGCACCCTGGCACTGCCAGTCTGGCACTCTGGCACTTGCCAAGGGGACGGGACCTCATAGGAGAGGCCTACAGGAAGGGAGGGGCTGAAAGGGGGAAACTCTGTCAGTGGGGCAGATTGGTGGGAGCGGCAGTCGGGAAATGTGGATGGTGATCACAGGGTGAGACAGCAAATAGAGGGCGGAGGGAAGCTATCAGGGTGCAATTAGCCAGGGTGACGATCGGATTTGGGGAAGCAATCTCCACTGCAGAGGATGGGAATGAGTGATAGATCTCCTAGCGTACTATGTACACAATGGCGTCCCTAAAGCTCAGTAGCCAGCTTCTCAGGTGAGCTGACAATCCATCCATTCCCGAATGGCAAGAATCACATTACGGTCTCTGTACTGCACTGAGTGCCATAAATTATCATTTCTTACCGTGCTGAAAAGGTGGGCAGGAAAATTTTGCCCAGTCTTTTGTATTCATTTGTATATATATATATACATTTTTAATGAAGCCTTATAAACCTTGAAGTTAAAGACATTAGTTAAAAGTTCAGTGATTTTGGAAACAAAACACAAAGTAGAAAAGCCTTATTATTATTGCCAAGTAATAGTGATCCTGTAACACAGACACAGAAAAGACAGGATTCAAAAGTGAGTGTCAAAGGGATTGTAAATTATCTGGGAAGAAAATCTGCAAAGTTCGTGAAACAGTAATTAACTGGATATTCAATTATGGGAGTCAGTAATGTGATCAGCTTAGTGGAGGATCGAATTTAAGAACTCATCTGTTTGCTCTGCAATTGAAAAAGGTGAGTTTTTGAATGTCTCAGGGAGAGATACAAATTTGGTGAGAAGAATCAAGTAAGTGCTCAGGAATTCACCTGAGGAAAAGTGTTTTCAACTGTGCAAGTCCTAAGCAAGATGTGTCAAGGTAATGGTAACTCTTTGCTGGTTTATATGTCTGCAAGGATATTACTGGGGTAAAGGAACAGTGAGAATTTGAATTGTCCTCTTGTACTTGTTCTGAGATATTTCCAGATTTTTTGTCTGATGTAAAATGTTACTTTTATTGCTTTAATAGATATTTTATTCTTTTCATCAGCAGACTCCTGTGAACTTCTTCACTACTTTATCTCCACAGCTTCTAGGACCTATCATGTCAGGTTTCACTCTGAAATCTGACTTGTATAATAATGACAGCAACTGGGATCATAACACATGGTTCACATGTCAAAGTGAATATGCCCTCAATCTGGTCTCATTTTCACAAAGAGGGAGCGAGATATAGATATACAAGTTCTGCATATTAGACTTGGTAAGAGGTTTACATTTGAGGGAGATCTTTAGAGAGATAGGGATCTCTTTTGGAGAGGTGAAGTACTCTTTTGGATAAGATCCTGAGCTACCCTTGCCTTTTGAGAGAAATAAGCTGCACTTTTGAATGGTAAAGTGCAAACATGAATATGTGAAAAAAATGAATTAATTCATTTTAACTGTGAAGCTCATTGGAACTATCAAGAGAGCTGTCAAATAGGGCTGTCAAGCTGTAAAGCCAATTAAATCTTCTCCCCTTTAAATATTTGGAAAAGGAAACACCTGTGGTGTTTTAAAAATCAGCTTTTGCCATTTTACTCAGTTGACATAAGCTTCAGAGTTAACATTACAGGATTGATGCTGCATGATCATTCTGCAACCAATCAATATCACTAGTGGTGCACCTCTCAGTTCACAACTTGATTGACAGCTCCAAATAATTATGAAGTGGTTAAAGGGATAGGACTATGAATATAGATATATGTTGTTATAAGGAATTAAAGGAAATTAAATGTAATGAATGGGTTTTTATTTTTGAGGCTTTTTTAAAAAATAGTGAATTCATCAATACACACTTGATCTTTATTTACTCTCAGCTTGAGTTCTGCCTACCTATGGTGAATACCAAAAGTAAGTTGGAATGGAGAGTATAAGGGCAAAGCATGATGAGTGTGGGGACTTCAGTTGGTATGAGTTGGCACTAAATTGGCATAGGAGCTATAAAGGGCTATGGGAGTGGATGAGGGAAAATCAGTTTGCATAGAGGATGTGAGAGGCCATGGGGATTGGCACTGCATAAATTGGCAAGAAGAGCCATACAGGGTGGGTGGAGGATATAGGTTAGAATGAAGGATCGAAAGGGCCCTGGGGAATGTGTGTGGGTTGCAGGGAGGGAGGGGTGTGGTGTAGAAGCGAGGGGTTGTGAGCAGTGAGTGCTGGTGAATCTGCACATCTAAAGCATGAGTGAAAATTCAAGCCTTACTATTTCATTTCTTTCTGGGTGAAAATTGAAGTCATCAAGATGTAACGTAGCAATATTGACAAATTGAATGCCTTCCCATTTTAGGAATCTTGTGCATGTCAAGTGCACCTTAATCAGATAAAGAGAGAAAAATATAGAATAAATGTCCCTATACCCTGACCCAGCAATGAATCAGCAAAAACAATAACAACTTGCATTTATATAGCGCCTTTTCATAATAAAGGTCCCAAGACGATTCACAAAGCATTATCAAATAAAATTTGAGTGTTGTCTTAAGCATGTAAAGAGTTGGTACATTCAAGGTGTATCTTAAAGCAGAGAGAGGTGAGAGAGGAGAACATAAGGAAAGAACTGCAGAGCTTAGGACCCAGGGACTCTTATTCGCTATTGTGAATTTTGCAGCTTGCAACGCCAGGGTCCCAAATTTGCAAATTGTGAGTTTAATTTAAGATCCTTTATCAGCTTTTCCTCATTACAATCAAAGATCAAACCAGGGACACTCATGATCTGAATAACTCAGTTTACTCTTGACATAGTTATAAAATAAGCAACTAAGGATAGTTAACAATATTCTCTTTCATTAACTATAGCTTCATTGTGCGAAAGGCTAGGTTTGCATTGGTGAAAGAAAATGGGATGTTTTCTGTTCACTTCTGAAATATTATTGTTTTGTGATAATTTCTATTGATTTCTATATTTGATTGTTATGTCATTTTTAGAAGATCTGAACTGTGAATTTTCTCTGTCCTTTTCCTCTTCACCTTCCATCAGGGTCAAAATTTTCAAGATGGTGGGGTTCAGGGGATAGGTTGTGTTGGGTGGGATAGGTCTGGAGGTCACTAAACCTCCAGTGAGATCAGAAGAGGGCTTTTGATGAAGGTGCCCCTCCACCCCTTCCCACTCAAGATCAAACAGTTCAATTTTGGTTCCCCTCCTTCCCTGATGTATCATCTGCCTACCAGTCTAAAAATTGAGGCTGATCTGGAAAAGGCCCGAACTGGCCAATACATGTGGCAAGAAGGGCTTTCTCTCTAAGGCCTTGCCTGCTCTGGCATAAAATTGTAACCAGGTCACAGAATCCTAGAGGGAATCCTGATCATGCAATTGGATGCTCCCTCCACAAACTCCCCACCAAATCTACTCTCACAATCCCCTGGGTGCTGGGAGCATAAATATCTGCGCAGTTAAAACTGTTTTTAAGTGTGTTAATAAGATTTTCTCCACTCTTCTGTTGGGGGAAATTTACCACTTCAGAGTCAGGCTTGGAGGTTCAACAAAACAGTTTTATTTCGGACAAAGCTTTAGGAGAAAACACTAGTACTCTACAGTACTTGGCAGCTACATTCTCAATTACAGAATGGTAACTGAGCATCTTTATATCTTTTAGACAATAGATAGTAAGAACATTAGCTGTTAACACATCATTACAAGTTGAGTAGGCAGATACTGACATCAACAGTTAACACATCATTACAAGCAGACAGGTACAGACATGGACAGTTAACTATCATTGTACATAGAACGGATACATTTACGCAGTTATGTTCTCTATTAATGACTGGTTTCGATATATACATTTATGTACTTATGTCCTCATCAGTGGCTGGTCTCATTACATTTATGCATTTATGTCCCCATCAGTGGCTGATCTTATTATCAAACTCATTGTTCTGGGTCTGTTCTTATCTCAAGTCTTAAAGTGCCCCTTCCTGCAGCAATTCAGACACTGCAAGTTTTAACTCATGTAACTGTCTGTGCCCAAAGTCAGTGCCTTTTAATGTCCCTTCCCAGAGTCCATTTTGTGTGCCAGGTAAGCATTTTATGTCCATCGCTTTAATTTCACCATAATACTTCCAATGAAATTATGATGCTGCAGCATAAATCTTGTAATGACTCACTATTGTCTGTCATGGATGCAGAATTGAAAGATTTTTATTTAACCATTTATATTGTTATCGTTTGTGCTACCACTCTTAAATATATATAGTGACTACAGTTCATAGGTAATTCACTAGCAATGAAATGTGTTCTGTGTAATGAAATTGCAAGTTTTTTTTTCAGATTTGAAAAGCTGTTGAAGATGTGTCCCAACTTAATCTTTTGGCAGATGTGTCCTAAGTCCATGCTGGACTTCCCTTGTTTTTCAATCAGATTATTGATTTGGCTATTGGCATTAGAAAAAAGTATCATAGTTCATTAACAATACAAATGAACAAATACAAACAATACAAAAGTTTGGCCAACTTGGAAAAAGAATGCAGGAGATTGCAGGAAGGCAGACTAGTTAGTAGAATGGAATAATAGATACCAGATCAATGTAGTAAAAATAAAGTTGTACAATAAAAGCAGATAATGCTAGAAATGCTCCACATCCAGCAGCACTTGTTGAGAGAGAAAACAGTGTTGACATTTCAAGTTGATGATCTTGCATCAGGATGTTCTAATGAAAGTTAATCAGCTTGAAACATTGGCCCAGATTTTCAACCCCTGCTAGGTCAGTCTTAGCGGGTGAGGAGAAACTAAAGATTGCCTCACTAGCCAGTATGTCAGTTCCCAGGCTCCATCTTGCCCTCAGGCCATTTTTGTGGAAGTGGGATTGTGGGCCAGTAAAGCTGCCTGCCTGCATGCAGCAGGGAGCTGACCAGGCTTATTAAGAGCCTAATTGAGGCCAATTAAAAGAGGCCAATGAGAACAGGCATTCTTGTTAAGGTATACGGATGCAGCCTTCCAGTGGCAGTCCAGGCCAGCAGTATTCCAGGCAGATCTAGAAATACTCTCAATACCGTAGAATCATAGAACCCTATAGTGCAGAAAAAGGCTCTTCAGCCCATCTCCACAAGCAATTCTTTTGAGTGGTGGATTTGGGATCCAGAAACAAACCCGGCCCCTGATTCCCTGTTTCTAGAAAAAAAATCCAGTCTATTAATTCAGTTTACCTCCCCACAGATTTTGTCTTACTTACTGAGTGTTGAGTTGTTATTTTTATTTCTGATTTCCAGTACCTTCAATAAATTGTTTTTCTTTGTATGGCAAAAGGTATGTCTATAAGATAGCTGATTTGTAAGAAATTTAGGTAAACCAATATGCCATATGTTTAAAATGAAGCTCTGTTCATAGTTTCTGAAGGGCATTATTTTGTTTTTAACTTTGAAGACATGTGTGCAAGCATTATATGATTCTGCTTGAAGTTAGGCTCAGAAGAGAGTGACATACCTTCTGACTTAATTATCGCCTGTAAAAACTCCGAACAAGATTACTTGACTTCACATCGCATGAGGAAATGGGAGTTGTTATCTGTAATAGCTCACCCATTAAGAGAAAAGGATTGTTTGAGATGTCAAAAGTCTGCAAGGAGAGATATATTTAAAGCTGACTCTCCAAGATCTATAGTTCATCAGTTTAAGCACATATCTTCTCATCACAGACTCACAAGAAAATTGAATTTGTCTAGTTAATGAGGTTCCACGTGCAGAATCTGATCATTCTGGTCAATGTGACAAGTGCCAGCAAAACTATTTGCCATCACACTTATTCGCAAAATGGGAGAATTCCGCCCAATTATTTGTATCCCCAATGCAATTCTTGGGATACAACATCCAGAATATTCTCAAAAGTTTAGTTTAAGCTAAAAATCTTTAGTAAGGCAGAACTAACTTTCAGAACAAAAACTGAATATTCATTGCTTTCCTCCCTCAGCCTTTTCATCCAATGGTTGACTTGGTATTCTTAAACCTCATCAGACTCCATCACATCTTGAGTTCACTGCACTCCTATCCTCCCTTAATCTCTCTTTCCTTACTCACAGTTGTTCCCTTGGCTTTACCATCTCATATAGCTTTACTATTCCCTTTGTGAAATCACACATAAGGCCATTTCTGATCACTTTCTTGCAAAGTTCTCCTCATCTCTCAATCTCACATCTTCTCTCTTCGCCCCTGAAGCAAAAAACTTTCCACCAGGTCTGTTTCTCTGAAATGCCAATGGTTTAATAAGGTGGATGCCCAACAGATTTGCCAAAGAGTGGTGGATTTTGGCTATAGTTGGATCTGCTGAGGTTTCAGTCCCACTTATAACTTGTGATAAGTTTCACCTAAAGTAATGGCAGGACGAAGATATGCCCAACCTACCAAATGAAAATCATGAGTTTAGAATTGGATGGGACCCACTGTCTTAAATTTTGTCATTTTCAATCGAGGCAACACAGATCTAAAGTAAACAACTTTCAATGAAGAGAATTTATAAATAGGGCTGAGGGAGTTATTACAGTCAGAATTTGTGTAATCCCTTCCAGTCTGTAATCAGGATGCTTATATTTAAGATGTATGTATTTCTTTATCTTTAGAGTGATTTACCCTAATTTGAAATAAATATCAGCAGGCTTTTTGATGATTTAAAAATGAAGAATGTTATTTATTATCACTATTCTCCTCAGACATTTAAAACACAATGGGTTGGATTCTCCAACCTCGCCCGCAGGTGGGATTCTCCAGTGTCGCTGCTGTGGAAATTTGGCTGAGTTCCAAATTCTGCATTCTCAGTGGCAATAGAGATCCGATATCGGAGAATTCCGGTCAATATCTCAATCACTCATCCCACTACTGCACATTGCAAAGATTAGATACAGATAAAAGTTAAACCCGTCACAGCAAAAATGGATTTTATAATCCATATAATCAGCTTCTATGTTGATACAGGTTCTATGTTTTCTTAGTTGAGTTGGGTTTTAATTGGAGCAAAGGACCTTTAGAAATGAAGGGTTCTCATGAAGTTGCAAAGCCTCTTGTAGATGAATAGCCAAGAGATTGAATCACGTGGATCTGGAAACTGGACAAGTATAGTAGTTTGACTGCATTAACTGATTTTCAGCAATGATGATTCAACTGTTTCAGATGTTTCTGGTGTTTCAGATGTTTCTCTCTTAATGTATTTGCTTTATTCAGGTTGTATTATACTGCATTTTCTAAAAATTAGTTTCAGTCACGTGGCTACATGTTTCACACTTCCAGGTGCAAACTACTCCGATATAATGGCAGTTGACATTGATCATTCACTTTTATCTCTGTCCCGGCTCGAGCTCAAATATTCTCCTTTGGTTAATATAGCACTCAGAGACTAACAGTCTAGAGATCCCATATCTCTCAAACACTTGTTTGTCCTAAACAATGTTTAACCTTCATAAGTGGATGTGAAGTACCATTATTCTGGTCTATATTTAACTAAATTGGCCACAGATTAGAATACTGACCATAATTTAAATGCTCATAGTTCCTTGTAAAGCTTGCACATTCTCCCCATATCTGCGTGAGTTTTCACCAGATGCTCCGATTTCTTCCCGGAGTCCAAAATGTGCAGGTTTGGTGGATTGGCTGTGCTAATTTGCCTTTTAATGAGCAAAAATGTATAGGTTAGATGAACTAGCCATAGTAAATGCATGGGGTTACAGAGATAGGACAGCGATGGGGGGTGAGGAGAATGCTGAGTAAGTTGCTCCTTTGGAGAATTGGTGCAAACACCAATTAGCCGAATGCTCTCTTCTGTACTGTAAGGATTCTATGATTCTGCAATGAACACAGTAGTCACTTCTGAGAATTCAGTGTTATGGCTTTGTCATGCTAATACGTGCATGAGGCTATTGCTCATAAGCAATAAAGTTGCAACCATCTTATCAGGTTTTGTGACCATTCTCACGAAACATGATCTCACATTTCATACTATCCAATAGCCTCATGCGTATGTTAGCATGACAAAGCCATAACACTGAATTCTCAGAAGTGACTACTGTGTTCATTGCAGAATCATGGAATCCTTACAGTGCAAAAGAGAGCATTCAGCCAATGGTGTCTGCACCAACTCTCCACAGGAGCAATGTACTCAGCATTCTCCTCACCCCTCCCATTGCTGTCTTATCTCCGTAACACCATGCATTTACTATGGCTAGTTCTTCTAATCTACACATCTTTGGACAGTAAAAAGTAATTTAGCACAACCAATCCACCAAACCTGCACATTTTGGACTCAGGGAAGAAATCGAAGCATCTGGAGGAAATTCATGCAGACATGGGGAGAATGTGCAAACTTCACACAGTCAACCAAGGCTGGAATCCAAACCTGAATTCCTGGTGCTATGAGTCAGCATTGTTCACCACTATGCCACTGTGCTGTCCATAGAATCTTCACTACTTCGGAGCAGAATTTATTTTTTGGAAGTACAGGCCGAAATTTTCCAGGAGATCATGTCCCGCTGCCACTGTCAGCGAAGGCCGAGAACTTGGTGCTGCGCCAAATCTTTGCTCACTATGCCAAGATCAGAGAATTCTGGTTGCAAGCGAAGTTAGAGAATCCCACCCATAGCTTTGCACTTTATTCTTGAGGTTCTATTTTCATTTGGAAATCTCTTGTAAGGTTCCTTTTGTTGAATATCCCTCTGAAAATATGTAAAGTTGCCATATAGATCTCCCAAAGAAGATTCATCCCATTATAATAAATGTTGAAACAGGAACAGGAGAAATAGCAGAGAATCTGGGAGGCCAGACTCAAAAATTGGCATCACCAAAAGAGCCAGAAACTTCTGCAAATATTGAACGAATAAGGCATACAGATCCAGAAAATATTACTTCAATACATCCTTCAGTCTACTTATTAAGTGGCAGTGATTCAGTTGCTTTTCTCCATCTGACCAATCATGTCTGCAAATCTCCTCAAGAAATAGAATAATGCTATTGTAGTTCAGTAAGTTATCATAATTTCCTCAGGTAATTCCCAAAGGCAACAGATGACTTCCATTGGGTCGGCAAGCAATTGGGAATGCAAATGTAACATTGGCTATTATTGCAAGAGGATTTGAACACAGGAGTAAAAAAATGTCCTGCTCAATTGTATAAAGACTTGGTGAGACCATACTTGAAGTACTGTGAATAGTTTTGGTCTCCTTACCTAAGGAAAGATATATTTGCCACAGAGGGAATGCAACAAATATTCACCAGAAAGTTTACGAGGAGGGTGGGATTGTCCTGCCAGGAGAAATTGAGGCAACTGGGCCTGAATTCTCTAGAGTTTAGAAAAATGAGACAGTATCCTGTTGAAACATGTAAAATTCTTAGAAGGTTTGACAAGGTAGTTGTAGGAAGGATGTTTTCCCTGACTAAATAATCTAGGACTGAGAAAACTGTCTCGGAATAAGGGGTAGACCACTTAAGAGTGAGACAAGTAGGAACTTCTTTACGAATAAGGTCGGAAATCTTTGGAATTTTCTGCCCCCCCACCATGGGCTGTGGAGGCTTAGTCATTTGGTATGTTCAAGACAGAAATCCATTATTTCTAGATAGTAAAGGTATCAAGGGATATAGGGTTTGTACAAGAAAATAACCTTGAGGTAGAATTATATCATTGAATGGTGGAGTAAGCCCAATGGGCTTACTCCTGCTTCTATTTTGTACATGCCAATGTTCCAATCTATTTATTGTTAATTCTTGCATAAGTCAACTTAACTGATGCTCTGTTTGTTAAGACACCCCAGTTCAATACAATTGATGCAAAATCAAGACAAATTAATGAACAAGCCATTCATTTTAATAGCTGAAAGGATTTCTATGGCTGCTTTGAATGATGGAATGCAATTCACATCATTAAACAAAGCAGATTTCACTCCCTTAATGTCCAAAAGGTGTCCAACTGTTATAATAGTCATGATCCCCCATGGCCTTCATCAATAGACCTTCCTATGGGCTTTGTAAAATATGAGCTTCCTCATTGAGAGTGTGGACACTCGCTCAACAAGAAGCGAGTTGAGGCTTTTAAACCTGCTGCTCAATCTGACCTGGTGTTATAGGTCCAGAAATATACACTGTCTTATGTAAGTTGCAAGCATGCCCTTCTCTTTGGTGCACAATAAATGGTGTTTATTGATGGCTACCTGGTGTTTGGCTGAATTACTACATTGGCAATGAGAATAATTTTTTTCCCCTCTTTCTCTTTGGACAACTTCCATAAGTCAAGAATCTTCTCCAGTAAGAAAAAGCTTTTATGCTTTTTTCAAGAAATTTGAATCATATGATACCATAGACTGGGCCTAAAATACATAGTGCAGCATTACTTCTTCCACGTTAACAACATTGAAGGTGATGAAAAACAAAAGGTGATATTGGGCACAGCTTGCGAGGCACTAACATTTAGCATGATAAATAATCTGACCTATCCAGATTCAAAAATTAATCTGGTGAAAAATCATTACAACCTGAAGACCACCGTAATTCTTCAGATATATAGCTTAAATATGGTTGGGAGAACTCCTGGAGAGCCTGAAACTGAGTTCTTAGATAGGTTGTGGAAATTGACAAAAAATTGCAAATTTGGATCATCTGTTAATGAAATGTTATGGGACAGATTGGTATACGATTTAAATGACCTAACCATCCAAAAAAAAAAAAAGCAATTGGCAAAACCCAATTGGGACTTTAAAAAAACATAGAAATAGCTTTTTAACACTTGACAATGTAGAAAAAGAGGCTCAGGAACTGTAGAGGGCATCTGACATCAATATCCTCCAACTTGGTGCAGGGACTTCCTGTAATAAGTGCTCAATGGAGAGTGTTTGTGTAAATCAGATATTATAGGATCCCTTTCCATATCGGAATCCTAATGCGATCACCAGACAGTCAAGGACAGGCTGTGACAATCCCCGGAGTAATAGAGGACATACTCTAGAAAGGTGTAGTTGCCAGACAATGGACTATTACAGGCACTGTCAAAGGACAGAGCCGAGGCAAAATTTCAGGAATAGCAAAATATGTGCTGCCAAAGAAAAACCTGAAGCCAGTACCTGCCTATACAAGGCAGGTACTCTTCCTCTGGCGGCAAGGACACTACAACTGAATTGTAGCATCTCAAAAAAAGTTGCCCCAGTAATGGTAGAATTACTGGTGAAAGGCTATCCCTTGTAAATGGAAGTGAACACAAGAGCTACAGTCTCTGTTATCAGAGAAAGACAAATTTAATGCTGAGCACAGGATTATTCTTTAGGGGTCCTGAGTAATTGTTCTATCTCCATGATGACGTCCAATATTCCACAAAGCCCTCAGGGAGGTCTATCAGCAATCAACTGAGGCCAGTACCTGAGCTTATCATGCAGGTTTACCAGATCATTAAAAGTTTTTGACTCAGGGGCATCCAGATAAGTCAGACATTTTATTGTTCTGAAAGGCAGGATTCCATATGGAGTCAACAATATCTCCTGTTTTTTTCTGTTTCCTTCAATGTTGTTAGAATGGAAGAAGTAACACATGCACTCAGACTACTAGACTCACTCTTCCTCATTGGTATCATAGGGCTCAAGTCTCCCGAAAAAAGACATAATGGCTTTTTCTTATTAGATAAGAATCTTAACTCACAGAGGCTCTCCGGAAGAGGAAGATAGGAAAAAGCTTTTTACTTTGTCGCTAATGTGATAATTCAGCCAAGTTTCCCATCCCAAAAATTTTTTATTGTTCCCAAGAATGAGACTGTTCACGCAGCTCACAGCAAGGTAACTCTTGACTTACATCAATAGTCCAGGTGAAGTAACATGTTAAAGAGCTGCCACTGAATGCTTCCTATTACGGAGCTTGTGCTCCACAAAGCCCATGATGAGATCTATCAGCCATCAACTGTGGCCTTCGTGGTCATCATAACAGCCACCCAAATCTACTTCATCCTGGGTGTGATATGTTCACATTTTTAATTATGACTAAGCACCATCAAAGTTAGTTTTTATTGCTGATTTTTAACAAATTTCCTCTTTCAATTGTTCTTATTTTGTTTTTAACAGCAAAAACCTAAAGAAGATGGAGAGAAAAATAATAATGCTCAAACTCATCAAGATCAATGTGGAGATTGTCAGCAAAAATTAGTTTTTTTTGCAAAGATCACCAAACTTCAAGAAAGCAAGGAAGAAATGAACAAGACATTGGGAATGAAATGATTATTAACATGCATTACACAGTTTACAAATTCCTGCATAAATCTGTCCAATAGTTCCCTTGATCACAAAATCTTATTAAGCTGTTTTAAAGCTTAAAGTATTTGAAAACAGACTTACACTCCAAAATACTGACTGCTAAAATTAATGCTTCATCTAGCACATAATCACCATAGCACAATGAAGCAGAATCATTTTAACTATTTTACTGAAATAGTTGATGTCAATATCTAATTTTGCAGTGTTATGAATGGCGTATTTCATTTATTATATAAAGTGCATCCATTTGTTAACTAACATTCTTCTTAAGCATTCCCTTGGGACCAATGATGACTTTCTTCCGCTGTGAGTTTGTGGGTCTTGAGGTGACTAAAATGTCCAATACTTTACCCGCGGTCTCTGCGACAGGTGAGGCAAGTAGTGTTTGCTGAGGTCAATGAATAGTATGCTTAAGTTTTGTTACATTTCTGCCACTGTTTTCATTTGGCCCCATTTGATTCTGTCAGAGATGTTTGAAATGGTTGGCATCTTTGCAGATGCTGCTTCTCCCATTTGGACTATCTCATGCAAGAGATTCCCATATAGCAGTGGGGATGTTGTACTTAGCAAGAGCCACTATTCATTTTACAACATTACAGTGCATGCATTTCCAAATTTGAAAATAATGGTTTTCCCTTTAAGTTCAGGAGGAAATCAAAAATTATTAGAAATAAAGATGTATCTCTCTGTGAACTGCAGACCATTTTGATAAATTGTAGCTTCTCCTACATGCACAATTCCTCTATAGTTCCCTGAAATTGCATATTGCAATGGTAGATTTATGACATTTAAGTGGCTCTTGACTCAGCTACCACGATTATCTTGCCAAGGTTTTTGATTGTTGTTGATCATGTAGTATTTAAAGTTAAGCAAGCTTTAAATGTTTCAACAATGGGTAAAGGCTTTAGCTTCCATTTAATAAAAGTTTTGGGCAGTGAAAATAGCACTTCAAAGAACAGTTCAGCACAGGAACAGGCCCGTCGGCTCACTAGGCCTGCACTGATCACATTGTCCTATCTAGATCTACCACCTGGATCCCTCTAATCCCTGACTGTTCATGTGTCTATCCAGACAAGTCTTAAATGTCACTAACATGTCTGCCTCAACTACCTCACTTGCCAGTGCACTCCACAATCCCACCACTCTCTATGTAAAAAAACTTCCCCTGTACATCTCTACTGAAACTTTCCCCCCTTTCCTTGAACTTCTGTCTTCTTATAATTGTCATTTTTGCCTTGGGAAAAAGCTTCCAACTGTTCACCTTATCTATGCCCCTCATAATTTTATAAACTTCTATCAGGTTGCCTTTCAGCCTCCATCTTTCCAGGGAGAACAATCCCAGTTTATTCAATCTCTTATCACTTATACCCTTCATACTAGGCAACATTGTGGTAAAACTTTTCTGCACTTCCTCCAAAGCTTCCACTTCCTTCTAGTAGTGTGGTGACCAGAATTGGGCACAGTATTCCAAATGTGGCCTGACCAATATACAATGCAATTGTAATATAATTGTCAACTTTTATACTCAAATGTTCTAGCTGGTGAAAACCAACATGCCATACTTTTTCACCATTTTTTCCATTTGTGCTGTCACTTTTACAGATCTGTGGACCTGCAATCCTAGATCTCTCAGTTGTGATTATTTTCCTGATGGTTTTGCCATTTGTTTTATAGCTCCCATCTGAATTGGATCTACCAAAATGCATCAACTCGCATTTGTCCAGATTAAATTCCATCTGCCATTTCTTTGCCCAATTTTCCAGCCTATCAATATCCTGTGTATTCTCTAACAATCTTCATCACTATCCGCAACTCAAGCAATTTTAATATCATCTGCAAACTTGCTAATTTCCTACTACTTAAAATGTTAGCTGCTAAATTATGTTGAAAAAAAAAGGTACAGAAAAGTATATTGTGATGTTGGAGAAAATGCTAAATATCAACATTAATTTAAATGGTGTGATCCTCAGTACCACGGATAACAAGACAACAGCAGCTCTGAAAATTGAAGAAGTTTGCTACTATTCATACTTTATTTGGTTTGAGCATTTCTGCATCAACCTTGGCTTAATATTGGAATATCCACTTCTTAATCCAAATTTATGGTTTCATGGTACACTTTTTGAGCACATAATCCAGGGTGACACTTCAGTACTAAACAGCTGGACTGTTGGAGAGATGCTGAGTCAGCTCAGATACATGCAAGAGATTCAAATTAGAGGAGGGACACCCTGGTCAATCTTTACCTATCAAACAACATTATCACAGATTAATTTCTGGTCATTTATTCAATTGTTGTTAGTAGGACTTTGTATACAAGTGGGCTGCTGCATTTCCTACATTGCACGACTGACTAAATTTCAAAGTCCTTCATTGTAAAGTGCTTTGGGACTTGCTGAGCCCATGAAATATGTTACAAATGCAAATCCTTAGTTTCTTCTTTTACATAGCCTAAAACCATTAGCTTCACTACAACATGGGGCAAGGTGATGACACACTGGTAATGTCATGAACCAGTAATCCAGACGGCTAGGCTAATGCTCTGGAGGCATGGATTCAAAACCACCATTAAAGTTGATGGAATTTACATTCAATTAATAAAATATGGAACTGAAGACTAGTCTCAGTAATGGTGACCACCCACAATTATCATTGTTATAAACAAAAATGTCCTTCAGCAAAGTAAACCTGCCGCTGCCATGGTGCAGCTTGGGAGGGTAGCCTGCGTGGGTGCAGAGATTGGAGGGCTTGTGCTAGTCTGGGGGTCATCAGGTCCAGGATCATTGCTGCTTTGGAGCTCATGTTACAGGCATTCCTGCTGTCCGCCGGACTACCCCCGAGGGGTTAATATTAGGTTGAGTCCCAGCCCCACTCCGTTTGCTCTGCCATCTGTCTGCTGGAGAGGCTCTGTGGTTTATTGCTGACATTCTATCCCAGGTCCACAAAAAATTACAAGCACCTGGCCTAGCAGTTTGTTGCCCCAATCACAGGTGTTAACACAGCTCCTCCCACTGAATGGACACTGCAGTCCTTCCTTTAAAGGTCACTATCACATGAAATCACAAAGGCATTTCTCTATTGTTGGCCTGAACTGCAAGCCATTTCTAGAAGTCGATGCATCAGATATCCAGGTGGTACATAGATGTCTATGCCTCAAGAGTTCCCAGTTGGGATCCCCTCACAACCACCTTTATAATCACTGTGTCCACTGAGCTGAGGACGTGGCATGAGTCAGCAACTCACTGAGGTGGCACATGGCACCTCAATGAGTCTGCCAGGGTCTAGACTCATGGGGGCACATATTACTGGAAGGGAGTGAGGGGCTCAACACCCTTCCCCCTGCTGCCACATCACTCTCAGAGGGTGTCGGGGAAAGAGATCCAGGGTGTGCAGAATCCATGAACTGTTGAACACTGTGAGCTGCCGCAGACTCGGGTTCAGCAGGAAGATCGTGCAGTACCTATGCCAGGTGCTGACATCTCTGAGATGCCCATGTGTAGGGCTATTGACAGAGCCCTATAGTTCTATATGGTTAAGGGGTGCCCTTCTTCAATCGGAAAGACACTCATTCAACATCCAGATAGTGTATGACTACCTTCTGTACATAATGTACATGTGTGCACGCTACCTAGGCAATAATAGCTTCATCCCTTGGAGCTCATATATCTTTGGACTCTTCAGGGATCACCCCAGGCTGGCAGAATGGTTCATGCGGGTCATGCGTTACCCACTGCTGTCATGGCCGATGACACCAGTGCAGCTGTGGCTGATCAGCTGCTGCTCAAGAGATGCAGCAGTGTAAGAAGGGGGGCATTTGGAAAGGCTGGAGACAGCCTGGGTCTCCTGGATGAAAGGCTCCAACACAGGATCCAGCACTTCCTCCTTCCTGAGGGTGCTTATTGGCACTGACACTCCATGGGATGGCAGGGCAACTGAAGTGAGTTGGATGCCTCACAATACCAGCACCACGTCCTGCAACTGAAGGTTGTAGAACAATTCCTGCAGCATTGCAGACAAGTCCTCCTGCAACCCCTGGCTCTATTTCTAAATCTCCAGCAGCTTTGGGAGAGCTGATCCTAACAGCACGGCACCTAGCTGGGGGCTAGCTGTTTCCTTAGCTCCGGAAATGTCCACCTGCCCGAGCCATTGAATGTTCACACCTCCATCAAATGTAGTTCTGCGGCTAGGTAGAACTCATCAGGAAGTGCCTCAAAGGCCTCACCGTAAACATTTCACACCAAGGTATCTGTATCTGTGCTGGTGGATGAAGCATGTGATGCCTCAGTCAAGTGGCTTTCCTCCAGGGTTTCTTTGGGTTTTTTTCTCCATGATTTCCTTCGACTATCTCTTTGGGGCATCAACTGGGGTCGCAGCAGGACGAGGACCGACTCCTGACAGCCCCGCCTCACTGGAGTCGTCTCCTGCAAAAGAAGACACATCTTTGACTGCAAGGTAGAGACTAGTATCTGGGCAGTCTGCAACTTAGGTCACATGAATGAAGTTTCTGTGGCTCTCACTTCTGTAAACCATGCCGGCAGTCAATCACAGTTCTATCCTCAGCCTTTTCTGAAAGGTCCATGGCACATTCCTCAAATGGAAAACCCCACCTCCAGACCTCCTATTATGGGCCATCTTCTCTTGCAAGGACAGAAGGGGGAGACTGAAAGTCTGTCAGCTGGAAGGCGATGAGGTGTTGGGAGTGGAATAATCGGGTGGTGTATGTCAGGACTGTGCCTTGGCAGGTAGGTTGTGACAGGGCTGCCAGAAACTTTCTTGTGACTTCCCGTTGGATAGATGGGGACATTTCAGGGGTGGGGCAGGGGGGTTGTGGGGACAGTGTGCCAAACTCACTAATGAGACTGAAATACAGTCAATGCTAATCAGCCTCATGCATAGAAAGGGTGTGATCCGGCTTATGCAGAAATGGACCGGGACGATTGCAAATCACAGCCCATGTGCAATTTTCCAGGATTGGTCAATCTGTGCCTGCACAACGAGGTTGGATAACCGTGGCCTGAGAGTACTCTCTCATGGCTACCTCTGACAATTTGATTTTCCCAATCTACATGAAGATAAAAGTCGCCCATTATTAATGTACTGCCTTTATACATGCCCTTATCTCTTGATTTATTCTCCATCCTACAGTTATAGCTATTGTTAGAGGGCTTATGGACCACTCCCACCAGTGTCTTGTTCTCCTTGTTATTTCTTACTTCTACCCATATAGGTTCCACACCTTCTTATCCAAGATCATTTCTTGCTATTGTATTTATTCCATCTCATGCTAACAAGGCTACTTCATCATCCTTTCCTTCCTACCAGTCTTTACAAAATATCACATAGTCCTGAATATTTAGTTCCCAGCTTTGATCACCTTGTAACTCTGTCTCTGTAATGGGTATAAGATAATTTTTAAAAATGGATTATATACAGTAATCCTCTACTCTTCCTTTAGCTTAACACTTACACACAGGAATAAGGTTACTGCGAATGACAAAATACATTTGAAACGACAATCACCTCATCAGCACTCAAATTCAATGTTTGTGGATTTCTCCCCAGAATCCCCCTCCCTCTACAACAATTTGTGGTCATATGAAGATGTTTAAAATCCACTCCTAAAAATACAAACTTCTCTTGGAGCATACACTGAGTTAATGATCCACATTCCAAAATCCAGTTCATATTTTCCAACAGCCTGACCAGCTCCACTATTAGCATTGAGCCCATGCCAGGATTTTAAACCAGCTTTTTGTCCCTTCCATACTCTTAATGTGATTATACTTTTCAACCACCTTTTATATCTCAATCACTAATTTACAATGATGTGGAGTTGCCAGCATTGGGCTGGAGCAGGCACAGCAAATAGTCTCACAACACTGTGTTAAAGTCCAACAAGTTTATTTGGTAGCACATGACTCACCTAATGAAAGAACAACACTCCGAAAGCTTGTGCTACCAAATAAACCTGTTGGACTTTAACTTTGTGTTATGAGGCTACTTACTAATTTACAATTTCATAGAATGCCAATTTGTTCACACAGTTTAAAAATTCAAATGTTAGAATTAACGGTAGAGAGCCTTTTTCTAGTATTTCTTATCAGCCAATCTCTTTCAGCTTCGTCTGGTTCTCTGAAATAAAAGTTTGTTCTCCAGCCTCTGATCATTGAGTTTCAGATGTTCTGAAATCCTCTTGGTACAGCAAGTCTCTGGACTTGCATTGGTTCCTTACTAGTTTTCTCTGTGGAACACTAGCTCTCTAAACCATTATTCCATTGTAAGGTTCACACTTCAAGCAAGCCTCAGCAATGCATCCCCTCTCACTTCCAGGCTTCAATTCAACTAACTAGCTTTTTGCTACAGATTTTAAGACAATATTTTAAGTCTGCTCCTCCCACAGGTTGCTAGGCAATTATCAGAAATCTGTTTTCTGTAGCTAAAAGACTATAGGACATTGGAATGAAACCCCCACACAGACAAACATTGTTTACTCAGCCGCAAACTAATCAGAGGGTCCTCGCAAGTACAGAAATATTAAATTAAACCTACTTAAGACTATACCTTATTTTTAATATTTACCCTTACAAATATAAATCCCTTAAAACTAACTCTGGTTTCCTAACAATATCAAACAAAACAGAAAAACTCTGGCAATTGAGGCTATCTTGTTCAATATTTTTAAGACAAAAATAGATTTTTGAATAGTAAAGGAATTAAAGGTCATAGTGAGAGGGCGGATAAGTGGAGCTGAGTCCACAAAAAGATCAACCATGATCTTACTGAATGGCTCAAAGGGCCAAATGGCCTATTCTTGCTCCTCATTCTTGCATTCTTATGGCTGGAACCCAGATTAATTAAAAGGAATGAAAATAATTTAAAGGGCTAATGGGATGTTGGTTTTTGTCTCAGGAGGGCTGGGACACAAGGGAATGGAAGTTACGCTTCAGTTGTACACAGCTCTGGTTAAATCTTATCTGGAGCATTGATTCAGTTCTGGGCACCACACCTCAGGAAGATGCAGATTCACAAGAATTATTCCAAGATTAAAAGGGTTCAGTTATAAGGGCAGACTACATAGACTAGTATTGCCTTGAATAAAGCAAATTAAGAGGTGATCCAATTGCAGAATTCTAAATCCTCAAATAGGTTGATATGGTTGAAAGAGAAACTATTTCATCCAATGATGATACCCAAAGCTAAGAAGTATAATCTTAAAATTAGGCCCTAAGGCGACATGAAGAAGTATTTCTTTGCATAAAAGGCAGCAGATATCTGGAACTCCCTCCACAAAAAAGATGTTGAGGTTAAGTCAATTGAAATGTTCATAATGACAATTGATAGATTGTTGCTAGACAAGGTTCTTTTTAATTATTTAGATGCTATAGAACGAATGCAGATAGATAGAGTTAAGATACAGATCAGACATGATCCAACTGAATGGCGAAATAGACTCGAGAGTTGGATGGTCTACACTTAGGGTGCAAACCATCCATTTAATAAAAAGCAATAAAATCCATTTTGGTTCCAAGGTCCAAAGTGGATTTTATTGTTTTTTATGAGATCAATTCAACTCGTTCAAGTAAGAATTCCCAATGCTTAAAAAAGTCAACTTTAGTGCAGAAGAAACTTGTAGTGAATGTTATGGTTCTGGGCTAGAAATACTACAGAGAATCACTATATGCCATTTCAAAGGATCGAAAGTAAAACCCATGTGGGCAATAAATTAAACCAGTTCAGTGTGGGTATTATTGACTTCTAAGAAACTACTTTGTACTGCCACATTGAAATAATTTCACCCAGAGATCAGAAGGAAGGTCAAATGTTTTGTGCTGTTTAGAATTGTGAAAAGGACCATGTGACATTTTTATACATCCTAACATCAATCTATTACAAAATGAAAATACTACAGGTCCTCACAACTGCAGATACTCTACACAATCTGTGAAAAATGTACAACCTAGCCTTGACTACAGAAAGCACCCATTAGTAGTCATCATAGAATGTACAAAACCCACTGTGAAGGTCCCTTTGCCAGATCTTGCAGCTGTCTACTTTTTGTCACTCTTCTGTTTAGGCTTTCACCCTTATAATCTTATCATATCAGCTACAGACTCTTATCGGATCTTTTCCAAAGCCACCGACTTTCAGCCACTGTAATTTGCTCATTGTAACACACTGTTACTACACAGAAACCACATTTTCTCATCACTTCAACATTGGTTAATATACCCTTTGAGCTAAAACATAACATTCACCAGAACACTGCATTTTATATGATTCAATTTTATGTTTCGGTGCTTTTGTTTATCATGGTTCAACTCACCTTCCTTTTCACATCCAATGCTAAGTCTTTTATATCCATATTACAGAGAAGAACTCTAAGATTGTCAATGCAATGTAACCTCACATTAATATGATTTAAATTGACTACTTTAAAGATAAGTTGGCAAAGGACAGCCACCATCTTTGGATGTTGTGGCAAATTATTTTCTCAGTCTAAACATACTGAAGAGGTAATTTAGGAACTGTAGATCGATGTAGGATCATATTATAATAGAATTACATTAAGGGTCCTATTATTGTGCAACTGCTCTTGTTTCTTAGCTTAGTCAACTTCGCCTTAACAAGCAACACACAAAAGATGTTGTAGGACAGCTGCTTTATTGCTTTTTGATCCCTCATTCCAAATATCGCAATAGAGCTCCATCAAGTAGATGTATCAATATCATTCTTCATTCATGAATTCATAGCACATCATCATAATGACTTTCATGAAAATATCTCCAAAACATCATTTATACTGACCTTACGTGAGTCAGACATCCAGGAGATGAAATTGGTCTTTGCTGGAAGCCGGAAATGGACTCATAGCAAACTGGTAGTCAATTTGTCACTGTGTCGGATGTCTTCTATACAATAATTCAAACTCTTCTGGGAAACTTGTTTCTTAGTCTCACTGGCTTTTTTCTTGGTTTGAAATTCAATGGAGGATAAAAACTGGTGTGGAATGTTAATAGGGTGCCAATTTGCTTTGAGTCTGTTTCATGCTACTGGTACATACCATTTCCATTGTATCATTTTAGCAGAAATTTGTGAAAATCTATCTTTGAATTATTTCTCTTTGTCTCCCAGAAGTTATAAATGCACCTTCACTTGCCAGTGAATAAATATATTATTATATTTATGCAAATAATGAGGTTAAGAATTCACTCAAATAATGAATGTCTCAACCAGAGAATAGAACAAATTTCTGCTATTGCCATCCAATGCCAGTGTCATGTGCTCCCCACATTAACACTTCAATAGAACAATGTCGTAGCAAACCATTACTATTTACTTCTTCTAAATTAAAGCTGATTTTACACAGGGCACAGAAAAGGCCATTTGGTTGAACTAATCCGTGTCAGTGCTTATATTCCACTTGAGATTCCTGCTTTTATCTAAGTAAATCTAACACTTTAACCATCTGTTCCCTTCTCCCTCTCATACTTAGTTAATTGAATCTGTGCTATTTGTTTCAACATCTCTGTTTTCATAAGTTCCATATTCTTACTATTCTTTAAGTGAAGAAATTCCTCTGAATTCCCTATTTGATTTTTTTGTTGACTATCTTATATTGATGACCATTAATTGTGTTCTTCTCCATATTTTGATGACCTTCAATTGTGAGTTCTAATTGTGTGTCTTGCAGAAATATAATATTTTGTGTAGTTAACATCACACCTTCTAAACTAATATGCCAACATTTCAAATTCTCCTTTTCTATTTACTACTGGTTTTATGGCGCTGGTTTCATGTGCTTGAAATAAGTAGCTCTGGTATTTTTTATTAATTCATTCATGGGATATGGCCGTTGCTGTCTAGACCAGCATTTATTGCCCAACCCATGGGCAGTATAGTGGCAAGTACTGCTGCCTCATAGCACCAGAGACTTTGGTTCGATTCCCAGTTTGGGTCAGTGTCTGTGCGGAGTGTGCACATTCTCTCCATCTGCGTGTGTTTCCTCCCACAGTCCGAAAGACGTGCTGGTTAAGTGCGGGTACACTCACAGTGCTGTTCATAAAGGCACTCCATGATTTCATGCAGGAACAGTGATATTGTTTTAAGTTAGGATAGTGAGTGGCTTAAAGGGGAATTTGCACATGGTGGTGTTCCCATGCATTTACTGTCCTTGTCCTTCTAGGTGGTAGAAGTGGGGAATTGGAAGATACTGTCGAAGGAGCCATTGGCCCATGAGCTACCATTATGTGTCATTGATTGAGGGAATGATTAAGGTGGGGTATCAATCATGCAGGCTGTTTTGTTCTAAATGGTGCCAAGATTCTTCAGTGTTGTTGGAGCTGCACTCATCCAGGCAAGTGGAGAGTATTACGCTACACCCATGACAAATACCTTGTAGGTGATAGATAGGCTTTGGGAGTCAGAACAAAGAACAAAACAGCATGGGAAATAGGCCCTTCGGCCCAACAAGCCTGCGCCACTACCTCGATATTCCTACTTCTACCCATGATCCCTGCCATCCCTGTCTATGTTTACAGATCTATGCATTAGAACTAAATTTGAGACAATTTAGGGAGAATTTGTTCTGCCAATCAGGCTAACAGCACATCTTTGGGATGTGGTAGGGAACCAGAGCACCCGGAGAAAACCCACACAAGCACGGGGAGAATGTGCAAACTCCCACAGATACAGGCCCAGATCCATGTATCTGCACAGCACAGCAATAGTCACTGAGCTGCTGTGTTGCCCATCAAATGGTCCAGGTCAAGCGTACACTAACGACTTGAAGCACTAGGATACTCCCAAAAAATCCAAGAGCAGCCCTCTCACATACCATTGCGTGTATGCCCCTTGTTAGACAACAAGGCGGACTGAAGTACCTGTAGGATAAAACAAATACATCAATATCATCGATAATTTACACACTTCCCAGGGAACTCCCAAGGCTCATGATCCCTATTTTAAATCAGTTTTCTATATCCCTCCATTCCCATTCTGTTCATGTGCCCATCTAAGTATATCTTAAATAACTCCAGAGTACCTGCCTCCATCACTTGGCAGCGTGTTCTATACCCCCACCAACCTCTGTGTGAAAAAACTCCCTTTAGCATCCAAATTATACCTTACCCCCCTCACCCTAAGCCCATGACCGCTCGTGCTATTTGAGTCCATCCTAAGAAAAAGCTTAACCCTCTTTACTCTATCTATACCCCTCATAATCTTGTACACCTCTATTAAATCTCCTCTAAGTCTATGTCTTTCTAAGGAAATCAGCCCCAATTTGCCTAACCTCTCCTCGTAACTCAGACCTTCCTCCATGCAGCATCCTGGTAAACTTCCTCTGCGCTCTCTCCAGACTCTCCACGTCCTTCCGGTAGTAAGGTGACCAGAACTGGACGCAGTATTCCAAATGAGGTCTAACCAACGTTTTATACAACTGCAACATTAAAGGCCAGCTCTTGTATTCTATACCCCTTCCTATAAAGGCTAGCATACTATACGCTTTCTTCACAACCTTCTCCACCTGCTCTGCCACCTTCAAAGACTTGTGCATCTGCACCCCCAGGTCCCTCTGCATTTCTATACTCTTAACAGGTCTACCCTTTATCAGATAATTCACCCGTACATTCTTTCTCCCAAAATGCATCACCTCGCATTTATCAGGATTGAATTCCAACTGCCATCTATCTGCCCAAGCTGCCAACCTATCTATGTCCTGCTGTATCACCTGACAATGTTCCTCACTACCCGCAAATCCAGCCATCTTTGTGTCGTCTGCAAACTTGCTGATCACTCCACTTACTCCCTCTTCCAAGTCATTTATATATGTTACAAATAGAAGAAGGTAAGTTCAAATGGAATTTGCCACAGAATTCCCAGCTTTTGATCTGACCATATAGCCACAGAATATATATGGTGGTTTGGTTCAGTTTCCGGTCAATGTTATCCCTTAGGATGTTGATAATTTGTCAAGGTCTCTTTATTCCAATGCTCTTTCTTAGTCATTCAATGTAGAATTTCTCCAGCAATAAGGTAATATGGCAGCACAATAGTTAGCACTGCTACATCACCGTGCTCAAGACGCGGGTTCAATCCCGACCATGGGCAACTGGTTTTTATAGCTGGAGGTTGTACATTCTAACCATGTCTGCATGGGTTTCATCTGGGTGCTCCAGTTTCCTCTCATAGTCTGAAAGATGTGCAGCTTAGGTGGATTGGCCATATTAAATTGCCCCTTTGTGTTCAAAAATATGTATGTTAGTCAAATTGGCCAAGTTAGCCAAATTGGCCATGATCAATGCACAGGATCAGGGGAGTGGACCTAGGTAGAGTGCTCTTTCGGAGAGTTGGTGCAGATTCAAATCACTTTCTTTTGCACTGTAGGAATTCTACGGTTTCTAACATTGAGAACAGACTTCTTCCAGGCATGAGCTTGACCAAGTTTAAAGAGATAACCCTAAGAAAACTGACTAAAATAAGTCAAGCAAACTGCTATTCAGTCAGTTACCAGGTCCTCATGAACCAGATAACCAGGGCTCTCAGGCCTTAATATGGATATCTATGTTCTTATTTTTGGTCTTATGAATATTCTGTTTGGGTTTTACCAGCTCTGTGTTTCATTTCATTCTTTGTCCTGTTACAAGTTACATCATATTGCAGCATAATGTGAAGTGTTGAACTGATAGTTTAGGTTGGAGTTCAGACTTTTAAAATTATAACATTCCATTTGACCCAACCTGGCCCATCTTTGTGGGTTGTTTCATCTTTGATGTTTTTCCCTCGCTTTAAGGAAGCACTTGATCTCCCACAGTGATAAAGTTGAGATCAAGATTCATGGATGAAAAACAACATACGACCACTCTTGTGCTGTCACTTAAACCATAGAGGCAAACAGTTCTGATGCCATGGATATGGACGTGTTTGCCAATTTACAACTTAGATAAGCTCAAATGGAATGTTATAATTTTAAAAGTCTGAAGTCCAACCTAAACTATCTCCAGCCTTCCCAGTTTTAATGGAGTCAGTATCACAGCCAGTCAACCTACCAGCTTCCAGGAGACCTTATCTTTCCTCTGGTGACTTCTGATCTTCCTTTTGGCCTTCTGATCTCTGTTAATGGACTGAGCAGGCACTTGGCAAAGGAAGAAATTACACCCAATATAACTCCAACCTAAACTATAGCCTAGTTTACTTGACAGCAGTGAAACCATGACCAAGAAGGTGGATCATACCTGGCAGGGGGGAATCCGTGATCACCTGGCAGGGGTACACTTCTCAACCTTTTGGCTAAATCAATATCAGATCAAGCCCAAGATCAGGTGAAATCCTTTTCTTGTCAGCTTGGACCTTCTATGTTTCTCCTGTGAGGACTATGAATTGGATATAATTTGAATTAATTTTTGGAACAAGAAGATGGATTAAGAGCTCATCCTCGCATTGGCTTCGTAATGTTTAGAATAGAGTAAAAACTTACAATCTCCAAGATTGGGGGAAAAATTCTCCTGCAACTCCTGAAAAATAATCACCATGTTGATCCTCCTCCCACCTTGCTGAACCCTGACTCCGGTATTTCTTCTGATACTAACTGCATTGCCGTTAAGTTCAATTATAGAATCATAGAATCCCTACAAAGAGAGGCCATTCAGTCCATCAAGACTGCACTAACAACAATCCCACCCAGGCTCTAGCCCCATAACCTCACATATTTACCCTGCTAATCTCCCTGACACTAAGCGGCAATGTAGCATGACCAATCATCCTAACTTGCCACTATGGATTGTGAGAGGAAACTGAAGCACCGGAGAAACACAAACACAGGGAGAACATGCAAACTCCATGCAATTACCCAAGGCTGAAATTGAACCCAGGTACCTGGCATTGAGAGGCAGCAGTGCTAACCATTATGCCATCATGCTGACTCAAGTTCAGCAGGACCTTTGGAAAACCCACTCTCCCCATCTCAAAGAAGCCTCACACTGGCTCCCTCCCTAGCTCCAGAATAATATCCAGGCCATTGCCTAGCTTATTCACTGCTGGAGATCTTAGCAGCATGCCAGATTTCCTTTTATGCCTACTATAATTGATGACATATTCCAGCATTTTCTATTTTTGTTTTAAGCTATCATTTATGGTCAGGTACTGTGTTTCTTTTTGGTGGCTTGTACTGATTTTCTATCCATTTAGAAGACGTGAACTTCTGATCCCACAGTGAGCTTTATCAGTGAGAATTGATAAAGTATTATTTATTGAATGTAGCACAAGAACTCTAAACCTATTAGCTGATGTCCCAACACAAACAAAATTCCAATGGAGTTGTTAAATAGAACTGCAGACCTCTAGTTAATTTTCCATTCACTAATTCAGTGGTATTGAGGCCAATTACGTCATCACGACTGTACAATTTGCTGAAATTCATTGAAGACTTCTAACCAAACTTGGGAATTGCTACTGATAGCAGCACGGTAACATAGTGGTTAGCATTGCTGCTTCACAGCATCTGGTACCTGAGTTTAATTCCCAACTTGGGTCACTGTGTGTGGAATTTGCATGTTCTCCCAATGTCTACATGCATTTCTTCACATATTCTGGAGGATCTGCTGGTTAGATGCATTGACTCGAGCAGGTGCCAGACTGTGGCAACTGGGGAGTTTCATAATGGCTTCATTGCAGTATTGGTGTAAGCCTTACTAGTGACTAATAAACAAACTTTAAACTTTTTAAAAAGATTGCAACTTGAAGATGTTGTATAATTAAAAAGAAACAAAACAGCATGCATTCATTTTTTGACTTTCCACATTATTGGTGTATTTTCTCCCTGACACAGGAGTGAGAATGAAAGTAAGCAGATAGGTAGTTTTATCCAATCAGTATGTGATTTGTTGGCACAATCTTACCTCCACAGGCAGGATTGGGAGTGGAAAGACTAACTCCTGGCAAGCAGCAGTTAAGCAATTAAGATAAGTTAAAAGACAATTAAGGTTATTTGAAGCTGATTGGAATTTTCTAGATTTTGAGGCCTCCCTTCAAACCTGGTCACTGCTGCAGCAAAAAGTCTGACAACACCAGGTTTAAGTCCAACCGATTTATTTGATAGTAAACTTACAATCTTTCGAGGTTCCCCTCTTCATCAGGTAAATGGAGAGTTCTGATCTCAGACAGTACATTATAAACAGACAGTTTACAGATTACTGATTTGAATGCGAATCTTTACGCCTAACCTCCTATTCAAGTGGCTAACAATGTGAGTTAAAGGAGCACTGAGCACAGGTTAAAGAGATGTGTATTGTTTCTAGACAGTAAGTAAGTGAGGTGTTACAAACCCAGGCAAGTCATGGGAGTTATAGATACTGCGACATGAACCCAAGATCCCTCTTGAGACCGTCCTCATGTGTGCGGAACTTGGCTATCAGTCTCTGTTCAGCAACTCTGCACTGTCGTGTCGTAAAGGTCACCTTGGAGAATGTTTACCCAAAGGTCGGAGGCCGAATGCCCGTTGCCAACAGGAAGGGAACTGTCTCGCCTGGTGATTGTTGAGCAAAGTTCATTCATCCATTGTCGTAGCCGTCTGCATGGGTCTCTCCAATGTACCATGCTTTGGGACATCCTTTCTTGCAACATATTAGGTATACAACGTTGGCCAAGTTGCAAGAGTATGTACTGTGTACCTGGTGGATGGTATTCTCACGTGTGATGATGTCATCCATGTCGATGTTCCAGCATGAATTGCAGAGGTTACTATGGTGGGGGTTATGTGGTATTGTGGTCACTGTTCTCCTGAAAGCTGAGTAGTTTGCTGCAAACAATGGTCTGTTTGAGGTTGTGCGTTGTCTGAAGGCAAGAAGTGGGGGTGTGGGGATGGCCCTGGCGAGATGCTCATCTTCATCAATAATATGTTGAAGACTCTGGAGAAGATGTCGTAGCTTCTCCCCCCGCTTTTGTCACAGCACTACAGACTTTCTGCGGAAACTCAGCACACATGGAGCAGTTGAACCAGGCACACTCCTCGTCACAATGAACGTCTCGGCACTCTACATCAACATCCCCCACGATGATGGCATTGCTGCAACTGCCTCAGTACTCAATGCCAATAACTGCAGTTTCCAGATGCAATTTTACAACTCATCTGCTTTATCCTGGACCACAATGCCTTCATCTTCAACAACCAGTTTTTCATCCAGATCCACGGAATGGCCCAAATTCGCACCTCAATATGCCAACATCTTTATGCATAGGTTCGAACAAGACTTCTTCACTGCACAGGATCTTCAACCAATGCTATACACCAGATACATCGATGACATTTTCTTCCTTTGGACTCATGGTGAACTGAAACAATTATATGATGATATCAACAAGTTCCACCCCACCATCAGACACACCATGGACTATTCTCCAGAATCAGTTGCATTCTTGGACACACGCATTTCTATCAAAGATGGTCACCTTAGCGCCTCACTGTACTGTAAGCCCATAGACAACCTCACAATGCTCCACTTCTCCAGCTTCCACCCTAAACATAAAGAAGCCATCCCCTATGGACAAGCTCTCCGTATACACAGATCGTTCAAATGAGGAGGATCATGACAAACACCTCCAGATGCTGAAAGATGTCCTCATAAGAACAGGATATGGCGCTCAACTCATCGATCGACAGTTCTGATGCGCCGCAGCGAAAAACCGCACCAGCCTCCTCAGAAGACAAACACGGGAGACAGTGGACAGAGTACCCTTCGTCGTCCAGTACTTCCCTGGAGCAGAGAAGCTATGACATCTTCTCTGGAGTCTTCAACATATCATTGATGAAGATGAACATCCCGCCAGGGCCATCCCCACACTCCCACTTCTTGCCTTCAGACAACCTCAAACAGACCATTGTTCGCAGCAAACTACCCAGCCTTTAGGAGAACAGGGACCACAATACCACACACCCTTGCCACAGCAACCTCTGCAAGACATGCTGGATCATCGACCTGGATGACATCATCACATGTGAGAATACCATCCACCAAGTACACAGTACATACTCTTGCAACTCGGCCAACATTGTCTACCTAATACATTGCAAGAAAGGATGTCCTGAAACATGGTACATTGGGGAGACCATGCAGATGCTATGACAATAGATGAATGAACCTCGCTCGACAATCACCAGGCAAGATTGTTCCCTTCCTGTTGGCGAACACTTCAGTGGTCACAGATATTCGGTCTCCGACCTTCAGGTAAACGTTCTCCAAGGTGGCCTTCATGACACACAACAGCACAGAGTCACTGAACAGAGACTGATAGCCAAGTTCCGCACACATGAGGATGGTCTCAACAGGGATCTTGGGTTCATGTCGCACTATCTGTAACCCCCATGACTTGCCTGGGTATGCAAAACCCCACTTACTGTATTAAGAACATAAGAAATAGGAGCAGGAATAGGCCATCCAGCCCCTTGAGCCTGCCCTGCCATTCAATAAGATCATGGCTGATCTGTAGTGGTTCAGTACCACTTTCCCACTTTCTCCCCATAACCCTTAATTCCCTTGTCAATTAAAAACCTATCCACTCTTGACTTGAACATATTCAGTGAGGAAGCCTCCACCACCTCATCAGGATGAGAATTCCAAAGATTCACCACCCTTTGCGTAAAGAAACCCCTCCGCAACTCCAATCTGAACCCTCCCCCCAATCTTGAGGCTGTGCCCTCTAGTCCTGCTATCTTTGCTAAGCAGGAAGAGTCATCATTCATCCATTGTCATAGCGTCTGCATGGTCTCCCCAATGTACTGTCTGGAGACAATACACATCTCTTTAACCTGTGCTCAGTGCTCCTTCCACTCACATTGTTAGCCACTTTAAGCCTTGAATAGCAGGTTAGGTGTAAAGATTCGCATTCCAATCAGTAATCCGTAAACTGTCCGTGCTGTTATATGTACTGTCTGAGGCCAGAATTCTCCATTCACCTCATGAAGAGGGGAACCTCGAAAGCTTGTGAGTTTACTATCAAATAAATCAGTTGGACTTAAACCTGGTGTTGTCAGGCTTCCTACTGTGTTTACCCCAGTTCAACGCCAGCATTTCCACACCATTGCTGCAGCTGCAGAACTCCCTGTGCAGGGGCTCCTCTCGGCAGGCTGCAGTTCCTGCCATGCTATTGCACTTCCTACCGACACTTCAACTTTGAGATATAATTTTTGAACTGTATCAACCTAGGCATATGACTGTACTGAAAAAAACAAATTGGCAACCAGTTACAGCATTTAATACTTGAACATCAGCAAACTATCGTTCCAGGACCGAAACACTGATTTTCAGAGAATCCTCTTGAAATACAGGGCAGGATTTTGGTTTGCGACACCCAGTTCACCTCATAGTTTGTTGGGAACAATCATGCAGCAGTGATTTTCCTCGCATTGGCAAATTAGTGGCCAAAGGGCACAATCATCAATCAATTAAGGAGAATGTAAATAAATGCAAAATACTAAGGACACTGGCATCTGAAACAAAAACAGAAAAGTGCTGCAAAATCTCAGCAAGTCTGACGGCATCTATGGCGACACAGTAGAACCAATGTTTTGAATCTAGAGAGTCTTTGTCAGAGCTGAGAGGAAAGATAGTCAGTGGAGATGTATATTATGACAGTAGGGAGGAGTGGTGAAATTGGACATAGGAATGTAAATGAGCGTGCAGAAGGCTGAGAAGATGCTATAAGTGTCCATTAAGTGATCAGAACATACGAATGGCAAAACAAAGGTATAGCTTGGTAAAGAATTGCCTGAGGAATGTGGCAATTGGCCTGAAGTGAGATCGGAAGATGAAATGCAGTTCTTCCAGTTTGCGTTGGGGTTTGCTGGAACATTGCAAAAGGCCAAGGATGGACACATGGACAGGAGAGCGGGGGGGGGTGTGTTGAAGTGGCAAATGATAGGAAGGTTTGTGGATGGACCAAGATGTTCAGCAAAGCGGTGAACCAATTTGCGTTTATTCTCTCCGATGTAAAGTAGACTGCATTGGAGCAAAAAATGCATAGACTAGATTGAAGGAGGATAGGTAAAGCGCTGCTTCACATGAAAGGGGTGTTGAGGACTTTGGGCAGTGAGCAGGGAGGAGGTAAAGGGGCAGGTATTGCACCTTCTACCACTGCATGAGAAGGTGCATAGACAAGGGATGAGGAGTTGAGTGTGATGGAGGAGTGGACCAGGATGTCCTGGAGAAGGGGTGGTGAGAGGAAGATGTGTTGAATGATGGCATTGTGCTGTGGCAGAAATGGAGGAGGACAATCCTTTGAATGCAGAGGCTAGTGGGGTGGAAAGTGAGGACAAGGAGGCCACTATCCTGGTTCTGGGAGTGTGGGAGAGGGTGAGAGAAGTGGCCTGGGGAATGAGTTGGATATGGTTGAGGGCCAGTCAACCACAGTGTTTGGAAACCACATTGAGGAAGGAGGAAGACATATCAGCAGCACTAATTGGGAAAGTGACATCAGAAAAGGTGCAGCAGAGGTGAAGTAACTGAGAGAATTGAATGGAGTCCTTACAGAATGTGGGGTGTGAAGAGTTGTAGTCAAGGCAGTTGTGGAGTTAGTGGGTTTGTAGTGGGTACTGGTGAACCAGAAATAGAGACAGAGAGGTCAAAAGAGGGAAGAGAAGTGTTAGAGATGGACGATGTCAACCTGATGGCGGGGCGGAAATTGGAAGCAAAATTGATAAATGTTTCCAGATGATGGGAGCACCAAAATAGTCGTTGATGTACTGATAAAGGAGTTGTGGGAGGGGGCCAGACTGGAACAAGAATGCTCCACATAATCTGTAAAGCAACAGGCATAACTGGGACCCAAGCAGGTGACCATAACCACACCTTGTATTTGGAGGAAGTGAGACGAGTTGAAGGAGAAATTGTTAAGTGACAGAATCAGTTCAGCCAGACAGAGAAGAGTGATGGTGGATGGGGATTGTTCAGGCCTCTGATCAAGGAAGAAGAGAAAGGCCTTGAGGCCAGGAGAGTGGGTAGACTCTCAAAACTTTGAATTTTTGAGTCCTACTGGATCCATTTTTGGGTGGATAAATTCCCCCATCTGTCTCAATGAGGATTCTTCAATCTGATTAGTTGAAGAGCTACACTGTTGTTTGCAGTGCTCACACATGTCACAAGCCCTCTTTTAGGTGGCATTACACTGAAATGACCTCGAAATACAGTTAGCTGCCACTGAAAATCCCACAATGAGTTTCTAGGCAGCAGTAAGTGTGCTTGTGATATGGTGACCTCTGGCTTCAAAATCTAGGCTATTAAATTTTGCACAGTAATTTTGTTGTTGACAATATTCTCCATGTCTTCCCACATTCCTAACTATTTTGATGTCACTAAATCATAGTGAAGCAAATGGCCAATGTATTAATCCCATGGCTTACAACACAATTTCTTCAAAGTGGTAAAATGTTACAATTTTATTCAGTGACATCTTATAGTTCTGGCAATTTGAAGGAAAATAAGAATTAGCTTACACGATTTCTTTAAGACATAAAAGTTCTGGTTCAATAAGGCATATAAAATATAAATTGATCCACAAAATGTGGATCAATTTATCAATGTACAATGTACAATGGAGCCCAATGATTATTTCCCTTACTTAGTCAATTACATGATGTGCTTCAGGAGATTCTAACTATTTCTCTATAAATCCCAAAACCATACAGCAATGTATTTTGCAGCCATCTTTCCCCACTTCTTTAATGTACCATTTTGTTAGCAAAGTAACAGTAAAATGTTACTGGACATGAGCATTTACTGTGCTTGCAAATATCAAGAAAGTTCATTTGAATTCGTGGTTAGTCAAAAACCTGCGTTCTGTTACTACTTCATTTTGGGTAACCAAATAAAGTAAATCAACAAAATGAAGAATAAATTAAAACCAGCCCCTTAAAAGGATAGTGCATTAAAATAAATGGAATCCCATCACAACAAAATGTGATTGGAGGGGTCATTAAAACATCCCAGTTGCTGCAGTGCCCATAAGGCACCGAAAGTCTTGATCTTGCCAACAGATACTGCGTGTTAGCTTTCCTGGCACTGAACATTTGTCCCTCTTCTGAGCCAGAGTCAGGACAGATGATCCCCTTGACTGCCCGCTGCAGACCCCCCCACCCAACAATCCCCCACCATCCCCCACCCCGCATTCCACACCAGATGTGTCCTTTTAGCAACTGAACAAAGTATCTGAACAATTATTCCCTGCAATTCAATTCCCCTCATGCTACAAGGAAATTCATAGAAAGGGAAGACAGATGGCTAGGCGGATCTTCATGTGCTTGACTGCCAAGTCACTAATGTAAATTTCTAGTAATAAGATCATGAGAAGAATCAGACTTAAATTATTATTCTTCATGCATGGCTAACAACAGAAATACTATGAATTTTACACTCCACATTCAATCAATTAATCAACTCATTAAGATAAATTGCATGTTTTTCAAGGATAATTGACAGAGTTAGTTGGGGACATTTAAAGCACAACTTAATTCAAAATAGTCTTACTGATTATTTATATAAATATGGATTTAATTGTTGCATGTGGTGAAGTAGTGGACTACGCTATCCATTATATGCAAATTGAATCTATATAAACACAATTTATTTGCCAAAAAATATTGGAGCTTGATTATACTGTTTATAATAATTACTGTAACTGCCTAGAAAGGAAAAGAAGGATAAAACATTAGGCTGTCACCTTGGCACTAAATCAGGACATGACAATAATACACCCAGCTCCTCATTAAAATCTGGGGACTGGTGCCAAAAGGGACAGTGGGAAATTGATAAAATAATCGCAGATTGAAAAGCTGCAATCTTTCAGCACATTCCCAACATAAATCTGGATTAAGCTGGAAGGTTGGAAATGTTAGACCAGGATCATGAAACACAAGGGCTGGGATTCTGCCAGCAGCGCAGCAGGCCAAGAGACAACACTGGGGGGGGATCTTTCGTGGGACTGGTTGTGAGTTTCTGAGGTGCTTTATTTTAGCACCATCAGTTCCCCACTAAACTGGTATAGAAATTTACATTTCCATATGATAAGAGTAGCAGGACAGTCATATTCAGGCCCACTAGCGTCTCCCGCTCACTGGGAGTGGTTCCCATCAGCAGGATTTATAACAGTTCCCCACTAAAGGAGGGCAGACATCCTCACCTCACTGTTGGAGATACAGGCCATTGAGACCTTCCCAGGAGCTCAGGAGTAGGCGGATGTGCCCCTTTGGTAGTGTCAACATGGTAATGCCAGCATGACATCCTGGCACTGAAGGGGATGGTGGCTCAGGTTTGGGGCAATGCCAAGGGGGCAGAGCCAGAGGGAGTGGGGCATACTGGGGGAACAATCGGTGATGGGGAGTTCTATGCACATGCATGGTTGCTCACTCAGCCCACTGATGCCAGCCACAAGTGGAATGAGGCCCTGTCCCCTTTCTAGCCTGAATTTCTCTAAGGCATTCATTCAGGTGAGTATCTCCAAAAAAAAAAAAACAGGCAGGGAAATTCTCCCATTTTTCTGCCTGTTGGGCACTTGAATTTGTTTTGGGAGAGAGCTCAGGTGTCAACCTTTGCCACCAATTTCTACAGAATTTAGTTTGAGAAAGAATTGCAATTTATGCCAAACAAGGTCAGCTATGCCAAAAGGCACATGACTGGAACAACTGTACTTTCTGGCTGGGAGTTTCGTCAATCCCTGCTTCACCATCCATTGCTTGGCAAAAGTAATGTCAATTCAGATCCTCAAAATTGTAAGCTGTTTTTGCCTACAATTGGGCATGGTCGCAATGTGTCCATTCAGCAGTCAGACATTAACCATTTTATGAATTCCCCTAGTGACATGTGCCCATTCACATTAGTAAAATTAGGGATCTGCCACCTGATCCACCAAGATGAGAGATTCCATTGGACCAGCTAGCACTGATGTTGGAATGACAGCTTATTATTTAAAAATACAAATTTCACCATAAATACTGCATATTTTAATAGCAGTCACCCAGAAATAATGCAGTGTACTGACATTAAAACATGGAAAGCACAATATTTAATTGTGTAACACTGTTACTAGCCTACCATAGATTTCAGTGTGTGTGATGTATTGCCAGCTGTTATATATATATACAGGTATGACCTCTGTGTGCCTTAACATTTTGAATGGATGCCACAATGACATATGTCGTAGGTTCATTCAAAAGGCAGCAGGAAAGAAACTGTTCTCGAGTTGGTTAGGACGTGACTTCAGACTTTTATACCTTCTTCCTGACAGAAGAAGGGAGAAGAGAGTATGTTTGGGGTGAATGGGGTCCTTGATTATGCTGGCTGCTTTTCCGAGACAGTGAGAAATGTAGATGAGTCAGTGGATTGGAGGCTAGTTTGTGATGAATTGGGCTTCATTCACGGCTCTTGTAGGTTTTTGCGGTCTTGGACAGAGCAGGAGCCATACCAAGTGATGATACAACCAGAAAGAATTCCTTCTGTAGTGCATCTGTAAAAGTTAGTGAGAGTGAAAGTAGACAAGCCAAATTTCCTTAGCCTCCTAAGAAAGTAGTGGCACTGGTGGGCTTTCTTAACCATAGCACAGCATGGAAGGACCAAGACAGGTTGTTGGTGTTCTAGACAGTCCAAAAATATGTGGATTAGGTTGACTGGCCATGCTAAATTGACCCTAATGTCAGGAGGAATAGCAGGGTAAATATGTGGGGTTACAGGAATTGAGCCTAGGTGCAATTGTGTTTGTTGCAGACTCGATGGGCCAAATGGCCTTCTTTTGCACTGTAGGGATTCTACGATCTGGACACCTAGAAACTTGACGCTCTCGACTATTTGCACTTTGTCCCCATAGTCAGGGGCATGTCCTCCAATACACTTCCAGAATTCGATGACTATCTCCCTTGTTTTGTTGACATTAAGGAAGAGATTATTGTTGTTGCACTTTGTTAATCACTCCCAAAACAACAGGCAATATGAAACAAAATGAGCTCTGGGGCTGTTTAAAAGACCACTTAACAAGTTGCAGTTGGAGTTTTTGCCAAAGTTTCTGTAAGCACTGTGATGAAATATTGTGAGATACTTGCATATAGTAATATTCATCCATACAGGGTTTGGGCCATTTTTGCAATGCCACTTGGTCTTCAATATGACAAGGACTTGGAGAAGGGTGGACAGAGGAGGCAGAAGAAGGGAGGCTATCCATAAAGGTTCCAGGGTCACCACTCACAACAAGCCATAAGACAGGGGCTATACCTGAGTATTATGTATGTCGTCTGATATAAAGAGCACAATGGTTAGCACTCCCTACGTTTGAGAGTTTCCTGTGAGGAGACTCCAGTTTCCTCCAACAGTCCAAAGATGTGAAGTTAAGTGAATTTTCCCCTTAGTGTCGAAAGATTGTAGGTTAGGTGGATTAGCCATGGTAAAAGAGCTGCCTGTCCAGCAGCAAAGACATCAGACAATGGTCAGGATGATAAGACCCTAGAAAAGGTGCAGATAGAATTCAGTAGAATGACAGCAAGGATGAAAGATTTCAGTTACATGGAAAGATGAAAAAAACTCAGGTCTTCTGTCTGAGAGCAATGTTAAGGAGGAATTTGTTCAAAATTACAAACAGCTTGGAAAACACAAGTAGAAACCACTTCAATGTCTCAGAAGAATCAGTAATCGGTGGACACAGATTTAAGTGGTAGAAGAACATGAGGGAAAAGGATGTACAGAGTGGGCCTGCTTTTACCATTGCATGTGCCCACTTTTGGGTGTGAAAATTTGGTAAAGTCGGGTGTAAATCAAGTAATGTGATCTGCATCTGCCACCGTGCCAGTTCACCCTTTACCAAGGCCTAAAAATGGCCATGATTGGACTGCGCACCAAAAAGTCGCACCAGCCATTTAAATGTATTTGCGTTATTTAAATTGATTTAATGGGCTGCATGCTCAACTTTACTGGCACTTCCCCCTTTACCACCACATTTGCCCATCCAGAATCGGTGCAAAACAGATATGCTCCATAAAAGTCTGATGGAGATGCTTGGCATCCAATGTTTGAGATGATGGGGGAAAGGGAAATCTGCTGCCACCGTGCCTGAGATCAGTGCAGGGGAAGAGGGCATCTGCTGTCACTGCCTGAGCTCAGTGGCAGGGAGTGGGATCCTCTGCCACTCTGCCTGAGGTAAGTGAAGGGGAAGGGAGGAGATCCACTGCCACACTGCCTGAGATCATGGAGAGAGAAGGAGATCTGTTGCCACACTGCCTGAGATTGGTGAAGGGGAAGGGAGGGGCTCCACTGCCACTCTGCCTGAGATCAGTGAAAATAAGTGGGTCTGCTGCCACTTTGCCTGAGACTGGTGGAGGCAAATGCCTCTTTGCCTGAGATAATTGGGGTGGGGAATCCACTCCCACTCTGCTGGAGATCAATGGAAGGGAAGGGGAAGAAGCTCGCAATCACTGTGTGTGGAGGGATAAGGGGGTCAGAAATGTTGGAGGTATGAGGTAATGTATGTGGAGGCCAAAGGGAAGCATTAGCCAGCCCGGAAGAGATATGGCAGGGCAGCCACCTTTTAACATTTATTTTCTGCATTTGTGCAGTTAGAGGTGCCGATTGGAACTGCAGGATTTCGAGCACATTAAGCACCATGCATGGACTTCTACAGCGCAATTCAGAATTATTGATATTTTTTCAGGCAGAATGCATATGGAGGCATTTGAGAATGGGTCTAAAAGTTGGATCTGAAACATTTCCAGTTTCAAGTTCACCCAGCACTTAGAATCAAAATGGTAAGCAGAGCCCAGTGAGTTGTTGTGATTTAGAGTGCATAATCTGAAAGGATTCAGTAATGGCTTTTAAAGATGTTTTTCATTGATATTAGAAAGTAGAAGTGGTTAAGTTTTTCAAGCAAATGTATAGGCATGATCAACTGAATGACCTTCTCCTGTGTTGTATCATTTTATGATTCTAAAACCATAGTTATAGAAGAGCTAGGTTCTAATAACTGGCAGTCAAGGACCTTGAACAACAATAGTTTATTCATTAGTCTGAGCAGCTCTATATGCTTCTATACTGCTCAATCTCTGGGGAGAACTCCTAGGCTTTCATCACGTGACTGTTTAAAGTAGCTGCATAGAACATTACAGCACAGAACAGGCCCTTCGGCCTTCGATGTTGTGCCGACCAAAATAAAAAGCAATGCCCCTCCAAACTAAACCATTCCCTTCTCTTCCATATACTTATCAATTAACCTCTTAAACGCCACCAAACTTGGCGCATCTACAACAGCTGCAGGCAGGGCATTCCACTCCCTAATCACTCTTTGAGTAAAGAACCTACCTCTGATATCCGTCCTATAACTCATACCCCTTAATTTAAAGCTGTGTCCCCTCGTGCTAG
The DNA here is from genome assembly GCA_024679065.1 of Sphyrna mokarran. Taxonomy (NCBI): domain Eukaryota; kingdom Metazoa; phylum Chordata; class Chondrichthyes; order Carcharhiniformes; family Carcharhinidae; genus Sphyrna; species Sphyrna mokarran. The sequence goes on from JAGIQG010000007.1 coordinate 99,405,677, forward strand.
CTTTCTCCATCCTAGGAAAAAGGCTATCACTGTCCACCCTATCTAAACCTCTAATCATCTTATATGCTTCAATAAGATCCCCTCTTAGCCGCCTCCTTTCTAACGAAAACAACCTCAAATCCTTCAACCTCTCTTCATAGGACCTGCCCTCCATACCAGGCAACATCCTGGTAAACCTCCTCTGTACCCTCTCCAATGCCTCCACATCTTTCTTATAATGTGGGGACCAGAACTGCACACAATACTCCAAGTGCGGCCGCACTAGAGTTTTGTACAGTTGCAACATGATGCTGCGGCTCCTAAATTCAATCCCCCTACCAATAAAAGCTAAGACTCCATATGCCTTCTTAACAACTTTATCCACTTGACTGCCTACTTTCAGGGATCTATTGACACATACACCAAGATCCTTCTGTTCCTCAACACTATTAAGAGCCCTACCATTAGCCCTATACTCTACACATTTATTGTTCCTGCCAAAGTGCATTACCTCACACTTTTCCACATTAAACTCCATTTGCCACCTCTCGGCCCAGCTCTGCAACTTGTCCAAGTCACTCTGTAAACTATAACACCCCTCTTCACTATCTACCACTCCACCGACTTTAGTGTCATCTGCAAATTTACTGATCCATCCCTCAATACCCTCATCCAGATCATTTATAAAAATTACAAACAGCAGGGGCCCCAAAACAGACCCCTGAGGTACACCACTTGTCACCGAACTCCACGATGAATATCTCCCATCAACCACCACCCTCTGTCTTCTATCTGCCAGCCAATTCCTAATCCAATTAGCTAAATCACCCTCTATTCCACACATCTGCATTTTCTGTAGAAGTCTTCCATGGGCCACCTTATCAAACGCCTTACTAAAGTCCATATATACTACATCAACCGCCTTACCCCCATCCACCTCTCTGGTCACTTTCTCAAAAAACTCAATGAGGTTAGTAAGGCATGACCTACCCTTCACGAAACCATGCTGACTATCCCCAATCAATTCATTTCTCTCTAAATAACTATAAATCCTATCCCTAATAATTCTCTCCAATACCTTGCCCACAACAGAAGTAAGACTCACTGGCCTATAATTCCCTGGAAGGTCTCTCTTCCCCTCCTTAAACAATGGGACCACATTCGCTATCCTCCAGTCCTCCGGAACCACACCCGTAACCAACGACGACCTGAAGATCAGAGCCAGAGGCTCTGCAATCTCCTCTCTTGCCTCCCAGAGAATCCTAGGGTAAATCCCGTCCGGCCCAGGGGACTTATCCAACTTCAAACCCTCGAGAATTTCTAGCACATCCTTCCTATCTACTACAATACTTCCCAATTTGCAACCCTGTACCTCAGTGTTCTCCATAGCTACATTTCCAGCACTCTGCGTGAATACCGAAGAGAAATATTTATTCAGTGCCTCACCAATCTCTTCAGGAAATTGGTCATCACATGACCATTCAATCGACACCTTCCCTGTTTAAGTTGGAACAACCAGTAGTACTGAGATGTAATAGGGTGCAAACCATTTTTTAAACAAAGATTGAACAGGCTAAGAATATATAACTATTTACATAGGGTGAAACATGGGTTGTTGTTGCAGCTGGTGCGTAGCCCATTGTCTTCCTCTCTGACTTTTTGTTGCATTAAGATGAAAAACAAGGGAACTGCTACACCTATTTCAGTTCCCAGATCATCTAAAGCAGTTGATATCCTGGAACATTGTGTTTGGCTTGGTCATATGCCTTGAGCATGTAATTGAACCAACTGGCTGTACTATAGACAGTTTTGGGCTGGTATCCTCAGTGTGGATGTTGTGGGGTGTTTCTTCAACATACCCAATGGGGGCCAGGCTTGCTACATAGGTCTCTGGAGGCGTCTTCATGTCCATTGGTGTGTTACTTGTCATATTTAGCAGATAGTCAAGTTCCAACCACCTGGAATATTAATTAATATCAAACGTTATTTACAATTGCATTCAAAGATATCAGCTGCTGTAAATGACCAGGGAAGATCCAGGAAATCATACATGCAGCAGTTCTTTTTGTTTGATGCAACTTGAGTTCATATGCTGTTTCATGGCTGCATACATAGAGGGCCAGTATGGTAATTCCTTGTTTGCATCTGGTTGTTTCCAACTCAGAGTGCCCCAGGTGAAGTTGCTGGTGTAATACCTCTAAGGCAGGATGATGAATTGTTGGCATCCTGTATGGTTAGTTCATCTCTAATGGTGAAAAAAAGTGCAGAGTTCTTGGGAAAACTCCCTTGAGGACTCAGGCCAGCCCCTCTTGAGGATGTTGTTATGCAGGTGTCTGTACGTGATGTTGCTTGCAAGGCATCTTTAAATTCCTGGATTCTAAGAGATGACAGCACTTCTATTGTCATCAGGTCTATGCCTTTCTCACAATCTATCTAATCTGTAGTGGGTAGGAAGGCTTTGGAAAAGGCATCATCTAAGCACAACTTGCCACAATTGTAGTGATACCAGTGTTTCAGTTGAAGAGACCTTTGTATTCTATCATTTCTGGGGCCTAGTGTTGCAGAGCATGAACCTCTCTGGCCAAGCTGGACGATCTCCAATGTGATGCAGTCCTGAAGACCTAACAGTGGCCTTACGTTCTGGTCAACTACATGAAACTTAAAGCTGCTGTATATGCAATGGGGAGTGGCTATGCCTTCTGAGTATATAATTTGTCTGCCATAGGCCTTGAGGTCCACCTAGGTATTGGGGTCTGGTACAGTACAAGTCTAGATCCCATAGAATTTGACTGGGTAATATGTTACACTTTGCTCCAATGTGACTTTGTTTTTGTAGCTGCAAATCATGGTCAGAGCAGTGAAGATCTCACCTTTTCATACAGCAGTGTTGACACTCTCGCTGTAAAGTGTTAGTGGAGGCTCAGTGATTTGGTTGCTCTGGCTCAGCTCCAGTTCATTTGTCTTGCTGACACTCCTAACCTTGGAGAACTTACCAGCTGCAATGTGATTGGTGGCAAAAGAAGGCTGATGTGGTTTTAATTTGCAACATCTTGCAAAGTGATTCAACTTGCCACATTTATCGCAGCATTTACGATAAGCCACACGTTATTCTGTTCTGAGGATGATAGCCCCTTCAGTAGGGGCAGGGCATGTTCTGTACCATGAAACTTCTGTTTCTTAACCAAACTCTGTAGCAGAATCTTACCAAAAAAATGGCAACATGTCACTGTCTGACTGAAAACCAGCAGGTTTCTCTGCAGAGAAACAGGTCAGTTTTCTCTCCAGATCTTATGACGCTTTCAAAAAAAAAATTGTACTTCAGCTTATTTCACACTGTTACATGGGGGGTGGAGCCAGTAAAGGCCAGTATCACTGATATTGGAGTGCAATTCTTAAAGGGCCTCCTGATCAGAACAAAAAATAACTTCCCACCTCCCCATCCCATCACGAAGGTCTGAGGGGGCCTCCCACACTCCTCCCCTTAATCAGTGCAGGCATTTCTCCCCCTCACTGCCTAATAGACTATGCTATAACTTCCCCCCCTTCTCCCTGACTAATGCTGGCATCAGACCCTCCCACCACCAAATAGTCAATGCCAGCAACCCCCCTGCCCCATCAAACATTGCTAGCATTGGATTTTTGACACCACCCAAACCGCCATTCCCAGTTCCAAATGTCACTCCTCCAACACCACCACAAATAAGTGTATTCCATCCCCAACCCAATGATAATTGCAGTAGGCTCCATCTTGAGAATTGCCCCCAGCACAAGTTGGCACTGCAGTTATCTGTATGTCTGGGTGAACTATTGTAAACCTCGCTGACCAGATGTCATTTCTGCGAGGTTTGAAACTATGCCTAGGGGAATATATGGCAAGGAGGTCTTTAATTACATTTAAATTCAAACGTATTAAAATCTGGTTGATGCTCGCTGTGGGCATGAACCTGATGTCACCAGCAAGGGGCAATGAAAATTAGTGATTAGTTAATCACTAATTAAATCACGATCTCACCAGTGAGATTTGAGCTTTCTGGGTTTTGCCAGATTTGAACCCCCCACCGCCATTCCCTCAGACACAGAGCACTGGCTCCCCCATACTTTTCTTTCTACACTGTTTGTTTAGCATATAGTGGTAAATCTTTCTCACAGCAGTTGCTTACAGTCAAGATCACTATGGACCCCACAATCTTTTTGATCCCTGACTAACTCATCGGTAACAGTACCAAATATTTTCAAAGTTGCCATATATGTTTGCATGGATGGGTCTGATTTTTGGTCTGTGAAGTTAAATATGTATCTGTTCAGTATTATGATCTTTGCTGACAGGCAAATGCTTTTGAGCTTTTTTAAGACTTATTTCTGGGTCCTTTTTCCTCTTCCTCCACTTGAAAGACAGATGATTCATTTCTAATATAACTTCCTACCTGGTGAAGTTCTCTTGCTGGCAGTATGGATTACAGTATTGCCTCATCATTAACTAAATTAATGGAGAGTTGTCCTTGGGCTACACATTTCATGTAACTGAGACTCAAGAGATGGGCAAATAAAATTCCTTTAAAGTGTACAGCCTATCAGCATAAACAACAGGCTATAGAATTGCACAAACACACAACAATTTTAGTCCTTTAGCATGGACTAGATACCTTCCAAACCATTAGCCAATCATTAATTCACAACTAAAATCCCATCATTAAAGGTACCACATATGCAGGGTCACAAACTGCTTCAGTTTCAATATTATGACACCTTACCCCATTTGTTTTTGTCTATTTAACCTCACTGAGCAGGACAGCTGTGTCCAAATCATAAAACATAACATTCTTAGCTCCTCTGAGGCTCTTATTATCCTGTCTCATAGGACATAACAATCCTTCTTCATGTGTTTACCACATTTCATCCCAAGGGCCTAACGTAGAAACTAGAAGCAAGAGTAGGCCATTTAGCCCTTCAAGCCTACACAGAATATTCATTATGTTCATAATTAATCAAATTCAATATCCTGATTTCCCACCCCTTTTCCTCCCGTATCCCTTGATCCCTTTAGCACCAAGAGCTATATCTAATTTCTTCTTGAAATCACACAATGTTTTGGCTTCAACTACTTTCTGTGGTAGTGAATTCCACACACTCACCACTCTCTGGGTGAAGAAATATTTCCTCACCTCAGTTCTAAAAGATTTACCCCTTATCCTCAAAATATGACCCCTAACTCTAACCTTATAGCCATACATAGTTAGTTCTATTCCATCCCATTGCTTGCCTACAGTTAACATCCATTTTTCACACACTTACTGCTTATTTTCATGTTTCTGTTAAGTCTTTTATTATCCCATCTGTTCCAATACTAAAGAATCACTGAAAGTAGCTCGACTTATTCAGCTCACATGTTCCAATACAATCTGCTTCCAGTTAAACTGTTTTTGAGCCTACTTATGAAGAACATGAAACTAACCGAATGACAATGTTTCAGTTAATCTTCTTTTGTCCCCTTTAAGGTTGGCCAGTGAAACAGAAGTGATGCAAGTATTTCAATTGGTTTTGAGATGGAGAAAAAATATACAGTGCTTCCATTACAAGTTATCATTTTGTGATCATGACTTGAAATATACATGGTTGTATATCAAATGAGCCATCGAACCCATAAGGTTCAACAGAGTGGTGATAAATGGAACAGAAAATACTTGCACACAGACATTCCCATTAATCATGAGGAACTAGGCCAGATTGCCAATCAACTAACAAAAGTAATGGAAGGAAACACAATTCACATTTTTCTTGCCTTATTACAAGGCATGGCTCCTCACCCAGCACCCATCATTACAAAAAATAAGGCAAGACTAAAAATTTCTGACATGCAGAACGATGAATCTGTCCGGCTGTGGAGCGTAGCCATGCCCACATGAACTTTTAGGTTTGTACACCATACTTCTGTTCACCAGATGCATCTGTGGGAGGTGACAAACACTGAGGTAAAATGTTGAAACATTATCACAGCTGTTTAAAGGGATGATATCACTCAGTGATTGATGCTACTTTGCAGGGAGACTGCCATCATGGTTATTATTGGATTTGTAATAAAATAAAGACATACAAGTAACAGACTACAGATTAATATAAATATTTTACAAATCAAGAAACTGAGTACAAAATGTATTCCTATTAAAGAGAAACCTATAATTTTTTTTTATATAAAAGTTGAGTCCTTTTCTTTCAGAAAAGAAAATTGGAATATAATTGGATGGATCTCTTAGATGTGACCTAAAATGACCCCATAAAATCCTCCTCATTAACATCTGGAGACTGGTGCAAAAAGATGAATAGTCTCATTAGTCAAACAACAGCTTGGCATAGATTGTCAGAATCATATAACCAGTTAATATTCTAGAGTCCACAGTCCCCATCTCAAGGAATACTCTCTCATTAACAAATCTACTCCCATAATTCGAGCACAATATTATACAATTAGCAAGTGGGATGCTTAGGGCATTTCTCAACAATGACTCAGCATTGAGGCTTCAAGTCAAAAACTGCCTGCTGATTAATCAGCTGAGTGATTAGATGGTAATCTGTATTCCTCCATGTTTAAATCACTTGGAGGATATACTAAAAGAAAGAAACAAGAGCATAATACATACTAAGCCTGAAAGACTTCAATGTCCATCACCAAGTGTGCTTAAGTCATATATCAAGAACTGCACGGATGTTATTTGTAAGGGATCTCAACTTGAAAAATCAGTTTTTACAAGATGTGATGAATCACCTGAAACTCCAAATGAGAATAACCAGCCCAGTCGTCATGCAATAATTACTAAAGACTATTTATTATTAAATTAAAAACAAATACACACAAAAAGGGCTATAGCACTCAAAGACAATTAAGTACCTAAATTACTAAACACACACAGTTTATATAGAAATGACCTCTTGTTCCAAGGCATATCTATGCTCTTTGAACACCATACGACTTTCCTGTTCCCAAACATCCAAATTAAATAAATCTGTAAGTCAAATCCAGTTTATTGTTACCACATAACACAAAGCGGATGATCAAATCTGGAAAACAATTTTTCCTGGTCCAGTGAAGGTTATTAAACTGCCTTTGCCAAGGTTACTGCAATACCTTGGCTAAATAACTTCTTAAATGTAAACTGCCTCTCAAACCCTGAGGTGTTAAAAATGCTCTCTCAGCTGTGAGATCTTAAACTGACCTCTTGATGCTTAACCTTGTTACAATGTCTGCCTTTATATATTATAATATATAAATTATATCTGGCTCCTCTTTAATTCCTCCTTCAGTGTTTTGGGGCTGTCTGCATTTCTCACATTCTGAGAGACTCAAAATTAGCATCTGTACACCTCCACTGATCTCTCAGTCATCTGAGTAAGCTGTTTCTTGATGATAGTTTTATTTATACCTGATTCTGAAAGGATGCCTGCTAAGTTTGTTACTGGAAAAGGTAACATCTCATCATTCCTTCGTTGTCCCTAGGCAGGTTTTTACTTGTTGCTGGGCAGATCATATCCCATCATTCCTTGCTAAATTCTTGTTTCTGCTGTTATTAAGCAGATCCATGATACATACCATCCATTTAACTACCATAGCTCTCAATAACTTAGCTGCCATGCTGGGCTTGCAGCACATTATAAGAGAACCTATATGAGAAACAGCTTATTTGATCTCATTCTCTTGACTATCCATCCCCATCACTGGTATGTATTCCCATGATAATATCATTAGGATAAACACAGCCCTTGTAGAGACAACGTCCCATCTTGAAACTGAGAACAACCTTCATTGTGTTATGTGGCATAACCATAGTATTAACTGAAATAAATTAGATATGGACTGAGCAGATCAAACTGAGTATTTATGTGATGCTGTGGGCCACAGCAACAGAAGAATTATATACCATTACACTTGGTAACTCCATCACCACCAAACCAGATAAACATCACTGGTTCAATGAGGACCGCAGGCAAAAACCACAAGAGCAACACCAGCATTTTGGAAAATAACCTGATAAAAATCACAACTCAGGATTTGATACATGATAAGCAGAAAATAATGATAGGCAGACCCAAGTGACTTTACAACAAATTAACTAGGTCTAAGTTCTCCAGACAACACACATCTCTTTAACCTGTGCTCAGTGCTCCTTCCACTCACATTGTTAGCCACTTTAAGACTTGAATAGCAGGTTAGGTGTTAAAGATTCACATTCTAATCAGTAATCTATAAACAGTCTGTGCTGTTGGAGACCAGAACACCTCATTCACCTGACAAAGACCATAGGGTTGAAGGCTTGTGAGTTTACTATCAAACAAATCAGTTGGATTTAAACCTAGTGTTGTCAGACTTCTTACTGTGTTTACCCAAGTCCAACGCTGGCATCTCTGCATTGGAAATACTATACACAGGCAAGGCTCCCTGATTGGAAGGCAATCTTTATTTATGTGATTAGTCTAGTTAAGTTTCTGGTTGATAGTAACTCCAGGATGTTGAAGGTGGGGTACTTGATGATGGTGATGTCATTGGGTAAGTGATTAGACTCTCTTGCTTGAGCTGTTCACTGCCTGAGGCATGAGCATTCCTTGCAACTTGTCAACCCAAGCTTGGAGGCAGTCCACGTCTTTGCTGTGTGTGTGGATTGTTATAGACAGGATGCGGATTAATTTAAACAGCTCTGATTTCTTTTTTTTCCATATTTGCTTGGCATCATTCCCCTTGCGCCCTGCATTTTCAGCCATTATAAAACCCCTTTTGAATTTCTGGTCCCATTCTAGCAGTTTTCTTAATATTCCAACAGCAGCACTTATTTTCTGCTCCCAAAAAGCTAAACTGAATGAAGGCTAAACAACAATGCAAATTGTTTGAAAAATTCAGACAGATAGTTCACTGTGCTTTCAGCTGGATTTACATCAACAGCAGGTTATTCCAAGTTCCGCTTAGCCAGCACTCTAAAATCTGTCCTAAAACACTACTGAATAAAAGGTTGAATAAATGTCAAAAGAAATTGAGATTCATTATCGAAAGGCTTTAATCCAGCACAAAAATGTTTTTCAAGTCAGTCATAAGCATGACTATAAGCCTTTTAATCAGACATTAAGTATGTAGATTATGCTGGAGAAATAGTAGTTTGTTTTGTTCTTCTCACAAATGATTTTCCTATTCTATGAAGTGACAAACCTAATGGATGATAGTAGTCTAGATGATATTTTAATTTTTGATTTCCAGAAAGTCTTGTCAGACAGAATGTAATTGGATAACATTTTATTGTATAGGTGGAATAATTCCTCAGAGGCTGGTTCCCTTTGCCATACAAAGGCGAAGCTCTCTAATCAGCAGGCAACTGTGACCTCAATTAGGGACATCTTTTTGCATTCAGCCAAATAAACAAAATCAAACTAACTTAGGGACAATTCAAAAAGGGCAACTCCCTAAAAGGAGGGGAACCCCCCGAAACAAAAAAAATACAAAATAGAAATGAAACTTAAAATATCAAATTAAAATCTGATTAAAGGAGTCAATAATACACTCCAATTCTTGTGATGCCCAGCGAGCACAGAGACAACAATCGAGCCCCTTAATTAGAGACATCTTTTGGTGGTGACCTCAATTAGGGAGTTCATATTCCAAGAGGCCAACTTCATAGAATATAGAACACTACAGCACAAACAGGCCCTTTGGCCTACAAGTTGCGCTAATCACACCCATACCTACTAGGCCATAGAACTATCTGTAACTCCAATCCCATTTAATCCCACGTACTCATCCAGAAGTCTTTTAAAAGACCCCAGGAAGTTCACCTCCACCACACCAACAGCAGCCGACTCCACTCACCACTCTCTGAATGAAAAGGGTGGTGAGTGGAATCAACTTGTATCTCATTGAAGTTATAACACCTCTTCCCCATTAAGTCCAAGGAATGTCAGTGGTTTATGCACCTCATGGGTCTCTTGCAACATTTCAGCACTGGGTTGGGACTTAGCATCTGATGTGGGAGGACAGTATCTAACATGCATCCGTCTCTTACGACGTAAGCAATGGAGTTCTGGTTTGCCCCCCCTCCCTTGGGTGGCAGATGAGTAGCCATGGCTTTGTCTGTAGTGTCCATTTCAGACTTCAAGGTCTTAACTACAGCCAATGGAAAAGCAGGACTGGTTAGTCTAGAAGAACACTCCTCAGTTCTTGGCATAGTTGGCTCCAGGGCGAACTGTGATTGAAGCCCACACCTAGTTTAGATGTTTTTTCAGGTTGACCTCACTCATGTCTACTGTAGGGTGTAGCCCCATTCAAGATTCAATTGTTCCAGATAACTGTGCTTTCTTTACCCAAACTTTTTCACGGTTTCCAACTCTCCTGGCTGTTGTTGTCATCACCTTTGCATTTGGCTTTTTATTGTTTTTCTACCTTACGCACCAGGGTTTGGAAATAGGCAATTTAATCTGGTTGTCTGCCATGAGCAACCCGGCAGGTGTATTACTGTAGTGGGAAGGAGGGGTTATCCTATAGACAAAAACCTAACAGGAGAGCTTGGTATTTATTGATGCTGTTGACCATGTTTTTCTTGAGTAGCTATGATGTAGTTCAGCCAGTATGGCATACAGGACTTAACTCGGAACAACCATTTGTGCCCCTCATAGCAGTATTTCGTCTTCTATTGTGAGCTGCTCTCTTCTATTCCAGTAAGGGTGGAATTGGGGCTGTCCTGTCTTTGCTTCCCCATAAGAAAAAAGTGTTTAACTTTTGCATCCAAAAAACATTATGTGCAGCCACTGAGAAAAAATTCATAGTTGTTACCATCTCATCTACTTGGGATACTATCAGCGAGGTGTCTGCTGTACTTAAAGAATCTGCGTTTGGCACTAAGCCTCCCAGCCTGTGCTCCTAGGATCCTTACAGTGCAGAAAGAGGCCATTTGGCCCACTGAGCCTGCACCAACAACAATCCTACCCAGGCCCTATCCCCATAATCCCATGCGTTTACCTTGTTAGTCCCACAACACTAAGGGGCAATTAGCAAGGCCATTCACCCTAACCCACACATCTTTTGAACTGAGGGAAACTGGAGCAGTTAGAGGAATCCCATGCAGACACAGGGAAAATGTGCAAGCTCCTTATAGTGATCCAAGGCTAGAATTGAATCTCGGTCCCTGGCACTGTGAGGCAGCAATGCTAATCACTAAGCCACTGTGCTCCAATTGATAATTAATTGTAAGCTGCCAACAGTAATGCCCATCGCTGGATCCGAGACAATGTTATCGGTGGCACCACTTTGTCCGCTTAGTAGTCCCATTAGTGGCTTGAAATTGGTGACAATCAGAAATTTCCACCATAAAGGTATTGAGTAAACTTCTTTGCTCCAAATATTACCACCAACCTTCTTCTTCAATGTGGGGATACTTTCTTTGTGCTACAGTCAAGATCCTGGAGGTATGTGCTATTGGTTTTCCTCTCCATTTAGCTATCTATTTGCTAATACTGCCCTGATGCCATATGGACACATCACAGGTTAGCACTAACTCTTTTCTAGAGATCATAATGTGCTGTGACGTTCAATGATGACAGGTGTTTCTTTATTTTCTTAAAGTCTTGACCAATGGACCATTCCCAAACTTGATCCTTTTTTAGCAGTTGATAACCATACCAAGACAGAGACCAATTTGGTATGAGTTTTCTGTCGTACATCATTAACTGTAAGAATGACCATGACTTGTCAACTTTACAATCCAGATAGGTACTTGAGATATCAGGAAGATGCATTTTTTCCCTCCTAAAGCATATGCCGGTTCTTGAAAAAACTAAGGATTTCCTCCAGACCCTAGATGTTCTACCTTTGTTTTACCTGAATTGAGAACATTATCCAAATAAACAGTGACCTGAAGTAAATTTTATAATATGTTCTCTAGGAAATTGAGCAGGCTGACGATACCCCAAAAGATAACCTTGTGTTTGATCATGGAATATTGCTCCAATTCCATAATTCTATGAATCCTCATCCAGCTGCAACTGTAAATGAGCATGACTCATCAAATTTTGAGAATTAAGAGCTCCCTGCCAACTTTGCATATAATTTCTCAATCTGGGAATTAGGTATTTGTCCAGCTATGAATTGCAGTTTATTTTTGTTTCAAGTCCCCACAAAGACAGAGTCAACTATCTGGGCTTCAAAAAAAAGGCACCATCAGTGCTACGCATTCCGCAAACTGGACAGGTTTTATGATACCTTCTAGTTCCAGTTTTCTAATTTCTAATTTCTATTTCCATTTTTCTTTAAAGCAAATGTACTGGATGGGCCTTGCAAAATCACAGGACTGCATCCTGGTCGGCATGTAATATTGCTTTGGCACCTTTTATGGCCCCTAGCCCTTCCAGGTATTTGAGCAGGACTTCACTCAAGCGACCATTTCCAACTGGAAGATGTTTACCCAATTCAGGTGATTTTTTCTCAACCTGTTTTGCCCCATTACGCCTGGGCCCAGACCCACCACTACCATTAATGGCAATCCAACCAGTTGCTTTTCATAAGAGACAGGATCAAAGGTTGCACCCATAACTTTCAAAGGTTCCTCTGTATTAGTTTAATTGTGCCAAATCTTTATTGGAGTCCAATGCAAGTTTAACTGATCATTGATTTTTCAACCACCAATAGGGCTGCACCTGTATTGACCTTCATTAAGCTCTATTTAATCTTACGGTTATTTTAATTGCTTCCCATTTGGACATCGCTATGCAGTTTAATTGTTCCCCATCGAATATAGGTTGGCCTTCCAAGGTGTGCACTTCCTTAACACCAGCCTACGTATCGTTTTCCTAAATCTGGGTCTTGAAAGCTTACTTTGCTGCTCTGACTCCACATATCAGCGACAGTTACAATGCCTTGTTGGGCAGGTTTCTAAAAGAACTGTTGACTGCCTGATTAAGGTTTGGCTTTGTTTTGGAGCTGGGTTTAATTGTAATTGGAACCTTCCTGAGAAAGGCTATGTAATTGCCTGTGCTCAAATGGTGGACCCTGAACACAGTCGAATTAGCATCAATGTCTATTTCCATTGGGATACCTTTCAATTCATATGCCCACTTGCTCCTTTTTCCAAAAATAAGGCCTGATGTAGCACCTGTTCGTAGTCCAGTTTTGCTTCCACCAACAAGCATTTTTGGATAGTTACATTATTTATCCCACATATCAAATGGTTTCTTAGCATCTCATTAAGCGTCAACTCAAATTCACAAGCTTCCAGCAGTCATCTCAAACTTGTTAAGAAACCTGTTAGATTCCCTCCATTTGCTGAATTGTAAGTAAACCTGGTACCTTCTCAGATCTGACATGGTTATATTCCCTCACAAGGTCTGCCAATTCTTGAAGGTTCTGGTATCTGGTGCCTCCAGGGAAGTTAAGCTGTGAATAACAGCAAATGCCAATAGTTCACAAGCGGTCAGAAGAATTACCCATTGCATTCAATCTGCCACAATATCATTAGCCCTAAAAAAAAGTAACATATGCTTTCCATATATGGGGTCCAGTCTTCCACAGCCAGCTCAAAAGAGTCCAGTTTCCCAAACAGAGGCATGATGCCTGAAAATGGCATATTCCCAAGCAAAGCCTGCTGTCAGTGAGCCAAGTTCCTTGCAGTCATTCTTTTTCCTCATCACCACTGAAATAACTCCTAGAGGCTGGTGTTCCTTCACCGGTTTCCCTTCATTTGCAAACTCCATTCCACTCCTAGATCACTTTTGGTACACAGCCAAAACACCTGACACTCTCATTTTTATGTATCGGTGAAGCTCTTTAATTGGCAGGTAATTATGACCACTTTTTTTGGGGGCCAAGCAAGTAAGGGGATAAATTAAAATGGGCAGGTTCTAAAAACAAGGAAATCAACGAGAACAAAAGACAAAATGGAAAGAAAACTTAAAATATCAAAACAAAATGCAATTAAAGGAGTCAATAATGCACCGCAGTCCCTGCGGTGCCCAGCAGGCACAGAAGGTGTTAACAGTGCTCTTGCACACCTCATGCTCCCTCTCCAAGGCCACCTGGCCATGAATATGGCCATGGTAGAGGGGCAGACAGTTGGGTTGCACAACCGCCTCGGTCATCCAGTGCTGGACCTAATTATGGCAAGTTCAGGCAATTATGACTCAATCAGGGAATTCAAGAGGCCAACTTCATGCACCTCGTTATTACAATAGGATCAGCAATTATGTGTTTGGTTGGATGGCAAATTGTTGCATTCTTACACAGCAAGTGAGTAATAAAGTAAGTCATAATGTATGAAGCCAAATTACAGATGGAGTTCCACTTGAGGTCACTGCTCTTCACTATTGTTAAAAGTAGTCTGAATGAGGGTGTTAACAGTACTATTCACAAGTTTGCTGATGACACAAAAAATGTGTACTGGAGTTGTGAACTGGCTGATACGTTTTTGGAAGTGGATCTATTTGTGACAATGTCCCTCAGTATGAACATATGCAATGTGACAGATGTGGGTCTAGGTCATTCAAGCATTTGTGTAATGTGCAAGAATTCTCAATTAAAGAGCATAAGGACTGGGCAGGGTGTAAGGGGTTTTACATTGGATAAAACAGTGATGGTCCATAAACTTTTGTGATTAGACTACTGACAAAGAAAATATGGTTTTAAGATATATTGATAAAACACTATAATTGGCTTGTACAGGAGGTGGTCTATTATATTGAGTTAGCCATGTCCAACCTGAGCTGCACTTGGAGCAAGGAATGTCAATACCCAGAGATCTTGAGATTTGGAGGAGGCCAAAATGGGTCATCCATATCTTCTGGTTGAAGATGGTTGCAACTGCTTTAGCTTTATCTTCTACACTGATGTGCTGGGTGCATCATCTGAGATTGAGGATGGAGACATACGTCGAGCCTGCTCCTCCAGCAAGTTGTTTAATCGTCCAGCACCATTCACAACTAGATGTGACAGGACTGCAGAACTTAGATCTGATCCAATGGTTGTGCATCTGTCTATCACATTCTTTTTTTGCTCATTTGATATACAAATCATCCTGCGTTGTAGCTTCAAGTTGACACTTCATTTTTAGGTTTAACTGGTGTTGCTCCTAGTATGGCCTCCTGCACTCTTCCTTGAACCAAGGTTTACTCCTTAGCTTGGTGGGAAAGGTAAAGTGGGGGATATGCCAGGCCATGAGGTTATAGATTGTGGTTAAGTAAAATTCTGTTGCTGTTAATGCCCACAACACCTCATGGATGCCCAGTCTTCAGTTGCTAAATTTGTTCAAAGTCTATTCCATTTAGCATATGGTAGTTCCACACAACACAATGAAGGATATCCACAGTGTGAAGACAGAATGTTGTCTTCACAAGAGCTATGCAACGGTCACTGCTACTGATAGCATTATGAACAGATGCATCTGTGGCATGCAGGTTGGTGAGGAAGAGGTCAAATATGCTTTTCCCCCTTGTTGATTTCCTCACCACCTGCCACAGACCAAACTATGTTCTTGCCAGCGATCTGTGGTGGCAATACTGAGCCACTTTCGTGATGGAGGTAGAACAGATCCACAGTACATTCTGCATCCTTGCCACCTCCAGGCGGTGTTCAATATAGTACTACTGATTCTCCACCTGAGGGGGGATGGTACTTTATAATCAGTAAATTTCCTTATCCATACTTGCACTGACACCATGAAACTTCATAGGGTTCAGAAACGATGTTGAGGACACCCAAGACAATTCCCTTCTTCTTGTATACCATCATGCTACTATCCCTGAATATTGGTGGAACAGGTCATACCCAGGAATAGGGTTAGTGCTGAATAGGACACTATCTATAAGGCCTGATTCTGTGAGTATGACTATGACTCCAAAGATCTGTATGTTAAGTTGACTAGCCACACTATTGTCTGTTTAGTGTCAGGGAATTAGCAGGTGAAATAAATGGGGGTTATGGGGATAGGGCCTGGGTGGGATTGTTGTCAGTATAGCTTCAATGGGTTGTATGGCTTCCTTCTGCACTGTAGAATTCTATGATTCTATGTTAGGCTGTTGCTTGACTAGTGTCTGAGATAGTTCTCCCAATTTTGGCACAAAGATGCCTAGGTCGATTCCAGGTGGTCTATTCCTCTTTGTTTTCTTTGTACAACAAAGTGATTTGTGAGGGCATTTAAGACTCAACCACAATTAGATTTCATGGTCATCAGTGGACATTTAATTACAGATATTTAATTGAATTTCATCTGCTGTGGTGGGATTCAAACCTGGGTCCCCAGAGTGTTACCCTGGATCTCTGGATTACTAGTCCAGTGACAACACCACTGTAGCACTGCCTTTCCCTCATTCAACTTTACAAAGTAGGTTGAGGAGTTTCTGAGGTGGGTGATGGAGGAAAGAGGGAGAAAGAGAAAGAGGGAGAAATGGGATGTTAAACGTAGCTTTCCCTTGCCTCACATAGGCAGGGTCAAGGTACCACATGGCCTTTATATATCACTATAGATTTTTGCTTATATCTTTACCACTGTCTTTTGCCATGCATTTTCATGTTGCTTGGCCTGTCTGATGTTGCTTCAACTACTAAATATTTCCCAGTGTTTTCTGTTTAAATTCAGATTTCCAAGTTATTCAACTTTCGGATTTTGTCTCGCCTGTCCTTCTTTCTCACAACTATGTTTGTTGTTCTTCTCAGTCATTTATAATGTAAACTAGATCTTTAATTTCATATAATTTGTGACTGTATTGACCAATTTCAGCTAAAAATTTTATTTATAATTTTGGCTGTCTTCTTTGAACTGCTATAGAGACAAATCTCACATTAAGATTAAAATTTAAAAATAATATAAAAATGGTTCTAAGATTAATTTCACAACTTTTATATAAAACACAAATTTTCAAAAGGTATACCCAAGGTCCTACAAAAGGACATGTTAACACATGTCATTTGAAGGCACGTCATTGCATGTTTGCTGCTTGCTACTTACTCCTGTATATTCAAAAGATGTTTTTACAAACATATTTGGCCCTGATTCTCCCATCCTACTGCACTAATATTTACAAATATATTTGGCCTGCTTGTCCCATTCTACTGCACTAATATTTTAACACAGCGTGCCGGTAGATTCTTGCATCAGCCGATTCACAGAGTATGTGCAAGCATTTGTGCAAGCTTGTGTTGCCCAGCACCAGATTTCCGGTAACGCCTGTCCTGCATCTGAGATTGGCAAGGAGGTGCAAAGACCATTGATATAATCATTTTAATATAATTTAAATTTCATTAGTGAGCTCAGGACTGAAATCTCCAGACTTACTAGCATCTCCCACACCACCACAGAATTTCACTCCAATAGGGATTACAGTAGCTCCCTGCTTTTGGGGACCTAGCAGCCTGACCAGCTGAAGTGAAGGGGGCAATTAGGCTTCCTGGGCATTGGCACTTTGGCATTGCCAACCTGTGCCCCTGGTCAATGTGCCAACATCCAAGGGGCACCTTAGCACTGCCCATCAGGCCTGGGACATAGGCAATCAGTGGGGGTGAGGTGCCCAGCTGCCACTCTGCATAGTTATCTCTGGGGATAGCAGGGAGGCCAGCAATCGGGGTGGGGGCTGGGCCCGGGAATGGTTGGGGGGGCCAGCGATCGGGCTGGGGGAGCTGGGGGGGAGCCGATGTTATGGGTCACAGGGCTGGCCAGTGTTTGAACCAGGCAGTAATTGGGAGGCCATCTGTGCGGGACCATTGCACATACACCAGTCTTGGCACTGACAGATTGTAAAATGTGCAGTAACCCGCTCAGCGTGCTGATTTCAGCTTCTTCAGCAGGGATAGGCCCCATGTCCTGAAATTCAATGATATTGACGCCTCGGCGGAGAATAAATGTGGAGGATTTCTTTGAACTCCCACTGAAACAAACAGTGTGAATTACTCCAGTTTTTGTGCAAATTCAACACTTAAAATAATTCCAATAGTTCCATTATTTCCAAAAGTTATGTGAAAGTTATGGTTTCATGGCTAAAAGTATTTAAAAAAATCATAATATGTATTAACAATAAAAAGTGCTGCTCTAAACAAATTGCTCTATAATCTTTCAGAGGAATAAAGGAAAATGTCCATTTTATGTACTTGAAAATTAATATTTGCAATGTAATTTTAATGGGATTGATATCTGAATCAAAATAGCAGAGCGGAATGCCTTGTGAATTACACCAATATTGCTGTTTCTTTTCTGATTATAGCCTTTACATTTACCTTCATAACGTTCAAAACATTAATTATTAATGAAAACTTTAAAATCAGTTACCATTAAATTCTGCATAACCTCAACTGGCTAAACTGTAATAGCTTTGGATTTCAATGCATATATTTGCTTCAATATTTTAACCAAGCAAAATCCTAGGAAGAATTACATGTGGTTAAGTATAGTCAACATTATATTTTCAGCTGATACAGATCTAGATTATCACTTCTGAGAGACATCCTATGAGAGGCAAAAATCTTGCCTGTACCTTGCATATTTTGAAAAGGTGTACGCTAAAGTAACTTCCTCATTGCATTGCATAAAATGTAAAAGGGAAATCAAGTCATGTAAATAGTGTTACAAACAAAAGCCCAATTATGTGTGGGTTGTATTAATAAAAAATGACCACTATGGGGCAGAGCCGCTTAAGAACTAAAATTAACAAATGGCAGGCACTGCAAAGACAACCAAATATTGAAAAATCACAGTAATTAAACTAGAGAAGATCATTAACTTGCTTAAATGAATATTTCTTCAGTTGTATGTAGTGTTCTGACTCTCAAGTGAATCCTATAATTGTTAAATCACAACAGTCAGTCACACATTTTGTAAACTGTTTGTGAAAGATCCTAGCATTTTGTGGTCTCTAACTCCAGGCACAAAGCTTGCTGGCAACCATTGGAGGATGATAACAACTTAAATCTTTTGAAAGTATAAAAATGGTCTAATACAGAGGTGTAAGCAAAAATAGTTGTTAATCCAAAGAAGAGATTAGGAGTTAACATAAGCTGGAAAGTAGAATGAACATTCAGTTCAAAGGGATCTTGAAATATCAAAGGTTCTAATGCAAGGGCCTCAACCCAAAACCTTTACACTACCTATGTGGCCCCCACTCATCTGATGAAGGAGCCCAAGACTCCGAAAGCTAGTGCCAAATAATCATGTTGGACTTTAACCTGGTGTTGTGAGATATCTTATTGTGCTTACCCCAGTCCAATGCCGACACCGCCACATCATGTCGAAAGCTTCCAGCCGTATGAGTAGACTTGAATTGCGACATGATACATTTGCTATCATCCCACCCAAAGTATACACGAAAAAATCTAGGCTGACACTCTAGTGCAGTGTTAGAAGGTTTTGTATTTCAGATGAGCCACTAAACTGATTCTCCATTTTCGTTCTCTAATGGATGCAAAAGAACACATGGTGAAAAGAGCAGGGGCATCCTCCCAATATCTTGGTCACTATTTAACCTTCAACCAATATTGTGGTTGAAGATTAAATATTGTTGGATGTGAGACTGTTATACAAATTGGCTTCCATATTTCTTACATTACAACAGTGACTACACTTCAGAAGTACTTCACTGGTTGCAAAAACCTTTTAGACCACCTTAAGGTTGTGAAAGCACCATATATATATACAAACCCTTTCCTTCTTGTTGCCAGGTGAAATTTGTGCTGTTTGTCTGGTGCTTCACAATTTAACACTGAGGAATCATTTGCACTTTTGCATCAGTTATATGTCTCACATTGAATATTATATCTAATATTCTCAGATGGAAAAATGTGCAACCAACCCAGAGGAAGTGCACTGACTTTCCACCCATCAGGACCACTTAAGGGTTCAAAACATAGCCATCAGGCCAAGATGCCTTCTGAATCAATTTTGTGAAAAGCAACAAATTAACAGGCTGCTTCTTAGTCCGTTCAATTAGGGCCAATCAATCGACCGGCAACTTTCATAACAACTAGCACGTCAGTCTGTTGCAAAGAGAAAGTCTCAAAGGAGAGGGGAGCAAAATGATTGCAACAAAAGGCTCAGGGGACCAGCAGCTATTTCTGAACATGGAGATTGCTGTTACAGACATTATTCAAATAGCTGTTCTTGCAGTGGCAAGCCTCTGCCTGTGGATGCCCTCAGACTTACTATTTGCATCATTAAACATTAAGATTGTCTCTTATTTTTATGTCACTCCAATCTCTCACTGTGCAGTCACTTCGTCAAAGTTGCACAGGTTCTGGCATTGCCCAGACAATGCTATAACAACTGCATCACCGTTGGAAACTCACTGTTAATAACCTTCTAACAAGCTTAAATGGCCTCCTGTCACTCCCGGGTGAGTTGCCATAACCATGTAGGAGCTGCCTCCAGCAAAATGGGAGTAGATGGGAAATATATCAGGGTAACAGCAAAATGTCTTTTTCTGCTATTTTCTCAACTTGCCCACATCCAAGTTTTAATGCTGCAGTGTCAGGAATTTGATTTTAACCATGGGCTTAATTTTATAACTCCCCACTGTGAGCTTTGCAACTGCTGCTGGCACTAATATTTGGCAGCTTTCTGAGGCAGGACTTCCTCCCGAGGCCCCACCTCCAGCCAATTAATACTCCTTGGAATGCTAAATGGTTGCAGGGCAGCCAGTAGTAATAGAAATGCGTTTGCCGCCAACTCTTCGGGTGGCGTAAACTCCTGCTCGTCACACAACTGCAAACTGTAACTCTACTATGTTGACTGTATAACCAATCATATAATTCATTCATTTTTAATTCATCATATTTTTCTTCAATATCACGCATCTGCACTTTTCCCCTTGAAACAAATGCATTTTTGCCACACTTTTGAAAAACATTTTGGCTGCAGGTTCACCTTCATGTCACACACCTTCCTGACTTAGACACATATTGCTGTTCCTTCATTGCCACTGGGCTAAAATCCTGGAACTCCCTTCAGTAGGTGTACCTACATCACAGGGACTTCAGTGGTTCAGGAAGGCAGCTCAGCACTGCCTCCTCAAATGCAATTAGAGTCAGGCAATTAATGTTGGCTTAGATAGTAACACTGTGAAAGCTTTAAAACTTTTTTAAAAGTTTGTTACATGCTTTAAAAGCATAACATTGGAACACCGCAATTTCAGGATGTGATATTTTTGGATGAATAGCAAAAACTACCAAATCTTCTGTAACAGAACCTCATAAATTCTCACCACACAGGGCAAGCATAATAGCAAGGATGCATCATCTCCAACTCACACCACCCACCAATGCATCCTTATTGGTTTACTTAAAAAAGGCTTGCCAATTATGGCCAATTATAACCATATTTTGATCACTCGATGGTGGTGGTGTAATGTGAAATTTTGAGATTGTCTAAGAAAATTTGTTGGTCACATCATTTCTAAATCTACTATTACAATGTTTTCCAAATATTAGCGGCAGTGGGCACTTTATTTTGAACTATGTGATATTTTGAAACTCTAGTCTTTCCTTAACTTATCTAGAATTTCATTACGCAAGTGTAATTATTCAAGTCAGTCCTTTTAAAAACATGATTTACAGCAGCTTTTACTTTTATCAGGGGATGCTACGTGGGGGGAGAGGAGGTGGGGAAAAGTGACAATTGCCCAGTAGACTGCTTACTTTTTACATACTGCAGAGAAAGAGATCAGGGGACATAGAACATAGAACAATACAGCACAAACAGGCCCTTCAGCCCACGAGTTGCGCCGATCACATCTACCAATCCACAGACCTATCTATAACCCCCTATCCTATTCTTTTCCATATACTCATCCAGAAGTCTCTTAAAAGACCCCAGTGAGTTTGCCTCAACAACCTCCGACGGCAGTCGGTTCCATTCACTCACCACCCTCTGAGTGAAAAACCTACCCCTGACATCTCCTTTGTATTTGCTTCCCTGCAGCTTAAATCTGTGTCCTCTCGTAGTGACCATTTCAGCTTGGGGAAATAGTCTCTGAGAGTCCACCCTATCTATTCCTCTCAACATTTTATAAACCTCTATCAGGTCGCCTCTCAACCTACGTCTCTCCAGTGAGAACAATCCCAGCTCCCTCAACCTATCTTCATAAGGCCTGCCTCCCAATCCAGGCAGCATCCTTGTAAATCTCCTCTGCACTCTCTCAATAGCCTCTACATCCTTCCTATAGTGAGGCGACTAGACCTGCGCACAATACTCCAAATGGGGTCTGACAAGAGTCTTATAGAGCTACATCATTACCTCCTGACTCCTAAACTCTATTCCTCGATTAATGAAGGCCAGTACACCGTACGCCTTGCGTAATAGCATGCGCAATAGCAATCAGAACCAGGTTCCCAAAAAGAACAGATTCCATCCGTTCCCCCTACTGGTGATGATCACACCTTGTCTCTATTATCTAAGTGTCATAAGATTTGATTCTTTTCCTCGCCGAGAAAAACAGGTCTGAAACTCTCCTCTTTTCGTGCTCATTCAACACTTTGAATTTATTTGCTAATATTGCCTCCACACACTTTCACCCCCAATGGTCCAAAACAGAGGTGTAAGAAAAAATAGTTGTTAATCCAAAGAAGAAATTAGGAGTTAACATAAGCTGGAAAGTAGAATGAACATTCAGTTCAAAGGGATATTGAAACATCAAAGGTTCTAATGCAAGCGCCTCAACCCAAAACCTTTACCTATGTGGCCCCCACTCATCTGATGAAGGAACCCGAGACTCTGAAAGCTAGTGCCAAATAATCCTGTTGGACTTTAATCTGGTGTTGTGAGACTTACCCCAGTACTTACCCCAGTCCAATGCCGACATCGCCACATCATGCTGAAAGCTTCCAGTCTTTTGAGTAGACCTGAATTGCAACATGATACATTTTGCTATCATCCCACCCAAAGTATATGCGAAAGTCCCCACACACTGTCCTCTATAACCCATAGATTCATTTGCTCCACCTTCTCACACACTGTCCCCATCTCCTCATTCATTCTTCTCCACACCCTCACATGCACATTCTCTCCCCGCCCCCTGCCCCAGCACACATACTTCCTCTAGCCTCTCACACATGCTTTCTGCCCCAAATCCCCATGCACTCTCTCGTCTATAACTCCTACATACTCTCTCCCCTTACTCCTCTCTCAACCCCCATACACATACTCCCTTCTTCCTCAGACACATACACACATACACACACACACACACACACACTCCCCCATCCTTTCACACTCACTTCTCCCAGACCTTCAAACACACAATCTCTCCCCAGTATTAACACACACGTCAACATCCCTTCATGCATGCAGTCTCCTCCCATCTCCGCACATATATTCATTCACTGCTCCACTGTCTTGCCTGGGCATTGCATGCCGCTTCTTGCTTCACCTGGGCCTCAAATTGTGCCACAGCTGCACCATTGCTCCAACTGGGATGGTATATGGGTGGGAGGAGGTGGGGAGGTGGGGAAGAGTGAAAATTGCCCAATATGCCTATGCCCTGTACCACTGCTCCAAATGTCTCACTTAGGCTCATACCACCACTCCAGCTGTCTCGCATGGGCTCTGTACAGCCACTCCAGTTGTCTCACCTAGGCCTCACATTGCTGCTCGAGCTGCATTGTCATGGCCTCTCACTGTCACACCTGGTGTTTCACATGTAGTCTGCATGCTGTTTCAGTTGTTGGCCTGGGACCTGCACCACCCCTCCAGTTGCCTCTCCTGAGCTCTGTCCCACCTGCCTTGCCTTGGAGGCAAGTATTGAAATATGCCTTCAATATTTACTTTCCCATTCTTTGCTGCTCATCCAATCATAGGCTAGTTCCTCGCTACATTTGCTGTTAGTTAGGCTCGTGACGTTATTATGAGAATATTATCTTAGGGATAATGTATTGAGAAAGAGGAGATTTTCTCATGTTCAAACAAATGAGAAACGAGTAAAATACATGGATACAGGAAGGAAATTCTGCAATTAGCTAATGAAGTTCCATTAGCAGGGTATTTAGGGATTTAAAAATCTCAGGCTAAAATACAGAAAGTTTTACTGGCCTGGATTGCATTATTAAGTTGTTAAGTTGTGTGAGATATATCAAGTGATATGAAAACCAACAGCAGTAGTAAAACCTGCACCTTTCAATTCCTGTTTCAGCATCTGAGGAACTTTTTACTAGTACCTGAATAAACTATGAGGAACCTCTTTCTAAGATAAAATCAGTACTTGTTGACAATCAAGGCTGTGCCTACTAGATTCTCTGAAGCAATATCATTGAAGAAACATTACAGCAAAAAAAGCTCGTAGAGGAATTGACCAAATTCTTTATCAAATATGGTTTACCAAAAGAAATACAGTAGAATCAAAGGTCAGACTTCATATCATAGTTGTTCAGGGAAGTCATGAACAACCTAAAGATGAAGCAATTTAAATCGTCATCCAGAATCACAAAGGGCATCACACTCTAAAGACTATGATGAGGACATATAGTTAAGATTACCCACAAGACTGGGATCAAGGAGTTCTGTTCTCACTATTTTCCATTAAAGATGCATCTAATGACTCAATTTTAGTCTTTTGAATTGGTATATGGTCATGAGGTCAGAGCATCACTCAAAACTAATTCAGGAGTAGTGAATAAGAATTCAGAAACCACACTCTTAGACTATGTATCAAAAGGGAAAGATTAGATTGAGCATGTGAATTAGCAAAAGAGTATTTAAAAAATATCATAGGAAGTGAGAAGAGATGAAGAGCTTTATAGCTGGGGAGAAGGTACTGGTGTTGTTGCTGCTATTGGTCAAACCATTAAAAACCAGGTTTAGCAGGCTGTACCAAATTGAGAACTAAATGAAGTAAACTATCTGAAAATAATTCCAAAAAAAACCAAGACACAAAAATATTCTCAAGAAGTATTTTGATAGGGAAGGTAAGTAAAACAAGTAGTATTGGCAGTGATGAATCAAAAAAAGGAAGTAAAAGATTTGAAAGCAGTTTTCCTCAAATTCAACTGGAGAATGAGAAGTGCTTAAAAATTTGAAAATACTTCCAGATAATAATTGAAGTGAGTGGGCAGAGTTATTTAAGTCACATATAACTTTATCCAGACACAAATTGGGAAAACTAGGATAGCAATGATAGGTGTAGATGTGGGAAATTCTGTTCCAACCAAGCAACACCTTATCAGCTGAAGCCAGTAAAATTATCACAACTGCAGAAAGAAATTCAATTTATGCTCAAAAAGTGCATTATTAAATTGAATTGTTGTGATTAGAGCTCATCTATCTATCTGGTACCAAAGTTGGATGGAACACAAAGATGGTGTGTGGACTGCTAAAGGTGAATGCAGTAAAAATGGATTTGTAGCCAATTCCACTTTTTGGAGGACTGCATTGAGAAAGTGGGAGAGTCAAAGTTCATTATAAAAACTGACTTGCTAAAAAAATTGACAAAGTACCTCTATCAGGAAGAGTGAAAGAGGTTTCAATCTTTGTAACACTGAATAGGTTTTATACATTCAGGATCATGCTGTTCAGGATGAAAAATGCACAGGTCCAGAGACTGATGAATAGGATTATTAACGGACTGAGGCGTTGTGTTGTGTACATTGTTGATTTGGTGGTATTGGGAGGAGCACTTGCAACATCTAAAAAAACTACTCATCAACAAGCTAATTTGGTGGTAACTTGGATAAAGATTAATTTGCAAATTCACAAGTCACATATTTAGGACAAACTGTTAAATGGTCAGATGTCTTATAAGGTACAAAAATAAGAGCAATGAAGAGTTCCCACAGACTTCAACAAACAGGGAGGTTCTACGATTTCCAAGCATGTGTAGATTCTTCAGGAAGGTTGTGTCAAATTTCGGCAATGTGGTTGCTCCATTAACTGAACTCCTTAAAAAGAACAAGAAGTTTAAGTGGACATTCGTGCGCCAAAATGAATTCAGAAATTTAACACTTTTGGCAAACAGCGCCAGTTGTAGGGTCACCAAATTATGCCAATTTAAAATAGCTTTTAGTGCTTGTGATATTGCCATTGATGCTGTTATTACAAGGAGAAGACACAGATCTCAAAAAGTTTATGGGATATCTTTCAAGAAAACTAAATGCTGATCAACAGAAACTCACTATTGTTGGGGAGGAAACACTGAGTTTGGTATTGGCATTGCAACATTTTAAAGTTTACCAAGTCAACAATTTATCATAAACCAACATCTACATGGACCATAATCCCTTGCGATCTTTGAAAAGGTTTTATGATCAGAATAGCAGACTCTTTTGATGGAATCTGTTATTGAAACCATTTAACTTAAAAATACATGAGGCTGGGAGAGAAAACATAATTGCAGATGCATCATCAAGAATTTAAGTTGTGAATAAAATTGAGCATTTGAAGCCAATGGGAAATAAAGTAACATGGACTCTATTTTTGGGGTATATCGTCATGTTAAACACATACATCTTGCAATGCAAGTTAGAAAAAAGTAGGCCAGGGGGTTCCCAAACTGGTGTCTACAGACCACTGGAGATCCGTGACATTGGCGCTGGCACCGTGAATGGCTAACATCGTTTGCAGTGCTCCAAATTTAAAAATAAGCAGAAAAATAGGCCAATCAGATTAAGGCATCTTGGAGCACTGGGGATTGCTTGAACTACCACCACTGCCCCGTCTGAACTTCCGCCATAGATTTCACATTGAGAATTTAGCTTATTATAATTCAGTGTTCTGATTGGCCCATTTGATTTATTTGATCTCACTGTTGCATAAAAGCCCAAGCCAGCAATAAAGGTGAAAGGTGAGCTGACAGGTATAAAGACCAGAAGAAAGCTGGAATCTGATGTTAATGGCAGCAGGTAAAAAACAGCAGCAGTAGTTCAGGCAGGGCAATGGCAACAATTCAGGTGATGGCATGTTAAGTAGGCGTAGCAGCAGCAGTTCAGGAGGCTTAAAGCAACGGCAGTTCAGGTGGCCTGCAGTGGCAGCATCAACAGTGGCAGGACAGGTGCCAGAAGCAAAGAGGCAGCAGGTGAGGAGGAGAATGGTGTTTATGAATATTATTTCAGAGGGGCCAAGCCAGAGCAGTTAATATGAATGGCTTATGTAGCTGGCAAATGTATTTGTGATTGTATGCGTCTCACATCAAGCCGTTGAATGTGTAAAGGAGGCAGCATCACTCTTCACACTGAAGATAACAGGAAGGTCAGCCTTCAGGTCTTAATAATGCTTTACTGGTGATATATAACTAGGAATGTCTTATTTTATGTTTGAGTTCTGTGCTTGCACCCACTTCGCGGCAAAAAAGGGCATCGAAATTATAAGAATGTCTAGGGTTCCCCACTCTCTTGAGAAATTATTGGGGGTTCCAATGTTTAGGAAATGCTGAAGTAGGGAATAACATAAAATAATTATAGAAATGGAAATTTTTTTTCAATTATGATGGTTCTTTTTCCAAAAGAATGAAATGACACAAAAACATATCGGGAAAATCTAGTATTTTCTATTGTTACATCCTGCACATATTTTAAACTGTTGGAAAAATAATTAAGGCAAATCTAAAATATGCATTTGATATGTTAACAAGCCTAGCAAGAATGCAGATAGATATTTCCTAAGGTAATTTAGTAAGAACAAGAGTAGATCTGGCTGGATTGTTAGGACTCAAAGGATAGATATTGCAAAGTGTGAAAGAAAGATGTCATAGGTGAGGTGAATAAAGTAAGTGTACTTTTGTAAACTTCTGAAAGCTAAAATCATGCGAAGAAGTTAAGTAAAAATCTGAGAGAGAGAAATATTCTAAATAAATTGGGCAAGATAAAGGAAAAATCAAAAGAAAAAAATATATTTGAGGGGATATTGAAACCTATAAGTGAGCTGCTTTAAATCTCAGTCAACAGCAGAAATAGTTGTTTAACTCCCAATAAGCACTGGCAAGAAAGCCAGATTTGAAAAACAAACTGCTGGTTAACTTCAGAAGCAATCCCATCAGGTGTGAAGGCACTATATGATAGAAGTTACTGGATTTTTATGGATCTTAAATGCGTTGAGAAACAGACTGTGGAGTGTTAGCTCTGAAGGTAGTAAAATAAAAATTGTTTGGACTTGTTTGAAGTATAGGTACCTTGTAAAGCCCCGTTTTATTTAAGTGTACTTGCGTTTTTTTTATTTCTTCATAATATTTGTATATAAAATTATCACAATTAGTCAGGAACATCATTTCTGGATTTCAAACTTCTTTGCATATTGTCCACATTGCAAACTTACTTGAGGTCCAGTTGTTTCAAGTTTTCCTTCTGGGAACTGAATAACTTGGTATTGAGTCTGAGACTACTAGGCAGGTAGCTTCAAAGAAGTCACATGAAAAGGCATGCCACAGGAACAATAGGGTTTATTACAGAATTGTATTTCTTGCATTCCAATCCTCAAGTGACGGTAGGGTCGGCTTCCCAGGCAGATCACCCCACGTCTCGGGTCATGTGACCCGTCTGCTCAAAGGGGCTACGTCCCGCATACATTACACACTTCCCTTCTAAATAGCAATCTCCATGCAGAAATAACAATTAACTATTTACACATTACAACGTTATATAGACACGATCAATCGGTCCGACAGTACAGTGGAAGTTGTTTACTAAGAACTGGAACCAGCCTTCGTTCTCTCTCCTGCAATCACGGCTCTGGTGATTCTTCCATTCACACATCAGTCTCTACTACCGATGTTCCCAGTTCAGCCAAAGGTGTAACTTATGGGGTTCTTGCTCCCTTCCTCGGGAACCTGTGCCAGTTCTCGCTGAACCATCTTCATCTTTTCAGCTGCTGTTTCCACTCCTTGATTCAGTGCTGCCAGTAATTGTCTGCACGTCTGTGCCACAGCAACTCGTCTTGCATCTAGGGCAGCAGTCCAGTCTTGGCTAGTAATACTGTCGAAACCACTTCTTTCTGACGCATAGTTCCCCACTTTTCATCTTTTTGAAAAGTTTTTAGTTTTGAATGTTCGGCTCGCCATTCCATGTGCCTCTCTTGATTCCTCTCCAGCACTCACCTGATCTTTTCCAACCTTAGTAAATTGAACATTGTCCGTAACTATCTTCCCATCATCAACGTCGACTGAAGGCATTTTGTCGTTGCATGCGGTGTGTTTTGACACATATTTAAAGAATGGTTCACTCTTTGCCTCAACGCCAATTCCCCCTTTGGCGCTTCCAAGAAAGTTTTACTTTCTCTTGCTATATCATTCAGCACGAGACGATACGATGCACACTTTACATGCCAAATACTATGCAGTTCCATATACTCTTCAAATTGCTGCAACACTAACTGTAGTCCACTGTCATTTATCACTTCCTCCAGGTAACCGATACTGACGAACATAATACCATCAAGCCTATCCAGGGTTGCCTCTATGGTAGTTGGTTTCATGCATAGTACTTCCGGCCACTTAGAGCATGTGTCCACAGCCACTAGCATAGCTTTCCATTGGCTCAGTGAAATCGACATGGATGTATTCCCACAATCCTTTTGGCCACACCTAAGGATATAGTGGTGACGCCAAAAGAGCTTTCCAAATTTGGGAGCATGCTATATATGTTCCTGTTTGCTCTTCTACGTTAGCATCAATGTTTGGCCACGAGACGCAACTTCTTGCTACCTCATTCATCTGTACCACCTTTGGGTGCCCTTGCTACAGCTGTATAACAATAAAGCCTGCATATCCCAAAACAAGTAGCCATCCTGTGCTGACATTTCTCACTGTTGGTTGAAGCAGGACCTCAACTGGATCGTTTTTGTGATATGTTGTTTCCCTCCAGACCAGATCTACATTCAAGTCAGTATGGGGTCTTTTCTTGTGGCTTGTTTAACATTCACAGCCTTAGAACTTTATTCCCTTGTGAAAAATACATCATCTTTACCGTCTCCTTGGAACCCTCCCTGTTCCCTGGCGAAGGCAGCCTCGATAATGCGTCAGCATGTTGGTCCAAGTGGTGATAACAGATCTCATACGAATGTGCTGACAAGATCCATTTTTGCAACCTCTCATCTGCCATTGATGGAATGCCCAAATAGGGAGCCAAAATTCTTGAGTAGTCGGTGGTCTGTTAGTAGGACAAGTTTTTGATCATGAAGGAATTGATGGAATTTTACCAGTCCAAAAATGATACTCAGTGTCTCCTTCTCGATTTGGGCATAATTTCCCACTGCCTTGATCGCGATACGAAAGGTCAACCTTTTCTGTTGTCCATCACGAGGTAACATATCATGTCAGCTGCATAGGTAACTTTGGGTTAAAGTGTACCAAAACCCAAACACTTTTAGTGCCTTCTTTGCCACTTGGTATTCTGACATCCATTGCCATGTCTGACCTTTCATCGTAGTCTATGCAGAGACTTCAATACCGTCACTGGATCCTGCACAAATTTGCCATTATAATTGAATAGTCCTAGATAGAACCACAATTTTGACACATTCCCTGATCTAGGAGCCTTCATAATAGCTGCCAATTTTTTTTGGAACCTTATGCAGAAGTGAAGTATCCCTTCAATAATTTGTACAACTCCACGTATGGTTTGTCATCTGGTTTCCCTTGCTGCAGTAATTTTCTCAGGATTCCGAATGTTTTCCTGTTCTCAAGAATACTGGAAGTATTCGATGTTATCTTTAATCTTGTCCGCTGCAATAAAAATACTGAATCTCCCTATGTCAGGCAATCATGCATTGGCATCCTTGTGGAACTTTCCGATGGTCCCGAATATTGCCGCCATTTCGCCTTGGCTGCAGCAATGTTTCCCATCTCAACTCTACTGGGTCTGAATCTTGTTCCTCCCTTACTGATTCCTGGCTGGCTTCCCGCCTTCGTGTGGTTAGGCCTGAAGCCTTTTCCTCCCGCACTGACTCCTGGCTGTCAATTGTGGTCTCTCAACGACTGCATTACTCCTCACTCACCCCACCATTTCCAGCAATCAGCTGCGCTGTAGCAATTAGTTCCATTACTGTACCTATTAGTTCCATCACTGTACCTGAGGCCGAGTAACCGTTTCCTTTCCCCACTGTCTTCTGCTTACTGCAACTGCTACAAGATTCTGAACGTGCCCCACTGCAATACATTTGCTGTGGGTCCTTCAATTGTCTGCAGCGGAGAAAAACGAAAATCCTTGCTTCCCTCATGATTGTGGAACAAAGGCATTGACGTTCATTGCCAATGTTAAGTCAGAGACTGATGTAGAGATGCTGGCATTGGACTGGGGTAAACACAGTAAGAAGTCTGACAAACCAGGTTTAAGTCCAACCGATTTATTTGATAGTAAACTCACAAGCTTTCGAGATTCTTCTCTTCGTCTGAGACCAGAACACCTCGCTCACCTGACGAAGAGGAGAACCTCAAAAACTTGAGTTTATTATCAAATAAATCGGTTGGATTTAAACCTGGTGTTGTCAGTCTTCTTCCTTAATCCAGGGAGGCGGCTTCAAAGAAGTCACATGAAAAGGCAAGCCGCATGAACAATGGGGTGTATTATGTAAGTGTCCTTTTCACACTCCAGCCCTCAAATGGCAGTAGGCATGGTTTCCTGAGCAGATCTCTCCATGCCTCAGGTCACCTGACCCATCTACTTAAAGGAGCTATGCCTTGCATATATTACACTCCTCCCTTCTAAATAGCAATCCCCATCCAGAAATAACAATTAACTATTTATACATTACAAACAGTAATAACACTCGACGTTATACGTGGGCCATGTCCCACATACATCAGTCATTTACCATGAGTCATTCCCTTAACACAAACAGTAAATTCTCTCATAAAAAGGGAAGCATTCATCTTCAATTATCTTTCATCCAAAATATTTCCATTATGGGGAATCCAGATTAAGGACCATGAAAGTTAGTCATTAATAAATCCAGTAAGGAATCAAAATGAATCTATTTATGCAAAAATGGTGAGACTGTGGAACTTATTACCTTGTGATATGGTTGAGACAAATAGCATAAACTGATTTCAGGAGAAGCTAGTTGAGTGCATCTCGGAGAAAGGAATATGTTAATGTGTTAAATTTTGCAGATGTTTAGAATTTTGGAATAAAATCAGGAAACAATGAAAATACTTAACAGTCAAGGAGCTTAACAATCAAGCTTATCAAGTGTTAACAATTCAAGCTAATTTTATCTGTTCTAATGTAAGTGCTGAAACATGAACTCTGTTCCTGTTTACATGCTGTCAACTGAGTATTTTCATCATTTTCTGTTTATATTATACGCTGATGGGTGAGTGAAGAGCGAAGGGCATAAAAACCAGCATAGACTTATTCGGCTGAATGGCCTGTTTCTGCGCTATAATTGCTAATGTAATGCTAACTCTAACGGCTACAAATCACGCCCTACTCTCCCCAAGGATTAAAACAAAACGATATATCAGAAGCTGAAAGAACCATTTCCTCCGACATGCTCAAGTTCAACTCCAATTCAATATCTACCATGCACCTAATGCATGCTATAAGTTGGCGGAACAACCCGTCGTCGCGCCTCCTCGCTTCGGCCGTGGCGGGGGCGCGGGGCGGGAGGAGAGGGAGTGACGTCACCTACGAAGGTTGTGATTGGCGGATTTGAATGGAGGATGAATCGCGCGATCCTTAGATGGAATATATTTCGGTTGATCTCGTGCCGGAGAGCGAGGAGGCAGAGGGTTGGATTCGACGGTGATTCCTATCATTAACAGGGCGTTCTATACAAGTCAGTATGAAATGCTGCGAGTGAGTGAGAATGTCAGCCTTGAACTCACGGTGAGTTCATACAGCTTCCAAACTTTATTTCAATATGTGTTTTTTTTTGTTTTCGGAAGCGAATTGACAATTTTAAGCAGAAAGTAAGAAATTGTGGGGGCAAAGCATACTCTCTCTTGACAGGGGAAAGCTTCTCGAGGTGATTATGTCGCATCCAAATCGACGTTAATCGTAGTTGTTGCACTTAACAGAAAATGCAGGAAAAATTCAGCAGGTCTCGCAGCATCTGTAGAGAGAGAGAGACAAGCAGTTAACGTTTCGAATCCGTACGAGCCTGCTATGTCATGTAACAAAAAAGCAAATTACTGCGGATGGTGGAATCAGAAACCAAAAGAGAAAATAAAACCATAGCAGGTCTGGCAGTATTTGTCGTGCAACAATTTTCTTTTAAGTTTTGTTGTAATAGTGTAACCCATGCAATGTATTGCGACGGGGCTTGATTTTATGAGCTTAGAGAGAGGCCCCAAGACGGACGCTGACGGTGTAGTGTATGAGGTTACTGTACGACACGTTAATCTTGTGGTGGCAGCTTGGTGTGAAAATCCCACTTGGTTCACCAGTGTTCTTCAGGGATGGGAAGCTGAAACTCCCTTGTCCGTTCTGGCCAGCATACGGGCTTTCAGTCCCCAAGCTGAACCCAAATTCCCTCGGACTTCACATCAAGCCAGTTATTTTTCTTTTTGAAAGCCTTCCCTCCAAAAGGTGGTCTTTTCAGGGTAACCAGGGATATTGGCAGGAATGACGATGTAGTGTTTTGTGCAATTCCAGCATAATCTGCTCTGTCTCGGCTAATAAAGGAATGTATCTCGTGTCTCAATCACTGATCTACCTACTGTCTTTGGGGATGTATAAACATGCACAAACATTGGTAGTCAGTGTGAATATTTTAAGTACACAATTACGGCACAAAAGGATGTTTTCGAATATGACCCATTTTAGTCTTTTAATTTGTGATCTAATTTAAACAAATTTTTTTTGCACTTAACAGAAAATGCAGGTAAAATTCAGCAGGTCTGGCAGCATCTGTGGAAAGAGAGAGAGAGAGACAAACAGTTAATGTTTCGAGTCCGTAGGAACCTGCTATGTCATGTAACAATATGAAAGCAAATTACTGCGGATGGTGGAATCTGAAACCAAAAGTTCATATTTCTGATATTGTTCACAACATTTAAATTAAGAATAGTGGGAAGAAACCTGGATGAGTCAAGTAAGCATTACTGAATTGTCACCAGATCCAGGTCAAAGATGGACTTGGGCTGTTATTAAAGAGTAAACATTTTTGTGTAGATGTCTTTGTGATATGGAGATGAAGTGGGGTTATAGGACTGTTTGGATTGTTCCACAGGCATGGTTGATTTGTGCTATAATGACTGACTCTAAAATCATTGCAAAACTTGCTAATATTTAGCAAAGCTCTCTGAAATCGTATGTAAAAGCTGGATATCTCATTTTAAGTATGATTTAAAATTGTTTTAATTCATTTGTGTTACATGGGTGGTATTGGCTGGCCATAGCATTTATGCCTATCCCTAATTGCCCTTAAGGAGGTGATGGTAAGCTGCCTCCTTGAATTTCTGCAGTCTCAGTGCTGTAGGTTGACCCCCAATGCATTAGACAGGAATTCCAGGATTTTGACCTAGTGACTGCAAAGGAATATTCCCAAGTTGGGATATTGAATGGCTCGGAGGGAAACTTGAAGGTGATGATGTTCCCACATGTCTGCTGCCCTCGTCCTACGTTAAAGTGGTCGTGGGTTTGGAAGGTGTTGTCTAAGGATCTTCGGTGAATTGTTGCAGTGCATCTTGTTGATAGTACACATTGTTGCTACTGAGCCTCCGTGGTGGAGGGAATGGATGTGGTCCAAACGAGTGGGCTGCTTTGTTCTGGATAGTATCAAGCTTTTTGGAGCTATACCCATCCAGGCAAGTGAGGAGTATTCCATTTCACTTCTGACTTTTTTGTCTTGTAGACAGTGGACAGGCTTTGGGGAGTTAAGTGAGTTATTCACTGTAGTATTCCTAGCCTCTGATCTGCTTTTGTAGCCATTGTATTTATGTGATGAGTCCAGTTAAGTTTCTGGTCAACAGTAACACTAAAGATGTTGACAGTGGTGGAATCAGTGATAGTGATACCACTGAGTGTCAAGGGGTGGTGGTTAATGTCTTTTATTGGTGATGGTTCCTGCCTAGCACTTGTGTGGTGTGAATGTCACTTGCCACTTGTCAGTCCAAGCCGGGATATTATCCAGATCTTATTACATTTGAACATGGACTGCTTCAGTATCTGAGGAGTCATGAATGGTGCTGAACATTGTTTACCGATGCTTGCACATCCCAGTTCTGACTTCATGGTAGATGGAAGGTCATTGAAGCAACTGAATAGGGTTAAGCTGAGGGCACTACCCTGAGAAACCCCTGCAGAGATATCCTGGAGCTGAGATGACTGACCCTCCACAACCATTTTCCTATGTGCTGAGTGTGCCTCCAAAACAGTGGAGAATTTGCCCCCTGATACCAATGATTCCAGTTCTGCTAGCGAGCCTTGATATTTTTTAAAGGAAATAAAGATAGTCTGGTCCTAAAAGACTAATAAAGTTAGGGTAGATGAATATAGTTCATAATGTAATGTATGTGGAATTACAAAGATTTGACTGCATAGAAATACATATAATCACTGCTAGAGATTTTAAATATGTATTTTTGAAAGTATTCTATACACCTTGGCCAAATATAGACTGCCCAAGGTATAATGGAATGAAAGCTAAGTGAGATGAATCATATTCTTTAAAGACAATAAGACCACGGAGCATAGTTTTTATCAGTATAGCCATGAACTGAATGGGACAGTTTCTTTTCTATTGTTAAGAAATGCTTAGCAGATACTGAGAACAGAAACTCTTGCATAATTGCATAATTATGACTTGCATAATCGAGAGACAATAGGAAAGGTACCTTTGAATCTATCTCCAATGTAATAGCGGTTTTTAAAAACGTATTTATTAGTGTCACAAGTAGGCTTACATTAACATCTCAATGAAATTATTGTGCAAATCCCCTAATCACCACACTCAGCACCTGTTGGGATATGCTGAGGCTGAATTTGCATGGTCAGTGCACCAAACTAGCATGTCTTTCAGACTGTTGGAGGATACCGGAGCAAGTGGAGGAAACCCATGTAGACATAGGGAGAAACATGCAGTCCTCTCCACAAAGGGACTCAAGCTAGGAATCGAACCCTGGTTCCTAGCACTGAGTGTTCCTGGCAGTGCTAACCACTGTGCCATGGAAGCTTCTGGGTTCTATGGACCAATGAATTCTCATGCTGCCAGAGAGTAGGATGTAATTGGCCAAGGTAAGTAATCCATATTAACATTATTGGTCCATCCTATTAAGGTGGACAGAGTAGGTGGGGAGATGATTTCTGAAGAAGTATAATTATAATGTCTTGATAATTTAATTTGAGTTGTCTTAAATTACTCTCCCTTACATGGTGGAACCAGGCCTGGACAATAAAATGTCTTCAAACAGAATTTACTTGTCTCCGTGAGTTATTCTTATTTGCTGAGCTGTATTAAAGAGATGCATGAAGTCAACAAAATGCAAAGGTCTCTTTAAAAAAAAAACTCTTATAATGTCACACTCGGTCGAATGGAGCCTTGACGTCAAGGACTGTCACTTTCACCTCCCCTCTGGACTTCTATTCTTTTGTCTGTGTTTGAACCAAGGCTATAGTATGGTCAGGAGCTGAGTGACCCAAGTGAAACTCAAACCGGGTGTCACTGAGCAGGTGCTGCTCAATAGCACTGTTGATCCTTTCCATCATTTTACTAATGATCAGAAGTAGACTGGATGGTAATTGGCTGGGTTGGATTAGTCCTGCTTTTTGTGTACAGGACATACCTGGGCAATTTTCCACATCATCAGGTAGGTGCCAGCATTGTAACCGTACTGGAAGAGCTTGGCTAGGGGAGCGGCAACTTCTGGAGCACAAGTCTTCTGTACTATTGTTGGAATGTTATCAGGGCCCATTACTTTTGTAGTATCCAGTGCCTCCAACCATTTCTTTTATCACATGGAGTGAATGAAATTGCCTAGAGACTAGCATCTATGATGCTGGAGACCACTGGAAGAGGCTGAGATCATCGACTTGGCACTTGTGGCTGAAGATTACTGCACATGCTTCAGCTTTATCTTTTGCACTGATATGCTGGGCTCCTCCATCATTGAGGATGGGGATCTTTGCAAAACCTCCTCCAGTGAATTGTTTCACCATTCACGACTGGATATGGTAGGATTGCAGAGCTTAGATCTGATCCATTGGTTAAGGGGATCGCTTAGCTCTGTCTATCATTTGCAAGTAGTCTATTTATTAACTTCACCAGGTTGACACCTCATATTTAGAGATGCCTGGTGTTGCTCCTGGCATGCTCTTCTGCACTTCCCATTGAACCAGAAAGTGAACTAATGTACATGAGATTTTTTTTATCTAAATTTGCATATCATGATTATGGAATCACTTGATGTCTCTTTAGGTGCCAGTTGTCTGCTGAAATGTGTGAATTCCCATGCCACAAATCAAAGATCTCTGGGTTGAAATTCTTTTTCTATTGGTATATTTGCACACTGCATCAAGTAATGGGAAACCTGTGTGCACAATAAAACCTGTTTTACACATTGGGACATGATTCGGCTCAAGACGTAAAACAAGGCTATTTTCCCAATTGCCTATATCTGGATATTTTTGCTTAAACTAACTAGAACTCCACCGTTGTCACAGAGGCACTTCACAATATTTATACTCTGCATCTTCACAGTTCCCTGAAGATAGCAGGACAAGTAGGTTGATAATTAAGGGATACTTTCATTTGCTGAAACCCAA
This sequence comes from Sphyrna mokarran, assembly GCA_024679065.1. Taxonomy (NCBI): domain Eukaryota; kingdom Metazoa; phylum Chordata; class Chondrichthyes; order Carcharhiniformes; family Carcharhinidae; genus Sphyrna; species Sphyrna mokarran. The sequence continues at coordinate 99,443,268 of JAGIQG010000007.1, forward strand.
GAGCAGGGAGATTATGCTAGAACTATATAAAACTGAGCACAAAAGTACAGCTCTGGAGCCTGAACTGCAGAATGGGTGTGACTGCAGTAAAGATGATAGAGGAGATTTCTAACAAAGTAGCGAGAGCTAGAGAATTTGATAGGCTAAAGTTGTTTGCTGTATCTGAAGTTGCTGGACTTAGTGAATTTTTCCTTTAGTGAGGTCAATAACCAAGGATCATAGATTTAAAGTAATTATAGATAAAGAGGGGAGATAGAGAACTTTTCACCCAGAGTGATGGGTTGGGTATAAAACGTCGCCTTTTAAAAGGTATTTGGCTGTGCACTAGAAGGTTCATAGCCTTTGGGTTATGTCACAAGAGCTGAAGTGGGATTAGACTAGATCATTTTTTTTCAGCTGATATAAACTTTTTTTTACACTCAACCTTTGTGCTCCTTTCTTTGCCATTTTCATACCATTTCATAATCCTTCATCCTGTTCTGCACTTAGTTTTTTATGGTACCATATAGTGGGTCGGTATTACAAATGAGTTGCATTCAACGATTTGGCTTAATTCCTATAACTCTTCTGCTATGTCACTGTTTAAAATAGCAAAAAAAAAAGACTTTTTTCGAGAGAGACTTGCTACTGAACTGAATGTCCACAGATACTTATCTTCCTGGGTGACACAGTGGTAGCATTGTTGCTTCACAGCACTGGGGATTTGGGTTCAATTTGAGCCTCGAGTGACTGTGCAAACTCCACACGGACCTCCTCCTGTGCCTGTGTTGGTTTCCTGCGAGTGCTCCAGTTTCCTCGCACACTGCAAAACGTGCAGGTTAGGTTGATTGGCCATGATAAATTGCCCCTTGGTGTCAGGTGGATTAGCAAGGTAAATGCATGGGGTTATGGGCCTAGGGCCTGAGTGGGATTATTGTTGGTGCAAGCTCGATGGCCTCTTTCTGCACTGTCAGGATTCTATGATGGGCATCAGTCAAGTAGCTATTCTTCTTGTGAATCTAGACAACACTATTATTCTTTGCCTCTTTGCTCCCAGCTTATGATTTTTCACCCATTGTAATAAATTGTGAGATTGCATATGCAGAAAAACTGAAATGCGTGTTGGCACACTTCTGTTGGAAGAAATTGCAGGCAAGTCATTTTTATCCCACACTTGCACTTTTCAAAAAGTGTGTCTGAATAATTAGGAGCACAGGGCACATTGCCCCTTCTGGAATGCCAAAGTTGCTTTCCTATTAGTGCCATGTCAGGTCATTGGTATTTTGATAATAGTACAACTGTAATTGGGATTAATGCTGTGGGTATTATTATGCAGAGCCAGTGGTCAAAACTTGGTCTGATTGTATGACTCTATTTAGATTTAATTTATTAATGTTTATTTTAAGCAAGTTCAAGGAACTATTTTATATATATTTTCTTTGCAAAGCTGAATGTGAATATTATTGTATAATTATTGTATTGGCATTTGATCTTTCAAAATAGTGCATTTATAAATGCCAATAATGTGCAGCAGTTGTTTTGTAGTAATTAGTTTTTATTGTTTGAATTAACTTCAGGATTACTAATAGCTGCAGTTTATAACGTGTGAACTCCAGATTATATACAATCATTAGAAATATCTAAGTTTCTAGGTGTTAACTGTCTCAAATTAACTACCTCAAAATCCCTTGCATTTTGCAGAAGAACAAAAATAATTTCAATCTTACTAGTAATTCACAAACCTTTCACCTTCTAGCTCTGTATTCTGGCCAGAATTTACTATCACATTACCATTTTGTACATAAATCATACAGCGAACTTAAAAGGGTCCAACTACATGATCAAATACCCATCTGGTAGTTGCTATCCAAAATGTGCCATTGCTCTTACAGAAACAGTGAGTGTTTTTTAATGGAATCAACAAGGATCTGGGCTGCTACCTAGATAGAGATGCCCCCCCGGTGCCAATCATGCACTTAACTAGGTAGCAGCATATCTTCCCCAGGATCAAGGGTTGCAGGCTGGATGGGGAGGCACTGGTTACTATGGAACCACATCCAGCTGAGGTGTTGGATTGCTGATAGACTGAACCACAGGTGAGTGGTGGGCGATGGGAGTCAGCAGCAAGAGTTGGTTTTTGCAGCCCTCTCTACCCACTTTCTGACATCTTGAAGGTTCTCTCATCCCCTGTCCATGGAATCTGTTAGCAACCCTCACAGGATTTGTATTTTTGGATTTCCACATGGAGCCTGCTTGCTGGGTCAATTCTAGTAGCAACAGGAAGAGGCCTTTTAAGTGGGCATTAATTGCCTTTTCACTATAGGCAATTAACATTATTGAGGCAGTACCAGGAACAGAAGGGATATGGTCCCACCTCTGACCATCCTGCCTGATTAAATGCCCTCCTTCTCCAAACTCTTTTGGGGGGCTGGTTCAAATTTTCTGATCATTAACAATGCTTTAATCTATTGGTCCAGTTGCACAAATGCCCGGTGTTCTGTGGTGAGCACTGCACTGTTTCTCACTTCTTTGTTCAGTTTGCCAGATAAAGGCTCGTGGAAATTAAATGGGCAAAGATTAGATGAAGAGTGCCATTTGTTCACTAGCTATGTGAAATTCTGGCCCATTATTTTTAGAAATGTCTATTGGTTAAAGGCTTGTTTTTGAATTTTTTACGTACTGTTTTAAAAAGCTGCATGAACTGTGCTTTGGCATTTATGGTATATTCTGAAATTACAGTCTAATAAACCTTATTTATGCTCTCGTGGCAGAAAGATTGGACAATTAACAGGTGCAACATTTCTGACTAATGTTCTCATGCTTGCCATTTTCTTTTTCATTATTCTGGATCTTTGTAGCTGTCTTCTTCATGTGCAAATAGTATTTTCACGGAAGTATGTAAATTGAAAGGAGAATTTCCTCATGCACAAATTGATTGGCATTATGACCCTTTGGCTTGAAAAGTACTTATTTCTTTTTGCAGCTCTTCTAAACCATTTACATATGCTTAAGTTTCATGTTTCCTTTTATGTTCATTGTGCCACTCCATTCATAACCTGCATTTTCTGATTTGAGATATGAGAAGCTAGGATTGTGATTCAAGTTAAAGAAACTGAATCTGTCATTTGTACATGTTGATGTCACTTAGATTCACTTATTAGCACTGTAAATGTGTGCTGATGGATAAAAATAAAGGTTCTGTAACTAACTATCTTTCTATTTGTCTCTGTTCAGTCTTTCCTTGGAACAAATATCTCAGCCATTTTTCCTCTAATTCTCCTGTCTTCCTTCTTTCCCCTCTTTCTGCACCCCATCCATTCCATTTGTTTTGTAGCCTGTTTCCGTCATCCTCTTGGTTTATAAACCTATTCTTATCCCATAATTATTTTTAACCTAGTTACTGCTTTTAAAGAATACATTACTTGCCTAGTTCTGCTATCTAGAGAATTGAGGGACAGGAAGGTGGCTGGATAAGAATTTGGACTCAACTCAACTGTGTAGCCCTTAGTCCTTGAATGAGAGAACCTCAGGAAATTATAGAGGGACATCTACAATGTTCTTGCCTCGGTGATGGGTTACCTAAGCTAGTAAGCGGGCCACAAAATGAAATCAGGCTTGTTCTCCAACCATGACCCCATGATATGATTAAATACAATTAATACATGCTGAATAAATACTTCATAATAGAAGTGCTTAATTATATTAATAGAATAGCATTGACTTCAAATAATGAAACAAAGAATATTTACACTTTGGAAGCAAAGAAGTGCTTCCAAGCAAGCAATCAGCATGCACTGCTCTTGCTTTATGTGCATATCACTTCATCCATACTGATAGGAGATGGACTAAAATTGGAATGTGGCACCCTGCAAGTAAGCAACAGTCAACAAAATGTCTTTTGGGCTGCAAATTGCCTACGACTGTCTCTCCTTCCTTTTCATGCCCTGAAATGGAAATTGGTTCAGGGGATTTGTCATTCTTAATCCATGTTATTTTGCTTGTATTACTTTTGGTGAGTTCCTTTGTGATTCAGCATTAGTTTTTGGGATGTCCAGCATTTTTACAGTAGAGGAAGAGGTCAGCATAGAAGAAGGATCACACAGTCCTTCTAAAAAGAGACCTTGGCCCATTGAATCTGTACTGATTCTCCAACAAAGCTTATCCAGACTCGCCTCTCACTCTATCCTCTTAGAATCTCTATAGTACAGAAGGAACCATTTGGCCCATCAAGCCTGCATTGACAACAATCCCAACCAGGGATGTTTTGCAATTTGTCTTCTATCACAAATACAGGCGTAACTTATGTTTTCATGGTAGAAGACTTGATTAGCTCTAGTTGTAATGGTTTGCTTTCAAAGAATAGGCTAGGGGCTTTTAAATCTCTATGGAATGAATCTAATGATTAAAACTTTGCAAAATGAGACTACATATAGAACAGAAAAAAATAAAATAATCACTTGTATGTATTCCTTTAACACAGGAAAATATTCAAACACTCGTGACTTTTAACAAAACTAGTACTAAGTCTAAGGAAGAAAAATTAGGAGTGGTGAGCAAAAGCTTGATTAACAAGATGAGAACTAAATTTTGGAAGAAATTCCAGGGGAGTGGGTTTGGGCTGTTGAGAGCACAGTTACCAGTGGTAGATTGAAAGGAATGATGGTGCACAAGAAGCTACAAAATACAAAGGCTAGTTTTTCAGTGTAGAATATCCTCAATCCTAATTCATTACAATGCTTCAGTTTTGTCTCAATTTTTGTCTCACATCTTTGTCAAAATGATGCCAATGTTGCGTGTACTGGCAGATCAGGTGAAATAATTGCTGAGTTATTATTCCAATAAATGTACTGTTACACTTCTCATATGGGCCAGTGATCTTTTCACTTCCACTCACCTGTCATTTTTTTTTCTAGCTTGTTTAATTGCTGATGGTGAGCAGGCATATTGCCTTTAGAACTGAGACTGATTTAATCTTTCAATCATCTAGCTGGCATAATTGCCTGTCAGTCTGGCCTAAATTTATTATCACTTTAATTTTTATATAGGTGTAACCAATGATGCACACATTTTGATATGTTGCTTGAATTTTAATATTAATCTGCACATGAGCTTTCTGGCTTCAAAATGTTATTAAATAGCTTGATGAAGAAATTAGTCTTCTACAAATATTCTTTCCTAGGAATTGCATCATCTGGAATATAAGCTGTAAGTACTTCTATGTTTGTTCTTTGTGGAGGTTGTCTTTAGGACTTGCCCAATCACACTTTATACTGTGTGATGTACCTCGATCATAACTTCTGAGGTTAACAAATAATATAGCTTTTTTATTGTCCAGGTAAATGTGGCCCATGGACATGAGAAACTTCATTCTCAGCAAGGGGATGCAAAGAAGCAAGATGATTAGAAAAAAGAATATGATGGCTCATTGCAAAAACAGCTCGAGACTGCTCTTGCTCTGTCTATAGAATGAAAAAAACTGGGATCAAGCAAACTTCTGAGCAACTCTTCATCCTAATCTATGTTGGGACATATGAAGATAGTAATGTGAATCATTTATTAATTGAAGATTTGGCTTTTTTGATCCAGAATGTAGACTACTAAATCTATGCACAATCTGGTTTGTAAGTCAGATTTATTTCAGTCATTGCAGTTCAATGCAAAATATTGTTGTCTTTACACAATAGCCCACATTTTAGAGCTTATTTGAGTACAATTGTACAAACAAAGCTATGTTAATTTTGAATGTGCTTTTTTGGTTTATGTGGAACCCAATCCACTTTAGTCATGTTAAGAGCACTTGATTTGTGTTGATTGTCCTGTGGTTTTCAAGGATCAGTGTTGCTATAGGAACATGAAGTGTGCTTATAAATCTTGTATTTCTCAGAAACTTGAACGATTAAAATGAAAATCCGGAAAATTAAATGAAACACTTCCTTGGATTTGGTGCAGGATTTCCAATGATAATCTTTGGCAGCAGATTTTTTGTACAATTAATCAACTCTTCCCATTTCGTTGTTCCTACTATTAAACAAAGCTAAAGATCAATTAGATATGATTTGATTGGATTTATATATTCGATCCTGATTGTACATCTGTGACTTTTTATTTATGAATGGGCATTGCTGGCTTGGCTAACATTTTTAGGTAATGGTAAGCATGCCATATAATTTAATTTATCCTTTATTGATCCTGTTTAATTAATCATTGAGGACTGGGAGTCCTCAAAAGGGTGCTTTAAATGAGCTTTCTTCAAAGAATTTTAACTTTGAATAGGAAATCGCTTTTAAGACTCTTCCAAAATTACTTCAGCAAAACACGTTTGTACAAAGATATATCTGAAAGCACTTTAATTCAAAGGGGGTCATGTACATGAACAAGTAATGGCCATTTTGCAGTTAATTAGTGTTGATTGAGAAGAATGTTGGTTAGGACCCCTGGGAGTCCACTATAGCCTTTGTTCTTTCAAAGCCCAGAGAAAAATATAACTTTTTTCAGAAAAATATTTCTTGATGTTAAAGTTCTGATGTTAACTTCTATATTGTGCAAATTTTAATTTGAGTCATACTCTTTTTTTTTGATCTATGTAAATTGATTATATTTGATCATAAATTCTGTTGTTTTGAATTAGACCCAGACATTAGATCCCACAACATTTAATCAGTTGATGCTTCAAGATGATTATAATGCTTGTAAAGACAGACAAAAGTGAGATGGTGCTGACTTATGTCATTTGAGGTATTAATCGCATTGGCATTTAATTTGCTTCATGTGACCAATTCAGACTACTACATTTGAATCCATGTAACAATGAGACAAATAGGTAGCCCTCAACAATAGTGTTCCAGTAAAGAAACCTGTCCCAAGAATAAAAACCTGATTCAACAGACTATGTCAATCATTTCTGATCTAAATCTAAAATTGTGTGTACTTTGGTTAGTCAGCATAGACATTCACTGACGACATAATTTGGAAGTTAACTCACTTTTGGGTGTGTTGAATGAATGATTAAGCAGGCATTGTGCAAAGCTTGCAAATAGAATATTGCCAACAGTGTCTTTCAGAAACTACTTTGTAAACTACTTTGGCAAATTAACTGTATGTTTAATAGAAATTCAGGTTAATCTAAAAGCAAAATTCACTTACCAGAGAACTTTATTGAATTTTAATTTATTGCAGATCATCCCACAATTTAAAACTTTTTCTAAAGTTTTGACTAAACAGATTCTTCTCTTAACCCATCAACTTAAAATTCAAAAATTCTGCGCTTTTTCCAACTGGATAATTGTAATTAACGTTAATAGATTTCCAGCAGTCTGAAAGGATGTCAGATTAGGATGTTAATAGTTCTACATTGTTGTCTAATGACACATACCTCCCATTTCTTTGACTGTGTATTTAAATACAGGCCTCTCTCTAATGATGTGTGGTTTGGTTTTGTTGGTACTCAGCCAGAGCAGGAACTCTGCTCTGGCTGAAGCTGTTGGACTCGTACCTGTTGTACATGGTCCTGAGCGGAGTAGCTCAGTTCCTTTATTGTGTGGTTGGGATTTTTCCTTTCAACTCCCTTCCTGTCTGGATTCATCACTTGTGTGGGGGCCTTTTGTGTCAGCAGTTTGCTTGCAGATACAAATCAACCCTCAGAAGAAAGAAGATTTCATTGACATCTCACCAGAGCAAGCATTTGCAAACTTTCTCTTTGCCAGCACCATTTTTCATCTGGTGATGACCAACTTCATAGGTTGAGGGAAACTGGAACTTATATTGCTGCTGTGATGGATCTGTTTGAATTTTGTTTACACTTTGTTTCATGCTGTATGTATGCATTAAAATTTTTTTATTAAAAAATTACACACAGCACATTGTCCTGTAGAAAGAAGACTTTATGTCCAAAATCTGAAGAAACAACTAGATGTGATTCAGAATGGGTAGTCAGTCTACTTGCATTCAATGCAAAAACTCTCATTTCCACGTGCTGGGGCTGTCTGAAAGAGTCTTAAATTTTCTGACATTTTACCACAAAGTTCCATTTATTGTCTTAAAGGACCAAATTGTATCACTGCTTAAACACTTCTATGTCCAGTGTCATCTGACAGATATTCAACCTTCCTCCAATTTACTTTCATAAAATTCTTTTGCCCAACTAGTCAATGTAAAAAGAATTTGAAGCTTAAATGAAGGTCTATTTGCACAAGCTTAACACTGGAAAAACTCTGATCAGTCAACATATGGCACAGAGAACAAATAAGTTAATGTTTTAATTGTAAACCTTTGTGATAGCCACAGCATTTTGACTGGCTTACTCAGTCATAGTTTGCATAACGTAGTAGTCACTTGAATTAATGGTTGTGCCCTTGATTCAGGAGATTGAGTTTAAACTCCATATTCAGAATTAAAGCACATAATCCAAGTCTAACCATCAGTGCTGCATTGAAGTGTTTTCCTCCTCGGATGTTAAACTGAGACTCTGCCTGAACAAGTTGACTTAAATTTCGTGGCATCATACACAGAAAAAAGAACCTCTGGCTCACATTTGTCCTTCAATCAACAGGACTGCAGAGATAGCATTTGACCACTTACCTGTTCGCCAAACCTTGCTTTATGCAAAGTAATTGCCATATTTGCATATATAACCTATAAAAGTATTCCATTCACTGAACATTTTTGTATAATATGAAATAATTACATTTTTTATATTTTTAGTGCTATAGAATTTGTATATGAATGTATAATATCCTATTCTTTCCACCTTCCCTCAGTACAATCAAAGTTTGAGCTGCACCCAGCTTAAATATGACCTTTTAAGTTTACAATTTAAGGTATAATTCCCAACTTTGTTGCTTTGGAAGCTTTGCCATTTTGCCCATTCGTTTTGCATGTTCTTATGTGAGGAGCAAGCCTGACATTACTGAGTGTGAAGTCTGCATTATACGTATGCATATTTCCTAACACTAGGAAATAAACCTAGTGTTATCTGCATTTTTGAATTTTAAACTCATTCTTGTGAACACATTTTTCAGACTGCAAGTGACATATAAATCCTTTGTGTCTGTTGATTTTACATTCAAGATACCAATCTAATAATAGTGACCAGCTATAAAAAAGAAGCATGTATAAATTGCTATTGTTGCCTTTCCCATTCTGGACAATAGGCAAAACCATTTTTTTTCTGATTGTTGCTATGAAATTTTACTGCTCTGTCTTTTCTGGTGACATAATCTGGTACTCCATGCAGATGAGACTATAACAATTATGACTCGATTCTCCAATTTAAATGTAACAGCAACTTTGAACCAGGAGCAGGGATTTGATTGGTGCCTTGAATCTGAAAACTGAGTGTTGCTTCCCTCTATTGATAGCTACTAAATTATAAAATGTCTCTAATGGACTTCTCCCTTACTTTACCTCATTCCATTTATTACTTCTTTCTCCCAATTGAGATCCCTTAAGATTTTGTTCCGTCCCTATTTATATTTGAAAATATACTAGTTGTTGAATTATGAACAATGAGTGTCCTAATAATCTGGATTGCAAAATAAAGGACATTCAACCCTTCTCAATTCAAGCATTCTTACAACCTTAATTCTGACCACTCAACTCTGTTTCTTAAAATGCCCAAGATTCTCTAATATTTCCTCAGGCTCAGTCCCTTCATAATGTAGATTGGCATCCAACAATCTTCTAAGATATGCCATGACCAGAGTATTGTACAATTTAATCACAACTTCCCCCAACTTTTTTTTTAAGAGCAACACAGCACGGGAAACAGGCCCTTCGGCCCAACGAGCCTGCGCCGCCGTCATAACTATATAGTAGCAATTCCATTATCCTATTATAGATTTAGGTTATTCCTAATATGGAAGACTCTCACTATAGGGACAATTTGTTTCCCAGTCAGCCTAAGAGCAAATTTTTGGGATGTGGGAGGAAACCGGAGTGCCCGGAGAAAACCCACGCAACCACGGGGAGAACGCGCAAACTCCCGCAGACACCGGCCCAATTCCAAGTGTCTGCACAGCCACATCGATAGTCTCTGAGCTGTCATGGTGCCCTTCAGATTGTCCACATAAAGCACTCATTTACGACATGAAGTACCAGGCAACCCATGAATCAACATCCAAGAGCTGTACTCGCACCACCTGCCGAATGCATGCTCAATGTTGATCAAGTATGGACCGAATTACCTGTGGAAAAAAAGCCGTAGTTAAACAGTCCTACTATATCCCTCTATCTGCATACCGCTCATGTGGCTGTCCAAGAGACCCTTAAACAGCCCTAGCATGCCTGCTCCCCCCACCTTACTCGGCAGTGCATTCCACACCCCCACTACCCTTTGTGTGAAAAACTGCCCTCTAATCTTCGTCCTATACATAGCCCCCCTCACCCTATGGCCATGACCTCTCGTCCTATCCATTTCTAAAGGTGGAAAAAGTTTACCTCCATTTACTCTCTCTATACCCCTTATAATCTTATACACCTCTATGAGATCCCCTCTAAGCCGACGTCTTTCAAGGGAAAACAACCCCAGTCTATCTAATCGTTCCTCATAAGACAGTGCTTCCATACCAGGCAGCATCCTGGTAAACCTCCTCTGCACTCTCTCCAAGGACTCCACATCCTTCCGATAGTACGGCGACCAGAACTGGACGCAGTATTCCAAGTGAGGCCTAACCAACGTTCTATACAACTGCAACGTCAAACTCCTACTCTTGTATTCTATACCCTTTTCTATGAAAGCTAACATACTATACGCCTTCTTTATCACCTTCTCCACCTGTGAGGACACCTTCAGAGACTTGTGAACCTGCACCCCCAATTCTCTCTGCGTCTCTATGCTCCGTATAGTTTTACCTTTTATCCTATAACTCTCTTCTACATTTTTCAGGCCAAAATGCATCACCTCGCATTTATCCGGATTAAATTCCATTTGCCATCTATCTGCCCAGTCTACCAACCTATCTATGTCCTGTTGTATTGCCTGACACTGCTCCTCTGTACCCGCCAATCCAAGCATCTTAGTGTCATCAGCAAATTTGCTGATCTCACCACCTACCCCAACTTCCAAGTCGTTTATGTAGACCACAAATAGAATAGGACCTAGTACTGAGCCTTGTGGCACTCCACTAGTGACAGGCTTCCAGCCAGAAAAAGAGCCTTCCACTACTACCCTCTGTCTCCTCCTTCCGAGCCAGTTTTCCACCCATCTACATACCCGACCCTGTATCCCATGCGCCTTCACCTTCTCTATCAGTCTACCATGAGGAACCTTGTCAAACGCCTTACTGAAATCCATGTAGACTACATCAACAGCCTGTCCTTCATCAACTGTTTTTGTCACTTCTTCAAAAAATTCCACTAGATTCGTAAGACAAGACTTCCCCTTGACGAAGCAATGCTGCGTATCCCTGATCAGATCACAGCGCTCCAGATGCTCATACATCCTGTCCCTAAGGATCCTCTCCATTAGCTTACCTATAACTGAAGTCAAGCTCACCGGCCTATAGTTCCCTGGGTGATCCCTCTTACCTTTTTTAAACAACGGTACTACGTTTGCTATCCTCCAGTCCTCTGGGACCTCACCTGTGTCCAAGGAAGAGACAAAGATTTGCGTCAGAGGCCAGCCAAGTCTTCCCTCAACTCCCTTAGCAGCCTGGGGTAAATGCCATCAGGCCCCGGAGCTTTATATGTCTTTAAGCTGCCTAACAGCCCCAACACCTCTTTCCTCGTAATCCTTATTTCCCTCAACCAATCCTCAACTTTGTCAACATCAGGCACAGACATCTGTCCAGTCTCCTGCTTTTTTTTTCCTACTGTTTTATTGTATAATTGACTTTGTTCCGCATTAGTCAGTAGCAGCATTCTCTTTTGTCTTGGTCAGAAGGTCGTTCAAACTACTCTGATTTTAAGTGCACAATCCATACTGATAATTCAATGCATCATGAGGGTGTATTGTACCATTGGCTAGACAGAGTTGTTAAACAAGGCATTGACTGTCTTCGGGTGCAAAACGTCCCTTTAGAATACATTGCAAATAAGTCCTATCAAGCACAAAGCAACAATAGCACAGCAACTGAGTGACTAGAGATATACTTATCTAGATGTTGTCTAGTTCTAGATGGTCACTATACCTCTATGAAGAATGAAAATCTGATCTTGGATTCATAACTTGCACCCTACTAAACTAGAACATATCTGTCAGACTTTTCTGACTTCTCCTTTTCATGAATCCTAATGTCTGTATATTTCTGACCATCTGAGCTCTTGGTCTGTTGGAGCCAGCAAACAGAGATCCTTGTAGTCTATAGATGTTCAAGATGGGAGAGATGACATCACTGAAGATGTGCCAGCCATGGCGCAATTGGCTGGATAGGGCAGAATCTAAACAGCTGTCTTACTGAAATCCACAGAGGAAGTTGGTGTGATTGACATGGTTGAGTGCTCCAAAGGTCAAGATGAACTCGCAGAGGTTATGTATCGTGACTTTAGACTTCCATCCCTGCTAAAACACTAATCAGAATGTTTCCAGTGTGAAATTGTGGGCCAGATTGGCTTTGATTTGGAGGACTTTGAACAAAAAGGTGGGATGAGATACAATGGGAGTTTGAGGGTAGCTTTTTGGTGTGGGTAACAATAGCGATTTTGGAAGGAAGATAAGACCGTGTCAGCTGTCATATAACTTGTAATTAGGAAGGGACGTTTAGTCAGCAATTTAGTGGGATTGGGGCCAAAGGAATAGGAAGTTTTCTATTTCTCTATTGCACCTGCATTTTTCTGCCATGATGTGTAAATAAGAAAACATTCTTGAACTGTTTCTTCATCCATTTTTCCATTGTATTAAAAAGCCTTTTAATTTCTTTATCGTGTATCGCTCTTTTTCATGTTGACTATTCTAATCTCCTTTTATCACCCCATTAATTGTTGGCTTTATTTTCAAATTTATATTAATTCCCCTTTATCCATTGAATGCTATCCTTTGCACCTACATTTAGTAATACAGAACGTTAAAAGTTACAGTTCAGAAAGAGACCATTTAGCCCATGTTTGCGCCAATGAAAAAAGCACAACAAGACCATATTTGCTCATTTTAATCCAATTTTTCCAGCACTTCATCTGAAGCTTTGCAGGTTGCAGGATACAATTCCAGTTATCATTTTCGATGAATGCCAAGTGATGCAGTTTTGTAGATTGAACCAGGGCAGTACGTACTCCATTTAATGGTAGGGTGTTGGAAGGATATGGGCCAAATGTGGACAATTGGGACTAGCTTTGTAGTTTTAAAAAAAATTGGCATGGACAAGTTGGGTCAAAGGGCATGTTTCAGTGCTATAAACTTCTGACTTTACGTGGTCATCTGGGATACCAGGAGTATCCATGACTTCCCACATACTACAAGGCAAACATTCCATAACTCTAAGCTCTCTGCCATGACTTCAATTTGCTTCCCTTGCATTAATTTAAAATATACCTATGTAAATTTATTTACTTGACCTCCACTTTACTCCCCTGTTCCTTGTGGTTTTTAAATTAAAGTTTCCCCTTATTTTAAAAATAATGTTTCCCTAATTCTCAGCTACTTGATAATCCTCTCACAAATGAATGAACTTATATTTCTCATGTGATGTTAGGTTCTGGGTGCTAAGTGCTGCTGACTGCTTGGCTCAATGGAACCCTCTCGCATTCGCCTCTCAGTGCTACTGTCTGCCTGGCCCAAGGTCCTCTGCTTGTACTCTCCAATTTTCATATTTTGAGTATTTCATAATTCTAAGCCATCTTCTCATCCTTGAATTCTCCTGGGCCTGGACCTTTTTTACATTATTATTTTTTCTGATCCACTATCCTTATCTTCAACTCCTAAAAGCTCATCATTGTCCCATCCAAGTTAGCAATATTGAACATAGGAAATAGAAGACATCATTTTCAGCATCCAGTGTCATCATCAGAGGTTCACAATTCAGCCACAGCAACGAAAGCCTTTTTTTTGCCTCCACATTGGGGGTAGGGTATCCTTTCAGGTTCTAAGATCATATGTTTAGAAGCAGCTAGCCTAGGGCTAGCTAGGGCTTTATGTATTGGGCTATTGTCCAAGAAACTTTTGACTGTGATTGACTGATATACTCTATATTGTATTTCAAAATATTTGGCAAAGGTACACAACATATAAATTCACCAAAGTAAGCAGTTAAATTATAATTCAATTAGCAAAGAGATATAATGTGATGGTTCTCAATACCACCAAACTGATACACAAAAGTGAAAGTAATTGCCCTATCGGTAGCACCTATTTGTCAACTGAGATTGAAAATTTAAATGAGATTTCACACTGTTATGTGGTATGATTTATTGATTTACTGGTATGATTTGCATCGATCATAGTTTTCACAAAGACCATGTTGATGGATTTGTAAGCAGTTTTACCAACAAAAACAGGGTGCCTTGATGCTGGAAGTCAGTTTGATGATGCTCAGCTAATGGAGTAAAGGGACTGTCAAAGGACACTGAAAAATTCACCGAGTGTGGCAGGAAGAAGGAAGCCTGCTGAAAAGCAGAGAGGACTTGTGACTTTACCGAAAGGCTACACATCTACAAAGAGTATGGCAGAATGTACAAACATGGCATTAAAGCATTTTCAATTGTGTCAACTGGTTAATATGTAAATGCCTTGGCCGGAATTTTCTGACCATTCACACCAGCAGGATTTTCCCATCTCACAGTGAACAGAACTTTGGCCAATCAACAAAATTTCTGTCTTCTGCAGCAGAAGCATGCTGTGAAGGGCAGTAAGATTGCACTTCTTATCTGTAATTTGGTGTATTAGTTACCTATCAAGTAATGTTTGTGATTTTACTTGGTAAAACAAAGTTCTTCAAACATGAAATCCTGTCATGCAATTCTTTCCATGTATCACTGATAAATTTACACTTAAAACTCAGAGGATCTGAAAACTTGTTAGCTTAAAGTTTATTTATTAGTCACAAGTAATGCTTACATTAACACTGCAATGAAGTTTCTGTGAAGTTTCCCTAGTTGTCACAGTCCAGTGCCTGATCGGGTCAAAGCACGTAATCAGCATGTCTGTCAGAATATGGAGGAAACCCACACAGACACAGGGAGAATGTGCAAACTCCACAAAGACTGTAGCCCAAGCCAGAAATTGAACTGGGATCCTTGGCACTGTGAAGCAGCGAAACTAACTACTGTGCTATCTTGCCACCGCACTTTGAAGCAAGTGAATTTACAGTAGTGCGTAAAAGATAAGCGTGGGGCATTACCATAATAACACGAAGACACTAGGACAGAGTTGTTCTAGATTGCAAGACGTAGAACAAAAGTTTGCTAGATTTAGGGGTGCTGGGATCAGGAGTGTCCCTTGAAGCATTTTACAAAATTTCTGCAGACAGTAATAGAATACAGAATTTTATGCCACAACTTGTTGAAGCAGACCCCACAACTTTTAATCAGGAAATAATTTCTTGAAAAAGACAATATTATAGGATATAATAAGTGCATAGAAATATGTACTTAGAGCAGACATAATGGGGGGATTTTTCCTGTTCCATCCGCCACAAGAATCGCAACGAGCAAAGGGCAAACCAAGGTCCATTGACTTTCAGCAGAATTTTCCAGCTTTGGGGCGACTGCGGCCAGAAAATCTCACTCAATGGGTCAAATGGCCTGTTTCAGCCCTTTAACATTTTATGATTACAATCCAGTTTGACTAATTCTCATCCCACTTCAACTTGCCAATATTGTTAAACTATTCTTACCCTAAATGATAGTTCTCAGCCTTTTGGCATTTGCTATCATCATCACATTTCTTACATGCCCATTCAATCCCCTTTTACAATCTCCCTATGTTGAACCTATAAATAAACAACTGCTTCTTCACTGCTTACTATTGTCCCTCGTGATCGACCCACAGCATCTGATTATCTTCATCAAAACTTATCCAGTAAGATTGCTACTATTTTGTCCTTCTCAACCTCTCTGCTGCTTTCAACATTGTTAACCATTCCATTTTCTTCAACTAGATCTACATTGGTCCACTCTATAGAACTCTCTTGTAGTTCCCTGTCAAATGTGCCAATGCAGTCAATACATCCACAGTAATTTCTCTTCCAGTAACCTATTCTGGTTTGCCCCAAGGATCCATCCTTGCCTGTCATCTACAAGCAAGTGCTCTGAACCTCCTCCAAGTATTGCACGTTAAAAACATCAGACTCTCCCTCTCCATCACCAGTGACTCAACACAGGCGTCCATATAAAATAAAATCTGACTCTGCCTCTCCACTTCCAGTGCTGTGGCTTTACTCTTGAGTCTGTAACAGATAGTAACTGCTGAATTAGCCAGATTTTCCCACAGATCAATACTGACAATGCGAAACATTTCGTTCAGCTGCCATTTGTCTTTGGGCTCTGATTCCATCAACAACACTTACTTCCAAAAACTTCAAGGATCTTTTTTTGCAAATATCCCCATTCCATCATTCATATCTGCTAACTTGGACCACCTTTTGCTTCACTGGTTCTTGTGCTTCTGCAAATTATTTCATTTCACCTCTTATCACAATACTTAGGTCATTTATCCAGTACTCTTGCCTTGAATCTAAATTGTTGCTGTTTTCCATATCTTCCAATCCACCATCAATCTTTCAGTCACTGCCTCCGCCATCTGAAATACTAGCCATGATTCTCACAAATGCATTGAATTGGCGGGAAAACTGTTCTAATTCCCAACTGTTTTCAGCTTCTTACCTGAATACCCGCATTCTGTGCACTGCAGATGTCCCAGTCGTGAATATCATTAAAAACCCAAGAGCAGGGTGGGGTCTATTCGCCCATGCAGAGTGTCCCCGATCTGTCAATCTTCCCATTTGATGGCCAGCTTAATCGCTGGCCAGTCCAGGACCACCACAGTGCTGCTCCTCCAGCTCCCTGCCCCACCCACTGCCCCCCTCTCATGGCCCCCACAACAATTTCTAGACCAGCCTTGATCCATCCCAGAGTGCCCTGATGCACAGCTCACACCACTCAGCAATGATGATTCCCCTCACCCCGCCAGATCCCATGCTCCCCCCCCCCAATGGGGTCAGATGCCCCCCCAGCCTGCCCCAATAGCTGCCCTCCCTCCATCATGTCTACAGAGTGGCAGCAGGACCCCCCAACCCTCTTGGCAATATCTGATGTGCCCAGCTGTCCCCTGTCCAAAGGGCCTGAATTGTCCCCTTTTATTCCAGAGGGATCTCTCACTAGTTCCCTGAATGTGGGAAGCTAGTGTAAACCCTGCGTGACGGGGTGGGAGATTCAATCGGGATCTGAAAGTTCCTGGTAATCACATTTAAAACATATTTAAAATACATTTCAAAAAGATTCAAATTACTTACCTGCCTTCCTGCTGGTTTCCAGTATGGTCTGACCAGCGACTGTCGCCAGTTTTGGGAGTTGCACATGCATTCCCAGCACATGTGCAAATCCGGCACAAGGCCTGTGATGTGCATCTCCCATCGCAACTTGCCAGAAAAGTTATGGGTTGTGATTGGAGAATCGCAGCCACTGTTCCAAAATTGCTTTAACTCACGATACATTTCACTGCTTTGAAGTGTACCTTGCATGAAGTTTCCCTTCAAATGGCTGTGAATGGTGGATCAATCCAAATTTTCAATATGGATCAATAATTTTTGCACCTCTGACTTTACAGTAATGCTTACTGCGTATGCCTAGACTTCTGTCTCTGTAGCTAGATTTGAACTCTCAATTTTTCAGCTTAGAGACAAGAGAACTAATAACTCAGTCACCTAGAAAATAATGACATCTGTCCAAGTATCTACTGATAGACCAGTTTCTGTAGTTGCGTTTATAAAGTTTGAGTCATAATTCAATTGGAGGAAACCCAAGAACACTTGCCAGTACTGTAACACAGTTGATAGTCATAATCAGAAAAAAGTGAACTTTGCTACTTATTTCTAAATGAAAAAGGCACTCTTCATACAGTCAAGTGTGCTTTGGTTTGTCTCAGCTAGTGATCTCAGGCTTGATTACATTAGCCATCTGCAAGATTGGTTGTTAAGGATTTTGCTTATATCTGACAACATAACTTGGGACACTGTTACACAACCTAAATACAACCAAGCACACACAACGGTGCGATCCATCAAAGAAAAATATTCAACCTCAATGCAGTGATTTCAGTGCCATGATTAATCATGGACAGTGGTGTGGTCTTTTTCTAGTGTTTTTTATAAGAAGGCTACTATCTCCCAATTCTCCATAAATATGGGAGCAGTGTCAAAAGACTGGAGATTTTCAGATGTCACATTTTTTAAGAAATAAGAATAACAAATAAACTGAGACAAAATTAATTTGGAAAATTGTGTGTTGATATATTACAGCCAGTACAGATTATTTAAAGGCAAAAATATTGTACTGACTTGAATAAATTCTTTCATGAAGTAACGAGCAGGATTGATGAAGATAGTGCGTTATGCATGGGTTTTCTCATTTCATAAGGTACCCAAAAATAGGCATGTTAGCAAAATTAAAGCCCTGAGAGTTAAAGAAGCAGTGGCAATACGGATGCAAATTTGGTTAAGAAACAGAGCAGGGTAGTGGTGAATGGCTGTTTTCCAGACTGGAGGATGTAAACAATAGCATTCCCCAGGGATTTGTTTTCGGAGCAATGCTCATTTTCATACACATTAATAATTTGGGCTTGGTTAAACAGTATAATTGCAAACCTTGCCGATGGCACAAAATCTGGAAGTGTGGTAAACAATGTGGAGAGTAGGAACAGATTTCAGGATGACATAGGCAATGAACTGGATAGATATTTAAAGCAGAGATGTGTGAAGTGATGCATTTTGGTATTAACAAAGGAGAGGCAATATAAACTAAACGAGTCAGCTTTAAAGGAAGTGTAAGAACAGAGAGTCCTTTTGATCTTATAAATCTTTGTAGGTGGCATCTTTGAAATAGAGAAGGTTATTAATAAAGCATACAGATTCTTTCACTGTTTAAGAGTATAAATGCAAGCAAGTTCTTGCTGAATCCTTGTAGAACACTGTTTAGGCTCCACCTGAAGTATTGTGGCCAGTACCACACTTCAGGAAGAGTGTCAAGGCCTTGGAGAGAGTGCGGAAGAGATTTACTAACAGAGATAAGGAATTTCAGTTACGTAGAGAAAATAGATACTGAAACTTTTCTTCTGAAAACATCAAGGGAAAATTTAAAAGAAGCGTTCAATATCATGAAGCCAGAATGTTACAGCCATTCATGCCAGCAGGATTTTCCCATTCAGCTACAGTGAACAGAGATTTGGCTGGGTGCCAAATTCTCCAACTTTGCTGCAGTTGGAGCATGGCATGAATGGTTGGTAAGATCATGCTCAGAGTGTTTTAATAAAGTAAATAAAGAGAAACTGGGCATAATTCTCCCATTTTGAGACTAAGTGCCGAGGTGGGGGGGTGGGGTGGTGGTGGGAATGTGAAGTTTTCCTGCTGTGGCAGCAAGTGGGCAAACATGCTAAATCTTCTCGCCCCAATCTCGTTAATTATGCATTCAAATGTTTTATGCTGTTTCCAGTGGTAGGGCAGGTCTGAATGGCAGGTAGTTTGCCATCATGTCTGGTTCCATACTGAAAAGGTACCAAACATCAGTGAACTACTATTGAAGAAAAAAGATGAATTTCTGAGAGCACTCTGAGACAGGAAAATGGACCTTCTGAGAAAGCAAATGAATGTCCAGGAAACTTCTGAGGCTGAAAGATGGACTCCTCCCCATTAGGTCACTAAATCTGGAAGGTCCAGCTACAGATGCACCCCAACCCACTGCTGTGGCATTGCTGAGTGCAGGTTTATAGGTAGCTTCCTCTGAAGTCCAGAGGTAGCTCCAGACAATGTTCACATGAAACCCAATATCTCATACCATATTCTCAGAATATGATTCATACCAGCATCACCTTGAATTTGGTATGGCGAGTTCGGCCTTCATCTGCATCCATTAATAGGAATGCGAATGAAGTTTGCATCTTCCTCTGGCAGGTTTCCGGTCCACTATGACAGACACCAGCAGAAGATCCTGCTGTTGATTCCTGCTGGCATGAAACCAATTTCTGGTCTCTCACCATATTCTCCTATCATACCTGCCATCAAACAGGTTGCAGGGACTAGGGACAATCCCAGCCACTGTTTCTATTAATTAATGGGTTGGTACCAGATGATACAGGTTTAAGGTAATTGGCAAAAAGAATAGAATTGAGTTGAGTAGACATTTTTTTATTATGATCTGGAATACACTGCATATAAAGCTGATGGAAATGGATTCAGTAATATCTTTCAAAAAGGAACGGAGTAAATACCCAAAGGGGAAAACTTTTCAAGACTATGGGTAAAGGGTGAGGGACTTGGGCTAATTAGATAGTCCTTTCAAAGAGCTGATTCAAATATATGTGCCAAATGGCCTATTTCTAGGATGTATCTATCTTACTGGCCTACGGATGAATGTTATAATTTCTTTGGCAGTTTCATTGTCAGTAATTCCTTAGTTCTTCCAAAGTTCTCATCTTGGAAAGAGGTAACATCTAAGCAGCACGTCATCTCCTCCCAGATGACCTTCCTGGAATGTGCATTGTTGGGGAAGGAGGTGGAAATATGACACAGATGAACCTTACCCTGCTTAAAGTGATTTTGTTGATTACAAGGCCTCCTCACATCAGTAAAACAAAAAATGTGCATTTTTTTGTCATGAGTTGAGTTTTTTTGTCTTTTATTTTGTCTTGCCTGAAATAAGGGCTTGGCATCAGAAGCCAAACAAGCCATTTTTCAACAGCTCAGTTCAGACAATTGAGCTTGAGATTCTTGGAGCTATCTGTGGTCAGCATACAAGATGTTCTGTGAACAATTAATTGACCAGTCATTACATTTAATCACAGAATTCTTTGGTATTATCATAGGCTGACCATTCATTAATAATGATGAATGACTGCTTGATTTAATGTAAAAATGAGAGATGTATATGCTGACTGCCTTTTGTTTCAATTTGGCCCTCTACCACCTTGGCATGAAACAAAAAATCCAGACTGCTGTCAGCTTTTTATAATAGGGTACTGTGGCTGAGAACTTTGTTATGGATCATGATTATCGATTGGTTTCCAATTCTGTCTGATGGGCAGCTTAGTGACCAGAATTCTGAAATGACAGATTACATTAGGCTACGTTTCTAATTCAAAAGTCAATCCACAATTAATGTTTGAGTTTTGCAGTTGATGGCTGAAGAGCTGTGTCCTTGAAAGTTTCAAGTCAGCTTAACAAGTGAGTTAGGCCAGAAGGAAGAGAAAGCTATGGCAAATAATCTTCTTAAACAGTTACGTTGGAAGAGATACTGAAAAACAGCTCTATGATTTTCTATATCAAGGGGGATCAAATAATATACATTTCATAAAGTTTTATTGTTTCTGTCAATATATCAGTTTGAAATAAATAAGACAACATGTTGATTGAAAATCCAAATTTCAGTCTGTTGGGAGTATGTTGTCAGTTTTCAGTTGAAGAAAGCAAATAAACTTTGACATGATAGATCTCTATTCTATTTGAATACTGCAGTTGAGCTAATTATTTAACAACAGATATGTTCTGAATCATAGCGGGTATTATGTTCACTTGTGGACAATGCTACTGGACCTGATAAACATCTAGTGTGAAAACTCAAAGAATGACTCAGGTCCTTCCAATTAGGGTAGGCATTAAAGCTTATTTTCTACCCAGTAGGAATACTATTGCTTTGTGTTTAGCATGGTTCAGGAGGTTCATTTCCTGTTTATCTAGGTGCAAGCATGTGAAAATTGCAGCTTTGTGCTCACAGAGTACTTAATTTTCTGATAGTGGATAATTTCTGTCCATAGGGCTTGAAGTTTGGAAAGTTATTCCCCCCGCATTGATCTCTAAGCTACATTTCATTGCCTAAGTACAACAGTCATTTACAGTGGTCAGATCAGCACCTTATTTAATTGAGCTTACAGTTCAATAAAACTTAGTTCATTCATCTAAATTTCATATTTTGTTATTGCATTAATATTTCAATTCAAATTCCAACAAGGTGCAATTAGAATTCTACCAATGAATCAATAAAACACTCTGGAACTATACTGTTCATACAAAATGGATATGTGTAAATATTAAATCTAATTAAAACTGCAAATCAAAATAACACCTAGTGGGTAAGTGGATGGAGATATGAGTTAATGATCTGGATTTTGAAATGGAATAATAGCCAAACAATCAAGGTTTATTGTCATTACTTCTCTGAAAGTGATAGTAAGTTCAGGAGTCTGCTCAAGTGCAGTTAAACATGGAAATCAAGAAATTTTTATTAATAATTTTATGCTTCCCAGAATGGCAAGAGTCCTTATAGACTGCGGACAAATAGAAATCACTGAATTGACAAGAACTTGTCGTTTACACCATTGATCTCATTGTAAAAACTTTGCTCACTGAGGTATTGCTTAGTTTTTCATAATTATTGCTGATGAGCCTCATTGTCCTTGAAAAACTAATGTTATATTTGTGGAATATCAGATTTCTCCAGTGTGGTGAAAAAAGTCATGCATTTTTAATTATTTTAAAAATGATTGTGCATGATATTTCATATTATACTTTAACCTATATAAATTTTTATTTTAAGTTAAAAATTAAGTGCATTTTACTTCTTGCCCATAAGAATGCTTCAGTGGATTGGCTGCTTACCCTGCTAGCTAATATTAATGCTGTTGGATGCTGGGAGATAACCTTGATTTAACACTAGCTTCAAAATGACATTGGGAAAGGGGAAATCCACACCACAGATATCGTTAGATTTTTACACACACCTTTTTTTGAGGTTGTTGTGGGGAAATTATGTCTTAAACTAAGACAATTCAAAATTCGCAAGGCAAATATTTTTGTGCAAAGACGTAACAAAGTTTATTGAACATAAAACCTACAAACAAGACAATACAAATGTACACTCGACCAGAGTCTCGCAAAGGGTTAAATAACTCTGGAACAGAATGACAGAATCTTTCCAAAAGATCTGACGTACATGGTCAAAAACAGGTCAATTATAGTTTTTCTAATCAATAATTCCACCTTTCATTAGGTGGAATATCAATTTAATTTAAATTGATAAATATCAATTTAATTTAATAGTGATACATTAATACAAATTTCTGCCATATACCTAACCATATGATACCAAACAGCATGATGATATTTTATCTGTTCTTTTAAGTCAGAGGTAATCACCTCTCTTGGCACTAACTGATCCCTGTTTCCTGGTAACAGCAGAAGCTTCAGTCAGGTCAGAGTGGATGCTCCCATCAGCTCATTGCCAACTTGAATAGACATGTGTTCCTGCATCCAGGGACATGTCTATCCTCGTGTATGGGCAATGAATGCACGCATTCATTAGTTGTAACTCTTGTTCCCTTATGGAATTCTCTTGATAAGATTGCTGCTGACTAACAAGTTCCCAAACATTTAGCTTTAAACTAATGACTTTTACCATCATGCCTTTTGGTAACTTAGCTCGGCTAAAGTGAATATTACTTTTGAAATATAGAGTATCATAAAATATCAGTATATTTGTTTTGAAATCGTAACTATTGTTTTAATTATCTTACTGCATTCTCATGTGAATAAAACTGTTTGTGTTAGCTCGTCTGAGAATCATTTAACTCTTTACTAATTACTTGTCCTCTGAAAGACTGCATTTTGCCTATAAATTAGCTGGTTAGGAATTCCCTTCCATAGAGACTAACAGTGAGCAGTTGCTTCATTACTGACCCAATAATGACGGTCTAAACATAATATTACCAATGGCCTGCCAAGTACCACACCTAAAGTGAGTCATGTATCCCAGTCTTTGATATATAACAGAATCCCCATATTACAACAACAAAGACAAAAACAGATTTCAAATCAATAAGTTATGTGATTATCAGCGAATCTCAGGCATCTGCTTTTTAGTGTTTACTGTAATCTTTGGTTTGGTTTGGATGTTGTCCGTGATTGCCTTAACTGGAGTTGACATAATGCTCTGAGGTTGACTCGGTGTTAAAGTTTCTCAACTGAGATCCTATCTTCTCCAGTTGGTTCGGGTATGTTTTCAGGAAGGTCCAGGTCTTCTCTTTGCACAGATTAATGTGAACTCTGTCGATTCTGCTGAAAATTTCACCTGGTCTTTGAATTGTTCTCTGTGAGGATGTTGTCTTCATATTGGCACTTACAGGCCATTTCAATACATGTTGACCAAAATGAGAAATATATGCCCTTTGAATGGTCCAGCTTAATCCATATGTACTTTTTGCCAGGCCTTCCAGGGGTGTAATAGAAACATAGAAGATAGGAGGAGAAGGAGGCCATTTGGCCTGTCTCTGCTCTGCCATTCATTATGATCATGGCTGATCATCCAACCAATAATTGAAATCAATAGCCTATTCCTGTTTTTTTTCCATAATCTTTGATCCCATTTTCCTCCAAGTGCGATATCCAACCACCTCTTGAATACATTCAATGTTTGGCATCAACTACTTCCTGTGGTAATGAATTCCACAGGCTCACCACTCTTTAAAATGTGTCCTCACTTTTGAACTAAATGGTCTACCCTGAATACTCAGGCTGTGACCCCTGGTTCTGGACACACCCACCATTGGGACAAACTCCCTTTATCTATCCTGTCTAGTTCTGTTAGAATTTTACAAGTGTCTTCGAGATCCCCCCTCATTCATCTGAACTTAAGAGAAAACAATCCTAACTTAGTCAATCTCTCCTCATATATCAGTCCCATCATCCCTAGAATCAGTCTGGTGAACCTTTGCTGCACTCTCAAGAGAGAAAAAAAACATTCTTCCTCAGAAAAGGAGACCAAAACTGCCCACAATACTCTAGGTGTGGCCTCACCAAGGCTCTATGTAATTGCAAAAACACATCCGTGTTTCTGTACTCGAGAGTTCTTGTAATGAAGCCCAAAATACCAATTGGCGCCTTTATCACCTGCTACACCTGCATGCTTACCTTCAGTGACTGGTGCACAAGGACACTGCCAGTTTTCTATATGTGGCGATGATTTTTCTTAATTTCTCTGGATGTCTGCAATGTGGACTAAATTCCTTGCGGCCAGTTTTCAATGTGGTCATTCTAAAAGATGGGCTGCAGGCCTTTAAAATTCAAACAAATGAAGAACTTTGTTGAAAAGATTTTAACACTATAGACTGCCCATTTACCCACACAAATGGCCAATGATGTTATCAGTGCCATAATGTGATCAGCCTCTTAAACTGCCCCTTTTCCAGTGCAAAGCTGCTAATAAAGAAACATTAGAAATAATAATGAATACACAACACTCATATATTTTTCTTATAATTTGCTAGTAAACCTTTGCTTCTAATATTCTGGTGTGTGTTTTTTCCCATTCAATATCTAGTTATTTGTAGTGAGCTCAAAGATTACATAGGAATCTCTTGATACAATGTTACTGGTATCATGTGATTTTTCTCAGTTTCAGAAGGCAATAGAACAAATGTTTCACAAGATTATGACTTAAACTGTAAGTTGCCAATAACATTTAACAGGAAATGGATAAGTGAATAAGTACACTGTAGATTTTCAGTCATTACAGTTTTTACTGCCTCTC
The DNA here is from genome assembly GCA_024679065.1 of Sphyrna mokarran. Taxonomy (NCBI): domain Eukaryota; kingdom Metazoa; phylum Chordata; class Chondrichthyes; order Carcharhiniformes; family Carcharhinidae; genus Sphyrna; species Sphyrna mokarran. The sequence continues at coordinate 99,468,903 of JAGIQG010000007.1, forward strand.
CTGCAATTAAAGAAAATTAACAGTTACATCTACTGCGTTGAACTGTAGTGTAAATTGAGATGGCCACAGATCTGTATATATTTTATGTACTGTTTTGTTGCGATTATCCATTGAGTTCTGCTGCCTATTATATCTGATGGATTGAGCTGGAATCTTCAGTTTGAACAAGACAGGTTGAAAAGTACTTCCCAAAAGAAAACGAGGACAAATTAAATTCGTGCTTTGTTCCTTCTTCAGTTCCCATGGCCAGCTATAACAGCCGGGAATTAAATGGAAGAGGGGCAAGGAAGCTTTCCCTCCTGTTTCTTTGTCCCCTCTTGAGCTGAACTTATTTGCCATTTTGACAGGCTCCAATGTGATTCCTACTTAAACTGTATTAGGCAGCCTGACTAGAACAGGCACTGGGAATTGACATAGCTCATGGGAGCCTGCAGCTGTGAAACAGGGCCAGCTATACCTGAGATAACCAAAACAAGTCTTTAACGAAATGCTGTAGAGGAAGATTAATAAATGAATCGGTTACACTTTCAAAGTCTCTTCCTGTGCCATTGCAATATCAGGAACACACAGCATTTCCAGTGTCACTCATTTTCATGGCACTCATGAAACAAATATTCCAATCTTTGCAATATGCCCATCCAAGCTTTGGCTTAACACTGAATGTTGTTCTTAGTTCCAGCTGCAAATCCGAGGAAGCTAATGTCACTCCAGAGAAAAATGATATCTCCAAATCAATGTTCTAACGATATTTATCAAAATAAGCTGGGCAATTTTCTGTGAACCAATCTGAGTTTGTACAATAGCAGATGGAAAGGAACCAACCCCATAATATAATATTTCATTTTTGTCACACACTTCTCATCTGGATTTTCCATTCATGAGTGCCACTGACATGGTGCTGAAGAGGTTTGAGGGTGCATTTATCCTAATACATTCTCATTTTAATAATAACATTAACTGATAGTGTTATATCTTGGACAATCATTCCATTGCACAGATGCACATTATTGTCATAAGTCAAATGCAACTGTGGTCTGCGATTGTGGTCAGAATGCGAGGTAAATATTGTCCATTATAATTACAATTGTGTCAATGAGGTATGTGATTTACCCATCAGGTATCAATATCTATGTAACCCTTGCCTCTTGTAAGGATGGAATCTGCTAGGTATTATAATGGTGTATGCTTTTTTCATCCCAGGAGATATAAATGTATTCAGCTTCACTGGCATAGCAAACATGACTGTAACTGGACCCTGTTATGTAGTAGTTAGAATCAGGTTTGGAATTATTAGAGTTCTGCCCAATCCCCCTCAGTTTTCCAAGGATCTTTTCCATGCAAGGTTTAGACATCAGGTTATGTACTCTTGGTTAACTTCTTAAGGACCTACACTACTGGAGATGTACACAAACTCTGGGACAGCCATATACTTTAGGTCCCAGGGAAAAAAATAGCAGAGTGGAATGGCTCAATAAAAGATGGATTGACCCTGCTGGAGTTTCCAGGTCACCCAAATTAACATCTTATAAGTGTGACTCCAGAATTAGGAATGCCACCCTTTGGGAATTTGCCAATGTGAGGGAGGAAACTTCCTGGTTGCTACAGGACTTATTGACAATCCTCCTACCCAGCATTTTATTAAAGGCCTTTTGGAAATACACTTACGTACCTTGTGTAGCATCATCTTAGTCAATACATTTCATTACCTCTTCAAAAATCTCTATTAAATTTGTCAGTTGTGACATGCCATTTACAAATTCATGTTGGTTATTCTTAATTAATTACACTTCTAAGTGAGTAGTATTTCATTTTCCTTTCATATGGCTTCAAGAAGCTTACCCAATCAGCTGCTCTGAAGTTACTACGCTTATCACATTGCTCATTTCTGAATTAAGGTGTTACATAAGGTAATCCTGTTGGCCTTCAATTTCAAAAGTTGTCAGAAGGATTGTGGTCAAATCATTTGCTATCTTCTCTCCGACTCTCTCAGTGTTCTAGAATACATGCTGGGTGACTTTTAGCTGGGATTTCCCACCCCCCAGTGGTGGGATTTCCTATGCCAGATGCTGAGAGCCATTGGCCACCCACAGGATCTTCTGGCCCCGCCAAACTCTATGGGCTTCACTTGGCTCACCCATCCCACCGTTTGGGAACCCAATGCCAGGGTTAACTTCGACAGGACCAGAAGATCCTGCCAGCAGGAGGGGGCCAAAAATTCCAGCACAAAGGTTCCGTCATTTCTTCAGCTCAACTTCATTCTCTAAATTCTTCCAAGCCAATGTTTCCCCTGTTTGTGCTCTCTAATTCTTACTAGTGCACTCTTTTCTGAAAACCAAGGACCAATTCTCCATCCTCCAAAAGAAGATTTCCTTTTCTATCTATAATTGGATATATTTTCCTAAATTAATCTTTTACATATTTATAATATTTCACTTTATGCTAAATGTTACTCTTCTATTTTGCTCTACTGTTATATAATCAATATTCTGCCTGACTTGTTTATGTTATTTTTCTACTGATCCAAAAAATTTCCTGCTTTTACTCCATCCCTTTCGCTTTTTTTGTAGACGCATGTCTAATTTGACTATAGTTATCTAATTTTCAATGTTTTTCATTGACTTATTGCTATCAATATTTTTATTTGCAATTTACCTGGAATGGTTCTACTTTCATTTTATTGTAATTGTTTTTTCCAGTTAAGTAATTTTCTCTTTGAACCAGTCTCAAAACTGATTATGTTAAGGTTGTTTTTCCCTTGATGTTTTCTGCTTTTATGTTGCCTACTTTCTTCATTTAATTTATAAGAACTAAACTGAGCACAGATTCCATTCCTTTCATGCAGGGTAAGCATGAACTGTTGTGAAATTGGTGTTTGTAAAATTTTCTATTAAAAGGTACTTTTTTTTTGTGCTTAGAAAGTTTTTAAAAAATGCAAGTATCTAAAGAGTGCCAAAAACGGAACATTTGTATCAGAAGGCCAAGTAGCAGGGTTACCAAGGCTTTCAGGCATTTGAATTTTTGAATTCAGCCAATCAAATTTGAATCACATACTTGAACATAAGGACCTATTAAATCTGATGGTTTTGGAACCAATTCTATTCTGGGGAATAGTGATATATCATCACAGGTATAAAAGGAAGGGGGCAGTGCAACAGAGGAGAAGAACATCCGCTACAACTCATACCTATTAGCTATTAGCTCAAAGTCTCATCTAGACAGAAAATGTACCAAAGAAGAAAGAAGTTTCATTCGGAAGAATCAACAGAAAAGGCCCAGAATATTCCAGAACACACAAAACATGGCTGTAATTTAGAGACTGAATAAAATAATTTTTTTTTTGTTAATCAGTTGGAATTGTATTTATCTGAACAGCATTCCATTAGAATCTTGTTTTATTTGGTTTGTTAATAGTTTAGTTAACTTGTTCCCTGTTAAATAAATAAATTGTTACTTGTTGACTTTAGAGTGTCAGGGAGTTATTTTGAGTTAACTACTAAAAGTTGCGAAAAAGCAGATCCTAACAATTCATACTCACTTTTACCTCCCATGAAGAAGCAAAGTACTCCTCTTTGAGTGGTTAGCTATTAGTTCCCAGAGGGAGGATCGGCCTCCATTTCATAACAGTACTGATGTACAAAGTGGTCTGGACTAACAGCAACCTGGAAATTACTCACTTTCCAGCCTTGTCTTAACCTTAGCCACATCTCTGTAAATATAGACTATATCAAATGGCAGACGGTTTGTACCTCAAGTTTTATCCACACTACTTTGTGCATTTAGTTAAATACAGTACACATCTGCTTTACATAATCATAGAATCCTGACAGTGCAGAAGGAGACCATTCAGCCCATCAATCTTGCACCGATGCTCCTATTCAGGCTTGATTCCTGTAACTCCACATATTTACTCCACTAAATCTCTTAATTTACATATCTTGGGACACTAAGCGGCAATTTAACAGAGCCAATCCATCGAACCCACACATCTTTGATGATGTTGACAGAGTTGTTTCCTTTTGCTAACATGCTCTTTGTAACTTTTCTGACTATTTTCTCTTTCACCTCTCCTGCACTCCTTGTTCATCTTGTTTTCCTTTCTGCTTCCTCATTTGATGTCTTACCCTCTGCCCTAATATTTCAAATTTTCCTGCAGCATTATCCAAAGAAGACTGTGATCTCAACCTTATTCCTGTTGTTTACAGCCTAGCTTTGTCCTCAAACTAGTCCAATGAATCAGAAATCTTCCTTGTCATGTCATAAGGTAATACAGAACAGACTTTGGCCCATCATGTCTGCGCCGGCCAAAAAGCATCTATCTATTCTAATCTCAGTTTCCACAACTTGGTCCGTAGTCTTGTATGCTGTGGCATTTCATCTATGTGTTACTACATAAATACAGGTCTTTTAATGGAGGACGATACCAAATGGGAAATTTATGTTAATAAAAGCAAAATACTGTGGATATCGGATATCTGAAATAAAGACAGAAAGTGCTGTTAAAAAAACCAGCAGATCTGGTAGAATTTATGGGAGAGAGAGGCGAAGTTAACAGGCGGGAATATTCTGATCCCAAAATCGGCAGGCGTGTATTAGGTAGTTGGGGGGGAGGGAGTCCAGAAAACTCAACTCCCAGACACCTCTGCTGGAGTCCCTCAGGGTAGTGTCCTATGCCCAACCATCTTCAGCTGCTTCATCAATGACTTTCCCTCCATTATAAGATCAAAAGTGGGAATGTTCGCCAATGATCACATAATGTTCAGCACTATTTGCAACTTTTCAGATATTGAAGCAGTCCATATTCAAGTGCAACAAAGTTTGGATGTTATTCAGGCTTCGGCTGACAAGTGGCAAGTAAAATTCGTACCACATAAATGCAGGCAATGATCATCATCAATAAGAGACAACCTAGCCACTGTCCCTTGAGATTCAATGGTGTTAGCATCACTGAATCCCCGACTGTCAACATCCTTGGGGCTACCATTAATCAGAAACTCAACTGGACTCACCGCATAAACACAGTGGTTGCAAGAGCAGGTCAGACACTAGCAGTACTGCGGCGAATAATTTTCTGATTCCCCAAAGCCTGTCCACCATCTACAAGGCACAAGTCAGGAGAATGATGGAATACTCCCTACATGCCTGGATGGGTGTAGCTCCAATAAATTCTGTTATCTACCTCATTGCCATTAATGTGCCATTTAAAATTAAGTCTGCAGGCCCTGGAGGTTCAAACAACTGAAGAGCTTTATTTATTAGATATTAACACATCTATATTACACAGCCTGTTTGCCCACACAAATGGCGTTACGAGATCTGTCTCTTAAAATGCCTGTCCTGTTGCAAGACCACTTGAGAGGAAACACTAGAAATACCATGTTTATACAACAGGTGGGAAAATGGCTGTTTAGTGGAGGTGGGGGGGAAGCTATTGGGTGGGGATGGAGTGGCTGCTCATACTCAAATAGCTTGATATCACCTAGAACAAAGCAGCCCACTTGATTGGCACCACAACCACTCCCTCCACCACTGATGCTCTATTCAACCATATATACTATTCTGAAGACGCCTTGCAGAAATTCACCGAGATCCTTCGCACTTTCTGAACCCACAGCCACTTACGTTTCTGAGATGGTGTGAATGTGTGGATGAGAGTAAGTTCAAACCCTGAGACTAGGAGTGATGTGGAATCTCTCATGCACATACACACTCTTGGTCACACAAACTCCCTCCCTTTCTCACACAAAAGCAGCCAATTTCTCCCCATCACCAGATCCAATCTCTGTCCCCCCATGAGCAGTCACTCCATCCCCACCCAATAACCACTTCATCCTGCTAGGCAGCCAGTCCCTGCAGTGCTCCCCCCATCCCCACCCCACTAAACAGCCATGTTCCACACTATTGTATAAACATGGTATTTCTAGTGTTTCCTCACTAGTGGCCTTGAAATGAAATAGGCATTTTAAGAGACAGATCATGTACACCATCGACATTTGTGTGGGCAAACAGGCAGTGTAATATAGATGTGTTAACATCTACTAAATAAAGCTCTTCAGTTTTTGAACCTCTGGGGCCTGCAGACTTAATTTTAAGTGACACATTTAAGGTAGATAAACAGAATTTGTAGGCATGTGAAAAAAAATTCAAACAGAATTTGTAGGTACCAAAAAAGAAAAATAAATGATTAAAATCAGCATTACATATAAGCTGGTGATTGGGGAGGGTCAAGCAATAGTTATCAGAGGAACCAAAAATTCAATGAGGAATCTGAAGCAAAGCACTTGGGAAAGAAATTCACCACGTGTTCTACACAAAATGATCTGTAATGGTACTAGGAGACTGAGAGTAACAAGTACCCTGCAACACCAAATTTACAGACGGTTGTGTTGCAAAACGCAAAAAGAAAATAGACAAGGCTCAGATTTGCTTTGTTTTGGGACGAGAGGATATAACACAGTGCTAAAAATTTGTGACACACTTCACATGCATGATTTATCATAGTGAAAAATGGCAGGAGTTTTTGGCACCGTGGGAGAATACAGAGCAATGGAGCTCATGTACAGAAGGATTTGATATTTTGTCCAAGCAAACACAATAGTCACAGATATAGTAGTCCTCGCTTTTCTGAGCATAATTATAGGGGGATACATTTAACTTCCTCAAGAGTCTGGTACGGCCAGAAAATCTAGGCAAATAAATCTATGATGATTTTATGACAATATTGCAGGATCATTTTTCACCAAAACCTTTAGTCATCTTTTTAAACCACCTTTCCTTTTTCAATATTGTTCTCTAGGTGCAGCTCAGATGATTCTGTGCGCTATAGATGGTCCAGCTTTTAAAAATAATTAAATGTCTTGTGCATCCCTCCTACGCCCCCACTCCAGTTATACAAAATACATTACATTGAAAAAAATCAAAACTTATTTCCAATTATGGAAAATAAAATGCAAATTTTTTAGCGTAGCTTCATTTTTGTACAGGAAATTAATTTTTTTGTGTAACAAACATGGGAATTTAAAGATATAACACAATTTAATAGTTCTTAAGTTAAGCTAATGCCTACCCTTATTCTATTCTACATCAAGTGGATCTGGGGAATTCCAGTAGTTGTAGTGTAGTTTTCATAAGCGCAACCAAGAAGAAATTGAATTTATTATGCAGTTTGTAGCTACCCTGAAAAACTGGCTGAACACTGAGAATTCAGGGATATGTTAAATGATACCATCAGAGATTGATTAGTCTGTGGTTTAAGAAGAGAGGCTATTCAAAAATGATTATTAACAAAATGCAACCTGACCTCAACAAAAGCTTTGGAAGTTGCTTTGGAAGTTATCCATGGAATTAGCTACCAAAGAAGCTCGACAGTTAAGTTTTAGCACAAGAATTCACAATTTAATAGTTTGTTAATAGATGTTGACTGAAACACAAACATAGACACAGGCTCTCACTTGCCATCAGTATGCAAAAACCAGGCACTTAGCAGCAGTTTGTTGGGACAAAGAAATTGTGTGCAGGAACTGTTAAAGAAAAGAATGTGTTTGTTGCAAAAAGAACCAAGTTTCAGGCAAAGTTGCAAAAAGCTAGAGCCAAATAAATTAAAGGGAAAACTGAATAAAGAAAAAAGTGGTATAAGAAGTGGTATAAAAAGGACTTGAGTCACAGTCCAAAGATGAACTGTTGTTGGTTGTATTGCCTATTGCTGGTGAAACAAACTGCTTTGAGTCACTCTATAACTGGACAGATGTCCAGTGAAGTTGGAGGTGGACACTGGGGCAGCCATCTCATAGGTATCAAGCAAAATTCCTACATATTGTTCTGAAATCATGAAAATAGTGTTAAAAACTTACTTCATCCAGTCTGACCTATATGTTACTGCAGATCCACAGCAATGTGGTTGGTTTTTAACTGCCATCTGAAATGGCCTAACAAACCACTCAGATCAAGAGCAATTAGCAATGGATAGCAAATGCTGGGCTTGTCAGTGACACCCTCCCATGAAATAAAAATAAAAATCAGCCTATAAGTAACATTTTCAAGAGAAAATTGTTGATTTAAAGTTATTCCAGAACTTTCCTCCTTAATGTCTGACCTGTATAATTTAAAAGCTCCAAATTTTTAACTTGCGACTTTAAATTCTCCTTTAATCTTATGCATGACAAATTACTTAAATTCCAAACAAGCTCTCCATTGAAAATCATCAATGTGGATTATAAAAATGTCTGAAATTTTCCTTTCGTGATACAAGTAAAACATTATCACATCTGCTTTCAGTTGATTACAACATACTTTCATCAAGTCAGATAAAATTGACAATCAATCAATAAATATTTGTTTAATTTCCATGGCTTCTCTTCTATCAATTAAACAAATGAACTACTGAAATTATTTAATTGAAAGCCTCTTAAAGAGACATTGTATGATAAAAGCAAACTTGAAAGGAAACAACACATTAAATTAAAATGTCATTTGCTCGGCTAATTACTACTCCAGCTCCTGTGGTGCCCACCAGTGACAGAAGCCCTGGAGCATTCTAGCGTATTTTTTGTGCACCCTCTTCACAAACAGCCAGACACAAATGTAGCTATCGAAGACAGGTAGACAATCAGGACATGGCAGTGGCCACCTTGGACAGGCCAAGAGCAGACCCACAAATAAGTCCTCCAATCAGGAGTGTGGCGTTGAAGTACAGCCAGAATTTGAGGAACAGAACCCTCAAATAACCAAATAGGGGCTGCAATGTCTAAAAACCTAGATACACATGGAAACACACTTCCCAATGCTGCAGGAAGTACATTTGAATCCATAGTTGCATGGGAAGCTGTATGCAACACCCACCATGCCAAATCCCCAATGGTAAAAGGGAGAAATCCCATGTAGAGAGCCCACCACTGCAGTCCCTATGACCTCAAAAGAGCAAAATGAAGTTTCTCTTTAAACATGCTCTTTAAATAGAACCAAAAAAGTCAATAAAGTAACAAATTAATAGTGGGGGAAGGGGTGGATGACAGTCTTTTAATAGGACACTGGAACTAAAAAGTGTCTCTTAATATATGCTCAATGTATTTAAACTTTCAATGCCCTCTCTCTCTATACATCTTAACCATAATAATACAATTAACACAAGGTTGAGTTGGAAAGGAAAGAATAACTATTGATGCACTAAATAGATGTGTCAATTAAAATGTATTTGGACTATCTACTAATTGCCACAGTACACATAGGATCAGATTTTGCTGCAGCAAGCCATCTCTTGGTGTTTGTTGTTAATTGGACTGCCTTTTTCCATTTAGGATTTTTAAAAAAATGACATGGTAAATTGTTGGAAATGCAAGCTGAAAATACGACTGAGGAAAGGTGGGCTTTGGGGACCTGAATGTACAGGACAAGCAATCATATGTTTGCTTAACCAATTAGATTTTAAAAATTGAGAAATAAATAGAGGAAGGACTAAGCGGGAAGGTGAATTAGAATGTAGATTAAGAGAAAGGAACAAAAAGAGATAGAAAGAAAAATATAAGAAAAACATTTTTTGGAGTTTCCAAATTGACATGCAAAGTGTAGAAGTTCAGTTCACCTTTTACAAGGTGAATGATAGACTGTAGCAAGATTATCTAAAATGAATGATCTCAATCATAACCATAGATGAATAGTAATGTCAGTCAATATAGATGGGGAGATGAGGTTTGCCAGCCTGCATCAAGGTTCTTACAGGGGAATTCAGAGCTCAGCAGTGCCCTGCTCCTCTGAAGAGGCGCAATTTATCAGAAAAAAACTCGATTGTTCCTGCTGTTTGAGTTGATGTCAGGATTAAAGAGTGGGGACCCAAGAATCTGGACACATAAGGTAGGATTGCGCCTAAGTGCCTGTCTCATGCAGATGAGGTAACCTTGCACTGACCCACTGATCAGACATGATGCTAGTATAACTCGAGCAAAATGTCTAATCCAGTATATGTTAAGTATAGCTGAAATCTTCCTATGAATTGTACTTCATCAGTCTGCCTTTTCCATTTCCCACACTCAGAAGGAAGACAGGCAGTTCTTGGTAGTCTTTTTTTAACCACAAGCTAACACCTGGTAGGAAACGATTGAGTTGGCCAAACTACAGTGCTGTATATTACACATGAGGAAGTTGGAACCATAACCCTTGAGATCCAAATAATTGTCTGCTACATCAAAAGTTCTATTAATTTGTTAAAAGTTATTTTTGGAGTTAGCATTTTTGGAAAGGAGCTGTAGAATGAGATATGGATGATAATCATAGATATGAATAATATGGTTTTGGTAAGTTATTTTGTAAAATTATATTTTATTAATTATATGACAATTGTGAAATGGTCAGATAAATTTCCAATATCCCCATGCCTTGCCCTTGCAAAGATGCAAAACAACTGACTAAAAGCATCCAAAAAGCCAACACAGCCCCCCAAAATGTTACAAATCCAAAAGACAAAGTACAACTAAAAGCCAACCGTGAGTAAAGATTTAGGACCAAGGCTTCTGCTTCAAGACAATGAATAAAGTAAATTATTTTGTTTTTTTTTGGTGTTTTGGGATCACAATCCATAATTCATTTTGTTTCCCTTTGAAAACTAAAATTAGTGTCCTCATACAAGATACATTAGAAAAAAGAGTTACAATGGGAGCGTTCTGGGACATGAATTTATTTTAACTTATGTTGTAATGATGTCCAAAATTGCATTGGTTGCATTATAGGGAGGAAACCTGAAATGTGCACAAGTGCAAACCTTAATGATTTTAAAGAGGAAGTGAATATTAATGGTGTAAAATGTTGTTCTGAAAGCGATTTAGCAGCATGCTCCTCCAAGAAATTTTAATTATGTGTAATTGTTTTGGGATGAATGTTCCAATTCTCTGATTACCCCATTACTATGCTTCTACATTTAACAAAAGAAGTGTGCATTCTGAGTACAAAAATTGCAGATGTTTGAGATTGTACCTATGAACTTTCAGCACATGATTAGTAGCATAGAGAGTTTAATTTCCCAAATATGTGTAATTTGTGGGGCATTGGCATTACAGGCAAAGTCAGTTTATTCCTCACCTTTAGCTGCCCCAAGAAGTTGGTGTTGGACTTCTTACTAAATCATGGCAGTCCATGTAACAAAGGTGCTCCACAATTGGTTAGCATGTTCCAAGATCTTAACTGATCTATAATGAAGAAATGGTGATATGTATCCATTTCAAGATGCTGTGTGACTTGAAGATGCTAAATCTGGATAAGTAGTCATATGTCAAACACATTCTAATTTCCTGGGTCAGCACATTTATATCTTTATTCAGATTCCTCAAAAAAAAATCCAACGAATTGATCAGGCATGATCTGTCCTTCCTGAATCCATGCTGGCTCATCCTACCATACCTTGTCCTTGAACATTATCCTACATCTTGAACACTTTGCCCACAATTGAACACAAGGCTCATTGGTCTTAAAATTAAGCATTCATTCCTAGCCATGCTCCTTACGAGTTGAGACCACTAATTCTTTGACACGCTGGCCAGTTCCAATTAACTTCAAGAAGTGTTGTTGGGTGATTTGACAATTTGTTCAGTCCAATCCACCCTTGAAGGACCAAACTGCTAGAACACAAAGCTTTTTTATCTTTAAATTTCCTAAATCCTTCAAAGATCCTTCTTTTCTGAACTTTCAGCTGAGTCCTATTCTCTGGAATTCAACCCAACCATCCCCTCACCCCCAAACTTCAAGATACTCCTTATAATCTGACTCTGACAAAGTTTTTGGTCAGTTCACCAAATATCTCCAAATCACCAAAGATGGCAAATGGAATTTAATCCGGATAAATGCGAGGTGATGCATTTTGGCCGGAAAAATGTAGAAGAGAGTTATAGGATAAAAGGTAAAACTATACGGAGCATAGAGACGCAGAGAGACTTGGGGGTGCAGGTTCACAAGTCTCTGAAGGTGTCCTCACAGGTGGAGAAGGTGATAAAGAAGGCGTATAGTATGTTAGCTTTCATAGAAAAGGGTATAGAATACAAGAGTAGGAGTTTGATGTTGCAGTTGTATAGAACTTTGGTTAGGCCTCACTTGGAATACTGCGTCCAGTTCTGGTCGCCGTACTATCGGAAGGATGTGGAGTCCTTGGAGAGAGTGCAGAGGAGGTTTACCAGGATGCTGCCTGGTATGGAAGGACTGTCTTATGAGGAACGATTAGATAGACTGGGGTTGTTTTCCCTTGAAAGACGTCGGCTTAGAGGGGATCTCATAGAGGTGTATAAGATTATAAGGGGTATAGATAGAGTAAATGGAGGTAAACTTTTTCCACCTTTAGAAATGGATAGGACGAGGGGTCATGGCCATAGGGTGAGGGGGGCTATGTATAGGACGAATATTAGAGGGCAGTTTTTCACACAAAGGGTAGTGGGGGTGTGGAATGCACTGCCGAGTAAGGTGGTGGGAGCAGGCACGCTGGGGCTGTTTAAGGGTCTCTTGGACAGCCACATGAGCGGTATGCAGATAGAGGGATATATTAGGACTGTTTAACTACGGCTTTTTTCCACGGGTAATTCGGTCCATACTTTGAGCATGCATTTGGCAGGTGGTGCAGGTACAGCTCTTGGATGTTGATTCATGGGTTGCCTGGTACCTCATGTCGTAAATGAGTGCTTTATGTGGACCATCTGAAGGGCACCATGACAGCTCAGAGACTATCGATGTGGCTGTGCAGACACTTGGAATTGGGCCGGTGTCTGCGGGAGTTTGCGCGTTCTCCCCGTGGTTGCGTGGGTTTTCTCCGGGCACTCCGGTTTCCTCCCACAACCCAAAAATTCGCTCTTAGGCTGATTGGGAAACAAATTGTCCCTATGGTGAAAATTTTCCATATTAGGAATAATATATATATTATTATATAGGAATATTAAAATAGGATAATGTATTTGCTACTATATAGTATGACGGCGGCGCGGGCTCGTTGGGCCGAAGGGCCTGTTTCCCGTGCTGTGTTGCTTAAAAAAAAAAATCTCCTCCAGTAGTTCGGTCTCAAATTTTGTATGTTGATGCTTCGAGAAGTAACTTGGCATGTTTTATTCCGCTAACTGGACTGTGTAGATTTAAGTTGTTGCCTCAATACAAAGGAAGTTATTTAGGTGAAAAGCTGAAAACATGTTTTGTGCAGGCGGTGCCAGTAAGGCTATTCAAAAGTTTGGCTTTAGCATGCAATTTTGATCCCAGTTTCATCATAACGTGAACTTGCATGGAAGTGCTAAATAGATACTTGAGTCGGAATTGTCCAACTTTGTATGCGTGTAGAATGATCCAGTCCTGCTGCTGTGTATGGAGATTTGGCTGAGTGCCAAATTCTCTGTTCCTGCTAGCAGCAGTAGCAAGGTATGCAAGACTGGAGAATTCCGGACCATCATGTTTTACACCCAAGAGCTGATTAGATTCATTTTGTGGAGCTGTACACGTGGACTCCACTCTTCAATGTCCACTGAAGGTGTGAGGTGTGCTGGCCTACTTACTTTTATTAGGATAAACCCTGAGAGAATTTCCACAATAATGTTGATTACACTGTTGGTGAAGTCTTAACAAAATGTCCCACATAGCTTCCCAAAGTGTTTCTAAAGTGTTCTTCGAACCTTTAGCAATAAGTGAACAGTAAAAGGTGATGTACCTTACTGAGCATCTTGAAATCATCTGCATTTTTCACTCCCAATCAGCTGGTCAAAGTCAGTAGAAAGGATTAGGATAAGTACCATCCACCAAAATGCCATGCAATGTCATTAATGAGCAGGGAATTTAAGTAGCATTAATTCCAGGCACTTGCTTCAGCTCCTTCAATAAGGCAATATCTTCCAGTGAATGTGGAATTAACCTAGCTTTTCAGTTCAAGAACCCATCTTGGCCACGTGGATGCTCTTTAGTATCTGAAGGAGCATCGCAATCACCCTAAGTGTTGTCCCCCATCTGCTCCACACTCAACTCAAATAACTCTGTTTCAATATCAGTGATAAAAGCAGTCACAAAATAATGATTTTGCAATTCTAACAATTCTATCCTGTCCAAAGCACCATGTTCCTACAGTGACTGATAACTGTCTGGTGTCATCCTATGCCCATATATTACCTCTGATATACTAAAGTAAGTTTTCATCTACTGCAAAATCAGGTCTCGCCTACATATTTTCCTGACTTGTTGGTGTCAGTAACTTAAATTTTACAAGACCTGGAAAACCTGTAATTAAAAGCTAGTCTCAGTAAGATGATTATGAAACTATCATTGATTGTTATAAAAACCCATCTGATTTATCAATGTCCTTTACGGAAGGAAATCTGCTGTCCTTATTTGGTCTGGTCTATATGTGACTTCAGACCCACACCAATGTGGTTGACTCGGTGGCACAATGGTTAGCACTGCTGCCTCACAGCATCAGGGACACAAGTTTGATTCCTGTCTTGGGTCACCGACTGTGTGGAGTTTGCATATTCTCCCTACATCTGTGTGCGTTTTCTCCAGTGCTCTGGTTTCCTCCCACAGTCCAAAGATGTGCAGGTTAGGTGGACTGGCCATGCTAAATTGCCCCTTTGTGTCAGGGGATTAGCTATGATAAATGCACGGGGTTATGCGGATAGGGCCTGGGTCGGACTATGTCAGTACAGACTCCATGGGCCAAATGGCCTCCTTCTGCAATATAGAATTTTATGATTCTACAATGACTCATAAATATCTTCTAAAATGACTTAACAAGCCACTCAGTTCAAGGGCAATTATGGATGGACAACAAATGTTACCCTTGCCAGTGATGGCCATGTTCTATGAAATAATAAATAAATCTTGGCTTTTGCATCAAATGGGCTCTTTTGGACTGTGTGCAACAGCCAATACAATAGTGTCTGTTTTATACACCCATGAAGGTGGAAAGTTCCAGATATACTTCATCAATACATGTGGATGCAGACTAAGCAAACACTAAAATGAAACCAGATCTGAATTCTTAAGCTGCTTTGTTTCATACAGAATAGCCATAATGACCAGGCTTATTAAATTCAATCTGTTCAAGTTATCACAAGAGAAAAATGAAGATAAAGAACATGTCACACTCACTCACCAAATTTAAATAAGATCTCCTTTAACTATCCTCCAGCCTTTGTGTCCTCAACAAAAGTCTTCACAGTTTTCCCTCTTACAAATTAATGACAAAATTAATTAATTAATAATGTTTTTTGGAATCTATATTAAAGAACAAGAGCGACAGAGTGTCTAGTGAAATTTGAGCTGATTATACTGTGTGAACATTAGTATTTAAAGTGTAGATTTTTGATAAAGGTTTTAATAGACAGGGGAATATTTTTGGATGTAGTTTATATGGACTTCCAGAAGGTATTCCACTTAGGAGACTGTTAGCTAAAAGTAAAGCTCATGGAATTATAGAATATAAAACGTAGAACATTACAGCGTAGTACAGGCCCTTCGGCCTTCGATGTTGCACTGACCTGTGAAACAAATCTAAGGCCCATCTAACCTACACTATTCCAATATCATCCATATGTTTATCCAACAACCCTTTAATGTTGATGAGTCCACTACTATTGCAGAAAGGGCATTCCACGCCCTTACTACTCTCTGAGTAA
Organism: Sphyrna mokarran; assembly: GCA_024679065.1. Classification (NCBI taxonomy): domain Eukaryota; kingdom Metazoa; phylum Chordata; class Chondrichthyes; order Carcharhiniformes; family Carcharhinidae; genus Sphyrna; species Sphyrna mokarran. Next base: position 99,484,514 of record JAGIQG010000007.1, read on the forward strand.
AGAACCTTTTCTGACATCTGTCCTATATATATCATTCCTCAATTTAAAGCTATGTCCTCTGTACTAACCATCATCATCCAAGGCAAAAGCTTCACACTATCCACCCTATCTAATCCTCTGATCATCTTGTATGCCTCTATTAAGTCACTTCTTAACTTTCTTCTCTCTAACAAAAACAGCGTCAAATAACTCAGCCTTTCCTCTTAAGAACTTCCAACATACTAGGCAACATGCTGGTAAATCTCCTCTGTATTCTTTTCAGTGCTTCAACATCCTTTCTATAATGCAGCGACCAGAACTGTAGGCAATACTCCAAGCGCGGCTGCACCAGAGTTTTATACAGCTGCAACATGACATCATGGCTCCGAAATTCAATCCCTCTACCAATATAAGTTAACATACTGTATGCTTTTTATCAACTCTATCAACCTGGATGCCAACTTTCAGAGATCTATGCACATGGACACCGAGATCCCTCTGCTCATCTACACTACCAAGTATCTTACCATTTGCCCAGTACTCTGTATTCCTGTTACTCCTTCCAAAGTGAATCACCTCACACTTTTCCGCATTAAACTTCATTTGCCACCTGTCAGCCCAGCTCTGCAACTTATCTATGTCCCTCTGTAACCTGCCACATCCTTTCACACTGGCCACAACTCCACCAACTTTAGTGTCATCTGCAAATTTATTAACCCATCCTTCTATGTCCTCATCCAGGTCATTTATAAAAATGACAAACAGCAGTGGCCCCAAAACAGATCCTTGCAGTACATCAGTAGTAACTGAACTCCAGCATGAATATTTCCCATTAACCACCACCCTCTGTCTTCTTTCAGCTAACCAATTTCTGATTCAATCCGCAAAATCACCCTCAATCCCATGCCTCCATATTTTCTGCAATAGCCTACCATGGGGAACCTTATCAAACGCTTTATTGAAATCCATATACACCACATCAACTGCTTTACCCTTATCCACCTCTTTGGTCACCTTTCAAAGATCTCAATAAGGTTTGTGAGGCACAACCTATCCTTCACAAAACCGTATTGGCTATCCCTAATCAAACTGTTCTTTTCTAGATGATTATAAATCCTATCAGAGTTCTTTCCAAAACTTTGCCCACAACAGAAGTAAGGCTCATTGGTCTATAATTACCAGAGTTGGCTCCACTCCACTTCTTGAACAAAGGGACAACATTTGCTATCCTTCAGTATATCTTGCAGTATATACCTATCCCTTTCCATTGCTAAAGTAAACATAATCGAATTGTAGTCACTATCACCAAAGTGCTCACCTACCTGCAAATCTAACACTGGCCTGGTTCATCACCCAGTACCAATCCAATATGGTATTTATTTCCTTATGCAAAAGGTTGACCTGGTTAGGAGATTAGTTAGGTGGTAGAAAATGGAAGATAGGGATAATGGATATGCGCTCGACTTAGATAGAAATGACTTGAGTACCTCATAAGGATTTGTGCTGGGGCTTAGCTTTTCATTATATTTACTAATGAATTAGAGTACCGTAACATATATCCAAGTTTGCCAACAACACAAAGATTGGTGGCATACTAAATAGTGTAGCTGGAAGCATAAAATTATGCAGAGATGTTCATTGATTAAATGAGTAGACAAACTCTGACAGATGAATTTCAACAAATTTAAGGTGAAATTATCCATTCAGACCAAAAATGGGTAGATCAGGGCAAATAATGAAAGGTTAAAAACAGAAAGAGTCAAAAGAGATTTAAGGGTAATTTTACACAAATCACTAAAGTGTAGTAGCCAAGTCTGAGACATAATCAAAAATGGAATGTTAGCTTTTATACCTGGGGACTAGAATAGGAGGAAGATTTGCTTCAACTATCCAAAGCCCATTCGGATATTTTGTCTAAGTGATCTTCCTTTAACACATTTTGCTTTATGACAGCTTCCCAGGTAGCGGAAGATCCAAACGTCAGGAAACTCTGGTGGGACTAGAAGATTCCATCGCCAGCCAATAGTGGTCATCTCCACCATCGCACCCAATTTTCTTTGTCTGAAGCAGAAAGTATGAGGTTATGTTTAAACATAACCTCACCCTTCACACTTCCTGCTTCATTCATATTGTGTTTTTTTTTTGCACATCATTTGTATCTCTCCTATTTTGTTCCTTTACTGTACAACTTATTCACCTTTCTTCCAGGGAAAATGCTTTCACCCAGAGGATGCTGAGGATCTGGAACCTAATGCCTGTAAGATGATAGGGGCAGAAAATATAACAATAGTTGATATGCCCTTGAAGTGTCATAACCTGCAAGGTTATTGAGCAAGAATTAGAAAATGGGATTAGGCTGGATGGGTTATGTGTTAGCAGGCATAGGCATAATGAGTCTAATGGCCTTCTTCTGTACTGTAAATTCTATGATTATCTCAAATGTCCTCCATGAGGGCATACTGATTTTATTTTCCTGTTTTGCTCTCAGTTTAATTTTGGAATAAATTGTCTATGAAATATGAACAAAACTTTTCTGAAAATATTCCCATTTTCCTTCCACATCCTTCCTTTTAAATAGTTATTCCTATTTTGTTTCCTTCCTTCAGCACTTCATATTCTCAAAACTCCTGAAATCTATTTTCAAAGGAGCTCTTAAAGGGAGTCCCCATTTTAAGTTGTGGTTGTGGAAATCATAATTTCATGTGAATCATGGATTCCCATAGGAATCGATGTTAAAATCAAAGTTAGGTTCCATCAGACATTTCTCGCCGGGAAAAAAGTCAATGGACAAGTTGAAATACTATATCATAAGTGAATGTGCAGAATATGCACTCTTGGCTGAAATAACTTGCAAAATAAAACAAATCACTAAATACAAATAAAATCAAATTAAGTATACATTAGGTAACACTCATCAGCCTTAAGATATTTTAAAATGCCTAAATTCATTGCTTTGGCTAATGGCTGTCTTTGCTTTCTTTGCAGCAGCAGGCAAATTACCAGCACTTATTCTGCATTTCTGACTCATGCTTAATAGCAAGTTGACAAAGGGTCATCTGGATTCGAAACATCAGCTTTTTTCTCTCCTTACAGGTGCTGCCAGATCTGCTGAGATTTTCCAGCATTTTCTCTTTTGGTTTCAGATTCCAGCATCTGCGGTAATTTGATTTTATCAAGTATTTTGTTACTTCCTCCAGTTAAATATAACAAAGACAAAAGACTTTCCTTGCCACCAACTTTAACCCACACACTGGTCACTATTGGACCAAGAAAACCGTTTTCAATCTGAATGTCCTTGAGCTGTGCTGACCAGATAGGCTGTTGCTTACAAAGACAATCTCCACAACACTGTTCACCTCTGTTCCTACTGAGGTATGAATATTTATCAAATAGTGATCACAATATAATTGAGTTCAATATGGTGTTGAGAGGAAGAAACATGAAAAAGCTAGGTCAAGGCTGACTTCAAATGATGAAACAGAAATAGTTCACAGTAAACAGGGCAAATTTTCTAATGGGAGAATCAGTGGAAAATGTTTGAAAAAGAATTTAACATGATGTAGAACCCTATGGGAAAGAGATCTACCTGCCAGATAAAAAAAACTGCCATGGATAATAAAAGAGGTAAATCAAGGACAATGCTAAACTGAAGAAAAGACATTAAAGAAAATGCCAAAATAGCAAAATAGCAGGAGAAAAACAAAGAAAAGCAAAAAGTGACAAAATAGACAGGAAGAACAACAAAAGTAAATGTGAAAAATGATATAGAAATCAAAACATTTTTATAATGGAGAAAAAGAGGGTGGCCAGTAGCAAAATGGGCCCCTTGAAAGCTAATAATTTAAATGGAAATGGCGGACATATTGAATAATAAATTTGTATGTGTAACAGAGGAAGAGGCTGGTGGGCATAGCAAGGAATTTGATTACGACAAAGACTCACCAAACTTAATGTAAACAAAATATAGGGGAGGTGCTGGTGTAGTGGTATTTCCACTGGACTAGTAATGTGAACACCAGGATAATGGTCTGGGAACCAAGAATCAATTCTCATCATGACAGATGAATTTGAATTCAATACAATTCTGGAATTAAAAGTCAAGTGATGATCATGAAACCATTGTTGATTGTTGTAAAAACCCATTTATCCTTTAGGGAGGGAAATCTGCTGTCCTTACATTTGATTGTCGTATGACTCTGATAAGCTGTGTTCAACTGGAGTCACCACAAAATCAGTAAAAGGAATTAAAGACTGACCACCTAGCATCAATCATGGCACTGGAAATGAAAATTCCGGCTCTGTCAACCCTACAATGTCTTTCTTACTAAAATCTGGGGGCTTGTGCCAAAATCGTCCAACATAATAGACATAACCTGACATAATTGTAGCCATGGAATCATGGATATGTTGTATTGGCAGGACAGATGCAGCAGAAGTGGCAGAATAATGGAAAACAATCAGAAGGGAGGGAGTTGGCCAGGGAATCGTCAACATCAACTCTAGACCCCATGGAATTTCATGTCATCAAGTCAATCATGGAGATGACCAAATACTGCCTCCCAATCTGTTGAATGCCACTTGGAAGGTGAAGGACTTGTTGAAATATTCTGGGTGGAGGGCTTCAATGTCCATCATCAAGAGCAGCTTGGATACACCAAAGTGGCTGAGTCCTGAAGATTATAGTTAAAGTTTACTTATTAGTGTCACAAATAGATTTACATTAACACTACAATGAAATCACTGTGAAAATCCCCTAGTCACCACATTCTGGCACCCGTTCAAGTACGCTGAGGGAAAATTTAGCATGGCCAATCCACCTAACCCGCATATCTTTGGACTGTGGAAGGAAACCGGAGCACCTGGACGAAATCTGTGCAGACATAGAAGAATGTGCAGACTCTGCACAGACAGTGACCCAAATAAGGAATCAAAACCCAGGTCCATAGCACTGGGAGGCAGCATTACTGATCACTATGCCACTGTGCTGCCCTGCATGTGGTGCATGTGGTGAATGAGCCAACAAGGAGAAATATACTTGACTTCATCCTCATTAACCTGTCTACACAGATGTATCTGTCCATGACAGTATCAGTAGAAGGGATGACCACGTATAGTCCTTATGAAGACCCATCTTTCATTGTGTGATGTGACACTACCACCCATACTAAATGGGATAGACTTTGAACAGTTCTCACAGTTCAAGACTGGGCATCCATGAGGCAGTGTGGATATCAGCAGTAGCAGAATTATACTTAACCACAATCTGTAACCTCAGGGTCTGACATATCCCCACTCTATAATTCTCACCAAGCCAGAGGATCAACCCTGGTTCAATGAAGTGCATTAGCAGCAGCATGGGCAAACCTGGGGAAGCTACAATACAGGAATACCTGCATGCCAAACAGCATGAGGAACAAGTAATAGACAGAGTTAAGTAATTCCACAACCAACTGGTCACATCTGCAGTCCTGCCACATCCAGTTGTGAACGGTGATGGACAATTAAACAACTCACTGAAGGAAGAGGTTCCACAAGGATCCCCAAGTTCAATGATGGAAGAGTCATAGTATATCAATGCTAAAGATAAGGCTGAAGCACGTGCAACATCCTTCAGCCAGAACTGGAGAATAGATAATTCATCTTGGTTTCCTCTGGAAGTCCCCAACATCACAAATGTCACTCTTCAGCCAAATCAATTCACTCCATGTGATATCAAAAAATGGCAGAATGCATTGAATACTGTAAAGGCAATGGGCCCCGACAATATTCCAACAATAGTACTGAAGACTTGTGCTCCAGAACTTGCTATGCCTTTAATTAAGCTGTACCAGTCCAGTTACATCATTGGCATCTACCTGACAATATGGAAAATTGCCCAGATATGTCCTGTACACAAATGGCAGGATAAATTTGACGCAGGCAATTACCAACTCACCAGACTACTCTCAACCATCAGTAAATTGATGGAAGGAGTCATCAACAAGTGGCACTTGCTTAGTATGAATCTGCTCACTGACACTCAATTGGCAGAGTCACTTAGCTCCTAACCTCCTTATGACCTTGGTTCAAACATGGACAAAACAGCTGAATTCCAGAGGTGAAGTGAGAATGAAACTCCTCGACATCAAGGCAGCATTTGACCAAGGATGACATCAAAGAACCCTAGCAAAACTGGAGTCAACAGAAATCTCTGCACTGGTTAGAGTCATACTCACTATAAAGGGAGATGGCTGTGGTTCTTGGAGATCAATCATCTCAGTTTCAGGACATCACCATAGGAATTCCTCTATCTTCAGCTGCTTCATCAATGACCTACCTCCCTTTCATTATAACATCAGAAATGGGAATGTACACTGATGATTTCCAATGTTCAGCATGAATCACAACAGCTGATATACTGAATCAATCCTTGACAACTGCAGCAAGACTTGGATAGGACCCAGTTTTGGGCTGACAAATGGCAAGTAACATTTATGCCACATAAATTCTAATCAATGAACATCTTTAGCAATAGATAATCTAACCATCACACCTTGACATTCAAAGGCATTATCAAAATTTAATCTCCCTCCAAAAATGTTCTAGGGTTACCAATGACAAGAAGCAGAACTGGAATAATCATATGAATACAATAGCTACAAGAACTGGTCAGAGGCGAGGAATCCTGTAGTGAGTAATTCACCTTGTGATTCCCCAAAAATTGTTCACTATCTACATGGTACAAGGGTATGATGGAATACGAGTCATGTACTTTGATGAGTGTAGCTTCAACAACACTCAAGAAGCTTGATACCCTCCAGGACAAAGCAGCCCTTTTGATTAAGACTTCTTCTGCAAAAAACATTCATTCCCTAAACCACTGTGAATACTGGCAGCAGCATGTACCTACTACAGGATGCACTGCAGGAATTCACCAAGGCTCCTTATACAGCACCTCCCAAACCCATAACTATTGCGATATGAAGAACAAGGGCAGCAGACATAGAGGAATGTCACAAGCTAGAAGTTCAACTCCAATTACTCACCATCCAGACTTGGAAATTTATTTCCATTCCTTCACTGTCACTGGGTCAAAATCCTGGAACTCCCTTCTGAATAGCACTGTGGATATTCCAACACCACATGGACGATAGACATTCAAGAATGTAGCTCAATACCATCTTCAAGGATAGTTAGGGATGGACGTTAAATGCTAGCATAGCCAATGATGCCCACATCCTGTAAAATTAATTTTAAAAAAATAACTGAATGCAGAAAAGGCTGAAATTTTCTGGTCCTGCTGACAGTATCTCCCAGTTGTGCTGATACTACCACACCACCCCCACTCTACTACCATCTCTCCCCATCCTCACCCACTCTGGCCCCCACCCCACTGTGGGTTCCCCGGCAGCAAAAGGTGCTGAACATGAAAATCCATTGACAACAGCAGGACCGGAAAATCCCACAGCCATTTAATGGCAGACCTCTTCCGTTTCTGCAAAGCATGCTGGGGAGGAGTGCAAAAATTCCTACCCAATAACTAAAGGGTTTTAAAGGAAATAGGTGAGACCATTGGAAGTGCCCTGACTACAATCTTTCACAGTTCTCATGATTCAGGAGCCATTCCTTTAGATATAGCTGGAGGAGATGGCAGCTCATTTCAGACTTGGGTGTCAGACAAGAAGTTTGATATCACAAAAGACATGCCACTATCTAAGAGGGCTGACAGATGGAAACTACAGTACCATAGACCTGATGGCCAAATAGTTGTCATGAAATTAAAAGACTATTAATGGGGGGGATGTTTTCCACTCCTGTTTTCAGGAGACAGTGCCAAGAGACAGTGCCCAGGCAGTGCTGGGGGTAGTACCAAAGCTTGGCAAGGGGAAGTATCAAGGGCAGTATCCAAACTGCTCTGGGGATAGTTTCTTGGGGAGTTCAATTGGGATGGGGTGATGTGTGAGGTTCTGTAAGGGGGATTGTTGCGTGGGGAGTTCTGCATGGGGATTGGGTATTCAGTGGACGGTGGGTGGAACAGTGATGTTCTAGGATGGGTGAACGTTCAGGCAGGCTTTTCAAGCATCAGGATTTGTGGGGGTGGGATTGTTTGTGGAAAGGTGTTCTATTTTTAATTTTTTTATACTGAGGGTGGTCTTTAGAAATCAGAGCCAAGCTTGAAAAAAACAAAGTTGTTGGCAGAATGGGCTCAACTTTTTATTAGGCTAACGATACGATGGAGTATGCCTCCTTTGGTGCTGGCAGTTTCAACATCGTTTTCCTGCCATTGTGGTACTTCGCATATTTTAGAGAAAATATCGCCCAATACCTTGAACTTTTTCAGCTGATCAAAGACAGTAGGGATTTATAAAGGGCAGGTCATGCCTGATGAGTCTATTTAGAACATAGAACATAGAACATAGAACAATACAGCACAGAACAGGCCCTTCGGCCTTCGATGTTGTGCCGACCAAAATAAAAGCAATGCCCCTCCAAACTAAACCATTCCCTTCTCTTCCATATACTTATCAACTAACCTCTTAAACGCCACCAAACTTGGCGCATCTACAACTGCTGCAGGCAGGGCATTCCACTCCCGAACCACCCTTTGGGTAAAGAACCTACCTCTGATATCCGTCCTATAACTATCACCCCTTAATTTAAAGCTGTGTCCCCTCTGCTAGCTTTTTCCATCCTAGGAAAAAGGCTATCACTGTCCACCCTATCTAAACCTCTAATCATCTTATATGCTTCAATAAGATCCCCTCTTAGCCGCCTCCTTTCTAACGCAAACCACCTCAAATCCTTCAACCTCTCTTCATAGGACCTGCCCTCCATACCAGGCAACATCCTAGTAAACCTCCTCTGTACCCTCTCCAATGCCTCCACATCTTTCTTATAATGTGGCGACCAGAACTGCACACAATACTCCAAGTGCGGCCGCAGTAGAGTTTTGTACAGCTGCAACATGATGCTGCGGCTCCTAAATTCAATCCCCCTACCAATAAAAGCTAAGACTCCATAAGCCTTCTTAACAACTTTATCCACTTGACTGCCTACTTTCAGGGATCTATTGACACATACACCAAGATACTTCTGTTCCTCAACACTATTAAGAGCCCTACCATTAGCCCTATACTCTACACATTTATTGTTCCTGCAAAAGTGCATTACCTCACACTTTTCCACATTAAACTCCATTTGCCACCTCTCGGCCCAGCTCTGCAACTTGTCCAAGTCACTCTGTAAACTATAACACCCCTCTTCACTATCTACCACTCCACCGACTTTAGTGTCATCTGCAAATTTACTGATCCATCCCTCCATACCCTCATCCAGATCATTTATAAAAATTACAAACAGCAGGGGCCCCAAAACAGACCCCTGAGGCACACCACTTGTCACCGAACTCCACGATGAATATCTCCCATCACCCACCACCCTCTGTCTTCTATCTGCCAGCCAATTCCTAATCCAATTAGCTAAATCACCCTCTATTCCACACATCTGCTTTTTCTGTAGAAGTCTTCCATGGGCCACCTTATCAAACGCCTTACTAAAGTCCATATATACTACATCAACCGACTTACCCCCATCCACCTCTCTGGTCACTTTCTCAAAAAACTCAATGAGGTTAGTAAGGCATTACCTACCCTTCACGAAACCATGCTGACTATCCCCAATCAATTCATTTCTCTCTAAATAACTATAAATCCTATCCCTAATATTCTCTCCAATACTTTGCCCACAACAGAAGTAAGACTCACTGGCCTATAATTCCCTGGAAGGTCTCTCTTCCCCTTCTTGAACAACGGGACCACATTCGCTATCCTCCAGTCCTCCGGAACCACACCCGTAACCAACGACGACCTGAAGATCAGAGCCAGAGGCTCTGCAATCTCCTCTCTTGCCTCCCAGAGAATCCTAGGGTAAATCCCGTCCGGCCCAGGGGACTTATCCAACTTCAAACCCTCGAGAATTTCTAACACATCCTCCCTATCTACTACAATACTTCCCAATTTGCAACCCTGTACCTCAGTGCTCTCCATAGCTACATTTCCAGCACTCTGCGTGAATACCGAAGAGAAATATTTATTCAGTGCCTCACCAATCTCTTCAGGCTCCACGCACAACTTCCCACTGCTGTCTATGACTGGCCCTAATCTTGCCCTAACCAATCTTCTATTCTTAACATATCGAAAGAAAGCTTTAGGATTCTCCTTAATCCTATCAGCCAACATCTTCTCGTGTCCCCTCTTAGCTCTCCTCAATTCACTTTTTACCTCCTTCCTAGCTAATCTATAGCTATCCATTGCACTACCAATTGTTAATTGTTTAATTGTTTTGAAGAGGTAACCATGATAACTGACAAGGGAATGTCATTTTTGTAGGACTTCCAGGAGGCATTCAGTGAAGTGCCTCATAACAGACAGTTAGCTAAAGGTGAAGCTCAGAGAATTGAAGGTAAATTATTGACCTGGTTAAAAATTGGCCAAGTAGCAGGAAACAGACAGCGAGTAGGGATAATGGGCAGCCAGTCAAATTGGCAGGATGTGATTAATGGTATCCCACAGGGATCTGCAGAAGGGTTTCACCATAGTTATTAATGATATAGGTGATGAGATAAAATACCACCATTTTGGTGACAAAAAGATAGGTGGCATTGTCAGCAATGTAGATGAAACTATAAGATTACTAAGAGATATTGATAGATAACATGAATGACAAAAGCAATGGTAAATGGATTTCAATATAGCCAAATATGAGGTCATCAAAGAAAACATCAGTGTACTTTCTAAATGGTGTTAAGCTAGAAATAATGGCGATCCGAAAGGACTTAGCATTCCATCCATACAGATCATGAAAATATCATGAACAGAAACAGAAAATAAACAAAAAAGGTCATTGGAATGCAGACCTTTATGCTTCGATGATCGCATACAAAGCTGTAGAAATTTTGCCACTGTTACACAAAGCCCTGGTTAGATCACGCCTGAAGTACTGTGCTCAATTGTGGGTATCATACCTTAGTAAGCATATATTGGCCCTGGAGGGAATGCAATGTATACTGTATTTAGCAGAATGAGACCTGGGGTAGGATTCTCTGATCTCATTTGTCCCGCCCCTGCTGCCAGTGAAAATGGTGAATTTGGCGCTCAGCCAAAACTCCATTCACTGCAGCAGCACCAGAAACTCCCAGCCATGGAGAGGTTAGAGATTTTAGCACTCGCCTTTGGTGCTAACTTAAGAAGAGTTATTATACCAATTAGAGTTTAATACTGGAATTTAGAAGGCATGAGAGTGATTTAATCTAAGTTTTTAAGATATTAAGAGAAACAGATAGAATAGGTAAAAAATTATTTTGAGTGGTTTGGAAGTCCAGGACAAGAAAATATAACATTAAAAATTAGAGACAGGCTGCTTGAGAGTGATGTTAGGAACTCTCCTACATATGAAGTGTGGTAGAGATCTAGAACTCTATTTTGCAAATGGCAATTGATGCTAGATAAATTGTTAATTTTAACTGAGTTGGTGGATTCTTGTTAACCAAAGGCATTAAGAAATACGAGGCAAAGATGGATATGGAATTAAGTCACAGATCAACCATGATTAATTAGATAAAGGAACTGGCTCATGGGCTAAATGCAGGTGCCCCTCTATATTTTTGTAATTTCCTATACCCCTTCAATTAACATCCTTCTTCCTCCCTCCACCAACAACCCACTCCCCCATCACACTTACCCCCTTTCCATTCTTTCTACACGTTTGACTCTGAGCTATTCACCGTTGGTGGTGGTAGAAGCAAATTCGCTGGGGTTTTTGAAAGACTTCTGGATGAGTACATGGGATTTGATGGGATTGGGAGTTACAGATAGTTCTATTGGCTCGTAGATATGGATATGATAGGTGCAACGAGTGGGTCGAAGGGCCTGGTTGTGCTGTAGCGTTCTATGTTCTATTCTGCACACCCTTTCTATTCATCCTGCTACTCACAGACATGCTTCCAGTTGCTTGAGTCCTATTGTCTGGAATTCACTCATAAAAGTCTTCACCTCTCTACCTCATTCTCCTTAACTTCCACTTCTCTTCTCACCTCTCTACCTCATTCTCCATAACTTGCACTTCTCTGCCAAGTTTTGATATCCTAATTTCTCCTTTGGCTTCGCATCCCTTTTCTTTACATTTCTTTTAAGCACTTGGGGTGTTTGCTATATTAGAAATAGCATACCAAAGAACATTTTCAAAATTAAGAGGGAAATATTTTTGAAAAAAAAAGCCCAGAATGTAAGAACTTAGAAACTGAAGAAGGTTGTTCACCTCTTCAAACCTGCTCCATCATTCATTTAAATCATGGTTGATCCATGCCTTAACAATTGTATTTATGCATCTTTACTCTATGTGGCTTGCTACACTTATCCAACAAAAAAATTCAGTCTCATTTTTAATAATTTCAACCAGCCCAGCATTGAAAGCTTTACTCATTTTTATCATATTTTGTTCCAAGCAATGAGGACTTATTCTATCTGTATAATTGGAAAAGACAGTTAAACTTTTCATTTCTGCTTTTGTGGAGTGTTTACTGCCACTCTTGAATTCTATGATCAACCATACGTCTATAATTATAAATCAGATTTCTCCCAAATTCAATCTGTAATCTATGCTGAGTTAGCTGATTTTAGCAAAGAAGCAGTGCTGACAATGTAGCTTGTCTCAGCATTCCTGGAAGAAGAAAATCAACTTGGGTTTGCTGTGATTGCTATCCATTATATCTTACTCAAGAAGCACATCTATTGATGCTTGGCAAGAACAGGATCATTTAGGCTTAGCTAAGATGTCCCCACGTTTAAAATTGTTGCCAACACAATTTTTTTCTGAACTCATACATGAAAAATAAACTAAGTGTTACCATTGCCTATCGGGATATAGCCCAGGGTAAGTTATAATTTGGTGCCTTTATAATATGGTGATATAGTTATACTGTAATGTCACTAGCTTAGTAGTCCATTGACTGAGGCTGACACTCTGGAGACTTGGGTTCAAATCCTACCATGGCAGCTGCTGGAATTTAATTCCAATAATGAAATAAATTTGGAATTCATCTCAGGCCATGAAACTATCATCGTCATTAAAACCCATTTGTTGTTCTTATCCAGCCTACATGTTATTCCAGAATCACAGCAATAACTGTCCTCTGATATGACTAATAAACCACTCAGTTGAAGGGAAATTGGGAATGGACAACAAATGTTTTATTCATTAATGTCACACATAGGCTTACATTAACAATGCAATGAAAGTTACTGTGAAAATCCCCTAGTCCCCACACTCCTGTGTTTTTTCAGATACACTGAGGGAGAATTTAGCATGGCCAATGCACCCACTGGTACATCTTTCAGACTGTATGAGGAAATCGGAACACCTTGAGGAAACTCACGCAGACATGGGGGATATGCAAACTCCACACAGTGACGCAAGTAGGAATTGAACCTGGGTCAATGATGCTGTAAGGCATAAGTGCTAACCACTGTGCTATCACACTGCCCTTGTTGGCCTTCCCAGTCATTAAGGAATAGAGCAGGAAAGCAGATGTTTTGCACAATTGTTCATAATGTAGATAGAAGATAAAACAAGTTGTAATGCAAATCCTACATTAATTCAAGAGGATCACTATGCAGAAACTACTTGATTGTGTAGATGATTAATGAGGATGAAGGTGGTCTTGGTTATAATGTCCCAGTGATTCAGACAGTGAGAAGCTGGGATACTGGAAATCAAAATGGATCTTCCAATAAAATGTTTCGAATTAGTATGATTTCCTGCATAACACCCAAAACAACAGCATGCAACCTGTCATGAATGCATATTTTTAAAACGAATGTGTGCACAAAAGATATGAATTTGTAACTTTGAAATAACTGTGTTTCCAGGTTGATTCAGAAATGGTGTTATGCCTTTGAAGAGTTTGAAAAAATAATGGGTTCAGCTCAACAAAGTAAGCAGGACTGGGAAATGTCTGGGGTGACAATGGTAATTTTTTTGGAGATGGGCATGTTGGACAAGAGTAGCATGAAACTAGGAAAAAGTAACAGAATTGATCATTATAGATCAAAATAAAGCAATCTTGTAATATAAATATTCTCTGCCTTCATTTTAGTTTTATTAAAGACAACAACTCAAAACGATGTATGGAGACCAGCAATATGAGCATGTGTATTATCCAATAGTGCAATTGACCATTGCTGTGGCACAGTGATTAGCACTGCTGCCTCACAGTGCCTAGAGACCCAATCTTGATCCCAGCCTTGGATGACTGTGTGAAATTTGCACATTCTCCCTGTGGCTGCATGAGTTTCTTCCAGTTCCTCCCACTGATCAAAGATGTGAAGGTGGATTAGCCATTTAAATTGTCCCCTGGTGTCCCAAGATGTATAGATTAGGGATATTAATAGGGGTAAATATGTGGGATTACAGGGATGGATGTGGATCGATGGGTCAAATGGCCTCCTGCGCCGTAGGGATTCCATGATTCTATTACCATGTCCTTTTCCAGTGGTATATTTCAGTGAGAATGCTGAAGCTGAGCTGCTGTAGGGAAACTTGCAAATGTCAGATCATCAGACTTCTCCCCACAACAGGATTACAGAAGGGCATAATGATTTTCTGCCCAATGCTTACCCCGAAGCACACTGCTGAAACAAATTATGTGTTCATTTATTTCATTCCATTTGTGAAATCGGGCTATTGTGTTTGTCTGTTTTATAACAGTAACTACATTTCAAAAGTATATAATTTGTTGTGCAGCAATTTAGGACATCACAAGGACAGGATACTACATATGAGTGTTCTTTCCTTCCTGCGTAGTGTTAATATGCTTCAAATAAGTCGTTAAGGAGTGAGGAAAGGGCGGGGGGAAGGGGGAGAGAGAACAGCGTATATTTTAGTTTTAGGTGTCTGACTGAAATAAAAGTTAATTCTCCTTCTCTCCACAGATACTGTCTAGCTGCTGAGTATTTCCAGCATTTTCTGTTTCTACAAACTTTAGTTCCCCAGCCTGTTTAAAAAAAGCAAGTGACAACCAAAAGACACTGCATTATTTTTGTTAAGAAAGCAAACTAAAGTGGAAATATACATTGAAACAGTCAAGTCCTCAGTGGCCTGGGAGGGGAAAGAGGATAATTCAGAAATGCTGATGCACAATTCTTTAAAAGCGGCACTGCAGATGGAAAAATCAATTTCAAAAATACAAACGACATACTGGTTTTTATATATAGGTATTATATCTGTGCTAAGCAATCGGATGATCACAGTGGGAATATTGTGTTATGTTTTAGACACCATGTTGTAAATTTACTAGGATAACAGAATGAGAGATTATAGTTGACACAAAGAACATGGAAAAAACAAGGGTTGCGATTTGCTGCAGGAGGGAAAGTTACGGATAATCGTGATAGATTGTCAAAAGGACAAAATGATAACGGATCGTTTCTGCTGGTCTGCGAATCGATAACAAGGAATTAAAAAAACATTAAGATCAGAAACTTGAAAAGTGTTTGTCGTGCACAGGAATATTAGTGTGTGGAATGCAATATCACGAGTGGGCTAATTGAGCTGAGTCAGTTTTGACATTGAAGGGGCGGGTGAGGTGAGGGGGCTGCTCGGATAAAGAAGAGAAATGTTTGTAGGACACATGCACTGATAGAGAAGGGAATTGGGTTGGGGAGGGGAGGGGAAGGCATGGTGGCACCTGCACACGATGTCCAGCTAGCATTCACTCGCTAAATTATGCACGATTCTCCGGCGTGCTTGACAGACAGAAAAGGGGGGAGGGGGGCAAGGTGAGATTGTGGTGCATTAGGGAGGGGAGGGGGGGCGGGACTGCGACTGTCGTCCTGAACAACCTCCCCTCCCCTTCTTCTGGCATTGTTTGTGCTGAGCTGGTTTGCTGCTGGGTGTGTTAAGTGCCCTCATTGCTCCCTTGCTGCACACACGTGTAGCATTGCGCAAAATGAGGAGAGAGAGAGAGAAAAGCAATATCCCTTGGCAACATTCCCAGCCCAGGAACAGAGAGGCAGAGATGTTTGGGGAAGAGAAGGAATGGGGGAAGAGATGTTGGAGAAGGGGAGAGATGCTGTGGAAGGGGGCTATTAATTTGTGGTTGAGCTTTAGGAAAGCTCGGCCACTGTATGGGAGATAGAGATGGCAGCGTTATCCCAGCATCATAGTGAGATAAAGGAAAGAGCGCCTTTTCCCTTCCTCTAAGACACATAATCGATTTAACACGTCAATCAGGCCGCCGTTGCCCTGGCAGCACCTGACGTCATCTCGCCCTGCAGCTCATTGGAGGAAACCCCGTCGCGCCGAAGAAGCCGCTCAGCTGAGAGGGGGGGGGGGGGAAAAAAGAGAGAAAAAAAATCCGCTCGCCCGCTCCACCCATCCACAGCGCGGAAAATTAAAACAAAATCCGCCCGCCCGCTCTATCCATCCACGGTACGGAAAATTAAAACAAAATTCGCCCGCCCGCTCTACCCACCCACAGCGCGGAAAATAAAAAAAAAATCCGCCCTCCCGACTGGCCCGCTCCACCCACCCACAGCGCGGAAAAAAAATCCCCCCTTAGCGTCAAGTGAGGCGAATCGCGGCGGCTCCTCCTCACACTCTCACTTGACTAGAGCGGCGAGTGAGTCACCGTGTGAGAAAGCTTGCTCGGACAAACCAGGTATAGATCCACAAAGGTAACGGCTCTTTGTGCTTTTTTTAAAAAAAATTCTCATTCTTTTGGACGCGGACTGGGTAAAAGGGGACTGTGTTAGCTAGCGGGAGTGAAGGAAGGAGGAGTGCGGGCGGGCCGGAGGAGGGAAGCTGCTGCCGCCACCGCCGCTTTTTGTGGCCCCGCGTGTTGGGCTTCACTTGAAGCAGTCACAGTCTGCGAGAGGGGAGGCTTTCTTGAAAGAGAGACCGTCTCTCATCCCTCCCCCTTCCCTTCCCTTTCCCTTACCCACATCCACCCAATATTATCTCTACAAGCAGGTGGGCTCCAAATAATCGGATCGCCTGAATTGGGGCGTTTTTCGCAAACCCCCTTCTGACGGGGCTGTGGGGGAGGGAATGAGTCGCACTGCTTTTTAAAAGTGTTTTTTTTAATTATTTCACCCCCCCCCCAGGGGATGGGATCGAGCTTTCCCCCATTTTAACAGATTTTCCCCACTGATTTGTGATGGGGGGATGGGAGACATTTTATTTTCACTTCAGATGGATGAAATTTTAACCAAATTATTCCCCTCTCCCTCCATTTTCTTTTCCTTTATTTTGCAGACAGTGCTGAGAGCAACAGCCAGCCACACAGACAAGACAGCCCTTCTCTCTTCTCCCCTTCCCCACCCTCTTTTTTTCTGTCTCTTGTCTTTCACACACACACACCCCGCTCGCCCTCTCTCTCTCTCTCTCTCCCTCCCTCTTCACATTCACTCACTCATTTCCCTCGGCACCGACATGGACAAGAACGAGCTGGTGCAGAAAGCCAAGCTGGCCGAGCAGGCCGAGCGCTACGACGACATGGCGGCCTCGATGAAAGCGGTGACCGAGCAGGGCCTCGAGCTCTCCAACGAGGAGCGCAACCTGCTCTCGGTCGCCTACAAGAACGTGGTGGGGGCCCGGCGCTCCTCCTGGCGGGTCATCTCCAGCATCGAGCAGAAGACCGAGAGCAACGAGAAGAAGCAGCAGATGGCCCGGGAATACCGGGAGAAGATCGAAGCCGAGCTGAGGGACATCTGCAACGATGTGCTGGTGAGGAGAGGGGGAAGGAAAGACGGTGTAGAAACCCCATGGTGTCAAACATATCTGCATTCACACTACCTATTTTTAAACTTAAAATATTAATCTTGTCTTTAATTGAATCTCTTCGATATGATTGTGAGGGGGCAACTAAATTATTTCTGCCAGTTACACCTGCATTTCTTAGACTATATATTACGCTTCTTGTACTGTAAGACACAGGACAGGTCGCCATTTACAATCCTGCGCTCCCTTATACATTTTGCATATCTAGTACGCTTTAGGAGTCCCTAGCTCTTGTGTGGTTGTGGGGGGGGGGGGGAATGCTGTCTAGTAATCGTGTTTTGTGTAAATGATCTGGAAATGATGCAGTCTCAGTTGTTTTTAAATACTCCTTTCTGTTTTATCTCTCTGCTCCCTCCCCCTTTCTCGTTTCCCTTTCTCTCTTTCTCCGTCTCTAAATGGAGGAAATCTGTGGTGGTTTCAGTGAGATCCTCGTCTCCAGCTCAGAAGGGCGGGCGGAGCGAGATGTTACAATCCTTATTATCGAGCAACCGCAGCATTTTATTTGTCTCCGCTTTGACCTTGTTCCTGTCAATCTAATAATTTAACGCTTCCTGCAAGGGATCTGCCGCTGTGATCAGTTGGTATCGGACCGTTTTTTTTTGTTTTGGGAGGGGGTGTTGCCGGCAGAGGAGGAGGGAAGCTCTGGATTAGGTGAACGAAACGCAGCCAGATTTTTTGGGCGTTGCCGGCAATTAATGTCTCTGCTGCCGGTCTGGGCCTTGCTGTAAACTTGCGCCTTCGGGCCACGATTTTATGCTTTGTTTCCGAATTCAAAGAAATGTTTTACAAAGGGATTCCTTTTTTTTAAAAAGGGATAAATTCGACAGTGTCTCCCTTGCTACTGATGATGAAACTTTCGTTATTTAAGCGGATTGGATTTGTGTAACCATCAAGTCTAGCTCCCCATGTTTAACCTCGCGTTTTGGCCATGTTTAATTTTCATATTTATTGGCAGTGTTGGGTTTGGCTTTCTTAGGGCGTGTCTGCGAAGGCCGCTGATAACGGTTCCTTTTAGGTGACTATAGAGATAATAGATAAATGATTATTACAAACCATTTAGTTAGGTGGCTTAATCTTTGTGGCTAGTTTGTATATCTGTTAAAGGGTGGGGAAGGGGGAGGTGACATGCAGCCGCCCTGTTTCTTTATCTTTGGATTCAGGTGAACTTTTCCTTGTAGGGTTGTTGCAGAGAAGAGTGAAAAGGAATTCTTGCATCATGAAGTCATTTCCTGCTGATTTCCCTGCACTACTCCTTGCTTTCATTGTAAAATGCCTCGGTTAGTACACGGATTCATTTTCAAGCAGCTAACTGCAGCATTTGGAAATGGATGTTTGGAGACATAACCAACAAGTTGTCTATCTGTTTACCAGTCGCCCTCCAGAAAAATTCTACCTTCAACATGAAGTGAAGTAATGTAATGCATCAGCAATTAATTTGGCCTGTCTATAGAGCTGTCAGTGCTGGTTAATTTAACGGAAAGATGTTTGCAATTAATGTCAACACACCTCTTTTTACTACTGGTCACTAACTTTTAATTTCTTGTACCTCAGTTTCAAATGATTATTGCATCAGACCTAAACCTGACTCAGCATGGAATGTTCCAATAATAATTAACATTCACATGTAGCTTGGATTTTTTAGATTTTGTTTGACGTCACTAAACATATGGCTCATTGGTCTCTGCTCAAATCTTGTACTTAGTTATGGATGTTATCATTAGCATTAAATGTTTTCAAAATATTTTAAAATCAAAATTAGTGTTGGACTAATCAAAGACATTCTATATGCTTTTCGAGAATTTAAATTTAGGACTAGCCGCTTAGGTGGATGGCAGTATTCTGTGGAATTTGTTATATTGTTAGACTTCAATTTAACTGGACTTCTGGTTTTCAGTATACTGAAATAAATTGTTACAGTACCAAGGAAACATTTGGTTCTCATTAAGTGACATTGCTCAGATAATGTTTCACGTTTGACTATCATAATTGTATTTATTAAAGGTCTTGGTAGCTCAAAAAAAACTAACAAAAATAGACCAAATAGACTACTTTGCTTATTTCTAACTTTGATCCTGCAGCTACAGACTGAAAATTCAGTACTTCCATCACCATATTGGTAAAGTTGTAATTACTTGATTTTTGTATTTGTTTTCATGCATGGTGGAGCCATTTTTGTTGAAATTGTTTACTGGAGAGGATTGTGCTGTCAAGATGCCATTATTTTAGGGCCCTCTAAGCTGACTGAATCCCACTACTTGGGGTGGGGTGGTGGGGTGCAGAATATTCCAGTGCCACCTTTAAAAAAATTCCAATATTGAGTAATTTTGATTTATTTAAAACTAAATTTACATAGTGGTTTTGGTCTTCTCGTTCTACCCCTCAGTCATATTCCATAATTCATTCAAATCATATCAGATGTGTACCTCTCCCAATTTACCTGGTGTTGATCCATAATTCCTGTTACCCTAACCTAACACAATTCTATTGATTAGTCTATAAATTTAATTGAGTCAACGTCAGTGTTTTGGCAATTATGTTCTGAACATCCATTACCCTTATACAACTGGGGGTTGTGTACAATTGAGATAATTTGATTTTTTTTGGGAGTTCTTTGAAGGGGTGTTGCATACCATGTTTGTGTTCTGGTGAATGTCTGATCGATCATACCTTCTGATTTTGCTATTAAAAATTCAAGTTTATTTAAATAAAACAGTTTGGGAGTATGCTGATTTCTTTGAGCAGCCTTAAATTCTATATAGACTTGAAATGTTTCAGTGGGACTTCTTGCTCAAACTTGGTGACCAAAGCTAGCAAACACTTGATGGCTGCTATATTAATTTGCCTCCTTCCCCACTTCTAATCTTTTTAGTCTTTAACCTCCTTTTCCTCACAATCAAATATAAAGTCCTAATTGTTGACCATTGGTCATAGAGAAGCTATGTCTGAATGCTTCAGCATCACGAAGCAGTGCTTTTATTCTGGAATTCAGACCATCTCTTAATACAACTAAGGCCCGAATCCTGGTTAAGGGGAGGCAGTGTTATTGTTCATCGAATCCCTACAGTGCAGAATGAGGTCATTTGGCCCATCGAGCCTCCACTGACCACGTAGGTCCTATCCCCATTGACCCTGCTAGTCACCGTGACACTAAAGGGCAATTTAGTACAGCCAGTCAACCTAACCTGCATGTCTTTGGACTGTGGGAGGAAACCTGAGCACCTAGGAGAAACCCACATACACGGGGAGAACGTGCAAACTCCGCACAGACAGTAACCCTGAGCCAGGAATTGAACCTAGGTCCCTGCTGCTGTGAGGCAACAGTGCTAATCACTGTGCCACCATATTGCCCATGGACTAATAATCCTGAGACCCAGAATAATTCTCTGGTGACTTGGGTTCAAATTCAACCATGTTAGATGGTGAAATTTGTACTCAAAAATGTAGAATTAAGTCTAATGAAGCCCATGAAACATTTGTAAAAACTTATCCTTTAGAGAAAGATATCTGCTGGGATGCACAGCATTGTACGTGACTGTTAACTGCCCCTCAAGGGCAATTGGGATGGGTAATAATGCTGATCCAGCAGGTACCCCCATGCCCTAATGTAAACTATTCATTTTTAACATGAACAAGATTCCATTTCTACAGTGTTTAACTTTCTCAACTATGACTTTGCATAAAAGCAAGTGGCACAGTGGTTAGCACGATTTTGATTCCTGGCTATTTGCTTGTCTGGAGACAAATTGTCTATTCTGAGTAATTGTCTTGGTGTTTGCATGTTCTCCCAGTGTCTGAGCTTTCACTAGGTAATCCAGTTTCTTCCTACAGTCCAAAAATGTGTGGGTCAAGTTGATTGGCTATACTAAATTGCTTCTTAGTGTCAGGGAACTAGCGGGGTAATATGTAGGGCAATGGGCCAAATGATCTCCTGCATTGTAGAGATTCTATGTATCAGCTTTTATCTATTTAGCCTGCCTGAGTCCACTTAAAACAGGTTAATTTATAAGACAATTTTTTTGATTTTTGTGCTTATGGTGCAGTGACTCCTGTTCTGAAATCTTCCAATTTAATTGGTAAAATGATAAAACTAGTTTGCTCCCTGTGATATCATCCACCTTGGTGCACCAACCCTGCAGTTGTAAAATTGGCCTCTTCAGAGAGTGCATTCATATGCTTTTAACGTAGCAAAATATTTTAGAGCTTCGCAGGACTGTTACTAGACACAATTTGGTGTATTTTTCTTAATTGAGCAAATGAAAAATAGCTTGGTTAGATTTTGTGAGACTGAGGGGTTGAGGGAAACAATGATGGAGAATTGTGCTGCAGACTGCCAAAAATAAATCTGGATGATCAAGAGCAAAATTGGAAGATCACTGATCTTGAAGGGCTGGAGGACTGAAAGAGCTTGAGATTTGGAATGGCAAGTCCGTGGGGGGATTTGAAAACCAAGATATGAAGTTTAAAATTGTGGCACGGAAACCAGTTTAGGTGATGGGTGAATGGGACCTGGTGCAAGTTAGGGTGCTAGCAACAATATTGAGCTCAAGTTTACAGAGTGCAGTATGGGAAGTCAAGGTGAATATTTGAATTGGGATATCAAAGAATAAAGGTTTCAGCAGCATGGTTAGAGGTAGGGATGGATGACGTGGAGTCAGTAGTTGAACTCAGTGAAGTATGATGTCAAGATTGAGGGTCCTGGCTTACCAGTGATTAGGGAAATAGGATAGTGCTTGTAGCTACCGAATGTTTCTGGATCCTAGCAAACTCCAGTGTCTCTGGGCTTTTCAGTGTTTCATTGGAACAATTTTGTTATCCATTGCTAAATATTGGTAAAAGCATGCCAAATTGGACACAGTGAATGGGTCTTAATTAATTAATGAGGTAAAGCTAGGTGTCATCAGAATACTCATGGTATCTGACATGTCTGAGGAGAAACATGTCGAGTCATCTTGGCTCTTTGGGGATGGAGAAATGAATGGTGGCTGCTGCAGACGTGATGAGTTGAAAAGGCCATTGCTGGTTATCCTGTGGCTATGTGTACAGATGAAAATATTTAGATGGGTGTAATCTTATTCAGTTGGATCATGGAGAGACAACAGGGCTGATTATATTGCAGCCTCTTGCATTTATAGTGCTTTCAAGTGTTTTATAAACACATATTCTCAATGTGGGCACTTACCAAAAGTAAGCATATTGGATGGGATGGCAAAAACGTGGCTAGAGGTTGGCACTCAGGAAATTCTTGATGGGTAGAAGGAGATTTGGATATGGACTTCAGAACTTGGAGCCTGGATAATAGCATTTCAATCAATAGTTTATGGAGGGTTAAAGACAGGCATGGATGTGGATGAACTTTGGAAGGGATAGAGGTAAACAATTTTATGGTGACAAAAGTGACCTTTTGTGACGGACAGCATGTGGCATCAGAAGCCCAATTTGGTTCAATAGGATGCTGAGATTAACAGCTTGGCTCAATACAGGATAATATTGAAATTGAAGGCAAGATCATGCCGTTTGTGGTAGAGCCTGAAGATTACTTGCGTTTTCCCAATATTTTAACTGTGATGAATAGCTCATCCAAACCTGAATATTAGATGACCATTCTGGCCACAGATACAGCTGAGGGGGGAAAAGAAAACATGAAATGCCACAGCAGGATTGTCAGCAAAATATGGGCATAATCTTTTTTAGACTGGAGGAAGGTTTATAAGATAAGTGGGAATTATTTTTATTCAGTGGGATTGTTGCCCATTCCTAATTGTGCTTGAACTTTCTAGGTCAATTCAGAGACCATTTAAGACTTCAAGAGCTACATGGAGGCCAGGTAAAGATGGCCGAATTCACCCCCAAAAATGTGTTTTTATAATCGTTGCTTCAAGGTCATTGTTAGACTTTTAATTCCAGTTTTTTATTGAATTCAAATTTCATCATCTGCTGTAGTGGAATTTGAACTTGGGCACTCTGGGTCTCTCAATAATCCAGTTCCATTACACCATGGCCTTGGCCAAATATATTCATTAACATATTGAATATTATATATTGGTTCTGGTGTAGATTTCTCCAGGTCCAAAGAGGTGGCAGGGCAAGTTGTGAGAAGGATATAAGGAAGTATTGATAGATTAAGGGGCCAAAAATTGGCTAAGTGGAATTTAATGTGGGGAAAATTCTTTGTTTTTGGAAGGAAGAATAGTATTTAAATGGAGAAAAGCTGCAACAGAAAGGGACTTGGGTTGCAGAATGTGTGGAAAAGTGGACATGAGGAATGTTGGATCAGCCATGATCCTACTCTGGAGCAGGCTTAAGGGACCAAATGGTTTGCTCCTGTTATTTCTCCTTGTCTTGGTATGCAGGGTACAATTGCAGAATTTGCAGATGTTGCAAAATTTAGACATTGGCAATGTAAAACTTGAAAGGGCAGGCAGGTTTGTGAAATTGGTGGACAAGTATCAGTCAAAATTTCAATGCAGAGAAATGTGAAGTGATTAGTTTTGGTAGGAAAAATCTAGAGAGCTAGTATAAAATAAATACAGCAAAAGCAGGAGTAGAGAGATATTTGTGCATAAATTATGGTGCCTGAATAAGTTGAGAGCAGAGTTGATTAAATGTTTAGTACCCTGGAATTTAAGGACATAAGCACAAAAGCAAGGAAGGAACTTGATAGGCATACCAATACTCTAATGTTGCATCCAGTTCTGAGCACCAAATTTTAGGGAGGATGTTGATGGTATTGGAAAAATTGCAGAAAAGTTATGTATATTGAAGTTTGGATTTTTTTTCTTGGAGGAAAAAGGTTGACAGGGGATTTGATGAAGGTACTCAAAATCATGAGGGCAGGACAAGAGTAGATGGGAAAAATTATTGCCATTTGTGGAAGGATAGCGAACAAGAGGGCACAGATTTAAGGCGCTTGCCAAAGGAAGCAATTGTGACATGAGGAAATGCTTTTTCAAAGTGTTGGAATTTGGAATGCAAAGTTTGAGTATGGTGAAGGATGTTCAATCAAAGCATTCGAGAAAGAACTGGATTATTTCAGAAGGAGGAATGTGTAAGGCTAATGGGGAGAGTGGACTAGATGAATTGTTCCTTTGGAGAGCCAATACTGATGAGGCTGAATGGCTTCCTGTGCTGTAATCATTCTGAAAAGTCGTATGGAATTGCAGGAAAAATGCTGCTGGGTTTAAAAACTTTGAAGAGAAAATGGGGTTGGTTAGAAAGGTGATAACTTGCAAGCAGAGTGGCTAAGCTGGCTTTTTTAAGAGGTAATGATAGCTCAAGAATGTAGTCACATGAACTAAAGTTGGCATCGTGGAGTAGATGAGTTCACTTTGAGGGGAGGCTTCAGTGTCAGTGGTACTATTTGGGAGAAGTGGTTTTCCTGGCTACTTTCTATTTTCAACTACCTTCCCTGAAACGCATCTCATTATCGCTTTGCTGTTGTGGAATTTTCCTGTCTGCAAACTGGTGTCGTCTCCTACAATAGCTAGATGTCATTGACTGCAAAGCATTTTGGGACATCTTGAAAGTCACTGTAGAAATGCAAGTATTTATTAATCATTATTCATCAAGTACACTGCATGTCTTGGATGTGAAAATGGGGGCAGTACCTTGGGAAACACCAGAATAAAAGGCGCTGAACTGTCTGTCTGAAAGTTGGAACATTTAGTGGTTAAGCAGATTGGGGCCAGATTATCAGTTTTTAGATAGCTGCCAAAAGCAGTTTGCAGCTTGAAATTAGAACTATGGGGCTGGAGTAATAGATGAGTGCAGAAGGAAGTGGGGATGATGTGAAGTGAGCGGTCTTTTCAGTAATGCATGCTATCTCTAATTCCTCCTTGAAATCACAACATTCCGGTCTCAACTATTTTCTGTGGTAGTGAATTCCACGGATTTGGCACTCCGAAGAAATTTCTCCTCACCTCAGTCCTAAAAGGTCTACCACTCAAACTATGACACCTAGTTCTGGAATGTGGGTGTAAGGCATTATTTAGGAAGTGGAAAATGGGCTGTGAAATTGGTAGAGAACAAAATGAATTGAGATGGAAATTAAAATTATTGGGAATGCTTATTGGCTCATTGCTGAAGCAGAGGGATGGAATATTTTAGATTGGGTGCCAGTATCAAATGGGAATTTAAAGGAGAGAGGTTCATAATACGTCTCTTTGCGTGTTACAAATTGAGAAAGTCCTCTATAATAAACATGTGCCTGCGTGCTGGTGAGTGAATAAAATCTTAATGGCCTATGTATAGGTGGCTATGCAGTTTAATGTAGGTGAATGTAATGTGCTTTTGAGGATTAGTAGTCGGGTATCTATGGTCATGTGTGCTGTAAACTCCTTGCAATTATATGTACCCAATTTATAATTTGGTTTTCCTACATCGATGCATTGAATCATCTTGAGGAGCTGTATGTAACTTTGTAATATTTCTCCAAGCAACCTCTTTCATGCATTCATGCTCAACTGTACAGGTTGGTATCACAGTTATCTAATCGTATCAATATAGAAGTGTAAGTATTTGAAGCAACTTGAAATCAGGGTGCTAAAATGCTTAATGCTGTCGGAAGTACAGTTTCCAGTTGAGACGTTTCTCCAGTGGAGACAATTAGGTGGTAATTAGGAGCAAGACTCTAAAGGCCTCCTTTAGAATAGAATCAGAGATTCTATGATGTGCTTTATATTGGTGTACTAACTGTCTTGGGTCAATAAGAAATACTGCATCCCTGATGTGCCCCTCCTCTCCTGATTTTCTGCAAAGCCTACTGTGTCAGGTGCCATCCTAGACCTTGAACTCATCTTAGAAGCTTGAACAAAGTCCAAACAAGTGTTTCTAGTTTCATGTTTTAGAGCAGTGCAATAAAATTATGATCATTATCTTTGTGGAAAATGGAAGCAAAATGCTGGAAGTAAAAACACCACTGCCCAATACTATGTTGCTATCTGATCTTAGTTGGAAGAAGTTATTAAAATCTTGTCAAATAAATGTCTTTGAAGTCAGCTGTAGTGCTGCAATGACAAATGTCATAATAACATTTATAAGAGATCCTTATTCTAGTAGAGATCCAGACATATTACTGGGCATCTGATAACAGAAAAATAGAGCTAGCACATTCCATTCATTGCTGATGCATCCCAACAGCTAAGCTGCATGTATAAACTTCTTTTCTTTCTCTTGATGCTATGGATAGATCTAGGGTATTCATTGCCTTCTGAATAAATCATTATTTTCCCCAATTTAAATTGTTTAAATTTGAACGTTGCCAGCTAAAGTAGCCAAAGTGTCTCCTCCTTCCCTGCCTCTCTTCTCCCCCACTTCCCTATTGGAAATCTTGTTACTCTAAAATAAATTAGCACTTTATTTGCACCACTTTCAAGTTGACATGATCTGTACAATAGTGGTGTGATAACAAACCACTACAAGTGTCTTGGACTATTTTCTGTTCTATATTAACTTGATTCAAGATAAATGTAAGATTGTACTGAAAAAATTGAGACATCTTGAACTGTTTACCATTGATCTAGCTACCTGTAAGTTCAATTAAAGTTCTAGGCATAGGATAGATTCTTTGATATTTATGGAATAATGCTTTAGAGTTTAGCAAGTCTCATGAGGTTAATGGTCATTGATATTGCAGTCTGTTGTTATTTAAGTTGACGTCAACAATATTTCTTTTCAAAACATCCAATCCAATTTAGGTCATTTTAATACATAGGTGTCTGTACAGTTCATGGACCACTGAAATTTTGAAGATTGCTTTCAAGCTACTTTTCAAAACTTGTTCCTTTGTAATAAGGCTACTAAGTCTACTTGAATCCACTGATCAAGTATATCCCACGTACTTTAAATATCTATTCAGCTAATTCCTGTTGCATTCCAAAGATAGTAGGGACAGTTTCAATTGTAAGGATTTTTAAAATGAAATTCAAGTGGGACGAAGGCTCTAAGTGGCCACCTCCCATAGTAACATTTGTGAATGGGTGTTTTTTTTGTCAATTTGAAGGTTTCAGACTTTCAGGCGTTCACAACTGCTGAAGTGCACTTGCAGGCGTCCATCATATTGTCTGTTTTGCAGTTCTGTTACAATATATCTCCAATGCTTCAGATGAAACTTGACACCAAGCTAAATCAAAATTACAAGAGGTGCACAAAAGCATGTCTGGAAAGTGGTTCTGAGCAGACAGCTCAGAAGGAAGGTAGCTAAAGAAATTTTGGGAAAAGTTCCATGTGGGTAGGACCAACATCAATAATGATTGTTCAGTTTTAGTTTTGTGAAGCTATTTTGAACTCAGTTCTGAAGGAGATCTGGAAAATAATTCTGCCTGTTGGGGATGCCCTGAGTAAATTCCAAATGATTGACATAGTATCAATACCAAGCTCCTTGTAACTTGAATGCTTTCCTAACCTAATGGTTTATAGTGTTTCATGCTGGGTTGATGGCAGGTTTATTAGTGCTAAATGTCAGTGTGTGGTACCAATGACACAATTCCTTAATTTGAGGAACAACATGTTAATGGGCATGCTTCACAAAATCCAGCTATGTCAATCTGTCATCTAAAGTCTTAGACCTTTGGCATTGTTCCTTTAATGTCTGTTGTAGAATGGCAACAGTTGGATTAATCTGCTTTTGCTAATGTTGCTCTATGTATTTCTCACCAATAAATAAGCATCCTATAACTTGCAAGGGAAACATGGATGTGAAATATTTTTGCATTGCTGGGATTGGCTTGAGAAGTCTTGATATAGAGATACCGGCATTGGATTGGGGTAAACACAGTAAGAAGTCTGACAACACCAGGTTTAAATCCAACCGATTTATTTGATAAACTCACAAGCTTTCGACCCTCTGGCCTTCATCAGGTGAACTTCCAGCTTAACTTTTCAACTGTCATACACACTTAGTTCGTTGCTTAGCGCAACATGTTCAAGTGACAATTGTTGTCCAACTTTTGGAGCAATGTTTCATTAATCAGCCAGTGTGCAGATGTCTAAAGTATGTCGGGGGAAGGGGAAATGACCTTTCATGTGACAATTAATAGCTTTCCAATGAATCTTGTACCGAGTGAGTTTGTTTCAAGCTTTTTTCTTTTCAAACTCTTCTGTCAGCTAACAGACTTAAAATTATTTATCCCTCTTCATTTTTTTAATAACTGTCCAGAAAAGGTTGACTGCTGTATCTTTTAGACCAGAGTTTATGAAATCTATGAAAAGCGATTTGGCTATGTTGTCTTCAAATTTTTGGCGGGGGGAGACAGAGTCTGCAGTCTGTTTTGTGTTACAGCAATACTGCCAACTTAATTATAAATAACAATGGGCTAGCAATAATTTGTACGTTTTTAATCTGTTAACGTACTGGCCAGTTGGATAAAGATAATGAGTGCTGCTATCTTCCATCCTATTCTTGTCTGTCATAACTGACCAATATTTGGTGTAATTTTAATTTGGCAAAAGAATAATTAGCTTCAGTAGATGGATTCTTTTGATAAATCAAGTAGACATTTCCCTACCTAGTTGGCCTTTGATTCTTAATTTACCCACCTTAGATTCCCTAGGTAAGGTGACAGTTTGCTTTCAGGAAGGGGAAGAGTTTGAAAAAAGTGGGTAATGCAATCAGTGAGTGTTTCTGTTCCTGAATGGCCAGTGAGTTTCTGACAAATGCACATTGTATATTTCTGGAGAGGATGGTGCCTGCTTTGCTGTAATTTATCCCAATTTCCATCTTCCCCCTCTTCTCCCCACCCCAGTCCTATGGTATGACAGGCTATCTTGATGGTATATAGTTGATGGTCTGAAAATCTAAGAGAATTTTGAATAGAAAATTACAATTTCTAATTATATTTGGATCCTTGATGAAATGTAGAAACCTGTGTAAAACATTGCTCTTATATGGTACTATATTTTAATCTGTCCTATACTTCAAATTAACAGGGTCTTCTTGATAAATACTTGATTGCCAATGCTTCTTCTCCAGAGAGCAAAGTTTTCTACTTGAAAATGAAGGGTGATTACTATCGTTACTTAGCTGAAGTGGCTTCTGGGGAGGACAAGAAAGGTATGTTGAAATGTGAAATTATTTAGTTGGAATGTGAGAGTCAGGTGACTACTGAATTTGCTCTTCAAACATTTTGTATGGAGAAGCTAATTGCAATTCAAGAATTAATTTGTTTGTGCCAGCAAACTGAATATATCATGTACTCTTTAGTTCATCTGACCTGTCAATTTGACAGGTCAGATTGGTTATCAATGCACAAAATGTTAAAGTATGCATTACACTTTGAATTTCCAGTCTTGTAACTTTGGGGTTCTAATTACGATTCTTAAAGGAAACAGTAGACGTGCATTGTTTTTATGGTTCCATGGCTTTTTTCTGACGTTTGATCTATTTCTATTAGTGGGGATAAAGTGTTTCTGCTGATTTTTCTCAATTGTGACTGCCAGTAATAAATGTGTATGCTGGAAAATAGTCTGAACTATCTTCAGCTGCATCTCCTAACCCCCAGTGAAAGGTGCTACTTGACTGAAAATAGTTTTACAGAGATTAATTCTGCAGGACACCTAATGATAACCTAGATGGTGAATTTTAAGAAGCTACTAAGTTATAGAACTTGCTTAAGATCCACGAATGTACGTTTTTTCAGTGGATATCAGTTGATAGTAGTCAGTAACAACTTTTATTCTTTCCTCCTTTTTCTTCACTTTCCTCAAACCTGGCTACTGAATCCCAACTTTGTCAAACTTATTGATTTAAGATTAGTAAACTCCAGATTGAAGTTGAAGATTACATTGATCATTGAAAAAGTGAACCTGGTGAGAGGTAATAGCTGTCTGCCAGGACATTTTCTTTTGTCATAACAGGACAAATATGCCAGAGGTCCAAGCTCCTGGGTAAAGATCTGATTGGTTCTTGGGTGAGGGGTGAGATTGCATTGATTAATGGTGATGGGGTATTGATGACTTTAGGAAATTTTTAAACTTGATGCTTCAAGATTTTGGTCCACTTACAGTACAGTGCTGTAGATCACAGTAGTTTGTGAGAATCTTTTGTTGAAACTCATCATGCTGCCATTAGCAGCCTTTGGAAAATACACCCTTAGGCATTTCAAGCTTTTGCAAGGGCAAAGTTTGAACTTATTTGGAGATATTGGATAAGACTTGTTGGAGTTGTACCTAACATAAAGGAAGATGGCTATGGTTATTAGAGGTCACTTATCTCCTGGAACATTGCTGCTGAAGTTCCTTAGGGTCTTCCAGAGGCCTCCAACCATCTTCGGTCTTACCAACCTCCTTCTGCCCAGAAGTAGGGATGTTTACTGATCAACTCCGTCCATGACGACTTAGATACTGAAGCAGTCAATGTCCAGATGCTGAAAGACTTGGGCAACATTCAAGCTTGGGCTGGTAAATGGCAAATAACATTTGTACCACAAGTGCTGGGCAATGACCATTTGAAATGAGAGAATCTAAACATCTCACCATGACATTAAATGGCTTATTATTGAGTCCCTGTGATCTACATCATAGGGTTGGCATTGTTTAGAGAGCAACACAGCACGGGAAACAGGCCCTTCGGCCCAACGAGCCCGCGCTGCCGTCATAACTATATAGTAACAATTCCATTATCCTATCCTAATTTTAGGTTATTCCTAATATGGAAGAGTCTCAATGTAGGGACAATTTGTTTCCCAATCAGCCTAAGAGCGAATTTTTGGGATGTGGGGGGAAACCGGAGCGCCCGGAGAAAACCCACGCAACCATGGGGAGAACGTGCAAACTCCCGCAGACACCGGCCCAATTCCAAGTGTCTGCACAGCTACAGCGATAGTCACTGAGATGTCATGGTGCCCTTCAGATGGTCCAGATAAAGCACTCATTTACGACATGAAGCACCAGGCAACCCATGAATCAACATCCAAGAGCTGTCCTCGCACCACCTGCCGAATGCATGCTCCTTGATAGTCAAGTATGGACCAAATTACCTGTGGGGGAAAAAAAAGCCATAGTTAAACAGTCCTACTATATCCCTCTATCTGCATAACGCTCATGTGGCTGTCCAAGAGACCCTTAAACAGCCCTAGCGTGCCTGCTCCCACCACCTTACTCGGCAGTGCATTCCCCACCCCCACTACCCTTTGTGTGAAAAACTGCCCTCTAATATTCGTCTTATACATAGCCCCCCTCACCCTATGGCCGTGACCCCTCGTCCTATCCATTTCTAAAGGTGGAAAAAGTTTACCTCCATTTACTCTATCTATCCCCCTTATAATCTTATACACCTCTATGAGATCCCCTCTAAGCCGACGTCTTTCAAGGGAAAACAACCCCAGTCTATCTAATCGTTCCTCATAAGACAGTCCTTCCATACCAGGCAGCATCCTGGTAAACCTCCTCTGCACTCTCTCCAAGGGCTCCACATCCTTCCGATAGTACGGCGACCAGAACTGGACGCAGTATTCCAAATGAGGCCTAACCAATGTTCTATACAATTGCCACATCAAACTCCTACTCTTGTATTCTATACCCTTTTCTATGAAAGCTAACATACTATACGCTTTCTTTATCACCTTCTCCTGTGAAGACACCTTCAGAGACTTGTGAACCTGCACCCCCAAATCTCTCTGTGTCTCTATACTCCGAATAGTTTTACCTTTTATCCTATAACTCTCTTCTATGTTTTTCCGGCCAAAATGCATCACCTCGCATTTATCCGCATTAAATTCCATTTGCCATCTATCTGCCCAGTCTACCAACCTATCTATGTCCTGTTGTATTGCCTGGCACTGCTCCTCTGTAACCGCCAATCCAAGCATCTTAGTGTCATCAGCAAATTTGCTGATCTCACCACCTACCCCAACTTCCAAGTCGTTTATGTAGACCACAAATTGACCAGAAATTTAACTAGATTAATTATACATACAAAACAACAATGTTAGAGTTGAGTGTTATGTAGAGAGGAGCTCAATACCTGACTCTCAAAGTCTGTCTGCAATCTCCAAAGCACAAGTCAGGAGTGTGACCCACTCTTGCTCCAATAACAGTCCAGAAGGTCAAAGCCATCCAACACAAAGCAAGCCCATACCACCTTCAACATTCATTCCCTCTATCACCAGTGCACAATGGCAACGTTATGTACCAAATATAAGATGCACTGTAGCAACTTGCAGATGCTCCTCAGACAGCATCTTCCAAATCCATGACGTCTGCCACCTAGAGGGCAAAGATAGTAGACATGCAAGTTACCCTCCAAACCACTCACCATCCTGACTTGGGACTATATTGCTATTCCTTCACTTAACAGCTCAAATTCTTGATAACTCCCTTCCTTGCATCACTATAGGTTCACCTACACAACCATGGACTGAACAGTTTAAAGGAGGTGACTCATCATTAGCTTGTCAAGGACAATTAGGAATAGCCCAAGAAAATGTTGGCCTAGCCAGCTATGTCTATGTCCTGTGGAAAAAGTTAATTAGAAATAGTGTTTGGATGAGTGAAGTAGCAAACTGCTACTTTCACTGTAATGTTACAGTGGGGATCTGGAGAAAGTTTATATGATTTCACGCATTTAAAAAGTGTATCATCTTGTCACTAAAGATTTATCTTGATGTCATTATAGTTGCTTAAAATAGTTGCTTAATACTCTGTTTTTAGGCTACTTAGAGATGTTCTCAGAATTTCTCAGAACAAACCTTTCTGTGGTTTGCCATATCTCAGGGGGTTTATTTTCTTGGTGGCTAAGATTTGCCATTGGCCTTTGAGCAGGCTCTTCTAGATGTTAGTCTTGAATGATGGTGATCGTGGACTTCTGTTGGATTGGCCTACGTTAGCACACCTTCATATCCATACTTCCCTTTCAGGGAACGGTAGTGGAACGATTTCCAAGCTGGTTATCAGCCTGCTGAGTGCTCTTCCGTGGCCAGCAAGTCCAAATGTTGGACTTGAATTTGGAGCTTCTGATCCAGTGGTGAGGTACTACCATTGGTCCATTGAGTCATGATTATGCTTGGCGAAGTACTGCATTGATTTATCCATGAATAGAAAATTGCATAACTTGGACTTGAAACTTCTAAGTATCTCACGAATGTCTTATTTGGGTTTCTTGGTAACTGGAGATCCTTGCAGCTACACACCAGACATTGAAAATAACATTATACAAGTGTCTAATATTACAGCACTTCACTTGTGAATGCTCTTGATATAAAATGTCAGTTGGCATTCCAAAGCAGTCTGAGTATGTGGAAATAGGTAAGAATTTAACACCCTGTGGGTTTTTAAATTGGATTTTTTTGAATTTCTATTCCTGAGGAAACCATAAAGCTAATGTATTTATATAATTTATTTTAAATGGAAAAAAACTCAGCATTTTGCAGGTGCAAATAACAAATTGCACTAAACCAGAGTTTTTCCTGAAGCCCTAAGATTGGATGGATTTTAAAGCATCTTGGGAAGGGAGAAGGAAAGCAGGAAAAATTAAGGGTATGCGTGACCTAAACATCTGGAAATCAGTGTGGTGAAGGATGGGCATGCAGAAGAGGCCTGAACTAGGGCACTTTCCAGGGTGGAGTGAGGATTGGGAGATGTTGGATTAAATGGCAGAAGTTTGGTTGCATTAAGACAGGCAGGTAAGCTATAGGATAATCTAGTATGGGGCTGTCAAGATGTGCACATTAGGATCTTAACCAATTGCGTTTGGGTGAAATTTGGCCTTTATTCAGTCTCGGTACCTCTTACAACAGTTAAATCATGCATTGATTATAGTTGCTTTTTATGCATGATTTACATCTCTGGGGCCCATGTTTGACTTGCCAGGCCTGAGTTTGTCTCAAATTCAAAAATCTGTTATCCTTATCTGTGGAGCAGATATTTGAATTCCAGCAATAATAATTGCAAGCAACATGCAAAACTGTTCACTGAAGTGTTTCGCCTTAACTGATCACTTGAGTATTGAATTAATCCACTAAAACTTCATTTTAAAACAGTGTATTAATACAGCTGTTGTAGGTTGTTACCTTTTGCACTGACTGGGTTGTTGATATCCGTTCCCTCTAAATTGTGTAGCAACCCAGAGGTTCCTACAAGCCACATGTCAATTTTTACCAGGCATTTAATTATTATCTGAGGACATGTTGGTAATACTGTAGTATCTCACGATCAAAAAGGTTTTGGGCCTGTTATAAAAACTTGTGCTTGATGCCCTGGGTCAAATCTTAGAATGTTTCTACACAAGCTCTGGTAGTGAACTTTGAAAAATGGGTACTTGATCCCACTGTTGCTATTCAAAACGGCAGTTTTGATGGTTTGTTGGATCAAGGCAGAGAAAACTGGCAGCTCATTTTAATGAAAGATTGATCTGATCCTGTGGTTGGAAATGTGTTATGAGATGTCAGTTGTGACTTGATAATTTGGTTTGTTTTCAAACAAGTGAGGGGCATTCTGTCTTCAGCTATCAGCTTGTTTTTAAGATGCTTACTTTCAACTAGGGTTTCTGAACCCTAAGTGGGCCTTTGAACAAATTCCTTTAGATCTGCAAAATGATCTCTACTGTTTCCTTCTTTTCTCTCACCACCTGCCTTAGTATGTAATTTAATGGGTAGTGAAAGCTACTGAATTGGGAAATAAAATGTTAACATTTTATACATGTTCTTTTGAGAACTGGGCAGACTAATATCTTTGACCATGGCATATTTGTCTGAGAAGATGGTGTGCCGTATTTTTCTGTTGGACTTCAATTTTGGTTAATCTGTAAAATAGTTACGTTAGTTATAATGGCTGAAACCAATTAGCCAGTTGGGCAGTAAAACTACTTCCATTTACACTTACGTGTATTCTGCTAGAGATTACAAACATGATTGAACCAGTTTTGTCCAGATTGTAGTCACTGCTAGACCCATTTATTGACGTGCTTCAGGGAGACTGCTTAATCCATGTTTTTTCTTATTACATTTATTGCTGGATCTTCAGAAGGTACTTAATGCAGAAGTGACCTTTTTGTCACTCATGCTTAGTGTTAAACCTTTGGGACATGATGCCCAGATGAGTTGGGATGCGTGATCAGGGAAGCTCCGAGCTGCTGTTTCCCTTCAAAATTTGTGGTGCTTTGTGTCATTATTCAGTTACAATTGTAACAGTAATGTTGAGCAGATGAAGAATTGTAAAGGTATTTTTACAAGTCAATTGGTGTTAGTTTTTTGTTCATAACACCCTAAGATTTTTGCCAGCCACCAAAATAGTGTCCGTGCTTCAAATTTAGCTTTTCCATCCAATGAGCAGTTCTGTGGTCTTCATCTTTGAAAGTCTTTTGACGCATCTTTGTATTAAGATATTTCTATTTAATGCCCACTGGTGCGGGGAATCATTTGAGAATTTATTTACAGAGAGCAAGATCTAAATCCAGAAGAATAGCTAGTTTGAATTCATTGTCCCAGGGATTAAAATGTTTATGAAAATTTAAAATCACTTGTGAAAAGCCTGAATTGTTGATCTTTCACTTCTGGGTTCATATCTGGGCTAGTTTGGATGAAAATTTGACTGTAAAGTGCTTGGGAACACATTTGAACAGTTCCTAGTGGACATGGGCTTAAACCAAAGCATTTGTTCTAATTGGCTGATGTGGGAAATGAGTGAAGAAGTTGTGGCCGAGTAACAAACTGACCCACAGGACTCTGCATTCCTGAAATGGGAAAAGTTCCATTTATCAGTTTAGTGCTGTGCTAACAAGACTCTAATAATGTTCAATGGAATGTTCCTTTAAAGTTTCTTTAGAAAAAGTGTAGCAGTGGGACCATTATATCTTGTAATCTGCTAATTGAGTTATGCTATGCTGAGCATTTTGTATATGGTATCCACTTCGTAGATAGTCGGGGTATAACTTTGAAATTTTAAAAGCTATTCATTTATTTAAATTTATCTTGTTGAATGTTACAATTCAGAAGATAAATCAGAAAAAAAGCATTGCATAAAATGTTTACTTCAGTTTAATATGTCAATAGCTATTATGTATGCCTTGAATTGAGTTATAGTTGTCATTGTCAATCTCTTTTTAGTCACTGTGGAGCATTCGCAACACGCTTATCAAGAAGCATTTGAAATCAGTAAAAAAGAGATGCAACCAACACACCCTATCCGTCTGGGACTGGCCCTTAACTTCTCAGTGTTTTATTATGAAATTCTTAACTCTCCAGAACAAGCTTGCACTCTTGCGAAGACTGTAAGTACAGACAAAATTCATTTAGGCAAAGGATTTGTTACCTGAAAATTTGCATCTAATTATATTTTGTATTCTAAAAGGCATTCGATGAAGCAATTGCAGAGCTTGATACATTGAATGAAGATTCCTACAAAGACAGCACATTAATAATGCAGTTATTGCGAGATAACTTGACAGTAAGTACTATCCTAAAGAAAACATCTTTTTGTAACAATGGAAGTGGGTGTTAGGATTAGTAGTTTTGATGGCTTGTGATTGATACAACACATTATGGTCAGCCCTCGGCTCTTCCATGAACATTTTAGTAGGAATTATAACCTATGCTGCTTCATGGTTTGCTCATGGATTTATTGTAAGGTAACCATCCAAGGTACCATTGCACTATGTGCTGGATCACTCCTCTCCAAAAGAAGAGTCCTGAATCTGTTTGCAAAACAGGCTAGGGTGATCCGTTATGACTTTTTTGTTTTATTTCTTCTTTGTTCACAAAATGCATCAGCTCAAGGTGGATATTTCCTAGTTCCCTTGTGATTCTTTTTAAAGAAAATAAATGAGTTTGCTGCAGTGTGCGCAAATTTGTGATGATGGCTTTTTAAACCCCCAAATTTGCTATTTCAGCAATGGAGATGTGTACAAATATTAGTATTTAAACTAATATAGGCTTTTATTGATAAATTTGAAGGTAAATTGCAAAGCAAAATGGTGGAAATTTGAAAAAATGCAAGTGTTGTCTGGCAGCATCTATAAAGGGAGAAATAAGTTGATGCTTCAAGCAGAATGACTTCTGAAGAGTTAATGTTAACGTTTCTTTCTATTGGTCCTGCCAGATCAGATGTGTATTTCTGCACTTTTTTTTATTACAATCTAAACATTGGCATTGGGAATAAATTGTTTTGCACAATGAAGGAGCTGCAATCTAGAAATAAAACACACAGAACTGTGACAACTACTTTTGCTAATTCTCAGAATAATCAGTTTTGTGTAATGATTTTGTTGGATTAAGATGTAACCTCTCCAGTAATGGAATTTGATTTGCTTCTAGTTGTGGACTTCAGACAACCAGGGGGAAGAGGCTGATCCTGGTGAGGGAGCAGAGAACTAAACTTCCGCCTTCTAGTTCTGTCTGCCTCATTCCTGAATCTTCACCATCAAGACTATTTGTAATCTCTGCTGTCCCACTAGTTTCTATTTTAGGTCTTTGGAGAGCTTCTGTCACTTCTGTTGGGTCTCTGTGTTTCCCATGTGGTTTGTGTTTGATAGGGGAAAAGAGCCAATTCATATTGGGAACTCTTGTTTGTACTGTATGTTCCAGGTGGCCAATGTAAATTCAGGGTGTGGAATTTTTATACAAGTTTTAAATGTTTGGTTAGTACTCTTTGTAGCTGTGGTTTACCACAAAGCTAATGTCAAATGTTTCCTGTACTAGCAAAGAAGGATGCCCATAATTTAGTGTATGTAATGGGAAATGGCATAGATTCAATGCAAATCGTGCAATTTCTAGAGAGTTACTAATCTGTCGATCAAACCTGCACCATCTATTACATGTCTCAGGATTTTTGGGATAGGGCAGAGGAGGATTAACATTCCATGAGTTGCAAGATTCACCATTGCTCATGTCTTCATTTTGCTACACAAATGACATCTGAACATTTTATTTGTATTTAAAAGAAATTATTGTCAACGTAAGAACAAATGTACAAGCAAACATGCAGTAAAATTAAATGCTTAACTTTGATAATGTATGTTTAAGAGGTAAAAACCTTCCCATGTGTTTATCTGGTAACTACCTTTTTGTTTTTTAGTTTTTTGCTTTGTGGTCTTGATTGCCTAACACGCATGTGGCTGTGAAATAGTTAACAGGGAAGTAATGAGATATATTGCTGTATGGCTAGCTGCATTCATGTCTTCTGGACTTTTCATAAGAACACAAGCATAATTGTTATCAAGAAAATGTGTAAAGTTGATGTAAGTGGAATAAAATGTTTTATGAATGGATTTTTTTAAATTTCAATTTGATTTACTAAATTATATGCTGATACTTGTGTCTCAAGTGGAATGGAATTCACAAATGTAGTCTGGATGTATGAGGTTGAAAGCTTTAGAATGCTCAAAACTGCTGCCTCATAAATGAAAAATAATTGTTCAGCATAATTTCAATCTAGCTTGTCAGAAAACCAATGTCTTGACTTATTCCTGAAACTGTTTTGAAACCTAATTGAATGGATGCTATCTCCATTTTAACTGTAAATAGTACATTGGCAGTGTTTTGGTATTTGCCAAAAACCACTTAGCTGTGCACAAAAGTAAAACTAAGATTATGCATCATCTGCAAATACTTCAGAATTTAAAGTGAGACAAAGCTTGGCTTTTGGTGGACATCTTACCAGTAGCTTTTATAGTGGTATTTTTTCCTAGTTCCCTGGTTAAATAATACCTATTTTACAATGACAACTCCAATGTACTATCTTTTGACACATCAATTATCCTTTGAAAATGTTAGCATATTAGATTTTTGTTCAACCTTCATTGATTATCAAAGTTAATACAACCCATGCAGAAATATGTCTGGCAGAATAAATGTATGGACCATAAGGGATCAAAGACCAAAAATGAGAACACAATACAAAGTTAAGAGGAGGCAGTGAAGAAGGAACCAGCTACAGAAAAAAGTGTAACTGTTAACAGCTGTGATATGAACCAACAGTTGTTTGATTTTTGACAGCAAAATCTGTACTGTCTTGTCATTTGGGTTAAAAAATAAATGTACCAAAAACAAAATTAAATATCTGGAATAGTATGAAGAACAGAAATCAGAGTTGCCAGATTGTCTTTGTACTGTCGTTGTGCTCCCTTCCAATCCCATCCATTTCTTCTTTCCCCCTTAAAATTTATGTTGAATGGTTGACAGTAACAACACCTGAAGTAATTATTTGTTTCAAATTGACACTGGAAGGAGATATTGCCCTTTTCTGTAAATGCTGTTTGTTCAGCATCTATTTGTTTGGGTTAATATTATAATCATGCATGAATAGTTGACACTTGTCCCAGAGCAAAGTTTTCCTCTGTATTTTCACAGTTGCTTGGAGCATCAAAAGTGCATGGTTACATTCAGTATGGAATGCTGTATTGCAAAATAACTCCATCTATTAACTAAAATCCTAATGATGAAAATAGGGTGATTATAAGGTATCACAGTTTCTTCAGTGATTGTAACATCTGTTAACATCTCTACAGCACCTTTTATAGAAAGTCATAATCCAACATTGCAATGTTATGTGTTACATTTTTTCAGTCTGACAATCCAATAAACCTTACCAGATTTTCAATGGAAAATTAACCAGTTTCAAACCTTTCATTATATTTTAAGAAATGGCAACACCTGGGTATTTAAATCTGATTCTCAGACATGGGTAGATTTTCTTCCCTCAAAATAACCCTTTAAATGCTGACTGAACCATCCCACCTATTTTGTGCACTTATGAAAGAAATGATATGGTATCTCATTGTGCAGGCCACCATGGCAACCGACCACTTTTCTCCTTTCCCCAGCTTCCTTTTGGTGAAAAGGCATGAAATCTAGAGAAAATGGAGATGTGTAACTTCTAGCCAAACAAAACTGCACTTGTCAGTTACTAATGGTGCTTTCTAATGGGCCATTTAAATCCATCTTCAAAGTGTATGCTGGCCTGTCTCCCTTTTATCCATACATTTTACTTTTTTTAACCCCTAGGGAGATGCAATTTTGATATAACCTGAGCCTGGCCTATGTATAACCTTAAACAAGATTCAATTTGAGCAGACTGCATTTCATGATTGAGATTAAGCTGAATTGTTACAAATTATTGTGGCTCTGCTCACACTGAATACTATTGTTCAATTGACCCTATTTAAATGCTGCAGATGTTTTAATTTTTTTTGCTTGCTTTCTGCACTTGTCTGGAATGGATTTCTAATTTAAAGAATAGATGAAAGCTATGGATGCAATTGTTTGCTTTTTTAGTTTGTGTATTTGAATGAACTACAGTCCATTTTAATCACCCAAATGCCAGATCATGCTGGCAAATGTCTGATTTGATTTATTAAGATCATGGGATGCTTAACAGTAAAGTGACTGCAATTTCATATTTCCCCAAGCTGGTAAAAAGAAGCAAGTGTTCCTGATTGCTGTCCAGTTAAGTCCATGTGAGAACCAGATCAGTTTTAGTGGGGAAATTGAGGATATCAAATTGGTACGACAGTATTTCCAGATATTCACTTCACTCCTGCACATTCTCAAACTATTTAATACTGCTTTAGTCAAATTAACTTCTAATTTTGAACATTGTTTCAACAATGTTTTGTCATTCAGAATCTCGCATCCCAAAGATTTGTTTCAGTCTTCACCTTTTCAACTTCTGTGGAATAGTTTGGCTATCATATATATTTGCACTAATTAAATTAATACATTGTTGTTATCCAAGTTGTGCCATCACCATTCATTGGAAACTCATTTTCCAATCACAACACCAGCTCTGGTGAAAAATTTCTCAAGCCCCCTTGCTTTTGCTATAATAGCATGTCCAAAAGTGCAAACTTTGATCACATTGTCTAATTACTTCTGTATTTTTGTTTTTACACAAAGGTAGTGAAACTCTATTTGTTTGCAATACTCTGACTCTGCATTTAAAATATATATAAGATGAATATCCTTTTTCTTCCAAAATGTGTCACTTTGTCTTTCCGTACTAAGCCATAACCTATTAAACTGTAAATCTTCAGTTGTCATAATTGTGAGATGTGGTCACTCCAACTTTAAGTGCTTAGCAGATGTGCAGACCTGTGCTTCCCCAAATGTCAAGTTTTGTGTTCTGTTTCCTAATGTTTGTGCTTATAGGTTGAAATCTCTTGCTCTGGCTTTGGAATCCACAATAAAAAGTCTCAACACCAGGTTAAAGTCCAGCAGGTTTATTTGATAGTAAACACAACTACATTTGGAATCCACTGCAATGACTACCCATTCCTCCTACAGCTCGAGTCATACAGACTTGAAATATCCAATTTCTCTTTTGATAGCCACTATTTTGCTTTCATCTATCCGTTCCTAATTATTTTTGAAAGTGTATGGGTTAGAAACAGAACGTGATGAATCCAAAACAAGTATCTGCCCGTTCCACCATGCTGTTTGGCCTTGACTCAGCACTTTTCCTTGTTTTGGTATATGTTAGGCAGCGATGAAGCCTGGATAATTTCCTCTATCGAACATTCCTGGCTTTAACTGAAACTTGTCTAAATATATTTGAACGCTAGGCTGTTGAAACAATCTGGGTATTTGCAAGATATTTCAATCTGAGTGAGTTTAGGGCGTTTATAATGGTAGAAGCTCTGTTACAGGTGAAATTATCACACTATTGGCAAACTAATGTTTGAAACTATGGAATCAGTTTTCATTCCTTCCCCACTTTTTTAAATCAATACTCGAATAACTATAGAAAATAAGGCTATTAAATGTGGGCCCTGGGGTCAGGATCATGAGGCTCTGCAACTTGGGATGTAAGTTAGCCCATTCCAATTACCTCCTTGTACACACTACTTGTACACTGCATCCTCATGCTTTTTGGGAGAACAAGTGATAGCATTTCAAAGTACCTAAGAGGGCATCTCTAGAAGGAAATTCCTTACACTGGTTGTATGCCACCTTGTGCATTGATTTATTATGAAATGGTGTTTGCATGCTAG
Organism: Sphyrna mokarran; assembly: GCA_024679065.1. Lineage (NCBI taxonomy): Eukaryota > Metazoa > Chordata > Chondrichthyes > Carcharhiniformes > Carcharhinidae > Sphyrna > Sphyrna mokarran. The sequence goes on from JAGIQG010000007.1 coordinate 99,527,220, forward strand.
GGGTAGTCATTAAGGAATACTGAGAACATGGAGTAAAATAGATATATGGAAGCTGATCAGTGCTGAATGATAGGATCACAATTAACTAACAGATGCAGCAAGATTTTTAACCAATGTTTATTGCTGATTTATAATAGAGCTTATTATGAACTTGATTTCTACTCCAACATTTTCCTTAGGAAATAAAATTCACTTATTCTTCCTGGGATTAATTAATATGAAATAACTGCTATTAGCCAAGTTACTATATTTCCCGAGGTTCTATTTACCATTTGGCTAAATGGCCCTCCAATTGCCATTGTGACTCTAGATTTTACGGTTTCAGCACATTGCCTTGAAACTGTTGCACTGGTTTCATCTTGGTTTATGATGCTCACTGCAATCGTTTTAAACAGCAACCAAGTTGATCTTGTTTTAGTTGTATTTCTTGAAGTAATCTGCCTTTTTGTTGAAGATTACTAAGTCCTTCCAGTTAAAAATTGTTCTTCCTCATCTATTTGAATACTAAATATCTAGTGCTTCAGACTTAGGGCTGGGTTTATCTCCATCTCCAAGGAGCTGACATCCAGACATTCACAAGTCTTCGTTGCTGCCTGTATCCTACCTAAACTTAGAAATAACTCAAAGCAATCTCAAAGTTCCATTAAAATCTCCAATCAATTACTCACTTGATTTTTATCCAAGGGAATACATGCTTATGTTCTAATAATTTAACTATTCTTAGCCACAGTACTTCAGTAAATCTGCTGTTAAGACTTTAAGCTCCAAACTATTGTGAAGTTAGCCTAGACCCTATTTTTTGCATGGATGAGCATAAGTTGTTTCACTCCAGGTCTGAAGTGACCCACTAGAAATCTTATTTGAACAGTGTCATAAACAAATCAGCATAGCTTTCACAAATTACAAGACTTAATGCAGCTAGCTATCTGTTCCAATGTAAATTAACATTCACCTTGAGCATACGTTTAGCACAAATGTGATGCTGTAATTCAGCTTTTAAATTTGAGCTCTGTCTCATCTGTATATTTTTGGTCTGCTTTCAAATTTCAGAGCAACACTTCCTGCTTCTAGCAGTCACTTAACTCTGATTAAGCAGAGACCACATTAAAACAATGGAACACTATTAATTTGGATTAAAAATTTCTTCAATTGTCCTGCTTCAGTAACAATAAAGCACACTAATTGCAGACAACATAGTGCTGATAAAATGCTACAGCCTGCTAGAAACATCCTAATGTAAGCCTACTTGTGGCACTAATAAACTTTTAACACTACAATGAAATTATGAAAATCCCCTGGTCACTACACTGCAGTGCCTGCTCAAGCATACAAGTATTTACCATACCTGTGTACTTAACCAGCATATTGTTCAGACTGGGAGGAAACCCATGCAGACTCCATACAGTGACCAAGTTGGAAGTCAAACCCAGCTACCTGGCACTGTGAAATAACAGTACTAACCACTGCCATTGTGCTACCCTTGCAGAGAAATATCAAAATATCTTACTGTCACACTGCACACAAAGTATGCTTACAAAAATAAAAGATTAAATTCCCTGATACAGAGCCCAACCAGAAGAGAGTGCCATTGTTGCAAATTTCAACAATACATAACCAATGCCATTTTCACTGATAACGACAACATTCAGTAGAAGAAATTAATCATGTTTTGGATTTTTGGGAGAAGTTACAAAGCTGAGAGGCTATGCTTGTAGTTTGCATTATCTGGAAGAAATTGCTTTGGTCTAGTTCATCTAAATTTTCATCTTGATGTCTATTTGGTGCTCAAATGTTCTTTACCCATACCCTTCTTTTGCAAAGACTAATGAGCCTTGTTTTTTTTTTTCTTTCCAGCGTTCCCACAATTTAATCTCATTATATTGTCACCAATAGTGGCATTTAAATTTCTATACACTATTTGAGTTATTCTTTAAATCCTTTGACTTTTAGTATATAGCATAATAAACATTTAGTCATGCAAACAACAATACAAACTATTACTACTTGCGTGTTTTGTGATCAGATTTCCTCAGTGGCAGTGCAATTGGTCATCCAATTGCACTGGGTCATCCCCACCCCCCCACTTCTTGCTTTCAGACAACTGCACAACCTTAAACAGATCATTGTTCGCAGCAATCTACCCAACCTTCAGGAGAACAGTGACCACAATACCACACAACCCTGCCACAGCAACCTCTGCAAGACATGCCGGATCATAGACATGGACGACATCATCAAACGTGAGGATACCATTCACCAGGTACACGGTACATACTCTTGCAACTCGGCCAACGTTGTCTACCTAATACGTTGCAAGAAAGGATGTCCCGAAGCATGGTACATTGGGGAGACCATGCAGACACTACGACAGCGGATGAATGAGCATCGCTCAACAATCACCAGGCAAAACAGTTCCCTTCCTGTGGGCGAACACTTCAGCAGTCACGGGCATTCGGCCTCCGACCTTCGGGTAAATGTTCTTCAAGGGGGCCTTCATGACACACAACAGCGCAGAGTCGCTGAGCAGAGACTGATAGCCAAGTTCCGCACACATGAGGACGTCTTAACAGGGATCTTGGCTTCATGTCACACTATCTGTAACCCCCGTGACTTGCCTGGGTTAGCAAAAAACCTCACTCACTGTGCTGTCTGGAGAAAATACACAATTCTCTAACCAATGCTCAGGATTCCCTTCACACACATTGTTAACCACTTTAACACTTGAATAGCAGGTTAGATGTAAGGATTCGCATTCTAATCAGCAATCTGTAACGGTCTGTGTGGATATGAGTGCCTCTGCAGATCAGAACACTGCATTTGCCTGACGAAGGCACATATTGTTGAAAGCTCACAGATTTAGTATCAAATAAATTGGTTGGATTTAAAATTGGTGTTGTAAAACTTTACTGAGTGCAATTGGTACCAATGTGTCAATTGCAAATGTAAGGACCACTAAATTCCTGCCTTACAACTGCTGAAATTGCACTCAACCATTTTCACTTAAGTAGAGCAGTGCCAGGCAATTGAATATTGGGAGCAAGTTTGGATTTAAATGAGATGGAGGTGTAAAAAGGATGTGATGCCCAAGCAATTGTGGCTATGGCTGCCGATGTTAGTACAGAGGGAGGAGTGGCAAGTTGTAATAACTTGGGGATTTGAATGTAAAAGTGATTTTGACAGTCAACTGGTTCAATGAGATCTTGAGGTATGGCAAACCCAGATAAAGTTAATTTATTAATTGCAAATAAGGCTTACATTAACACTGCAATGAAGTTGATTGTGAAATTCCCCCAAGCTGAAAAACCTCACTCCAATTTTATTCTATTCACTTGATAGGAGAATCCAGAACAGAAATAATTTACACTTATATAGTGCCTTTAAATCTTGAGGCACTTCTCAGTGACATTTTAAAACAAAATATGACATAAGGAGATATTAGGATAGATGATCAAAATATTGGTCATAAAGGTAAATTTTAAGGGTGTCTTAGAGGAAAGCATGGTAAAGGTAGAAGAGTTTAAGAAGGCAATTAGTGTACGGCAAGGCAGCTAATTGCATAGCAGAGTGTTAAACAGTAAGGCCAGTGTTTTCCTGGGTGTTCTCAATATTGATTCCAGGCCCCATAAAATCTCATGGCATCAGGTCCACATGCAAGGAAAGCTCTGATGATTTCTTAATGCCCTCCCTCATATTGAATACCATGAAAGAAGCAAATTCAATGTCCATCGCCAAGAGTGGCTCAGTGACATTACTGCTGACTGAGCAAAACCCTAATGGCTGAAACTGCTAAACCAGGCCTGTAGCAGATGATAATGGATGAGGAAAAATCATACTTGACATTGACATAAATGGGACTGGTGAGGAATCCCGATACTCTACATAGGTAGAGTATCCCATCCTCCCCCTCCTCTAACCTTAAAAGAGAGAGACTCAGAGGAAGAGCAGGTAAGTTTGTTTTTGTTTTTGCTTGGTGAGCTGTAAGGGCTTTGGCTCTCTGGGCTTAAGCAAAAGGGTGAGGCAGGGTAAGTTTATAAGTTTTTTTTAATTACCTTTTTCTCTCCTGTATTTCTGAAAAGAGGCAATTATGACTCTTGAGGCCAGTACATTGTAGCCATATGTTGGAGGTCCTGGAGGCTCCTGGTCTCCCAGACATCCATACCTGTGCTCGGTGTGAGGAGCTGCGGATCCTAAGGGACTGGGTTAAGGAATTGGAACTGCAGCTCGAGGACCTTCGACTCATTAGGGAGAATGAGGAGGCAATTGACAGGAGCTACCAGCAAGTGGTCATACCAGGGCAACGGGAGGAAGGCAAGTGGGTAACTGTTAGGAAGGGGAAAGCTCGTGTGATGGAGAACACTCCGGTGGATGTCTCCCTTCATAACAAGTACTCGTGTCTGAGTACTGCTGGAGAGGACAGCTCACCTGGGGGAGGCAGTAGTAGTCGCGTCTCTGGAGCTGAGCCCGTCCCAGTAGTACCAAAAAGTAAAGAAAAGAGAAGAGCCGTGTTAATAGGGGACTCCATAGTGAGGGGGTCAGACAGGCATTTTTGCAGACGCAGACGGGAGTCATGGATGGTGGTCTGTCTCCCTGGAGCTGGGATGTCTCTGGACGCATCCCAGATATCTTGAAAGGGGAGGGGGAGAAGCTGAAGGTTGTGGTCCATATAAGTACCGCTGATGAAGGTAGGAAGAGGGAAGGGGTCATGAAAAGGGATTATAGGGAACTAGGTAGACAGCTGAGAAAGAAGAACGCAGAGTTAGTAATCTCAGGATTGCTGCCTGTGCCACAGGAAAGTGAGAGCAGGAATAGAATGAGGTGGAGGGTTAATGCATGGCTGAGAGACTGGAGCAGGGGGCAGGGGTTCCGGTTCTTGGATCATTGGGACCTCTTTAGGAGCAGGTATGACCTGTACAATAAAGATGGGTGGCACTTAAATCCCAGGGGGACCAGTATCTTGGCGGGAAGGCTGGCTAGGGCTTCTGGAGGGACTTTAAACTAGAAAGGTTGGGTGGAGAGAATCGAGATGAGGTGACTGGGAGCAAGGAGGTTAGTTCCCAAGTAGAGAAGGATTATAGACAGTATGAGACGGAGATTAGACAGGTGATGGAGAAGGGAAGTACCCAGACTGAGGGTCTGAGGTGTGTCTATTTTAATGCCAGGAGTGTAGTGAATAAAGTGGATGAGCTCAGGGCCTGGATTGCTGCTTGGAAATGTGATGTGGTGGCCATTACAGAGACTTGGATGTCTCAGGGACAGGGTACTTAAGATGCCAGGATTCAGATGCTTCAGGAAGGACAGGGAGGGAGGTAGAAGAGATGGGGGAATGGCACTGTTGATCAGGGACAGTGTCACAGCTATAGAGAAGGAGGATGCCATGGAGGGACTGTCTATGGAGTCTCTGTGGGTGGAAGTTAGGAACAGCAAGGGGTCGAAAATTTTGCTGGGTGTTTTTTATAGGCTGCCCAATAGTGACAGGGATGTTGAGGTGCAGATAGGGAAACAGATCCTAGAGAGATGTAGAAATAACAGAATTGTCATGATGGGAGACTTTAATTTCCCAAACATTGACTGGAATGTCCCCAGGGGTTCAATGGTGAGGAGTTTGTTAGGTGTGTTCAGGAGGGTTTCCTGACACAGCAGGTGGATAAGCCTATGAGAGGAGAGGCTATACTTGACCAGGACAGGTGTCGGATCTGTCGATAGGAGAGCATCTTGGGAATGGTGATCATAATTCTATCTCCTTCACGATAGCATTGGAAAGAGATAGGATCAGGCAGGATAAGAAGGTGTTTATCTGGAGTAGAGGGAAATATGAAATCATTAGGCAGGAAATTGGAAGAGTAAACTGGAAGGAGGTGTTCTTGGGGAAAAGTACTGAAGGAAGGTGGCGGATTTTCAAGGAATGTTTGTCTGGAGCTCTGCACGACAATGTTCCGGTGAGACAAGGAGGTTTTGGTAGGTCAAGAGAACCGTGGTGCACAAAGGTTGTGATGAACCTAGTTAGGAAGAAAAGAAAGTTGTACAATAGGTTCAGGGAGCTAGAGGATGTTAAGGATCTAGAGGCGTATAAGACTTGTAGAAGGGAGCTTAAAAAGGAAATTAGAAGAGCCAGAAGGGGTCACAAGAAGGCTTTGGCAGGTAGGATTAAGGAGAATCCCAAGGCATTCTATAAATATGTGAAGAGTAAAAGGATGAGAAGAGAAGGGATAGGACCTATAAAAGGTGAAGGAGGAAAAGTCTGTGTGGAACCAGAAGAAATGGCAGAGGTGCTTAATAAGTACTTTGCCTCAGTATTCACAGTGGAAAGTGATTTGGGGGGTTGTACTACAGGAATGCGGCAAACTGAAAAGATTGAGTATGTGGACATTAAGAAAGAGGAGGTGTTGGAACTGTTAAATTCCATCAAGGTAGATAAGTCACCAGGTCCAGATGGGATGTACCCCAGGTTACTGTGGGAGGTGAGGGAAGTGATTGCAGAGCCCCTGGCGATGATCTTTGTGTCATCGATGGAGACGGGAAAGATTCCAGAAGATTGGAAGATTGTGGATATGGTGCCTATTTTCAAGAAGGGGAACACGGATAGTCCGGGCAATTACTGACCAGTGAGTCTGACCTCAGTGGTCGGTAAGTTGATGGTGAAGATTCTGAGAGATAGGATTTATGAACATTTAGAGAAATTCAATATGATCAGGAACAGTCAACGTGGCTTTGTTAAGGACAGATCGTGCCTTACGAGCCTAGTTGAATTCTTCGAAAATGTGACTGAACACATTGACAAAGGAAGAGCAGTGGACGTGGTTTACATGGATTTCAGCAAGGCGTTTGATAAGGTCGCCCATGCAAGACTTCTTGAGAAGCTGAGAGGTCATGGGATCCAAGGGACTTTGGCTTTGTGGATCCAGAACTGGCTTGCCTGCAGAAGGCAGAGAGTAGTTGTGGATGGGTCTTTTTCTGCATGGAGGTCAGTCACTAGTGGAGTGCCCCAGGGATCTGTTCTAGGACCCTTGTTGTTTGTCATTTTCATAAATGACCTGGATGAGGAAGTGGAGGGATGGGTTAGTAAGTTTGCCGACAATACGAAGCTTGGGGTGTTATGGATAGTCTGGAGGGATGTCAGAAGTTGCAGCAAGACATAGATAGGATGCAAGACTGGGCGGAGAAATGGCAGATGGACTTCAACGCGGATAAATGTGTGATGATCCATTTTGGCAGGACCAATGGGATGAAGGAGTGTAATATCAAGCGTAGGAGTCTTGGCAATGTTGAGGAGCAGAAGGATCTTGGGGTCCGGGTCTATAGGTCTCTTAAATCTGTCCCACAAGTGGAGAATGTGGTCAAGAAGGCATATGGTGTACTGGCCTTCATTAATAGAGGAATTGAGTTTAGGAGTCGGAAGGTAATGCTGCAACTTTATAAGACCCTTGTCAGACCCCACTTGGAGTATTGTATGCAGTTCTGGTCGCCTCACTATAGGAAGGATATGGAAGCTATTGAGAAGGTGCAGAGGAGATTTACAAGGATGTTGCCTGGATTGGGGGGCATGCCTTATGAAGATAGGTTGAGAGAGCTAAGTCTCTTCTTCCTGGAGAGACGAAGGTTGAGAGGCGACCTGATAGAGGTTTATAAGATGTTGAGAGGAATAAATAGAGTGGATTCTCAGAGGCTATTTCCCAGGGCTGACATGGTCGCTACAAGAGAACACAGGTTTAAGGTGCTGGGGGGCAAATACAGAGGAGATGTTAGAGGTAAGTTTTTCACTCAGAATGTGGTGAGTGAATGGAATCGGTTGCCGTCAGTGGTGGTAGAGGCGAACTCGCTGGGGTCTTTTAAGAGACTTCTGGATGAGTACGTGGGATTTAATGGGATGGGGAGTTACGGATAGTTCTATGGCGTGGTAGGTATAGATATGATCGGCACAACTTGTGGGCCAAAGGGCCTGTTTATGCTGTAGTGTTCTATGTTCTATGTATGTTCTATTGCCTTAACAATCAACCTGTTCAAAAGGCATCTGTCCGTGGCATATTGGTAGGACTGAGCATAGCTCTGTCTTTGAGAAAATGATCATTCCTCACATATAACACTATATTAGAATAAATAGATTTTGAACAGATCTAGCAGCTCAAAATTGGGCATCTGTGAAGAGCTGTGAGCCATCAGCAGCCACAGAAGCATATTCAACCAAATTCTGTAACCTCAGCTTGGGATCTCCCTTGGTTTAGTATTATCATCAAGCCAGGTGATCAACATTGATTCAATGAAGAGTTCAAGATGGTATGGCAGGTGCAGTAACAGGTATGTCTGAACATGAGGTGCCAATCAGATGAAGTTTACTAAACTAATGAACAACATGCATATTAAACAGCAGAAACTGCAGGTGATAGACAAAACTATTCAATTCCACAACCAATGGATCAGATCTAAGCTCTGAAATCATGCCACATCCAGTCCTGAATGTGGATGGATAATTAAACAATTATCAGGAGGACAAGGATTCATAAATATGATGTGGGAGCCCAGAACATCAGTGCAAAAGATAAGGCTGAAACATTTGTAACTATCTCCAACCACAAGTTTCAAGTGAAACTATGGCGCAGTAATTAGTCGCTGGAAATCATGGGGAGAACTCTCCATTTTTTGGAATCATAGCTAGTACAAAGAAAGATGGTTGTGGTCATTGGAGGCTAATCATTTCAGCCCCAAAACATCACTGCAGGTGTTATAGAACATAGAAATATAGAACAGTACAGCACAGTACAGGTTCTTCAGCCCTCAATGTTATGCTGAGCTATGTCCAAACCCAAGATCAAGCTATTCCACTCTCTATCATTCTGGTGTGCTCCATATGCCTATTCAGTAACCGCTTGAAAGTTCCTTAAGTATTCGACTCCACTATCACAGCAGGTAGTGCATTCCACACCTCAACCACTCTCTGAGTAAAGAACCTATCTCGGACATCTCTCCTACATTTTCCACCATGAACCTTACAGTTATGCCTGAACCTTATAGTTATGTTCTTCACAGTATGTCCAAGGCGCAACCATCTTCAGCTGCTTGATCAACAACCCCATCATAAGGTCAGTAGTCTGGATATCTGCTGATGATTGCACAATATTCAATACCATTTGCAATCCTGAGATACTTAAGCAGATCCATGTAATTACGCAGCAAAACCATTACCATTAAGACTTAGACTGATAAGTAGCAAGTGATTAATGGCTATGAGCATCTTCATCCAACAAGAGTGAATCTAACCATTGCCATTTGACATTTAATGGTATTATCATCACTGAATGCCTCACCATCAACATTCTGGAAGTTACCATTGACCAGAAACTGAATTGGATCAGGCATATAACACCAGGGCTACCAGAGCAAGTGGGAATTCTGTGATGAGCAACACACCTTCTGACTTCCAAAGTCTGTCTGCCATCTACAAGGCTCAATTCAGAAGTGTGATGGTATAGTTTCCATTTGCCTGGATGAGTTCAGCTTCAACAACACTCAAGAGGCTCAACACCATCCAGGACAAAACAGCCCACTTGGATGGTACCTCATTCACCAACTTAAACATTCACGTCCCCTGTCACCAATGCACAGTGACAGCTGTGTCTACAAACATACCATACCAACTTACTAAGATTCCTTCGACAGCATCTTTCAAACATATGGCTTCTACCTCCCAAGAGGATATGGACAGCAGATGCATGGGAATATCATTAAGTTCCCACCCAAGCCATACACCATTCTGACTTGGAAGATTATTTTTATCGTCGCTGGATCAAAGTACGAAAATGCCTTCCTATCAGCACTGTGGGTATTCCTAAACCAGGTAGACTTTAATGGTTCAAGAAGACAGCTAACCAACAGCTTCTCAAGGGCAGTAAGGAGTGGGCAAAAATGCATAATGTTGATATCCCATAGAAGAATAAAATTGCAGTAAATATTCATAGGTTTTTAAATCATTGAAGGCAAGAACAAAGTCCAAGTTTCTTCGCATCATTCTCCTTACTAAATTTACTGGTTAGCTATCATGATACACATTGGCATTGCTTTTCCTTGTCAGGGAACATTGTGGCCAAATGTAGCACCCTAACTCTGGCCCTAACAGACCAGGTAACAAAATAAACTGAGAATTGAATGTTAACACATCAAGAGATGCATTATATTCTGAGATATCAGAAGTGTGCTGTCTCCTTTACAATGGACACATGCAGAGGGCAAATGTATTTACTTGCAAAAATAATGTCTGTGCATACTGAACTGTATTGTATTTAGCATTAGTTTATGTGGGTTGGTGCTCAAATCTAGATACAGTAAGGTAGCGGATATGTTATTACACTAACAATCAAGAGGCCTGGATGAATAGTTGAGAGAATGTGAGTTCATATTCCACCTTGGCAGCTTGTGAATTTGAATTCTCAATAAAAGCAGTGAATGAATAGTTGGTTTAGGTAAGAATGAGCCTGAAATTATTCACGTGTCATTAAAACCCAGTTGGCTCATTAACATCTTATTAGTAAGGAAAACTAAACATTCTTCTACCATTATTTAGTAACTATCCTCTGCGGTGACCTAGTGAGTGATATGGAAGGTTCAGGCATAACTGTAAGGTTCATGGTGGAAAATATAGGAGAGATGTCCGAGATAGGTTCTTTATGAGCTGAAGCATTGAATACAAGAGCAAGGAGATTATGATGGACTTGTATAAAACACTCGTTGCACTATAGCTAAAGTACTGTGTGCAATTCTGGTTGCCATATTATAGCAAAGTTGAGACCGTGCTAGAATTGTGCAGAGGAGATGTTGCTTGGGCTGGGGTGTTTTAGCAATAAAGGAAGTCTGGTTAGGCTCAAGTTGTTTTCTTTAGAGAAGAGAAGGCTGAGGGGGAAACCTGATTGAGATGTATAAAATCATGAGGGAGATGGATAGCGTAGATAGGAAGGAACTTTTCTCCTTAGTAGGAATCAATTACCAAGAGGGAAGGGGGCATAGATTTAAGGTAAGAGGCAGGAGATTTATAGAGGAAATCTTTTTCACCCAAAGGGTGGTGGGAATCTGGAACTCACTGTTTGAAAGTGGGGTGAAGCTGGGAACATTCAAAACATTTTAAGAAACAATTAGATGTGCACTTGAAATGCCATAGCATATAAGGCTGCAGACCAAGTCTGGAAAATGTGATTAGAATAGATAGATAGATACAATGGGCTGAAGAATCTCTTATTGTGCTGTAAAATTCTATGGCTCTATAAGCTATTCCAGTTATGAAAGTTTGACAAATTGGGATGAACAGTAAGTGTTTTGAATTTCTCAAGAATCTATGAAATCTTCATACATTTCCTGACAGTCCAAACAAAGGTGTCCTAAATCAAATGAATTGAGCAGAAAGACACAAATCTAATAAGGTTGAAGCAGTAAAGACAGTAAATCTGCATCAGCTAATTTCAAAACTGGAAATACGTTTTGCCAGTTTTTTTTTCATGGTTACTTAGTTTCTTTCAATGCATCCATCATTCTACTGGCTTCAGCCTCCTTAAACAATGCAATAAATTGGTTATTATGAACCCCGCTGATGTTAAACGTGAAGTCATCCCAAAGCCTAGAAGGGTAACTTGAGATAAAACAGAAAATACTGGAAAATCTCAGCAGGTTTGACAGCATCTGTGGAGAGAGAATACAGCCAATGTTTCAAGTCTGATGACTCTTCAGATTCGAGTCTGCAATATTTTGCTTTTATCTTGGGGTAACTTGGGATACCAGTCCATAGTGATGTATGTGTTTTTTTTGGTGTTTTGTGAGGAACAATGTACAACTCAAAAAGAGAAAATGCTAGAAAATCTCAGCAGGTCTGGCAGCATCTGTAAAGAGAGAAAGGAGCTGACGTTTCGGTCCATATGATACTTTGTCAAAGAAGTACAACCCAATTAGGAAACTGGATATTTTGTGAACAATTTGTAAAGATTGTTTATTAACTTAAAAACAAAAACAGATGACAAGAGGATTATAATGCTCTTTAACACTTAAGGGTACTGGTGGCTATACACACATAATTTTACATGAAACTATCCCTTGGTTCCCAAAACTACTTACATTCACCTGAACTCTGCAATATTCCTTTTCCCAACCACATCCAATATTAAGTAACTTTATGAGCTAAATCCAGCAAATAATTACTACAACCAGATTAAGTTGGCCACGTCTGGGAAATAGTCTTCTGGTTCAGCGAAGGTAGAAAATGGCGGCTTCTCTCAGGTGGATATAGTTGCAACTTTTGTACTCCTGATATTTAGTTGTCTCTCTCTTTCATCCTCCTGCATTTCTGTAGTACGGACTCTACAGTTGTACCATTTCTTTCCCTTTGATTTTCTCTTTCTATGAAATCAGTTTTTGGCAGATATGTGTCAATTTCTCTACTTTGAAGTTACCACTTATATAACTCCATGTTTTCTCTAGTCACATACATAAAATACTTATTTCCCACTGATAGGCTAGTTCATATCTCATTATTTCTCCAGCTGTCTGCTTCTAATTATTATAATCCAGGTAAGAAACTCCAAGGTATTTATAAAGTCAGCCTAGCCCACAGGTTTTGCATTTTAAATTTGGCTAAGGAAATCATAAGCTATTTCACTGAAGACATGATTCAAGTGACCCACTAGGAGCTTTTATCAAACAAAATTTAAGGATACAGTTGACAGAAAATTAGTCATAACTTTACCAATTACAAACAAGAAAAAGACTTAATATTGTAAAAACCTTAACAAATAAATGCATTGTTCCAATATAATAAATATCCATATAAACATAAAACAGGTTTAGCACAGAAAATAAAACTGCTCACATGATTTTGCAGTTCAGCAATACTTACTGTGCCTTAGTACTTTGGATAGAGAATTGAAACTCTGGCTTCTTTGTTCTGGAAATCCCAGCAGCTTGAGACAGAGATAATGCCACTGCTGGCCTCTAGCTAGCAAACCACCAACAGAAGAATTTTTGCTCTAGACAGCAAGAAAAATGCAAAATAACTAAACATCATAATTTCTAATACCAGAGAGAGACATAGAACACTGCATCCAGCCTAAAGTCCAAACACCTTCTAACAAAACCACAGTCAAAACTGAAAGTAAAAGAACTCTTGTCACCTAACCTGTCAATCATTCTTCCCCCTAACAATTCAAAAGGGTTATAAACTCCAGGACATTGCATTAGATCCTGACTAAAAATAAACAAAACCCCATTTAAATCATTTAAGCAGCAATAAAAGGAAATCTAATCAGGTAGCCAGTTCAACAATAAAAAAAAGCAAAAAAAAAAACAACTGGCTCACAAACTGCAGAGAAAAATACATTTCTTAAGGGCACAGTAGTGTCATACCAATTAACTCCCTGCTTTGACTTTGTTTCTCATAATCTTAATTTTCCCCAATTCTTAGCAGTTAATTAGCAAAGAAGTGAAATATCTAAATGAGTGATTATTAACAGACTGCAAAGAAAAATGTGTGCAAATAGGAATTTTTCATAAATCCCAATTAACACTACAGAACAAGTACAATTAATTCACTCCTGACTGAACTCAGCCCTCAGTTCAATCTGGTGACTTTTTTTCTCTTAACAGCCTTCAAGAGAAGTTCTGATGACAACCTTGCAAACTGGCACATTCCAAAATCCAGGACTACATGCTAAGGGATGCGCAAAAGGTTGGGGCAGCCACCATAGAGGCATAATGGGGAAAGGTCATTGACTAAGACCTTTCAGCCACACTAAACCAAGGGGAGCAGAACACTCTCAGACCAAATGTATACGGTGAACCTCATACAGTGAGTATTGAAACACCTTGGAGTACAACTATGTTGACAACTTTTGAATCCCTTTGCAAATTGTAAAGACCATTTTGAAATGTCTGTAATGTTTTTATGACTGTATTCAAGCACCTCAGAGTGTAACTTGATGTATGTAAAGAACCTGAATATTATTGCACTTTGTGTGATAGCCATTTTGGAATGAATGTAATGTTCTTTCAGATATTCCATGAAAAAGTACAATTTTGCAACACAAAAAGTTCTGATGACAGCCTTCACTGAATTTACAATAGCATTCATCAGTAAACTCCCTGTAACAGAAGAAGGAAGTGAAACTGACTTGACAGTTGATTTATTTCTTGTTAATAGTTTATTGATTTACTTCATTCTTCCATTTCAAACATTTATAAATAGACTATTTTATAAATGATTGTTTTGTTAATAAAATTGTTAGCAATTAATTAGCAAAATTAGTTCACTTCTTTGCTAGACCTATTAGTTCTCAAATGGAGTGGATGGCCATAATAGGGGAATCATGGATAATTTATTGAAAAAAATGATTCACTTGTAGAAACTAAATAGCTTTCCACTCAGCTGAAACTTGATCTAATATACACTGTGGGCTGCCAGTGAGACTTAGAGGTTGAACTGTGGGATGTAATGTGGGCTTGGTTTGAGATCTGGCCAGCAGTTGACATTGACTGTCATTGCATAGGCATGATGATATTGCTATGCATTGCAGTTCATTTTCCATAGTAATACCTTGTCTGTAAGTATTTTGAAAGAAAAACTCTGAAACATTTCTTTGGAGAAATTCAATGCATTTACACTGAAATCCCTGTTCTTTTAAACATGTGAGAGTGCCATCTATGACCTTAGGACAATCCAAAGTACTTTACAGCCATTAAATACTTTCAAAGTGTAATTATGATCCAAAAAGTATTTTTTTCTGCCCAATATCTATGAAAATGAATGCCATGACTCAGGGATCTTGGAATGAAACCTTACAGTAAAATATAACGCATACCTTTAGGTAATTTCTTTATGAAGTGTTAACTGAATAAGCACCCTACTGAGATCAGGTACAAGCTTCAAAATCAATAGCTGCCTTATTGTATAGTGGTATACAGTTTCACACAATGGAAGCACTGTTTGTGAGATGTAACTTTCACTTCAAACATAGTGCAAGACATAGGACTTTAATCCTTTGAAGCTAAGCTGGCTCAGGCTGCAAAGATGCATTTATCTGCTGGCTGAGTAACTACAAATAATTGAGCTTGCTCCCATGCAAGCTTGTGCAATTGGGTTCTGGGCTTGTCAGAACCATCAGGTTTACTAATGCCCTTGAGGGTCTGGTCTGTATGTGAATCCAAACCTACAACAATATGGCTGACTTTTGGAAATGGCCAGCAAGGAACTCTGTCCTGTCAAGGGATGTCTCGTAGTTCTGAATCAGGTTGTCTAGATTCAAGTCTCTCCTTAGGACTCTCAGCTCTGACAAAGAGTCATCCAGACTCATTGGTCTTAATCTCGATCCACAGATGCTGTCAGACCTACTGAGATTTCCAGCATTTTCTGTTTTGGCTCTTGGACTTGTTGGAAAGGTGTTTGTGGTGCTGTTCAATAGGCTGCCAATAAAACACTTGCCCACTAAGGCACAAAGGGAAAAAAAGTATGTGAAGGTTCAGGCCAAACAATTTTATCAAAGAACAATGGAAAAGTAAGGAAGTGCAGTGATTCAAGAAGATTATTCACTACCACCTATCAAGGGCAATTAAGGATAGGAAATAAATGCTGGACTTGCCAGTATTCTATATGTCTCAGGAGCAAGAAAAGAATAACAGGACTCAGGACAGAGCTTGCCCTCAGGACTGTGTATTATATACCTCTCACGGCATTTCATTTTCTCACAATAAATAGGCACCAATACTGAGCAAATACAATCCATTAAATAACATGAAAACAGTAAACGTTGAAAATACTCATTAGGTCTGGAAGTGTCACCAACATGTTCTGTTTTTGTTTCAGATTTTCAGCATCCGTCATACTTCGCTCTTGTGAAAACAATTTGTTGTGGACCTGAGATGCTCAATTTGTTGTGGACCTGAGATGCTCAATTTGTTGTGGACCTGAGATGAATAAATGTGACCTTTCCACCAAATGGATCCCTCACATTTCATTGGTCACAGCTTTATGAATTGGAGCATGGTGGCCCCATCCCCTTGGGTGACACAGGCTTCTCCCTATCAAACTGACACCACCAGATTGAAAGCTTGCATAAGTTTGAAAACAAATCCCTGCACAGACAGGAGTTAATTTGACACATTTTGCCATAGCTCTTAACATTTTTGTAGAATCTAGAAATGATACCAAGGGCACATTTTTTTACACCGCTTTCAGTAATAGAACATAGAACAATAGAACATTTATTTGCTTAGACATTAGATTTCTATTAGTCTTAATGTCATAAGGAAAACAATGTGTCTTGAGAGATGGCGCAAGAGGGAGGAATTCAAATTCCTGGATGTTGGAACTGATTCTGGGAGAGATGGGACCAATACAAATTGGATGGTGTGCACCTGGGTAGGACTGGAACAAACGTCCTGGGGGAATGTTTGCTAGTGCTGTTGGGGAGGGTTTAAACTAATGTGGCAGGGAAAGGGAACTCCTGGATGGATGGGTACATGGGGACTCTGGGATATTATAACTATTACTGAAACATGGCTAAAGGAAGGACAGGACTGGCAACTCAATGTTCCAGGGTACAAATGCCATTGGAAAGATAGAACAAAAGGTAAGACAGGAGGGGGAGTTGCGTTTTTGATTAAAGAGAACATCATGGCAGTACCAGGAGGGGATATATCTGAGGGTTCGCCAGTTGCTTCTAAATGGATAGAACTGAGAAATAAGATGGGGGAAATCACTTTGATAGGGTTGTACTATAGGCCCCCAAATAGTCAGCAGGACATTGAGGAGCAAATATATATGGAGAACACAAATAATTCCAAGAAAAATAAAGTGGTAATAGTAGAGGACTTTAACTTTCCCAACATGGACTGGGGCAGTCTAATATTAGTATTTAGGAGGAATTTCTCAATCAGTATGTGGATGCCAGACTAGAGAGGGGGCAAAACTTGACCTCCTCTTGGGAAATAAGGAAGGGCAGGTGACAGAAGTGAGACTTTGGGACCAGGGATCATAAATCCATTAGTTTTAAGAAAGCTTAGGAGAATGATAGGTCTGTCCCAGAAGTTAAAATTCTAAATTGGAGTAAGGCCAATTTTGATGGTATTAGACAGGAACACTCAAAAATTGATTGGGAAAATCTGTTAACAGGCAAAGAGACAGTTGGTAAGTGGGAGGCTTTCAAAAGTGTTTTAACCAGAATTCATGGTAAGCACATCCCTTTTAGAGTGAAAGGCAAAGCTGGTAAAAGTAAGGAGCTCTGGATGATTCAGGATGTTGAGGTCCTGGTCAAAAAAAAGGAGGCATATGACATGCATAGGCAGCTAAGATCAAGTGGATCCCTTGAAGAGTGTAGAGGTTGTAAGAGTAGAGTTAAGAGAGAAATCAGAAGAGCAAAAAGGGGGACATGAAATTGCTTTGTCAGATAAGGCAAAGGAGAATCCAAAGAGCTTCTACAAATACATGAAGGGCAAAAGAATAACTAGGGAGAGAATAGGGGCTCTTAAGGATCAACAAGGTCATCTATGTGCAGATCAACAAGAGATGGGTGAGATCTAAATGAATATTTCTCATCGGTATTTATTGTTAAGAAAGGTATGGATGTTAGGAAACTTGAGGAAATAAATATTGATGTCCTAAGGAGTGTACATATTACAGAGGAAGTTCTGGAAGTCGTAAGGTGCATCAAGGTAGATAAATCCCAGATCTGATGAAATGTGTCCCAAGACATTGTGGGAGGCTAGGAGAAAATTATGGGTCCCCTAGAGAGATATTTGAATCATAGACAGGCGAAGTGTCTGAAGATTGGAGGATAGCAAATGTTATGCCTTTGTTTAAGAAGGGCTGCAGAGAAAAGCCTGGGAACCACAAACCGGTGAGCCTAATGTCTATAGTGGGTAAGTTGTTAGAAGGTATTCTAAAAATCAGGATCTACAGGCATTTAGAGAAACAAGGATTGATTAGCGACTGTCAGCGTGGCTTTGTGAGTGGAAAATCATGTTTCATGAATTTGATTGAGTTTTTTAAAGGGTAGGTGAGGGTAGTGCTGTTCACATGGTCTATATGGATTTTAGCAAGACCTTTGGCAAGGTACTGCATGGTAGATTGTTGCATTAGGTTAAACCCCAAGGGATCAAGGGTGAGGTAGCCAATTGGATACAAAATTGGCTTGATAACAGAAGTGTAGAGGGTTGTTTTTCAAACTGGAGGCTTGTGAACAGTGGGGTGTCTCAGGGATCGATGCTGGGTCTGCTGTTATTTGTTATTTAGATTAATGATTTGGATGAGAATTTATGGGCCATGGTTAGTAAGTTTGCAGATGACACAAAATTAATGGCATAATGGACAGTGAGGAAGGTTATCTCAGATTACAACGGGATCTTGATCAATTGGGCCAGTGGACTAATGAATGACAGATGGAATTTAATTTAGATAAATATGAGTGATGCATTTTGGTAGACTGAATTGCGGCATGACTTCAGAATCATGGAGCCCCTACAATGCAGAAGGAGGTCATTTGGCCCATCAAGTTTGCACCAACCACAATCCCACCCAGGCCCTTATCCTCACAATTGCATGTATTTCCTTAGCTAGTCCCCTTGACATTAAGGTGCAATTTAGCATAGCCAATCCACCTGACACATGCATCCTTGGAATTTGGGAAGAAACCGGAGCACCTGGAGGAAACCCACATAGACATGAGCCAAGCCAGAAATCGAACTTGGGTCCTGCCCCTTGTGAGGCAGCAGTGCTAACAACTGTGCCATGATGCCACTCAAACCTACTCCATTAATGGCAGAAAGTTGGGTAAAGTTATAGGACAAGAGATCTATGAGTAGTGGTTACAGCTCCTTGAAAATGGAGTCACATAGAGTGGTGAAGAAGGCATTCAGCATGCTTAGTTTCATTGGTCAGAACATTGAGACATCTTGTTGAAATTGTACAAGACCTTGGTAAGGTCACACTTGGAATACAGTTCTGGTCACACTATTATGGAAAGGATATCATTAAACCAGAAACAACACAGAAAAGATTTACTAGGATGCTACTGCAATTTGTTGCTTTGATTTTAAGGAGAGGCTACATACACTGGGACTTTTTTTCCTGGAATGCATTAGGCTTCAGAGTGATCTTGTAGAGGTCTGTAAAATAATGAGGGGCATAGGTAAACTAGATAGACAACATATTTTCCCAGAGGTAACAGAGTCTAAAACTAGAAGACATAGGATTAGGATGAAAGGAGAAAGATACCAAAGGGTCCAGAGGGGCAATTTGTTTCACTCAGAGGATGGTGAGTGACTGGAATGAGCTGCCAGAGGTAGTAGTAGAGTCTTTTAAAAAGCATTTAGAAAGTTACATGGGTAAGATGGATATAGGGGAATGAGGGCAATTGGGACTAGCTTAGTGGTTAAAGACTGGGTGGCATGAACAAGTTGGGCCAAAGGGCCTGTTTCCATGTTGCAAACCTCTATGATTCTAATAGCTCTTGATGGGCAAGGCTCAAAGCATGGTCAATGCTAAAGTAGCTGAATGCAACGAGAGCAGCAATGTGAAAACTCTAACCTGTAGGTTAGGAAGATACTATCCTGCTTTTACTATCTGGAAAATGAGAAAAAAAAGTCTGTTCAGGAGGTACCAGAGAGAACAATACTTCAGCAAGAATCAACTGAAAAGTTAGAACCATAGAATCCTTACAGTGCAGAAGAAGGCCAATCAGCCCATCAAGTCTGCACCAACTCTCTGAAAGAGCATCTTACCTAAGTCCAGTCCTCACTATTCCCATAGCCTTACCATCTACCATGGTTAAGCCCTCTAAGCTACATCTCTTCAAAACACTAAGGGAGAATTTAGCATGGCCTATCCACCTAACCTGCACATCTTTGGACTATGGGAGGAAACCAGAGCATCTGGAGGAAACCCACACAGACATGGGGACAATGTGCAAGCTCCACACAGTGACCTAAGGCCAGAATTGAACCTGGATCCCAAGCCCTGTGAAGCAGCAGTGCCAACCACTGTGCCGCCCTAAACAAACAAATGCAGGAGAAAGCAAATGGCATAAGCTAATCTGTTGAGTTTTTTAATCTTCCAACAGCAAAACTGTGGCACAGTTTTCCAAAGCACGCACAGCTGCTCCATTGGTAGTGGGGAGGTGGAAAGTTAGGAATTCATTTCTGCAGAAATCTCCCATTCTAGATTGTCAAATTAAACAAAGTGCAATCATAATACACAATATTGTTAAAAGTAATAACCTAATTAACTTCTAATCACAATATGGTTGTGATTTCAAAGTTAATTGAAATCTTTAATAAAGTTGTATTTTCTTTCTGTTGACTACCTTGGCTTAAATTGATATCAGAATCATAGTATCTTATAATTTATAGGGAGAAATTGGGTCCATCGTGCCCTTTCCAGCTCTTTGAAAGAGCTATCCAGTTCTAGTCAGTAAACTTTCGGAAGGATGTGAGAATCCTGAGAGAGTGAAAAGAATGGTTTCAGGAATGAAGATTTTTAATTATGAGGTTAGGTTGGAGAAGTTGAGATTGTTCTCATTGGAGCAAGGGAGATTGAGGGGAGATTTGATAAGTGTACAGAACTATGTTATGTTTAGATAAGATGGACAAAGAAAAACAATTCTCATTAGCTGATAGTGCAAGGGATAGTGGACACAGATTTAAGGTTTAGGGCAAGAAATATAGGGGCTGCAGGTAGAAAAAAGAGGGCTACCTCCTGATCTGCAAAAGATTTCCTTCTTGAAGATAATACCTCCCACTTCCTTTCTGCCCTTTGAAAATTTTTTAATTTATGAAAGCAGCCTACCCATTCCTGTCCAACTGCTCACACCAACTACATTATATCATGGGCAGCACATTATTGGGTCATTGGCTTGATAACAAGCCCAATTGTCCTTAATCATTTATTTAAATATGGAGGATGGGCTGCCTATTTCAGCACCTGCCACCCATCTCCCATATTATGGAGGTGAGCTCGAAGGTGAATAGAAAGGCGGTAGGGTAGGCATCCACCCTATTATATCATCCCAGGGGGGTGCATGTAAAATACACTGCTAGAACTCTCTCCAATTAGTTCCAAAGCTCAACCTTTTCCTGCAATATTCTCCTATTAAAATATTTATGCAATTGACTATTCATGATAATGCAGTACTTTATCAAATTTCCTTGAACCTTCTCCACTCCAAAGACAACAATCCCAGCTTCTTTAAACTCACATCAGAGGTAATCTCTGCATCTTCTTCCAGATCTTGTCATCCTTCCTAAAGTGTCTAGTCACATGATTTTATCAGCTTCTAAGTGCCAGGATGGGAGGACCGGTGTCATGGAAGTTATTCTGTCTCGAAATTCTAGAACATTAACTTTAATCAGCATGAAATCTTCTGGAACTGATTTTTCTTTTAAAGATGGCCATTAAAATATTGCAAAACGATGGCAACTGAGACTCACCTGACTTGCTCTGTGGATTCAAACTGCAGCAGTGTCTTGAAAAGACAAAAGGAACATTAACTCCTGTTAATTAAGTAACTACTTAACTCCTGAAACCACCAAAAGGGTCTTTCCTGACTTAAATGGGTCATTCTGAAACCTCAAGATGGCAAATATTCTAACACATCCCTCCAGGGTGAAAGTCTGCAAACAATAGTCCAGGTTTTCTGCTCATGTATTGAAGCACAACATCACCTTTGGAAAACGAGTCTGTGGAAAACTAAAATAGTAAAAGAATTGTGTTGGTCCCCCTCTAATCTTTAAGTTCTGTCTGCAAACCGCAACTGCAGAAACAACAGCAGCACAGAAAGCATCAATATCTACTGAGGACTGCAACAATCATAAGGTCTCTAGGACTATTCCTTTTCAAGTCCACCAATACAGACAACTCACTTCCTGATAACAAGACTACAACTAACTTTGTATTTTGCAGAAAGTCCATTGCTTTGAGCGAATCCTGCAGAGGTTTCCCAGCAGCAGGAGTGGCAGTGGCTTGGCTGGCTAATCTGAATAATTAATGACCCAATGAAGGACAACCTTTTAGGCCACTAGCTACTGGCAGAACAGGCCTCCTGCCATTTGGAGAGGCTGCCAGCTGGTTGGAAGTAATCTTCCAGCAGCTTCCCAAGGGCCATTGAAGTTGGGAAGCTACTCCCAGTCCTCCAAAAATGCATCAGGAGAAGTCTCCCATTTTATCAGTGGCACTCGCTGCATATGGCCACCTAATTTTTAAATACAAATCACTTTCTTCCATCTACTCCAGCAAAGTCCTCCTCTCCTGGTAACATTGCTGAGCTCCAGAGCTGCCAGCCCTCCAGTTGCTTAGGCAGCATCAGTATCCTGTCCACCATCTTTAATTGGACTTGGTAGTGGCCAATTAAGAGACTGCCTCTGAGAAAATTGCTGAGGCCATGCCGTTGTCTGCCCACCCAGGCTTGGGACTCAAACCTGGCATCAGGACCTTCCCCTTCCAACAGAATTCTGTCCAATACTTCAGCTGAAGATTTATAAAGTTTAGTATAACTTTAAGTATCCTGTAAACGTTTTTGCAGCCTTATCAAGTTATCCAGCTATCTTCAAAGATTTATGTATGTGTATACCCAAGTCTCCATGTCCTAGCACCTCTTTTAGCATTGCTTTATATTAACACTCCTCATTTTTTCCTCCAAATGCATCACAAATTTCTTTAACTTCTCGGTATTAAATTACAGCTGCTGTATTTCTGTCCATTTCACCAGTCTATATCCTCCTAAATCTTTTACAATCCTCACTATTTACCACATTTCTGAGTTAAATATCATGTGCAAACTGCTCCTCTTCAGTTACTTAACTTTACCCATATAGATGTTGTCTTTGATCCCTCAATAAGTACATCACCATTTTAATCATTCCTTCCTTTTTTACTATCCTTATCTTTCCTCAATACACTACAGCTAAGAATATTGAATGCTCATTCCTCTCCTAGTTTGACAATCAGCAATTTGTACTTGCAGCCTACCCATCTTTAATTCCAAATCTCCTGCATTTATGCACACACACACCAAACACAAGTATGCCATGAATTTCTCCTGAATTCCTCTTATTTCTGAATTACTCTTCATTCACATGATGTTTCTCTTTCTAAATCTATGAAGTTTGAAACATCTCTGATGTTTCATCCTTATTTCCCTTCCTCTGTCAAATGAGCTTAAAACTCCCTCACAATGTTGATTTCTGTGCAAGGACTTCTCAGTCTTGTTAAGATGCAACACACCCATCCTGTACAGATCCATCCTGCCCAGAACTGGACCCAATTCTCTAGGAATTGGCAGCCTTCCCTGCAGCTTCATGTCTCCAGACATATATTAACCTGCTTTATCTTGCTGTTCTTGTATTTATTGACAATGATCATAATTCAAAGATTCCTGCTTTTCCCTTTCTCTCTTGTCCTGAAACTCTGACTGTGGGACCCCAAACCTTTTCCTTCCTATGCCATTGGTTCCAAAATAAATTATGGCTTCTGGCTGTTTCACCAATCGTCCACTAACTCAGCCTACTATATAACGTTCTGCACTCAGTTGATGTATTTTACCTTAACTGGTACCAGAGAAACAATGTATGATTCACACAGATAATTTCAAAAATGCCTGCCTATCCTCCTGACTATTGACTTCCCAATAACCAATGAATTTTTGCAATGGAGTCATTTATAAGATCATGCTGGAAATATGCTCCAGAACATTGTTTTTCAAATTTTTTCCGGCGACCCACTTTTATCAAATGGCCATCCCTCGTGACCCATTTCACATACGGTGTAGTTCTAACATTATACAATATATTAAACTTCAGGGGGTCTGTTTCAGATCCATTTTCCAATTTATTCAATCATATTCTGACAAAAGAAATTAGTGTTAGAATTTTGTAAACTCCTCCCAATGTGTACATTCAAAATGAATGTCTAAAATTAGACAATACTCTCATTCACTGTGCATCAAACATCCACTGAAAATTGACTATTGTTTATTTGTGACAGATTTCTTGTTTAAATTGCAGAGCTCACCATTTCAGCGTTCTGCTTTTAGCTGAAAATCCAATAGGACAATCACCAATTCTTGATCTGTTACCATCCCATCAATTAACCTCCCTGGCAGGTGGGATATGTCACATCAATAACAACATTTTGCTGCAACCAAAGAAAGACTGTGGTTAATGTGTTAATTATCCGTTCTCACATACATGTGTAGTTAAAAAAAATAAATAAAACGTCTCAATGTTTTCCTGTTTTTCAGGCATCATCTTATTTTGAAATTGATTTAACAACAAAATATTTTTATGCAAGGGAAAAATAATGAGTTGGATTGTGAAATAATGACTATACTCGTCAAACTCTGAAGTTATAGCCTGCCTTCATGGTGGGAAATTTGAGATTCAGGCAAAGCCTTATCCTTTTCTTTCATAAAGTGCATGTAAATTGTTTCAGGCAATACTAAGCTTTTCCTCCGCATCAAAAGTCCTCTTGCTGACTATGTAATCTCAGAGATACTCATTATCATATAAAATGTGCCCTATTAACAGAACATCCCACATTTTTTTTTAGCAGGGTCACAGAACATCCAGAATTTTCCAACTGTTCACGCCAATGGAATTTTCCCATCTCGCTGAAGTGAACAGAGATTTGGCTGGGCTCCAAATTCTCTGACTTTGCTGCAGTGGGAGTGTTGCACAAATGGCAGCGTTTTTTTTAAACATAATCACAGAACGTCCCCCATCCTGTTGTACAGTTTCAGTTTACTGAACAGCAAGATTTTATCTGGCAACCCATTTTCAACATCCCAAGACCCATCCACGGTTTGAAAAATTCTGCTCCAGACTGCAATCCTTTAATGTGTCGTAATGCTTACAGGTTCCAGCATTGGAAATCCATTTGTGAGTGCCACATACACAGGAAAATCCTGTACAACCTGACTCTTCATATACCGCCAGGCAATCACTTACTATTCTCCTGAAGTGACCAACTTTGAAATTTGCAGCCTCCTTGCAGTGACACCAGCTGGTCCTTAAGGCTGGGAACTCTGAATTTAATTCTAGGCAGCTGGAGGCACTTCCTACACACATGGCTATTCAAGACACACGAGTCATCCAGGAGATTCCATGTTGCACTGGGTATGTGGCAATGTCCCATCATTTTAAAGTTACTATCTTTTTATATGTATATACATACATACATACAGCTATATATATATGTCAGTTGTAGTTTAGAAACCCCTTACCTCCAATATAAACATGGAAGTAAACACTATAAATGAACAGATTGTTAATGCTTATACATCACTTGAGAATGTCTTGTCAATGACAGGATGTTTTGACATTCTTTTTAAATACTTCTTAAATATGTATGTGGGCACCATTGGCAAAGCCAGCATTTGTTGCCTAGCTCTAATTGCCCCCGAGAAAGTGCTGATGAGCCATCTTTGTGAACTGCTGCTGTCCATTTTCCCTCATCAGGCGCCAACTGTGAGTGACTCAGTCCATTTTTTTAAGCCATTTCAAAATTTACTGGTTGAGTTCCTTACTAAAGGCACTGAGATTGCAGCATAATTTACATTGTCTTGCTTTCTTGTATGAGTTTCTTTATTGCAAATCTATTTCTCGCTATTAAATCATTAAGCACACAGCAGAGATCATTTCTCATTCTGCAGCTGCTTCTGTCTATCACTTTTGGCAGCAAATTACCAAAAGTTATAAAATAGGGGGAAAAATTGAATCGATAAAGCCACACAAACAAGCAGATCTTCTGATATGGGTGAGAACTATGAATTTTAAAAAGTGTGCTGGATCTCACTTGTGATTAACATAAAGCATGCTTTCAGAAACTGTCACCTCAAGACAAAAGCACAATAATCTTTCCAAAATGTGTACTGTTTTGATCAAGAATATTTCAGAATTGAACTAATAATCATGATAATACCTAGAAATAACTTACCTTTTTTAAACACTCCTGTAACGATTTCTCTATATTTAATTACCAGGGCATTACTGCTACAAAGTAAATTATGCTGCAATCTCAATGTCTTTAGTCAGGAACTTCACCAGTAAATTTTGGGATGGTTTAAAAAAATGGAGTGAGTCACTCACACCATAATTTCCTGGAAATAGTGATGATGTGCACCATGGTTACAATGTCATACTCTAGTCCAGAACTGTCTGAGGCACAGACAGACCTTCTATACATAGGCCCACTGAGTGATAGCCAAGCAGTTGTAGCTTGGTTCTCTTCAAGGGGTTATTTTTTCTTGACATTCTTCTCCTCCAAAGCAGAGCACAAGAAATGAATTCAAATTATGCATCCAGAAGACCTCTCTAAATTTAAATGTGTTAAAGGGCATGAATGCCTGGAAGATAATATTTAATCCTACTTTCAGACAACTCAGTTTTCTTGTATTCCTTCCCAGAAGGTGTTAGTTCTTTGCTGGGGAACTTCAAGTCATACAATGGTAGAGGAATACAGCATGGAAATGGGCCCAATCCATGTCGACCATGGTGCCCCCCCAACTCTCCCAATTGTCCATGTTTGACAGGATATATGCTGAGAGGATGCTTCCCCTCGTGGGAGAATCTAGGACCAGAGGGCATAGTGTCAAAATAAAAGGGCATCAATTTAAGGCAGAGATAAGAAAGAATTTCTTCTCAAAGTTGTGAGCCCCGGAACTCCTTGCCATGAAGATCAATGGGGGAAGAATCAATATGTACATTTAAGGCTGAGATAGATTTTGTAACACTAAAGGAATCAAGAATTATGGACAGAAAAGTGGACATGAGGAATGATGTCAGATCAGTTATGATTCTATTGAATGGCAGAACAAGATTGACAGGCTGAATAGCCTATTCCTGTTCCTATTTCTTATCATCTTAAGGTAATTTCTGCTATCTCAGATAGCCCTCAGTTCCAATACTAACCATCTCTACCTGCATGCGAGACAACATATGATGGTTTTCTCCTGTGGAGGACCATAATTCTATTCTCATGATCTCTACTTCTTCGAGTTGATATTGAAATTGTTGAATCTTCTATCATGTCTCTCTTGGCATGCTTCCATCCATTCTTCAGCTGCCTCACCCTGATTTTGCTGTGTAAAAAATGCTTGAAAATTAACACTTAGAAGAAAACTGAGGAAACATCCAATCAATCTATTTAACATTTTCTTACTTAATTACTGGCTGCTTCTTTAAAGGCTACATTTCAATTTCAAAACATGTTATTTACTTTTTAGAATGGTGTTTACATTACTGAATCCTCCAATAGATCTGCAAAGAAGCTGAACATGAAACTCTGCAGGTTTGCACATCATTTGGAACTTGCTAATGTGGATAGATTTAGAGGGGTTAGGAATCAGGGATTATTGTGACTATCTAAAGAAACTGAATGAATTCATATCTCTTGATGAGATGTGGTATCAATGCAAGTTTACAGTTGCCATACACATCATGTTGAATTATAAAGAAAAATGATAATTGCCAACTTGCAATTTTGGGAGAAAGTATAACATGGGCAATAATGTACCAACCACTCCATTTAAATACATGCTCCTCCCTTTTTGATCTCAATTGAAAGAAAAATTCAACTGGAGTTTATATCAAGCAGGGGATTGGATGATGTGTATATTGGATAGATGGTTTCCGATTCTTGTTGAAATTGAAATTTTATATCAGAAATATATCAAACTTGGAACACAAACCTGCCCACATTTCAGAGATAACTTTGGAAGTGGTGAGAAAGCACCCATGCAGTGTTCTTTTGAGTACATACATTCTGTAAAAATGAAGCCAATATTGCAACATATTAAACATGATACTAAAATACTCTTCTATATCTCTTCTTTTATCTATCCTTCAGTCTGCCTTTTATTTTTTATTTTCTCAATCTCCCAGAAATACTGGCTGCGATTCTTCCATCGCAACAACTTATCTGTCGAGTTGGGCTGGGAGATGCACACGTCAGCCATTTTGCGGGTTTCCCACGTGCATCTCCCAGTGGAGAAAAATGGGGCCACCAGGCACCCACTGAAAACCGGTGAGCTGTTGGTTAGCATGAGTTTACAAAACTTTACGTGTCATTATTGGGATCCACATGGCAATCTCCGCCCACATCTGCATTTCCTATCACTGTGGCATGATGTAATTTTGGCACAAATCAGAGTAGTATATAAAAGTCACAACTTGGCTTGGCAGCCTTGAACTGGAGTGAGGCAGTAAGTGCTGCTACCTGAGTGCAGGGTATGTTGCAGGCAGGCCGTGGAGATGCCTGGTGGCCTTGCTCCTGTGGCTTTCAGGTGTTTGCCCTTGGACCAGTGATATCTGGGGAGGGAGAAGGAGGGTGGCATTGAGTGGGCTTCTATTTCCTCATAGCTCTCTGAGTGAGGTCCATCAGGGAGTCCTGCTGTCCCCCTCATCCCGAGGTAGCGGTGAAATGGTCTATAGAAGACAGCCTCGAGGGCTTCTGATTCCCCCCACTTCTCCACCCTTGGGCAGCACTGTCACACACTGTGGGAAGCAGCCTTGAGAGCTCCCGTTCATCCTTCCCCTCCACAGTAATTTGCATTGGCATTGTCTGGCCACGGGGTATGGTCAGGGACTTTATTAAATGCTGGTGTTGTGGGGTGGGGGAGAGGTATACCATGTGCTGACTGAGGACTAACCAGATGAAGCAGTTGCTACTCCAGGCCGGAGTGCGAAGGTTCAGACATGGACTGCATGGAATCTGCTGTCACTGGGCACACATTTGGTGCTTCTTTGCAGTCTGTCCCTGCCCTGCGACAAGGACCAGCAACACACGCCTGTAACGGATGCTGCATATTGCCCATGGCTGCACACCTACCTGCATAATCTATGCTAGCATTTCTTGTGATGGGAATCTCACACAATCCTAACCGGGCCACGCATGGCACCATGGATGATGTGAGGTTGTCAGCTCAAGTGAAGTCTATGCAGCGCTTGGGAATTATCCATTATTCTATGCTCTTTCCAAACAATACTGTGCAAATAGATCTCAATTTGCTCGATCTGGACCTGGCCATGTTGGTGGCAGCAGGGGCAGAGGAGGAGGCGGTAGAAACCACTGCAAGAAAAGCCCCCACCAGCCCTCAGAAAGGATGGCAGGGAACTGTCGCTGAGGGCCCAGAAGTGGGTACACAGGAGGCGGAAGGTACTGGCCAAGAAGGCACAAGACCCACAATTCCTTCAAGGCCCTCTCAGAGGAGATATGCTATCGCCGGCTGCGCCTGTCCAAGACCACGACGTGTCACATTTGTGAGGTGTTCTCACACCTGGCACTCAGGGGAGGAGTGGTCACCCGCTCCCGGTAGACATGAAGCTGACAGCAGCCCTCAATTTCTATGTCTCTGGGTCCTTCCATGCTCCCAGTGGCGACCTAGCTGGGATCTCCCAGGCCTCAGTGCACAAATGTGTGCGGCAGGTCACAGATACCATCTGTGCCGAGGCAGGGCAGTTCATTAATTTTGATGTGGGCAGTGCACAGCAGGAGGCTCTTGGCTTCGCTTCCATCGCTGGGATTCTGAATGTCAAGGTACAGTAGATGGCATGCACATCGCCTTGTGGGGCCGCAATGATTTGTGAACTCGGAGGGGTTCCCCTCCCTGAACGTTCAAATTGTCTGCGACCTGCATGAACTGAAGATCGTGCAGGTCGATGCATGCCAGCCAGGGAGTGTCCACGACAGCTTTGTGATCCAGCAGTCGGACATCCCTGGGCTCTTTGAAGACCAGCTCAGGCTCCAGAATGGTTACTGGGTGACAAGGATTACCCACTAAAATCATGGCTGATGACCCTGTGTGGAGGTGCAGACTGAGGTAGAGATCTGCTACAACAAGGCCCATGCAGCCACTCCAGTCTGTCGTTGAGTGGTGCATTGGCCTGCTGAAAATGTTGCTGGTGTTTGGACCATTCTGCAGGGGTCCTCCGCTATGACCCTGTATGTGCTTTACACATCATGATTGTTTGCTGCGTTCTGCACAACATTGCCCAATAGTGGGGAGACCAGCTGGAAGAGGAAGAGCAGGAAGAGGAGGAGTGAGGGGGTGAGATGGGCGCCTCACCATATGAAGAGCCGGAGGAAAGACGGTGGGTGGCAATGGCACGTATCCGGCAAAGAAAGGCAGCGAGGACCACCTTGATCGCAGCCCACATCATCTAGCTGATGCTGTGCAGCGAGGGGGCTGCAACGACCACACCTCAGGAGCAAGGGCAGCCGCTATTCTCACTCCAAACTGACCTGGGCCCTCAAACCACCACATCACCCTTCCCCTGCTCCTGTCATCCCACCACCCTATTTCCCAGAAACATCCAATCCTATTTATGTGCTTGGGCTGGCAATGGTCACGAGTCTGGGTTGAAGAGTGGAGGATGATGATGACTCGCTGTTGTGCACAATGGAATTCTGCTCCTGGTGCAATTCATGTCTATTCCTATCTATGCTCTGAATGCACACTGCCACCCTGGTCCATGTCACTGTAAGGGTTGGAGACACATGTTTTTTTTCAGTTCGGGGAGTGGCACTGGCACCAAGGGTCTGGTGGATGTTGGCGAACGTAGGGCGGAGTCTGCAAGGCTCAACAACCTCTTTGTTTGGGAGTCGGGAACAGTGAACTATGGGGGACAGGGAAGAGAATGAGAGACACATTAGTCACAGCAAGATGTGCAATTAACAGTTCATTGTGCCCTCAGCAGAAATGATTACCAACGCCTCACAACTGGCTTACCTTCACCTGTATGCTCCAATGAGCTACAACTCTCTAACTTTGTGCTGCCCACTGCTTTTTCTAGTGCTACCCCAGGATGCACATCGGAGGTGGAGGCAATGGGGTATGTGCTGCATGCCCCATTGCCTGTGACGCCCTTGGCAGACATGCCCTGAGTGGTCGGGACCTGGAGGGCCCTGGCTGACTTGCAGATGGCACCGTTTCGTTGTTCATTCTGTTCATCTCGCTGACCCAGAGATACCAAGGTTTGAGGAAGGGGGGAATCGGAAAGTCTCAGGACATCTGGGATTTCCAGGATGGAATACCCCAGCATGAGCTCAAACCCTTCTTCTTCCCTTAGGGTGCCCAGAAGCCCTGGGGCATTCCATAGGATGCCAGGGTAGCTGGAGTGAGCTCTAAAAGCTCTGGCATCACCTGGCTCTGCCAGCCCTGGAGGTCTAGATGCATCTACCCCATGATGTGTGATCTCTCAGCCTTGGCCCTCTGAGATTCATGATGTGGAGAGGTGTTAACCTGGTGTTGTGAGACTTCTTACTCTGAGATTCGGCCAAGCTCCAGAGCCCCTCTGCTACAGCATTCTGTGAGCAAGCCAGCCGCTGGAGTCCCTCACCATTGGCCCTATGAGCCTGGCTAAGTTGTTGCAGCTCACAGCCACAATCTATTGTGTCTCCGGAATGCCAGTGAGAGTCCAGCCATGGCTGGCAACATCTCCAATATGCCCCCGACACCCATGGCCATCGAACACTGTGCCTCCTTAATGCTGGAAACACACTCGCCCTGTCCCCTAGTGCCTCCAGGATGATCTGGACCCTGTCACCATGACAGACTTTCCACTGCAGTCTCCACTCTTGTGGTGTTGACCGGGGTCTCATGCTGTGTCAGCACCACCTCCTACAAGTGCAGTCTGTTTGAATCCGCTAAACAACCTTGCAGTCGCAGCATGGTTGTTGACAGCTCTTCACGACTCCTCGGGTTTCCTGATGCGTCTCCACCAGCCTTGGGAGGAATAAACCCAGAGATCCCGCAGCTGGCTTGGGGACAGCTGAATCTTGGCCTCCAGCAGACCCTTTTGTGCCCAGACCCTCGGATGTGCCCACTTCCACCTGATTAGTATCAGCGTTTGTGCTGTGCTCACCAGATTGTGACCCAGATGCCTCAACGCTACAGATACCCACCGTGGCGATTGTCTCTGTGTTGATGGTTGTGTGGTACATGCCAGTGACACTTCAGTGGCGCTGCCCTCGGAGGATTCCTCAGTGCCTCCCTCCGAGGTGTCATCCAGGGGGTTGTGCGCAGCTTGCTCCAAAGCAGCGAGGGGAAGTAGCAACACCCAAAGAGCTGAACTCCTCCGGGTCCAGAGCTGGAAAGAAGAACACACATTAGGGGGAGGGAGACAAAACATTCCATGCAGCATCGCACTTACTTAGAGGAGGACCAAGCTGATGGTTCACTTGCATGCTGTACTCCGACCTGGCTGTCGGTGATCATTCGGGATGGCCCATCACCCCCTGCCAGCTCCATGGCATGATCCTCGGCGCAGCTCAGTCACAGTCATTTCCTGTGCATTGTGGATTTTCTGTTCCTGTGGGAACAAAAGATGGATAGCAAGCATGAAGATATTGCAGTCCACGGTGCACAATGCGTGCCTGTGTCTAGGGCATTGCGCTGACGGTTTTGGGGAAAGTGGTCACCACTAAAGGGTGCTCGTTGAGTGGCGAGGAGAAGGGGTTAGATTCTGTTCTTAGGGGGAAGGGTTACTTGTTGCCTGCCCTTCAGGTGTCTAAACAGTGTTTGAGATCCATGTCAGGCACGTGCAGAGTTCCAAGTGGGATGCTCACTCATCCTTCCTGCTCGCAGGTTATACATTTTTTTTATGGCACTGTCTGCCAGAGCATGGTATCAGGCTCCTGGCTTTCACTGCTTTTGCCACCTCCTCCCAAAATGCCATGGCAAGTGCAGCCCTTGGCTTAGGGCTGTGACCAGAGAATGGATGATGACGCTTCTCTTCCATGACATCCAGCAGGATGTTCCTGGCTTGCCTCTGAAAATCTGGGAGTCGGTTTTCGAGCAGCCATCTTTGTTGGGTGACTGGCTGTGTGTCCATTCCTGCATCTTATATACAGCTCGGGCTTATTAGGAGAGTGTAGGTGCAGTGAGTGTGGTCAGTTTTGGGCTTGCTGGCAACAAATACTTGTGAGAGATTTTGAAGGCTGCATTCAGTTGAGTGTCATTCATCTCTCAGGGTGCTGATTGGGTGCCATTCAATAGGCTGCTGTATCCAGCAGGATGGGGAGGGTGGGGGGGGTTGGTGAAATACTTAAGGCTCCCATTCAAGACAGAGAATGATCAGAAGCTGGGGTTGTGCATGTCAAACCAATGCTAGTTTTCTGCGGAGCAGCAGTGAGAACAATACATTCAAGGGATGGAGGGATTGTGTACCCGCATTATCCAGATCCTTGGCGGCATGAAGTGAGCAGGCAGCCATGTCTGTTTATAGGGGGAGCATGGTGGGGAGGATAGGAGGGGGAGCAGTGATGAGGCCAGCAATGTCTCTGTGGGGTGGTGGGGGGGTGGTTGTGGGGACCAGCAATGAGACCAACGATGTCTCTGTGGGGGGGTTGTGGGGACCAGCAATGCGGACAGTGATGTGTGTGTGTGGGGGCGGGGGGGGGGTATTGTGGGGGTCAGCGATGAGGCCAGTGATATGTTTGGGGTTTGTATGGCAGTGATCTGGATGCTGGGAGGTCTTTTCTGTGACTTCCCAGTGATGTGCACATGCACATGATGTGCACACGGGTTCCCACTCATCCTTCTGATCTCTTTTCCGCAAATGTGCCCCACCCCCTCCGAGTGTTTAGTGATATTCACGACTAGGACCTCTGCAATGTGTGGAGATTCGGGTGAGAAACTGAACTGACAAAACAGTTGAGATTTAGAAAAGTTTTCCTGTCAATCTAGCAGTTTTGGGAGAAATCATGGCCACGGTTATCAACCATTCATACTTTGCACAATTCGCATTTTTGGAGTGCTTCATGAGCATTCTGTGCTCCCAATGATAGAGTTTCTTTGGAGCCCGTGACATCCTGAACTAAAATTTGACCCGTAACTCCCCAGAAGTTGTTGATGAGTGTCTGCTAACTTTTGGGAATATACAAACCACAAGGAGTTTTCATCATTGTAGAAACAACAGTGATTACAGAACCTCTGTTGTTTGTGGGCAGCATGGGGCACAGTAGTTAGCATTGCTGCCTCCCAGTGCCAGAGACCCAGGTTCAATTCTAGCCTCGAGTCACTGTGTGGAGTTTGCACATTCTCCCTGTGTCTGCCTGGGTTTTCTCCCAAAGATATGTGAACTAGATTGATTGGCTATGCTAAATTAACCCTTAGTGTCCTGAGATGTTAGAAGGACTGATAGGGTAGCTAAGTAGGGATAGCACCTGGGTGGGATTGGTGTTGGTGCAGACTTGATGGCCTGAATGGCTTCCTTCTGCACTGTAGGAATTCTATGATCTGATGTGGACCTGCTTTTATTTTGTCACTGTATAGAGATACAAGTCTATTTGAATTAGTGTTTTGAAATGGTTCCTTTTAGCACCACAGATAGAAAAAAACTTCTCATACAATCCATAAAAATAACTAAAATAATAGCCCCAAAGTTCCACACGGTGAATTGTGTCACAGTTATGCCTGTGTGACATTAATTGTGCTGAAAAGGTTTATGAGAATGGTCCCAGGAAATAGATACTTCAGTTGTATGGATAGACTGGAGAAGCTAGAATTGTTCTCCTGAGAAAGGAGAAGTTTGAGAGGTTTGATAGAGATTCAAAATCATTCAAAGTCTAGTCACAGTCAGTACAGAGAAACTGTTCTATTGGTGAGAGCAGTTTTTTTTTTATTTTTTTTTCCACAGGTAATTCGGTCCATACTTGACCATCAAGGAGCATGCATTCGGCAGGTGGTGCGAGGACAGCTCTTGGATGTTGATTCATGGGTTGCCTGGTGCTTCATGTCGTAAATGAGTGCTTTATCTGGACCATCTGAAGGGCACCATGACAGCTCAGTGACTATCGCTGTAACTGTGCAGACACTTGGAATTGGGCCGGTGTCTGCGGGAGTTTGCGCGTTCTCCCTGTGGTTGCGTGGGTTTTCTCCGGGCGCTCCGGTTTCCTCCCACATCCCAAAAATTCACTCTTAGGCTGATTGGGAAACAAATTGTCCCTACATTGAGACTCTTCTATATTAGGAATAACCTAAAATTAGGATAGGAAAATGGAACTGTTACTATATAGTTATGACGGCAGCGCGGGCTCGTTGGGCCGAAGGGCCTGTTTCCCGTGCTGTGTTGCTCTAAAAAAAAACTAAAGGAGATTGATTACAAAAGAAGCCCTTTTTACGCAGCAAGTAGTTAGGATTTGAAATGCACTGCCTGTAAGTATGGTAGGGACAGATTCAATTATGACTTTCAAAGGGAATTGGGTAAGAGTCTGGACAGTATATTTGAAAGACAAAGGGGAATGGGTGGGGACTGAGACCAACAAGAGTTGCCCTTTCAGAGATGGCATGTAGATGATAAGCCAAACGATCTTCTTCTGTGCTGTAACCATTCAATGATTCTAACTTTACAATAATGTAAAGGAAAAGCTCTTTTAAGATTAGTCCATTCCTCAAGGTTTTTTTCTTCACTATAATCCATAAACTCCCTGTTTTCTACTCTAACAGAAAGTCAAATCTATCCCCAGTGATAACCTTTCACAATAACAGTCCATGACTACATTTATATGCCAGTCCCTTACTTCTAAGAGATCCCTAAGCAGGAATTGGAACTCTGTTTTTTAGTGACAGCTTCTCTAACATCTGTTACCACATTTTCATAAACTAAAGCAATTTGCTGCTTTGCGGAGAGGAGAAAAATTACAGTCCTATAATTCATCAAAGCAAAAGTCAGCTAATGGCTGAATGCCAATGCAAACTGTATTTTTTTTTAAATTGTGGGCAAAGTGCTCTGGAATATTGCTAAGAAGTTTTTTCTCCTCTCCGAAGATGGTGACATTCCCATATGCATGAATGTTAATGACAGGCTTGCTCCTGCAAAAGATTCTTCTGGAGAAAGGCGAGCATAATTAATATATTGCCAAGGAACCATATGGAGGGGCACTTGGAAAATCTTCTGTGTTCCTGCATGGCTGGTCCATCCATGGGTGCCAATTGTCCCGAATGGCATGGGGTGGGGGTGGGGGTGGTGTTGGGGAAATAAGGTGATGAAATCTCCAGGTATTCACCAATTAGATTTGGTGATCCAAAATTAGTGAACCAACAATTGGCACCCAAGGATGGACTAGCTATGCAGAAACACAGAAGATTTTCCAAGTGCCCCTCCATATGGTTCCTTTGCAATGTACTAATTATGCACACCTTTCTCCAGAAGAATCTGTTTTGCAGGAGCAAGTCTGTCATTAACATTTATGCATATGTGAATGTCACTATCTTCAGAAAGGAGAAAAAAACTTCTTAGCAATATTCCAGATCAATTTTTAAAAAATTATTCTTTGCATTGGCATTCAGCCATTAATTGACTCTTGCTTTGATGAATTATAGGACTGCAATTTTCCTCCTTTCCACAAAGTTTCCTCCACAATGGTGACCTGAAATGTCCATCTTCACAGTGCACCACAACCCTATACCCAGGGTCAAGCACAACACCAAGATTACAAGCAGCCTGCCTTAATCTCAGACAGTTACCAGGGAGAGGGATGGAATCGGTGGTTAGGGAACTGAGTTTGTGGCAGAGATAAGAAGACAATGCATAACCTGACAATGTGTTCAACTGTTCTAATCTTTCTGCCTTTATTAAGATCAGGCATTCTCCTTGTTCTGCTGTCACTCCCTGTCTGCCTGTCATTCCAAAGTAATCACTCTAATTGTTTCCTTTGTCCGATTCTGAGCTCACCTAAATATCTTCCCCAATTGATAAAACAAATGTAAATACACATGAACACTTAAATCAGAAAGTAAAGTTATTTTAAAAAAAGAATAATTATGAATTACAAATTACTATTAGTCCACAATTTGTTTAATTGTGGTCCAATTTATTTTTGCTACATTTTGGATCATGTCACTCTTCCTTTAACCTAAGGCTTCAATTAAGACATTTGTTACAATTGACAATCATTCATCCGTCAACCTTATATCATGTGTGATGAAATAGGCTCACAAAAGCAAAATACTGCAGATGCTGGAAGTCTAAAATACAAACAGAAAATGTTAGAAATGCTCAGCAGCTTCTGGTGTGTGAGCTTTCATCAGATTTACAACAAAAAAAAATTGGAATAAGTGGGAAATAAACAAAAAGAGAAGATCCACGATACGGTGGTGAGGAAAGATTAAATGACAAAATTAAGAATACAGCAGCACCAATATCAACCTCCACTCTTATGGGTTGTCCACTTAACACCCAGGGTCTATGTGATTTATCCTGTATGGATAAGACATTCAGTTGGAGCTCTTCATCATATTTCTGGACATTTCACGTTGTGAACTTTTCATTCCATGTTATAAATTATTTTTGTAGAATGCAACTTGTTCTTCTTGAAGTATCCAGATTCTGAGTATTAACAATCTTTTGCAATGTGACCCATTTTGTCACATTGACTATCCTTGCTCCAGAATTCACCTGCTGAATGGCCCATTTTAGCACAATTAAACATGCTTGTTGCTGTTAATGTTTATTTTTCATTCTTTCATGGAATATGAGTATTGCTAGCAATGTCAACTTCGTTGCCTGATATAACAGTATTGTCACTTGTTATATATTTAAATGGTTGCATTATTCCTTTAAAAGCACATGACTTGATCATGAGGTCATTAGGTGTTTTACAGGTTCCTGCTTTTAGTTTCAATTTGTACTCTGTACAGACCAACATCTCTTTCAATAAATCTGTTGCTGTCAGTTAATTCCTGACACTGTATAACAAAAAAAAACTGAAGTATCTTCCTTTAAAATCAGCTGATGTGATTTGAAGGGCATACACAGAAGAGATCATGTTGTTAAAAGGATATATCACGAACAATGTGGAGTTAAATGACAAACAGCGGAGTCTCTCTCCATGTGTTCCAAGGTAATTTTCCGGCTCTATTTGGGAGATCATGGAGAAGATAAAGCTTAATTGGACTTTTGTCAATGGATTGGTTGATATTAAAAGAGACTTATTCCACCTTCTGGATAAATATAAGAGCGTACTTGAAGAGACACTTCATTCAATGAAAAGATTCCAAGTGAAACTCAAGATAATGCCACGTCACCCAAAAAGTCTCAAGCAAGAAGGGTACTATATGCAATTCTCCCAAGATTGAAGAAGATTTAATATGACTTGTTAACACTGGTATGCTCGAGCCAGTTACAATGAGTGACTGGAATACCTCCATCTACCTGTCACGAAACCAGATGGTTCAACTTATATTTGTAGTGATTTAAACAGCTATAAATCCAGTGTCATATGCTGATCAATATTCACTTCCTTTAATTGAAGATTTGTTTGTTGGATTATATGATGGGTAAAAATTCAGCAAAATAGATCTTTCACAAACATACTTACAGGTGGATGTAGCCACTGAGTCTTACCTATTGCTTGCCATTGTTACTGTTAAAGGTATTTATTGTTACAAAAGATTACCTTTTGGAATAATATCAGCACAGCTCTATTCCAAAGGTCAATGGATCAGATTTTAAATGGTCCCTCTTGTGTACAATGTTACCTGGATTATATTCCAATTACAGGGTCCAGTGAATAAAAGTACTTGAATAATTTAGAGACAACATTGGAATATCTTCAAATACATGGTCAGTGTATCAAGAAAGAGAAGTGTGATTTTTTTTTCCCCCAGACACCAGACCAGTATTTGGGTCACATTAATTTTTGTTTTATTTTACAGGTGTGGGCATTGCGAGCAGGGCCAGCATTTACTTCCCATCCCTAATTGTCCTCCATTTCGGAGGGCATTTGAGAGTCAATCACATTATGGTGGATCTGGAGTCACATGTGGGCCAGACTGGGTAAGGATGGCAGATTTCCTTGCTTTAAAAAAGGCCAGAATAAATTTTTGAATAGTAAAGGAATAGTAAAGGTTATGGTGAGCGGGTGGGTAAGTGGAACTGAGCCCACAAAATATCAGCCATGATTTTACTGAATGGTGGAGCAGCCTCAAGGGGCCAGATGGCCTACTGCTGCTCCTAGTTCTTATGTTCCTTCCCTAAAAGATTATGAGGGGTATAGATAGAGTAAACAGGGGTAAGCTTTTTCCTAGGGTAGACTCGAATAGCGCAAGGGGTCACGGGCTTAGGATGAGGGAGGTAAAGTATAATTTGGATGCTAGAGGGAGGTTTTTCACACAGAGGATAGTGTGGGTATGGAATGCGCCGCCAAATAAAGTGGTGGAGGCAGGCACTCTGGAGTTATTTGAGAAATACTTAGATGGGCACATGAACAGAATGGAAATGGAGGGGTATAGAAAACTGATTTAAAATAGGGATCATGAGCCTTGGGAGTCCCTGGGAAGTGTGTAAATAGATGATGATATTGATGTACTTGTTTTTATCCTACAGGTGCTTTGGTCCACCTTGTTGTCTAACGAGGGGCATACATGCGATGGGTCGTGAGAGGGCTGCTCTTGGATTTTTTTTAACGACTAGTGCTTCATGTCGTTAGTGTACGCTTGACCTGGACCATTTGATGGGCAGCACAACAGCTCAGTGACTATTGCTGTGCTGTGCAGACACTTGGATTTGGGCCTGTGTCTGTGGGAGTTTGCGCATTCTCCCTGTGCTTGCATGGGTTTTCTCCGGGTGCTCCGGTTTCCTCCCACATCCCAAAGATGTGCTCTTAGGCTAATTGGCAAAACAAATTCTCCCTAAATTGTCTCAAATTTGGTTTTTAATCCATAGATCTATTAACATGGACAAGGATCGCGGGTAGAGGTGGGAACATCGGGGTGGTGGCGCAGGCTTGTTGGGCTGAAGGGCCTATTTCCCATGCTGTTTTGTTCTTAAAGGACATCAGTGAATCAGATGTATTTTTCTGACAATTGACAATGGTTTCATGGTCATCATTAGACTTTTAATTCCAGGTTTTTTTTTAAACTGAATTCAAATTTTGCCATCTGCCAGGTTGGGATTCAAACTTTATTGATAATTAAGGCTTACACAAAGCACCAAAAGATATGGACGCTATTGTAGAAACATGATGTAATATGATGCAACTGAGGTCCTTTCAGGATTAGTAAATTATCATGGCAAATTTGTTCCTATCTTAGCCACATTATTGAAGTCATTGCATAATTTATTACGTGTGAAATAGTCATGGGACTGGAGAACAGAATACAAGAAAGAATACAAGAATGTCGAAGATGCTGTGCAGAAGTCTGAAGTATTATTTCATCTTAATCCACAGCTATCATTACTGCTTGTTTGTGATGTTTCATGTTATGCAGTAGGACGATTGTTTCACATATTAAGTCTTCAGGAAAACAAATGCTGATTAGTTTTGAATCTAACTATACTCAGCTAGAAGAAGCATTGAGTATAATTTTTGACACAAAGGTTTCAAAGTTATTTATATGATCATCATTTCACATTATTGACTGAGCATTGACCTTTTATTTTTCTTGGGCAGGATAAAGGCTTATTACCATTAGCTGCTAGAGGGACTGAGAGGTTGGTCACTGATATTATCCACAGACTCTTACGATATAAAGCATTATCAATCAAGTACCATGTTATTGCTGATCCATTATCTCGCTTACTTTTACCTACTGAACAGCTGCCAGCTACTAGTTTCATTAATATTCTTTAATTTTCACCAGTAAATCATTTGCCTATGACAGCTTCTCAAGTTCAGAAACATATCAGAAATAAACTCATGGTAGGGAAAATGATGGATATGGTACTGAAAGGAATGATAGCTGGAATGCATCGTCCAAATCCGAATTTGAAATCATGGCTATGATTCTCCAATCCACACCCACCATTTTTCTGGGAGGTCCAGCCGGGAGATGCACGTCAGCCATTTCATGGGGATCTGCCAGTTTTTACGACCCATACGCATCTTACAGCTGGAGAAAAATGGCGCTGGCAGGGAATGTGCAGAAAACCGGCAGGCCACTGTTTAGCATGAGTTTATGTACGTTTGCATGCCTTTATAGGGATCCACACAGCAATCTTCATCCACATCTGCGTCTCCCACATCTTTGGTGTGGTGTAAGTTTGGCATGGATAGAACAGGCATTTAAAAGTCAGAACCTGGCATGGCAGCCTTGGACTGGCATGAGGAGGAAAGGGCTGCTAGCGGAGTGCAGCGGATGTTATAAGCCCTGGAGATGCCTGGTGGCCTTCTTCTTGCTACCTTCATGTTTTGGCCCATTGACTAGTGACTGGGGGTTGGGTGGTGGGGGCTTCCATTTCCGCACAGTTCCCTGGATAAGGCTCCTTCAGGGAGTCCCACTCCCCCCGCCACACCAAACAGCACTGAAGCTGACTGTGGGAAACAGCCTCGAGGACTCCTGCTTCACCTCCCCCTCCATAGTACTTTGCATTGGCATTGTCTTTCTGGGGGTGTGGTCAGAGACTCTACAATGTGCTGATGTTCTGGGGTGGGGGAGGGGTGTACCATGTGCTGACTGAGGCCTGACCAGATGAAGCAGCTGCTGCTCCAGGCTGGGGTGCAGAGGTTCAGACATGGAATCTGCTGTCATTGGGCACACATTTGGTGCTGCTTTGCAGTCTGTTCCCGCTCTGTGACACGGACCAGCAACACATGCCTGTGATGGATGCTGCAGTTGCACATATAGCAATGGTTCAAGGGTGCACATTGCCCACATCTGCATACTGACCTGCATAATCTGTGCTGGCATTTGTTGTGATGGACATCCTAATCAGGCCGAGCATGGCACCATGGATTGCGTGGGGATGCCAGTCCCCCAAGTGGGGATTCTTGCCCAAGTGAAGGATTGGGGTGGTGCTGGGTCTATCCAACCAATGAGAATAATCCATCGTTCTATACTCTTTCCAAACCCCACTGTGCAGATGGATCTCGGTTTGCTCGATCTGGACCTGGCCACGTTGATGGAAGCAGGGGCGGCAGAGGAGGAAGAGGTGGCTGGCGTGAAGAGACCACCACAAGAGGAGCCACCACCAGACACTCAGCAAGGAGGGCAGGGGGCAGTCGCTGTGGGTGAGCAGCCTCCCGAGAGGCTGCACAGAAGGCAGAAGGTGGTGAGGCTAATGAGGTGCATTCCTTCCAATTCCTTTGAGGCCCTCTCAGAGGAGATGTGCCATTGCCAGCTGCGCCTGTCCAAGATCACAGTGCATTACATTTGTGAGGTGCTCTCACACCTGGCGCCTGAGGGGAGCAGTGGTCACGTACTCCGTGAATGTGAAGCTGGTGGCAGCCCTCAATTTCTACACCTCCTGATCATTCACCCAGTGGCAACCTAGCTGGGATCTCTCAGGCCTCAGGGCACAGATGTGTGCAGTAGGTTACAAATGTGTGCCTGGGCAGTGCAGTTCATTAATTTTGATGTGTCATGCACAGCTGGTGGCCCGGGGACTCTTGGGTTCACCTCCATCGCTAGGATTCTGAATGTGCAGGGCGCGGTGGATGGGATGCACATCACCTTGCAGATTCCCCATGCAGGGCCACAGGGATTTGTGAACAGGAAATGTCCCTAAATGTCAAATTGTCTGCAAACATCGGCTGAATATCTTGCACGTCAATGCACACTATCCAGGGAGTGCCCATGACAGCTTTGTGATATTTCATTCAGATGACCCTGGGCTCTTTGAAGACCACCCCAGGCTCACTGGACGGCCACTGGGTAGCAAGTGTTACTCACTAGGGTCATGGCTGATGATCTCTGTGTGGAGACCCCCAACTGAGGGGGAGACCTTCTACAACGAGGCCCATGCGGCCACCCAGTCTCTCGTTGAGCTGAAGATGCTATTCCGCCTTTTGGACTGCTCTGGAGAGGTGAACCCTCCAGTGTGACCCCATCTGTGCTTCATGCAGTATCACGGTTGTGATGAACACAACAAACGTTGCCCAGCTGGAGCAGAAGGAGCAGTGAGGTGAGCACCCCAACACATGAAGAGTCAGAGAAAAGACAGGTGAACAGCAAGGAAAGCCAGCGAGGAATGCCTTGATT
Organism: Sphyrna mokarran; assembly: GCA_024679065.1. Classification (NCBI taxonomy): domain Eukaryota; kingdom Metazoa; phylum Chordata; class Chondrichthyes; order Carcharhiniformes; family Carcharhinidae; genus Sphyrna; species Sphyrna mokarran. Next base: position 99,570,146 of record JAGIQG010000007.1, read on the forward strand.
ACAGCCCGTCTCACCTTGCTGGTGCTGTACAGTGAGGGATATGCAACCACCACACATCTGCCACATCTGCAACTGCTATTCTCCCTCCAAACTGACCTGGGTCCTCAAAGCATCACATTATCCTTCCCCTGCTCCTGTCATCCCACCACCTGAAATCAGGAAATATCCGACCCTGTTTTTATATGCTTGGGCTGGCAATGGTTGAGAGTCTTGCTAGAAAGTTGGAGGATGATGACGACTCACTGTTGTGCTCCTGGTGAAACTCAAGTCTGACTCCTACCTGTAATCTGAATGCATGCTGCCACCCTGGACCATGTATCTGTAAGGGCTGGGGACGTGTTTTTTTGGCCAAGTTGGGGGGTTGAGAGGCACCAGGGTCTGGTGGATGTTAGGGAAGGTAAGGCAGGCATTTTGAAATATGGGCTGAGTCTGCAAGGCTCAATACATAGCAGCTCTATGTTTGGGAGTCGGGAACACTGATCTGTTGAGGAGGGGAAGAGAATCAGACACACATTACTCATAGTGTGATGTGCAATTAACTGTTTATTGTTCTCTTAACATAAACCCTGACTAATGCTGACCTTCACCTGTGCCCTGTAGTGAACTAATTTTATGCTATCTACTGCTTCTTCTCAGTGTTACCCCAGGATGCATATCAGAGGTGGGAGTGTCAAGTTGAGATGCACTCCCCGTTGCCTGTATTGCCCTTGGCAAAATTTCACTGGGTAGCCAGGACCTGAAAGGCTCCAGCTGACTTGCAGATGGCACTGTTTCAGTGCCACTCTGTTCATCTCGCTGGTCCTGAGATACCTGGTGTGAGGAAGGGGGAAAATTGGTAAGTCTCCAGATGTATGGGATTTCCTGTGTGGAAAACCCTAGCCCAGGGGCCCTGGGGGCACTCCATGGGACACCAGGATAGCTGGACTGAGCTCCAGAAACTCTGGCATCACCTGGCTCTGCCAGTCCTCTGCCTCAAACCTGGCCCTAAGCCAGGCTCTGGAACGCCTCTGCTACAGCATTCCACGAGCAAGCCAGGCTCTGGAGCCCCTCAGCAGTCGTCCTGAGCCTGGGCTAAGTTGTCAAGGCTCACAGCCACTGCCAATTGTGCCTCCAGAATACCAGCAAGAGACCCATAGCAAGCAGTGTCTCCCACATGCCCCCAACACCCATGGCATCAGACACTGTGCCTCCTGGTTGCTGAAACCCAAGTTCCTCTGGAAAAGAAAAATGCATTAGGAGGAAGGAGGCAAAATGTTCCAAACAGCATTGCAGTTACTTAGAGGACCACCAAGTTGAGGGTGCATTTCTGCTGTCTTGCATGCTGGATGCCAACCTGGCTGTCAGTGACCATTCAGGATGGCCCAACACCCCCTGCCAGCTCCATGACACACTCTTCCATGCAGCTCAGCTGCCGCAGATCAGGCATACCACCATCAGTCTGTGTCATTTCCTGTGCATTGTGGAAATTCTTTTCCTGTGGGAACATAAGGTGGATAATAAGCATTAACATATTGCATGCATGGTGCGCAATGCGTGTCTGTGTCTCAGGCATTGTGCTGACAGCTTTGGGAAAGCAGTCACCACTGGAGAGTGCTCAATGAGGGATGAGGAGAAAGGGTTGGATTCTGTTCCAGGAGAAGGGTTACTTGTTGCATGTCCTTCAGGGTTTGAGATCTATGCCAAGCATGTGCACAGTTCCAAGTGGGATATCACACACCCTTGTTGCTCACAAAAGTTCATACTTTTTTTGCTGTACTGCCTGCCAGAACACAATGTAAGGCTCCTGGCATTCACCCCTTCTGCCACAATACCATGGTAAATGCACCCCTTAAGTTGGGGCTCTGGCCAGGGAACAGACAATGAAGCCTCTCCTCCACAGCATCTGGCAGGTGCTCCTGGTCTGCTTCCAAAAATCTTCTGTGCAGCCATCCTTGTGGTATGACAGGCTGTGTGTCCATTCCTGAATTATATACAGCTCTAGCTTATTAGGGGAGTGTAGATGCAGTTAATGTGGCCAGTCTAGGGCTTGTTGGCAACAAATACTTGAGAGATTTTGAAGACTGCGTTCAGTTGAGTGTCATTCATCCCTCAAAGTGCTGATTGGCTGCCACTCAATAGGTTGCTATGCCTAGGAGGATGGCGGGGGGGTTGCAATACTCAAGATTCGCATTCAAGAGAAGGAGTGATCACAAGGTGGGGTTATACACATCAGCACAATGCTAGCTCTCTGCAGAGCAACAGTGAGCTCAGTATTTTCAAGGGATAGAGGGATCATGCACCTGCATTATTCAGGTTTGTGGTGTCATGGAGTGAGCGGGCAGCCATGTCTGTGTGTGAAGGGAGGGGGAGGAGGGGGTGAGGGTAGGAGAGGATGGCGCAGGGGAGGGGGTGGGCTTGGAGTGGAAAGGGGGAAAGTAGGAGCAGGAGGGGGAAGGGGAGGGGAGGAAGAGGGAAGGGGGAGCAGGAGGGGGGAGTGGTGAAGGGGAGGGAAGGGAGGTAAAGAGAAGGGGAGGGGAGGGTGAGGTGGAGAAGATGGAAGGAGAGGGGGGAGGATGGGGGGAAAAATGGGAGGGAGGATGGGGGGGGAAGAAAGAGAGGGGAGGATGGGGGAGGAAGGAGAGGGGGAGGGGTGACAGGGAAAGGAGGATAGAGGAGGGGGAGGGGAGGATGAGGGAGGAGAGGGAGGTTGGCAAGAGGGGAGGGGGGGTGTGGAGGTATGGGGGAGGGGGAGGAGGGAAGATGGGGTGGGGTGGTGGGGGGCCTGGGGGGAGGGGAATAGGGAGGTGGAGGGGGGGGCTGGAAGAGGGGGAGGCAGCGATGATGTCAGTATGTCTCTGTGGGGGGGGGGGAGGGGGGAGTGGGGGTTTATGGGAGTCTGCAATAAGGCCAGCGATGTGGGGTGGGAAGGTTGAAGGAGTCCGCGATGTTGGGAGGCAGGTTGTGGGGGCCAGCAATGAGGCCAGTGATGTGTGTGGAGGGTTTGTGGGGGCCAGTGATGAGGCCAGCAATATGTATAGGACTTGGATGACAGTGATCTGGATGCTGGATGCTGTGATTTCCCGGCGATGTGCGCATGCTCGGGTTCCCGCTCCATCCCGTCGGTTTCAGACTCTTTGGCTCTGCTCCCCTTAAGCATTTAATGAAATTCATAACTGGGTCGTCTGCATTGTACAGAGTGCAGTGATTCGGAGTAAAAAGCTGACTTGTCAGAACTGGCATGATCCAGACCAGTTTTGCCACTAATTCAGCACTTTTGGTAGAATTTCAGCCCTATGTGTCAAGAAAGCTTAAGTTAACCATCCAAGGTGGGTGTCTGTTGTGAGGAATCCAAGTGATCATTCCTCCTAGTCTGTATGGAAGAGTTCTTGAACAACTACATGAAATCCTGGTATACTCCAGATGAACGAATTAGTACATAGTTATTTTTGGTAACTGGGTCTGAATACTCAGATTGAATAAAAAGTAGGACCATTATCCTCTGCACAAATAAGAAATACACCACCATTGTCTCCTTATGTGTAAGGTTATGCACTTCAGAAGGAGGAATGGAGGCATAGACTATTTTCTAAATGGAGAAATGTTTAGGAAATCAGAAACATAAGGGGACTTGGGAATCATTGTGCAAGGTTCTTTTAAATTAATGCACAGATGCAGTCAGCAGTTAGGAAGGCAATATTAGCATTCATGTTGAGAGAGCTAAAATACAAGAGCAGGGATGTACTTCTGAAGCTATACAAAGCTCTGGTCAGATCTCATTTGGAGTACTGTCAGCAGTTTTGGACCCCATATCTAACGAAGGTTGTGCTGGCCTTGGAAAGGATTCAGAGGAGGTTCACAAGAATGATGCCTGGAATGAAGATTTTGTCGTATGAGGAATGATTGAGGACTCTGGGTCTGTACTTGTTGGAGTTTAGAATGATGAAGGGGGATCTTATTGAAACTTACAGGATACAGTGAGGGCCTGAATAGAGTGGATGTGGAGAGGATATTTCCACATGTCGGAAAAATTAGAACCAGAGGGCACAACTTCAGGCTAAAGGGATGATCCTTTAAAACAGAGATGAGGAGGAATTCAGCCACAGAGTGGTGAATCTGTGGAACTCGTTATTGCAGAAGGCTGTGGGGGCCAGGTGTCTTTAAGACAAAGATAGATAGATAGATTCTTGATTGATAAGGGGAAGAGGGGTTATGAGGAAAAGGCAGAGAATGGGGATGAGAAAAAAAATCAGCCATGATTGAATGGCTGAACAGAGTCGATTGGCTGAGTGGCCTAATTTTGCTCCTATATCTTATGGTCTTTATGTCCTTGGGAGGGGCCTAAAATGCCAAGGCAATAATTGCAAATAGACTTTGCTTGTCCATTTGAGGGTTACATGTTCTGAATCATAACTGATGTACACTCAAAGTGGCCAGAAGTTGTTATCATACAATCTACTACAACTGAACAAAACACTGAAAAACTTGATGAAATTTTTGCAAAATTTGATAAACCAGCACAGATTATTAATGATAATGGTTTACAGTTAACTTCACAAGAGAGTTTGATGATTATCTCAAAATGGTACTCAGCATATAAAATCCATACCTTATTATCCATCAACCAATGGATTAGCTGAATGATTCATACAATCCTTGAAATGTTCTTTAAAAGCTTCAAAAGAGCAAGGTCCACTTTCATGTCATCTGAAGGCTCTTTGACATCTTAGAGAAACAACTACCCAAAGTCCACCTGCATTACTGCTCTTAAAGAGAAAGTTGAGAGCTACATTTGATTTGTTATTATCTCCAGAAACTTTGGATATTGTAGAATGTCAACAACAATTTCAAGTTGCTGGAAGTAAGGGAAAAACAACACTTATTTCAACTAGGAGTGTTAGCGTGTCATTATGCCACAAGTGACAAATGAGTACCTGCCATAGTTTCAGCCAAAACAGGTCCATTTTCTTACACAGTTCAAACTAAAGTTGAATAGTTTGGTGACATCATGCTGATCAATTGTTTTTTTCTCGAAATGATTTCTCAAAATCATCTCCAAAAGTATATGGAAGACTTCATTGAATCTCAAATGCCTGATGATTTTGTCTATGCCACACAAGAATGATGCATAATTAGTTACAAGAGGAAAAGTGTCTAGTGAAGTTCCAAATCACACTTCTAGGGTCAAGAACAGTCAAATTCCAGAACACATTATACAACCAAAGAGAAATAGTTGCCTCCTGATCGATTTTCTTATTGACTGTGTATAATGATTAATGGTGCATAGTATTGTGTTTAAAGTATTATTGATTTTGTGTATAACATCGTAGTAATTTTTTGACGACTACAGAGGGGGGAGTGTTAGTGTATATTTAAATGGTTGCAAGATTCTTTTAAGAGCGTGTCAAATGACTTTATCATGAGGTCAAAGGGTATTTCACAGGTTCCTGCTTTTAGTCTCAGTTTGTACTCTGTGTAGAGAACAGATTTTTCAATATATCTTTTATTGTTAGTTTGAAGCTACAAGCCCGATTGTTCCATTCCAACGCACACAATTTTTGGCGCTTCGGGATGGGAGAATCACGTGTCAGCCATTTCGCGGGATTCGCACATGCTTTCCTGATGCATGCTTGTTTCTCACACAGCTGGACAACAGTCGCAGCTGGGACCATGCTGAAAACCGGCAGGAAGAGAGATAGGTAATTTAATTCGGTTTTTCATGTATTTTAAATGTTCAGAATTCTCTGGGCTTGATAGTATTTCCCACCTCACCAGGAGTATTTCACTCCTGCGCGGTGTAGATTAGCTCTCCAATTGCGAGGAATTAATGGGAAACCTCGACCGAATGAAGGGAGGGATAATTGGGGCCCCATGTGCGGTTAGGTGGTGGGGGTGGGGGCTGCCTTCAGGCATGGGCACCCTAGCAGTGCCAGCCTGTGCCCCCTGGCACTGCCTGGGGGCATCAGGCAGTGCCAAGGGAGTGAGTCATATTGGTGGAGTGGCCTAGGGAACAAGGGGCAGAGCCAATAGATAAGGGCCAAGGGACAGGATCGAGTGTGGACAGATCCAAGGACAGAGACTGTTGTGGGTGGGACCTAGGGACGATTGGTGGGGTTGGAGGATCCCGCTGAATTTGGATCAGTCGGGGTTGGAGAAAGGCCAGCGTTCGGGATGGGTTGGTGGGACAGTGGTTTGTTGGGGCATCTGCCTCCTGGGGAGGAGGTCTCCATCCCAGGGGCGTGTGCTCCGTCTCAGAGAGGGGGCAGGATGGTCTGCCAGGATGGGGGAATTGTCGCTGCTGTGGCGGAGGGGAGGGTGTCAGGGAAACTGGAGATCAGGGTGCTGTGGTTCAGGGATGTCGGATATGGTCCATGAACACTTGTGCCGTCACCATCAGGCCGCAATCAGGTCTTGGGCAGAGGTGGGGGCAACACAACGGGAGTCCTGGACTGGCCTGCAAACTGCAAACTGACAGATCGAGACACTATGCATGCGCAAAGTCACGGAACAGTCAGATTCTGGCATGAATAGGCTCCATGCCCACAAGCTTTTAGTGATACTCACGATTGTGGCCTCTGCATTGCATAGAGTGTAAGAGATTCGGGTCAGAAAAAACAGTTGTGATTTACACCAGTTTTCTCACCAGTTCAGCACTTGTGGGAGAATTGGGCCCTACATGTGCAAACCATATCTTTTAGTTTTGATTAAAATCCATAACCCCTAACATGGTTCGGACATTACACACTAGACTAGTAATCTAGAAACCTAGGGTAATGTTCTGGAGACCTGTCTTCAAATCCCACTGCGGCAGATGGTAGAATTTGAATTCAATAAAAATCTGGACTTACAAGTCTAATAATGACCATGAAACCATTGTTGATTGTTTTCTTTCCTCTGTTTTACCTAATTATCAATAATGTAAAAGATTATGGGAATAATGCGGGTAAAAGGCATTGAGGTTTCTGATCAGCCATGATTGCATTGCATAGCAGAGCAGGCTCAATGGATTGAATGGCCCATTTTTGTTCCTGTGTTCCTATCCCTAATCAGCCTTGAACTGAGTGATTGTTCAGCTTTTTCAGAGGATTTTTAAGACTCAATCACATTGCTGTTCAATGTGTCTGAAGTCACAAAGAGACAAAATAGGTAAGATGGCAGAATTTTCCCCCACAAGGCATTATAGAACCAAATTTATTAACCAAATTCAAATTCCACCAGCTGCCATAGCTGGATTTGGACCCCTGTCCCTAGGGCATTAACCTAGGTCAAGAACAAAGGAAACTGGAAAAATTCAAAATTACTAGCCCAATGACATTACCACAATGCCACCAATTCTCCTAAACAGTGCAAAGCTACTGGGAATGATAATGGGACAAATAAAGAATCAAAAATATGTCAGGAGGAGTTGTGAATGCAAGGTCTTGAATAGGTGCTGTCCAAAAGCAAATAAAGGAAATAAGAAATAAAATGAAAAAAAAAACAAAACCAGCAAAGAAACACAAAACAATGGGTGGAATTTTATGAGATTATTTTCTAAATGTTCAGCTAGCGTGAAAATGGGCAATTTGCTGATCCATTTATCTGATGAGTTTTCATACCTAATCATGTGCACTCAGTCTTTGAAAATACAGGCTAGAACATTTCTAGCCGCTAGAGGCCGTGGGTGGGGCCTAATTCGTGAGACAGCTAGCAGATCAGATTTGAGCCACAAAATGTGTGTGCAGAGGAAAAGCAGAAAAAAAAGCTCTGTTAGCAGAACCACCCCCTCCCACTACCCCCACACTCCATCCCTCCTCTCAGGCCAGATGCAGTTCCCCCTCTTCCCCACAGACATTAGAGACACCCCAACATTATTGATCCCCTTACCCTCTCACCACACCCCATATCCCTGTACCCCTACCCCGACTCCTTTGCACAAGGCCCCCTCATCAGACCCTCCATCCCCACCCCCCGGCCCCAATGGCTAACTGACATGACCCTCTCTCTCCCCTGCCCGCAAATCATCACATTCCACCTCCCCCCCCACCACCACTGTACACCTGCAAGTGCACCACTGTACACCTGCAAGTGCCGAATTGGCTTACCCTTGATGGTGACAAGGCAATTGCATTAAACTCGCTGGAATGCTCCAATAGGCATGTGATTCACCCAAACTGCATGCAGCTGATCTGCCCTAACAAGACAGAGCTCCATAAAAATCCCAAGGATGGACAGACAGGCAGGCAGTGCAGGAAGAAATGGCCTCCAGAAAAACAACTCCCTGTTTTTCAGAAGCAGATCTGGTCAGGTTACTGAAGTCGATGGAGGCAAGGTGAGCAAGGCTGGACACTCTTTCCCCCCAGCAGGATGCTGTCCCAGAAGAAGGGATGGAAACGCAGCCTGAGACGTGGTCACAGCATGCGTTAGTGCCGGGGCACTGACCAGGAAAAATCAGGAAGCATTGCCACAAAAAAACTGAATGATCTAATCCGGGCAGCAAGGCTGAACGTTTTATCTCACCTAGTATTGTATCCCTAAATGACCCTCAAATCCCCCATCGTCAGCATCCTGCATGCTTTAACCCCTGATTCTCAAGCATCTCTTCTCCCTCTAATAGTTTCGAGTCTGATTGACTCTTCATCAGAGTACATCCGGACTCAAACACTAGCTCTATCTTCTCTCCCCAGATGCTGTCAGACCTGCTGAGATTTTACAATATTTTCTGTTTTTGTTTCAGATTCCAGCACCCAGAATAATTTGCTTTCATTTTTTATTTTCTCGCCCTAATAATATCTCGTTATTCCTATGGAGCACATTGAAGAAGCTAAAACCACATAGGTTCTTGTTTCTGTATCATAGTCAAACTTCATGCTGTTTCTTATCTGGATATCCACAAGATATCTGAATACCTCACAGCCTATTTTCTGCTCACAGCCAGCATGAATAAACTTTTTGCCATTTTTGCCACTAGAGGCAGACACATTCCATCTGAAGAGAGCCAACAATATGCTTCTAGAAACCTTGCCAGTTATCATAAAATAAACAAAAGATTCAGTAGCGATGCCATCGAGGGGGCACACTATTATAGAATGCATTGCGCTGCCAACTATCCATCGATTAATTTACAGGACAGGATAAAACAAATCATATAACAATAAAGAATTGTATTTTTTTAAAAGATTGAAAACCTTTATTCATTAGTTATGAAAAAAAGCTGTTTAACTTACAGTCCAGAATAATTTTCTGATTATTTAAAGAGTCTATTGCTTTTCAGTTCCTAGATATCCATTCTCTAAACAATTTTGCCTATCTATCTACCTCCTCTCTTTAAAGTCATTTTTCAAAAGCTTTCTCTTTGAATTCCTATAATGCAAACGGAGGCCGTTTAGCTCATTGAGTCTGCATCAATTCTTCGAAAAAGCATCTTATCCAGGCTCACCCCCACGCCTTATCCCCACAAGCCCATACATTTACCATGGCTAATTCATCTAACCATATCTTTATTCACTAAGGGGCAACTTATCATGGCCAATCCACCTAATCTTCACATCTTTGGGCTGTGAGAGGAAACCGGAGCACACGGAGAAAGCCATGCAGATACGGGGAGAAAGTACAAACTCTACATAGACAGTGACCCAAGCCAGGAATTAAACCTAGGTCTCTGGCATTGTAAGGCAACAGTGCTAACCCCTATGCCACCATGCTGCTTCTCTGCCCAAACCTTTGATCGCCTGCCCTAATAGCTCATTATTTGGCTCAATGTCAAATTTTGTTTATATTCTGACCATTCCTGTGAAGTGTCTCAGGATGTTTTTACTGTGTTAAAGATGCTATATAAATACAAGTTGTTATTTTATGTAATGACACCATAGTAAGTACATATAATTTAGCGCAGTCCAGAAACTGAACCCAAGGTTTTTCTGGTCTGAGGGAGTCACTGGATAAACTCACTGAGAATGCTCTGTGCCAATCAATTTTCATCTTAGATTTTCTTTTAAAAGCTGCTGTTAGATTCATTCAATTACAGTATTGCAGTGTGCTTTAAAATGTAAAAGAGCTATGCTTTTTATCTGCATACATGCAATCTATTATTCTTTAGAAAGTTATCATCAATTGCTGTTTTATGATTAGGAGCTTCTTTTTTGATTAATGTTAAATTTTTTTTTGGTAATTATGACCTGAGCATAAGTATTCATTCATGTAGCATTAAAGATTAGTCTTAACTAGGATTTTTGGCTGCAGCACTCAGACTTGGTGATTTCTGTGTGTATTCAATGGAAAATGAAATATTAACCATTAGAGGTTGCATTATGGTTGGATCTGCAAGTGTTCTTCTGAAGTTGGTCCCATGCTAGAAAGGAGGGGCTGCGAGCACTGCACCAAACACTTTTACCCAGTTGGTGCCAGCCTCCTCCATGTTCGTTGATTGTGACTGTAGGCTTTCTAGCAGGCCTCCATTTCATCATGCCTTCCCATCAGCCTTTTTCTATACACTACCAACTCAAAAGTTCTTGCAGAACTAGTGTGTGGTCTCACTCTCCAGGGATCTGGCAGTTGTGTTATCCTCTTTCCCTGTCCTGGCTGTAAGCCACTTGTGCCTAGGGTGACTCACCGTGTGCAGATCCCAACAAAGGCTACTGCTGTTCCAATATTAAAATTGATCGCTGTGATTGTGCCTGAAAGGAGAATGGCATAAGGGTAAGGTATGAGGAGAAGCAAGAGATGCATGATTACATTATTTGCAGCTTGTAAATATCAAAACTGTGTGGGATGTGGTGGGAATGGGATGTGAGAAATTGGACGAGGTAGGATCATACAGTAATCTTCAACTCTGCAGCTGGTCACAGCCCCATTTGTGGCTACTCCAATGATGGTCAGCATCATCTTCTCTACTGGTAGGAGGTCATGATCCATATCTGTCCCTCTCCAGTTAGGCACCATCTTGTTCTGCAAGAGAAGAATGTGTGTCAGAAAGTTTGGTACAATGTGTCTGTGATTTGTCTGTCATAATTGAATGGCTGGCAGTATATGCATGGTGTGGGGTATGTGTGTGAGGTTTGCAGTTGTATTAACGATGTAAGAGTAAGATGAAGTATAAGTCATGGCTGATAGAGATTATTGGCAGGAAAGCATGATAAGCGGGTTTCTGTCCTGTTGTGCCGCAGTCACTTCTCTTGCATGTCAGACACACTTTTCCAGGCACATCTGGCACCTGCTGCAGCCAAAACACCCCTTTAAGAGATGCAGCCTGCCTTTAAATAATGCTGGTTAGCTTTAAAGAGCTCCCTGCGAGGTTTTACAGCCACGCACACATGCTACCTGCACCACAATGAACAGCAACATGCTCCCTGGCAATGTTTTTGGGTCTAATCCAATTTTTCTCCTATCGTTTGTGAATTCCTGTGAGACTTTCACATTAGTTACAATAACAACCCACTATACTTCCTAAGCTCCCAATTTTCATATTCTGCCCACTGTTGGCAGCTCTCAAACTGCATTGTCATCCTGCTGTTGCTATCTTCCCCCTGCAGTAGGGGCAAGATAAGGATTGTTGGTCAGGTGAATAAGTCAAGTATTTAATGCGACCAAAATAATGATTACACTTGGCTTCAAAATTTTAAAGTGGGATACATAGTATATAATCATCCATGCCCTTGGATTTGAGGGACTGCAATGCAGATTCACCAGAATGATAGCAGATTTTGGATTAAATTATAATGACAGATGGGTTGGCTTGTATTCCTTGATATTAGAAATTGAAGGATGATCTGGTTGAGGAGTTTAAAATGTTAAAAGGATCTTAGTATGGTATTTTCTCTAACAGGGAAATTAAGAGCTGTTCACTGCCCAACTCTATGACCCTTGCCATTTGACTTGTCCTCTGATTCCCAGGATTTGGAGCCAGGAAGCTCCTGGTAGTGCTCTTCCAGCCATTGCAGTGCTATGGCTGGAGGGACTACAGAGCTGCTGCAAATCTGTTTGGCAGGCAGCTCTCCAAGGCAGGACTTCCTCCCCCATGAGGGACAGAAGTCCCTCCTTATGCCAATCACCATTCATTAGAGTTTAATATGGCATCAGCACTGCCAAGGTTCAATAGAAATGTGTTCCCTGCTGATATTCTGAAAAATCAAATTAAGATATCGCTTGACCAGGAGCCAATATAGAGAAATAGAGGGGTGGAGCAAATGAGCAAAGACACAGGCAGCAGAGTCTTGGATGACTTCAAGGTTAAGGGGTGTAGAATGTGGGAGATCAACAGGGATGCTTTGCAATTGTCAAGTCCAAAGAAAACAAAGACATGGATATGTCAGATGAGCTGAGGCAGAGGTGATGACAAGCAATATTACAGAGGTGGAAATATGCATTCTGAGTGATGGTGCGAATATGAGGTTGGAAACTCATCTTGGGATTAAATACGTCACCAAGATTGTGAACCTAATCTCAGACTGTTACCAGGAATCGGGATTGAGATGGTCGCAAGGGAACCAAGTGCGGAATAGCGACTGAAGACATAGGTGTCAGTCTTCCCAGTATTTAATTGGAGAAGTTTTCTGCTCATCCGGTACTAAATGTCAAAAAAGCAGCTTGATAATTTAGTAACACTGGAAGAGTCGAGAATGGTACTGATGATCAAAAATTGGGCATCATCATGTGAAAAATTCAATTGTATTGCTAAGGTGCAGCATGTAGATGAGAAATAGAAGTGGGCCTTGTTTGGATCCTTAGGAAAAATCTTAGTTAATGGAGCAGGACATAAACAGAAGCTTTTGCAACTAATTCTCTGGCTATTATGAGAGAGGAAATAATGGAACCACATAAGATCATGGGCATTGCTTGACAGTGGAGAGATCTGAAGGATGGTGTGGACAGCCGTGTCAAAGGTTACAGATAAATCAAAAAGAATAGTCACAAAAGATGTCATCTATGATTTTGATAAGATTCAGTTCGGTACTGTGGTGGGGGTAGAAATCCCCCTCTCTGAGAACTAATACCTAACTACTCAAAGAGGAGTACTTTGCTCTATAATCTGTAAGATGTGAGTGTGAAGTGGTACGATTTGTTGTTTGTTCATTGTATCATTGTTCAGCAATTTTTAGTGGTTAAGTCAAAGTAACTTTCGGTCTATACTTGACCAACAAGGAGCATGCATTCGGCAGGTGGTGCGAGGACAGCTCTTGGATGTTGATTCATGGGTTGCCTGGTGCTTCATGTCGTAAATGAGTGCTTTATCTGGACCATCTGAAGGGCACCATGACAGCTCAGTGACTATTGCTGTAGCTGTGCAGACACTTGGAATTGGGCCGGTGTCTGCGGGAGTTTGCGCGTTCTCCCCGTGGTTGCGTGGGTTTTCTCCGGGCGCTCCGGTTTCCTCCCACATCCCAAAAAATTCGCTCTTAGGCTGATTGGGAAACAAATTGTCCCTACATTGAGACTCTTCCATATTAGGAATAACCTAAAATTAGAATAGGATAATGGAATTGTTACTGTATAGTTATGACGGCGGCGCGGGCTCGTTGGGCCGAAGGGCCTGTTTCCCGTGCTGTGTTGCTCTTGCTCTTAACTCTTTGACACTCTCTCCAAAATCAACAAGTAACACTTCAGTTAATTTGTTCACTATTCGTTAGATGAATAAACCATTAACAAATTGAATAAAACATGAATCTAATGGAAAGCCATTCAGATAAAAATAATTCTCACCACTTAACAAAATCATATCTAGTCATTCTCACAATTACAACCAGGTTTTGTCTCTTCTGGAATATTCTGGGCCTTCTCTGTTGATTCTTCTGTCTGGAACTTTTGTCTTCTTTGGTATCTTTGTTATCGGGATGATGTTTCTCTTAAGACATAAATGAGGCTATAAGAGCCAGCAGTTCTCTCTCTCTCTCTCTCTCTCTAGAGCCGAGAGCTGAACTAAAAGCTGTTACTCTGGTAATTGGCATTTGCTCTCTTCGTTTGCCCCATTACTCTCGTCTTTTTATACCTGTGATAACTTAATATTCCCCCACAACAAGATTGGTCCTAGGTTGCCAAAAGCATCAGATTTAAATTTAATAGTTATTGTTATCTAAGTGCCTAATTCAAATTGATGAGTAGAATTTTAAAAAAATTCAAAAACCTGTTGCCTTGGTAACACTGCTGCTTGGTCTTTTGATACGAATGTTTCATTTTGGGCACTCTATACATACATCTTTTAAAACTCTCTAAGCTCAGAGAAAGTACCGCCTTTTTAAAGGGACCATGCATGCTTTTCTCCTAACAATTTACAATCTTACAAATAGCAATCTACAATCAACTTCACAAAGTAATTTGCAAGGACGGAGAGGTCATATGCATTGGTTTATGAAGAGAGGAGTGCCAATGGCATTAAAATGGAAAGGAAACAGGAACAAGAGAGAGAGAGAGAGAATGGTTTACAATATCAGCTAACATGGGGTCCAGGAGGGACAGCTCAGGTGAGAAGGATGCAGTCATTGCCAAACACCAGGTTCCGAGACTAGTAATTGCTCTGAATAGAGGTCATGTACCAGGTGAGATCAGAGTGGGCATGAGGAAAGATAAGAGAGAAACTGAAGAAAGACGTGAGTTCAGGGCAAATGGCATTAAAGGAAGTTTGGTCGGGTTGGCCAGTAGATGGGTAGGACATGGCAGAGGTTATTGATCAGATGATCTTGATTTAGTGACAAATAATTCCATGAGCTCTTTGCACATGTTGGAAGTGAGGATGGAGGGGACCAGGGAAAGGAGTTAACTCTATCCACTTACCTCACCCATTCTACCCATTCACTCATTCATCCACTCAAGCATTCACTAAAATTCAAAGTGTCTCTTTAAACTTACTATATAGCAGCTAGTGCCATAAAAGGGGTGTTCTGTCTTCCTCCCACCTCTGTTGTTCTTTAATGGAAATGTGTACATGATAAGCAAATATGCACAGTAAGATTCCTGCTGTGATGAGATATTTTGTAAACAGCACAGTCATTGCTTCACAGTAGCTGATACACAGCTGGAGTTTTAGTTATACAAACCTGGAGTATGTTTTTTTCCACCAGTTTCTAACCACCTTAAATATATTCGCTTTACCTATATCAGCCTTTTCAAAGGGAGTGCATGCATGCCAACTACTAAGAGCTTTGCTCCTACTCAGCCAAATAGCTACAAAGGTAATTCTGGCCACAGCATCATGTCCTAGGCCCAATCATCTTCAGTTTCTTCATCAATCAACTCCCTTACATCATAAATCAGAAGTGGGAATGTTCACTGATGACTGCATAATGTTCAGTACCATCTGTGATCCAACAGGTACTGAAACAGGCTATGTTCAAATACAGCAAGATCGAGACAATATCCGAGCTTTGGCTGAAAAGTGACAAGTAACATTCGTGCCACACAAGTGCTAGGCAATGACCATTACCAAGAGACGATCTAACTGTCACCTGTTGACATTCATAATCATCAGTGAATCTCTCAGTATCAACAATTATCCCAGGTATATCATTGACCAGAAATTGAACTGGCCTAACCATATAAACAATGTGGCCATGAGAGCACGTAAGAGGCTAGGAATCCTGTGACAAGCAACTCATCTCCCCAAAACCTGTTCACTATTTGCAAGGCACAAGTCAGGAGTGTGATGGATTACACTTCACTTTCTTAGATGAGTGCAGCTTCAACAACACTCAAGAAGTTTGATACCATCCAAGACAAAACAACTCACTTGCTTAGGCCTTCATTAAACATTCATTCCTGCCATCTCCAATGCATAGTAGCAACAGTGTGTACCATCTAAAAGATGCTCTGCAGGAAGTCACCAACACTCCTAGGCAGCAATTTCCAAACATACAATAACTACCATGTAGAAGGACAAGAGCAGCAAATACCTGGGAACTCAATCACTCGGAAGTTCCTCTCCAGTCATTCACCATCCTACTTGGAAATATATCACCGTTCCTTCACTGGCGATGGGTCAAAATCCTGGAATTCCCTCTCTAACAGTATTGAATGATGTACTTATGCCTGAGGGACTGCAGCAGCTCACGAATGCAGTCACCATCACCTTCTCAAGGGTAACTAGGAATGGACAGTAAATTGACAGCCAGTGAGGATCACAGAAAAAGTAAAATCTAGGCAGGAATTCTAACAAATTGGAGAATTCCTGTCCACTCAAGCAGGACTAATCCATTTCAAACCATTCTATTCCATCGACCGACTCTCAATCATCAGCAGTGATAGAAAGTGCCATTGACAGTACTATCAAGTGTTACTTACTTGATGCTCAGTTTGGGATCTGCCAGGTCACCCAGCTCCTAGCCTCTTTTCAGGCTTGGTCCAAACAAGAACAAATTCCAAAGTGGTTGCTTACCCTTTACATCAAGGCAGCATTTAACTGAGTGTGGCATCAAGAAATCTTAGTAAATTTCAAATCAATGGAATTGGGGAAATGTGTTTTTTTATTATTCTTGATAAGTATTGCTGGCAAGATCAGCATTTGCTGCCCATCTCTAATTGCCCTAAGTAGAGTAGTTAAGTGTCAACACACTTCTGTAGGTTTGGAGTCACATGTAGGCCAGACCAGGTAAGGAGAACAACAATTGAGGACAATTTTATGGTTACCATGGCTTGACACTAGCTTTTCAACTCTAGATTTATTTTTTGAATACAAACTCTACCATCTGCCATGTAAGAATTTGAACCAATGTTCCCAAAGAACGTGCTTGGGTCTCTGGATTATTAGCACAGTGTTATTACCACCACGCCACCATCTCCCCATGAGAGGTGGTTGTGGTTGTTGGAGCCTAATCATTTCAATCCCAGGCCTTCACTGCAGAAGTTTTCCAGGGTAGTGTCCTAAACATCTTCAGCTGTTTCAGCAATGATCTTTCTCCATCATAAGATCAGAAATTTAGATGGCTGCTAACAGTTACAGAGTGTGTAGTTCTATTTGCAATGCCTTAGATAATGAAGATTGTGCCCACAAGCACAACTTGTTAATGTTCAAGTTTGGGTTTGTTAGCATGAGTGGGCAAAACGACTACTACAAACTCAGGGTCAAGTTCAACAACAATATAGCTTTATTTTCTTTTATATTAACGGACGTGCAGTCAGGACATACAATCAAACTGTCCCAAAAGCACACTAAAGACCCGTCAAAATGGGCTATAGTTATATCCAAACTTTAGTGTAGTGTGTGATTCAAATGTTAATGCTTTATTTACAGTATCTGATTTTGGCCATCCTGTCTCGATGTTTTCAAGTGTGTGGGTGAGTGTTTTAAGTATGTGTTCATCATTTTTATCTGATTGGTTATCAATGGTCTGGAATCTCTGGGGCTTGAATAATAGGTGTGCAATTATTCTCAGGAAGTTTGAGGGGCCAGGGATGCTTCCTTAGCTATGCTAATCTTAAGGTGTCTCCGTAGTTGTTTGACAGCAATGATTTAGTAGGGTGGGAAGGTGTACTTTTTAATTTAGCTCTTTAATTTAGCTCCTGGGGTTGCTTTCCTGACCAGCTTTTCCTGTGTGCTAGCCCTCATTTGCATTCTAAAAGCATGCTCCTGTCTTCGAGTCTGCGTTTGTGATTTTGTGATTTTTAGTGGAGGGGCTCTGAGTGTGGTTTTTAGACTGCTTCCATATTGTGTGCCCAATTTCATAAAATTTGTTGTCCGATAACATGTTAATAATTGGAAAGTATCATTAGTGCAACACAAGTAGCAGGCAATGACCATCTCCGGCAAGAGAGTCTAACTCCACTTGCTGACGTTCTGCAGCTTTCCTATTGTTGAATCCCCATCAAAATCCTGATGGACTCACCATTGACCAAATGGCATGGTCGCACAGTGATTAGCACATTGCTCACAGTGCCAGCAACTTGGGCTCAATTCCCAGTTTTGGTCACTATCTGTGTGGAGTCTGCACGTTCTCCCTGTGTTTGCATGGGTTTCTTCCCACAACCCAAAGATCTGCAGGTTAGGTGGATTGGCCATGCTAAATTGCCCTTTAGTGTTGGGTGATTAGCTGACGTAAATGCATGGGCTTTCGGGGATAGGGCCTGGGTGGAGTTGTGGTCAGCGCAGACTCAATGAGCTGAATGACCTCCTTCTGTACTATATGATTCTATGATTCAAATTCTTAACTCGACTTAATTACTGTGGGTACAAGAGCAGATTGAGGTTGGGTATTCTGTACTGATTCACATTCTGCCTTCTCAAAGCCTTTCCCTCATCAATAAGGCACAGGCCATCAATATGATTGAATACCATCCATTTGTCTGAAGAAGCAGAATACTCATGAAGCTCAATACCACGAGGACAAAGCAGCAAAGTACACTTAACTTGTACCCCAGCCATCATCTTATATTTTCACTCGCTCCACCATCAATATATCATGGTTGCAGCATACCATCTACAAGTTAAGCTGCAGCAACACAATAAGATTTATTTAACAACAACTAAAATGTGACCTCCATCACCTAGAGGAACAAAATCGCCTCCAAATCACATGCCATCCTGACATTGGAATATATTGCCATTATGTCAGCATTGTTGGATCAGAATTCTGGAACTAACAGCACAGTGTCACTTGTGGCACATTGATAGTACTGATCTCTCTGAATCAGAACGTCCTAGGTTTAAGTCCTACTTTAGACCTGAGTGTATACTCCAGTGCATTGCTGAAGGAGCATTGCACGATAATGGTAATATTGTCATTCAGATAAGTTGTTAAGGCTTCAGTTTATGTGCCTGCTTGGCTGGATAAGAAAGACCTTCACCACTATGTTGAAGAAAGGCAGGGAGTTATTCTTGGTGCCCTAGCCAATATTCATCCCTCAAGCAATATAATGAAAA
Organism: Sphyrna mokarran; assembly: GCA_024679065.1. Classification (NCBI taxonomy): domain Eukaryota; kingdom Metazoa; phylum Chordata; class Chondrichthyes; order Carcharhiniformes; family Carcharhinidae; genus Sphyrna; species Sphyrna mokarran. The sequence continues at coordinate 99,588,945 of JAGIQG010000007.1, forward strand.
ATCTATCTGGTCATTATTAGATTGCAATTTGTGAGACATTGACTAATGCAAAAATGACTGTTATGTTTCCAACATTACAATAGTGATTATACTGCAAAAAGTACTTAATTGATTGTAAGGCGCTTTGAGATGACTAGTAGTTCTGAAAAGTGTTACATAAGTCTTTTTAATGCAGGATATTCACTACAAAAACTGCAACAGTTGAAGAAAGAGACTCACTATCAACCTTTCAAGGGCAAAGAGGAATGTGACAATAAATGCTATTCTTATGGCACCCAAATTCTATGAATACTGAATTCCTCACATTGTGAATGATACTGAGACTTTGAAAAATTTCAGAGGATACAAATGTATGATCCCAATTTAAATTAACTATCTAGAGGGGCTTATGGAGCTGATTCTGTACACTTTGGAGAATTGTTAATTTGCGTTCAATTTAACTAAAGTCTATTAGAGCAACTAACTGACAATTGAGATGGAGTTATACATATACATTATGCACTGGAAGAATGAAATTAATTTGATGATTCTTCTTTTCCCAGAAAATGGTAAATTTGTGGAACAGACTGCCAGCTTGTGCAATGATGGCTGATGGTTTGCTGTGTTCCTTAAGGAGACAAGGACTAAAGTGGCAATCATACCACACAAGGCAGATATCAAATAATATAAAGTCACAATCAATGTAGGTTTATAAGAGATTGGAGAGAAATTTTACAGATTATTTTCTAAACGGACTTGGGTTTTAGATCTGGTTTTTTGCCTCTCCCAGGAAAATAAATTTTACTGATAAGCATATCTCAAACTCCCCTGCAACCATCCCTCAGAAATAAACCGCCAATTTAATGCTATAAATATTGACTTGTTCCCCATCAGCTTTCATATACACATATGTTGTTCTCCAAAACAAGTGAAATCATGATGGGAATACCCACAACATAAATTACAAAGTATAACCTTTTGTTTGCATGTAATTCGATCAGTTCTTAAATAATTGTCTTTTTGCAATTTGGGTCAACTTTAAAGAAGGCATGGGATTTCACTGGTTAGCTTTTCTAAATTGACATTTGGTGATGAGGTTTGAATGCTGAATACTCCTGCCCATTTGTACTTAATGGACAAATCTTCCAGTCAGGTTTGATGATGAGTGTATTGACACAGCCCACGAAAATATCTGAACCGAACACACTGATGATTTTTCAGCCCTTTATTCCAATTTCAGCTGAAGCATTGAAGAGCTACTGCAACCATTCCCAGAGAATGTGGTTGAGTGCAAGAAGTGGTAGAAGAAGAGAAAGCATAGCCCTTTTTCACACCAGTAGTTGCTGTATTTAATACATTCTTAAAGGTCCAAATCTTTCTGGAGACAAATAAGTTACTGAATGACTGAGTGAGTTAATGAGTGGGTGAATGAGAGAATGGATGCATGAGTGATTGAGTGAAAGAGAGAATGGGTGGGTATAATGATGCACATTCACAGATTTCATTTGTGAGTATAAAAAGATATATTAATAAGAAAACAGCAGCCTCATGGCTGCATCTAGCTTCCTTCATGTTTCCTGCCTAAGAGGACTCTATCCCCTTGGCTGATTATCCATTCTGAATCCTAATTGATCCCCGAGCCAGCTAACCCTTACTCTGCTGTGTTGCCCTTAAAGGGACAAAAACCACATCACCACAGTGAATGAGTAAGTAAATTTGATAAGTGGATAGGTGGGTGATTTGATGAGGTGTGTAGGTGGATGTGTGATGCATTACAATCCTTACTAATATTTGAAGATTTTTTGAGGTCTGCTGTACTTTTTGTTTAATTTCTCTCAAATTCAGTCAGAGGGAGCTAAACCCAAGGACACATAACTGGGTTATGAGCCCTGCTCAATCTCCGATTGAAGGATTGAAATCAATCAGAATTATTATCTTCATATTGATAGATTTTTTACAACTATTCTTTGAATAGATTGTAATTTCTCAGAGTATGTGAGGTTGGCTAGATCCAGAACAAGTCTGAAGTTAATCTACGAGAATCTAACAAATCTGAAGATTTGAGGTTGTGTAATTAATGGGTATGTGGAAAGTGTTCCTTCAATCAATAATAAGCCACTGGTAATTATCATTTTATATTTGGTGAAAGGACCACTTATAATAATTTCTAGGAATTGTTATTTTAAATTCATTTCTGAAAACTGTACTTATGTAACAGTAATGTTGGTCAGTGATGCTTATAGTCAAGGGACAGTGTCTAGCAAAATGGTAAACCTGAAGCCTAGCATTCTTTTATCTGACTGAAGGCTACTCTTCATCATCCAGTACTTCCCCAAAGCAGAGAAGCTACAACGTTTTCTCCCAAGCCTTCAACATGTCATTGATAAAGATGAACATCTCACCAAGGCCATCCCCACATCCTCATTTCTTGCCTTCAAACAACCACACAACCTCAAACTGACCATCATCTGCAGCAAATTATCCAGCCTTCAGGAGAACAGTGACTATGACACCACACAATCCTGCCCAGCAACTTCTGAAGACACACTAGATCGACACGGATGCCATCATCTCACATAAGAACATCACCAGATACACAGTATATACAGTTGCAATTCAGCCAACGTTGTCTAGCTGATACACTGCAGGAAAGGATGACCAGAGGCATGGTATATTGGGGAGACCATACAGACGCTATGATAACGGATGAATAAACACTGCTCGACAATCACCAGGCAAGAGTGTTCTCTTCCTGTTGGGGAACACTTCAGCGGTCTCAGGCATTCGGCCTCTGATCTTCGGGTGAGTGTTCTCCAAGGCCGCCTTCACGACACATGACAAAGCAGAATCGCTGAGCAGAGACTGATTGTTAAGTGCCACACACATGAGAACGTGTCACACTATCTGTAACCCTAACGACTTACCAGGGCTTGCAAAATCTCCCTAGTTGTAGGACAATACACACCCCTATGCTTATCCGTCTCTCCACTCACATTGTCTGTACCTTTAAGACTTGATTACCTGCAAAGACTCACATTCCAACCATTGTTTTATAAATTGAGTTTGTGTCTTTATATGCCCTGTTTGTGAACAGAACTCCCACTTACCTAATGAAGGAGCAATGCTCCAAAAGCTGGTGGCCTGTGCTACCAAATAAACGTGTTGGATTTTAACCTGGTGTTGTGAGACTTCTTATTGTGGTTTTAAGTATTAGAGGTAACGTTATATGTGCTAATATATTGGTGGCATGGTGGTATAGTGGTTAGCACTACTCCCTCAAAGCACCAGAGACCTGGTCGGCCTGAGTATGATGCACTTTTGGAGGGTTGATGCAGACTCGATGAGCCAAATGGCCTCTTATTGCACTGCAAGTATTCAGTGGCTCTATCATTAATATAGTGACAAGAACCATTGAATGCCATTTTTAGGAGTGTGTGCATTTCTTATCAGTGAATTTGCATTGTTGTGAAGGGAGTTAACCAGATTGTGTTTGCAAGCTAGGATTGAGTCTTGTTAAAATATGTTATTGAGAAATTACTGGAAGTAACTTTTAACCTGTTAATTCTGTATTAATTCCATATTATTTAACCCCATTTCATCAGTGAGTTGGTAGTTGGGTCTGGTTGATGAGGGGTGTAATCATGTAGAGGGGTAATCAGGTGATCCAGGGAATAGTTGGGACAGGTTGGGGAGTTGGGGTGGTGCTGCTGAAAGAAATAGTTGTGTTGCTCAGTTGAATAACTGGCTAACTGCGATATAGACGAGATATTAAACTGTCTCATATTTCCTGAATAAGTATCCAGTTGAGTCCTGTATATCTGGCCAAAGTCTCTGCACTGAGCTCAGTGTCAGAGATGTTCATGGAGAGACTTGGACAGCGAAAATCAGCCAATCAGAAGTTTAAACTTCCCAGAGAATTTCCATGTATGTCTGCATCATGACTTCCTTGGGATCCTGACATGTATCTCCCAATTTACATTAAATCTCTGACCACCAGAGACTGGAAGATTTAGATCAATATTTCAGTCAAGGGAGAGCTTTGAATAACGTATTTACAAATACAACTATTAGTAGCTCTCGTAGAATTAGTTTTAAAGAATGGTGAAGTGTGGATTGAAATTCAGGTTGTCTGAAATGAACCTGCTTGAGAAGTCAATTTGAACACTTCAATCATGATTCACATCTTGGTTGAGATGACTCCATTTATTTAAGCTCAGCAGGGGTAGTTGCCAAAGTCATCTGGTAAGATTTCCCTCCTGAAGTCAGAAATTACAGTAAGTAGTGAAAACCCTAGGTAAGTCAAGTGTAACAATAGGCTGCAAAAAAGCAGGTTTTGATCTGAATGGAGAACTAATATGCAGGAGGTTGATCTTTCCAGTTGAAAACTGAGCAGAAAGGAAAAAAGAAAAAGCTTCAATATTCCACTTATTGCTTGCAAAAATGTAGAGTATTTTTGATGTCCAAGACTTTTAACAACAAGAGTAGGTAAGCCACCCAGCTAACTGAAAAAACTGTGTTACATCACAACACAGATGTACCACGGCTTAAATTGCTGAAGCTGGTTGCACAGTACTCAGTTGGGCTATAAGACTGGAATCTAGAAAGCTAAGAGATTTAATTGTCAATTCGAACAAGGCAAAAAATACATCAATGAAATTAACAAATGCCAGCAGCGCCGAGCAAAATGCAAAATAATTAATTAATTTCAAAGATTAAGGGGCCTAGAAATGAAATAACAAACAATAAATAAATGATCAATACTAGTATTGCCAGAAAAACCCATCTGCCATGAAATAGTTTTAAAACATTTAACCTGGTAGTATGACAATGTAAAAAGCAGCCATTCAAAATTGACAAATCTCAATCTAGCAGAAATTGTCAAGAGCCTAAAACCCATGCTTAGAATAATTATGCACTCACTACGGAATAAAACATCAGCTGGTAGTTTGCAACTCACCAGATCAACACTATCACACACTTTTAAATCATAAGGTGTAGTGTTGCCATAGGTATAGTCAGTGTTTTCACATTTTTGTTTTTACTCTTGTGATGCTCCTTCTCTTTAAACTGTTAAAATCTCTCACTTTCTGCAATCTCTGATGCAAGATAATTGATCTGGAACTTTAAGAACTAAGTGAACAGATGATCTCTGCTTCCCACCACTCCACCAAACAAAAAAAGGGACTGTCCTTCTGGACAAAAACCTATCAAGTTGATGCTTGGTTACAATCAAACAATCATTGATATATTCGCAGCATGAGAGTGCAGAAACTTAAATATTTTCCCTTTTTTTCCAGAATTCTCACCTTCAAGATGTAATTTTACTAGACTACATTTCTATTGTTAATGGCAGCCCTCTGATACCTTAAGAAAGTAGCCTACATACTTTACAACATAAGCCCTTGGATAGAAAGTAGGATCAGGAACACTAAGTAATATTTTCTTCCCCAGCCAAGAGTTGACAAAAACCATACACAGTATGGTCTCACCAATATCCTGCACAGTTGTAGCAAGACTTCCCTACTTTTATGCTCCAACTTCTTGCAATAAAGGCCAACATTCCATTTGCCTTCCTAATTATTCAATGTACCTACATGCTAACTTCATATACAACAGCACTCAGTCTCTTCAGTTTCTCTCCATTTAAATAATATTTTGTCTTTTTATTAGCAGATTAACAGATTAGCCCTTATGCTTATAGCACCTTATTTCATGCCTTTTAGAAATCCAATTCCACCTTCCGGTTCCCCTTTGTCTACTCTACTTATTACACCCTCAAAGATGCTCATAATTCATGTCCTCTGGGTTACAGTATCCATGAGGGTCCCACCACAGATTGGCCCATCTGTTTCTGTGCAGGCCAGCCTCTGGCATGGGGACAGGACACAGTGGTTCTATCAGAGAGGTAGAACATGGGGAAGAGCCCCCCCTTCCCCAACCCCATTGCAATAATCCTGCCACTCTCTGTGTTTTTACAGTCCACCTGCAGTTTCCTGCTAATTATGAGTGGTTGAGCATTTGACAATGTTTCCATGATGCCCTGAGCCATTACTGCAACCTGCAGAACAATGCTACTTAAATTTGCACAACAGTATGGAGGGCATTGCATTGGACCTGCATCTATTTGTTGGTTTGATACGTAATCCTCCATGAAAGTTACATTCTTTCCACAGAGGTCAGGCATTCATATGCCTGAGTCAGCAAGCCATTCATGGCATGGATGTACTCCTCCATCTTTTGTCCAAGGATCCTCATTTCCTCAGGAAACTTTCTAGATGCCCACCCCATCTCAGTTTGCTTTTCACAATTATCCACTTCAAGTTTGCACCCAGAAGCTCAGCATCTGTGTGTTTCTTAATGTAGTGGGAAATATCCTTAGTCCTCTGATGGGAACAACACGCAGGTGACACTTCATCACTTACTACTGCTCACACATGAAGTGCTCCTCATCTTGTCCTTCCTGTTCTACCTACAACTAAAGTCCCACCTGTGCTAGTGTAGAATGTATTGGATTCTTGTGATAGTGATTCCTCACAGTGCTGTGCTGCCTCTGAGCTCCTCATACAACTCCTGCTGCATCTCTAGCACAGTCCGCACAGTGGAAAATGCTGGCAACAATGGTTCAGGATCATTATATGCTGCTGACTAAGAAATTAATTTCTAAGGATTAAAATGCTCAACTGCAGAAGCAGCTCAGCTCAATTTCCAAGATAAATGCCTTCACCTGCTTTCTGTTGAACCCTTGTCAGTAGCTGACTGGCATACTGCCACCCTACCAGTCTCCATCGCTTCCTCCTCCATTGTCGTTAGGATTGCCAGTAATTGGACACTTCAATGCACTATTAACCATCGTATTTATATGGCTACTATAGTTTAGTTTCTGGTTAATGATAATCCCTAGGATGAGGATTCAATGATGGTAATGCCATTGAATGTCAAGGGGCAATGGTTAGATTCTCTTTTTGGAGATGGTCATTGTCTGACACTTGTGTGGCATCAATGTTACTTACTACTTGTCAGCCCAAACCTGGATATTGTCCAGGACTTGCATTTGGACATGAACTGCTTCAGTATCAAAGGAGTATCCAAGCAAATATCCCCACTTCTGACCTTATCTTGGAAGGCAAGTCATTGATGGAGCAGCTGAAGATGATTGGGCCTAGGATACTAACCTGAGGAACTCCTGTTATGATGTTCTGAAGCAGAGATAATTGATCTCCTATCATTACAACCATCTTCCTTTTTGTCAGCTATGATTCCGACCAGTAGGGGGTTTTTCCGATTCCCTCTGATTCCAGTTTTGTAAGGGCTTCTTGATGCCAAATTCAATCAAATGCTGCCTTAATATCAAGGGCAATCACTCTCACTTCATCTCTGGCTTTTAGCTCTTTTGTCCATGTTTGAACCAAGACTGTAATGAGATCAGGAGTTGAGTGACTCTGGCAGAATGCAAACTGAGCATCTGTGAGGATTTTATTGCTGACTAAGTGCTGCTTGATAGGACTGTTGATGGCCTCTTTCATTACTTTACTGATGATTGAGAGTAGGCTGATGGAGTGGTAATTGCCAAGTTGGATATGTCCTGTTTCTTGCGTACAGAACATATCTGGGCAATTTTCCACATTGCCAGGCAGATGCCAGTGTTTAGCTGTACTGAAACAGCTTGGCTAGTGGCACGGCAAGTTCTGGAGCGCAGGTTTCAGTAATACCGCTGGAATATTGTCAGGACTCTTAGCTTTGCAGTATCCCATGCCTTCAGCTGTTTCTTGGCATTACATGGAGTCTATCAGATTGTTTGAAGACTGACATATGCGATGCCGGGGTCTACTGGAGGAAACCAAGATGTATCATCCAATCCTCCTGGCTGAAAATTGTTGCAAATGCTTCAGCCTTATCTTTTGTTGTGCTGGACTCTTCCATCATTGAGGATGGGAATATTTATGGAGTCTCCTCCTTCAGTGAGTTATTAAATTGTCCATCACCATTCATGGCTGGAGTGCAGGACTGCAAAGCTTAGATTTGATCCACTGGTTGTGGGATACTTGGCTATATCCATTAATTGTTGGTTTTGCTACTAGACACCCAAATAGTTCTGTTTTATAGCTTCCCCAGATTGATGCCTCATTTTTAAGTAAGCCTGGTATTGCTCCTGGTATGCCCTCCTGCATTTTTAATTGAACCAGGGTTGATCCCCTGGCTTGGTGTGTTACTGATAGAGTGGGGAATATATTGGACCATGAGGTTACAGGTTGTGGCCGAGTACAATTCTACTGCTGATGATGATTCACAGCGCCCAGTTTTGAGCTGCAGATCATTTCAAAGTTTATCCCATTTAGCATGGTGGTAGTGCCACACAACACAGTGGAAGGTGTCCTCAATGTGAAAAAGGAATTTTATCTGTATAAGTGCTCTGTGGTGATCATTCTCTATAAATACAGCCATGGACAGATGCATCTACAGCAGGCAGGTTCATGAGGATGTAGTCAAGTATGTTTTTTTCCTTCTTGTTGGTTTTCTCACCACCTGCTGCAGTCCCAGTTTAGTAGTTATGTCCTTTAGCAAGCAATGCCTACATCCTGAAAAATGAATTTTAAAAAGTCCCCTGGTCCAGATGGCTTGCATTTCAGATTACTAAAAGTGGGAATGGAAGAGGATTTGCCATAACTTGGAATTGTCCCTAGATGTAGGGAAATGTCAAGGCATTGGAGAGTGATAAATGTGACACCCTAATGCAATAAAGGATGTCAGGATATTCTTGTAACTACAAACCAGTGGGTTTAACATGTCTAGTGAGTAGAGTTTTAGAAACAATAATCAGGCAAAAAAAATCAACAGATGTTTGGAGAGGTTGTGTTTCTAAATACGCTGCTGTTAATTACATCCTTTACAATGGACCCTAAGCAGCATCCCCTGGTAGTGCCAGAGATGAAATTCATGACCCAAGTTACATAGTTTATCTAAATAGGCCATTCAGCCCAAATTGTACACACTAGTCTTTGTAGTCCACTCAGCTTCCTCCTATCTTTTCTCATCTGAATTCAACATTGTAACCATCTATTGCTTTCTTCCTTTGTAGTATGTTTGTCTACTTTTCCCATAAATACATCAATCCCATTCACTTCAACCACTGATGACATGAGTTGCATATTCAAATCTCTCTTTAAGTAAAGACATTTCTTCTAAATTCACATACGATCTTTTGATGACTAACCAATATATATTATATTTATTATTATATGTTATTCCCATAGTTAAAAAGAGAGATAAAATAAGCCAGGGGAGTTACAGCCATGAGTTAGAATACTATTAGTGGGAGGCTAGATAATGGAATTGTTACTCAAAAATGTCAGAGAAACTGCAAATATATTAGAGTAAATAGCATGGATTTTTCAAGGTTTCATGATTGATTAATCTTCTTTGAAAATGTATCAGGAAGAGTAGACAAGGATAATGTAGTAGATGCAATATATTTAGAGTTTCAAACTGTTTTCAATGAGATATCACATAATAGATTCATGCATAAGTGAGATCAGGAAATAAGGAGCAGAATCAATTTAAAATTGACTGTAACTTAGAAAACAGAGAAGGGTAGCTACTTAATACTATAAAGGTAGGAAATGGTGTTCAACAATAATTAGCTTTGCAACCAATGTTGTTCATAATTTACATAAACTATTGGACTCGGACAGCTGATTTACAATTTTAAACTCTGTGAATGAGCTATGTAATACTGATAAAGAACGTGACAAAATACAAGAAGGCAATAACAAATTCACTGAATGGTCACATTATTGGAAAAATATCAATATAGTAAGCATGAGGTGATGCAATTTGGCTAAAACATAAGAAAGCCACAAGGCTATTTGGATAAGAATCTAGTGATATTATTGCTTGACTATTAATTCAGTAACTCAGCTGATTTTCTGGGGATTCAGGTTTGAATCTCATCATGGCAGATGGTGGAATTTGAATTCATTAAAAAGAAATCTGGAATTAATAATCTACTGATGACCATGAACCATTGCCATTTGTTGGAAAAAGCCATCTGGTCCTTTCCTTTAGGGAAGGAAATCTGCCATCCTTACCTAGTCTGTCTACATGTGATTCCAAGCCACAGCAACGAGGTTGATTTTCAATTGCTCTCTGCATAAGGGCAACAAGGGATGGGCAATGAATGCTGGCTTACTAGTATCATCCATGTCACATGAATTAATTTTTAAAAAGGGTTAAAGAAGCAAGAAACATGCTTCTGACTGGCAGCATGTCAGAATCTATGACAAATGGCATCACCATCCTCATCTAGGAGGGAAATGAGAGAGTGAGGAAATCAGAAAGTGGAGACCCACCTCACTAGTTCATGTGGCCAACAAATTTCTGACTATGGACTTCGCCAATCGGGTCAAGCCTGCTCTGGAATTGGTTCCCCATCCTGATCAGACCTGCACTATACCCGGCAAAAAGATTTCTGACAGCATTGCACTACATAGAGATATGATCAACTATTTACAGGACCAGGTGTGGGCACCTACCTCATCAGCTTAGACCAGAAAACGATATTTGAGAGAATATGGCTCATTGACATAATGGAAATGCTTTCTTAATGCTCTGGGACATAGATTCAAATCACATTAAAGCAGTTGGTGGATTTTAAAATTCAATGAATAAATCAAGAATTGAAAGCTAGTCTCAGTAATGGTGACATGAAATTATTACTGATTACCATAAAAACCCTCTAGGTTTAGGGAACGAAATCTGCCATCTTTACCCTACATGTGACTCCAGGTCCAAAGCAATGTGATTGACTCTTAACTGCCCTCTGAAACAGCCTAGCAAGCCATTCAATTCAAGGGCAATTAGCAATGGGCAATCCATGCTGACCTCACCAGCAAAGCCCATGTCTCATGAATTTTTTTTAAATTTGCTATTGCATGGAACAATTCTACACAAGTATTTGTAGTGTAGTTTCAGTCAATGCATGGCAAATCAAATCAAATCTGGAATCAGGCAGGACTGTCCTCTCTCTCTCTCACAAGAATGTGCTGCATCAAGTGTATTGCTAACTTAAGGAAGGCTAAAAGGGCTAACGATGTAGCCATCTTTTGTTTGGCCCTGGTATTGGTGCACAGGCTGAGTGAGTACACCTTTGGAATGGAGTGCACACCTAGGAGTTTGGTAAGTGGGGGATTTGCTGAGGTGTTCCTTTCCTATGCTTTTTCTAATTTTTTATTATGCAAGGATTGGTTCTTACTCTATTACTTTGAAGGAGCTAGTTGTTTGGGAGTATCTGGTGAATGGTTAAGATCCATTCAATTCCTAAGGCTCAAAATAGTACATCGACTGGTGGTAAGATTAAATACATAAGGAAAATAAATAACTGAACGATACAATTAATTAAAACACATTGAGGATGACAAAATAGGTGATGTGTGAAGGCTGCAGTATGTGGGAGCACCTAGATGCCAGTGTGATCTAGAGCTAACATGTCTGCAGCAAGTGTTTGTGGTTCGAAGAGCTTCAGCTCAGTATCATTGAGGTGGAGGCTGAGCTGCAGGTCTGTAGCACATCATGAGGAGTTTGTAGCAGGAAGCAGATATGATAAGGTCTTCTGATTTGATCACTGATCAGGGACTGAGCTTTATTAATAGGGGCATTGAGTACGAAAGCAAGGAGGTTATACTGAACTTATGAAAGACACTAGTTAGACCTCAGCTGGAATATTGCATACAGTAATGGGCATCACATTACAGGAAGGATGTGAAAACATTGGAGAGAATGCAGAAGAGACTTTCAAGAATGGTTACGAGGATGAAAAACTTCAGTTATGAGGATAGATTGGAAAAGTTGGGACTGTTCTCCTTGGAGTGAATACTAAGAGATTTGACATGTTCAAAATTATGAGGGACAGAGTAGATAAGGTGAAACTGTTGACATTGAAAGTGTGAAATGTGGATGCTCAATCTGCTGTTGTATGTGACATCCCTGTACACTTGCACCTTTGATACGAGATGTCCTTTTGGGAATGTCAGTTTTCAGTCAGTAGGTGAGGCACTTACCATAGTGAAATGCAGATCATTCATCCTCTTTCTATACTGATGGATGTTTCTGCACTGGACCCCACAGACGCTAACTTCCAAGCTAACGTGATCAGACAGGAAGGCCACTCACTGCCATTCCTGAGAAACAGCACCTTTTGCCTTTCCTGGACTGTTTAGAGGTGAATCCAGGGAGCATCACACAGCAACACTGCAGATTGTTATCTGTTCTTTGACATATTTGGTCATACTGAATCAGGACTCCTGATCTGCAATTAGTGAATGATTGTCCTGATGCACTTGCAATATGTCCAGAGCAGAGAGGGTGACTTCCTGCCACCTTCATGAGATTCACCACACAGAATGAGATAAAAAGAATATAATTGCACAAGTTCAGCCATCCGGTCCTACAGCAGACATCACCCCCATTTCCATCCCTGCCACTGAACGTAAGACTTCAGAGTGGAAGATTTCAGCCCTTTTTGACAGGGTGTCCTGTACCCGAGATCTACCTATCATTCTTTACCACTTTGCTAGGTTTTCCATACTTCCCTCCCCCATCTGCTATGAGCATTTACACCTCTTTTGAGCCCATCATTTTTTCACTATCGATTCCCCTATATGCCCCATTTTGCCTTGTATCGTTATCCCTTTAGTCACTTAATTACTCTTGCCCTCCAACTTAGCACTTTGTTTTATACTCCTTCTTACTTTTTCACTGGCTCTGTTACTAGTTATTCATCTCTAATATCTTCCCGTTTTGATAGATCATTGACTTCAAACTATTTCTTTCCCCGCAGATGTGACCCAATGTGTTAATTGTATCTCTGCACTTTTGTATTTCTATTTCAGATTTTCAGCATCCACAGTGTTTTGCTTTCGTATTATTACAACAGGTTGCTCAAATGAATCAGAGACAGGATTGCGTTCTTTCCCTTTAATCTGTTAATTCTGTTTGAATACTTACAAAATATTCACTGCCAATTACAAGGATTTAGTTACTCATATAAGATAAAAACAAATGATTGCAGATCTGATAAAAAACAGAATTTCTCAGAAAATCTCAACAGCTCTGACAGCATTTGTGGAGAGAACACTGTTAACATTTTGAGTCTGGACGACACTTGGACTCGTGTGTGTGTGTGTGTGTGTATAGCTATTCATAGGTGGCCAATTCTAAGAGAGTTGCAGATGATATTAAACTCTATCAGAAGAGCCTAAACTCAGATGATCTGCAGCTGAAACCCACATCTATGCCTTTATTACCTCTAGACTTGAATATTCCAATGGTCTCCTGGACGGCCTTACAAATTCCACTTTCCATAAGATTAAGCTCATCCAAAACTCTGCTACTGTATCCTAACTCACACCATGTCCCATTCACCCATCACCCTTGTGCTGACTAACTTGTTGGGCAGGATTTTATGACCTCATTCATCCCGAAACTCTTAAATCCTGCCCATTTTCCACTCCTTGCTGCTTCAATTCCAATGGCAGGCAGGGCTGTAAAATTCCAATCCAACATGATGTCTCTTGATCCAACAACACCCCAAGTTTGAAATTCTTATCTTTGTTTCACCTTACCTCTTCTTTAACTTTTTATCTTCCTTCAACCTAAAACCCTCTGATATTTGTGCTTCACTAGTTCTGGACTCTTACACATTCCAGATTTTAATAATTCTATCATGCTGATCTAGCATTCAGCCTCCAAGCTCTGATAATCCTACCCTAAACCCTTGTGCCTCTCCTTTTCTTTAAGGCACTCTTTAAAAAAAAGAGATTTTTTGGTCATCTTCTTAATATCTCTTTATGTGAATCAATATCAATTTTTTTTGACAACACTCTTAAGGAAGATCACTGACCTGAAACATTAACCCTCTCTCTACTGATGTTGCCTGATCTACTAAGCAATTCTGACATTTTCTGTTCTCATTCAGATTTCAAGTATCAAAAGTATTTTGCTTTCGTATTGCTGGAGCTCAACACTGGAATATTATAATAAAAACATCTAAAGATCTCAGATTCAAACTTATTTATTTCAGATAGGGACTATGGTTTGTACTTTATCTTGTGCTAATTTTCAGTGTTGCAAAGAACTGTTAAATTGCTAAGTTATTGTTGAATATTTCTTTGTGTTCTGAGACTTGTGGTTACAGTCATGACTGTGGCCTGTGAATAACTTCAATTGTCTTCCCTTAATTGTATTTTTAGCTTCTTTCAAAATCATAGTAAAATATACACATGGCTTTTGGACTTTCTGGTGGGCTCAAGAACATAGGCCCTAGAATGGAAATTGCAAAAAAATTCAGCACCCACTCTTCATATTAGTGATGAGTAATTCTCTAGCAGTACATATTTGGAGGGGTGGTGGGGAGCAGTGTCTCAGTTGTAGGGAAATTCGGTCCAAACACATTAGATCATTATATGAATAATGAGATTGTCTTATCTAGTTTTGAAGGATATTCACAACAAAATTGGCAACTAATCTGTACATTTCAAAATGACCTTACTCACATTATCTAAGTGCTCGTATTGGATGCTAGTGGTTAAAATACATAGTAATGTTCTTAATCAGCTCCGCCGAAGGGTTCTCCTGACTCAAAATGTTGGTCTATTCTCTCTTGACAGATAATGTCAGACCTGCTGAGATTTTCCAGCATTTTCTGCTTTTTCTTTCAGATTTCAGCATCTGCAATATTTTGCCTTTCCTTAATCAATAATTAATTACAACAAGCAATATAAGACTTTAACTGGCTCTATATTCAGGGTTAACTGATTTACTATTCCAAACACAGTTATTAATGAATTAACCTATTTGCAGCATATGCAACAGGAAATAGCAATTCTCTCACAGGAACAGAGGTTGTAGTGGTCCCTTTCAGTTACCTTTCATCATGAAGTAATCCTGAACATTTGGGAATGCAATGAAGAAACAATTTCTTCAGAAGTTATGGGTGGAAACTCTTAAATTATTCCCAGGACTCTGAATTTACTAAGAAAATCAGAGTTCCCAGAGGGCATAAGGAATTTGCTTATTTGTTTAAAAAAAAAATCGCTTTTTACAACATTAGATAAATCAGGCATTTGTTCCAATATTTGATGCATTTATCTTTTAATTTAATTGCCCCTTTATTTTATTTCTTTTGCTGGATAGCAAATCTCAAAAGGTATTTACAGAAAATTGTAAGAACTAAAATTTTTCTATTGTTGCTTATTGTTTTGATTTATTGTCATACATATTAATATACAGTAAAAAAGTATTGCTCCATGCATGCTATACAAAGCATACAATTCATAGAAAAGGAAAGGAGAGAGTGCAGAATATAGTGTTACAATCATAGCTAGGATGTAGAGAAAGATCAACTTAGTGCGAGGTTCAAAAGTCTGATGGCAGCAGAATGCTGCTTTTCTGAAGCAGTGGGAAGTGTAGACAGTCAATGGATTGGTACTGACACAGAGACACCTAATTTTATTCTGAGAAGAATTATTTTTGGATCTTAAGAGTTAAATTTTCAAGTATCTAATATAGGCTGCTGCTTCTTTCTTATTTTCTATTATTACTGAATAGGCACTGTGTAGTATTGTCTAACAGCTTTGTAAAAACAGCGCTGAGAACACATAAATGCAAATATAAGTATCAATGTCCACTTGGCAGTTGTTCCAATTTCAATCTTTTGTAGAGTTTACTTTTCATTTGTGGTTTTTGATTAGCTTGTTTCTCATCAAAGGTACATTTGAGCTAATTACTATTGACTGCTGAACTTTCCCTCCTGGCCCCCACGCTGGCTGAAATTTTAGATCTGACATATCAAGCACCATCATCTTCTAAATCAAGAGGCAAACTTTTAAAACTCAAGAGATTTGTTTTAAAATCATGAGCTGTTTTCTTTTTCCACTACTGATTGACAGTTGGTTTTGTTAACTGTGTTAGTGGCTTATTTTCATCTCTAACAGGTTGGAACACATCACAAATTCTGTATTACTGCACCTGAATAGGCTTCACAAAGACTTGTAAAATAATCCTGAACTTCCTGTTGCTTGTCATTTTAATTCTCCGCCTGATCTTTCCATCCTTGGACTGCCTGAGAATTCCAATGAAGATCAATGCAAGCTCAAGAAACAGCAGATCATCTTTTATCTTGGCACTCTACTGTCTTTTGGACTCAATAATGAGTTCAATAACTTTGGATCATAACCTTTGTCTCCATATTGCTGTGTTGCTTTTATTTTTTTCCTGGCTTGTTTCTTTCTTTATTCTTTCACATTGCATTTAAATAGCTGCTTTATAGCAATTAATGTCTCACCTGAACGTAACTTTTGTCCCTCTGCCATAAACACCATCACTCCCTCTTTGGCTTTAGCATCCTGAAATTCTTCCTTAGTTGATCTCTCCTGCCCTTGACCCTATCACAGCACTTATTCCTTTTTGTTTTGCCCTCTCATCCCTTCTACTGACTTACATTTCTATCTTCTTTCTGTTCAGATGAAATGCTATTGATTTGAAATGCTAATTCTGTTTCTCTCCACAGATGATACCTGACTCGCTCAGTACTTGCAGCATGTTTTGGTTATATTTTAACATAACGTGTTTGTTAACCCTGCAAGTGTTAAAGGAGGATCCATCCTCGTACCATAGTAGATTGATGCAGCAGTACATAGTGTTTCTGCCAGCTCTTTGATAGAGCTATTCAATTAATTGCACTCCCCCTCTGGCTGTTTCTTCATAAACTATTTTTCTTCAAGTATTTATCCAATTCCATTTTGATTGTTACCATTGCATCTATTTCCAACCTCTCAGAGAGTGCTCTCCAGTTCATGATCATAGTTCAAGTCGAACAATTGAACAGAAAGATGTGCTGATCGGGGTTAGAGGATAAGATTCGGCATGGACCAGTTGGGCCAAATGCTCTCTTTCAGAGTTGCAAGTTCCATGAGAATCCTACAATATATCTATACTTACCATATGTGATGCAACTTGCTGTCCAAATACCATCATTTTGCATAGGAATAGTGAAAACAGTGAAAACTTTCAGTTTCTAAGTGGATCTGAGCCATCATAAATGTCTTGTACTGTTTAAGCAATGGAACTTAGGAATAACAGCAACAATATTTTATGCCTCTCTGTATTGCTGCATAAAAATGGAAAGAAAATCTGAAGGTGAATAAACACCGAAACCATGTGTTCTATATAAAGTTCTGATTCAGCTTCCCAGACTCATGCAAATTCAAATAAAAACAGCAAGTGCTGGAAATACACAGTAGATTCAGCAGCATCTGTGGAAAGAGAAACAGAATTAACAAGCTGAATTTTACCAGTTTATCTGAGTAATAAAATGATAGCAAAGGTGTCCAGAGGCAAATCTTTAATTTTTAACTGGATATTCCAATGAGGAAAAGAATGCTTTACTTCAGGAGTAATTCCGCTGACAAATTATGGATCTTTTTATCAAAACAAGCTCTATTCACAACACAATCTGAATGTAACTTTAGCAAAATGAAACAGTTTAAATGTTAACCGTTGAACATTCTTCAAACATGAAAAGGCAATCTTAATTTCCAATATCACTACTTCAGTTCCAAATAAGCAATTTTTAAAAATATACTTAAATCCTACCTTAAACATAGTAGCAAATATAGACATACTTGTTCTGACTTGGAGCTTTCTGAGAAGGTTTGATTTTTCAGAGCAACCTCCCGACTTCTGCCTTTAACCAGCTCCAGTCAGCAGTTTTCAGGAATACTTACTTTAAATTGGTTAACATCCTTGAATGAAGCCTTCAGAG
This sequence comes from Sphyrna mokarran, assembly GCA_024679065.1. Taxonomy (NCBI): domain Eukaryota; kingdom Metazoa; phylum Chordata; class Chondrichthyes; order Carcharhiniformes; family Carcharhinidae; genus Sphyrna; species Sphyrna mokarran. The sequence goes on from JAGIQG010000007.1 coordinate 99,606,739, forward strand.
AGTTTCTGCAGAGACTTGGCAGAGAAAGAATGCAGACCTCTTCTTTTTAACAGCTTCCTCCAGCAATTTGTATCATCTAGTACAAATCTAGCTTGTCCTATTTCTAGTATCACATGATGCCCCATACGCCTAACTCACCTTCCATTACATTAATGAAGAAAATACTCAATGAGTCCTCTTCTTTGGTAAGCAAAAGCCCATTAAGCATTTTGCTAAACAAACACTTACATGGCTAAAATGAATAATAATTGTTTTCCAGCATCTACTATATTCCTTCCAAAGAAACTGATCCCCAATAACACTGAATCTTAAAGCAGTCCCCTTAAACATGCAATATACTAATAGCATAGTATCATCACATAGGATCAACTTGTCTAGCGCAGAGGAACAAAACTGTTTGAAGGTGCTCTCACCCTGGTAGGTTCATATACAAAGCAAGTGTGAGTGGTTTCAATTGTTACAGCTGCTTGGGCAAGTCTGTGCTTTGATCACCATGACTAATTGCAGATACCTACCCATCAAAGTAACAACCTGCATTGATGGGGGCTGTGGGGAAATGATGTGACAGTGTACACTCTGAGGAACCCTCCTCTTCAGAGCTGTGGGGACTGTCACTCAGACTCAGTGGCTGGCCACTCTCATCTAAGATAGCAAGAGAGTTAAGACTGATGTGACAGTGATGCATGTTCCAAACGTCCCTCTAACTACTCATCATCTGGAGCTCTGCGATCAGTTGTACATGAGCACTACAATTTATGTTTGCCAGGGGGTCTCTCCTTTGCCCATCTCTCAGACTTCCACAAACATCTACCATCCAAAATTGCCTTGCCTGCCTCCATTTTTCCCAGTTCCAGTGCATCTTCCTTCATAGCTATGAGGTTGGTGATGTAGGACATGCCACCTTCCATTCTGGGCTCTTCCTTTGCATTGCTCTTCTCCTGCAAGCAGATAAATTGTTGAGTTCATCTTCTGCCACCCCAAGTGATCAGGACTTCCCTGTGTTTCATTACAGTCTGGAAGACCATCTCCAAGGAGGCATTATTGAATCTCGCAGTGACCCTTGATCTATCTTTGACTATGTCTTCGCTTTGAACTACTGCCAGAGCACTCTCACTTCTCCCTCCAGGGCTGCTGCAGTATCATGTGCTGCTGGCTGGTTTTGAAAGATAAGGCTAGCATTTCAAGGTGTGGTACAGTCCTGCCCTGTACTATTTCACTGGCCACCCTCCTTGCCTGCCAGTCCTTAACTGGCCAACCTGATAATAGTGTGTGAAATTCTGTCACCTACCTATGTTGCCTTGGACCAGTTTTCAATCCTGGGAGCAGGACTTGCTTACAGTATAATTTTGCCCTATATAATTCAGATCTGTGACCTTTTATCACAACTAAGATAAGTTAGTAATGTAATAGGTTTCAAGCAAGTGAAATGAGAGGGGGGAAAAAAGAACAAAAGGGAAGATCTCTGATAAGGTGGAGGGCAAAGAAGGTTAAAAAACAAAATGGTTTTAGTCCCAGAAGTGCCAGTGGAACAAGTAAAGAAGCAGAACATATGTCCACACAGTATGTGAATATAGCAGGATCCAGAGTTGCTGCCTTCTGAAAGCAAATCAAGTAAAAATGAAAAAAGCAAAACATGAAAAAAAGTTAGACAAAAGTGATGAAAGGCCATAGACCTAATAAGTTAACTCTGTTTCTCTCTCCACAGATAATACCAAATCTACAAAGCATTTCCAGAATTTACTATTTTTATTTCAGATTTCCAAAATTCGCAGTATTTTGATTCTGATTCAAATTTAAGATTTCCTTGAACAGCTGTGAGACACATGAAACAGCTCCCTGCTACAGTCATCACTGTAATGATCTAGGGGTTGGATAAAGTCTGGACATAACTGTGTCAATTTGGGTGGAACAAGGCCAAATTCCAAGGATCACCATCCTGCATCCTATGGACACCTGGAAAACAAACAACCAGAGATTAACTCAGGCCATTTTTCACATGCCTATGGTGGCTGTCTAAAACAGGCATTTGGCCCTTTGTACAGACTAATGATGGGCCTAATATCCAATTAAGTCCCTTCAGGAATGCCCAGACATCAAATCTCTTCTGCTCACCTTTTTGAAGCATGGATGCAGCCTAGCCAGCTGTCACCATTGAAAAGCTAAGTATATTCATTTATTTATACAATTTAGTTGGGGCAATGGGAGTTCCATCCACCTTAGTGGCATTTCTGCCAGCTGTGATTAACCTTTCCCCTTTCTCCACACTAACACTCCTTCTCTCTTCCCTGCCACTTAGCTAAAATCCGCTTCCAGGGAGGGAAGAAGCCTGAACCTAGTGGTGAACACTTACTGTTGGATCTTTATCCAGGGTATAACTTCCACCAAGTCCTTCTTAGTAACCATCTTAGTCTTTTCCTAACTGTTAGTGGCAGGTCTTTGCTGCTCCATGAAAGGTGGAAAGATTGTGTCAGGAGCAGCTCTCAACTTTTCCTAAATCTTTACCAAGATTGTCAGAATCAGCACTATGACTGAGAGGTTCAGGGCTGACCAATACAGAGTGCTGTTCTGCCCACAATGAGCTCTGGGTAAAGGTGCTCTCTTCTTCCCATTTCATTGCAGGTCTGTTTTGATTTGACAGTTAATATATTCAAGTGACAGTTCTCAATTTTCACACCAAATAAAAGAGTTGCATTGCTAATCTGTGTCAGAATTGCAATATGATTCCAGCCTTATTAAGAACCGAAGCTCCAGGAGCCCAAGACCATAGCATCTAAGTTGGATCATAGTCCAGGTTCCAACAGTCAAAAGTCAACACCTTATCATTTACCAACTCAGCTTCCAACCTCCCGCACTCAAAAACTCTCGTGTCTGAACAGATGTAAGTCCCCAAAATTGCATTCTAAAAAAAAGGTGAAATTCAATTCTCACTCTTTTCTGTGCTGATAAATTTTGCCCTTTAAATGAAGCATATCTTCATTACTTAACTGGGCCTTACTCTCATTAACTAGAACTCTCACTAAACCAGAAGGTCTATCTCTCCAAGATTTTTCTCTCTCAAAATCTCTCCACCAAAACTAACAGCTGAACCTAGGACACTCTTACTGGACAAATATGGACACTGGCCTAAAGCCCTCCCTGCTGACTTCAAGCGTCACCACTATTGCCAGAGTCTCTCACACCATCAGGAATGATCGCCAGTCTTCTTTGGGCTTAATCTTGCTCATTTCTCCAGCTTTCATATGCAGGCATCATTTTCTTCCTGTCTCTGCAGCCAGTCTCTCATCCCTGACCTTTCAGTACAGGTCATGGTGACTGCCGCTTGGGCAATGGCATGGAGCAGAGGTCAATTTGTTGTGAGAGCTGACAAAGCAATTAAGAGAAATGTGTTTTTGAATGCTTGTGAAAAATCCTGATATTTCAAAACTCTATCTCAAACAAGGCTTCATTTTATTTAGAAATTGATTCTCAAGGTAATTCACAAGAATCGACATATCCGGCAAATGGCTCATCTCTTTAGATACTGTGCTCCTATTCTTCCCCCTGCCCTCTTTAAAAACCCCACCCCAATGCATCTTTCTGTATTATTACCCCATTTTAACCTTGCCTTCCTTTCCAGTCTTTGTACGTTTTATTGCCTCCCAAATCTGTACCTATTTTCGCACAGTCCACATTTGCATATAAAATAGGGCTCAAAAAAAAAATTCACAAATGACTTGGTGACATAGATTGACTCGGCTTGATGCAGTTCCATTTTTTGAAATAGTTGATCATACTGTCTTTTTTTAGCCTCTGCCCACTGATGTTCAGCTCAGGGGGATTCCATTTTCAATTCCTTTCTTGTCTATCCAATCCAAAGCATATTCTCCTGCCATCTCACAGTGTGACCTTCCAGGGATCCCTCGGAGTTGATCATTCACCCTCTATCCTTTTCCTCACGTGCTTGTTTCCCTTTGGCAGTGTCATTAGCAGACACAGTTCAGATCCACACGCTTACAATACTCAGCTTCAGGGACAATTCTAAACTAATTCTGTATTGTCAGACTGATTGTGTGATATTCAGAGGGAGACCTGTTGAAATCCCTTGGAGGAATAATGAACCAGGTGACATTGAGAGCTAACCTACTGGGATATTTATGACAGGCAACCAAGACAGCCACCCAAAGCCAGCAGGGGTCCTTTTAACACATTTATGTCAGTTCCTGTTGACATCATCAGGATCTATTTGCAATTTTTACCGATAGACTTGAGCAGGAAATGGTATTAAGTTCCTGTCAAACTACACAACAAGAGACTGGATTGAGACCAGGAGGCCTTCGAGAGGTAAATTTAATTATATTTTAATTTTCTTTTTGGTAGGCTGATCGACCAAATGTCCCTATTTTCTGTGAACAGTGCCTAAATTTGGTAGTGTGTCCCTGGGCAAACTGAAAGAATCCTACTGCAGGACCCTCTTATTTGAGCCATACCCATTATTTGCTAAAATGTCAAACTTCTTGACCAATCAGCATGTGGCATTTGTTTGTGGAGGGGGGGAATTCTTTTCCTGCGATTGGCTGCCGTTGGAGATGTCCATAAGTCAAGTAGATTCACCACTCTTACCAAGGATGTATTTATTTAAAAACCAATTTCAGTAGCCAACAGAACCAAATTGAGATAGGGTTTATAATCAATTATTGCAAGTCAAATATAAAATACAAAAAAAAAGACTGACATCATCAGATTACATCTCTTTTAATTATCAGGCTGCAAAGTTTAACAGTCATTATAGAGTTTGTTCACTGAGTGGATGAGATACAGCGTTAGGCAATTCTTAAATCTTGTTGTTTTACATCTTATTTCAGTGAGCTGTTTTGAATTCTGTAGTTGGCAGATCTCACAGGGCTGCTAACAGGTAACAAGTAGTGAACTTTGGAGTTTTGTCAATCACTTTGGAAAGAGCAGGACAGTTGATCACATCTGCTTTTGAATGTCTCTAGACTGCATTAGCATAAGATATGAGTAATTTTGACAATTAAGGTTAAGAATGATTTTGCAAACCCTTTTTAAAGACTTTCAAAGTATTGTTGCTTTGTGATTCTGCTCAACAGGTGAGGTTTCATGTGATAAGGAGGCAACTGTTCCAGCCACTAGTGCTTTAATATGGGCAGGACAAAAAAGACAGAGGCAAAGCCAAGGGTGTGGTGAGAGTTGGCAGGTAAGTTGAGTCACTTTACCTTGAGGATCATTGTAGTGCAAAGATCAGATCAAATTGTATTTTTCATAAGTAAGCGCTGCAGTCTCCCGTTGAGAAGACATTTCTGAAATCATCTGAGCCAGAGATCGCGATTTTCCAAGATATTGGCAAAGGCCAATGTCGGGCAAGAACAGAAATGCTGAAGGTGCCGACGGAAATGGCAACTTTCTCTGCCATGTAGTCCAGAACTTAGGAAAAAAAACTTCAAGGATCAGGTTCTCATGAGCTATTGTGGGCAGAGTGGTCCCTGATTTGCCTGCCCCACCAACAAGTTAGAAATGCGAGGATCGGGGCATAATTTTTAAAGGTTGCCACATTGCACAGCGAAGTCAGTTAATGTTGGAATCCTCTTCAACACCCACACAGGCACTTTTCCAGCATTGCCTAGACACTCCTCCAGCATCATCCTGATAGTGCCATTTGGAATATCGAGGCACTATCTGGATAGTAACATGAGGGTGCCTAGATAATTCCTGGGCATTATCTTCTCCTCCCTGAGCACTGTGCTCACTTGAGCTCCTCTGGCAGGTCTGCTCACCAGGTGCATTCCTTCTGAGACCAGTTGGGCTTCATACCGTTTTGCTGTCACACTGCCACAGATGGATTTTTTGACAGGGTTGGAGGTAGTGATAATTTCAGCATATAGGCCTAAATTACATAATAACATTATATTAGGGGTTCCTGAGGTTAAGTGTCAGGTAACGTGCTCCATCACTGACAAGGAAGGAAGGGAGGGGGAACAATTGTGCCACGTGTGTATGCTGATGTAAAAAGCAACTTTGCTTTTCTCATTGATGTTTCCTGCTCTCAGCACAAAACCTGACCAACACAAATGGGAATGAAAATCCCAGATAGAGAGCGCTTCACATCTTTACAGATGAAAAATTTCAGTCTGGTTGAAACTGATTTTAAATCATATGGTCAGGGATGAATATGAATGGTACAGCATCACTAATGACATTAAAGACGATAAAGAATTTTTTGAAAATTTTATGAAAAACTGACATTCCTGAAGTATTATTTATAAATGTTATCTGAATGGGCTTTAGAAGTGTAATATCACATCCACAGTAATTATATGACTATCTGTTTTGCACTTGTAGTCTGTGTGTACAGTTGTCGAAATACAAGTTGCTAAAATTCGCATTACTTTTGATTTACTATTGTCACATTTGACTTGATCTATTATTGTCATGTGTATTAGTATACAGTGAAAAGTATTGTTTCTTGTATACTATACAAAGCATACTGTTCATGGAGAAAGAAACGAGAATGGAGAATGTAGTGTTAGTCATATGTATTGGGATACAGTAAAAAGTATTATTTCTTGAGTGCTATACGGACAAAAATATAGTATTCATAGAATACAAGGGGAGAAGGACAGGAAAGGGTGCAGAATATAGTGTTGCAATTACAGATAGGGAGAGGAGAAATATCAGCTTAATATATAATCGGTCCATTCAAAAGTCTGATGGCAGGAGGGAAGAAGCTGTTCTAGAATCAGTTGGTACGTGTTCTCAGACCTTTGTATCTTTTTCCTGATGGACAAAGGTGAAAGAGAATCCATTTACAGTGCATGGGGTCCTTGATTATAGTGGCTTCTTTTACAGGCAGCAGGAAGAGTAGACAAAGTCAATGGACAGGAGGGTGGTTTGCATGTTGGACTGGGCTATGTTCACAATTCTTTGAAGTTGGTTTGCAGTCTTGGTCAGAGCAGGAGCCATACCAAGCTATGATACATCTGGAAAGGATATTTTCTACAGTGCATTTATAAAAATTGGTGAGAATTGTAGTGGGCATGCTGAATTTCCTTAGCCTTCTGAAAAGGTATAGGTGTCAGTGCGTTTTCTTAACTATAGCATAGGCACTGTGCAAACTATAGTTTGCATTCTGACTCCTCTGCTCCTACACATGCTGTCCTATTACTTGGTTTAAAAAATATGCTCACCTCTCTTACAAGGTCAGGGAGATAAGAAGAATCAAAATTTGTTTTATCCTACAGTGGATGAGTTTTAAATTCACATCAAAAGCACACCAACCAACAAACAGTCACCAGTTACAGCCACATTTTCCTCCACTTAAAACATTTTCTTTGACCCATATCTCAAACTCCATATTTTTCCAATGTCAAGAACTTGCATTTACATAGTGCTTTTAACAATAATTAAACATTTTAAGGCATTTTACTGAGTGTTACGGGATAAATTTGACACTAAACTACATAAGGTGGTATAAGGCCTCATGATCAAAGGCTTAATCAAGGAGATAGGTCTTGAGGAGCAAGACCTTAAAAGAGAAAACACATAGGCATAGTGGGCCAAATGGCTTTCTTGTGCACTGTATGTCTTTCTATTTCCTTATTTAAAAGAGAAGCAGACAGACATAGGGAGGAAATTCCAGAGCCCTGGATCTAGGTAGCTAAACAACTGTCAATGGCAGAGTGGTTAAAGTTGGGAATGCTTAATAAACCATAATTGGCAGAGTACAGGGATCTAGCAGGGGATATTGCTGTAGGGCTGAAGGAGATTAGATTGGTAGGAGGTCATCAATCAGTCTGAAAGCATGGATGACAATTCTAAAATTGACTCGTTGGTTGACTGACAGCTGATATAAATCACAGGCAAAGGTGTTGGTTAATTGGGATCTGTTGTGCATAATAGCATAGGCACCAGATTTTTGCATTACTTCAGATTCGCAGAAGGTGAAACATACAGGGCCAGCCAAAAACATACTCCAATAATGATGTTCAGAGATAGCAAAGGCATAGCCAAGTGTATCAATAGAAGGTGAACTGAGGCAAGTTCAAAATCAGGCAATATTGCAGAGATGGAAATATATGGACTTAATGATAATGTTGATGTGTGAAAGGGGGCTCACCTTGGGACTAAACATAATACCAAGGTTGTTAATAATCTGGTTCAACTTCAGACCATTTCCAGTGAGACAGATGGAGTCAGCAACAAGGGAACAAATCTGTGGCAGGCAAAGTGAACACAATGGTTTAATTATTTAATAATTTAATCCTTTCTAAAAACCACTTTGCCTCTTTTCCTGCTTCAAGACCCTAACTTTTTGATCAACCTTTTGATCACTCCTCCTAGTATCTCACTTAGATTAGCACCCAATTTTCTGATGCTCAGTGAGGGCAGATTTTTCTGTTGGGGTGCTACATATTGTGATATGAAAATATTTACATTGCTGTAGTAGCAACGTCATGGACTTTGTTGCTATTTTCTTTGTCCTTTCATACAGGACATCCATGTGGTAAATACAAAAATATTTATTGGTGTTAAGAGGAAAAAAGAAATGTATGTACCAGTAAAAAGTGATGTGTGAAAGATGATTGCATAAATTGATGACTAAACCTTTTTTTTCTCTCGCGATAGCAGAATTTTCTACTGAAGGTACTACGTACTATTAAATAAATTTTAAACTTTATATTCTTATATGAAAAGAAAATGCTTGTACTGTGTGGATCTTCTAGTTATTGCCTTTGTCCTTTCATACAGGAGTGTGGTAAATACAAAATAGTTCGTGGGAAAAACAAACGTGTAAGAAGTGATATACGGAAAATGATTTTACAAAATGATAGATCACCCACCTAAGTAAAATAAATTCTGAGCAAACCATCAAGGTAACAACTTCAGGGTACACCTTACCTGCCATTGGCAATCACCTCCTCCCACCTGCCGCTGCGCGAGCATTCAAAAGGAAAGGATTACTTTCGGAGGGGGACTATTTTTCTTCCGCGCGGAGGAGGCGGGATTGTGACGTCACTCCGGTCGCGCAGGCGCGAGGTGCCATTGTGGGGCCGGGGGTGGGGGGAAGGAGGGGCCAGAAAGGGAGCGGGGCGGTGCTGCCGCGAAAAGAGGAAACGGTGAGGGGGAGGCGTGCGCCGCCGGAAATGACGGGGAGGGCGAGGCTATAAATAACGGCGAGCTGATCGGTTTGACCCTCCGATCCCCGGCTGTGTGTGTGTGTGTGTCCGTGTGCACCAGGCTCCATCCGAGCTCTCCCGTCAGCACACTTTTCTGTTCTATCTCTATACATAAATGATTTAAAAAAAGAAAAAAAAATTTAAAAAAGCGGAAAAAACTCTTACCCAAAAAAAATTTAAAAAAGAAAATCCAAAAAAAAAGCCGGGTGGGGGAAAAAAAACAAGGAAAAAAAAACAACGACAACCCGAAATCATCCACAAGTCTCAACAAGGGAAGGAGAAAAAAAAACACCGAGGAAGATTCAATCAACGTCTGAAAACCAAGAAAAAGAAGAAAAACAACCAGCACAAATTAAAAATAAACCGACGCCGCCGATCAGGAGGAAAGAGAGAAAAAGAACCCGCGAGCGGGGAACCGTCACAGAGAGAGAGCGAAACTAGCTTCTATCCCAGCCTAGACCGGAGCGGAGTCCGAGTGAACCCGGAGCGGAGCCCGAGCCAACCCGGAGCCAAACCCACCCTTTCCCGACCCCAGGCACTCGGCCTCTTCCAGCAGTCCAGCCCCGCAGGCGCCATCTCCCTCCTCGCCGCTCCTCCTCCCGGCCTTTCTCTCTCTTTTCTTTCCCCCTTTCTCGACGTCTCCTTTAAAAAAAACTCCTCCTTTTGGTCAGTTCTCCCCCCCATCCCAGCTAATTTTTAAATATTTTATTTCCTTCCTCCCTCTCCTGGGTCTGAGTTATTTTTTTGAGTGAGTGAAGTTTTCCTCTCTTGCCCTCCCTCCCCACACCCTCCTATCAAAGTGACCATCTCCTCCTCCTCCTCTCTCCCTGCCGCCATGAACCCCAGCGCCCCCAGCTACCCCATGGCCTCGCTCTACGTGGGCGACCTGCACCCCGACGTGACCGAGGCGATGCTGTACGAGAAGTTCTCGCCGGCCGGGCCCATCCTCTCCATCCGCGTGTGCCGGGACATGATCACCCGCCGCTCGCTGGGCTACGCCTATGTCAACTTCCAGCAGCCGGCCGACGGTGAGTCTGAGTGGGCGGGCGCGGAGAGTGGGATTGGGGAAGGTCCTCCACATCCCTATCTCTGGGGTGACCGTGTCTGAGACAGAGTTCAGGGCAGAGAGAGAGAGAAATGTCGACACCACGTGAATCGGCCTCCAAGCCTCACTCTCCCCCCTCCTACTTGAACTCGGTTTAAGTATGCAAGCCAGCTCATTTTTTCCGTTCCAGACTGGGGCTGATGAAAAAGTCGCCCCTGCCTCCCTTCCCTCAAAATTATGTCTATAAAATGACTCGAGGCTCGAGCACACATTAAGGCCCCAGTTTCTCTACTTTCGCAGCCACCATGTGGTTGGTGTGTCTCATAATGCGCGGCCTCCAAACACGAGTTATATTCTGTCGACTAACACCCCCACCGCCAGTTGTAGGTGCTTGCCACGGATGTGTAAGGAGAGGCCCTTTTTTTTCATTTTTCTATTATTAATGAACATTTCAACACATCCTCTTTGATTTGATACTCCCCTTCCGGCCATTTACGTGAAAATGCTTATCGATAAACTTTTCAGTGTGGTTTGTTGCAATTTGTGGAGAAATGGGGCCTAGACTCCTCCCCCACCCCCCCAGCCCTTGTTCTGATTCAGATGAGCTGAGCTTGCACGCCATTCCCCCCGATTTGGCAACTCGTAGTAATCGGATCAGGAATCAAAATGATTCAGGCAGTTGCTGATAAACCTGCTGAGCCATCAGCGGAGTTCCATGTTGTAGAGTTATTCATGAAGTGTTCAGTGTTGCATTAGGTCGGTCTTGGCTTGTAGCAATCGTACCTCTGTCAGAGGCTGTAGGTTCAAATTCCACACTTCAGCCGTGTGAGCAGATAATCTACGCTGATATTTCAACGCAGTAGTTGCTGATGGAAGGTTTTGCAGTTACATGTAACACTTTTTGAAGGAGTTGTTAAACTGAGGGCCCATCATTTCTCCATAGTTCTGTATAAAGGAGACTAGCAAGAAGTCTCACAACATCAGATTAAAGTCCAGCAGGTTTATTTGGTAGCAAAAGCCACTAGCTTTCGAAGTGCTGCTGCTTTGTCACGTAAGCCTTACCTAATGAAGGAGCAGCACTTCGAAAGCTAGTGGCTTTTGCTACCAAATAAACCTGCTGGACTTTAATCTGATGTTGAGACGACTTATTGTGTTTACCCCAATCTCTGTTTATCCCAGAGATTGTTATGGCTAACATCATTGCTGAGTAACGTTACCAAACCAAATTATCTGGTTGTTTAACTCATTATTTGAGGATTTTTAAATTATTGATATGGTTTCCTCCATTAACTGTATTTCAAGAGTTGTATCAATTTTTTGGGATATCCTGAGGTGTATTATATAGATGCCACTATAAATGCATATTCCGTAGTATGCAACAACTGAATCTAATTTGATGCTGAGATGCATTTTTACTGTGCTCTATCTAGCTAGACCTTTCAGTAAATATAAACCAATGGGTTAGCAGTTGAGAAAATCAATCTGACTTGAATGTAAGGGTAAAACACTGTATACATCTGGTGCCATAATTTGTTCAAATTCCACACTTCAGCCGTGTGAGCAGATAATCTACGCTGATATTTCAACGCAGTAGTTGCTGATGGAAGGTTTTGCTGTTACATGTAACACCTTTTGAAGGAGCTGTTAAACTGAGGGCCCATCATTTCCCCATAGTTCTGTATAAAGGAGAATGGATTTGCTGTAGCAAACAGTGTTGGGTTGAAGCTAAATGTCATCAGGTGAGTTGTACACTAGCTGCCACAGTGAATAAGTTGAACAGTTGAATGATTCTTGTAGAATCCAGGAAAGCTAGGCCTCTGCTGCATTAGTTGATTGAGCTTCATAGTGGTTCCCAGGTTTAGCATGCTGACATTAGTTAAGGCTAGAAGTAGTGAAAAAGCTGGTGCTTGTAACCAATATGGGTCACTGTCTTCGAAGGAAAAAGGCTGTTGGAAAATCTTTGTATTTTGTGAATAAGATGAATCTAAACCAGGAACATAGTAATTGATTTCAAATCCACTCTGTCTTGTATTTTGGATAGAGATCATAAAGATGTATTAAAAATATCTATCAGCTGTGTTTTTTGAGATTTGTTTTGGTAGTGTAGAAAGCATATCTTTTAGCGTGAGTTCATAGTTGAAGATAATTTGAATGTCGGTTAAATTTTCAATAATGCAGAGTAAGCCATTACACTGGAGGTGGAGTAGGATCTGTATCTGGGTACTGACGTGTAAAAACTACTTTGTGCTAAAGATCACCTGGATGCTGTTTTGTCTGATGCTATGCCCTCTCGTGATTGAGGGTTATGAGTGTTTTAATGTTGTTGGGTTTAAGGAGCAGAGAATCAACAGTGCTAAGAACAGTACTTATCAATTCTGCAGGCTTAGAAAATTCAACAAAAGGATGGATAAGAGAAGAGTGGGGAAGGAAAAGATGAAGACATGCAGAATAATTTTTAAAACCAGTATTTAGTTTGATAGTCCCGTCATTTAAATTGTATTGTTCTAGTATTGTCTTTACCCTCAATTAAGGGTCCCTGTAACTATCATTGATGGATCTTTGACTGTCCATTGCATTTCCTGCTTTCCTTTTCTTTTCCACATTGATTTCCATTGTCCTCATACTGTACTGCACCTTTCACATTTGCAGACCATCCTTTGCCATTTTTGACAGCTCCAATGTTATGTCACTACTAAATGCACATTTGCCTTTTTAATCCTCGTTATGAAAGAACTGTTTCTGTATGAACTGTGGCCTCCTTGACCACCACCACCACTGATCCCTCCCTTTCCTATGGAAGCAGAAGAGCTACACACCTGTCCTTTCACTTCCTTGCCATCACCCGGGGGCATCAAACACTAAACTTATACTGCTTTCTGTTTAATAGATGGTAATTGCTGGTCAATTCAAACTTCTCTACATTTCTTCCTGTATTGAGACCTAAGAGGGTGTTGTTGACAATGGATTTCCATTAAATTAGTCCATGATTATACTTGGCGAAGTCCTGTAGTGATCTTTCATTGCTTTCAGCATGTACGGTTCTTGCTGCCTGCCATCAGACATATTTGAAGGATTTCCAAGCTAAACCTGTTTTGCCACATTATGAACATACCTTCTGTGGCCATTGATCTTGAAGTTGGACTTGTACCCAGAGTTTCTGACCCAGATATAGAGACTACTGCATCACTAAATCTTCAAACTTCCTCTATATTTTGGACAACAAACCCAAATTGGGTAGCTGTTCTGTGCATTGTCCATTAAACTTGCAGACCTGACCCTGAGTGTCTGGCTGCCTATCATTTTGATTCTCTGCTGCATCTCTTCTGAATTTTGTCCTCAGCCTCTTGCATGTTTTTAATGAAACTTAACCAAAGCTTGAGGTACAGCACCTCATTTAAATTCTGGACTCCACACTGAATTGAACAATTTCACATCCTAATCATTGCTTCTCTTTTTTTGGACAGCAGCTGTAGCTAATTCTGCTGCAGCTATTTGCACCTTCTCTACATCCAGCTTTTGAATTTGCATGTCCCTTTGCTTTGCGCCATCAAGTCTTTTGCTCTTTCCTTCCCTGTCCTTTTGTTGCCTATGTACTTAAAACTTGTCAGTATTTCAGTGACTTTTTCCAGTTCTTATGAAAGGTCAGTGACCTGAAATATTAATTCTATTTCACTCTCCAAAGATGCTGCCTATCCTGAGTACTTCGGTAGCTCCACATTTTATTCTTGTAGGGTCACTTTCTGCATTGTTTATTTATTAATAGGATGCTCACATCGTAGAATTGCCAATATTCTGAATGTAAACAGTGGATTTCTGTACTAAGTAGTGAAGTTTATAGAACATTGCTAAACCCTGTAAGTGTGAAGATGACAAATCTAAATCACTAAGTAAATTAAAATATTTATCTTCAGTAAAAGAGGAAAGGAATACACATCGGGAGTTACTGAATGCAGTATTGTGTAAAGTCGCAGCCTTTTTTTTTAAGTACAATGCATAGTTCTAATCACCAAATTGTAGGAAAGATTGTGAGAAAATACAGAAGTTAGAACAGAAATGAGTTAGGCATTTGGAAGTTTTGATAGTTGCATGTTGGAAGAGGGCTGCTGTCAGGTTGGTTTGGGCAGATAGCTTCCAATGAAGCGTTGACGTGCTTGGAAAATGTGCCTTTATAAAACTAAAATCTGAGAGGAAGAGAAAAGCAATGACTGGATGTTGAAACCTAAAATAAAACACTGAACACTGGAAAAGCTCAGCATGCCTGGTGTCATCTAGAGAGAGAATGGAGCTAATGTTTCAAATCTGGATGACTAGGGATTTTCTAGCATTTTCTGTTTTTGTGTTGGGAATAAAAAGTTGGGATGCACTTTGAATGAATAAAGGAAATCCAATATTTTTAATGTTTTAAATGCATTTAATAAAATTAAAATGCTGTGAACAAAAAAAATTGAGCAATCTGTTATCGGGGGCTGGTGGGGGAGAAGATTTATGATTAATTAGAAGTATAGATGTCGTTTAATTTGTGTTTGTATTGTAAAATAATGGTGACCTTGCAGTTTGAGTTTCATGTCGTTGTACCCATTTCTATAAGCAGTGTCAATGAAAATGTTAGCTGCTGGCATTTAAATTTTGTTAGGTCCTTATAAGGAATGGGAAAATTAACATTATCTGGCTGAGCAATGCCCTTTCCAAAAAATGAAGTAAAATACAGCAATCATCAATAACATATAGTGTACTAAACTCAAGTACTGTAAAACAGTTTCACCAGCCCTGCAAAAGTGATTTTATATTTGTGGGTAGGCAATTTTTTGTGATAAATTGATTTTTTGAAAAAAGTTTTGATATTTCAGTGTGTACTTTAATTCCAAATTATGTCCCCCCCAATCATTTTGTTTTCTTCCTGTAAAATGAGATTTAATAAAATAAGGATCAGTGCATTTTGCTTCCTGGTTCACTGAGAGCACTTCAGTGTGATTGGCTGATTGCTCTGCTTAATGACATCACGTGTTAAGTGCCTGGAAATCCCCTTGACTTGACAACAAATGCAAACTGATGGGAAAACAGGAACCCAAGTTGCAGATATCAGTAGATCATTGTGGGCAGCTTTCTTGGAGAGATCGGTGGCAAGTATTGTTGCGTCACCCATAACATCCAATCAGTAATATTCTGAATCTGACATGCCTTGTAGAAGCTAAAAATCATACTTAAGCAACATGTAACTGGTTCCGTTAATGCATATGTTGGGATGCTGGATGAACCCTACAGACTTACTCCATTCTAAGCCAGCCTATAGGATGTGGTTTGAACTGGCTGTGTAAGATATGTTGGTAATCATTGATACTCGATTGGCTAGCTCATCATTGTATCATATTAATGTGCATGGTGCAAAGTCCTCCCTTCTGATTTACCCTTTAAAGCTCATGAGGTTTTTTTAAGCCTAGACGAAACATCTCAAACAAAGTAAAAATAGGGCCAGTTCGTTATTTGATGAAGGTGATCCCCTTGAAATATGAAGTCCTTCAGATGTTGGTTATAATTTTAAACCTCTGGGAAAATTGTTGATCTATAAAAGCATTACATATTAATAGTTTGTTTTGTCCTCTCCTCAGCTGAGCGTGCTTTAGATACAATGAACTTTGATGTTATCAAAGGCAAGCCTGTTCGTATCATGTGGTCTCAACGTGACCCGTCTTTACGGAAATCTGGAGTTGGCAACATCTTCATTAAGAACTTGGACAAATCCATTGATAATAAAGCTTTATACGACACATTTTCAGCTTTTGGAAACATACTTTCTTGCAAGGTGAGAATTAATGAGACCTTAATTGACTAGAACCCATTTCCCTGGTTACATAGAACATTACAGCACAAACAGGCCCTTTGGCCCACAAGTTGTGCTGATCATATCAGTGCCTACCAGGCCATAGAACTATCTGTAACTCCCAATCCCATTAAATCCCATGTACTCATCCAGAAGTCTCTTAAAAGACCCCAGCGAGTTCACCTCTACCACCACTGACGGCAGCCGATTCCATTCACTCACCACCCTCTGAGTGAAAAACTTACCTCTAACATCTCCTCTTTACTTACCCCCCCCAGCACCTCAAACCTGTGTCCTCTTATAGCAACCATTTCAGCCCTGGGAAATAGCCTCTGAGAATCCATTATCTATTCCTCTCAACATCTTATAAACCTGTACCAGGTCGCCTCTCAACTTTCATCTCTCTCCAGGGAGATGAGACCTAACTCTCTCAACCTAAGGCATACTCCCCAATCCAGGCAACATCCTTGTAAATCTCCTCTGCACCCTCTCACTAGCTTCCACATCCTTCCTACAGTGAGGCAACCAGAACTGCACACAGTACTCCAAGTGGGGTCTGACAAGGGTCTTATACAATTGCAGCATTACCTCCCGACTCCTAAACTCAATCCCTCTATTAATGAAGGCCAGTACACCATATGCCTTCTTGACCACATGCTCCACTTGCGGGGCAGATTTAAGAGTGCTATGGACCCAGACTCCAAGATCCTTCTGCTCCTCAACACTGCCAAGACTCCTACCCTTGATATTATACTCCTTCATCCATTGGTCCTGCCAGAATGGACCACCACACATTTATCCACGTTGAAGTCCATCTGCCACTTCTCCGCCCAGTCTTGCATCCTATCTGTGTCTCGCTGCAACTTCAGACATCCCTCCAGACTATCCACAACACCACCAACCTTAGTGTTGTCAGCGAACTTACTAACCCATCCCTCCACTTCCTCATTCAGGTCATTTATGAAAATGACAAACAGCAAGGGTCATAGAACAGGTCCCTGGGGCACTCCACTGGTGACTAACCTCCATGCAGAAAAAGATCCATCCACAACTACTCTGCCTTCTGCAGGCAAGCCAGTTCTGGATCCACAAGGCCAAAACCCCTTGGATCCCATGCCCTCTCACCTTCTCAAGAAGTCTTGCATGGGGGACCTTATCAAATGGTTATAGAGTTTGGCAATCGTAAATTCTTAATGGTTAATTTATCTGTTTCCTTAAACATGAATAATACTTCACCAGTTTTCTGTTAAGAGTAAGTAGCGCCAAGTTCTTCAATCTTTTGGGTGGTTTAAGCTGGATAATTTTGCCTCTAATGCTTTGATGTTGAGAGTATTTTAAATGTTAATGTCTTATTGTCATATAGTACATCTCCAGATTCAGTTAGGTATCGGTACTAGGGCTGTACATTCTTTTCCAGGTTTAGAGCTGAAACTTCAGAAAATCTTACAGGTGGATGAAACTGTTCTGTTTAAGTAATGGCTTTCACAACTTGAAACCCAGTGTTCAGTGCTAGCCCAAGTCTAATTTATTGAATTAAAATACCCTCTTTCATCCATCATCTCAATGATGTTCTGAAATAAATGTTTCAAAAAGTGCCAAATCCCCAATCATGTTTGTCATCTCCATGCTGAAACTAATGAATTGCCCTTGTGCAATGAAAACAAAATACTGCAGATGCTGGAGGTCAGAAAGAAGTGGTATAAACATTCAGTAGGTCTAGTAGCAACTGCAGTTCAGAAGAAAACTCATTGGACTCAAAATTAACGCCTTTCTTCACATATGTTACCTGACCTGCTGAGTTTTTTTTTGCACTTTGTTTTTCTATTTGTTTTCATGGATCTTCTAGTCTTCATACTGTAAAGACCAGATTATCCATAGCTATGTTGCCCATATTCTGTCTCATCTTTTCAACATGCACTTTCACCAACACCTTCAATTTAAAATTCTCATCCTAATTCAAGTCTCTTCATGACCTTGATACTGTCTCTCTTTTCCTTATTCACTTCAGGCACTACCCAGAATGGTAGTTTTGGTCTGTTCTCTTGTGTATCTCTCCCTTTTTTCAACCTACCTTTGTAATTGTCTTCATATGTCCTTGTCCAACACTCTAGAATTCCTTCCCCCGTCACTGCCTCTTAGCTGTCTTTTTAAAATCCATCTCTAACAAAACTTGATCAGCTCTTCCTGATTTCTCTGGTTAGAACGAACACATATTTTTGGCCTGGTCTATATCTTTGTGATGTAACTTTGGAGGTTTTTTGTTAAAAATTATTGTATCATGTCAAAAATTAAAGTTCATACAGAAAATACAATTTTGAATGCAGAGCAGATTGTTAACCAAGGATTTTGCTCTCCCTAGGTGGTCTGTGATGAAAATGGGTCTAAGGGCTATGGATTTGTTCATTTTGAAACGCATGAAGCGGCAGAACGAGCCATTGAAAAAATGAACGGCATGCTTCTTAATGATCGTAAAGTGTAAGCATATGGATTTAAATAATCGCTTTTATTTGACTTAAAAATAAGGTTACTGCAGAAAATAGAAATATATGTCTGAGACTCTTAACATCAGGAAGCTTTTTACTGTAAGAACCATGTGCCCTACGTTGATTTAAACTTAATGGTAGTTTCTAATTTGTCAGGAAGTCTGATTTTGTGGCTGACCTGAATTAAGGTGATAATGGAAGCAAAATGTTCACATGCTGGGAATCTGAAATAAAAACAGAAAATGCTGGATAAACTAAGGTTTGATAGCATCTGTGGACAAAAACACAATATTTTGGATCGAAATGATCCTTCTACAGAACCACTCACGCTGATAATGGGGTGTATTGGTTGGTTTCAACGTTCTGGACCATAAAGGAACAACATTGGCTAAGGCTCATTGGTAGCCTAGAGAGACAAGTATTAAAAATAATATGAATGACTAATTTTAACATTGTGTTTTGTAGTTTTGTAGGTCGTTTTAAATCTCGAAAAGAGCGTGAAGCTGAGCTTGGAGCCAAAGCAAAAGAATTCACTAATGTATACATCAAGAATTTTGGGGAAGATATGGACGATGAGAGGTTGAAAGAAATCTTCAACAAATTTGGTGAGTTTAATTCTACTGTGCCTATTTGCTGATCTTGTAGACACTCCAGGCACCAGATTTTGGATCAAGGAAGAGAGCTTGTTTTTCCTGTTCTATGTATTTCCTGCTGATTTATTGTGATTTATTGCCACGTATTTGCCTTATTTATTTTTGTCTTGCAATTTACAATCATGAAATCTGTGTAAACAAGAACAGTTATGATTGTTCTGATTGCATGCCTGAGATGGCCATGCTTTTTTGCCTGAGTGACAACCAAATTTAAAGAGTATGTTGGTGTCTTGTTTAATTTGTATAAGTTTCAGGTTGTTAATCCTAACATCTTGTTTCGAAGCTAGCTACCTATGAAACAAGAGCAAGAAACCTCATTCTGGACAAAGCCTATAACAAGTAGGATCACATTGCCTGACTAAGTTTGTTGGGGTGCACAATGGCATATAAACAGATTTTTA
The DNA here is from genome assembly GCA_024679065.1 of Sphyrna mokarran. Classification (NCBI taxonomy): domain Eukaryota; kingdom Metazoa; phylum Chordata; class Chondrichthyes; order Carcharhiniformes; family Carcharhinidae; genus Sphyrna; species Sphyrna mokarran. The sequence continues at coordinate 99,626,309 of JAGIQG010000007.1, forward strand.
TTTTGTTTTTATTAGCCAAGTAGTATAAATTAATTCTCATTGTTAATATTCTGTAAGAAGATTCTTTACTCCATAGCAATGAAGCATGTACTCTCATTAACTGAGATTCTGGCTTTATTGATTAATTATTTACAGGTGTGACTGGTCTTTTTTCCCCATCCCTTATCACTTTTCAGTGATAGGATTGACTAAGAAACAGAATGAAGTAATTTAAGGATTTAACAATTTCTGGGCTTAATGTACTGAAAATTTTGCAATCTTTTATAGGGGCATTCCTGAGTGTAAAAGTCATGACCGATGACAGTGGACGATCAAAGGGCTTTGGTTTTGTCAGTTTTGAAAAGCATGAAGACGCACAAAAAGTAAGCAGTTGCTGCTAAAGTCTATTAGGTCAAGTGAATAGCCTAGAAAAGTACTTTTCTGAAATGGGTTTTGTGCATAATTTTCAATTGATTTAATGGACTCAATCTACTCTTAAGCCTTTTAAGGGTTTCCAGTTATGCTGTTGATATTTCTGGAGGTATAAAAGGAGGAAGGGAATTGCACTGTGGCCCAATTATGTGATGACTAGGAATGTTTTAATAGAGGCCAAGCATATAGCTGCTTGGGTTTTCTCCTCTGGTGTTTGTTTTGCGCTGATTATAGAGGCGTGTACCAAGCAATATGTCATGGAATTATTGGTATATAAATGATGTATGCAATCATTTAACAGGCATACAGCATTTCAACCTTTAATGACCATTAGCAGAAGGAATGCATTATAGCTTTAGCAAATTATTTTGGCCATCAGTTTATGCATTGACTGATATTCCTTCCCATTCTTTAAACTTACGTATGCATTAATTAGGCTGTCGATGAGATGAATGGCAAAGAAATCAACGGGAGACAGGTTTATGTTGGCCGTGCCCAGAAAAAGGTTGAGCGACAGACAGAACTGAAACGCAAATTCGAACAGATGAAACAGGACCGCATCACAAGGTACCAGGTGAGTAGTGGAATTGCTGATGTTTTAAAACTTGCTGACCTAAAGCAAACAAAATTTTACTCCTCAAAATAGGTGCGAGATGTCAATGACTGTGTTGCACTGGCTGAAAGTCATTTCTGGTAGTTCACGTAACTATTAGAAAAGTGGCCACTGGAACTAAATTTTTACTATTTCTGTGGGGCTACAGATTACTCAACTATTGATTCATCTTAAAGTCTAATTAGATGTAGAATCACCTCAGAAGTCAAAGAATGCATGTAGTTTGTCAATAATTTGTGGGTTAACATTAAAACCATTAGTGAATTTGTTTTTCCATGTGCAATCTTTGCAATGTGCTGCAAGCAAAGTTAGTTTTAAGTGAGCTGTTGTACAAACCTGAATATTTAGGCACTTGATGACTGTTTCACATCTACCTGATCCTCCTCTGAAAAACAACACACTTGTGGGTTCTACATGTGTGCTGATATCATTTGTTGTCTAAGAATAATATTTGAAGCTGATGATGGCTCAAATCTTGTGCAAATTGCTCCTATTCCAAAGAGAATGAAGAATTTTTTTAAATAGCAATAGAGGTAATTCTGTCTTCAGAATGACTATATTGAATATAAATGTTACTGTACAAAAGCTGATTCCAAAGACTTTTTAATTATTCATTTCACATGTAATGTGGGGTCCCTGCATTTATTTATTATTCATCGTTTATTGCACACCACTAGTTGCCTATAAGAAGGCAGTAGTGAATTACCTTAAGCCATTATGTACTGCAAGTATTCCTATAGCGCTGTCTGTTTGAGTTTCAGGATTTTAACCCATAGACCATGAAGAAGCATTAAGGATGTTGTATAGCTTTAAGATGGCAGTATTTCCATGTGTCTACTGATCATACTTTAGGTGATAAGTGTGTGTTTGGAGGATGTAGTCAAAGGATTTGCTGCATTGCATCTTATGAAGCTACTGTAGCTATGTTCCACCATTGGTGAGTGTAGTGCTGAACAGGTAGGCTGTTTTTCCATGGAGCTTCTTGAGCAGCGTTTATCCAGGCAAGTGAAATATATTTCTTTACACTTGTGACTTGCCTTTTGTAGTCATTCAGAAGGTTAGTAAGTGAGGTATTTTTTGAGATACCTAGTCTATGTCGTATAATCATGCTGTTTATGTGGCTAATCCAGTTAAGTTTCTGGTCAGTAGTGAGCCAAGACATTTGGAGATTTAATGATGGTAAGACCTTGGGATATTGATTAGATTGTCACATGATATCACTGTAAATTTCCGCTTTGCTGATGCTTGGTTTTTGTCCAGGTTTTGCTATGTGCTGCGACAGACTGCTTTTTCTTTTCTAGAATTGCAAACAAAAAGCTGAGTGTCACAATATTCATTCCCACTTAGACCTAGTGAAAGAGCAAAGATTATTGAAGCAGATGAAAATGGTAGGGCCTAGGATCTTGCCCTGAGGAACTCCTCTAGTGATGTCCTGGGGCTGAGATGATTGGCATCCAACAACCACATCCATCTTCCTTTGTGCTAGGTATGTTTCGAGGCATTGGTGATATATTCTCCATATTCACTTGCCTTTAAGTTTACAAGGCAGCCACACTCGATGGCTTGATCTCAAGGACAGTTGCACTCCCTCACATTTTTCAGCTTTTTGGGCCAAGATTGTAATGATCTAAGCACTGGTGAATTTATTGCTAAGTGCCTGTTGGTAGCACAGTCAGCAATGGGGCAGCAGTAGGATCTGACTCTTTATGGTCAAGACAGTTGGGCAATTTTGCACTTTGTCAGGTAGATGCGACAGTGTTTTAGCTGTACTAGAACTGCTTGGATGAAGATATGGCTAATTATAGAATCCCTAGCTTGTTGGAACACCATAAGTCTATGCTATATTCAGTACATTTAGATGTTGTTGAAAGTGAATTGAGTTGACTGAAGTGTGGCATTAAGGATGGTGCGGACCTTAGTGAAAGCTGAGATGAATGCACCTATTTTGCATTGAGTTGATCTCTACATCCTAGCTATGACTATAACACTACATTCTGCACCCTCTCCTTTCCTTCTGTATGAATGTTTTGCTTTGTATCGCGTGTAAAAACAATACTTTTCACTATATACTAATAAGTGGCAATAATAAATCAAAGATAGACATTCTACTTGGTACATCTGGCTGACAATGCTAATACAATGTTTCTAATGGTTTCTTAAGTATATTTATGATTAAGTACTGTTTAGTTTCAACTTTATGGATATTTTTCTATCATAGGGAGTCAACCTCTATGTCAAAAATCTGGATGATGGTATTGATGATGAGCGTTTGCGCAAAGAGTTTTCACCATTTGGCACAATTACTAGTGCTAAGGTATTAATTTTTTTCTTTCCCATGTTCACTTACTTTGTTACTGTAATGCCTCTTAGGGGAGGGATCTGTTTTGTGATACTGTGTTGTGGAGGTAAAGTAACGTAGATAATGTTTTTTAATTCAGTTTTAAATGCACCAAGTATTTTACTTTAAACCCTGGCATTTTTTGAGTTCATAGTTGATATGGTTTATTTTGTTCTGTCAACATTGTCTAGACAATGGTTTTGAAATGTTCAGATAATTTCAGATCATTAATGATTAATGAAATAATTTTAATTTTATCTCTACAGGTGATGATGGAGCATGGACGCAGCAAAGGTTTTGGGTTTGTCTGTTTCTCCTCACCAGAAGAGGCCACCAAGGCTGTAACAGAAATGAACGGCCGAATTGTGAGCACCAAGCCCTTGTATGTTGCTCTGGCTCAGCGCAAAGAGGAGCGACAAGCTCATTTGACAAACCAGTACATGCAGAGAATGGCGAGTGTTAGGGCTGTACCAAACCCTGTTATCAATCCTTATCAGCCTGCTCCACCCTCTGGATACTTCATGGCAGCTATTCCTCAGGTAAATGTCTGTATACTGGAGAAACATTGGCAGCAATTATGCGTATTTTGTATTGTTAGGGTGTGCAGTGTTAACCAAATGCACAGAAGAATAAACACTTTGGTGCAAGTAGCATTTGTTTTTTCTCTAAAATGCTTGCTAAATGGTTAACAAAACTTTGTTCGTACAGGCTCAGAACCGTGCTGCATATTATCCAGCAGGCCAGCTTGCACAGCTTCGACCAAGCCCTAGATGGGCTGCTCAAAGTGTCAGACCCCAACGTAAGTATATTTTGATTTTATTTATTATTATCACATATGTTGGGATACAGTGAAAAGTATTATTTGCGCATTATAGAGACAGCATACCGTTCATAGAAAAGGAGAGTGTGCAAAATGTAATGTTACAGTCATAGCTGGGGTATTGTGAAAGATCAACTTAATGCGAGATAGGTACAATCAAACGTCTGGCACCAGGGATCTTTTGTATCTTTTTCCTGGCGAAAGAAAGTGGAAGACTATGTCTGAGGTGTGTGGGGTCCTTAATTATGCTGGCTGCTTTTTCAAGGTTGTGGGACGTATAAACGGTGCTAATGGCTGAGAAGTTGGCTTGAGTGATGAACTGGGCTTTGTTCAGGGCCCTTTGTAGTTTCTTGCAGAGTTGGATAGAACAGGAGCCATACCAAACTGTGATGCAACTAGAAAGAATGCTTTCTGTGACGCATCTATAAAAGTTGTTGAAAGTCATGGTGGACATGTCAAATTCCCTTAGTCTTCTGAGAAAATAGAAGTGTTGGTGGGCTTTCTTAACTATAGTGTCGGCATGTGGGGACTAGGACAGGTTGGTGATCTAGACATCTTAAAAACCTGAAGTTCTCAACCATTTCTACCTCATCCCTGTTGATATAGACAGGAGCATGTCCTGCACTACGCTTCTAGAAGTTGATGACTATTTCCTTTGTTGACACTGAGGGAGAGATTATTGTTGTTGCACCAGTTCACCAGATCGATCTCTTTCTTGTACTGTGTCATGTCATTGTTTGCAATCCAACCCACTATGGTGGTGTCATCAGCAAAAAATAGAGTTGGAGGGAAATTTGGCCACACAGTCACAGGTGTACAGGGAGTATAGTAGGGGGCTGAGGTCACAACATTGTGGGGCACTTGTGCTGAAGATGATTGTGGAGGGAGTGTTGTTGACACTCCTTCCTGATTCTGTTCTGTGTTCAGGATCCAGTCACCGAGAAAAGAACTCAAGCCCAGATCACGGAATATGGAGATGAGTTTCATAGGAATAATGGTATTGAAGGTTAAGCTGTAGTTGATAAATAAGAGTCTGATATTAGGTGTCTTTGTTATATAAGTATTCCAAGGTTGAGTGCAGGGCCAAGGAGATATGAACAAGGTGGTAGTTTTAATGGATTGTTTTAATCCAGAGATTATTTCTGTGATGTGAATTGTTATCAGTCCAATTGCTATATACCAATTCAGATTCCTTAAATTTCTGTATAATTGTTTTCTTTGCCAGCATTCCAAAACATGCCTGGTGGCATGCGTCCAACAGGTCCTCGACCACCAACCCTCAGTTCCATGAGACCAACTTCTGCTCAGGTGCCACGTGTCATGAGCACTCAACGTGTTGGTGAGTTGACTGCTAATCTGGTGCTTTTTTGTGCATGTCAAGAAAGGTTCATGCATATTTATTTTACGTGTAGGGTCCATTACATGCATCCAGTCATTTATTTTGTAATTTCAAAGTATCCAGAAAATAATAGATGGGTTTTATTGCCCTCTTCATTTGTGTTGTCTATCATTGAAGAGCTGCTGGCCATTGATTAGCCTGCAGTTCTCAAGGGGCAGGACTGCTGCCCTTGAGGTACTTGATCTCAGGCAAAGTCTCCTATTACTCAGTTAAATGCTTGATTGGCACTTAATGCCTTCTCAAAAAGGGGTGACACAGATGAATCTCTGGCTCTCTAGCAGGTAGACAAGACTTCTGTCTCCTCCATAGAATCCTACAGTGAAGAAGGAGGCCATTCAGCCCATTGAGTCTGCACTGACCACAATCCTACCCAGGCCTTTTCCTCTTAACCTCACATGTACCCTGCTAATCTCTCTAACCTGTGCATCCCAGGACACCATGGGGCAATTTAGCATGGCCAAATCCATCTTTCCCGCATATCTTTGGACTGTGGGAGGAAACTGGATGCCCTGAAGGAAACCCATGCAGATGAGAATGTGCAGACTCCAACAGACAATGACCCAAGTTGGGAATTAAATTAAAACTCCATTAAATAACCAACCAGTTATTTTTGTCTGGTTAAATCTCTATAATTCAGTATGGTGGGTGAGATGACAGGAGGATTGATGGTGAGGTGGCAATGCTTTAAAAGAAGCAGTCAAATTATTCTATTCTGTTTTTAATTTGTGAAGTTGAAGAGGCATGTTGCCATGGCTACTTGCCCTTCCTCAGTAGAAGTAAGCAGATGGAGATGAAAGAAACAAATTTTGCTACCTTAACCTCAGAATATCCTGAACAAAGTCAGTGAAGTTATTGAGGTATTTCACATCTACAGTGTAGCCTGTGCAATGAAACATTTCTTCTGCCAATTGTGGACTGTTCCACTATCTTGGTCAGTCTTGTTTTATTTGTGAAAAGCGGAAACCTAAAATACATGGCAAAATTGTTGTGCTTGGGTAGTTAAAGCCACTTCTGTTTTGGAGAAAAGTATTTGGAAAGACTTAAATTTATCACTAGTCAGTGGACCCCATCATCTGCATTTCAAAACTTGCACTTAATATTTGTTTATTGTCTTTGGCATTTAAGATGGAAATTTCCATTGAAAGGGAATAGTACTTGTATGTAGAAATTTATCTTCATTTAACAACCTTGTTTTGGTTCAGTGCTCTTGCATCTAAGAAGCTGTCATAGGTTCTAGCCTTAGTTCAAACAATAGGCTAACGCTTAAGTGCATTGCTGGGGGAGTTGTGCACTGTCTGAGGTGCTGTCTTTAAATGAAATGCTTTAAACCAAAGCCATTAATTTTATTACTTGTGGTGCATCGTTTCCTTGCATTGTAACAGTGACTGCACTTGAAGTATTTCTTGTGAAATGTTTTGGGGCATCCGGCATGTGAAAGTTTAAGCCAAAACATTTTGCAAGGGCTTTCCTATAACACACTAGGTCAATTAAGAATGTCCAACCTTTGTCTTGCAGAGGGGGACATTTCAAAATTTACTTGTTCAAGGGGGCTGAGGTGCAAACTTCAGAAAGATTAAGTTTGGCACAGTGTTACAAGTTTTTTAAAAAGATGTGAATGAAACAACTTGCTGAGTCAAAAAACATAATAAAGTTATGTATTGGTGTCTAAAAGGGTGTGTGCGATTCACTCCCAGCCTTAGGGTGCTCATCTCCACACCATAACCCACCCACCCCCTCCCCCCCCCCCTTGCCATGTTGAAGGGAACGCATGTTAGTGTATGGAGTGAGGTTGAATGTATAGTTTCATGCGGGACTTATTGGCATTCTGTCATACATATACAATCTGTCCTGTCACTCCCTCGCTGCAAACACAGGAGCAAAATGATCTGTGATTGCAGGAACAGCCTGCATGCAGCATCTCCCATTCAAATATACCATCTCCAGGGACTGCAGAAATACTTGTGGGTTGGTATGAGGAAGGCATTTCATTCAGTGGGCTGGTGAATAAAGGTTTTCAGAAATTGACATCATCTAATTTTTTGCTACTTGTGTATCCTGTCCATTTGCTTTGCTACAATATCTGTACCCAGCTTACCCATTGTTCTTCCCCAGGTTGATATTGTCTTCATTTCTTTTGCATGAAACTGACCAGATGATTTGTGGGGAAAGCTCTCTAATTACTCGAATTCCAGGCTGCCTAACCATTAATAGAACAAGAAAGAGTAAAAGTACCTATTAATGTTTCCCTTTTTATTACTTTGTGGTGGATTAGACACCATTGTAGTCAAAAGGCTGCTGGAGATTTTTGGACTTTTGGGAGTGTTTTATCTTTATTTTTTTTGTAAGCCAATACAGCAACACAGACAATGGGACCTCGCCCTGGTGCTACTGCTCCTGGTGTCCGTTCGTTTACACAGTACAAATATGCTGCAGGAGTACGCAATCCACAACAGCATCTAAATGCTCAGCCTCCAGTTGCTATGCAACAGGTATGTATGTTATGCAAATGTTTTTTATTCCAAAATATTTATGCTGTAGTGTCTTGTAAATTACACTATTGAAGTTTATTTAGAATATGGTCACTACACGAACCAAGGCTAATAGGAAAGCTGGTTTGTGCCCTTGCTACTGGCCGTTACAGCTATTATTGTTTCACGCAGACCAATCAGCAAACTTGACCCTGCTACATATATAGCGAGTGTCAAATTTGGTTCAGTGATAATGTTAAAGACTAATTTCTTGTTTTTTACTAGGTAAATTCATTCTCATGTAAACTTTGTCAGTAATACATGTTGAATGCAATTTGCTGTAATTTGAACAATGGAAGCGGTTTTCAAGCACTTTAGAATACATTATAATCTGGATAAATATGTTGCCATTTTGAAATATTTATGTGCCTGTTTCAAAAAGAATTAAATTGCAGTTGGTTCATTGTTGATATGGTACTTGTTAAATGATTACACCTATCCTGTCCTTTTAGTTGCAGCTGTTCTTTATGCTGGTTCTGGAGCTATTCTCCCAATTTAAGATTATACTGGCACCTGCAATAACCCAATCAGCGCAGGGTCTACTGGTTACTATTAGCAAGAGGCAAGAAACCACTGGGTTACGTAGATGCATGGAAATGTTATTTTGTGTTGTGGGTGGTAATCCAAATGCAGTTTTGACTGGAGTTTTTCTGAAATATTGTAATCTGATGAGTATGGCTCAATTTTGAAATGTTATGATGTACGTACTCTCTTTTCAGCCTGCAGTTCATGTGCAAGGCCAAGAGCCCCTGACTGCTTCCATGCTGGCTGCTGCCCCTCCCCAAGAACAGAAGCAGATGCTGGGTAAGAATTCCATTAAAGTTAATAAAAATGGGTAATAAATTCAACTGCATGATGGTAAGGTGACACTGACGTAAGTAAATTTGATTTGGTAGTTGGTCGTGACATCTTGCCATGATCTATCTATATGGTTGAGACAGAGTAGTTATAGTTAAAACCAATGACATTTAAAACACACAAAATAGTAAAAGGAGGTAAACTGCTCTGCCATTCATCATCTCAGTTAATATAGATTGTAAATAGCTAAAATTTCCAGACTGGTTCTTGTAACACTTCCCTAACCACTGCCAGTCAACTTGAAAATGCCTCTTCTATGCCTATTCTCTACTTGTCCACTAATCAATCTGCTATCCTGCTAATATATTACTCCCAAAACCATGAGCGCTTATCCTGTGTATTGATCTTTTTTGTGGCATCTTATTGAATACCTCTTGAAAATCCAAATATACTATACCTGTTGGTTCCTCTTTACCTACCCTACTAGTAATATTCTCAAAGAACTCTTAATAAATTTGTCAAACAGGATTTCCCTTCCATAAAACAATGTTGACTTGTTCTATTCATACTGTGCTTTTTGAATGCATTGTTAAAACTTTAATAGATTCCAGCACTTTGCTGAAGACTGTCAGGCTAACTAGCTAGCCTGCCGTTCCCTGATTTCTCTCTGTCCCTTCTTAAATAGTAGTGCATTTGCTAACTTCCACTCTGCTGGGATGATCCCAGAATCTAGAGAATTTTGTGGGAACTGGATGGTCTATTGGGTCAAATATAATTAACTTGTCACTTCGCTGGTTCGTTTGAGAGTTGCATATCAGCTCCACTTAAATGGTATGTATACCAATTAATGTGAATAATTCCTTTTTCTTACTTTTATCTGCGTAGATTCCATTTTGCTTACTGATTGTCAATTTTCCACCATTGTTACTTGTGGTAATGCTTTCTGATAGTTTGGATGTTGTGCAGGACCTTGCTCTTGTTCAAGGGCCTGGTGATTTTAAGGTTTGATGTCTCAAATTTGGTAGGGTCATATTTTGAATGTTAGGTCATCTGAGCTCACTTCTGATTCAGCACTAATTGGCATTGTTGTGGGGGTGTGGGATAGACTGAGACTTTTTGGAATATTTTATGCTGCCACAGATTGACTAAAAATGGAAAGAGTTCAATTTCTCAGTTTTGTTTGCAAGACATTGGAGGGAAATGGTGTTATTGATGTCTGGGATGTCATATGAAGTAGTCTATATTTCTCGTGCTGCAAGTTATATAGATATGCCTAGCCTGCAGTTAACTTTACATTATGCTCAGTTATTCAGTGAAATATTTCCTTGCAGGTGAGCGTCTTTTCCCCCTGATTCAGAATATGCACCCAAGTTTGGCGGGTAAAATCACCGGGATGCTGCTTGAGATAGACAACTCTGAATTGCTTCATATGCTGGAGTCCCCAGAGTCCCTGCGCTCCAAGGTAACTCATTATATTTGGTTTCAAATCCTTTATTTTGACTAAACTATAATTTTGTTGAAAATAAGAAACATAGTTATGTGATATATTGCTTTCTGTTCAACGATTACTATAGAAATAGCAATAGTACCTTCAGATTTTCCAACATCGTCCAGATTTTTGTAGCTCACTCATCAAATATATTTACCTTTTCTATGGTTGTGTGACAATGATATCCTATAATGCAATTGTTTTATAGATTTGACTTTTTTCTTAATTTAGGTTGACGAAGCTGTTGCTGTACTGCAGGCCCATCAGGCAAAAGAGGCTGCTCAGAAAGTAGTTGTGCCAAATGCTGCAGGTGTTTAAATTTTTCAGGTGAGTACTAATGGGGATGAGGGGAGGGTAGCCTTTCATAAAAGCTGGGTTTTATTGTGGCTATAATGAAGTATAGTAGCTGTATTCAATGGTCACTCCATGCTGGGTGACAATGAGGACCAGTTGAAACCTTGTCCCAATTTTTTATGCCTATAGTTGCTCTAGATTCAGTTCAGTTTCTGTTCAGCTACAATGTGACAAGGAATGTTTACTCCATTGCTAGGATGTTGAAATTCGAGTTATTTTTGATTGCAATAATAAATATATTCTCACTTGTACTATAATTTGTAGCATTTTTTGATTTATAACTGCTTTAATTTCCCTTTGTGTGAAATGACCATTATGTACTTGTTTCACTGGAACGCTGAGCAGATTTGCTGAATTCAAATTTTGCAAACTTAATATCCATTAGATTAAAATGTTTGGATAAAACTGACTGAAACATTGAACATGAAAATAATTCTGTATTTTGTTTTCCTTTATAGGAGAGGAGGACCATGAAGCTTGCATTTAATGAAGAAAAAAAATCTAAACATTGGAAAAAGCTAAAAAATTTTAAAACATCGCAAAATAAAAAATGTATACAAAAAAAGAAAGGAAACCTCTAAGCTTACGAAACAAAGTCACTGCCAGGTCTGGCATAAGTGATGCTAGTCCTAGACTTAATGGGAAAATACCAAAAAAAAATTGTAAAATGAAAAGTTTTCTAGGCCGGGGTAGGTGTTTTATGCACAGAATGTTGTTTGCATTCCTTTCTTTAAAGTTTTGTAATCCATTACTGTGGAAATGCTCAGCAGATCCGCACTGTTTTTAGTTGGCAGTGTGTTTGATGGTTGAGCATTAGAAACTGAAACTGAACGTTTGGATTATAGAATGCTTGCTTTAATAAAAATGCTGAATAATGACAATGTGGATTCTTGTTTAATTATCCATGACTTGCGTATACTACTGGAAATAGTAACTGTTCTGAACTCATGGATTTTACTTGTGGGAAAGAAAGGGGAAATTTTGTCTATACGCAAACACCTCTATTTTCCAAAGATTTAGGATATTCTGTCTCTAGTAACCATATGAGCTAATAGATAATATTTTATTAAAGATTTTATTTTCATAATCTGACATTGGCACTTCATTCATTGAAGGTACAATGAAGTATATAAATTACCAATGAATAATTATAGTGGCTGTAGAGAATTCAAAATCTATTTTGTATTTTCTATGAACATTGAAAACCAGTAGTAATCTTTCCTTGATTTTTCAGCCTTGCCAATCTTTATGTAAAATACCTGGGGAATATATTCTCATTTAAACATGAGAATGAAAGTGTGATATTAACTATGCTGTATAATACAGCTTGTTCTCAATTTCTCACTCCCAGCAGTGAATATGTCCTGCAGTGCACCAGGAAAATTGGTAAATTGTAGTTTAATAATTACCAGCATGGAAGAAAATAATTATTATCCTAGCATGGCCAGGTAAACTTCAGTACTTTTGAATTTGTTGATTCAAAACTTCAGTCAGTCTGAACCCATGTCTAACTCAAGTTACAGTAAGAAGTCTGTCAATATCAGGTTAAAGATTTATTTGGCAGCACAAGCTTTCAGAATACTGCCTTTTCAGGTGAGTGGGAGTTGTGTTCACAAATAGGGCATAAATAGACACATGCAATTTACAAGCTAATGGTTGGAATGCCAGCCTTTACAGGTGATCAAGTCTTAAAGGTACAGACAGTATGAATGGAGAGAGGGTTAAGCACAGATTAGAGGTATGTATTGTCTCCAGTCAGCACAGTTAGAAATTTTGCAAGCCCAGGCAAGTCGTGTGGGTTTCAGATAGTGTGACATGAACCCAAGATTCCGATTTGAGGCTGTCCTCGTGTGCGGAACTTGGCTATCAGCTTTTGCGATTCTGCGTTGTGTCCCCTGAAGGCTGCCTTGGAGAACGCTTACCCAAGATCAGAGACTGAATGCCCATGACTGCTGAAGTGTTCCCTGACTTGAAGTCGGTCTGCAATACTGACAACCGCCAATCTCCAGGTGCAATTCTACAACTCATCTGCTTCATCCTGGACCACAACCAGTTCTTCATTCAGATGCATGGAATAGCCATGGGGACTAAATTCACACCTCAATACGCCAACATCTTTATGCACAGGTTTGAACAAGACTTTTCACTGCAGAGGACCTGCAACCAACACTATGTACTAGATACATCGATGACATTTTCTTTCTTTGGACTCATGCGAGCAAACATTGAAACAATTATATGATGACATCAACAAGCTCTATCCCATCATCACACTCACCATGGACTATTCTCCAGGTTGCATTCTTGGACACATGCATCTCTAAGGACAGTCATCTCGGCACTTCACTGTGCTGCAAGCCCATGGATAACCTCAATGCTCCACTTCTCCAGCTTCTACCCTAAACACATAAGAGAAGCCATCCCCTATGGACAAACCCTCCTTGTCCTGCTCAGATGAGGAGGATTGCAACTGACACTTCCATTCACTGAAAGATGCCCTCAAGGATATAGCGCTCGACTTATCAATTGACAGTTCTGACATGCTGCAGTGAAAAGCTGCACTGACTCATGTGGAACACAGCGGACAGAGTACCTTTCATCATCTAGTACTTCCCTTGAACAGAAGAGCTACAACATCTTCTCCAGAGTCTTCAACATGTCATTGATGAAGACAAATGCCTTGCCAAGGCCATCCCCACACCCCCACTCCTTGCCTTCAAACAACCACACAACCTCAAACAGACCATTTTCTGCAGCAAATTACCTAGCCTTCAGGAGACCAGTGACCACAACCCTGCCACAACAATCTCTGCAAGATGAGCCAGATCAACAAGGATGCCATCAACTCATATGAAAACACCATCCACCAGGCACACAATATATACTCATGTCTCAGCTAACATTGTCTACCTGATGTGCTGCAGGAAAGGATGTCCTGAGGCGTGGTACATTGGGGAAACCTTGCAGATGCTACGGCGATGAATGAACATCGCTCAACAATCACCAGGCAGGAATTATCAGGGAACACTTCAGCAGTCACAAGCTTTCAGCCTCAGGTAAGCGTTCTCCAAGGTGGCCTTCACAACACATGACAATGCAGAACCACTAAGCAGAAATTGATAGCCATGTTCCACGCATGAGGATGGCCTCAATCAGGATCTTGGGTTATGTCACACTATCTGTAACCCCCACAACTTGCCTGGGCTTGCAAAATCTCACTAACTGTCCTGGCTGGACACAACATACATCTCTAACTTGTGTTTAACCCTCTCTCCACTTACTTTGTCCATATTTTTGAGACTTGATTACCTATAAAAACTCACATTCCAACTAATATCTTGTAAATTGAGTTTATCTGGATATATGTCCTGTTTGTGAAGACAAGTCCTCACTCACCTGATGAAGGGACAGTGCTCCAAAAGCTTGTGGCATATGCTAACAAAGAAACCTGTTGGACTGCAACCTGGTGTTGTGAGACTTATTACTGTGCCTATCCCAGTCCAATGCCAGCATCTCCACATCTTGGCTCAAATCAGGCAGAGAGTACCCACTTGTTGAACAAGCTGAGAGTCCTGATGGAGGATCCTGCAGGATTTGGTACAGTAAGCTCAGAGTGCAGCACAGTATCAGCAGCACCCTCTCTTTATGTACTGTACCAGTATTTTAGTAAGTGTTTAAAGCTCCCTGAGCTGCTTTGTGTTTGAGTGCATAATTGGATACAGTGGCTGGCAGGTGGTGCTGGGGTTTGTAATGTTAGACTAGGGTTTCTCTCTTATCTGTATAGTTACTCAAGAACTGTTAAGTAAATTGGAACTTTTCAAAGCCTCTAACTCAGTTGTCTAACTAAGTCAGAGGATTGGGGAAGCAGGGAAATTGCCCATTGGAAGTTTAAATTTCAGGACAATTCCCACTGGGTCCTGAAGTTACAGCTTGGGGGTGGGGTGGGGGCGGGGGGAGGGTTGTCTGCCTGCCTTATCTGATAATCTGGAGACTGGATGATTTAGGCAATTATGTTACAGATGTTATGTAATTATAAATTGTGAGCCATATTCAATATTTAAAACAGAATTCTTGAATCAGTCTCCAGGAAATACTTTTAATAGACTTTTTTTTTTACACCCTTTGTTTTGTGATGAAATTCCAGATTATCTTGATGTCTAATAGCAAATTAAGTCAATGCATTACCTTATATTGGCAGATTAAATGTAGATGAATGACACAATATAGATACTAGATGAGTATATCTTTTCTTTCACCGCTGGGATGCAAATGTTGAATCTTTTTCCTTTTGAGCCCGCTGGATTATGGCACTAAATAAAGGATTTCTTAATTTTTTTTTGGAAGGCATTTAGGTCGTTATGGCTATGAGTGGGTGACTGCTTGAATAGTGGAGTTGGAAAAAACAGTTCTGGAAGCTACTCTGGAAATGTGATTGCTTCTGCCTTAGCCCCATTCTGTGCTGGCTGAAGGTTTAGCCTGTGAATAAACCTTCAATGATCATTGGGACCTGGTTTAAATGTTCGCCTTCAATTGCATTCCAAATACAATAATGGGACATGAAAAGGAGAAAATGTCCTGTAATTGCTATTCTATTTTGTGTTATACTGAGTAAATGTTTAGTATAATAGACAAGACAATTTAGCTTATATAGATAAATCAGGAAGTATTGATTCATGTTGAAAAGGCTTACAATTGATAGGGTTGTTAAGATTGTATGATATCAAAGAATGATCAAAATGGCCTCTTAATGACATGCAGGCAACACAATAATTAGAAAGCAAAATGGCAAATCTGCCTAATGGCTATGTTGTTGTGTTGGTCTTCACTATAGGTGAGGATAAACTAAAGTGCAAGGAAATCTAAAAATGAATCTAGTTTCTTCCTCTTGATTTCTTAAAAGTTTTAGAATCAGCTTTCAAGTAATGCAGAGATTCTAATTCCCTAATCACTTCAACCTACGTTATTAAATAAAGTAGATGGAATTTTTAATTTGTCAAATCAATTAAAGAGTTGTCTCATTAAATTAAAGCATATTAGTCTTAACATGAGAAAATTACAGGAATTTCTTTTGTGACACAGCATTTGAAGTTATTTATGGCCTACTTAGATGTAACCAAAATGGTAGATAAGGGAATGGGTATAGATATAGTATTCCATAAGTTTTCACTATATTTAAAAATGAGAGCATGCAGAACCAAAGGCAACCTACTAGCATGGATAAATCAGTTATGATGTATGAAATGGAGTAATATAGTCAAGTTGCCACAATATAATGAGTGATATCCTGCCTCCTCTTTTCCTTCTCTTACCCCCTCCCCTTATCTTAAACATAATCTGCTTTCCAGAATATTAAGCTTCTAATCATTTTATTTTGCCGTCAGGGTTTGGTTTTAATGCTGTGTTGCACTGCCTCCGTATTTTCCAACTTTGTCATTTCACATTTTCTGAGCAGACACTAATTTGTATTTGAATATGTATAGTTTCACATACAACAATTGTTACAACACAAAGGAGGCTATTCAATCTTTTGTGTCTGCTGGCTTTCTGAAGGAGCAGTTCATCCAATGGCACTCTTCCCACCTTTGGGTATTATTTCCCTCTTGAATGCCCCTATTGAACCTGCCTATACGCACTTTTAGGCTGATCATTCTGGAACCTAACCATTTGCTGCACGAGAAAGCTTTTCCTCACTTGCCGTTGCTGCTTCTGCCAATTACCATGAATCTCTTGTTTTTGATACTTGTATCAATAGGTTTCTCCCTATCTACTTTGCCGTCATGATCTTGAATACCTCTATTAAATCTCTCAAAGGTCTCTTCTCCAAGAGAAACAATCCCAACTTCTCCAATCATACTGCACGAGTACGTGAGGGGTGAGACAGTGGTTAGCACTGAAGTCTCACAGCCTCGGGCCCAGATTCAATTCTGGCCTTGGGTGACTGGTAGGAGTTTGCACATTCTCTGTGTCTATCTGAGTTTCCTCCGGGTAGTCCAGTTTCTTCCCACAGTACAAAGATGCGCAGGTTGGATGGATTGGCCATGCTAAATTGCCCTTTAGTGTCCCAGAATGTGTAAGTTAGATGGGTTAGCCATGGTTTATGCATGGGGTTATGGGGATAGGCTGGGGGAGAGGACCAGTCAGAGTTGG
This sequence comes from Sphyrna mokarran, assembly GCA_024679065.1. NCBI lineage: Eukaryota > Metazoa > Chordata > Chondrichthyes > Carcharhiniformes > Carcharhinidae > Sphyrna > Sphyrna mokarran. The sequence goes on from JAGIQG010000007.1 coordinate 99,643,206, forward strand.
TGCAGATTTGATGGCTGAATGGCCTCTTTTGCATTGAAGGGATTCTATGATTCTAAGTTCCTCATCCTTAGAATCACTCAAATCTTTTCTGTACTCAAGTCGTCTTATCTTAAGTGAGGAGGTGTCCAAATCTGAATGAATATGCCAGTTGAGTTTCAACCAGTGTTCTATACAAGTTTAAGGTACACCATGTCCCTATTAAAGCATCAAATACTGTATACTTTATTATCTGCTCTCTCAATCAGTCCTGACACCTTCAATGATCTGTGCACACATACACTCAGACCCCTTGGCTCCTGCGTTATCTTGCAGATTCTCATCAATTTTAAACTGTTCAAGTACCTACTTTTTTTGTGTAAACATTTTGAACAGTAAACAATACTTTCACATGGTGTTTGATTTCCTTTGAGTTTATGTAATTGACATCCTTTTGTAAATCTTTTGCTGCATCTTTGTTACTATTATTATCACTTAGAGAAAATGTGACTCTTCCGAGAAAGTGATCATTTTAAATGGTCAAAATTTATGTGTGAGAGTATGCACACGAGCGAGAGGTTGCATGTTAGAAAGACTGTGCATCTGTCTCTCTCCGATTCTTAGGATTTTCATTCATTCTCATGGTCACACACAACTCTCATCCACTCTCAGGGTGAGTGTGAGCCCTCAGACTGGGAGTAAGCAAGGTGCGCATACTTTCTCACTCTACTATTTAAGAAAGTGTAATTTAATATATTGCTTTACTTTTGCTCAGCAAGCTGTTCCCTTCATTCGTACCTCTTTTTAATTCATTTTTAATGTTGTACCAACATTATTTTTTCTACATGTGCACATAAGACCCTTAACTGTGGAAAAAGTGGAAACATGACCTTCCACTCCAATCAAAACTTTGACAAGACTATTCTATATTCTGTTAGCAAGAATATTTCTGTGTGTAATATGGATATTGATTCTGAAGTCCAATCATCAGCTTTAATTCTTCAGGAATGCTAACATTATGTGTAAATATCCATTAAATTATCTAAATGTAAGAATGGCTATTCAAAATAATTGTATTTTTCAGCTTATCTTTTTGTGACTCTAAGTCATGGGTGCCAATTGCCCTATAGTATATCAAAGATGTTCTCCTTGTGTGAAGTTGGATTATAGTGCCCCCCTCCCAAATTAAATCTCGATTTTCTCCTTGAAGTGCTGAGGTTTTTTGTCAAGTAGTGGCAGCTTTCTAATACTTTTGACAAATTAGTCTTTGTATGAACTTCATTTGCAGCTCTACTTTCAGAAAAGAGCAGCAGCAGTATGGGGATGTATTACATAATAGATATAAAGTACATAATAGACTGAATTCTAATGCTAAAAAGATTGTGTTTACTCCCAACAGTTCCCAATTTAACTCTCTAGGGACTTTTAACCCTACAAGACATTTTTTGATACGTTTTAAGCTCTGTTCACAACAATTTGGATACCATATTTGCCATGCATGCAAATTTTAACACTACAATTCAAAAAGAAAGGCAGTTACTTCCTGTGATTTTCTGGTCTCTGGTTGACTGGGAGATTTGATTTATTAGTGTCGCATGTATTAATATACAGTGAAAAATATTGTTTCTTGTGCTATACCGACAAAGCATACCATTCATAAAGAAGGAAAGGAGAGTGTGTAGAATGTACTGTTACAGTCATTGCTAGGGTGTAGAGAAAGATCAACTTAGTGCGAGGTTGGTCCATTCAAACGTCTGATGGAGCAGGGAAGAAGCTGTTCTTGAGTTGATTGGTACGTGATCTTAAATTTTTATATCTTTTTCTCAGTGGAAAAATGTAGAAGAGTGTATATCTAGGATGTGTGGGGCTCTTAATTATACCTACTGCTTTTCTGAGACAAAAGTGTAGACAGTTTCAATGGATGGGAGGTTGGTTTGAGTAATGGACTGGGGCTTCATTCACAACCCTTTGTGGTTTCTTGCAGTCTTGGGCAGAACAGGAGCCATACCAAGCTGTGATGCAACCAGAAAGAATGCATTCTACGATGCATCTGGAAAAGGTGGAGTTGTAGCAAACATGCCAAATTTCCTTAGTCTCCTGAGAAAATAGGGGCATTGCTGGGCTTTCTTAACTATAGTATCCGCATGGAGAGACCAGGACGGGTTGTTGGTGGCCTAGACAACTAAAAACCTGAAGCTCTTGACCGTTTCTACTTCGTCCCCATGGATGTAGACAGGGGTATGCCATTCACTTACGGTCTGAACAAAGACATCCAGCAAAGTGACTGCAATTTGTGTTTGTGAATAAGAGTCATATGGACTGGTAATGTTAACTTAGCAGGTCTGGTAGCATTTCTGGAAAGAGAAACTAAGTTTTGTTCTTCTACTTCCAGGTATGGAAACGGGGATTGTTGCAATAGATGCTGGGGAAATGGAAAAGTCACCAACAATAGCTGTATTTATGTAGCATCTCTAACATAATACAACATTCCAAGATACTTCACAGTAGGCCGGCATCAGCGAGTGGGAAGGGGACAGAGGGAGAAAGAGAGGGGGAACAGCGAGCACCAATCGACTGAGTTTTGAAAAAACTCAATATAATATAAAATCTGATGCTGAATTGTAGCAGACAACATTTGGGATGGTGGCCAAAAGTTTAAAGTTTATTTATATTAGTGTTACAACATTACACTAATACTGCAATGATGTTAGTGTGAAAATCCCCTAGTTGCTACACTCCAGCACCTGTTCAGTACATTGAGGGAGAATTTAGCATAGCCAATGCACCTAACCAGCACGTCTTTCAAACTGTGGGAGAAAACCAGAGTATCCAGAGGAAACCCCATGCTGACACAGGGGGAACATGCAACTCCATACAGACAGTGATCCAAGCTGGAAATTAAATAAATGTTCCTGGTGCTGTAAGGCAGCAGTGCTAATCACTGTGCCACTGCTTAGTCAAAGAGGCAGGCGGGTTTTAAAAAGGGTGTTAAAGGTGAGAAGAGATTTAGGGAGCTTAAGGTCTAGGCAACCAAAGGTTAAAATCCTGGATGTTCAAGATGCCAAAACTAAAGGAGTTCAGGTATCTTAGATAATTGTGGGGGCAGGAGATGATTATAGAGATAAGCCTTTCAATGCCAGGGACCTGGGTTCAGATTCCTTCCTGGAGTGACTGTGGAGTTTGCATATTCTCACCCTGTCTGAGTGGATTTCCTCTGGGTGCTCTGGTTTCCTCCCACGGTCTAAAAGATGTTCAGATTAGGCAGAATGGCCATGCTAAATTGTTCCTTAATGTCAGTGGGATTCTTTCTAAATTTATTTATTAGTGCCACAAGTAGGTATATATAAACCCTGCAATGAAGTCATTATGAAAATCTTCTAGTCCCACGCTATGGCACCTGTTTCAATACATTAAGGCATATTTTAAACATGGCCAATGAATCAATCAATCAATCAAGGATATCAGAGATGGGCCTTGTGATTGTGTAAAGGAGCGGTGAAAGTTATGTAAGTCGGGTTTTCATCTTTCTTTGCAATTCAAATATATTTGGTGCCCTCTACTGGTGTAGCTGAAGGGTTTGTCATCTTAACCAATCAAATCGAAAGATTGTGAAATTAACAGTGCGAGACTTCATGAAAGATTTGCATTTATGTAGCTCTCTTCATACCCACTGGATATCTGAAAGTACTTTAATAGCCGATGAGAGTGAGGTGACTGTTGTAATTATCTGTTTTTGTCATGTTGGCACAGTAAGAAGTTTCACAACATGAGGTTAAAGTCCACCAGGTTTATTTGGTATCACAAACTTTCCTTCATCAAGTGAATGATGTTGATTGTGGGATAAGCATTGGTCTTGAAGATAACTCTCTTGCTCTTCTTTGAAATGGTATCAGGGAATCTTTTACAATAACCCAAACAGACATAAGTAGTCTCAGTTCAATATCTCTTCCGAAAGCCAACACTAGTAGCAGTACAGCACTCCTTTTAGTATTGCCCCTGGGGGGGGGGGGGGTCCTTTTAGTATTGCCCCTGGGGGGGGGGGGGTTCAGTTTTGATCTTTGAGCTCAAGATGCTGGAGTGGGACACATCCAGAATTTTCTGACCCAGAGGCAAGAGCACTATCACCTGATAATACTGACCAAAAAGGATATGTAAATTCAAATATCACATAGATTGGATTAAGAAGCAATAGAAAAGTAAAATTTATTGATTTTTTTTTTAAATCCAAATAACAATTCGGACTTGAAGAAATGGCTTTCCAGAATTGTTAATTCTCTCTGGCAGAAAGAAGGGTTGCTTGGTAGTAATTAGCATGTTGTTCAAAGAGTACATCTGCTGAAATGGATAATACTTAAACAGTTTAATTTGCTGCTATATGCAAATAAAGCAACTTCTCTATTTCAATGGTGAGGTAGATAGTGAGATGCTGTTTTCGGGAAGATAATGGCAAATCAAGTGGTGCAATGTGGACAGTAACCTTTGGATATTTGAAACTAGGCACACATCTACCACTCTTCCAAAAATGCATTTGTGCATAATTTCAGCACACACTTGTAGTCCCACCTTTATGCTGACAAGAAAACTTGACCCATTGTTTTTTGGTCATGAGTTGGAGGATACTGATGTTGTGAAGAACCTTGTGAAATTTGGCAGCAGAAAGTCACAACCTCAGAGAAAATGATTTCAGACAGCTGCTCTTTATTTTCCAGAAATTGTGAAATTTTGCACAATTTCAATCAAACTTGACTGCAAGCATTTCCAAAAAGAAAGCAGCAGTATGACATGAATCTCTAAAAGACTTCACTAAAAGACTTCACCAAAAGGAGTGCACCCCTCTGGTAGGAAATTAGTTCCCAATCTTTTTCTCTTAGTTGAAGGTCACGTCCTTCCTTCTCATCTTCATTCCCTCCTTCATGGATATTGGTGGACATTTGGAGCAGAGAAAGTCATTACCTACCCTATACAAACATACAAATTTGGAGCAGGAGTAGGCCACTTGGTTCAGCCATTCAGTAAAATCATGGCTGATCTGACTGAAATACCAACTCCACATTCCCACCTACCCCCAATAACACCCTGTCCCTGACCTCACTTTTTAACTTAGAATCTAGCTCTCTGCCTTACAAAATCAAAGATTCTGCTTATACTGCCTTTTGAGGAAGAGAGATACAGAGACTCATGACAGTCTGAGAAAAAATTCTTCTCATCTCTGTCTTAAATGAGTGACCCCTTTTTTTTAAAACAGTGTCCCCAAGTTCTAGATTCTCTGAGAAGAAAAAACATTCTCTCCACATTCACCTGTCAATACCCTTCAGGATTTACAGGCTTTGATCAAGTGACCACTTACTCTTCTAAACAAACCTAACCTCTCCAATATTTCCTCAGAAAACAACTTGACCATTCTTGGTATTGATTTAGTAAACCTAATGCTTCTAATGTATTTACATATTTCCTTATACGAGGAGACCAATACTGTGCACAGTACTCCAGGTGTCGTCTCACTAATACCCTGAACAACTGAAGAATAATTTCCCTACTTTTGTAATCAATTCCCCTCACAATAAATGATAACATTCTATTAGTTTTCCAAATTACTTGCTATACCTGTCATCTAATGCATTTCAGTACTCTGCAAAGTCTCACCATTTAGCGTAATTGTTGAAAATTTTAGTAATGGAGATGGAGGATTTGCACATTGGGTAGCTGTTCTGATCCTGTATGGAGTTGGATTCTCAATATGGCACATTTTGATGTACCAAAAGGGGATGTTTTATTTCCCCATTGATTACGTGGAAAAGCTTTTTTGAGTTTGCTTAGGAATCTTTCTGGATTTTATTTGGATGGGAATTATTCTATTTCGGTACCTTTTTGCTCTGGCCTCATCCTTTAGAGTTGTGACATTTCAAGATCAATGTTGAATGAGGGGGCTGCTCGGGGCTTGCATTTATGTGCAATGCTAAAGGCATCTTGTACTATCAGAGATACTATCTTTTAAAAGAGACTTTAGTACAAAAAGCTCCAATCTTCAGAGGAGACCTGGGCTTTAACATTTCAGTATTAGTGATCATGAACCATCACCTGTTGTAAAAACCCATCAGGTTCATTAATGACCCCCAAGGAAGGAAATCTGTAGCCCTTCCTGGTCTGATTTACATGTGATGCAAGACACAGTTATGACTCTCACCAATTTCTACTGATGCACCATAGAAAACATCCTTTCCAGAGGTATCACAACTTGGTATGGATCCTGCTCTGACCAAGACTGCAAGAAACTACACAGTTATGAATTAATCCTAGTCCTTCACATAATCAGCTTCCCATCCATTGATTCCATCCACACTTCCCACTACCTCAGAAATGCAGCCAGCATAATCAAGGACCCCACACACCCTGGACATGCTCTCTTCCACTTTCTTTAGTCAGGAAAAGCATACAAAAGTCTGAGATTATGTACCAACCGATCAAGAACAGCTTATTTCCTGTTGCCATTAGACTTTTTGAATGGATCCACTATACATTAAGCTAATCTTTCCCTGCACCCTACCTATGACTAACACTACATTCTACGCCTTCTCATATCCTTCTCCCTTATGTATTTTATGCATGGTATGTTTTGTGTGTATAGTGTAAGAAACAATAGCTTTCACCGTACCCCAATAAATGTGACAATAATAAATCAAATCACAGCAATGTGGTTGACTTTTAACTTCCCTCTGAGCAAGCCAACTCATGAAATGAAGAGATGAGCTACTAAGGGGTTAGTAGTTTAGTGAAGTTAATAAGACAAAGGGGGCGATTCTTGGGCCAACCCCAAGCCACTCTGCCATTAGGCTCATTTGGGGCTGGAGGGAGGCCGGCAATCAAGGCGGGCTGGGGGCGAGGATCTGCTGGGGTGGAGTGGGTCTGCGTGCCGGAGGGTGGGTGTATGCCTCCCTTGTAGGGTGGGGCATCGTCACTGCTGCGGGTGGGGTGGGGAGGAGGCAAGTTGGCCAATATGTGGGATTTGCATGTGCATTCTTGGTATTGATCTAGTAAACCTAATGCTTCTAATGTATTTATGTATTTCCTCATACGAGGAGACCAATACCGTGCACAGTACTCCAGGCGTGGTCTCACTAATACCCTGAACAACTGAAGAATAATTTCCCTACTTTTGTAATCAATTCCCCTCACAATAAATAATAATATTCTATTAGCTTTCCGAATTACTTGCTGTACCTGTCATCCAGATCCCTCTGCATTTCAGTGCTCTGCAATCTCTCACCATTTAGCATAGTTGTTGGAAATTTTGGTGATGGGAAATGGAGGATTTGCATATTGGGTAGCAGTTCCAATTCTGGATGGAGTTAGATTCTCAATATGGCACATTTTGATTTTGATGTACCAAAAGGGGATGTTTTATTTCCCCATTAATTACGTGGAAAAGCCTTTGTGAGTTTGCTTAGGAATCTTTCTGGATTTTATTTGGATGGGAATTATGCCAGTTAGATACTTTTTAGCTCTGGCTTCATTCTTTAGAGTTGTGACACTCCTTCCAATGCCAGATATCCAGCACAGTCAGGATCGTGCTGTGAATCAGTGGGACCAGCAGGTAAGTAATATTAATCTTATTTTAATCTTATTTCAATGTCATTAAACAGAATTTAGTCCTGGGCCTAATAGCATTCCCACCCCGCCAGTACAATTTCATTCCAGCAGGTTTAGAGTAGCAGCCCATTTTCAGGGAACTAGTGGGAGACCCAGTTAGAGTGAAGGAAGAGCAATTGAAGCCCCCCCCCCCCACCCTGGGTCAGGTGGCAGGGGGGTGATGCCCCTTGGCATTGGCAACTTGGCAATGTCAGCATGTGCCCTTGGCACTGCCCAACGGGCAAGATCCCTGTCTAGAGGGCACCTTGGCACATTTCACCAGACATCAGGAAATGCCAAGGGTGCAGGGCCTAGAGGCAGTGCAAAGAGGGTGGGGCCTATTGTGGGCAGGGCTTAGGAGTGGGAGGTGGGGGATCATCTGTCATTGGGATTGTTCAAGGCTGGAGGAAGGCCAGCAATTGGGGCAGCTGGGGGTGGGTGGAGTGGTCCGCCGGGGGGGAGTGGCCTCCTATGGGGGGGATCTGCTAGGTTGGGGGATTTGCTCCCTTTGGAGGGGGGGGCAGATTTGGGGGAATCATTATTGCTGCGGAGGAGGGAGGGATTGGAGATTGGAGCATTCCTGGACTTAGGGGAAGGAGGGTCGGAGCTGGCCTGTATATGCTCATGGGGCTGTGATTGGGTCAGGGGGGGGGGGGGGGGGGCAGCACTGTGGGGTCAAGGGTCCAGGGCTGGCCAGCGATCGAGTTGATCAGCAAACTGCAGGCTAGCAGTTCGGGACACTGCACAGCACAGAATGTGGGAGATTCGAGTCTGAGCTCCCATGGAAAAAACAATCGTGATTTAAACCAGTTTTCCCATGAATTCAACACTTAGAACTTTTTTGGGGGAATCGCCCCCAAAGTCGAAATAAATTGCTGTTGCCTAGCAACTGGGTTCCAGAAACACAGAGAGAGGTGGGGAAACAAAAGGCTGTCTGTAATGGTTGCTGGGATAAAAGGAATTTGAGTAATTTTCTGGTATTTGTATTTTAAAAATTTCCATAGGTTGAGGGAACTGGGACTGTTCTCACTGGAGAGACATAGGTTGAGAGAACCTGATAGAGGTTTATAAAATGTTGTGAGGAGTAGATAGGATGAACTCTCAGAGACTATTTCCCCGAGCTGAAATGGTCACTACGAGAGGACAAAGATTTAAGGTGCAGGGAAGCAAATACAGAGGGGATGTTAGGGGTAAGTTTTTCACTCAGAGGGTGGTGAGTGAATGGAATCGGCTGCTGTCGGAGGTTGTTGAGACAAACTCGCCGGGGTCTTTTAAAAGACTTCTGGATGAGTATATGGAAAAGAATAGGATAAGGGGTTATAGATAGGTCTGTGAATTGGTAGATGTGATCGGCGCAACTCGTGGGCCGAAGGGCCTGTTTGTGCTGTATTGTTCTATGTTCTATATATATATATAAATGTGTATACAGAGAGAGGCACTAACTTAGGTAATAAATTACTATCATGCATAATCAGTAAGATCCCTTCAAACCAATAAAAAAGACTTCCCTAGCCTTAACTCAGATCTTTGACATTAAGATCCTGCTACGAAGCTCTGCCCTGCAGTCTCCAGCATTTGAATAGTTCCTGTACGGCTGAGTGAAAAGAACTAGATTACACATTTAAGATGTGGTTGACAACAATGTAGCTGCACTGTAAAGTTTAATCATGAGCGATGCAGGGAGCTGTGCTGTGATTTAGTTGCTTAGGTTGATTGCGCCAAATGCTATCGAGTCAATACAATCGCCGTTCTCTCACAAACGGGTAAGGGACATGGCTCCGCTCCGCACTTAGAATCCCCTCCATTAAGAATTTTGAGTATCAACTATACTGACAAAGTGAGACCCCTTGTTGAGGGTGGGGGAGAATGTGGGGCCACAGACATCAGGGGATGAAATCATCCTAGGCCAGACCTGTCTATCCCCAAAGCAATCGGCATAAATGGAAGATAGTTTTGTCTTGTTGACTCTTAGGCCAGGGTTTTACGACCTCGCTCGGGCGAGGCTAATAAAATCCCGCCTGAGGCCAAGGGAGAATTCCATTCTGCGAGCCTTGCCCGTCCCAATCCTGCAGCAGGTGTACCCTAGTAAAACTCCGGCCTTAATCTCTGATAATTAAAAGGGTGCCAAATGCTTTAGAGCCAAGTAACAGAAAACAATGAGTGGGGGTAAATGGGTGTTTTTCTGGTTGGCGATCAGTGACTAGTGGTGTGCCTCAGGGATCAGTGTTGGGACCGCAATTGTTTACAAATTACATAGATGATTTGGAGTTGGGGACCAAGTATAGTGTGTCAAAATTCACAGATGACATAAAGATGACTGGTAGAGCAAAGTGTGCAGAGGATGCTGAAAGTCTGCGAAGGGATATTGATAGTCTGAGTGAGTGGACAAGAGTTTGGCAGATGGAATACAATGTTGGTAAATGTGACGTCATCCATTTTGGTAGGAATAACGGCAAAATGGGCTATTATTTAAATGGTTAAAAAGTTCCATGCTGATGTGCAAAGGGACCTGGGTGGCCTTGTGCAAGAACCACAAGAAGTTGGTTTGCAGATGCAGCAGGTAATTAAGGAGGCAAATGGAATTTTGTCTTTCATTGCTAGAGGGATGGAGTTTAAAAACAGTGAAGTTACATTGCAGTTCTATAAAGTGCTGGTGAGGCCACACATGGAGTACTGTGTACAGTTTTAGTCTCCTTACTTGAAAAAGGATATTCTGGCACTGGAGAGGGTGCAGAGGAGATTCACTAGGTTGATTCCAGAGTTGAGAGAGTTGGCTTAAGAGAAGAGACTGAATGGACTGGGGCTACACTCATTGGAATTCAGAAAAATGAGGGGAGATCTCATAGAAATATGTAAGATTATAAAAGGAATAGATAAGATAGAAGAAGGGAAGCTGTTTCCACTGACAGGTGAAACCAGGGGGCATGGCCTCTAAGTAAGGAGGAGCAGATTTAGGACTGAATTAAGGAGGAACTTCTTCAGACAAAGGGTTGTGAATCTATGGAATTCCCTGCCCAGTGAAGCAGTTGAGGCTCATTGAATGTTTTTAAGGCAAGGATAGCTAAATTTTTGAACAGTAAAGGAATTAAGGATTATGATGAGTGGATAGGTAAGTCGAGTTGAGTCCACAAAAGAAAAATCAGCCATGATCTTACTGAATGGCAGAGCAGGTTGAAGGGGCCAGATGGCCTACTCCTGCTCCTAGTTCTTATGTTCTTATGGAATCCCTGCAGTGCAGAAAAAGCCATTCAGCCCATTGAATCTGCACTGACTTGAAAAAGAACAACTTGACCCCCCCACCCTCTCCCCACCACCCTACTCTATCCCCATGCATTTATCATGGCTAATTCACCCAATCTGCACATCTTCAGACTGTGAAAGGAAATCAGAGTCCCGGGGAAACCCATGCAGATTCAGGAAGAGCGTGCAAACTCCACAAATTATTTAAGGCTGGAACCCAACCTGGGTCACTGGTGCTGTGAGGCAGCAGTGCCACTTGGTTGGTATGAGCAGATGCAATGATGTAGAGATGCTGGCGTTGGGCTGGGGTAAACACAGTAAGAGGTCTGACAACATCAGTTTTAAATCCAACCAATTTATTCGATAGTAAACTCGCAAGCTTTCAGCTTTATGGCCTTTGTCAGGCGAATGAGGTGTTCTGGTCTGCAATAGCACACATATCAGCACAGACAGTTTACAGATTGCTGATTAGAATGCTAATCTTAACACCTAACCTGGTATTCAAGTCTTACCTGAATGGGTTCGTGATTTGTAGTCCCTTTGGTGCAGCCGGGGACTTTTTTCTGAAATGCAGCCTCTGGCATTGAGTTTTGTTGCCCTTTGTACAAGGTTATTTTCTAATCATACAAACTATGTACAATTTGTCTCCCTGACCCATGCAGCAATCCATGCCCTCTAATCAAATCAACTCAGGCAGGATGGTGGAGATACCCTGGGTAGCCCAGACACTTTTAGTTATAGAGTTCCATATAGTGGAGTGATGAGCTTGGTGACTGGACCAGCGTCATCCAAGATTTGAGAAATCAATCTGAACTCTCAGTATTAATTCTCAGGCTGACATACTAAATCCAGCCAAAGGAGGCACATGACGACCTGTTCCCAAGATTGCATCAATCTGTCACTGAAAGACGTTTGTGCTTACCTTCTCCCTTTGAGGTGCGGTGCCAGGAGAGTCACACTAATGCACAGCTCTCTCTCTCTGGTATTCCCACTGCCAGTTTGTCCTGCTCGCTGGCTGTGACATGACGCATTGTGCCACTGCAGAAGGCAGGGCTGAGAAACAGGGGAGGGGAAAGCCTGTTCCATTCATCCGTACAATGACATCTTGATGCTGTTTAGCATTCGGCTGCACGCTGACGCACAACTGGTTCATCGACGTTACTTTTTTTCAAAGAGAGGTCACAGCAGAAAGGTAACCTTCCTTGACCGGAGCTCTGCTGGAGAGGAACACTTTCTTCCCAGGCACTGCCTTGCCTTCAGTGCGTCAGCAGTTGTGTTTAACTTGAGAGTGTCACAGAAGGCAATTCTGGTCCAAGTTTTGAAACATTACTCACCAGGAAACACTACTGACGTCTTCTCTGTGTCATGAAAGCAAGACCAAGTGGAACCAGGGAAAATCTGAATCAGGATCTCCCGGTTCATATTTGTATCCTATTGCACTATTTTTAAAGTGTTGCAAATGGGTCGCTACCGCAATATACACAACTATATACTTTTAACCAGCGTTGAGATAAAACAACTGGTGTTATGAATTCGATAGAGTAGAAGGTATTTTTCTGTATGTCAGGGGACAGACAAATTCAGGCCAATTGTCTGATAACAGTTTATATAGTGATTCTTAAACTGGGGTTTTTGATCAACGTGAGTGACTCTGCAGGGCAAAGTGAGCTCAGAGTGAATGGCTCCTCTGTTCCTGCTCTCTCCCTGTTCCAGATGTCTCGCTGTTCCTGCTCTCCTTGCTTCCTCCTGTTCCTGCTCTCTCCCTATTCCAGATGTCTCGCTCTTCCTGCTGTCCCTCCTCCTGCTTCTCCCTGTTCCAGCTGTCTCCCTGTTCCTGCTCTCTCCCTGTTCCTGATTTTCCTGCTCTCACTGCTCCTGCTCTCCCTGTCTTAAGATGCGTAAGTTAGGGTTAAATATGTGAATTTATGGGAATAGGGTCTGGGTAAGATACTCTATCAGAGCATTGGTGCATGGGCCAAAAAGCTTCCTTCTGCACTGTATGGAAAAAACAACTGGAGTTATTTAATGTATAACATAAGGATATAGTTGTCCAATTACAACTTGTACACATCTACCCAATTATAATATCAACAAGCATATATTTCTTTCTTCACTATCTTTCACCTGCTGAAATAAATATGATAGCTATATATTTGAGCAATCATATATCAACAAGTGTCAATGTTCTTGACACTTATACTGGTCTGCTTTAATTAAGACCAGTGGTTTTCTCACAGTTTTCCTGTGTAACTGAGTTTATCAGCTTGCAACTTATGTGATTTTCAAATGTGTCTGATTATTAACCTTTTTAGAGTGTTTGAGCTATGAAGAGAGGCTGAATAGACTCAGGTTGTTTTCTTTGAAGCAGAGAAAGATTGAGAGGGACCTCATTGAGGTCTATAATATTATGCAGGGTATGGACAGGGAGAATAGGAAGCAGCTGTATCTCTTAATTGAAAGGTCAATAATGATAGGCAATAATTTTAAGGTGAGTGCAGAAGGTTTAAAAGAAATCTAAGAAAAAGTATTTTCACTCAGAGATGGTGGGAGTCTAGAATACACTGTTTGGGAGGATAGTAGAGGTGAGAAACTTCACAGCCTTTAAAACATCAAGAGCTTCAAGTTTCTAAGTGTTCAGATCACCAATCTATCCTAGTCTGTCTATCCAATGCTGTAGTTAAGAAAGCCCACCAATACCTCTACTTTCTCAGGAGACTAAGGAAATTTGACATGTCTGCTGTGACTCTCACCAACTTTTACACATGCACCATAAAGAAACACCCTTCCTGGATGTATCACAGCTTGATATGACTCCTGCTCTGACCAAGACCACAATAAAGTACAAAGGGTTGCGAACAAAGCTCAGTCCATCATGCAAACCCATCCATTGATTCTATCCACATTTCCCACTACCTTGGAAAAGCAGCCAGTATAATCAAGAACCCTATCTGTCCTCTTCCAGCTTCTTTCATCGGGAAAAAGATACCAACGTGTGAGATCACGTGCCAACCAACTCAAGAGCAGCTTCTTCCCTGCCGCCATCAGACATCTGAATGGACCTACCTCATATTAAGTTGATCTTTCTCTACATCCTAGTTATGATTATAACATTACATTCTGCACCCTCTTCCTTTCCTTCTCTATGAACACTGTACTTTGTCTGTATAGTGTTCAAGAAACAATTTTTTTTACTGTATACCAACACATGTGCCAATAATAAATCAAACCAACTCAGATATGTGGATGAGCACTCTAAAAGTCATAACATCCAAAGCTGTGGGCCAAGTGCAAGTAGAGTAGATTTAATGTGGTTTTGTTGATTTGATAACCCGGAGGACCTGTTCTGTACAGTATGACTCTATCCTAAGGGACTGTTCAAAACAAGCACGTTCATCTGACCTACCGGCCAATATTTATTCACAGCAAGAAGTCTCACAATACCAGAGTTAAAAACCCAACATGTTTATTTTGTAGCACAAGCTACCAAAGACTGCTACATAAAACAAAGGTGCATGCTGTTACAGGTACTGTATTAGCATGGATAGAGGATTGGTTAACTAACAGAAAGCAAAGAGTGGAGGGTAAATGGATGTTTTTCTGGTTGGCAATCAGTGTCTAGTTGTGTGCCTCAACAGTGTTGGGACTGCAATTGTTTATGATTTACATAGATGATTGGGAGTTTGGGACCAAATGGCATGTGTCAAAATTCGCAGATGACACTAAGATGAGTGGAAGAGCAAAATGTGCAGAGGACACTGAAAGCCTGCAAAGGAATATAGATAGTCTAAGTGACTTGGCGAGGGTCTGACAGATGGAATACAATATTGGTAGATGTAAGGTCATCCATTTTGGTAGAAATAACAGCAAAATGGACTATTATTTAAATGGTAAAAAATTGCAGCATGCTGCTGTGCAGAGGGACCTGGGTGTCCTTGTGCAGGAATCTCAGGAGTTGGTTTGCAGATGCAGCAGGTAATTAAGAAGGCAAATGGAACTTTGTCCTTCATTGCTCGAGGGATGGAGTTTAAAAACAGGGAAGTTACATTGTAGCTATATAAGGTGATTGTGAGGCCACATCTAGAGTATTGTGCACAGTTTTGGTCTCCTTACTTGAGAAAGGATATACTGGCACTGGAGGGGGTGCAGAAGAGATTCAGCAGGTTGATTCCAGAGTTGAGAGGGTTGGCTTATGAGGAGAGACTGAGTAGACTGGGGTTATGCTCATTGGAATTCAGAAGAATGAGGGGAGATCTTATAGAAACATATAAGATTATGAAAGGAATAGATAAGATAGAAGCAAGGAAGTTGTTTCCTCTGGTGGGTGAAACTAGAACTAGGGGCATAGCCTCAAAATAAGGGGAAGCAGATTTAGGGCTGAGTTGAGAAGGAACTTCTTCACACAAAGGATTGTGAATCTGTGGAATTCCCTGCCCAGTGAAGCAGTTGAGGCTACCTCACTGAATGTTTTTAAGGTAAGGATAGATAAATTTTTGAACAGTAAAGAATTAAGGGTTATGGTGAGCAGGCGGGTAACTGGAGCTGAGTCCATGAAAAAATCAGCCATGATCTTACTGAATGGCGGAGCAGGTTCAAAGGGCCAGATGACCTACTCCTGCTCCTAGTTCTTATGTTCTTAAGTTTTCAGAGTGTTGCTCCTTGTTCAGGTGAGTGAAGAATTGTGTTCATAAATATAGACACAGACTCTATTTGCAAAATAATGGTTGGAATTCTTGTCTTTACAGATAATCAAGTCTACAGAATCAGACAATGTAAATGGAGAGGGAGTTAAGCACATGTTAAAGAGGTGCGAATTATCTCCAACCAGGACAGTTAGTGAGACTTTTTACTGTTCTTACCCCAGTTCAACACCAGCATCTCCACATCAATATTTATTCCCCAACCAATGGCACTAAAATAGATTAACTAGTCATACATCTTATGGTTCTACATAGAATCCTGCAGTTTGCAAATTTCCTGCAGCATTTTCAAACACTACAAGTGTGACTACAATTCCAAATTTCATTGGCTGTCAAACATTTTGTGATGTGTTCAGGTCATGAAAGCTATATAAACAAAATCCTTTACCTTCTCTGTAAGGTCCCCTTTCATTTGCCTCCTTTCAAAGCAAGAGTTCAGTGTTTTGCTGATGAGGTTGTTGAATGGTGGAATTCTGATGCAAAATCACCACCTGAAACATTAGGCGGGAGTTTATGGCCTCTCTTGTCCCAAAACCGTAAAATCCCACCTGAGGTCAATGGTCCATTCCAAGGTCCTCCCCTCGTCCTCTCTGATTTCTGTGGTGGGCAGGAGGTAAAATTCCAGCCATTAAATCTGCTTTTCTCCCCACATTAAATCTGTTGCCAGTCCTGTTGAGTATTTCAAACATTTTTGTTTTTATTGCAGCATTTTTTTTTAAGCAACACAGCACGGGAAACAGGCCCTTCGGCCCAATGAGCCCACGCCGCCGTCACACTATATAGTAGCAAATACATTATCCTATTTTAATATTCCTATATAATAATATATATATTATTCCTAATATGGAAAATTTTCACCATAGGGACAATTTGTTACCCAATCAGCCTAAGAGCGAATTTGTGGGTTGTGGGAGGAAACCGGAGTGCCCGGAGAAAACCCACGCAACCACGGGGAGAACGCGCAAACTCCCGCAGACACCGGCCCAATTCCAAGTGTCTGCACAGCCACATCGATAGTCTCTGAGCTGTCATGGTGCCCTTCAGGTGGTCCACATAAAGCACTCATATACGACATGAGGTTCCAGGCAACCCATGAAT
This sequence comes from Sphyrna mokarran, assembly GCA_024679065.1. Lineage (NCBI taxonomy): Eukaryota > Metazoa > Chordata > Chondrichthyes > Carcharhiniformes > Carcharhinidae > Sphyrna > Sphyrna mokarran. The sequence continues at coordinate 99,659,843 of JAGIQG010000007.1, forward strand.
CAACATCCAAGAGCTGTACCCGCACCACCTGCCGAATGCGTGCTCAAATTATGGACCGAATTACCTGTGGAAAAAAGCCGTAGTTAAACAGTCCTAATATATCCCTCTATATGCATACCGCTCATGTGGCTGTCCAAGAGACCCTTAAACAGCCCCAGCGTGCCTGCTCCCACCACCTTACTCGGCAGTGCATTCCACACCCCCACTACCATTTGTGTGAAAAACTGCCCTCTAATATTCGTCTTATACATAGCCCCCCTCACCCTATGGCCATGACCCCTCGTCCTATCCATTTCTAAAGGTGGAAAAAGTTTACCTCCATTTACTCTATCTATACCCCTTATAATCTTATACACCTCTATGAGATCCCCTCTAAGCCGACGTCTTTCAAGGGAAAACACCCCCAGTCTATCTAATCGTTCCTCATAGGACAGTCCTTCCATACCAGGCAGCATCCTGGTAAACCTCCTCTGCACTCTCTCCAAGGACTCCACATCCTTCCGATAGTACAGAGACCAGAACTGGGCGCAGTATTCCAAGTGAGGCCTAACCAAAGTTGTATACAACTGCAACATCAAACTCCTACTCTTGTATTCTATACCCGTTTCTATGAAAGCTAACATACTATACGCCTTCTTTATCACCTTCTCCACCTGTGAGGACACCTTCAGAGACTTGTGAACCTGCACCCCCAAGTCTCTCTGCTTCTCTATGCTCCGTATAGTTTTACCTTTTATCCTATAACTCTCTTCTACATTTTTCTGGCCAAAATGCATCACCTCGCATTTATCCGGATTAAATTCCATTTGCCATCTATCTGCCCAGTCTACCAACCTGTCTATGTCCTGTTGTATTGCCTGACACTGCTCTTCTGTACCCGCCAATCCAAGCATCTTGGTGTCATCAGCAAATTTGCTGATCTCACCACCTACCCTACTTCCAAGTCGTTTATGTAGACCACAAATAGAAGAGGACCTAGTACTGAGCCTTGTGGCACTCCACTAGTGACAGGCTTCCAGTTGGAAAAAGAGCCTTCCACTACTACCCTCTGTCTCCTCCTCCCGAGCCAGTTCTCGACCCATCTACCTACCCGGCCCTGTATCCCATGCGCCTTCACCTTCTCTATCAGTCTACCATGAGGAACCTTGTCAAACGCCTTACTGAAATCCATGTAGACGACATCAACAGCATGTCCTTCATCAACTGTTTTTGTCACTTCTTCAAAAAATTCCACTAGATTTGTAAGACAAGACTTACCCTTGACAAAGCCATGCTGCGTATCCCTGATCAGATCGCAGCGCTCCAGATGCTCATACATCCTGTCCCTGAGGATCCTCTCCATTAGCTTACCTATAACTGAAGTCAAGCTCACCGGCCTATAGTTCCCTGGGTGATCCCTCTGACCTTTTTTAAACACCGGTACTACGTTTGCTATCCTCCAGTCCTCTGGGACCTCACCTGTGTCCAAGGAAGAGACAAAGATTTGCGTCAGAGGCCCAGCCAAGTCTTCCCTCAACTCCCTTAGCAGCCTGGGGTAAATGCCATCAGGCCCCGGAGCTTTATATGTCTTTAAGCTGCCTAACAGCCCCAACACCTCTTTCCTCGTAATCCTTATTTCCCTCAACCGATCCTCAACTTTGTCAACATCAGGCACAGACATCTGTCCAGTCTCCTGCGTGAATACCGACGCAAACCTTTTCCTCCCTTTTCTAACCTTTCCTCACACCTCAGTCTGATGGTCCTCCTCAACTTCCAGAGTCTGGATATTTCCATTGTTTTCCAGTTAACTAACTGAACAAAGTATTCAAGATGCAGTTCAGTTTCAGCCAAATATCCCCAAGTTTATAATTTAGTCTGCAACTTGCCCTTATGGTGCATTCCCTTATGCACCCACATCAATTAATTTTGTGCTCAGTGTGAGCCCTTTTTCCATCTCCTTCGTCTCTGCGTCCTCTTCTTTAAACAAGCATCCTCCAGGGCATAGCAAACATTTTCTCCTGCCTTCAGAATTCTCGCTCCACCTACACCCCTCCCTGCAACCTTTTACCCTCTTTAAATCTTTTCATTGAGAATGGCTCTCAGTTTCTCTGCGCCCCCCCCCCCACCTTGTCTGCTCCTTATCTCTGTCTAAACTTGCAGGTCTTATTTTTTCAAGTGCAATTCTAATATTGTCATCAAACATCTGGGGCTACTGTTGTCTGGCAGTCTGATATCTCCTAACAAAGGCTGAGTACAACTCATCAGTGCCTCCAAATTAAGGTATAATTTGGATGCTAGAGGGAGTTTTTTCACACAGAGGGTGGTGTGGGTATGGAATGCATTGCCAAGTAAAGTGGTGGAGGCAGGTACTCTGGAGTTATTTAAGAAATACTTAGATGGGCATATGAACAGAATGGGAATGGAGGGGTATAGAAAACTGATTTAAAATAGGGATCATGAGCCTTGGGAGTCCCTGGGAAGTGTGTAAATAGATGATGATATTGATGTACTTGTTTTTATCCTATAGGTGCTTTGGTCCACCTTGTTATCTAACGAGGGGCATACACGCAATGGGTCGTGAGAGAGCTGCTCTTGGATCTTTTTCGAGAGTATCCTAGTGCTTCACGTCATTAGTGTACGCTTGACCTGGACCATTTGATGTACTTTGTACCATGACTCCACCACTGAACATCAAACAATTAGGGAATTTTCACAGTAATTTCATTGCAGTGTTAATGTAAGCCTACGTGTGACACTAATAATCTTAAACTTAAATTTAAAACTCAAGTCATAATTTTCAATGACCTCTTGAGGTATTCCTCCAAGTGTGCCCAACATATTAGATCCCCGAGCCCTCACAGTTCATTTCTACCATTTCCTCAAGGCCCAAAGAAAAACGGGCATTCCAGGGAGACCCATCATTTCAGCCCACAAACCTGATATCTACCAACTTCAACTCTATTTTTTATCCTGTATCTAATCGCCTCTGAGATTTGTGACTCTTTATCCTCTGCTAGTTTCCAGTTTCTTTATCCAAACTCTTTATTTTTGGCAAAAACTTTCAATCCCTCTACATCTTGAGCTAAAATTGTCAGAGGGGGATCTTCACTTGTTCTTTGAATGGAGGCCCAACCATTCAAACTGCCTCCTGCCTGAATTTATTCTCACAGTGGACAACCTCTCCTTTAATTCCACTCAACTCCTTTAAATAAGAGATGGTGCAACGGGAACCTGAATGGTATCTAGCTGCCTTTTTGTATGAAATGTGAAATATTGTTTGTTCTTGTTTGATTCAAATGCCCTTCCTCACCTCTTTTCTCCAGTACATTGATGGGTGTAACAGTGCTGCTCCTGCTCCCATCCTGAACAAGAAAAATTCATCAGGTGTGCTTCCAATTTTCACTTTACCCTCAGTTTGTCAATTTCTAACTCTTCCCTTCCCTTCCTTATGCCTTCTGTCTCCATTTCTGGGAATAGGCTATTGTCAAATATCCACTGTAAACTCACTGACTCCCACAGCTGAACTATAATTTCCCATGCTATGCTTCCTAAAGTATTCAATTCAATTTATCCAGTGTCTTTGTCTCCATTGCATCTGTTCTGATGCCATGTTCCACACCAGTGCTTCTGAGATGTCTTCCTTTTCTCTTAACAGAAGATTTATCCAACTGTTGTTGACACGGTCCTCTACCATTCATCCCTTTTATTTTGCAGTTCTGCTCTCACTCCTCCATCACTTCCAGGGTCCCCCTTATCCTTAAACTCCACGCCATCAACCTCCATAGTCAATGCATCATCCTCTGTCATATCCCCCACCTCCCACATGATATAACCACCTCTCCCTCCACTTTCAGAATTCAGAAGGACTTGTTCCCTTTGCAACAATCTGGTCCACTCCTCTTTCACCCACAGTACCATCCATGCCCACACTGCCTCCATTCCCAAAGTACCTTCCCCCCAATCCTACTTGTACACTCACTCCCCCTGCATACTCACTCCCCCGTACACTCACTCCCCCTGTACGCTCATGACCCCTGTACGCTCATGACCCCTCCTGCCCCACAAATGTGACGACACTGTTTGTAAATGTGATACCACTGTTTAAAAAAGGAGGTAGATGAAAGGTGGATAACCTGACTATAACTATAGGCCAGTTAGCTTAACTTCTTTAGTAGGGAAAATTCTTGAATCTATCATCAATGAAGAAATAACATCTGGATACAAATTATCCCATTGATAAGATGTAGCCTGAGTTCATGAAGGGCAAGTCGTGTTTGACTAATTTGGTAGAATTCTTTGAGAACATTACATGTGCAGTGGACCATGGGGAACTGGTGGTTGTGGTGTATCTAGATTTCCAGAAGGCATTTGATAAAGTGCCACACCAAAGACAGCTGCATAAGGTAAAGGTGCATGATGTTACGGGTAATATATTAGCATGAATAGAGGATTGATTAATTAACAGAAAGCAAAGAGTGAGGGGAAGTGGGTGATTTTCTGGTTGGCGATCAGTGACTAGTGGTGTGCTTCAGGGATCAGTGTTGGGACTGCAATTGTTTACGATTTACATAGATGATTTGGAATTGGGGACCAAGTGTAGTGTGTCAAGATTCACACATGACACTAAGATGAGTGGCAGAGTAAAGTCTGCAAAGGACACTGAATGTCTGCAAAGGAATATAGATAGTCTTCTATGAGTGGGCAAGGATCTGGCAGATGGAATACAATGTTGGTAAATGAGAGATCATCTATTTTATTAAGAATAACAGCAAAATGGACTTGTGTTTAAATGATAATAAAAATTGCAGCATGCTGCTGTGCAGAAGGACCTGGATGCCTTTGTGTAAGAATCATAAGGAGTTGGTTTGCAGGTGCAGCAGGCAATTAAAAAAGCAAATGAAATTTTGGCCTTCATTGTTGAAGGGATGGAGTTTAAAAACAGCGAGGTTATATTGCAGCTGCATGAGATGCTGGTGAGGCCACACCTGGAGTACTGTGTACAGTTTTGGTCTCCTTACTTGAGAAAGGATATACTGGCACTAGAGAGGGTGCAAAGGAGATTCACTAGGTTGATACCGGAGTTGAGAGGGTTGGCTTATGAGGAGAGACTGACTAGACTGAGGATATACTCATTGGAATTCAGAAGAATGAGGGGAGATCTTATAGAAACATATAAGATTATGAAGGCAATCGGTAAAATAGAAGCAGGGAAGGTATTTCCACTAGTGAATGAAAAAAACTCTAGAAGGCATAACCTCAAAATAAGGGGGAGCAGATTTAGGACTGAGTTGAGGAGGAACCTCTTCACACAAAGGATTGTGAATCTGTGGAATTCCCTGCCTAGTGAAGCTGTTGAGACTACCTTCTTGAATGTTTTTAAGGCAAGAAAAGACACATTTTTGAACAGTAAGGGAATTAAAGGCTATGGTGAATGGCAGGTAAGTGGAGCTAAGTCCACACAAAGATCAGGCATGATCTTATTAAATGGTGAAGCAGGCTCGAAGGGCCTGATAGCTAACTCCTGCTCCTAATTCATAGAATCATACAAATCCAATAGTGCAGAAAGAGGCCATTCGGCCATTGATTATGTACCGACCACAATCCTCTCCAGGCCCTACACCCTTATCCCTATATATTTTATCCACTCATCCCTCTAACCTACACAATTTTAGCATGACCAATCAACCTAACCTGCACATCTTTGGACTGTGGGAGGAAACAAAAGCACCTGGAGGAAACCCAGTTCTTATTTTCTCCACAACACCTTCCCCCACCCACTCTCTGCCTCCCCTACAACCCCTATTCCCACAGTACCTTCTGCTGCAGTTGCTTTGTCCATTTACTTTGTCTTTTCTCACTGCCAAAGGCCCAAAGACTCCTTCCGGGAAGAAACAATGATTTACTCATGCTTCTTTCAATTTAACAATCTGCAGTCACTTCTCAGAAAGTGGTTCCCTTAACACTGGGGAGATCAAAGGCAGACTGAGTGACCGCTTTATGGAACACCCTTGTTCAGCCTGCAAAGATGACCCAAAGTTTCTGATCATATGTCATTGTAATTTTCTGTCCTCATTCCACTTTGATCTTTCTCTCATTGTTTCCCTACACCATACCAATGAAGCTCAGTGTAAGCTTGAGAAACAGAATGTCATCTTTCAATTAGGAACCAATATTGAGTTCAACGATTTCAGACCATAACCTCTGCCTATCCATCTCTGCACTCTCCACCTCCTGCCCCTCTCCCTCAAATTTTCAGATAACAGACGTTGATAATAATTTTCTGTTTGCCATTTACACTTCCTCTCAACATAAAGCAATTCTGGTATATTAGATGGTCCTTTCAAGAAGGGCATCAGCCACCTTACCTGTTATATCCACACATGACTCTAGACCCACAGACCCACTAGTGACTCTTAAATGCCCTCTGAAGTGGCCTACAAGCCACTCTGTTGTATCTAGTTACTACAAGGACAACAAAAAAAGAATGAAACCAGACAAACCACCAGGCATTGACCTAGATACTGGAAACGATAATGGCAACCTGTTGATCCTGCAGTGTTTTCTTTATTAACATCTGGTGCCAAAATTGGGGGCACTGTCTCACAGACCAGTCAACCAACAGCCTGACGTAGACATATGCACAGAATCATATCTTACAAATAACGTCCCAGATACAACCATCTCTATTCCTGGTGTGCTCTGTCAGACAGACCCAGCAGAAGTGGCACAGTGCTATACAGTTAGAAAGAAGTTGTCCTGGGAGTCCTCAACATTTCTCTACAATTCCAATTTAAGTAGTATCCCCATACGCATACAACCTTCTTCAGAATCAGCAGGAAAAGTAGGTTCACGTGGAGATGAGGTTTCCAACCTTTAAACTCATCTGAACAGAGGTACAGAAAGGCACCATGTCTTCTGATTCCCATATAGAAACCTTCAGAGAAAGATCAATCTTCAAACAGTAGAACTTCAGAGAAATAAACTATTTTCTGGTAGATCCCAATCTGCAATCCACAGACAGGAACAAAGACACACAGAGAACTTCTCCTGTCTAAACATCCCAAGCAGCACTTTAGCTTGTGGGTTTAGTCCTGCCTGGTTACATGATTTTCATGTCAATCCAGCTCATCAAACTGCACTCAGAAAAACCCCAGGGGAAAACACTAAGATTAGAACTGCATTAGTCCAGATTAAAACAAACAGTTTAGCAGCAGCTAAATTGTACTCGACCACAATCATGGCCCAGCATATCCCCCCCACTCTATCATGACCAGAAGCGTGCCAAGGCTTACCTAAAAATTAGGCGTCATCTTGGGAAGCTACAACATAGGATTACTTGCATGCCAAACAACATAAGCTGCAAGTAATAAACAAAGCTAGCCAATTCCACAACAGACAGATCAGCTATAAGCTCTGAAATCCTGTCATATCCAGTCATGAATAGTGGTGGACAATTAAACAACTCACTGGAGGAGAAGGCTCCAAATATCCCCAACCTGAATGATCACAGAATGCAGCACATCAGTGCAAAAGATAAGGTTGAAATATTCACAACGATCTTCAGCTAGAGGTGTCAAATGATTGGTCCATCTCAGCCTCCTTAAGAGGTCCCCCATACCACAGATGTCAGTCTTCAGCCAATTCGATTCCTTCCAGGCAATGTCAAGAAATGTTTGAAAGCACTGGATACTGCAAAGGCTAGAGGTTCTGACAATACTGTGTGGGGCGGCATGATACCACAGTGGTTAGCATTGCTGCTTCACAGCAGTTCGATTCCCGGCTTGGATCACTGTCTGTGTGGAGTTTGCACATTCTTCTTGTGTCTGTGTGGGTTTCCTCTGGGTGCTCTGGTTCCTTCCCACAGTCCAAAGATTTGGGATTAGGTGATTGGCCATGCTAAAATTACCCCTTGGTGTCCTGATATGTGTAGATTAGAGAGTAGTGGGTAAAATATGTACGGATATGGGGATAAGGCCTGAGTGGGATTGTGGTCGGTGCGGACTCGTTGGGCTGAATGGCCTCTTTCTGCAATGTAGAGTTTCTATGATTCTATGAATATTCTGGCAATGGTTCAGAAGACTTGTGCTCCAGAACATGCCGTGCCCTGAGCAAGCTGTTTCAGTGCGGCTGCAACACTGGCTGCAACGTGGAAAATTGCCTAGATATATCCTGTACCCAAGAAAACAGGACAAATTCAACTGTAAAGCAGCATTTACTCATCAATTACCTAATCAGTTTGTGTTCTGCCAGGGTCACTCAGCTCTTGGCTTCATTACAGCCTTGGTTCAAACATGGATGAAAAAGCTGAATTCCAGAGGTGAGGTCAGAGTGACTTCCCTTGACATCAAAACAGCATTTAATGAAGTGAGGCATCAAGGTGCCCTAGCAACACCAGAATCAATGGGAATCAAGGGGAAATCTCTCCACCAGTTAGAGTCATACCAGGCACAAAGAAAGATGTTGTGGTGGTCAATCATCTCAGCTCTGAGACATCACTGTAGGAGTTCCTCAAAATACTGTTCCAAACCCAGCAATCTCCAGCTGCTTCATCAATGACCTTCCATCCATCATAAGATGAGAAGTGAAGATGTTCACTGATGATTGCACAATGTTATGTACTATCCAGGACTCCTCAGATACAGAAATAATCCATGCCCAAATGCAGCAAGACAGGGACAATATCCTGGCTTGGAGTGACAAGTGGCAAGTAGCATTTGCGCCACACAATTATCAGGCAATGACCATCTCCAACAACGGAGACTATAATGATCATCATTGACATTTAATTGGCTGAATTCCCTCAATATCAACATTTAACCAGAAAGTAAACTGTACTAGCCATGTAAATACTATGGCTACAAGAACAGGTCAGAGGGTAGGAATCCTGTACTGAGTAACTCACTTCCTGACTCCCTAAAACCTGTCCACCATCTATAAGGCACAAGATGAAATGTTCTCCACTTGCCTGGATGAGTAGCTTCAACAACACTCAAAAAGCTCAACACTATTTAGGATAAAACTACCTGCTTGATTGCTACCCCTTCCATAAACATTCACTCTCAACATCACTGGTGGACCATGGCAGCAATGAGTACCATCTACAACTGCAGGAATTCACCAAGTCACTTAAAGAAGCATCTTCCAAACCCAGGACCACTACCAAACAACTGGGAAAAGCACCACCTGACAGTTTACCCTCAAGGCGCACATCATCCTGACCTGGAAATATATCGCTGTTCCTTCTCTGTTGCTGGTCTAAGGTCTGTGGGTATATCTATACGATGTCGAGATGCTAGCGTTGGACTGAGGTAAACACAGTAAGAAGTCTCACAACACCAGGTTAGAGTCTAACCAGTTTATTTGATAGTAATCTCACAAGCTTTTGGAAACGGTGTTCCTTCATCAAATGTGTGACACATCTGACAAAGGAACACCGTTTCCAAAAGCTTGTAAGATTACTATCAAATAAACTGGTTGGACTCTAACCTGGTGTTGTGAGACTTCTTGTGGTGTATCTACACTGGAGGGATTGCAGAGATTCCAGGAGGCAGCTCATCACCAATTTCTCAAGGGCAACTAGGAATGGGCAGTAAATGGGTTTAAAGTTTATTCATTAGTGTCACAAGTAGGCTTACATTAGTACTGCAATTATGTTACTGGGAAAATCCCCTGCTGGTCTGTCCAATGATGTCCACATTCCATAAGTGAATTTTTAAAAAGTTTTTGTTACTATACTGGTCACATTACAATCTGGTATTGCCTTACCCACCATCATCCCTTTTGTCATTTAATTATTCCTGCCCTCCACCTGAACACATCATTTCCCTTTTGTTCCTTCAACTACCAGTTCTACCTTCCCCTCCTTCCCTGTCTTCTGTAGTTGCTTACAACCTGTTACGTCTGTTTCTCCAATTCTGACGAAAGGTTATAAACCTGAAACATTCATTCTGTTTCCCTCTCCATAGACGCTGAAAAACCTTGTGAGTATTTTTGGCATTTCCATTTTTATTTCAGCTTTCCAGCATGCACAGTATTTTGCTTTTGCAGCATTTCAGCGTTGCATTTTGCTTTTTTATTTGTTATTCTGAGATGAGTGGACATGGTCATTGTTAAGTTTATCATTGTAAGAAGTCTCACAATACGTATTAAAGTCCAACAGATTTATTTGGCAGCACAAGCTTTTGGAGCACTGCTCCTGAGTGAGGACTTGTGTTCACAAACGGGGAATGCACAGACATTCTTTCTGTGCTGATTCTTTGCTGCAGCAATCCAAAACTAATCCCACCACCAGGCAATATTCCTGCTGTCCTTAAACTTTCACTATTTTAGGTCTCTATCTAATTTTATCCTTCAAAGATTCACTGTCCCTGCCTCAGATACTGCCTGTGGCATCGTACCCCATGTTTCAACAGCTTTTTGTACAAAAACAATTTTTCCCATTCACAATTTTGGTTAACATTTTAAAATTGATTGTTCATCATAACTGGATCTCCAGGGTTCTCCTGTTTCCATGATCAAAACTCATTAATTTTCTCATTGCATTGGAAGCAGGATCAGAAGTGGCAAGGCTGAAAGATTGGTTTCAGAAAGCGGTGTGCCGGTTTGTGGACACGTTCCCCTCTCCAACTATCTTGATAAAGGCAGGCTGAAGGGGTGGGAGTGTTGATACCCCAGCCAAAAACAGCAAGTAGCCTCTTAAGGCAATTGACAGGTTTATATGGGCCAATATTCTGAGGCCAGTTGGATTTTTTTCAGTCACTGGCGGATCCCTGCAGTGGCAGCTGATGTGCGGAGGAAGGCTTCCCAGGAGCAGTCATAGAGATCTTCAGCATTATTTTACAGCCCTCCCTCTCTCAGACACACTGAGATAGCCAAGGTTTCAGCCAAAGGATGCTCTGTGGAGGGGCACCCCCTCCAGAATGGGAGTCATGGAGCTAGGATCACTTTGTGCCTTGAAAAATGATGAAGTGTGTCAGAGAGGGCCTCCATCTTCCTCTATCCCCTGCCTGCACTGGCAGTGCTTATCTCCTGTCACCGTCCTGCACAGCAGTCCACTCAATTGGGTGGCAAGAGTCCCTCTGACCACTGATTGGACTTCTCTATTAAAATTGTACTGTTTGTCAGGAGCTGGGCTGGGGGTCCAGAAATGCCCTCAAATTTGTCTTGATCCCAAAATGAAAGTACAGACTAGAATATTAACCATCAGTGCCTCTGAGTCAGAAGGTCGAAGGATCAAGTCCTGCACCACCTCAGCACAAAAATCAAGGCTGAGACTCAGGTGGCAATACCAGGTCCTGAACTATTGGAGGCACTGCCTTTGGGATGGAAACATTGAACCCAGGATCTAGTCAACCTTCTACGGTGGATGTAAAAGACCCTGTGACATCACTTCGAACAAGACCAGTGGGGTTATCCCTGGTGTTATGACCAATATTTATTCCTCAATCAATAGGTTATTTTGTCATCATTACATTGCTGTTTGTGAGAGATTGATGTGCAAAAAGTCCCCATAGTACAATCTGTAAAGCCTTGAGGATGTCTGCTGTTCCTCAAAGGCAGTAGCACAATGGTTAGCACTACTGCTTCACAGCATCAGGGACCCAGATTCGATTCCTGCCTTGGGTCACTGTATGTGCGGAATCTGCACATTCTCTCTGTGTCTGTGTGGGTTTTCTCTGGGTGTTCTGGTTTCCTCCTACAGTCCGAAAGATACATTGTGCAAAATCCTCCAGAACGTGGCGACGAGGGGATTTTTACATTAATTTCATTGCAGAGTTCTTGTAAGCCTACTTGTGACTAATTAAACTTTTAACAACGCCAGTCTTCGTAGGAAATGGAGCTGAATTCAGCTTTGATTTAAATCAGGAATTTATTATTTGTTGTCCATCTAAACAAAAGAGTGCTTTTGTAAGGTTAATTTGTTTATGTTGGTGGTCTCTTTCTCTATGTTTCCTTCTCAAATGCTGGGGGCATTAGGTAGCCCTCCCCCCCACCTGACCCAGCAGCGAGTTAACTTGTAAATGAGGACCGATGTGATTGTGTTTGTTGCTGAACATTTTCACCCTGAGGGAAGAAAACGGCTGCCGCATGGTGTATATTGCAATGGGTGGAACTGGAGCCGTCGCCTCAATGGCATCTCAAGAAGTTCAGGTATTCATTGGCGCTGGTAAATCCCCCCACGAGTTTCATCTTCCGCTCCACAGAGCGCACTCATAGTAGAATTGTGACTTGAGTTCAGGTCTGTTCTGGGAGGGAGGGGTTGTTCTTCAATTCCTGTGGGGTCAGCGCCGAGATGCAGTTTACCATCGGTCAGACTGAGAGAGTGAGGGACTCTCTGGGAACATGCTGTGTGGTAAATGTGCCTTAGATAAAGCCTTTTCCAGTTTCATTTCTCACTTTGATGTTGATTCATTAAAGGCGTCTGCTTGTCTGTGTTTTCCCCCTCCCAGGTTTACGGTATTTATCTAGAGGGATATCTCTTCTGTAAACTCAGGTACAGCCAGCTGTACAGGTGGAATGAAAAGGTAAGAAATTATGTATGTGTTTCTGAAGTAAAGATTTGAGTTAATTGGTCCCAAAACGCTGGGCAAGACGGTTTTGAAATCCATTCGTTTTTCTCTTAAAAATAAATTGGACCTCAATGTCTAAACTGGCCTAATGATGGGTATTTGACTTCATTTCACCTACTTATAAAGATTTAAAGGTAACCCATTTTGTCATAGTCTGACCCCCCCCCCCCAACTGTGAATTTTAAAGTGCTTTGAAAACATTTTCGCACAGATTAAAATCTTAAAGGTGAATAATAATCATGTTGTCAAGTGAACAAAGCACATGACCACCCTTTTATTGTTCTTGGTCTTTGTAAAACATTTATCCATTTCTCTGAAATTAGAACACTTAAGTTTTCAGAGTTAGCCCTGGCTCGTAAGATACAGTCTGTCACCTAGTCTCTTGAGTTTGTTCTGCCATCCAATTTGCGAGTTTTTACAAAAATGATATATAATCAAAGTGTCAATTTATTATAAGAAAGAGGCAAAAGCTTTACTTAATTTATCAATAACAGGAAGCAACAAAATAAGATGAAAGCTAATTACTGTGGATGCTGGAATCTGAAACAAAAGCAGAAAATGCTGGAAAATTTCAGCAGATCTGACAGCATCTGTGGAGAGCTCATATTTTGAATCTGGATGATTCTTCTGGCTAATCCTGATAACAGTTGTTATGCTCTACACCTAACCTGCTATTCAAGTCTTAAAGTGGCTAACAAAGGTGTAGGTGTAAGGATTAGGTGCAGGTTAGGTGTAAGGATTCGCATTCTAATCAGCAATCTGTAAACTGTCTGTGCTGATATGTGTGCTTTTGGAGACCAGAACACCTCATTCGCCTGACGAAGGCACAAACTCCGAAAGCTAGCAGATTTACTATCAAATAAATTGGTTGGATTTAAAATTGGTGTTGCCAGACCTCTTACTGAGTTTACCCCAGTCCGATGCCGGCATCTCTACATCATGCTCTACATATGCAGAATACCAGCTGCAATATTCATTGCATGGATTTGCTAGTCTTGTGTCTTGGTAGATGTTTGTGACACATCCATATCATCTTTCAGAGTAATTGGTACATTCTAATCATATAATTTTCCTTTATTTTAAACTTCCTCTAATCGTAGAACCCCTACAGTGCAGGAAGAGGCCATTCACTGCACCAACCACAATCCATTCACGTTCTATCCCTATAACCCCATGTATTTACCCTGCTAATTCCCCTAATACTAAGGGGCCATTTAGCATGGCCAATCAACTTAGCCTGCATATCTTTGTAGTGTGGGAGGAAATCCATACAATCATGAGAAGAACATGCAAACTTCCCACAGGCAGTCAACTGAGACCGGAATTATACCCAGATTCCTGGTGCAATGAGGCAATCACTGATGATTAAGAATTATCTTAATGGCATTGAAGTTATTTATAAATGTCACATTGAGGTCTGAGTTTGAAAACAATTGAATCATCAAGAATATTGCTTTGTACAAAATGGTGTTGTTATTTCAGTTGTGTTCCAAATGATAAAACAATTCTAATATCCTTTGTCAATTCATATCAGATCAATTTTAGACTTAATCTGTCTGGTATTAGAAAAAGTATTCATGCGGTCATGCCTAATCAGATCTTGGTCTAATTGATAATTTCCTGTCAGTTACCCATAACCCTTGGTTTTCTTATAGTTCAAGAATCTGCTGATCTAAAAGTTGAATATATTCAGTGACCCATTTTCACAACTTGCTGGGCAGAAAACCTGAAAGGATCACAAACCCACTGGAGAGAAGAAATCTTCCTCCTCTTGCTCTTACATTGTAATCCATCATTCTGCAACCATGCCACCTTTATCTGGCATCGACCTTATCAAACTCTCTCAGAATCTCGTTTCACTGTTGTGTTGAGGGAATGTTTTCTGAGATAGATATAATGAGCACCATTTGAAGGAGAGAAGAGGCCTTCTCTCCAGTGTTCTGGCCAACATTTATCTCTCAATGCACAAAACTAGAACAGATAATCCGGACAATTAACTCTTTGCTGTTTACTGGACCTCATTGCCTCAGAAAGGCAGCCAACATAATCAAGGACCCCAGGCATGCACCCTGGAAATTCTCTTTCATTTTCTTCCGTTGGGAAAAAGATATAAAAGTCTAAGATCTTGTACCAACCAACCAACTCAAGAACAGTTCCTTCCCTGCTGCCATCAGACTTTTGAATGAACCTAGCTCATATTGAGTTGATCTTTCTCTATGCCCTAGCTTTGATTGTTAACATTATTCTGTGCCCTCTCCTTTCTTTCTCCCCTATATACTCTATGAATGTTATGCTTTGTATCGTGCACAAGAAACAGTGCTTTTCACTGTATACCAATATGTGACAATAATAAATCAAACTAAAATTGGCTACTGTTTCCCACATTTCTACAGTAACAGTTTCAAAAGTACTTAGATTCATAGAATGATGCACACAGAAGTATGTCATTTGGGCAATTGTATCAGTGCCCATTCATTGAAAGGGCTATCCGATTAGTCATCATCCATCACTCTCGACCTGTAGATTTTTCCCCTTCAAATATTTATCCAGTTCTGTAGTGAAAACTATCATTGCATTTGCTTCCATCAGCCTTTCAGGCGATGAATTCTAGATCATCATAACCTGCTGCATATATTAAAAAAACTCACCTTCTCTCACTTATGTCAAATATCTGCACTCAGGTTATTAATCACTGGAAAGTAATTCTCTTTAATTTCTCTAACTAAGTTCTCCAGATTTTGAAAATCTTTACTTACATTTCCCACTTGACCTCTATGTAATTGATAGTAAGTTGCTTTAGATTGTGCTGACATTGTTAAAGGTGCAATAAAATGTATGTTCTTCTCGAATGATGAAAAAGGCAATACTTTTTATTGGGGGGAGGACAAACTAATTTACCATACTTAAAAAAAAGTTTTGCAAGAAAAAAGCTACGTTCACAGCAAACACTGTAGGAAAGGAGCTGAGTTTAATTTTCCAGAATTGAACCAGCCTCTAAATTGCCGTTACTTAGACGATAATACCTCTCTGGAAGGAGCAAATATAATGTAGTCTTTAAAAATAATTACAGTAGAAATGCTGGTTTAAATTGCTGCCTTGTTTTTCTGAGCTGTGGATTAGAATTGTAAACTATTCTGATGCATCAGTGAGTAGATTATCAGCTAATGCCACATAAAAACATAAATGAAACATCTTCATACAGGCAAGTGATAGTTGATAAAGACCGTTGACAGACTAGTTATCTGATATCCTGTACAGATTAACTGATTCATGGTGAAAGGTATTAACCTCAGCAGAGTTTCAGTTGAAGATTATTAACTATGTATTTGTTAGATTTTTTGAACTGAGATTGCAGGCAGCATTTTGCAGTCTGCACAGAATTTGTGAGCCAGTTTGAGGGTGTGAATAGGGTCTGAGTGTCTGTGTTCATGTCATTACATCAGTCAAGGAATTTTCAGTTATATGTATGAATTAAAGACAATATTGCACCACTGTCCTGGCAATAAACAGAGAATGACTTTAATTAAAAATTGCATTTATATAATACTCATAGTAAAATTCTGTAATGTAATAATATGGCAAATACACCCTTGACTGCAAATGAGTGCTATAACACAGAATAGTGATCTGTCTAAGGATGTTTCTTCTCATTTCTCCACACCACAGTTTTGCATCTCTCCAGTTGATGATGAGAGCTTCTTGTTTTCAGTTTCAAATTCCCTATATGACTAGGGAAAAGAATACATGACATGATTTCCTGTTGGCTTCCTCATGTGTGCTTAGAGAAAACACCTATCCTCTTCCTGAAGATCCTCTGACAATTGCATCACAGAAGTTCTAGCTTCTCCACCATCACCACCGACATTTTGCTGGCTTTACCACTGGCTGCAGCCTCAAGCTTGGGACCCTTGCCTGGGTCTAAGGTGACTCTCAAAAGGAGAGACAACTACTCCTGAGGACTCACGTGACCCTGCTACATCACTATAAAGAAGTACCTTTAATCCTCAACAGTATGTATGGTGGCACAGTGGTTAGCGCTGCTGCCTCACAGTGCCACAGACCCAGGTTCAATTCCGACCTCGGGTAACTGTCTGCGTGGAGTTTGTATGTTCTTGTGCGTTTCCTCCAGGTACTCCTGTCTCCTCCCACGCTCCAAAGGTATACGAGTTAGGCTATTGACCAGGGGGAATTGCCCCTTAAGTGTCAGGAGGATTAAGGGTAAATAAGTGGTGTTATGGGAATTGGGCCCAGGTGGGGTAGTTGTTGGTGCAGGCTTGGTGGGCTCAATGGCCTCCTTCTGCAGTGTAGGAATTCTATGAATTCAAAGTATCCAATAGTTTGCCGACACCTCTTTGAATTTCTGAATTTGAAAGCCATCTCACATTACTAATTAGAATTGTGTGCAGCTATCAGCATGCCATATATTGTGTGGATAGATGAGTGGCAAGTGCCTGAAATGTTGTTGACTGGGAGTGTTACAGTGATTTAACAAGTGGTAATCCCTTAATTTGCAGACATAAGCCACTTGTAGGAGTGGTGCACAGTTGTCCAATTGCAATGACGTATGTTGGGAATGCGAGGTGCAGATTCTGCTGTTCATTTGTGCAACCAGTAAGAAGTCTCACAACACCAGGTTAATGTCCAACAGATTTATTTGGTAGCAAAAGCCACTAAACTTTCGGTGTGCTCACTGCTCCTTCATCAGGAGAGTGGGATTTCTGTTCACAAACAGGGCATATTAAGACACAGACTCAATTTATAAAATAATGGTTGGAATGCGAGCCTTTACAGGTAATCAAGTCTTAAAGATACAGACAATGTGAATGGAGAGAAGGTTAAGCACAGGTTAAAGAGATGTGCATTGCCTCCAGTTAGTGAGATTTTGCAAGTCCTGTGCATTTATGCAATGGCAGACAGTGTATCATGCAGTCATATCTATTCTTTTAAGATAAAAGGGGGCGTTTGACAAAAGCAACTAATGTAAACTTTTGAGTACAACAAACTCACTTAAATTTTTCACTTAAAAATTCAGCTTTGGTTTTGCAGTTTAAATGTCCCACCAAGTTGAAAGGATGAATTTTTGTTATCGGACATGGATTTACCAGTTGGAATGGCTTCCTTTGTGTGCTATGTGTATCCAATCCCTCCAAAGGCTTGCCCTTCCCTATCTCTGATACCTTGTGCAGTTCTAGAACCTTCTGCGATATCTGCACTCCGTTTCCATCCTCTTGCGTTTCCCTGATATTAATTGCTCCACTATTGATGGCCCTTAGAGGCTCTAGAATTCCCTCCTTGAATCTCTTTCTCTCTCTCTCCACTCCTTCCCCACGCTGACCCCAACCAATCTCTTTTTATCACCCTCTCTTTTTCTCTTGCTGCTTTTTAAAATATATTGCTTAAAAATCTAGTTTTTTGACTGAGTTTATGAGCATCTGTCCTAGCCTCCCCTTTTTATGACTTGATGTCAAGGTTTATTTGATACGCTCTAGTGAAGCAACTTGGGACGTTTTATCACAGGTGCTTGTTTTGTTGCGGGTAAATCAAAGTTGTGATTAGATGTCGATCCCAAATGTGTTTAAAAGAGAGAAGTTTGCAGGAAGAAGGAAACCATTTACTATCTCTGCTGAATCATTAAGGAGGAATTTTTGTCATTATTTGATATGATCCAACACAACAACAAGCTTTGTTTTGCAGAGGTGACAGAGGGAGGAAACAAAAGAGGCACAAGCATTTTTGTCTTGAATGACTGGTTGTCCCTCATTAAAACATAAACACTTGTGCACCAGAGGGATTTATTTAATGTTTGAACATAGACACATACAGATTTTGTAATAAAGATTCCTCAGAATGATGAGATCTAAACTGGAAGTGTAATTCGACTGTTGTAAACATTATTTCAGTTGCCTGAATGCCTGCAATTACTTGCTAGTTGCTATTTAATTTGATTTTTGATCTTCCTTGTTCCTGACACACAAGATGACTTACTAGGCTCAACATACCTGGGGCACATTCGAGGACTCTGCACTTTCGATGCTGATTTCCAATAATACTTTATTTATGTTAAATGGATCATTCCCTTAGGATTCTGCTGTTATACTTTTCAACAGGTGAAACCTTGGAAACTGGAGCCAATCTGTTAACAAAAGCCACCAGAAAAAGGATAATTGTAATTGTTCCTGCATCGCTAGAGGTTGAAGTGATAAACATATGGGAACCTTTATATCGAAGAAATGCATTTTGTATTTATAGTTTTGGGAAGATGCATGAATGTAGATTGTGTTTCTGTGACACTCCCTTTAAGCATACAGTGGAATTTAAACAAAGGCAGCACTGTACTCTTTAATCAGTTTGTTGACTTCCTCTTGAGGGCAATAGCTTATGCTGAAGTATAGTTCCATGGTTGATGTGACATCTTACCCAAGTGGTTAGTCTTCAATTGAGACAGGTCTGAAGGGTCAGCTTGTCATTTGCTGATCTCTGTATGAACATATGGATTAGGAGCAGGAGTGGGCCACTTGGACCCTCGAGTTTGCTGCTCCATTCAATAAGATCATGGCTGATTTGGCTGTGACCATAACCTCTCATTCCTGCCTCTCACTCCCCTGTTAATCAAGAATCTGTCTAGTTTTGGCTTTAAAATAGTCAAAGATTTTGTCTTTTGGGAAAGAATTCCAAAGACTCGTGACCCTCAAAGAAAATATCTCCTCCATCGTCACCTTAAATTATTTTTAAACAGTGACTCCTAGTTCCAGATTGTCTGACAAGAGGAAGAAACATCCTCTCCACATCTATCCTGTCAATACTCTTCAGGATCTTAAAGGCTTTTATAAAGTCCCCTTTTACTCTTCTAATGGATACAAATCTAAATAATCCTCATAAGACAGCCCAACAATTTCTGGTATTAGTCTGATAAACCTTTAAACTAGACAGTGAATGTTAATAAGTCAATGACCGTAAATAGGATCCAGCCTGATCCCATCCTTGTTTAATGTCCATGCAGTGTGTATGTTTTCAGCAGGAATCAGTGAATGTTGATCAGGAAAATGGAGCCTAACTGATGTCTGCATTTCTCCCTGCCAACACCTCAGTCAGGCTCCCTGAGGCCAATTGTAGTACCCTGATTTTAGCTCCAGCTGAGTTGAAGTGATTTAACACAACCTACCTTGGATGTATATTTCTGTAGATGATGTGGTCTAGAGAGATAGAAAGAGAGAGAGCAATTATTTCCCCTCAACCTTCTGTCAAAGATCTCTCCATGTCTTTTCTCCTGAAGACTCTAACTCCATGCCAGGCTGAAACGCCGTGGATACTTCACACCCAACCTATCATTATCTATGCCTGAGCTGCTGACATGAATATTATGGAGAAAGGCCTTCCAGTCATACCTAATCCTATCCTCCTACATATCCAGTAGGGGTGGCAGAGATTTTGTTACATTCTTTTTCTTTCTCTGTGATCAATTGTAGCACTTGGCTGTTGCTGCCATAACTCTGAGTCATAAGGTAGCTTGATGTTCCTGCTAAGTTTTCATATCACCAGAATATCACAATGCTGATAGCTCAGAGTAGATAATGAGTGTAAATTGATATGCACCTGATTTAGCAAATGCTTATTTTAAATTATATTTAATATTCATTTGTTTAATTTGAATATCTAATCCATAAAACTCATTTTTCTAATTAAAGCAAAAATACTTGAGAGTTAAATCTGTCAGATCAGATATGACCTAAATTGTGATGGATGATTTTTTTTCTCTCTCTTCTTCAGCTTGAATTCATAACTGCTTGTTTGTTTGCACCCAGTCAACTGTCTGCTCCTTATTCAACATAGAAGAGTGAAAGTTTTAGAGTTAGATTCTTTATCCTTGGTTTGCAATTCTTGGAGAAGTGCTGCTAAGGTTAGCTCAATGATGAGGACAAACATAGTTTTTACGTGTCTGTTAATGATCAAGAGCTATTCACGTAGCCCATTAAAGTTATATTTGGCTGTTGGGTTCATCTATATTTTTTCTACAGCACTTTTTGCAACCTTAAGACATCTCGAGATATTTTCTTTTGAAGTGTAGTCACTGTTGTAGGAGATGTTGCAATCAATGTGAATACAGGAAACTCCCACAATCAGTATTAAGGCAATGATCAGATCATTTTAATTTTGTTGGTTAAATGATATAAATGACTAAAGCATCAGGGTTTGTTTGTTTATTTATTGGTGTCACAAGTAGGCTTACATTAACACTGCAATGAAATTACTGTGGAAATCCCTAGTGGCTACACTCCAGCACCCTATTTGGGGTATACTGAGGGAGAATTTAGGATAGTCAATGCACCTAACCAGCATGTCTTTCAGACTGTGGAAGGAAATCCGTGCAGATACAGGAAGGCCCGCACAAACAACGACTCAAGTCGGTAATCGAATCCAGGTCCCTGGTGCTGTGAAGCAACAGCACTAACCACTGCTGCCCTGGGAATTCTTCCACCCTTCTATGAAAGAGTGTCATGCATCTTTTTATGTCCGCCTGAGGAATAAAAGAGTTTAACATCCAATCTGAGAAATGGCACCGCTGATGGTGGAGTATTCTCTTGACCCTACGCTGGGAATGTTAGCCTAAATTCTAACTCCATTCTCTTTAATGAGACTTGAACCCGCAGTGTTCTGACTCAAAAGGTGCACATGCTAGAATGGAACCATGGCTGAATTGTTAATTTCCACATTTTCCTGCTCAAACTGGTTGTAAATGAGAATTTCTTGTTGCAGAAAATAATTTCTCATATGGTTAACCAGATAGGATTTTTTCATTTGGTTGCCATTATAGTCATTGCCTTTTTAAGACAACAAATAGATTTAATGTTGATCATTGACCAAAAGCTCCAGTAGAGTGGGTCTTGTTAGTTTTGATTTATTATTGTCACATGTATTGGGATACAACAAAAAGTATTGTTTCTTGCATGCTATGTGGACAACATACCGTTCAGAGTGTTCATTAGGAGAGGGTGCAGAATATAGTGTTATAGTCACAGGATGTAAAGAGAGATCAACCTAATATGAGGTAGGTCCATTTAAAAGTCTGATGGCAGTAGAGAAGAAGCTGTTCTTGAATCGATTAATATGTGTTCTCAGACTTTTGTATCTTTCTCCGATGGAAGAGAAAATGTCTGGGGTGTTTCCTTGATTATCTTGGGACCTTTAATGAGGCAGTGGAAAGTGTAGACCATGTCAATAGATGGGAGTCTTGTTTGCATGATGGACTGGGCTTCATTTGCTATGTTCACAATCCTTTGAGATTTCTTGCAATTTTGGTCAGAGCAGGAGCCATACCAAACTATGATACATCCAGAAAGATACTTTCTATCCTGCATTTATAAAACCTGGTGAAAGTTGTAGCTGACGTGCTGAATTTCTTTAGCCTCCTGAGGAATTTGAGGTGTTGTGGGCTTTCTTGACCGTAGCATCAGCATGGAGGGACCAGGACAGGTTGTTGGTGATCTGGACACCGAGAAACTTGAAACTCTTGACTATTTCTATTTCACCACATTGATGTAGACAGGGCAGGTTCTCCACTAAGCTTCCTGGTGTTGTTAACTATCTCCTTCACTTTACTAGTATTGAGGAAGAGATTATTATCAACATGCTATTTCAACTGATTCTCTATCCCTTTCCTACATTCTGTCTTGACATTGTTTGAGATCTGACCCACTACCGTCCTGTCATCAGCAAACCTGGAGTTGAAGTGTAATTTGGTCTCACAATCGTAAGTGTATAAGGAGCATAGTAAGGGGCAGAGGACACATCCTTGTGAGATATTTGTGTTGAGAATAATCATGGAGGAGAAATCATTGCCTATCCTTACTGATTGCAATCTATTTGTAAAGAAGTCTAGGATCCAGTTGCAGAGGGAGGAGCCAAACCCTCGGCCAAGGGATTTGGTGATAAATCTTTGTTGTTGTTGGGATAATAATGTTGAAGGCTGAGCTGTAGTCAATAAGTAAGAGTCTGATATAAGTGCCCTTGTTATCCAGGTGTTTCGGGGCTGAGTACAGCTGGCTTCCCCATGAATGCATTAAACTACACACAGATGAGAATTGTCAAGATTTTATGTGGCTCTTTTGCCAGAGTGTACTTCTAAAATATTTTATTTATAGCACAAACTGGCTATTTGGCCCAACCACTCGATATGTTCATTATAATCATCACAGATTTCCTCCCATTCATCTTAACTAACCCCTTCACTATGTGCTTTTGAGTACTGAGCCTCTGGGATGTATTACTGGCTTGTGTGGTGTGTTGTGACTGTATAAATTCATAAGGTTATGTTCTTGCTTGCACAGAGATCACATTAACATTTGACAATATCCATGTTCTGTGCAATCTCCTAGACTGGCTTTGATTGCTAAAGGTAGTTGAGAAAGGAATTTTACAACCTTTTCGTTTGAGTATTGCTTGAAATAAAAGAGACATGCTTTTGTCCTGCACCTATCAATCCAGCAATGCGAGAATACCAATTGTAAAATGAACAACAACTTGTACTGCACATGAAGAGAATGCTGACTGAATTAGTTTTTATGGTGCAGAACAAGACCATTCAGCCTTTTGTGTCTGTACACAATTGAGTGGCAAATGGACTCTGATAGCAGCAGTGTTGCCACAGAGAAAAGTTAACTGTAACTGCCAAGGTTTTGTTTCAAATTCGGACATGATGTTGCTGTAAGAATCGAACCAGGGAATGACCGACTCTTCACTC
The DNA here is from genome assembly GCA_024679065.1 of Sphyrna mokarran. Classification (NCBI taxonomy): domain Eukaryota; kingdom Metazoa; phylum Chordata; class Chondrichthyes; order Carcharhiniformes; family Carcharhinidae; genus Sphyrna; species Sphyrna mokarran. The sequence continues at coordinate 99,683,129 of JAGIQG010000007.1, forward strand.
CACTCACCCACCCACCCCATCAAAAGCTTTTATTTAATTAGAAAAGGTGTAATGTGTGGTTATGCTCTTCAAACACATTTTTCTCTTATTGGCCATGGTTTTGTATACTTTATTTTTCCTTTCCTGGTGATTAAATAGCTGCAATGGATTGGGCTGCTGAATTGAGTCTAATCATGATGCTCCAGGTATACACAAAGTGTTTTTAGCTTGCAAGCCAGGAACTTCTCTTTGTCACTGGCCTTCCTGTAACCAGTAGCTACACAACTGCGGCTGCACCTATCAGTGGGAATGCAATAAATACATGGAACAAAAGGACTGCACCATGCAATCAATTTACAGGAAGTTCGACTGTACGTTAGAAAAATAAATGCACAAAGAAGCAACCTAGTGAGCTTAAGATCTAATCTGAATTAAAACAAATATACTCCTGTAAATATACAGTGAACATAAGTCTTATTCACCTGAAAGATGTAGGTTACTTTGTGCCAAAAAAATTTGCATCTTTGATTTTAAGAGGACTCATGAATTAAAGTTTGCCGTGAATCAGTGATCTGTTAAGTGCCACAATTAAGCTGACATTCTCTTCCTTAACAAGCAGATGCACAAGGTGAGATTTTAAAAAACAAACAAATGGATGCACATTGTATTTTGCTAGCTGGGAGTATTAATGCTTTAAACAGCAAATATACACTTTGACTCACCCGTCCCACTGCAATAGGCTGGTGGAATTAATGGGGGATTTGGTTGTTTGAATTGCAATGTAAAGAATAAACCGGCTCCTTTTATTTTTCTAGTCATCTTGGCCAGATACTCTGATCATTCACACCAACAGTGTTCATTTGTATATCTATAAATGTATATCACATTCCACTTGGATTGAACATTTGTTAGCTTTCTGGAATACAGGACAAAGACTTATAGAGCATGCATGAGATCAGGAAATTTAATGGGAGATATTGTTGTCTCTAGGTTATACTGTTGTTTGACCAGATATCAGATAGAATAACAATAGTCAATTGTAGGAGACATGAATTTTATTTCCAGTGACTGGAAGTCTAAATTTAAGAGAACATCTAATGAAATTTGTAACATTTAGCAATGTGCTTCAGGGGTAAGTTTACTGGTAACTATTTCTTCAGCCCTAAACTCTGAAAATCCCTCCCTACCCCAGTGCTTTAACCTCTGCCTTTCTGGCATGCTCTTTTCTTTAGAATTTATGTCTATGACTCATTACCTTCTTTCTTGGATTAGATGACAAGCCAAGATCTTATCTGCCTTCTCATTTGGTTGTAAATGATCCCCTGGCTTTTCTTTGAAGAGTAGGGGATTCTCCCCAGTACTCTGTTAAATATTTATCCCTCAGCTGAGATGTTTTACATTAAAGAACAGATTATCTGGCTATTATCATGTTGCAGTAAGCTTGTTGTGAATTAAATTGGCTGTTGCATTTCTTATGCCTCAAGGTACCCGATAGCTGTAAAACACTTTGGGATTTTGAGGTTGAGCACTCTTTAACAGAGTACTTGTGTGCATAGGTACTGAAGTTAATGATGTGATATTTATTTGATTTATTTTAGCTTAGGCATTACTTTGGGACAAACCTTGTGCCGCATTTTCCACCTAAGACTTACCTTGCACAGACTGAGTCTATGGCTGAAGAAAGAAGACTTCAGTTACAGCACTATCTTCAGAAACGTAAGTCTATCAAATTGATTTCTGGCAAAATTCCTTGAATTTGATAGCCTGTTTTGTAAAAGAATCGGGTTAATCCTTTTATGATTGGCCCTTAAGTACATGCATTGGTTTTTCTGGGCTAAGAGAGAAGAAATATCAGCCAGTGTTCTAAGGATAGGTTGGGACTTTTTCCGTGGAGTGTTGGAGAGTTGGGGGTGATCGAATTGAGGTCTGTAAAATAATGAGGGGCACAGATCAACTAGATAGTCAACATCTTTTTCTTAAGGTAGGAGAATCTAAAACTACAGATCATTTGTTTAAGGGGAGAGATACCAACGGGTCTAGAAGGGAAATTTTTCACATAGAGGGGGGTGAGTGTCTGGAACGAACTGCTAGAAGTAGTACAGGCAGGTACAATTTTGTCGTTTAGAAAGCATGGTAACATGGGCATTGAGGGCTAGAGTCATAGAGGTTTACGGCATGGAAACAGACCCTTCAGCCCAACTTGTCCATGCTGCCCTTTTTTTAAACCCCTAAGCTAATCCCAATTGCCCGCATTTGATCCATATCCATCTATACCCATTGTACCCATGTAACTATCTAAATGCTTTTTAAAACACAAAATTGTACCTGCCTCTATTACTACCTCTGGCAGCTTGTTCCAGACACTCACACCCTCTATATGAAAAAATTACCCCACTAGACACTTTTGTGACTCTTCCCTTTCACCTTAAACCCATGTCCTCGAGTTTTAGACTTCCCTATCTTTGGGAAAAGATATTGACTATCTCTCTTGTCTATGCCCCTCATTATTTTCTAGACCTCTATAAGGTCATCCCTCAGCCTCCTACTCTCCAGAGTGAAAAGTCCCAGTCTATTCAGCTTCTTAAAACTCAATCCATCAAGTCCCAGTAGCATTCTAGTAAATCTTTTCTGCATTCTTTCCAATTCAATAACATCCTTTCTATAATAGGTAATCAGAATTGCATGCAGTATTTCAATTATGACTTTACCAATGTCTTGTACAATTTCAACAAGATGTCCCAACTCCTGTATTCAGTGTTCTGACTGAAATAAACCAAGCATGCCTTCACCACTCTGTCCACCTGTCACTCCACTTTCAAGGAGCTATGAACTTGTACCCCTAAATATCTTTGTTCTGTAACTCTCCCCAACACCCTACCATTAACTGATTAAGTCCTACCCTGGTTCAGTCTACCAAAATGCATCACCTCGCATTTATCTAAAGTAAACTCCATTTGTCAGCCCATTGGCCCGATTGATCAAGATCCCGTTGCAGTTGGAGATAACTTTCTTCACTGTCTGCATTGCCACCAATCTTGGTGGCATTCTGCGAACTTACTAACTATGCCCCCTATGTTCTCATCTAAATCGTTAATGTAAATAACAACAGTGGTCCCAGCACTGATCCCTGAGGCACACCACTGGTCACAGGCCTCCAGTTTGAAAAACAACTCTCTACAACCACCCTCTGGCTTCTGTCAAGAAGCTAACTTTGTATCCATTTAAATACCTCATCCTGAATCCCGTGAGATTTAACTTTATGCAACAACCTACCATGTGGTACCTTGTCAAAGATCTTGCTAATGTCCATATAGACAACATCAACTTTACTGCCCTGATCTACCCTTCTTGGTTACCCCTTCAAAAAACTCAATTAAATTTGAGTCCTGATTTTCCACTTACAAAGCCATACTGACTGTAATCAGACCTTGCATCTCTAAATGCCTGTGGATCCTGTCTCTCAAAATACCTTCAAACAATTGACCACCACAGATGTGAGTCTCACTGGCTTACAGTTTCCAGGCTTTCCCCGCAGCCCTTTTTAAACAAAGGCTCAACATTTGTCACTCTCCAACCTTCAGGCACTTCACCTGTGACTATCAATGATTCAAATATCTCAGCTAGGGAATCTGCAATTTCCTCCCTAGCCTCCCACAATGTCCTAGAACACACTTCATCAGGTCCTGAGGATTTATCTACCTTGATGAGCTTTAAGACTTCCAGCACCTCCTTCTGTGTAATATCTACACTCCTCAAACATCATTATTTATTTCCCCAAGTTCCCTAACATCTGTGCTTTTTTCAACGTAAATACTTGTGAGAAATATCATTTAGGATCTCATCCATCTCTTGTGGATCTGCACACATAAATGACCTTGTTGATCCTTAAGAGGCCTTACTCTCTCCGTTGTTACCCTTTCGCCCTTATGTATTTGTAGAAGCTCTTTGGATTATCCTTTGCCTTATCTGCTAAATCACTTTTTTGTCCTCTTTTTGTCTCCTGATTTCTCTCTCAACTATAATCCAACACCCACCAAACTTTAAGAGATTCACTTGATCCCAGCTGCCAATGTATGTCATGTGCCTCTTTCTTCTTCTTGACCAGGGCCTCAATATCCTGAGTTATCCAGGGTCCCTGACTTCTACCATTCCTTACTAAAAGGAATATGTTTACCCTGAACCCGGTTAACACACTTTTGAAACCATGCCATTTACCAGACATCCGTTTTCCTTCCCACAGACTCCCCAATTATCTTTTGAAAGTTACTGCCTGATACCATCAAAATTGGCCTTACCCCAATTTAGAATATAGACTTTTGGGCCAGACCTATCATTCTCCATAGCTATCTTAAAACTAATAAAATTATGGTCACTGGTCCCAAAGTGATCACTCACTAAAAATTCTGTCACCTGCCCTTCCTTACCTCCCAAGGGGAGGTCAAGTTTTTCCCCCTTTCTAGTCAGGCCATTCACATGCTGAATGAGAAATTCCTCCTGAATACACCCAACAAATTTCTTTCCATCCAACTCTCTAATAAAGAACAAAGAACAAAACAGCACGGGAAACAGGCCCTTCGGCCCAACGAGCCCGCACCGCCACCTCTATGTTCCCACTTCTACCCGTGATCTCTGTCTAAGTTTATAGATCTATGGATTGAAACCAAATTTGAGACAATTTAGGGAGAAATTGTTCTGCCAATTAGCCTAAGAGCACATGTTTGAGATGTGGGAGGAAAACACACGCAAGCACAGGGAGAATGCGCAAAACTCCACAGACACAGGCCCAAATCCATGTATCTGCATAGCACAGCGATAGTCACTGAGCTGTCATGTTGCCCATCAAATGGTCCAGGTCAAGCGTACACTAACGACGTGAATACTATGGTTGTCCCAGTCAATGTTGGGAAATTAAAATCTCCGACTATTAACACCCTATTTTTCTTGGAGCTATCTGTAATCTCCTTATGTATTTGCTCTTCAATTTCCCGTTGACTATTTGGGGGCCTATAGTACACCTTTCAAAGTGAGTTTCCCCTTCTTATTTCTCAGTTCTACCCATAAATACTCAGTGGCCGAACCACTGAGATATATCCCCTCTCAGTATGGCCATGATGCTTTCCCTAATCAAAAGTGAAAGTCCCCCTCCTCTCGTACCTCCTTTCCTACATGTATCCTGGAACATTAAGTTGCCAGTCCTGTCCCTACTTTAGTCATGTTTCAGTAATTGCTATGTTATCCCAGTCCCACCTACCCACCAATGATCTGAGTACATCAGGCTCTTGCATTGAAATAAATGCACATTCCTTGCTCTATGTCTTGCTTTTGCCTAATCTGTCTGGTACTAGAGTTACTGACACTGCCTTTACTAATTAATATTTAATTTCTGTGCTGTCCTCAAACTTCTCTTCTGTCTCCCTACTGATTTGGATCCCGCCCTCCTACCAAACTAGTTTAAACCTCCTGAGTGGCTCTAGCAAATCTCCCTGCCAGGATGTTAGTGCCCCTCCAGTTCAGATGTAACCCATCCCTCATGAGCAGATCAGTCCTTCCCAAGAAGATATCCCAATGATCCAAAAATCTAAATCCCTGTCCCCTGCACCAGCTCTCAAGCCAGGCATTCATCTGCCTAATATTCCTATTCCTATTCTCAGTAGCACGTGGCATGGGTTGTAGTCCTAAAATTACTATTTTGGAGGTCCTGCACGTTAGCCTTCTGCCTAACTCTCTATATTCACTTTTCCCTTTTCCTACCTCTGTCATTGTATATATTGGTACCAATGACCTCTGGCTGCTCATCCTTCCACTTAAGAATGTACTGCAATCCCTCAGAGACGTCCTTGACCCAGGCACCAGGGAGGCAACACATCATCCTGGAGTCTTGATTGCGGTCACAGAAACGCTTGTCTTTGTTTCTAACTAGTGAGTCCCCTATTACTATTGCTTGCTTGCTCTTTGCCTGACCCTGTCCCACAGCAGAACCAGCTGTGGTGTCACAGGCCTGCCTGCTGCTGCTATCTCCTCCTGACAGATTATCCCCTTCAACAGCATTCAAAATGGTAAACGTGTTTGAAAGGGGAATAGACACAGGAGACTCCCGCACTCCCTGCCTGCCCCTCTTGGCAGTCACCCGTCTACCTGTCTGAACCTTAGGTGTGACAACCTCCCTGTAACTAGTGTCAGTCACGCTCTTTGCTCACAATGATCTACCTGCTGCTCCAACTGAACAGTGCGATTTGTGAGGAGCTGCAACTGGACACACTTCCTGCGGACAATGTTGTCAGGGAGACTAGATTGCTCCCTAATTGCTCACGTCTAGCAGGAGAAGCATGCTACTGCCCTAGCTGCCATATTGCCCTTATACAGGTAAAAGGATGAAGAATTGCAAAATGCAATATGGGCCAAACTTGGGCAATTGGGATTAGCTTCGTGCCTTTAAAAAAAAGGGCAGCATGGACAAATTGGACTGCAGAGCCTGTTTCCATGCTGTAAATCTTTGACTCTTCTAATTTAAAACTGAACAGTATTAGGAGGTGTGTGAATATTGGATGAGAACAATTCTTTTTATCCTCTGTTCCCAATCCTGTTCATTCCTTCTATCTCTGTTGCTACCCATGAAGAATTATCACCCGGGAAGGTACAGGAGAGCTCTCTGCGTTTGTGCAACAATATTCCAGCATTTTTGAAAGCAATAAAAATATTTCAGTATTCCTGTTTAAAATAAAAATTTGAGTTGTTTAGAATTCAGCCTGGAAATTGGCCTTCTACCAATTGGTTCTCATTGACTGAATATTGCGTGGTGAGCAACAATTCTGCATAATGGCAATGTTGGGTTAGAACAATGGACCAAACCTCTTACTGACCCTTCATTTCAGCTGGTCACAGGAATTTCTGCTGTAACTGGAACATTCACATTGCAAACATTGTGAGTTAGATTTCGTGACACTTCACAATTAGGCTCTGTCCTAGTATATCCTTGCTAACAGCACCAAAGCAGTTTTCACATGCAGATCCACGTCTCCAATGAAATGGAATGTGTACCATTTGTGTGGGACAAATGGGACAGAACATCACAGAATTAAAAATATCCTTTTTTTAAAAGAATAATATGCACATTAGAATGAGGTAAACAAAGAGGGAAAGGACTTAGGAGATGTTATTAATGGAGGTGTTAGGATTCAGAAAGATATTATAAAACTAGCATAAGGGCACTTTACCTAAATGTTCGTAGCATTCAAAACAAAATAAATAATGGTTCAAATCATCATGAATGAGTATGATTTAGTAGGCATTGTAGGGACATGGTTGCAGGATGGTCACAATTGGGACTTAAATATCCAAAGGTATCAGACTATTTGGAAGGGCAGACAGGAAGGTAAGGGAGATAGCGTATTTCTGATATTTAAGGATGACATCAGGGCAGTAGTGAGAGATTATGGATTCTGTGGAGAAAAGCATTGAATCCATTTGAATGGAAATTAGAAATAGTAAGGAAAAAAAGTCACTGGTGCAGTCTATTGGCGCCAAATAATAACATCATGTTGGGATGAGTAATAAACGAGAAAATAACTGTTGCATGTAAAAATGATAAGCAATTATCATGGGGAACTTTAATATACATGTTGATTGGTCAAACTAGGTGAGTAAGGCAGCCTTGAGGAGCAGTTCATAAAATGAATCCATGATAGTTTGCTCAAACAGAATGTAGTGGAACCTACCAAACTATCCTAGATCTGGTCCTGTGTATGGAGACAGGAATAATTAGTGATCTCACAGTTAGAGATCCTATGGGAAGGAGTGATCACAGTATGGTGGAATTTAAAATACAGATGGAGCATGAGAAGGTACAATCCAATGCCAGTATCATGTGCTTAAATGAAAGAGACTACAAAGGGATGAGGGAGGAGATGGCTGAGATAGACAGAACAAAAACTTGGTGGTAGGACAACTGAGGAACAATGGAGATCTTTCAAAGCAATTTTTCACAGTGCTCAGCAAACATATACACCAGTGATAAGGAAAGACTGTAGAAAAAGAGATAATCAGCTGAGGCCTAACTAGTGTTCTGCTTTTGTACTCTATTCCCCAATTAATAAAACATACAATATCTTGGGCTTTATTAACTGCTCTCTGCGCCTGTCCTGTCATCTTCAATTATCTATGCACATAAACTGTCACATCCCTCTGCTTCTGCCCTCCATTAAAAATTGTACCCTTTATTTTACATTGTCTGTCTATACTAAAATGAATCACCTCATACACCTCCGCGTTGAACTTTTATATGCCCACTCCAACAACTTGTCTATATTCTTTTGAAGTTATACGCTGTCCTCTTAAGTTTACAGTACTTTCAAGTTTTGTATCATTCGCAAACTTTGAAATTGTCTCTTGTGCACCAAGATCTAGTTCATCAATATATGTTAGGGAAAGCAGGGATCCCAATACCAACCTCTGGGGAGCTCCACCACAAACCATTCCGCAGCTTGAAAAATATCCATTGACCATTCCCAAAAATAAATATTCCTAATTGCAAACCTGCAAGTTGGAATATCTCCTACACAAGAAGTTCTTCGATTAGGGAACATTATTTAATTAGAAAGAGAAGACTTGCCCAGACTGGGGTCAGCGTCAAAGAACAATAACAACCGATGGCTAATGGGACTCATTCAAGGTCCGATTCAAAATCACCACATCCAACTCTGAAATCTCTTGGTCAATGAGCTCTGCTGGAACATCCCTTCGTTTCTTTAATCTGATTGTGAAAACAGAGCTTTTCATCCTTCGGCAGCATGATGTGCTCCTTCAGTCCGATAGGGATTCTAGGATTCTATGAGCAAATTAACAGTGGTCTAGAATAAAAAAGACCTTAAAATCTTGCAGAATGGCTCTATGTGAAAAATTAATTTTAATATAGATTAGTGAGGGATGAAATAAGGAGGAACCAATTTCTTAGGAAGTACATGTCTGAGTGAATCAGACGCACAAAAAGGATCTGAAGGTGCAGATACATATATCGTTAGAAGAAGGTATGCTGATCAACAAAATCATAAGTGTAGATATAGTGCCAGGGTTAATTTATAGAGGAATAGAATTCAGTATTATATTTATATTGTATTTACTCTGAATTGTGAGAATGTATAACTCATTATCATTTGGAGGGGTTGAGGCAGTTAGCATAGATACACTTAAAAGGAAGCAAGATATGTATGTGAGAAGATAAAGGAATAATCAAAGGCTATATTGATTGGCGGCAATGAATAAGGCAGGAGACAACTTGTAGAGTATAAACTGTGACATAGATCAATTGGGCCAATTGGCTGGGCTGTGTAATTCCTATAACATGCCTATATTTGTCATTGGAATATTAAAGCAGCGTAATCAGCCCTATTTACAGAGAACATTGGATTAGGGCAGATATCTTCAATGGCATGTGCAATAACCCAAGTCTGTTGACTTGAAAGGTAAATTCCTTAATATTCTTGCAGACACAACAGGAAGGAAGAAGTTTGGAAACTATTAAGGCAGCAAGAAGCAATGCTGAAAAGGCAGGCCTCCTCCTTATATTGCTACTTTTCAGTATGAACAATCTCTATATTGATTTTGTTTCCATAATAAAGGCTTTAGTAATATAATTTTAAATGAGACCACCTATCTGGGGGAGAAGGTGGCATGATAGTAATGTCGTTGGACTAGTCATATAGTGGTCCAGGGTTATGGGGATATAGGTTCAAATCCCATTATAACAGATGGGTGAACTTAAATGTAACCAATTAATAATTAGCAAAAGTTTAATTAAATCTAGAACTGAAACCATCATTGATTGTTGTCAAAACCCATCTAGTTCACTAATGTCTGGTCTGGCCTACACGTGATTCCAGATCCACAGTAATGTGGTTGACTTGTAACGGCTCTCTGAAATGGCATAACAAGCCACTCATTTATGGCAATTTAGCTTGGCAAGATCAGCATTTGTTGCCCAATGACACCCATGTCTCATGAAAAAGTGAACGTACCGAACAAAACCTGTTAAAAGTATTAGACTGATGGGCCCTATTTTACCAGTTTGATTCTAAGTGCTGGACAGACTTGAAACTGGGAGTGTTTCAGGTCCAACTTTTAGACTTGTTCTCAGGCACGCCATATGCACTCTGCCTGCAAAATATATCAGTAATTCTGAATTGCAAAGCACAAGCCTTTGGGCAGGACTTAATGTGTCCTAAACCCTGCAGCTCTGATCAGTGCCTGCAACTGCACGTGCACAGAAAGAAAGATAGAATGTGGCTCCCCTACCACATTGCTCATGGGCCAGATAATGCCTCCATTTGGTTGTTACAGACATTACCCCAACTCCACAACATTACTGATACCCTTTTCCCCCAGACTGATCATGGGCCCCACACCCCTTTCCCCTCACTGATCTCGGGCAGAGTGGCAGTGGACCCTTCTTCTCCCACCCAACCAATCTCAAGCAGAGAACCATTGAACACTCGGCACTTATCTGCTCATTAAGTGGAGAGCACAAATTGGACTATTGTGGAGCATGTCTGTTTTGCTCCGATTCTGGGCGAACATAGTGGTAAAGGGGTAGTGCCGGTAAAGTTGGGAGTGCAGCCCATTAAGTCAATTTAAATGCATTCAAATTGCCGTTGTGCCCGTTTTGGACGCTGTCCTGACCATGGCTATTTTCAGGCCTTGGTAAAGGGGGCGGCTTACACTATTCGTCCTTCGCCCAACTTTACCAAGTTTTCATGCCCAAAAAAGGGTACAATTTGATGGTAAGATCACGCCAATGGTCATTGAAAATGTTTTTTTCTTGGAAGTGTCTATGCTTATGTCTTGATTCAATATCATTCACCTGGGTCAGTTCAATTTGCTAAAACCCTATTTGAAATATGCAACGTATGCATTCTGTACTGGTTTGCTTTTAAGCTGCTGACAGCATCTTGCCATTTTCCAAAGGAGTGCTGTTCTTTTGATTTCATCAGTATTTTTATTGCAGCCCCTACAAATAAGTCTAATTTGGAGGCACAAGTCTGATGGCTATCCAATTGTTGAATATTAATGTTTTTGCTTTTGCAGTTGGAGAGGATCCTGTTATATCAGTCAGTGAAATATTTACTGCTTTTTTGAAGAGTGCACAGCAGGTAATTTTCAACTTTCCAATCCTAAATGAACACTTTAAAATGCAAATATCATGATAGTTATATTCATTGTATTTCATTTGAGTACATCCTCTGTTTTAATGAAAGGACTCTCCTTAACATTCGCATTGTTGCAAAAGGCTGTTCCTCAAATCAATGTTTTTTAAAGTGGGGGTTGTGACCCACATGTAGATTGTGGGATGTTGAAAAATGAATTGCCAAAAATGATCCCCAAAGATCACCTGACCTTTTTTCCATTTTCATTGAGTAAATTCTCACTGCAGTACAGTCTATGACCACATAAGGCAAGAATAAACAGTTCCACTTGTCCTGTACATGCACTTGGCATCAAGTGTCCTGTATATACATGACTGGTGCTAATTTTCTTTCCTTTTCTATTAAACCAATTGCAGACATGGATTGTTTTGTTACATAAGAGGGCCAGAAGCAAGGAGTAACTGAACATGGCGTGGGTCATGAGGGGCAGCCATTTGGTAAAAGTCAGTTGTTGGTGGAAAAATAATTGATTAAACACTAGTTAGATGCCTGTGCATGTTTTTTTTAAAACCAACACCAGTAACCTGATTGCCATGAATGTGTTCAAGATCTGGGGCTGGATGAGATACGTTTTTGGGGAGTTGGTGCAGACTTGATGGACCAAATGGCCTCTTTCTGCACTAGAGGGATTCTATTCTGAGCAGCAACTGGTATTTATCTTCCAACTGAGTCTAATGTTAAAGCATTTTGGTTCCAGGGCTTTTTTCATTATTTTGTTTTTAGATGTTGTGCATCGCATGTAAGGCATGTGCTGAGTAATACTATTAAACAATGAGGAAGATCAGACTGATCTCTCACTGCTAACTTTGCATGAACCTAACTTAGTTTTAATCATTGGTGAAATACAGCAATCTGCTTGTTTCCTAACAGTTAAGCCTAATGGAGGGGAAAGGATAAAATGCTACTTATCCTCTGGTCATACAGAAGAACATTTTTTTGAGGAGCAGTGTTTCATTTGGACTTTGGAGAGCTCTGGAAGTGATAAAGAAACTAGGGCAATATATTATAATAAATAATTGAACATAAAAGCCTCTACAATGTGTCAAATAGATGAGAATGCATGAAGCATCAATGTGATGAGTCATTTGACTTAGAGGGCTCACTTGTGTGTCCTGTTTGAGCTTGTGATTGGTATAGTGAATCATATGGGGCTGTGCATTCTAGTTTTCTGATTTATCTTCACGCACGTAAAGTTTTAAATTGCTATGAGGTATGAATCATGTGTAATAGTGCGACCTTGCATTATTTGTGCAGCAAGGCTTGAAACAACATCTGCACAATAACTTAACTAATGATTAAGTTTAACTCTATTTCTGATATGTAAGACTGTGAAGGCAGTGTTGTATTCACTTTGTTGCTAAACAACTTAGCATAATTGTTTAAGCAATCAGCTTTACGTGAGTACCTTCTGCATTCATTAGATTTGAATTAATATTTCTGAGGCTTTGAAATTTAATGCCCACAAATATTGATGTATAATGGGAGCTGTCTTTTTCCTCACTTTCCGCCCCCTCCCAAACTTAGTCCAGAAATGTTTTAATGTTCTGACCACTGCTCTGACTCAAGTTCACTTACGGTCTCCACTTGGACTATCATGGTTCAGTTTTGCATAAGTTATTCATCTTCCAACTGAGCATTCGTCAGAACTATTAGTGCAGCAGTCTGCAGTGTGAATTAATTGTTCTAATTTGCAGAATTTGCAACCTGAGGTATTTTGGGATTTGGATGCAGTTTCCATTGAAATAGAAGGAGGGTTTCCAGAAGGGCAAATCAGTATTACTGAGGAGCACTTGTCCTGTTACAACTTGCTTTTTAATTCCAAGAAGCTATAAGGGCAATGGTGAGTAGAGATATAGCATTCTAATATAATGGACAGGAAATATTGTTTAAAAAAAAAAGTCATTTGGGGAAAAAAGAAACTTGGATGAGAAGGATGGACTGGAAGTGGTTCACCACTGTTTTCCTTTCCTGAAGGCAGTTAGGAATTAGCAGTAAATACTGGCCTTGCCAGCAATCCCCATATCCCATGAATAAACAAGAAAGACAACATGGATGGTTCAAGCCAACTGATTCAAAATAGAGGATCGGTTCAGTAACAGTACCTTTAAAAGCTCAACCTTGAAGCAACCTCTTCAAAGAACAGGAGGCTGAAAACTATCAGAGCAATGCCCATCAGTTAAAGCAACAATAAAGATAAGGAGTGTATTGAATTTGAGAAGAAAAGAAAAATCAGCGGCAAAGCTGTGATAGTCGAAAGGGCCAGATGCATTCAGATATCTTATAAAGATGAGCAGTGAAAAAGAGCAGATAACATTATGAAACATGTGAGGAGGAGAATAGGTGAAGCTGTTCTAAAACTGCCAATTTTTCCATTTTAGGCGACTCTACATTTAAGTAGGTTAAGGTGTAGAAAATCTAGGAAATTATAGGCATTTAAGACTGATGTCTGTCAGTGGAAGATTGCTGAAATCTATTTTCAGAGACAGAGTGAGTACTTGGACAAACATGAACTGATAAGTTCAGCATAGATTTGTTCAGGCTGAGTCATGTTGAATGAACCCCAAGATATATTTGCCTTGAAGTGGGTGCAATGCTGATTCCCTAAATGATATCCTGGGTAAAAGAATTAAATTATGAGAACAGTTTGTATGGATTAGGCTCTTTGCAGATATAAATTAAGGGATGGTTTAATACATGTGTTTGTGGTGCTTAAAGAATAAGTTATGGTCGATGCAGAGAAACTATTTCCTCTGGTGTGGAATGTGAACAATTAGTGTTCAGCCACTGGGGAATGTTGTGAAGAAGCACTTGTTTTACAAAGGTTTGTGGAAATCTGTATTTCTCTCCCCCAAAATGCTGTTGAGGCAAAGCTAGCTGAAAATGTCAAAACTAAGAGTTTTTAATGTTCCTGCGAAGGAAGAAGGTGGTCAGGAGGAGAATGAGAGGCAGAATAGCAGAAAAAAATATTCTGACACAGATGACTGATGGCAGTAAAAGAAAGAAGAATAAAGACAGGGAGAAGACTTCAAAGTTCACCTGTCATTATCTCTGGAGTTGGTATGAAAATTGTTGCTGAACAATAGTGTTTTTAAATGTGAAAAGCTGTTAGATGAATCCCTCATTTTAACATTGTTAAACTGCTGTTGGCTTTAATGAAGTATTTGAAGCTATTTGTATTTATTGTAGTTATAATGAATCCAATAATTTTGTGCATATTTAAAATGATTTATAACAATTGATTCTTGAACTCTGACTTGACTGAGAAGTTTTTTTGAAGGAAAGGATGAGATAGAAGTTGCATCCAAAAGTGCAGGTTTTACACATGCCATTGAGCTTGTCCCTTTTATCCAGCTGGTTTCCTCTCAAGTAGGAAATGCTCTGGAAGTCCAGGAGAAGGCAGAGAGCCCAGTTCCAGAGAGTAATTAGCATGGTGGAGGAGGTGTGTGTGTGTGTGTGTGTGTTGGGGGGGTGGTAATGGCGAGGGTATGGGGTAAACAGATGTGCAAGTTGGAGAACACTTATGCTCCTCCTGGCCCACAAGCAGTGCTGAAAAGGCATTTGCCTTTTCATTCAGCAATCCTCACTTGTTTTCAGCTGTTGTGTTTCCCAAGGCTTGGGGATTGGTGTGTAAGATTTTGAATGGGTATAGATAGAGTGAATGGAAGCAGGCTTTTTCCTGCTTTTTCCTGAGGCTAGGGGAGAAAAAAAACAGAGCATGGGTTAAGGTGAAAGGAGAAAAGTTTAAAGGGAATATTGGGGTGGGGGGAGGGGCTTCTTCACGCAGAGTGTGGTGGGAGTATTGAATGAGCTGCTAGATAAAGTGGGTTACTTTTAACATTTAAGAAAATTTTGGACAGGTACATGGACGAAAGGGGTGTGGAGAGATATGGTCCAAGTGCAAGTCACTGGGACTAGGCAAAAAATGGTTCGGTACAGACAAGAAGAGCCGAAAGGCCTGCTTCTGAGCTGTAATTTTCTATGATTTCTATGGCCAGGGTTAGACCTGGAAGAGAGAAATAATTTGAAACATGCAGCCTTTTATAATTTTCAATGTCCATGTTCAAATACCGCCAGACCTGGACAATATCCAACTTGGGCTGACAGGTGGCAAGTAACATTCATGTCACAAAAGTGCCAGGCAATGACTATTTCCAGTAAGAGTTAATCTAAATATCATCCCATAATATTCTATGGCATTACCATTGTTAAATTTCCCCATTCACACTATTTTGGAGATTACTATTGACCAGAAACTGAACTGGACTAGCCATATAAATACTGTAGTTACCAAAGCAGGTCAGAGGTTATGAATCCTTCAGTGAGTTACTTGCCTCCTGACACCCCAAAGCCTGTCCAGCAACTACAAGGCAGAAGTCAGGAGTATGAAGAAATACTCCCCACTTGCCTGGATGAATGCAGCTCCCATCAATACTCAATGACATAATCTAGAACAAAGTAGCCCACTTGATTTGCAGCCCTTCCACAAATATTCACTCCCTCCACCACTGATGCTCAGTAGCAACAGTGTGTATCACCTACAAGATGCACTGCAGAAACTCACCAAGGCTCCATCAGCCTCTCCTTCCAAACCAACAATTGCTACCATCTGGAAGGACAAGAGCAGCAGACATATGGGAACACCATCACTTGGAAATTTCCCTCCAAGCCATTTACCATCCTGATTTGGAAATATATTGCCATTCTGTCACTATCATGGGTCAAAATTCTGAAACTCACTCCCTGAAAGCACTGTGAGTGTACCTACACCATAAAGACAGTAGTGGTTCAAGAAGACAGCTCACCTCCCATGGGCAATCGGGGATGGGCAACAAATGTTGGCATAACCAATGACACTGTATCCCATAAATAAATTTAAAAAACCTGCTTCTTGGGAATGGATTGGCCCTCACATCTGGTCCCACTTTAATTAAAACAGGAAGTGAACAGTTGAAGGCAGTATGGGGCTTGGTTTAAGATCTTTGTAAATTTTCACATTCTACCTTTCCAAAACCAATCTTTTAAATCTAGAAGGAGAAAATTAATCAGATTGAAAAGAAGGGAGGATTTGTTAACCCTATTTAAACTAATGTTAGGCCATCCTTGAGGATGCTACCAGCAGTACAGGTTGTCATAGTATAAAAAAGATATAGAGGTGAGGGTACAGAGATTTAAGAAGATGGGATCAGAAATGCAAGGATATATCTATCAGGAGTGGCTGGATCTCTTTGTATCCACTTTATTAATTTTAATAACCTCTTGTTAGGTTATTCCTGAGTGTTCTTCCTTCAATAGAAAAGGGAATGTTTCCTCTTCTTGGGAGTATCATACTTAGGAACTACCATTCTTAAATGTCACCAAAATATCCAATAGGGAATTTGGAAGTAATTTTCTTTCCCCTGAGAATATGGAACTTTCTACAACAGGGAATGGTTGTAGCAAATAGCATAGATACAATTACAGGGAGGCTAGTCAAGCATATGAGGGAGAAAGAATAAAGGGCCACTATTGTAATTGGGATTTAGATGAGGGAAGATTGAAGCAGGCTTAAACAAAGCATAAAAACTGACATGGGCAGAATGGTCTGTTTTTGTGCCATATATCGACATAAACTGGTTTTGAAGGTTAAAGTTCCTCGAGTCAGATGTTGATATGAATCAGCCAAACAAAAGATTTTGAGATAGTGTGAATTCATTGTTAGTCATGTGATGTTTGGGAATTGAATGCAACTTGACAACTGATCAGAGCTAAGTTTAAACAGCTAACTAACTGAAGACAGGAGCAAGAGTACTATACACTAAACCAGCATTGTTGTATTTAGCCCAGAACACAAGAACACAAAAAATAGGAGGAGGAGGCCATCAGGCCCTTTGAGCCTGTTCTGCCATTCAAACAATCATGGTTGATCTGTGCCTGGCCTCATGTCTTTTTCTGTGCCATTTCCCCAAAGCCTTCTAGTTCTTGATCTGTCAAACATTTATCCACCTCCACTTTAAATACAGCTTCCACTATCCTTTGGAGCAGAAAATTCCAGACATTCACTTCCTTCTGTAGGAAGAAATTTCTACACATCTCAGTTTTAAATGACTGCTTTTTATTTTGTAGTTATGTCCCCTATGTTTGAGACTCTCCCACTAGTGAAAAAAAACTCACCATCTACTCTGCCAAGTCTCCTAAGGATCTTGTATGTTTGAGTAAGGTTGTCCCTCATTCTTCTAAACTCTAAGGCCTCGCATGTGAATGCCATGTTTTATTAGGGCAGCACAGTGGTTAGCACTGCTGTCTCACAGTGCCAGGTACTCTGGTTCGATTCCTGGCTTGGGTCACGGTCTGTGTGGAGTTTGCACATTCTCCCCATGTCTGCGTGGGTTTCCACCAAATGCTCCAGTTTCTTCCCACATTCTGAAAGACATGCTGGTTGGGTGAATAGATCTGAACAGACACTGAATTATGGCAACAAGGGGAATTTCACAGTAACTTAATTGCAGTGTTAATGTCAACCTTGTGACTAATAAATAAACTTTACTCTTAATTTACTTTTCAATTCCAGTCTTGGGTCACTGTCTGTGCAGAGGTTGCACATTTTCCCCATGTCTGCATGGGTTTCCTCTGGGTACTCTGGTTTCCTCCCACAATCCAAAGGTGTGCAGGTTAAGTTGATTGGCCATGAAAAATTGTCCCTTAGTGTCAGGGGATTAGGGCTATAAATATGTGAGGTCACAGAGATGGGACCTGGGGGGATCGTTGTGAATGCAGGTTCAGTGGGTCAAATGGCCTCCTTCTGCATTGTAGATTCTATGATTAATGCATTAAGGTTTAATGGCAATTAATTTGTTAAACAAGTGATGGGTATTTATCCTGTTACAAATGGGGATTATTGGGACACTTGTTTGGGAGAAGTATTGACTGTGAACTATGTCATAAACACCAGCAAAGAAAGCTGCTGTGCCTTTATTTTAACTTCTGCAACAGGCATGGATCTGAGTAAAACTTGTCTCCATGACTGATTTTTTTTTTTCCCCTGTTAAATTTAAGGAGATATTGCACTTCCTAGTGTTAGTGCTAAAAAAAACCTTCCTTTCCTTACAGGAAACCTTTAAGATTCGTGCACGAGCTATTCTCTTGGAGATTCTTCTTGCAGATGGGAAAAGGCTTGTGATTGACACCCACACGTCTCACTCAGCAGACAGGATGTTGGAGGTAAATTTTCATCTGCTGCTCTCCCTCCCTCAGGTCTCTCAATCTTTCTCCGGCCTCCTCTGTTCCAAAGGTAAAAACCCCTCGCCTATCCAATATTTTTCTCGTAGCTAAAATTCTACTTTCTTGTAGCTAAAATTCTACTTTCTCGAGGCCCATTAGGGATGGATAACAAATGCTGGCCTAGTCAGCGCCACCCACATCCAATGAAGGAATATAAAGGAAAACAGTTCTTGGCAACATCCCCAAATATCCTCTTGTATGATCGCATCTTTCTGCATTGCAATAATCAAAACCGTATGCATCACTCTAACAGGTTTTTTTTTATATCATTTTATTTTAAAACCATATAGAAGAGACTAAGAGCCTGGAGAGGATCCTGTCTGTAGCACTGAAGACTTGGCTCCTGGCCAAACTGTTTCAGTTACAACATTGATATGTACCAGACAATGTGAAAAATTGCCCAGGAATATCCTATCAGCAAAAAGGCTGGATCCAATCTATGCACTACTGCCTCATTAGTCTAATCTTAATCATCATGGAAGGTGTCATTAACAGTACCATCAAACATCATGTACTGACCAATAATCTGCTCATCAATGCTTACTCAGTTTGGGTTCCATGAGGGTCACTTGGCTCGAGACCTCATTACAGCCTAGGTCTAAACATGGACAAAAGAGCTGAATACTGGAGGGGAGAGTGACTGCCCCAATAATCATGGCAGCATCTGACCAAGTGTGGCATCAAGGAGCCCTAGCAAAACAGAAATCACTCTGGGAATAGTTGGGGAGAAGAAAATATTCTGCTGGATTGTGTCATACCTAACACACACAATGATGGTTGTGGGTCAATCATCTCAGCCCCAGGACATCGCTGCAGAACTTCTCAAGGTGATGTCTGAGGTCCAACCATCTTCAGTTGCTTCATAAATGACTTCCAGTTCATCATAAGGTCAGAAGTTAGGTTGTTCCTGATTATTACAGATGTGCAACTCCTTGGATGTGGAGGTATTTATGCCTGCTAGAGAGGCAGGCAATGATTTTCTCCAATAAGAGAGATTCCAACCACTTTCCTTTTGATATTCAATCATTACTGAACCTTCCACCACACATCCTAAGGGTTGTCATTGACCATTGACTTAACTGAACGAGCCATGTAAATACTTTGGCTACGAGAACAGGTCAGACACTGGGAATTCTGCAGTAAATATATGTCCTTCTGACTCTTCAAGGTCTGTCAGCTATTTATTAAGCAAAAATCAGGAATGTGATAGAATACTTGCCTGGATGAGGACAGCACTCTCAGCTTTACTCCATCCAAGGCAAATTAGTCTGACTGGCACCTCATTCACCACCTTAAATATTCACCCCTCCATAATTAGTATGCCATGGAAACAGTGTTTACCAGTTACAAGATGCATTGCAGCAACTTGCCCATTGATAGTCCAAAGATGTGTGGGTTAGTTGAATGGCCATGTCATAAATTGCCCCTTGGTGTCTTGAGATGTGTTCATTAGAGAGATTATGGGTATAATATGTAGGGATACATATTATGGGTAGGGCCATAGATGGGATTATGTTTGGTGCAGACTTGATGGGCCGAAGGGCCTCTTTATGCACTGTGAGGTTCTATGATTTATGATTCTACGATTACTTCCAAATCCATGATTATACCATCAGAAGAACAGAGGTGATAGGTGTATAGAAAACCAGCATCTGCAATTTCCCCTCAAGTTGCACACCATCCTGACTATAATTCCATTTGCTTTTTTTTGTCCATCTGATCCATTGTTATCTTTCTGCAGTCTACAGCTTTCTTTCTCACTAACCAAATTTTGTATCATCTGCAAATTTTTTAATTATGCCCCCTGCATTTAAGTCTAAATCATTGATATGTCGATCATGAAAAGCAAAGAAAGGGACCCTATAGAACCTCACTGGAAGCAATTTCTCCAAAGCATCTGGTGACTAATACATTTTGCTTTTACCACTGAACCAATTATTCCCAAAGATGTTCAACTCTGTCCATTTTCAAAGATTAGATAAGCCGATAATGCTTTTTATGGCCTAACCAGATCTGACAATGGATGTTTGAACCAGTTATTATCGAAGATGTTCAACTCTAGTCCATTTGTGCAGATCAGGGAGAGAACCAAGCTGAGAGAGAGAAAAGGTTTCAAAGGAAGCACATGCTTCAGAAGTTGCTAGGAGGGAATGTTGTGATACATTTGTATTGGCTGGAATATCGCAATTAATTGCGGGCCAAAGTTAGGAATTTGCAAATGCAACAGTGAATGACTTGAAGGAGCTTTTTTATCAGGGCAGACAAAATGTGTTTTGGAGATGAAAAGGGGAAAAAGGATGGAGAGAGAGAGCAATAAACAAAAGAGAGAATTCTGGAAAATCTCAGCAGGTCTGGCAGCATCTATAAGGAGAGAAAGGAGCTGATGTTCTGAGACCAGATGACTCTTTGTCAAAGCTAAAAGACATAGAACGTAAGAGATACTTATGTTGCAGGGGAAGGGAATGAAAGATGAGTCATTGCCACAGAAGCCAAGGGCAGAGACTTCATTGGCAGCAAATAAAGGGAGCAGCAAATGTACTGCACCAAATTAAGTTGGAATGAATGTTTTGGACCTTGAACTCTTTTATCTCTTTACCTCTTCTATGCTTACTATCCAAGGTTAAGCAGTGTTTCATTTGCACCTCTTTTAATTTGGTTATTGCATTCGTTGCTCCCAATGTGGTCTCCTGTACATTGGAGAGACCAAGTGGAGACGGGGTGTCCACTTTGCAGAACGCCTTTGGCCAATCAAAATGGCAATCAGCTCCAGTTACTTGCCTTTTAACACACAATCCTGCTGCCATGCGCACATGAGTATCCTTGGCTTGCTGCAATGTTCCAGTGAAGATCAATGCAAACTGGAGGAGCATCATCTCATCTTCTGGCTAGGCACGTTATAACCTTCCAGTCTCAACATCGCAGTCAACAACTTCAGATGATTTGCTCAACTCCCCTCAATTCCTTTGTTTTCATTCTATTTTATTTAATTTTTACAGTTTTCTATCTTCTTTCTTTCTTGTCTTTTCTTCATTTTACTTCCCCCTCACTTTATCCCCTTTCCCTTACCTTTTCTCCCCCTTTGTTTCCCCTTTTCTAAATTTTACCTCCGTCCCATCTGTTCCTCCACCTCCCCCCTCCCCCGCCCCCCTGGCAATGCTGCCAGACCTGCTGAGATTTTGAAGCATTTTCTTTTTTAGTTCCAGATTCAAGCATCTGCAGTAATTTGCTTTTATAGAGGGAGCAATACAAGGAAATGATCAATATTTCCTTATCAATGAAGCCATGTGAGTTGGCAAGATTAAGGAGTATGGCTATAAATATAATATCTATTATTGTTTTAAATAGTATTCCATTTTGAAGACTTGAAGATGCACTTTAATAGACTGTAACAATACTTGCTTACTCAGCAGTTTTTTTTTAATGTCCTCTTACATATTTTTGCAAGTTATATCTTTAACTGAATAAATGGAATGTTGCTATTAATTGTTCCTTTAATGCAATGCAAGAATTAGGAGCAAGAAAGCTTTTGGCACTTGAAATTGAATGAGTAAAAGCACTGTTCAATGATGTGGATGTTATACAAATCAGGTATAGCTGCTCTTGTCTTTGGTAGCAGATGAGTTGCTTCAATTGGTCTTAGTGCCTCTCGGCTCGACATAGCCACCAAAACTCGTGGGATGTCAGTGGGGTAGGACTTGGGGGAACTGTCTGGATTGTGTATACCATGAAAATTTTCCAGGAAGAGAAGGAAGGGCTTTTCGTGTCTGTGAAAATAGTTTGTTGCAGAAAGTAGTTCTTGGTTTCCTCGTCATATGTTTAAGAACATTTGTTTAATGGATAAGTTTTCCAGCTGTACTAACCCTATAAATTTAATGTAATGCGAGTAAGCAATGTAATTGTTCTGTTTTGGAATTGTGGATATACGTGTGCATGTGGGGTGATTTCTGTCAAACCTCTCTTAATTTACACAGCAAAGTAGTCAACTTTATGCACAGTCTGGGAAAATTTGGCTTGATGTGTAGTCATTAGAGAGAACATTTGTCACTGCAACTAATTGCAGCAGTCCAATTACCTTTGGACAGTGATAGCCTTTTTCCTAGGATGGAGAAAGCTAGCACGAGGGGACACAGCTTTAAATTAAGGGGTGATAGTTATAGGACGGATATCAGAGGTAGGTTCTTTACCCAAAGGGTGGTTCGGGAGTGGAATGCCCTGCCTGCAGCAGTTGTAGATGCGCCAAGTTTGGTGGCGTTTAAGAGGTTAGTTGATAAGTATATGGAAGAGAAGGGAATGGTTTAGTTTGGAGGGGCATTGCTTTTTATATTGGTCGGCGCAACATCGAAGGCCGAAGGGCCTGTTCTGTGCTGTAATGTTCTATGTTCTATGTTCAGATCTATGAGTCAGTAGCTTACTAGAAAAACTTTCAGGACCATTTAAGCATGTTGGTTTGCTAAACTCAATCTTTTTTGTTAAGATCCTTGTGGGTGAAGGTAAAAGCATTTATGATTTGTATCACCATATTTTCTCTTTTTGAGAGAGGGGGCAATGTTTCTTAATCTATGATTTCTTTTTTTGCTCAAATCCAGCATTTACATTGCAGGCTGCAGTCTTACCAACACAATTGAAGTAAGGTAACATACTCATTTTTCAAGCTACTTATCATTTCAGAGAAATGGGTTAACTTTTTTTTCTCTAATAAGAACAAATTCAATTTTTGGCAGCACAAAATTATCATTAACTCAAATATTGAGTGTGGATAGTAAAATGACTTTTTTTTTGAAAAAAAAAAGTTTTTTGATGAGCTATTGGAGATGGAATGCACAATAGCTTTCAACTGTACTTTCCTGCTACCATAAATAACGATGTCGACAAGAAAATTATTTTTTCATTTTAAAAATCATTTAATGCCATGTGTGCCAGTATCACAAACTGCTCCACAGCTATTAAATCATTTTGTGTAATCATGGTTGGTTCTCCCAAATTTGGACAGCGTGAAACCCCCATGTTTAAGCTCCTGCAAGAGGGAGTTAGCTGAGGGCAGTCAGCAACCAAGGAACAATCTGAAAATCTGAAATGACACCTTCAGGATGATGGTGCAGAAAGAAGAGAAGAATGTGTTTGAAAAGTGTCTGTCATCATCTGAAAGAATTGTTTCATGAAAAGTGAAGGCTTTCTATGTATGCTGTTGGTTAATAGCGATAACCTTACAGCTTTTGTTCCTGCACTAGGTGTCCTGCATTAATTTATTGGTTAATTGATTTTTGTTTAGACCATTGCCCAGAAGGTTGAATTATCGAGGCAATTTTTGGATCGCTTTGCCCTCTATCTAGTTTGTGAACTTCCAGATGGACAATATTCTGGTGAGGTCCAAATTTGTTTCTCTGTAGAATATTCAAAATATTCTTGTGAGTGAGACATTACTGTAATGTGTTCATTTTGGGTGGATTTTCCATCTGTACCAACCCCCCTCACCCCAACCCCGCCCATGCCATTGGCTGGCAGTGGGATGTCCCAGTCTTGTCAATGTCAATGGCTTTTTCTATTATTTGCATATAGCCAAAATCTGTAACCTCATGGCTTGGTATATCCCTTAGTGTATTGTTGGTTCAATGAAGAATGCAGGGAAGCATGCCAGGAGAAAAGTCAGGCATATCATAAAAATGAGGTGCCAGTCTGGTGAAGCTACAACACAGGACAACAAGCATGCTAAGTGGTGGAAGCAGTATGCTAAGATATCCAAAAACTTGAGAAGCAGAAGAGGGAATTGAGTGGCCAATACTTTAATGGGAATAAGGCAATGAGGGAAGATGGGAAAGAACCTAGAAAAAGATCCAAGTTCAGGAGCAAATTTTATTTATATAGTGTCACAAGAAATCTTACATTACAGTGTTAATGAAGTTACTGTGAAAATCCTCTACTTGTGATATTCCACCGCCTGTTCGAGTACACTGAAGGAGAATTTAGCATGGTCAATGCACCTAACCAGTACTACTTTTGGACTGTGGGAGATAACCAGAGCACCCAGAGAATGTACAGACTCTGTACAGACAGGAATTGAATCCAGATCCCTGGTGCTGAGGGGCAGCAGTGCTAACTACTGTGCCACTGTAAATATGGCCTGAGGATTAGGGAAAGGGGCTTTGGCAGAGGCAGCTGATCAGATGTCTCAATCTTGCTGAGAAAGAAGCCTGGGAGCTCCTCATACTTGCTGAAGATAAAGGTGGAGAAGACCGGGGAGAAGAGTTTAAGGAGATGTTTATTAATTCCATGAATGATTTAAACGACAACTAGGATATATATATATATATATAATATACACATATATATATATATATATATATATATATATATTCACTGACTCTCTGCAAACAGTCCTGGAAACCCTATTTTTCTTTCCCTTTACACCATCAATCCTAGCTTCCATTGGGTGTCTGTCCTGGCTTAATGCAAATACTCACTTCTATGTTCAGATGAATTCCTGGAAATATGAGCATAATCTGTTCTTAAATGAATATGAAGGGAGTTCTTTCAAGGATCAGACATTTAAGGAAGGCCCGTTCAGTCTTGCGTGAATGGTAAATTTCCCATGGCACAATGGGGAAAGAACAATAGAGTTATTCAAATGTTGTGGTCAACACTTTTTCCTCCAAACAGCATTCCTTTTTTAAAAAAAATCCTGACTATTTGTCTGTTTGCTACTTGATCATAAGTAGATTGTTGCATTCCCTATGTTATAGCTTTGACTATATATCAGAAGTACTTCATTAAGCACTGTTAGCACTGCTGCCTCATAGTGCCAGGGACCCAGGTTTGATTCCTGGTTTGGGTCACTGTCCATTGGAGTTTGCACGTTCTCTCCATGTCTGTGGGGCTTTCTCTGAGTGTTCCAGTTTCCTTCCACTCTACAAAGATGTGTGGGTTAGGTTGATTGGCTGTGATAAATTGCCCTTTAGTGTCAGGAGGATTCGAAGGGTAAATTTGTGAAGTTACGGGGCTAGGGCCTGGGTGTTATCAGTGCAGGCTGGATGGCCAAATGGCCCCCTTCTGCACATTAGGATGTGATAAGAACTCCCAAGAAACACTTGGCCAATAATTTCCTGGTTCCCCAGTGTCCAATTTGGGGAGTACCCCAAAGAAGGGGAATCCTTCTCAAAGTTCCCAGATAAGGCTTTACGCAACAATTGTCCAGTAGCGCTATCTTTCCCTGGACAAATATATTGTGCTGAGAACCATCCAACAGATGATTTTAAATGTGCTATCCCTAGGTGGTCATGTCAGTTTTACACCAATAGACAAATCTGAAAGAGTTAGAAGAAATAAAATCACTTCTAAGTTGAGCATAATTGTTATAAAAAAAATCCAGAATGAACCCCATACGTGACACCTCTCCAGACTAATCACCTTTCACGTGGGCCCTTACTTTGTGGGCCCAACCTCATCCCCCTCCCCAAACCCAGGGGCAATGATTTTACATTGCTGGGCAGAAGTCTTGACCCATGCCACTCCTTTCTTTGCAAACAAAAATGCCAGCTAGCTATTGTAGCATAGATCTGTCACTGGACATTTTTAAATGTCCAGTGGGATGTATATTAATAAATGCAGAATTCTTATGAAATTCTTCCACTAGGTGGAATGAAACCATACTAGTCCGATTTGTAAACTTTTCTCTTCTCGTGCTTTCACTTCCAACATTCTAAAAGCTCGCATCAACTCCTAATCATAGTCATAACAAATAAACATATACAATTGAAGTCAAGATAATTATTGTGCCCAGGCAATACCCAGCCTTTAATGTTTACTGGCACAAAGTCCGGTATTGGTCTTGTCTACAAGTCTAATTCATGTTAGAAATAGCTATAAAATCTCACTTTGAAACATGCAGATATTGGCAGCAATGTGATCTGTTGCCTTCAATTGGCTGAATAACCAGAGAATAGAATTATTTAATGTTGAGCCATAAGCTTGTAATCAGATCATGTAAATAACTCCATGCTGTATTGCAGATCCCTGGCATCATTTACAACTTTATAAGATAGAATCATCCATGGGTACAGAACTCATGTACTTAATCTTTTTCTAAACTTCAGTTTGTGTGTACAGTCCACAAAACCATGAGCGTATGTAGTAGGCTTCATATAGAATCACACAATCTTACTGCAAGTAGGGTGGCACAGTGCTACTTCACAGTGCCAGGGACCCAGGTTTGATGCCCAAGTAGAATTTCACATTTTCCCCTTGTCTGCATGGGTTTCCTCCAGGTGTTCTGGTTTCCTCCCACCATACCAAAATGTGCGGGTTACTTTGATTGGCCATACTAAATTGCTCCTTAGTGTCGGGGGCTTAGTAGGGTAAATATTTGGTGTCTAGGTGCGATTGTTTTCGGTGCAGACTTGATGGGCCAAATGGTTTCTTTCTGCATTGCAGGACTTCTATGAAAGAGACCATTGAGCCCATTATGTCTGTCCTAGCCCTTTGAAAGATTTGTCTAATTATCCGCAAGCCCTTTCCCTGTAACCCTGTGCTAAAGAATACCATCAAAATAAATTGAACATAATGAAATATATTTGAGGATGAAATGGAGATTTTCACAAGTATTTATGATGAATTTATGTTGTCTATTTCTTGGGCCAGTGTTGAAAAAGTTGCATGCATTTGAACCGCCATATGTGAGTCTGTGGAGCTTGCAGGACGAGAACTGCAGAATAATGATCAGGAAAAGGTGAGTGAGGCATATTTTCCTTGGCAGCAATTTTTAAAAATGACCGTTCCTTTTCGATATTTACTGTTTTACTGATTACCCTCAGTAAGAAGTCAAACAATCTTTGTCAAAGGGTCTTCTGGACTTGAAACATCAGCTCTTTTCTCTCCTTACAGATGTTGCCAGACCTGCTGAGATTTTTCAACATTTTCTCTTTTGGTTTCAGATTTCAGCATCTGCACTATCTTGCTTTTAGGCAAAAAACATGTTTGCTTTTCTGAAATTGATACAAGTGAGCAATACCCATTAATCACTCAAACTGTGGGAAAAGCAAGTTGCTGTAATAATAAAGAGGGAACATTTAATGGAACGCAAAGCACTCACTCTATGTGGAGCCAATTTTTTTTTTGTTGTTTACCCTTTGTAGTTTCCTCCCATGAATGATTTTTAATAGCATTGCTGCTATTTGTTATTTGACCTTTATGGTCCATGTTTGTACTGACAACCTAGGTAGGATTTGGAAATATGAGCAGCTACAGGCTAAATTTGAAAGCAAAACCTTAAAAGAAGGTAATCTCTGGATTAGTAGTTGAACCACAAACTGATTGGAATGGGGTAAATGAGATTAGAGAGTTAATGAGTGGCTCAAAGATTGGTGTTGGAGAAATGATATTAGAGAGGGTTTTAAATTGTGGGGAAGAGAGATCAAGTGAGGGAAGATGTAATAAGTTAAAAAGAGAAGAAATGAAAAAAAAGTAAGATAGCAATAAGGTTTTACAGACAAGAGAAAGCTATTTTATTTAAAAAGCATTAATTTCTTCTTTATTACCTACAGTAAACAAAAAGACGCTTTCCCCTTTATAAATGGTGTCGTATTTCCCAACCCTTTGGTTTTGGTGTGATCCAATTGCTGAATTAATCCCACAGCAAATTTCAGATAGGATGAACTCAAAGGATTGGTTTACTGCACATACTTGCAACACAGGAGGAGGGTCACAATGCCTCCTATGCATTCAAACAGTAAAAGAGAGATAGAGAAGGGAAAGATTCACAAAGCGGAGACCACAGAGAAAAGAAATATTGTTTCATAAAGGTTCCAGAGTTCAGAATCAAAGCCTAATAAGGTATTCCTTCCCAGGGGTCAGCTGGATGAAAACCAATAGCATATAATTCACTTTCCCAGTGGTGTTGAATTCATGCAATGAGATAGATATGCAGAGATGGATCAGTTTTATAGATGATGGTAAAAATTTTCAGTAGCGTAGAGAGGGCTTGGTGTCCAACCTGGCTTAGAGATCCTTATCTGTGGTGTTGCTGGTTGGATGGTGAAATGGCAGACTAACTTATGCTGCTCCACTAAACAAATTTCTCAAGTTAAAGGTCCACATCACATGATTCCTACCTCTCCACCCTGGCTTTGACAAGGATGTGTATCTCATCTGGGCCCCTGAGATGGTTAAGTGTCTCAGCCATTAAAATTGAAAGGAAGGTTATAAGGCCCTTTCAGCAGACGAGTAGTCTCCAGTTGGTCACCTAATGGAATGCAGGTGGCTTTTGTATAGTTCTCCTTGAATTTGATCCGTGCAGCTCACAGGGAGGCTGTTAAGGGTGCAACTTTCACTGATTGCTCCTTTTTGTTCGAGGGTCACAGACAGACATAGATTAAGCCATTTTGGATCTTTGTCCCATTTTATATTTTTAGAAATAGCAATGAGCATGTCTGTATCTACATATTTAAAACTTATACAGAGAGTTCTTAGTCAGCTCACAAAGGGAATTGGTAATCTGGAAAAAAGGGACAGAGTGTACAAACTTAAAAATGCATCTGCAGATATGGCTTCTATTGTGAAATAATAAAAATACAGAATTAAAGACACTATCTGAATGTACACAACATTTTCAGTAACGTAGATAAATTGAGACACAAATGGAAGTAAACAGGTATGACCTAATTACCATTACAGAGACATGACTGCAGGGTAACCAAGGCAGAGAACTGAATGTTCAAAGGTATTCAATATTTGGGAAGGACAGGCGAAAGGAAAAGAAGTTGGGGTAATGTTGTTAATAAAGGACAAGATCAGTACATTAGTTAGTGAAGATCTTTGGAAGATTGAAATGTATAATCAGTTTAGATGGAACTTAAAAAACAGAAAGGGGCAATAAACATTGGTAGAGGCTGTTAATAGGTACCAAACAGTATGGTAATGGAGGGCACAGTATAAATCAAGAAACGAGGTGCATGCAACAAGGATAATGCAGTAACCATTGGGGAAGTTGAGGTAAACCTAATTAGTACTAATGCTATGGAGGGTGAATTCCTAGAATGTATGCAAGATGGTTTTCTAGAACAGTGAGGAACCAGCTGGAGATCAGGCTATTTTACAATATTGTGTTGTGCAAATGAGGAAGGGCTAATTATCAATCTCATTGTAAAGGAGCCTTATTTGGTCACAATATGACAAAATTTCAATCTGAAACTTCGGTCTTAAAGCCAAACAAAGGAAACTATGAAGGGCAAATTGGCAATGGTAGATTGGAAAACTACATTAAAAAGTATGATGGCAGACAAGCAAGGGCTAGCATTTAAAAAAAAAATGGTGATCTGACCACGGGTAATAAGATATAAAAATTATAATTAATTTTTAATTATGTTAGTAAATAATTAGATCAAAAGAGACTTATAAATTTGCAAACAAAGCGTTTAGTGTAAAAATTGGAAGCATTTTAATATTCA
Source organism: Sphyrna mokarran (assembly GCA_024679065.1). NCBI lineage: Eukaryota > Metazoa > Chordata > Chondrichthyes > Carcharhiniformes > Carcharhinidae > Sphyrna > Sphyrna mokarran. Next base: position 99,712,995 of record JAGIQG010000007.1, read on the forward strand.
GCAAAGGAGGACCAATAGACTACTAAAGAAAGAGAAAATAGAATATGAAACATAGAACAGGCTATAAAAGTTTCTATAAGTTAAAAATGAAAAGACTAGTAAAGACAAATATGGGTCCATTACGGGTGGAAATGGGAGAATTTTTAATGAAGAATAAGGAAATGGCAGGAAAACTAAACAAATACTTTCATAGGGGAAAATGCACAAAACCTTCTACTAGGTATACTGGAAAAGAGGGGAGAAGTGCAAATGATGTACTGGAAAAATTGGTGTTAGTTAAAAGGTAGTACTGGAGAAATTAATGGAACTGAAACTTGATGAATTTCCTGGATCTTATGATCTTAATCCCAGAACAAAGAACAACACAGCACAGGAAACAGGCCCTTAGCCCCTACAAGCCTGTGCTGCCTACTTTGACATTCAGTGAGTGCTTCAGGGAGTGAGAGGGTCGAAAGAGATTGCTGTGGATGTAGTGCATGTGTTGGGGGCCATCTTCTAAAAATTCCATAGATTCTGGAGAGCTTCCTACTGATTAGAAGGTAACAAATATAGCCTTACTATTCAAGAATGGAAAGAGAGAGAGAGAAAACCAGGTATTATAGACCTGTTAGTCTTACATCAGTAGAAGGGAAAACAATCAAATCCAAACAGGACAATTCAAATTTAATAGTAGGGAGAGTCAAGAAGGATTTATGAAGTGAAATCATGTTTGATAAACTTATCAAGAGTTTTTTAATATAACTAGATGAATAGATGAGGGAGGATTAGTGGATGTGTTGTATTTGGATTTTCAGAAGGTTTTCGATAAGGTCTCACCAAAGTGTTTAGTAAGCAAAAGTCACACACGTGGGATTGGATGTGGATTGAAAACGCAGAAAACTGAATGGGAATAAACAGGTCATTCTCAGGTTGGTTGGCTGTGCTCAGTAGGGTAGCACAGGAGCTAGGGTTTGGGCCATGTCTATTCAACACCATATTAATGATTTGGATATGGGGGCCAAATGTAATATTTCCAAGTCTGCTGCTGAGACAGAACTAGATGGGAATGTGAGTTGTGAGGAGGATACAAAAAGGATTCAGGCAGGCTTAGTGAGTGGGTAAGAACATGGCAGATGTAATATGAAGTTATCCACTTTGGTTAGGAAAACAAAAAAGCAGAGTATTTCTTGAATATTGAGAAATGGGAAGCGTTGGCGTTCAAAGGGACTAAAAGACCTTGTTCGTAAACTCACTGAAAGCTTGCATGCAGGTGCAATATATAACTGGTATGTTTGGTGTTTATTGCCAATTTGAATACTGGAGTAAAGAAGTCCTTAGAGATCCTTAATGAGACTGCACTTGGAGTATTGTTTATAGTTTTTGTCTCCTTCACCTAAGGAAGGATATACTTGCCACAGAGGGAGTGCAGTGAAGGTTCACCAGACTGATCCCTGGGATGAGGAATTGTTCCAGGAGAGATCGAAGAGGAGAATGATCTATATACAGAGTTTGGAAGAATGAGAGGTGATCTTATTGAAGCATACAAAATTCTTATAGGGTTCAGCCAAATAGATACAGGAGGATATTTCCCCTGACTAGATTGTCTAGAACCAGGGGAAATAATGTCAGAATAAGAGGAAGTTTATTTAGAACTGAGATGGGGAGGAATGCCTTCATTCAGAAGGTGGTAATCTTTTGAATTTTCTACATCAGAGGACTGCAGCGTCTCAGTCATTTGAGTGTATTTAACACAGAGAGATTTCTATATATTAATGATATCAAGAAATTTGAGATGTTTCCCCTCTCTGGAGTTGTCTAGAACCAGGGAAAACATTGCAGGAAAGTGGTATTGAGGTAAAGGTCCGAACAGGCTCAAAGAGTTCATTGGCCGACCCCTATCCTATTTCCTATGTTCCTCTGATTTAGTAGCTCGGGTAGGCCTAGCGATGAAACTATTAAAGACATTATTGTGTATGGTTTTGTTTTCTTTAGTTTCTCTCTTTCAAATGTTTCATTCTATGTTTGTTGTGTACACTGATTTGGAAAAGCTTTTGAGTCTAGCAGTGTAAAGGAGTGTTAAAATAACAATTGAAGAAAATAAGGATGACATTGTTAATTATTTTCAATGTTTTACTAATTATTAAAAATTTTACTGAGTGTTTAATTCAAAGCATATTTAAGAAAAGCATGATGTGAAACTTCCTGCTTCAAAGATGTTTTATTTCTGTCACCCCTAGGTGGCATTGGTATGTCATTCATAGAGACATCTTTGAATAGTTATGTCAAATTGAATACAGTGCAGCTTTGTTGACTAAATTGAGTACATGACATATAAATTCTGTCTGCATTGAAGTTATTTATAGATTAGACTAAAAGAATGCATATTCCAAGTAGTAAGGAAATACTTGCACAGTATATGTAATGACTTCAGGATGCCACAAGAAGTTTTACAGCCAATGGAAGTACCTTCTTTGAAGTGTAATCACTCCTGTAAAATGCAGCTTCCAACTTGCACACAGCAAGATCACATAAACCATGACAATACTGACTAGTGTTTGTTGGCTGTGGAATATTGAGAGAAATAGTGCCATGAAAACCTTTGCGTATACCTGAGACAGAGAGAGAGAGAATGTGGACCTCAGCTTATTTTTTTACTGTTCAGCTATATAAGATGTCTTGGCAGGGATTGCAGGTGGAGAAACACTGCCTGCTGTTTTAGGTTTTGTACGTACCCCTTTTCTGGAGGAGAGAATTTTCACTGCTTTCATATAGTGAAAGTACATGTTTGTGATTTCACTAAGTGTACTTCCTCTTTGCCTCTGAATATTTTTCAGTTGTCAAGTTATACTTGAATGTGAAACAACATAAAAATCACTGGTCATTGAGCAGCACAGTGGGTAGCGCTGCTGTCTCTCAGTGCCAGGAATCTGGGTTCAGTTCCAGCTTTGGAATTTGCATGTTTTCCCAGTGTCTGTGTGTTTTTCCAGTTGGTACTCCAGTTTCTTCCCGCAGCCTGAAGATTGGCTATGCTAAACTGTCCTTAAGTCCCAAGATGTGTAGGATTAGGGAGATTAGCAATGGCAAATATATAGGGTTACGAGGATAGGGCCTGGGTAAGGTGCTCTGTGGGAGAATTGGTGCAGACTCTATGGGCCAAATGGCCGCCTTCTGCACTGTAGGAACTCTGTGTTTATAACACAGAAAAGGAGACTGGTCGGTGCACGGCGGCTGTGCTAGCTTTCTGAAAATGTTTTTGCTTTCTGCTGCCTTCTTGCCCCTGCAATCCCTTTAACTAGTTTGGTCTTTCAAAGATTTTTTTTCCATTTGCTTCCTTTTTTAAAAGAAAACTGAAAAGGATGTGTCTCCTATTACTCTTCATTCTATTTAAACTGAGTCTAAAACCAAATTTGCTAATCTGGCAAAAAGTTATTGAGAACATCCTGGTTCAAAGGTACAGGTTAACACTAAGCAGTTCAAATTTAAACAGGAGGAGGACTTTGACCAGGTTTTGACTGAATTGAGGAAATTGCATCTTTGAAAGGAACCAAAAGAACAGAAACTTGCATCTGTACAGCACGTTTTGTCATGGGAAAGCATCCAAGGCACTTCACAGAAATGTAAACAAAAATTGACACCAATCCAAGGAAGGAATGGCAAATTTGATCAAAAGAGGCCATGAAAAAGAGAGAGAAAGAGAGAGACAAAAACAGAAAGATATTGGACTTCAATGCAGATAAATGTGTAGTGGTCCATTTTGGTAGGAATAATGGGATGAAGGAGTACAATATAAGGGGTAGGAATCTTAGCTGTGTTGTAGAGCAGAAGGATCTCGGGGTCCAGGTCCATAGGAATCTTAAATTGGCCTCGCAGGTGGAGGAAGTGGTCAAGAAGGCGTACGGTGTACTGGCCTTCATTAATCGAGGAATAGGAGTCAGGAGGTAATGATGCAGCTCTATAAGACTCTTGTCAGACCCCAGTTGGAGTATTGTGCGCAGTTCTGGTCGCCAATTATAGGAAGGATGTAGAGGCTATTGAGAAGGTTCAGAGGAGATTTACAAGGATGCTGCCTGGATTGGGAGGCAGGCCTTATGAAGATAGGTTGAGGGAGCTGGGACTCTTCTCACTGGAGAGACGTAGTTTGAGAGGCGACCTGATAGAGGTTTATAAAATGTTGAGAGGAATAGATAGGGTGGACTCTCAGAGACTATTTCCCCGAGCGGAAATGGTCAATACGAGAGGATGCAGATTTAAGATGCAGGGAAGCAAATACAAAGGAGATGTCAGGGGTAGGTTTTTCACTCAGAGGGTGGTGAGTGAATGGAACCGACTGCTGTCGGAGGTTGTTGAGGCAAACTCACTGGGGTCTTTTAAGAGACTTCTGGATGAGTATATGGAAAAGAATAGGATAGGGGTTTATAGATAGGTCTGTGGATTGGTAGATGTGATCGGCGCAACTCGTGGGCCGAAGGGCCTGTTTGTGCTGTATTGTTCTATGTTCTAAATATAGAGAGAAATTGATTGATTTTATGGTCAACTTGAACAGAAGGGGGTCAATAATTGAGTTCGGATGGAGGTACAGTTGGAATGGGGAAGGGATCAGGAATATGGATTAGGAGAAATGTTTATTACCTGAAGGGTTGTAGAGCTTATGAGATGGGGAGGCCTGAGCCCATGAAGGAATTTGAACACAATATTAAAATGAAGGTTGATTTGATCTGGAAACGAATATAGGTCAATGGGCACAGGGGTAATGGATAAGCAAGATTTGGTACAAGCAAGGATGAATGCAATTGAGTTTTGAATGTGAACATTTGCAGAAAGGGAGGGCACTGAAGCAGCTGCATCCTGAGGAAATTACAAAAAGTATAACTGAGGGTTTTTGAATTAGTTGTGCTGATACAAAATCTGAGACTGACAATGTTGAAGAGCTTGAAGTGTGCAGTATTTGTGATGGGGAAGAAATGGGAGCAGGAGATTAGTTAGAGTTGTTGAGGTTGCAAACTGTTGGTTTCAACTTGAGACAGTGACAAGATCAGGAAGTGCATTATGCAGTGATATGGCTTTGTCAGTTCATCTTAGAAAAAATTGTAGCAGAAGCTGTTTTAGCTTTTAGAGGAAAAAAAAGTAGCTTGGCCTTTAGTATGGCAGCTGTCGGTAAACAAATACTATAAGGCTACAGTGCATGAGAGGAGAACTCTCCCTGAAGGGAATATTTACATTGCTTTTTTTAAAAGAAGTTCTAAGAGGATTCTTGTTTTTACAAATGATACTGTGATAAGATCAGATGCAAGTAGAAATATTCCAGCTGAAAAGACAAATATATAAGAATTCTTTGAGCATTAAAATAACTCACTTCAGAAGGAATAAGGAGGTGAGGCAGTGAAAACTAAAAGGTGAAATCAAGAAGTAGATGAACAACTGGGATTCACATACACAAAGATCCAGGATAAGCTGATAAGAGTGTTAGTAACTGTAAGGATGTTCATTCACTATTGAAATAAAACATAACTCTTTTATTCTCAAGTTAAACCCTTACAGAGAGTTGGAGCCTCCTGGCTGCAATCAGCTCCCGAAATAACTCCAAATATAGAAGGCTGCACTTACCAGACTAATCCCCAACCTGCTTCCTGATTGGTTCCCTGGGTCCTGTGACCTTAGTCTGCTGGTTGATCTTTAACGGGACAATTGCCACATCCCTGTTCCTCTAAGTCTTTTTTATACCAATGTCAATACTCAATTTATAAAGTCCAAGTCAATTCAACAAACAGTATATGAATTTGGTCAATTATAAATCAAATCTTGCAAAGGATTTCCAAATCTTGAGCAGCGGTGTAACTCCTCTGCCATGGGTACCTCCACAAGATTACTTTCAGCTGAAACCACAATGACAGATCCCTCTTCACACACAGACAGTTCAGTTCTATCTTTCTCCATGGAGTTGTCGTTTGTGCTAAAACAGTCAGTAACATTTCCTAATGGCAAAACTGGCTGCTGGAGCATCCCTCTTCTCAAATGGTTGTTATGTTTTTGAATGATCTCTCCTTCTATGCCCAGTTGATAAGACTGGGGTCCATTTTTGGGGACAACAATTCAAGTCACCCACCTCGAGCCATTACTAAAATTCCTCACACATATGGCATCATCCATCAGAAACGATCATGTTGACTGACATAAATCATGATATGCCTTCTGACTGCTTTGGATGGTCTCTACTCTCCCTGGCAAATTTGGAAACATGAGGCACAGTATCGTTGTGAGATGACTGTTCATTAACAACTCTGCTGGCCCAACTCCTGTTGTTCCATGTGGAGTGGTCCAAGAGCCAAGAAGGAAGCATGAGATTCTGGTCTCCAGGATTCCTCCTGACAGCTCCTTAAGGCCAGATGTAAAAGTTTGGACTATTCGCTCAGATAGATGCTGTGTGGGAAGGTGCAGTTCTGATGTGCTTCATAACTATTGTGTGGTGAAGTTTTGAAATACAGCATTTGTGAATACTGTTCCATTGTCAGATGCTATGACTTCAGATATTCTGCAGGAGGAAAACACTGGCTTAATCTTTCAATGTTTGCTGTGATGTAGGAGACTTCACCTTCAAACTATCCATCCACTTGAAAGAGTGTGCATCAACAATGAGCACATACATTGTGCCCATGAATAGACCATAATCAATATGTACTCCTACTCTTTCTGCCTGATACGGGGACAACTATTCTTGTTCCTCCAAAGTATGATGCTGTCTTTGCAAGTTCATTCATTCTTGCAGGTAACAAATGATTTCATTTCTTCAGAAACTGGCTATTGACCCAACTGTAAGTATTTTTGTGTCTCGCTGGACAGAAGTGGATCCCAACTGGTCCAGTATCTGACTTGCTTTCTGAGACTGGTAATGTGCCCAAGACAATTTCTTGTGGTACTGGAGTAATATTCTCTTGTAAAGGTAGTGGGTAAGTGCATTCATGTTCACTGTGTGTGTTCTGGGTTGGTGCTTTGATATATATTTGTAGAACAGAATTAGTATCTGTCATTGAAGTCTTGCTATTGGCAGAATAGTCTTGTCATCTTTAAGAGTAGTAATGGTAAAGAGGCTACCATACAAATACTGGTGGAATTTCTTGACACCAAAAACTATTGATAATCCTTCTTTCTCAATTTGTGAGTAGCCTCTATTGGCCTCTGAGAGGGTTTTTGACGTGCATATTGGCCTTTCAGATCCATTGTCGAGCTCATGGGACAACACTGCATCAACACCATATGGAGAGACATCACCAGTCAACACCAGTTCCTTAGCTGGGTCAAAATGTACTAACAAGTTCAAAGAATGCAGCAATTATTTTACCTGAAAGCTTATTTCTGGGTTGGTCTTGCAAGACCAACAATACTGGTGCTTTAGCAGAATATGCAAGGGGGCCAATAACATCGAGAAGTTTTAATTTACCATTCCCAAAATGGCTTGAGTTTAGTTGTGTTTTTGGGAATGGTGCCTCCTTTATGGCCTTGACTGTCTTTTATGGAGTTTAATCCTTATGCATCTACACACGTAGTGGTTTGACAAGTATATTTCTCCTTGAAATGAACTCAAGTCTTGAAATCTCTTCAACATCTCCAAGTCAACTTCTGTTGATCCAGTTATGAGAACATCATCAAGATATACTGCAACTTGTGACGGCCCCTGCAGCAGACTACTCTTTGTCCTTTGGAAAATTGCACATGAAGACATGCCAAAAGGCAGGTCATGTATTGGATAACTATGTGCTTGTGCATGCACATGCATTGTCCAATCTGATGTGCATGACCCATAGGCAGTTCTGTACAAGATTGTAGTCCAGTCAACCTCACACACAAGTCCCGAACCTTCAGATTCAGTTAGCTATCCAACTTGGCAGCCCGATCAACTTTTAACTTGCAATCAGCAGACATGCAGAAAATTTTGTCCGGCTTCAATATGATAACTTGTGGGTGCTGCCCATTCCAAGAACTCGCTGGATAATGCCCAATTCTTCAAATCACTGTAATTCAATTTATACTTTCTCTCATAAAGCACACAGTACTGGTTTTGCCTACAGAATCGAGGGGTCACCTCTGAGTTCACATAGATCTTCGCTTGAAGCCTTTTATTTTGCCTTATTCACCCTTGAAAATGCTCTTATATTTTTCCTCAGCTCGAGCAGTTCTCCTTCCCCCACTTTGAAAATCTTGGTCCAATTTCAGCTGATTTCCTTAGGTCAATCATGGCAGAGAGGGCTTGGTGCTTCACCTGTCTGTATGATCATTGGGACTTGGGTAAATTGTTGCTCATAGCTTACAGGTACTATTGCAGTACTCACTGTACATATTCTCCAGTGTAATTGTTAACTTGGCTTCAAATTCAATTATTGAACTTCTGTCAAGTACCGATATGTATGCTCACCTGTCACAGTAACTGATGCTCCTGTATCAACTTTCATCTTGAGTGGCTATCTTGCCCACATTTTTTATATTAAACAGATGAGTGAATATTTAAATTGTTGGTGCTAGATTCTTCCACACTGTATACCAGAGTATATAATTGGCTACTCAGTAGACTTGACTTGGCTCTACACTTGTGCCTTAAGTGGCCTTTTCTACAAAAATCAAACACAGCCTCATTATGTCTGCAGGGTTCAGGGGAGTGGTTACCTCTGCATTGGTAACATTCCATTTCAAACTTTACTGATGGCCTCTTAATCATCTTGTTTTATTTATGGTTGAACTTGCTTTCTGCCTTGCAACTTTTCTTTAGTTTCATTACAGGTTCCTACCCTAATTGGTGCCATTTGATATGTTCTGTAACACTTGTGCACTTTTTTCAGTGCTTTCCATTGCCTGCACAATCTCCATTGTTTTAAAATTTATATCAACCTTTTCAAGTAATCTCCATTAAATCATCTTGTTTTTCACCCCTTTAGATTAATCTGATCCATAACTTATCATTCAAGGTGGTTCCAAAATTGTGATACTCCAATATCTGTTTTAATTTACTAATATAAGTTACAACCATTTCATTTGGGGTTCTATCCCCTGAATTAAATCTCTGGAGTATAACTGGTTTAGGCTGGAAATGTGATATCTCCAATTCCATCTGCTCATTGAATGATTTGGAATCGGGCATGCTTGAGGCTTAGAGGCTGAATCAGATTATTAATTTGGGTTCCACGTGTACTCAGAATTGTCTTGTGCTTCATCTCCGCCACTAGTTTATTTGCTTGGAAGTAATAGTCTAGGTACTCTATGTATTGTGTCCAGTCTTCCATGAAGGAGTCAAATGGATCTGTCCTTCAGTAAACACTGGACACCATCTGAGGAAGTTTTGTTATCTTTGTCACCAAATGTAAAGATGCTCATTCACCAGTTTGGAGTAAACACAGTTCGTTTATTTACAGGTTATACTATACTGAGGCTTGCAGCCTAGCTCCTGAGTTGACCCCTGAGTACAGAAGCTCCCACTTACCAGTGTGATCCTGCACTCTACGCTCCAGTTGGCTCCCTTGCTCTGCAGATTGATCCTTAAAGGGACAATCACAGTAGCATACAATTTTTAGGAAAAAGCAAGGAAGTTAAGGTAAATTATTAGTTGTGCCTTAGCTAGAGTATTGTTTTCCTCTGAGCAGAGAAATTTGTGGAAAGATATATCAGAGGTGCTCAAAATGATGAAGGATTTTTAACAGGGTAAATGGGGAGAAACTACATTCACTAGCAAAACACAAATTTACACCGAATTGTTATCTTTCAATGAAATTTGATAAATAATTGGGGGAAAAAAAAATTCAAGGTTGTGGAGAAAGAAGTGGACAATTCTTCAAAGGGGCGGTACAGACCTAATGGTTCAAACAGCCTTATGGTTTATGAATATGATAATCGGACTTGAGGTCCCGGCTTGCATTACTGTCTGCACGGTCTCCCTATGTCTGTGTGGGTTTCCTCCCACTGTCCAAAATACGCGCTGCTTAGGTGCATTAGCCATGTTAAATTGTCTCTCTGTGTACCCGAACAGGTGCCTGAGTGTGGTGTCGAGGAGATTTTCACAATAATTTCATAGTGGTGTTTATGTAAGCCTTCTTGTGATACTAATAAATAAACTAACTTTAAAACTGTAAAAATAGATACAGAGAAAGCTCTCAAAAACCTAGGATTTGACTAAACCGGATTCTCATTGAAGGAATTAGGAAGGATAAATTGGGAGAAATTATGTTGATCATTTATAAATTTTCAGTGAAATCCATTTTGTTAAAGTAACTAATTGATGAACAATAATGTACCCCGTTGGTAAAAGGGAAATTCCTGGGCTGATGCAACAGCAGTCTGAGTGGTTAGCACCAATATTTATAAGATGGCAACTTATGTGAGGCAAAGATTACTGCAAGAATGAGGACAAGGAGGTTTATGGACAATAACAAAAATCCAGGAACACAAACCGTTCTGTCTTTTCTTTTGCACACACAATCTTTCTCTACTTTGAAAGATGTGGGAGTAAATATGTCATGGGACTGCATTTCTAATCTGGTGCCCTGAATATACGTAGGAGTTATATGGCCCAGTTGGTCACATTGAGATAATTACAGAGCTCACTGCCACATACATGTAAACATGATAAATGAGTGAATAGATATGCTTCTAATCCTGATGCAATGCTTTACCCTGATCCTGATGAGTAAAAGTCATTCAAAGACTCTACTATCTGAAATTCCAACAAAGAACAGTACAGCACAGAAATTGACCCTTCAGCCCTCCAAGCTTGCACTGATCATGATGTCTAAACTAAAACCGTATGCAGTTGCAGAAAGAACAAAGAACAGTTGAGGTTTCTCTTTGAGGTTTCTCCTGAGCTTTTTGAGAAGGACTTCCAAGTAAGTTTAAAAGTTCCAGCTGAATGCTTCAGAGTCTGACTTTTATCAGCATTTATTTTCAAAGTTCCAGGAAGACCAGAACTGATACAGCTGCCTCTTGGCATTCTTTAATCTAAAACATCAGTAAAGCATGCCACTAGCAGAATGTCATAAACTGAATTTCTCATTTTATCCAGAAACTAGCTCCCTGGGACATTTTTCTGGCATTAAAACTTCGAATTCAATGATCACTAGTTACTAGGGAAACATTATACAGATTAAAACCTAATGCCCGAGAAATGACAGGAATAAGAACTAGGACCAAGAGTAGGCCATTTGGCCCTTCAAGCCTGCTCTGCCATTCAATAAGATCATGGCTAATTTTTTTGTGGACTCAGCTCCACTTCCTCGCCCTCACTATAACCCTTAATTCCTTTACTGTTCAAAAATTTATCTATCCTTTCCTTAAAAGCATTCAATGGGGTAGCCTCAACTGCTTCACTGGACAAGGAATTCCACAGATTCACAACCCTTTGTGTAAAAAAAAAAAAAAGTTCCTCCTCAACTCAGTCCTAAATCTGCTTCCCCTTATTTTGAAATGACCCCCTAATCACTCACACTGACCTTTGCCGACCTGACTTAAACCTAATGGCTGTAATTGACTGGCGGAGCAGGCTTGATTGGCCGAATGGCCTAATTCTGCACCTACATCTTATGGACTTCACTATTCATCTGGTTACCCTTCCTGATCCAACCCAACTATCATCCGGGCTTGGCCCAACTAATGCCTCACCCCAGCCTTCTTCTAACCCAATTACCACCCTACCGTTAACTCATTCGTCCACTCACCTAACCTATCATTTATTCACTAACATTCAAACTGGACCTTTATGGCAATTAGTGCCACAACAAGGAGACATGTCTTGATTTCCCCCAACTCTGGCATTCAGACAGAACTCCACATTCCTGGGAAAGTTGGACTCCAGATCTAACGATGATTGCCATCCTTTGGAAAATCTGGACTATTACGCGTAGTGAAAGAGAATTTTTAAGATTTCGCTATAAGTAGACAAGTGCAAAAAAACATTTTGTGACTTGACAAAGCTATTGAAGGAACACCTGTTCAAGCCCTCAGGTTAACTCTGAATATTTTGACAGGATTAAGGAGATTTATTTGAGAAGTACATTGTTTGAAAGGAGCCATAATGAACAACTTTCTTTTGTACAGCACCTGAAAGACAAAGAATTGAAAGCGATTCATCAATATGTATTTGGAGAAATATTGACCTTAAACCTAAAAAAGATATTGGGGATTGGGAGGTGGAGGTGGAGGTGGGGCGGTGGTTAGTGGTGGGAGCAGATGGGATGGTTATTGTCTTAAAACTTAAGTCAGAGGGCTGAGAGAGATGGAAACATTTAGGGAAGCAATAATGGGGACATTATAACCAGTGCTGGATAAACATATGCAATTTATTCATTTGTATTTGCACAATTTTTACTCTAAAACATTTAAAGTGAGATGATTGAAGAATGAAAAGCTCCCTCCTAATTTGGTCTGTTCCGGGCTCAAACTGCCCAATTGGGACTTTGTCAGCAGTGTTCTCTTTTAGGTCAGGTTCCAATGATGCCCCGGGACTTGCATGAAATATTAACTGGTAGTGTATGTGGGAGAAAAGTAGTAATAACCCAGAAATCAAAGTTGCTGAGACCAATATGATTGGTCTCCAGTGACCGCAACTTTTTTGGCTGGTGGTATATCTAGCTCTATGGAGATGTTTTCCCCATTTTCACTGATTTTACTTTAAAAGGGCTCCTTGATACCGTATAGTTAAATATTGTGTGATGTCAAGGGCAGTCATTCACCTCAATTCTTGAATTTAATTCTTTTGTTTGTTTGTACCAAAGCTATAATGAAATCCAGAATAGTGTGGTTCTAATAAAACTCAAGTTAAGTATTGGTTTAGCTTAGTGCCGAGTAAGTGCGACTTGATAGCATACCCTCTGTCACTTGCTGCTGATTGAGATTACAATGATAGAGCAGTAATTGGATTTGTCCTGCTTTTTGTGGACAGTATATAATTTTCCACTTTGTTAGGTAGATGCGGAGTTCTAGCTGTACTGGAACAGTTTAGCTAGAGGCATGTCTAGATACGAACAATTCTTCAGCGCTGCAGCGAGGGTATTGGGATCTGTAACTTCTGTTGTATTTGGTGAAATATTTCTTTCTTGATAGCACATGGAATGAGTTAAATAGGCTGAAGACTGACATCCATGATGGTGTGGACCTCAGGAAAAGGCCATGATGGATTATCCACTCAGTACTTGTGGCTGAAGTTGGTTGTAAGCTCTTCAGCCTTGTCTATTGCTTTTGCATGCTGGGTCCTGCTACCTTTAAGGATTGGGATATTCACGTAGCCTCCTACTTCACTTCAAAGGCTTGCCTTTATATTGTGCCTTTCACAACTACAGAATATCTCAAAACTTTATGACTACACTTCATGGGCTATACTGTTGTAATTCAAGAACTGGATTGTCACAAAGACCTAACTGGTTCACTAATTGCGGAAGGTAGTCTGTTGTCCTTATCTGGATTTCCCTGTTTGTAACTCCAAACCCACAGTAATGTGGTCCCTTTGAAATGGCCTAGTAAACTAATTGCGTGTAATAAATGGATGAGGGGGTTGTCCTAGGGGAAGAGATTGAGCATAACAAGATGTTTTCTAGAGTTTAGAACAGCGGGTGAGCTCTTTGAAACATTAAATTCTTAAGGGATTTGATGGGGTAGATGCTGGAGGATATTTTCCCTAACTAGGTAATCTGGAATTCTGCATCATTGTCTCAAAATAAGCATGGGCCATTTGGATTGAGGTGAGGAAACATTTCTTCCCCCAAAACGTTATGAATCTTTTGCATTCTCTGTCCTACAAGGCTCTGGGTGCTCAGTTATCAAGTACATTCAAAGCAGAAATTGAGTTTTTGAATGCCAAGGGGCTTGAGGGTTTTGAGAATAGGGAGGAAAGTTGGATTGAGGTGGAAGATCAGCCATGAGAACATAAGAACATAAGAAATAGGAGCAGGAGTAGCCCATCTAGCCCTTCGAGCCTGCCCTGCCATTCAATAAGGCCATGGCTGATCTGAAGTGGATCAGTTCCACTTTCCCACTTTCTCCCCATAACCTTAATTCCCTTGTCTATCAGAAATGAGTATGGTGGATAATGCAGCAGTCTTGAATGGTTTACTCTGTCTTCTATTTTGAATGTTAAGTTTGAGTTTATATCTTCATTGTTAATTATAGAACATAGAACATTACAGCACAGAACAGGCCCTTCGGACTTCGATGTTGCGCCGACCAATATAAAAAGCAATGCCCCTCCAAACTAAACCATTCCCTTCTCTTCCATATACTTATCAACTAACCTCTTAAATGCCACCAAACTTGGCGCATCTACAACTGCTGCAGGCAGGGCATTCCACTCACGAACCACCCTTTGGGTAAAGAACCTACCTCTGATATCCGTCCTATAACTATCACCCCTTAATTTAAAGCTGTGTCCCCTCGTGCTAGCTTTCTCCATCCTAGGAAAAAGCTATCACTGTCCACCCTATCTAAACCTCTAATCATCTTATATGTTTCGATTAGGTCCCCTCTTAGCCGCCTCCTTTCTAACGAATACAACCTCAAATCCCTCAGCCTCTCCTCATAAGACCTACCCTCCATACCAGGCAACATCCTGGTAAACCTCCTCTGTACCCTCTCCAAAGCCTCCACATCGTTCTTATAATGCGGGGACCAGAACTGCACACAATACTCCAAGTGCGGCCGCACTAGAGTTTTGTACAGTTGCAACACGACGTTGCGGCTCCGAAATTCAATCCCTCTACCAATAAAAGCCAAGACTCCATATGCCTTCCTAACAACCTTCTCGACCTGAATGCCTACTTTCAGGGATCTATGCACATACACACCAAGATCCCTCTGTTCATCTCGACTACTAAGAATCCTACCATTTGCCCTATACTCTACACATTTATTATTTCTGCCATAGTGCATTACCTCACACTTTTCCCACATTAAACTCCATTTGCCACCTCTCGGCCCAGCTCTGCAACTTGTCCAAGTCCCTCTGCAAACTATAACACCCCTCTTCACTATCTACCACTCCACAGACTTTAGTGTCATCTGCAAATTTACTAATCCATCCTTCAATACCCTCATCCAGATCATTTATAAAAATTACAAACAGCAGGGGCCCAAAACAGACCCCTGAGGTACACCACTTGTCACCGAACTCCACGATGAATATCTCCCATCAACCAACACCCTCTGTCTTCTATCTGCTAGCCAATTCCTAATCCAATTAGCTAAATCACCCTCTATCCCATACATCTGCATTTTCTGCAGAAGTCTTCCATGGGCCACATTATCAAACGCCTTACTAAAGTCCATATATACCACATCAACCGCCTTACCCCCATCCACCTCCTTAGTCACTTTTTCAAAAAACTCAATGAGGTTAGTAAGGCACGACCTACCCTTCACAAAACCATGCTGACTATTTCCAATCAATTCATTACTCTCTAAATAAGTATAAATCCTCTCCCTAATTATTCTCTCCAATACTTTGCCCACAACAGAAGTAAGACTCACTGGCCTATAATTCCCTGGAAGGTCTCTCTTCCCCTTCTTGAACAACGGGACCACATTCGCTATCCTCCAGTCATCCGGAACCACACCCGTAACCAACGACGACCTGAAGATCAGAGCCAGAGGCTCTGCAATCTCCTCTCTTGCCTCCCAGAGAAGCCTAGGGTAAATCCCGTCCGGCCCAGGGGACTTATCCAACTTCAAACCCTCGAATATCTAGCACATCCTCCCTATCTACTTCGATACCTTCCAGTTTGCTACCCTGTATCTCAGTGTTCTCCATAACTACATTTACATCACCCTGCGTGAATACCGAAGAGAAATATTTATTCAGTACCTCTCCAATCTCTTCAGGCTCCACGCACAACTTCCCACTGCTGTCTATGACTGGCCCTAATCTTGCCCTAACCAATCTTCTATTCTTAACATATCTAAAGAAAGGATTAGGGAGAATCCCAAAGCTATCAGCCAAAGTCTTCTCATGTCCTCTCTTTGCTCTCCTCAATTCCCCCTTTAGCTCCCTCCTGGCTAATCTATAGCTATCCATTGCACTAACTGAGCCTTCAATGCTCATCCTGACATAAGCCTCCTTTTCCCTTTTAACCAGCAAATCAACTTTTTTCGTACACCAAGGTTCTCTTACTCGACCATTTCCTCCTTGCCTGACAGGGACATACTTATCAAGGACCCGCAGCAGCTGCTCCTTGAATAAGCTCCACATTCCAGATTATGTTAGACTTGTGTCTAAAGTTTTTGGATGTTTCCTCACAGAATTACAAAAGAATTCACCTGGAATTTTCACTTGAGATTTTCTGGCAGGAGTTTGGCAGAACCTGTGAATAAATAAGAGCTAACTGAGCATTGTTGTTTGCACTGTTCCTCAGGTTATTCTGTCAGTCTCCTGCTAGAGAAACTTTACTGAAATTCCAGATGACAGTATCCAGTGACCACTGGGGTCAATGGTGAGAGAGCAGTCCCTGTTATGCTTGTCTCCATCCCCATCCTGGGAAGAGAGGGGGAAATTGAGAGACTGTGATACTAAACATTTTAAAATGCCGTGAATACGTCATAACCCAATCCAGCATGACTAAACTACAGTTTAGTAGATCGCATTTGCAATGCAACTTTGAATTTCTGTCAACCCAAGTTTCATTAACTCTTGTACAGCTCACTGGCTGGTCTTGTCCCATTTGAATTCTGTGTCTAAACTTTGGACCAGGTTGTTTTTGCACTGTGCTTCATTGATAACATTCTAAATCTGAAAGTTAGCATTTGCCCATTTGAGATGAAAAATGTGTGGATTTTAAACTTACATTGATCATTGGAGCTCCATCATACGGACTGTGTGGGGTCTGAAAGCAAAAACTATAAACATCCTTCATCAATTGTTTCTTTTTTTTAAACAGTGCTGTTTGAGTAAAAGGGTGAACAACATGTTTAGTTGTTTCATTTTTTCTGTCTTAAATTAAAAACCATGTCTGTCTGAATGTACATGACTCATGTGAAGTAATTCCAGAGTCATTACGCAATACATTTACCGAACACAACAGGGAAGGTTTTTGAGGACATGAATTTTTTTGTTCAAAGTTCAGTTCAGGGTTGCTCAGGTTATGGTGGGTGGATATTGGTGGTGGTGGGAAGGATGAAAGAAGCAAGGTACTGTGAATTGGTTTCACCTTGAATTGAAATTGGTTCACAACACTTTGGCACAATTTCCGAGCAAACTCCCTATGTCAACACATCTAACTTGTGAGTTGATTGCAATACAGTGGACGTTCTGTGCGAACTTGAACTTGGTAGTTCATTGTTGGCATGTGTTCCAAAGACAGTCTTGAACAGTCAGCTTCACTGTGGGGGAAGAAAGACATTGAGAAAGGTTATGTGATGATAGGTGCCTTATTTTCCAGGAATTTTTTTTTTAAAAACCTGTTGATTTTTCTCATTCCATCTTGGTTGTTTAAACTCAGCAAATTTCCTATTACAAACTGACTTTTACAATGGGCTCGAACTATTTATAGTTTTTACTCCAGAAAGGATGTGCTGTAGCAACACCCATGCATCTTTTGGATGTCACCATATTGCTTGGCTTGCTACTACACAGTTTCCTTACTGTCTGTACATTGTGTTTCATAACATGCGTTAGTCATTGCCAAGCATCTGCTATCTATTTCTAGTCATTTCATGTCGGCTTTGGTTGCAAGCCAGTATTCGCTTGTTAATGCCTGGAATTCTGTTCTCTTGGAATTGTTTCCAAATCTCCTTATTTAACAGATGAAATTCATCAGCCAAAACCGTCATCTCTGTTCGTCATGATTTTTGCCTTACAGTTGTTGATTGAGGAGATTTAAGTTAGGAGTTAGTCTCTGTAAGCATTGGTGATGAATTAACCATTTTAATGAAGTGGATAATCATTACTAATTCACCAGTCAACTCTTGCCTCCATGTTCCAATCTATCTGAAACTCATATACTGACTTGATTAGCATTCCCTGCAATGACAGATGTTCATTCTGTGCTTGGGAGGAAAATTTGAATTATACTCGTAAATGTCAACATTCTGCACAAGGTAATGGATTCAAGCCGTACTTCTGGGATTTTTAGTTTGTGATTCAGACAGCATTTCAGTGAAGGGCTGAAAGGATGCTGCATTGTTGAAGGTACTGTCTTTTAGGTTAGATGTTAAACTGAATTCCAGTTGTTAAAATTAAGTGGAGACATTCTAAGGATATGAAAAGCATAATTTGAGTGCAAATTCTTTCTATTCCTTTATGCTGTTGTTCTGATCTTTACCTCCCTCTTGTTTTGTTGTCCTCCTCAATTTTGATTTCTTGTTTGATTTCATTTTGCATTTATTTGTTTTCACTTGCTGTTTTTCTTGTTAAGCTTTCTTGCTTTTGCAATCACTTTCTTTGGCACTTCGTTTTCTGTCATGTGCACTTTCTTTCCTGCACACACACTTCCATGTGTTTCACGCTTGGACAATTCACACTACCAGTGAAGAGGTGCTAATAAAATCTGAAAACAAAAAAATTTTTGTTGACCCAGATCAAGGAGAGACCATTGGAATTCCTTGGGCATGTAATACGAAATCATGATTTAGAAAGTCTGATGCTGATGGGAGAGAATGATGGTAAATGAGATTGAGATAGGCAAGACTGGCCCTTTTAAAGGGCCTTGCAAACTGAATGAATGGACTACCAGTGAAGATGATTTGTGCCTCAAGAATAAGATTAATATGGAGATCCGTGTTCATCAATGCCTTTTTAGGGCATGATACCTGAAGAGAGAGATGGGATAAAATTTGACATGACTTGAAACATTACCAGTCCAATAATGCAAAAAGTACCATTTGGGTTTGGTTTAAGTGCAGTTACTAATGCAATGTTGCAAAACATAGCCAGTCATATCCTTTCTTGTAGTGTATAAGATCACCAGTAAGTGAGGAAACTTGTATTTTTCCCTTGAATTGTGTTTTCTTTACTGGTTACGTTGGATCTGCTTTACCTAAATCTTTGTACATTATAAGAATTCCTCCCTTATCATCAACAACCCCCTTCCCCCCCCCCCCATCTCAAACATTTGTCTCTATTTGTAGAAAAAGATGATTGAATTTTGGTAGATACGGTATGGCAGCCTTAAATGTTGGTCCAGAGTTAGCTATCTTCAGCCTTGTGTAGCTAAACAAACCTGTTAACGTTGTATGTCTGGTTAACCTAGTCATCATGACCATTGATGAGAGCACTTTTCACAAGCCTGTTTGCTATCACAAACAAGAGGTTCTTGTTTTGATCAAAGCAGAAATTTCAGTCGTTGTTTTATTTCTGTCTATTGGCGTAGACAGAAATGACTATGAGAACTAAAACTCTCAGTTCTCCTGTGTATGAGTATCAGATATGGCTAAGCCAGAGAAGAGATTACTTCCCCAACACTGTAGTCAGGGAGTGATAATGGACGTCTTGAATTAAGGAAGAAACCTTTTAAAGGGATTTGTAAGTGACATTTTAAAAGTGATTAGACTATTTTATTCCAATCTAAAAGATGATGGCAAAGGGGTAATGATCCTCATGTCGTTTGTGTGTTATTTAGCTGTCATGACAGGTCTTCCAAAGGACAATACTGCTTTATCTCCAGAGGGGAGATAAAGCACTTGCAAGTTCGTAGAAGAGTGCCATTTGGGGTATAGAATTTTAGAAGCTGAATTTGCTTTTTGTCATTTTCCCTATAACCGACTCAGCTAAACAAAGTGGCTGAGCCAGACAGACCTGAACAATCCAGACTCAACATTAGCTCTATTCTTTCTCCACAGATGCTGTGAGACCTCCTGAAATTTTCCAGCATTTTCTGTTTTTGTTTCAGATTCCAGCATCCACAGTCATTTTTTTTAATTATAGACCTGAACTATTCCAAGTTCAATCTTCACCCTGTGTGACTGAGTTGGCTGACCTCCATTTAGGTGTCAGCATTATTAAGCCAGACTGGTTAAAACACAGACCAGCAGTGTCCTGCAATTTGATTTCCCCATTCAACTAAATATAACCGATGTTTTGATGTTATTGAACCTGCTGTCCTTCACATGGCAACCTCAGAACAGCTATAATTGTAGTGTGCTATATGGATTTCTGCAAATTGCATTGATATCTAATTTGTTAATTATTCTACCAAAAGTGCACCTTAAATTCCAAAGTGATCACTTTTTTGGTCAGTCCTTTTTCTCTTCCTGTTGACCATTAAAATTGGTATTGTTTTAATGTGTGGTAATTTGGAATCTATGCCCACATTGACTTCCCAATCTCATTAGGGAGAAAATACAGTTCTTCACCCAAAATAAGAGTGCGTCAAAAATTAGTTATCTAATCACTAATTATACCTCTGCTGCTATAGACATCGTTGTGAGCTAGACACTGTCAATGAGAAATCTATCTTAGGAAAAATATTCATGGGGATTTTACAGAGAAGCAAAATAAAGGTATTCTATTATTAAGAGCAGCAAACTAAATAGCAAAATCTTTCATAGCAGATAGTTTTGGAGACTTAAAATTTTTCAACTTGACTATGGTGATTTTTTTTAGTGATAAAGGACCATTGGGTCAAACAAAATCATCCATATTTTGAGAGACTACCCCCATCTTACACAAAATCCAGGCCACGAATAGATTATTTGACAAAGGAATTGAGGGAATGTGCAAGAAGAACATAAGGCCATGTACTCACTGTTATTCAGGATAAGTTGAACAATAAACTCTGGTATCTGCACACGCATGGTTTAACACACAAATCAGGAAGTTGCAATCCATAGAACATAGGGAACATAGAACATTATAGCGCAGAACAGGCCCTTCGGCCTTCGATGTTGCGCCGACCAATTAGGAACAAGCAGTGACCCTCTAACCTAAACCATTCCCCTTTCATCCATAAACTTATCTACTAACCTCTTAAACGCCAACAAACTTGGCGCATCTACAACTGACGCAGGCAAGGCATTCCATACCCTTACCACCCTCTGGGTAAAGAACCTACCTCTGACATCTGTCCTAAAGCCACCACCCCTTAATTTAAAGCTATGTCCCCTCGTGCTAGCTTTCTCCATCCTAGGAAAAAGGCTATCACTGTCCACCCTATCTAAACCTCTAATCATCTTATATGTTTCAATACGGTCCCCTCTTAGCCGCCTCCTTTCTAACGAAAACAACCTCAAATCCCTCAGCCTCTCTTCATAAGACCTGCCCTCCATACCAGGCAACATCCTGGTAAACCTCCTCTGTACCCTCTCCCAAGCCTCCACATCTTTCTTATAATGTGGGGACCAGAACTGCACACAATACTCCAAGTGCGGCCGCACTAGAGTTTTGTACAGTTGCAACATGATGCTGCGGCTCCTAAATTCCATCCCCCTACCAATAAAAGCTAAGGCTCCATATGCCTTCTTAACAACTTTATCCACTTGACTGCCTACTTTCAGGGATCTATTGACACATACACCAAGATCCTTCTGTTCCTCAACACTATTAAGAGCCCTAACATTAGCCCTATACTCTACACATTTATTGTTCCTGCCAAAGTGCATTACCTCACACTTTTCCACATTAAACTCCATTTGCCACCTCTCGGCCCAGCTCTGCAACTTGTCCAAGTCTCTCTGCAAACTAGAACACCCCTCTTCACTATCTACCACTCCTCCGACTTTGGTGTCATTCGCAAATTTACTAATCCATCCTTCAATACCCTCATCCAGATCATTTATAAAAATTACAAACAGCAGGGGCCCCAAACAGATCCCTGAGGTACACCACTTGTAACCGAACTCCATGATGAATAATTTCCATCAACCACCACCCTCTGTCTTCTATCAGCTAGCCAATTCCTAATCCAATTAGCTAAATCACCCTCAATCCATACATCTGCATTTTCTGCAGAAGCCTTCCATGGGCCACCTTATCGAACGCCTTACTAAAGTCCATATATACCACATCAACTGACTTACCCCCATCCACCTCTTTGGTCACTTTTTCAAAAAACTCAATAAGGTTAGTAAGGCACGACCTACCCTTCACAAAACCATGCTGACTATCCCCAATCAATTCATTTCTCTCTAATAACTATAAATCCTATCCCTAATAATTCTCTCCAATACTTTGCCCACAACAGAAGTAAGACTCACTGGCCTATAATTCCCTGGAAGGTCTCTCTTCCCTTCTTGAACAACGGGACCACATTCGCTATCCTCCAGTCCTCCGGAACCACACCCGTAACCAACGACGACCTGAAGATAAGAGCCAGAGGCTCTGCAATCTCCTCTCTTGCCTCCCAGAGAATCCTAGGGTAAATCCCGTCCGGCCCAGAGGACTTATCCAACTTCAAACCCTCGAGAATATCTAGCACATCCTCCCTATCTACTTCAATACTTTACAGTTTGCAACCCTGTACCTCAGTGTTCTCCATAACTACATTTACATCACCCTGCGTGAATACCGAAGAGAAATATTTATTCAGTACCTCTCCAATCTCTTCAGGCTCCACGCACAACTTCCCACTGCTGTCCATAACTGGCCCTAACCTTGCCCTAACCAATCTTCTATTCTTAACATACCTAAAGAAAGCTTTAGTATTCTCCTTGATCCTATCAGCCAAAGTCTTCTCGTGTCCCCTTTTAGCTCTCCTCAACTCACTCTTTAGCTCACTCCTGGCTAATCTGTGTGCCAGATTATATCCATTGCACTAACTGAGCCTTCAAGCCTCATCCTGACATAAGCCTCTTTTTTCCTTTTAACCAGCGAATTAACTTTTTTAGTACACCAAAAAGGTTCTCTTCCTCCAAAAGCTTCACTAGTCCAATATTTCACTCAGCATTCAAGCATGTGAAGGACATGAAGTTTTGGGTATTTATCCACTAAACACACCAAGAAAAATATACAGCTTGATAATTCAAGTCAAAGTAAACCTTTAATGGCACACAAATCTTAATTATTGCTGAACAACTTCTCTGACACTAAAAATTGACCTTTACAAGTGTGAAATCTCATTCCATTAGAATTAATTTATTATTGGATATTTCTTCTGTAAATAATCTGGCATTGAATTAAACTGTTTGACACGAGCTGTCAATCTTCATGCTTCAGTAAAGATTCTTCAATCGGATTGGTTAAGAGGACATGTTGCTGCTTGCCCTGTTCAGCTACACCAGATATTGCTGTAGAGGGTACTACACTGTTAAAACTCTTTCATTACTGAAAGTTATAATACAAAAACCCATGGAAAGGCTGTAATAATTGTAATGATTGGCAAGAGCCATTTATCCACCACTGGCAGCAAAGTTTGAGCCATTTATCTCTTATACCTACTTCAGCATCCTTCCTTGGTTAATGTGAGGCTGCTAGTTGAATAATTTAGCATAGATCGAGGATTGAAACTTGGGTACATTGAATTTACCCAGTTAGCCACTGAGGGAAGGTGCGGAGAAAGAAATTAAATTGTCAATCTTTTCAAGTCCAATGCTTCATAAGAAAAACTTATTCAGCAAATGGACTTCTGTGAGGTCACTGTGGTGAATATCACTGCTCATTATAGTGAAAGCATTTTATTCAATTTTATAGCCACTTCTGTGATGTGTGGCAGATTGTTATGATCCAGGTACAGACTGGATCATAATTTGTATTGCGAAAAATCATAATCAGTATTTGCGAAAAGATATATTGGCCTTGGAGGGAGTACAGAGAAGGTTCACCAGACTGATACCGGAGATGAGGGGGTTAGCTTATGAAGAGAGATTGAGTAGACTGGGTCTGTACTCGTTAGAGTTTAGAAGGCTGAGGGGGGATCTTTATACAGACGTACAAGATAATGAAGGGGTTAGATAGGGTAGAGGTAGAGAGATTCTTCCCACTTAGAAAGGATGACAGAATTAGAGAGCGCAGCCTCAAAATAAGGGGAGGGCAGTTTAGGACGGAGTTGAGGAGGAACTTGTTCACTCAAAGGGTGGTGAATCTCTAGAATTCTCTGCCCAGTGAAGTGATGGAGGTTGCCTCGCTGAATATATTTAAGTCATGGGTAGATAGATTTCTGATAGACAAGGGAATTAAGGGCTGTGGGGAGAAAGTGGAACTGATTCACTTCAGATCAGCCATGAACTTATTGAATGGCGGGGTAGGCTCGAAAGGCTAGATGGCCTACTCCTGCTCCTGTTTCTTATGTTCTTATGACTGATTAACTTTTACAATGAAGTTGAACTTCCATTTTAATAGCTGAAAATATTGCATTTTAAACAGACTAAAGGCGTTATTGACTATATCATTTTTGTTGGCAACTTGAACTTCGAATGGAAGACCGTACCACTTTTTTTTTAGCACAATTGAACAAACCCACTATCAGGTGTATATTACATTGCTGTTCAAGTAGATATCCAATTCTCCCAGAATTGATCCAAAATGATTCTCTACTCCCAAGGGTTTACTTTTCTCAGCCTGCTAACTTCTAACCACTTCTTTTGTGGTGACAGTATTACTGGAGATCCTCACTGTAATGCCAGCTAGGTGAATCTTCCAGTCTTGTTTTTATTCTCAATAATTTGGCCTTTTCAATCTGAGTACAAACTTTCATCCATATCTGGCATAATGAACAATGGAGACTTTCTGCTTTCACATGCTCTCTTTTCCAGATACTGGCAGATCAAACTAGTAGATAAACCTACCTGTGATATCAAAGAACAAAACAGCACGGGAAACAGGCCCTTCGGCCCAACGAACCCACGCCGCCATCCCAATGTTCCCACTTCTACCCATGATCCCTGTCTATGTTTATAGATCTATGGATTAAAAACCAAATTTGAGACAATTTAGGGAGAATTGTTTTGCCAATTAGCCTAAGAGCACATCTTTGGGATGTGGGAGGAAACCGGAGCACCTGGAGAAAACCCACGCAAGCACGGGGAGAATGCGCAAACTCCCACAGACACAGGCCCAAATCCATGTATCTGCACAGCACAGCGACAGTCACTGAGCTGTCGTGTTGCCCATCGAATGGTCCAGGTCAAGCATACACTAATGACATAAAGCACTAGGTTACTCTCAAAAAAGATCCAAGAGCAACCCTCTCACAACCCATCACGTGTATACCTCTCGTTAGACAACAAGGTGGACCAAAGCACCTATAGGATAAAAACAAGTACATCAATATCATCATCTATTGACACATTTCCCAGGGACTCCCAAGGCTCATGATCCCTATTTTAAATCAGTTTTCTTTATCCCTTCATTCCCATTCTGTTCATGTGCCCATGTAAGTATTTCTTAAATAACTCCAGAGTACCTGCCTCCACCACTTTACTTGGCAGTGCATTTCCATACCCCCACCACTCTCTGTGTGAAAAAATTCCCTCTAGCATCCAAATTATACCTTACCCCCCTCACCTTGGGCTATTTGAGTCCATCTTAGGAAAAAGCTTAACCCTGTTTACTCTATCTATACCCCTCATAATCTTGTACACCTCTATTAGATCTCCTCTAAGTCTACGTCTTTCTAAGGAAAACAGTCCCAATTTGCCTAACCTCTCCTCGTAACTCAGACCTTCCGTACCAGGCAGCATCCTGGTAAACCTCCTCTGCACTATCTCCAGAGTCTCCACGTCCTTCCGGTAGTAAGGCGACGAGAACTAGACGCAGTATTCCAAATGAGGTCTAACCAACGTTTTACACAATTGCAATTCTCTGATATTTTAGGAAAGCCTCATATCTTAGTGGCTTCGTCTGTACCTTTTCACCTCAAAGCCATCACAATAACATCATTTATTATATGGGCCTTGTATCTAGGTGGAGATGCTGATTAGCTATCCTTGAGAGACTAACTCTCGTTCATCTTGGAATTAAATGAACAGTTTAAAGCATAATTATTTACAACCATTCTGGGTTTCAGCACTTTTCTGGGATTTTGGAGATTCACAATTGATTCACAATGGCTGCTGTTATTGTCTCCAAGTGTAAACCCCTTGCACCTTCTTTCCAGTAAAACAATCTGCGTCCCTTTGTATCTCTAACAATCAAACCACCCAGGCTTGCTGTCAAACAGACTTCAGAACAGGCCATATGACCGTCTTCATTTTGTCTTAAATTATAAACACTGTCCAAAAAAAAATCATCTCGTAAACTTCACTGTAACAAGATCATGAACTGATCGAAATATAGATGCTTTATGTCACACCATTTTATAAGATTTGTACACTTCTATTTTCTAATTAATCTTTGTACAACATTCTGGCAATGTTCTTGCTTCATGAAATGAATCATTTTTGGAATTTGCTGTCGACCTGTGAGTGAAAATTAAGTTGAATTAACAAGTGCAGTAATAAATAATTTGATGTAACTTATTACGAGATCCAAATATCAATGGAGGGTGAAATCTGACAATTTTGATTACAGCTTTTGAATACAGTTTTATCAATTAGACTATTCCAAATTAATACAGTAGAGTTTTACCAATAGCCCAAAAAGAAATTTGAAGAATAAGCAATAAAGCAGAAGTAATGCAGATGTATTTTGTATTAAGGAAGTAAAATGAAGAAGTGAAAATAGGGATTTAGAAATGTTGGTAGATATACATTTCTGCAGTAGAATCTAAAACATTGCTTTATATTTTATGAATAAATTCAAAGTTTCCACCATGTTGCAGTTGTACATGTTGCAGGAATAATTTCTTCATTCCTTTTGCCGTCACAAATAATCCTGACCTTGAGTGCAATAATTCACCAAAAATGGGGGGTGATGGCTGAATCCAGAAACTCAGCTAATGTTCTGGGTTTGAATCCCACCATGGCAGAAGGTGGAATAAACACAATATCTCGGCCTTTTGACTAAGATCAAGTGTAATATCGATGTGCTGCACTTGGTTGAAGTCATGAGGTTACGCTGAAGCTTCGTTTGAAGCAGTTTTTAAGGCGGCATCTTGGTCTTTTGGCTAAGATGCAAATGAGATCAAGTCTTGGAGGAGGTGCCATGCTTGCTCCAATCAGCTTGGATCATGTAGATCAAGCCCAAGACAGGAGGTGAGAGGCCTGTCTTGTTAGCTTGGATCGGGATTGTTTCATTTATTGAGAATCCGAATTGATATATAAACAAAAAAAAACATAATATCTGAAGTTAAGAATTTAATGATGACCATAAAACCATTGTTGTTTGTCAGAAAAACCAGTCTGGTTTACTAATGTCCTTTAGGGAAGGAAACCTGCCTTCCTTACCTGGTCTGGCCTGTGTGCGATTCCAGATCCATAGCAATGTTGTTGATTCTCAGCTGCCCTCCTAGGATGCCTAGGGATGGGCAA
This sequence comes from Sphyrna mokarran, assembly GCA_024679065.1. Classification (NCBI taxonomy): domain Eukaryota; kingdom Metazoa; phylum Chordata; class Chondrichthyes; order Carcharhiniformes; family Carcharhinidae; genus Sphyrna; species Sphyrna mokarran. The sequence continues at coordinate 99,740,265 of JAGIQG010000007.1, forward strand.
TTAATGCCAATCAACAATATCCATATTCCATGCATTAATGAAAAAGACTTAAAAATTTTAGAAACAATTTGTATTTAAACAATTGTTTTCTCTTTTAAGTACATGGTTGATATATTTTTCAAAGAATTGAATTGAGATTTGAAATAGCAGATTTAGGTTTTCAGTTGGACTTCAGCTTCCGACAAACTAAATTCTCATTGGACGATGCCCCAGATACCTGTGTCACTAAGTGGCAAGATAGATTCCAATCAGACCCAAGGTTGGAGGCTTTTGATCAAATCAAGCTATTGGCCTACTTTCACTAGTTGCTCAGGTTGAATATGCAAAAACTTTGCCTCGCTGTTAACATCACACTAGAGTTACTAACTGACCATGAGTGTAACCTGTCTAGAATTAAAATTGCTGGTTAGAGGCAGTCCTGTAGCTCCAAACATGTGACATTCTGATCTCCAACTTCTACAAATCTTAATTCTAGTCTTCCCAACCTGATCACTGAAGGCGCCATGTCAATGGCAATCTTTGCCCCAGCTTTACACCTCAAGTTTGCAGGTATCTGTTAGTGACTTTCATGTTGAGAGGAAATTAGCCTAAGTTGTCACATGATGCAGCAGGCAAGGAAAGCTGCATTTTTAATGCCTGCCCAACAAGACCAAGCCTTCATGAGGTTCAGTGTTACAGATGATATTAATCACATGTCTGGCGTTAAATTCTGACATCTGAATTTCCTATTTTAGGGAATTCTGAGATGGTTGAGAAACCCATTGCTGGCCAAAACTGTAGGACATTTCAGTGCTATCACTACAAAATGGTGGCTCAGATTCTGAGCGATTCAGTTGTGTCTCAGGGGTAAGAATGGAGAAGAGGTCACCACTCCTCTGCTGTCTGGAAAAAACTGAAAAAAAACGAATTAACTGAATGGATCAACATTACACATACCATTGACCATATTTAATCAAATACGAAATGGAATAATTTGCATTTTGGTGTCTCCATGATTTATTTTATATTCTATATTTTTCTGCTTGTAACTGAATCACTTGCAATATTTAGTGACAGGAGTAAAACACGGATTATTAAAGTAATTTTTTCCCTTCGTGTCCTCTTACATGCTTCACTCTCTGGTTCACGGAACTTCTAATTTCCAATTTTGCCTTTCCTTCAGTTCAACATCCTGAGTATATGTCTGTGAGACACACAACAATAGTTAACTTTGTAAATTCCTTTGTGTAAAGCTACCATTGAACTGTCCAATTGATGTAAGCAAATTTAAAGTAACGTGATGAAAAAAGACTTAGCAAATTGAGTAAACAAATCCCTTCATATCACCAGCAAACAGCATTCTCAAACTGACCAATGGAACTGCAAAGATAACTTTGTCTTGGATTCTTTGGTTATAATTTTCCACCTTCACTCTGCTAGTTCAATTAATTTTAAATTTGAGATTGACGGATTTTTGCTAGCCAAGGGATATGGAGCCAAGCTGGGTGGCTAGTGCTAGGATACAGATCAGTCATGATTTTATTGAATGGTGCAACAGGCTCAAAAGGCCAGATGGTCCTCTTCTGTTGCTACTATGATCAATGTGTGCAGCTGGACATAACACAATTGTTTCTGACATACAGTGCACTCTATGGCCTGCTGAATCTTCCACCGATTGGAAATAATGTTCTGTGAATTTAGAGCTAAAGCCCTCAAACCTTTACTTCACATATATTTCAGACATCCTCTTGTGCCTCATTCCAATGGCCATTATTGTCTAATTCTAAAGAATAAGCATTACCAGACTACTTTGTTCATTTAGGCCTTTGCAACAATGATTAAGTCTGAAGGGCACCATGACAGCTCAGAGAATATCGATGTGGCTGTGCAGACACTTGGAATTGGGCCGGTGTCTGCGGGAGTTTGCGCATTCTCCCCGTGGTTGCGTGGGTTTTCTCCGGGCACTCCGGTTTCCTCCCACAACCCAAAAATTCACTCTTAGGCTGATTGGGAAACAAATTGTCCCTATGGTGAGAATTTTCCATATTAGGAATAATATATACATTATTATATAGGAATATTAAAATAGGATAATGGATTTGCTACTATATAGTATGACGGCGGCACGGGCTTGTTGGGCCGAAGGGCCTGTTTCCCGTGCTGTGTTGCTTAAAAAAAAAAGTCTGCTCTCACTAGTTCTCTCCAGGTCTCTGTTTGGCTGTTAATAGCAGTTGGAAGCTTTGGCTGATTGTTTTACCTGATTTCCAACACACTTAGTGTAATGATACTCAAAGCATAGTACTGAAACCTAGAATTAGCTATTTGAGTACACACCAACTAGAACTCATAACTTTCTGATTATTATGGTCCAGCTAATTAATGTTGTTAACATCTGAGTTGTCCATGATGTACTAACCACTCCTGTGCATATTGGAAAACCTTTCCTGGCCAATTAGTATTTCTTACTTTCAACAGATCAACTATTTTCTATTCTGTTCAGATGAACCTCTTCCTGCTCCTTGAAAAATTTCTATGTAATGAGTCTTTGCCAGGGAACTTCTTCCAAGGAAGGACTATGGAAAGTCCTGTTGCTGCCAAAATACTTGCTATCTTACATTAGTCCTGAAACTAGGATTTCCTATACTGTAAGCTTTGCTGATGATGAAGGTTTTAGGGGTTATTTTGCATTGCGGAAAAGATGAGGAAGAGGGTGGGGGAAGAGGGAGGAGGCATCTGTTCTAAGTTAGTGGATATGGACCCTCTGTTAAGTAGATTCTATGCCACTTAAGAAAAATTGAAAATAAAGCAAAATTCAACAAAAGAATCAAAATAGAAAATGAAATCATAGGAAGAATATCTGTGGAAATAAACAGGATTTTTTATTTAAAGCTGCATTGTTCCATCAAGAACTGCTATTTCAATGTGCACTTTTATGCCTAATGCATGTTTAGGGGGTAAATTGTCATCATTGGGGTTTTGGAACTAAAGTCAGCAGATTGAATTCAGTGAATAAAGCAATTTTTTTTTAGTGTTTATGGACTATCTTGCAATGAAGGTGGGTTGCAGTCATTTTAACTAAACTAACAAGATTTTATTTTATTTTCTTCTCAGTTATTTTGATCCCTTGGAGGATAAAATGCTCATGGAAAGTAGTGGTGGTATCACCCTATTGTACAACCAGGTAAGGAGAAGTAGATATCTATGGGCATGTTGTAAATGTTTATTTAGGGTGTGAATATAATCATTTAGTGAGCTCCAGGTACCAGTAGGTGAGAAAGATCACACAACAGGAAATCCAGCGCATCAAGCCTGTTCATTCCATCGACTAGGCACAGGTCTTATGGACCTTCTGAATCTTCTTTAGTCTCCTACAATTGGTGACTAACGTTTGATTGCACTGCTAAAGGATAGAGCCAAGAGTTTTTTTGTGACTCCAAATATCAAAATTGTCAGCAATCAATTGTGACATTTGGTAGCCTCAATAATCATGAGATGATGATTTGTCAACTCTGTTGAACGTTTCCTGGTGGGATTCACGAGCCACAATCTGACATGGTACTCTCTGCTCGTTTGCTATGAGGAAAGAGGGTGAGATAAGAGAGTGCAAAATTCATTCTGAGCCCTCTTCTGTCAGTTGAGCTTTCTCCTCATATCTTCCAATGCCCCTTCAAACATTCTGCCTCCAGAGGACACAGCTGTCAGCATCTATCTTTCAATTCGCTGTGTCGACGTCTGTTATTTTCATATCTCGCTTGCAAGTGCCTTTTTAGCAGAATTATAAGCATCTAACAATGCCTGATCCGTTGACTAGTTTCCATGGATATCATCAGCAAATGGAGAGAAACAACTAGAGCTTTGCTGCTACCTTGAGCTTTATGTAACTAACACTTCCTTTCAGAATAAACTATGTCACAAGACATCTGAGACTTCCAAGATCAGGACAACTCTTTAGGAGTTGTTACAATGGTTTTGTTGTGTATTTAAGTTATCGTTCCCATTTAGTAACCTAACAAAATGGTTCCAAGTTGAACTTTACAATAGCCAGTTTTAGAAGTGATAGCTATATCTCTGATCAATGGTATTTCAACCTTCCTTTTCATTGCTCTAATCGGCAGATATGAACTGTAGCTGCATATCATTCCATTAGACAGTCCTTGGACATTATCTGGGCTTACTTTAATCAAAACCTGTCATTTGAATATAACTTTCCCCATGTGTTTGAGATTCAGCTTGCAGCTTATGCGATTTTCAAACTTGTGTGATTTTTAACCCTTTCAGTCTTCCTTTTTGGATAGAGTGACCACCCAAAAAGGTCAATAGAATGTTGAGAATACCCCTCTGGATCCTTCAGGTGGCCTGTCGTCCAGTTGTCAGGAGGTATCCTAAGTGATTCTGCTGTAAATTTCAGCTGCTGACTTTCCCACTTCTTCCTTATAGGGAGCTATAAGAGCGTAACGTGGTACTGCCAGCACCGGCAATTTATCCAGTTTTCTTTGATAGCAGCACAATATGCTGGCCCATAATTACTCCCATCACTATGGTCGTCCCCGTCCTGATTATTTCTCAACAACTGTTAGGCAGTTCCCTTTCCAATCCTGGAATAAATGTGTCTCACGATGATGTGTTCCTAATTGTTTCAGTCTGGTGGCAATCTGGGTAATTATGTTCACCTGGATACATCCTTATGGGTCTGTTCTTTGAAACGCCTGACTTATTCATGTTTGATTTCCATAGCTTTTAGTATGGTCTGCCTGACCATTTTCCCTGTGGTCTCATCAGTGTATAATGAGTCATCCCACCAAGCACCAAATATGTATCCTAATGTTTTTCCTGGCATGTGGAACTCTCCCACAGTCAATGAGTCTGTTACTTGCAGACAAAAATTGTGATTATTTTCACAAAGTAAACTCCTAAGATTATCTCTGTCTCTGGATTGATTATGCATCACTGCATGGGGCCTGCACTGCTTTTAAATGTTTCTTTCAATGGTAAAATATCAACAATTATCTCGCTAGTGTTACCTATAGGCTCAAGGGTCTGACAAGCATACATTCTGATTCTGAACAACATTCTGTTGCACTCACATATGCCAGGCCTTCCTTATGGATCATGGATCCTTTGGATCCAACTCGGTGAACCCAGTCCTATTCCTCTGTCCCTAATGATTCCAGCCTGTAACTATCTTTATCAGTAAGTTAATGTAAAGAGTCCTGAGGATAGGATTTATGACCATTTGGAAAGATGCAGTTTAATCTGGGATAGTCACCACAGTTTTGTGAGGGATAAATCTTGCATCACAAATTTGATTGAATTCTTTGAAGAGGCAACTAAGTGGGTAGATGAAGGTAGAATAGTTGATGTTGTGTACATGGATTTTAGTAAGGCGTTTGATAAAGTTCCCCATGGTAGGCTCATGAGAAAAGTAAGGAGGTGTGGGATAGAAGGAAATTTGGCCCATTAGATAAGTAACTGGCTGTCTCATAGAAGACAGAGAGTGGTGGTGGAAGGAAAATTTTCAGACTAGAGGCCAGTTACCAGTGGTGTACCACAGGGATCAGTGCTGGGTCCTCTGCTATTTGTGATTTTTATCAATGACTTGGAAGAGGGGGCTGAAGGGTGGCTTACTAAATTTGCTGATGACACCAAGATTGGTGGAGTAGTGGATGAGGTGGAGGGCTCTTGTTGGCTGCAAAGAGACATTGATAGCATGCAGAGCTGGGCCAAAAAGTGGCAGATGGAGTTTAACCCTGAAAAATGCAAGGGATTCATTTTGGTAGGACAAACTTGAATGCGGATTACAGGATCAACAGCAGGGTTCTGAGGAATGTGGAAGAACAGAGAGATCTTGGGGTTCATATCCACAGACCTCTGAAGGTTGCCACTCAAGTGGATAGAGCCGTGAAGAAGGCTTATAGTGTGTTAGCATTTATTAACAGGGGGTTTGAGTTTGAGTCATGGGCTTATGCTGCAACTATACAGGACCTTGTTGAGATCACGTTTGGAATATTGCGTACAGTTCTAATCACCTCACTACAAGAAGGATGTGGCAGCATTGGAGAGAATGCAGAGGAGATTTACCAGGATGCTGCCTGGTTGGAGGGTAGGTCTTATGAGGAAAAGTTGAGGGAGCTGGGGCTTTTCTCTTTAGAGTGGAGGAGGATAAGAGGTGACTTAATAAATTTTATAAGATAATTGCGGGATTAGATAGAGTGGACATGCAGAGACTATTTCCTCGGGTGGATATAGTTGTTTCTAGGGGGCTTAAGTATAAGGTTCATGGTGGGAGATATAAGAGGGTTGTCTGAGGTGAATTCTTTACTCCGAGATTAGTTGGCGTGTGGAATGCACTGCCTGCTGTGATAGTGGAGTCGGACACTTTAGGAACTTTCAAGCAGTTATTGGATAGGCACATGGAACACACCAGAATGATTCGAGTGGGATAGCTCGATCTTGGGTTTGGACATAGCTCGGCACAACATTAAGAGCCGAAGGGCCTGTACTATGCTGTACTGTTCTATGTTCTATTCTTAAAGATCTCATTGAACATAATTTCTTGTAGTATCACCATAATGAATTTTATAGCTCCCTTCATTGAACTTTCTGGTTGAATGACTACTAATTCATGTCTGTCCCAGTGAATATTAAAGTTTAATTTGGACAGGGAGATAAATAAATGTCAGGGAATGGTTTCAAATTTCAAATCTTCAATGTTGGATCTGACCTCACTTATCAGATCTCTGAAAGGATTGTCGCATGCCTGCCCTTTTTTTTTCAAAGGTATTGATCATTTCTTTAGCTACATGACTAAATGTTTCTAGGAGGTCTCGCCCTGTAGGTCTACAGTGGTGAGTGCATATTCAGTTCCATAGGCTCCATACTGTAATCCTTTTACAACTTGTGTGGCAACCCAGGACAAATAGCTCTTTAGTTCAGATAATGGTATTTAATGGTAAGTAATTAATGGTACTTAATTACTTATTAAGTTTGCACTCCCAAACAATCCTTGGATATCTCCCAGTATCTCCTTTTATCTCATTTCCGTGATTCAGGAGCAATCTTGTAAGTATTAATAATTCCCTGCAGTTGAACTTTCACCTATTTAATGGTGTTAGGATGATTGTGTCATGTTGAATGTAGTATTGTTAATAGGCCCAAAACATTGTAGGTTACCCCTAGAGATACCATTGTCGCATCATGCAATAATGTTTTAGCTTTCCCAATCCTGACTAGCCCATCTGGGAGAGACTCCCTTGTTTGGACAGTGGGCAGGTTTTTTCATATCCACAGATATTAAGCAGGTAACATATAATATCTCTACAAAGGCCAAGTTCCATGATGAATAAATATTTCTACAACCCACTATTTGAACCATATATTCCTTAATACCCAAAATGTCCACTGAATCTTTTTCATCTGAGCCCCATCTCAGAAGATGTTATGAACAGGCTGTTCCTTTCACTTTCCTCTTGAATCATAGGATGGGACAGTAGGATGGAAACCTTTCTCAGATGATCCACAATCTAGCTCAGTAATTCAGATTAACATGATGATTAGTGGGGTCACTTGATCTGATGTCCAGATGTTGGGTTTCTTTATCCACTCTCTTGTTCCTGCAATGGATAGCTGATGTACACAAATCCACCGTAGTCATCCGACTAAATAGGAACCTGTGAAAACATTTATGCTAGTCCTTATCAGTCAGGTGGTTGTCAGATTTGTTAGGGTCCTCATACGTTTTTAACAGAGGATAATGTTTCCACCAACTTCCTGTCTTTGTATTTACAAGTGCATGTGTATCCTCTATCATAGTTACCTCGTACAGTCCATGCCATTGCAATTGGAGACCACTGCACTCCAGTCCCATCTTTATCACCACCCTGTGGCCCACTTCTAATATTCTTGAATGATTAGACTGATGCTCCTTCTGCTGGTGTTCGCCACTTGCAGATCACTTTACTCAATATCATTCAAAATAACATTATGCTTAGAATTAAAATATTCCTAGCTCTCCATTTATCTGCATCCATCTTATGGGTAATCCCTACCAGGTTCATTTGCTATTAGATTCTAACATCCTTAAATTGTTCCAATTCAAATTATTTACTCTTTTATTTTAATTTTATCCTTTTTTGCAGGTACTGATGTTTAATTCTGTGCCAGTTGTTTTGACTCTTATGGAGTATGTGTCAGTGCTTTGAGCATTTAATGGTACTGTTTGATCTGCTGACCCCGTTAACTATTTCATGCCATGTTGTTTGTCCAGTAGTGCATATTCTGAGACCTTTTCTTAAATGTAATTGCAAGCTCTCCAAACCCTTATGGGTCCAATTTGTACTGATTTCCTACATATTAATTACTTAACATGTAACCCATCTGCGCTGTTGTACAGTATCTCAATACCATGCTAACACCTTGATCCTCAGGCGATCTTATCAAAAGGTTTTGAAGTCTTTGCCCATCTATACACATATGGTCCTGATACCTTGGGTGGTTGACCAGAGCATCTAATTCTGCTGTCTTAAAAACAAAGAGAAAGACATGGATATCGCCAAGAGTAAGCTATTAGTTTACTAACCGATCTATACTTTCACTAGAATATACATCAGTGCCAAGCTGAAATATTCCAATCAACTGAATTTAATTCTATTCAGTTTGCTTCATCACAGCTTTAAAACAGAAATCAAACCTTTTTATTTCATTCCAAGCAGTAACTTATTTTTGCTTGTTCTTTGCCTTAAATAACATTATTTTCAAGGTAGCTTGCTTACAGCCCATTTTCCTATGTCAGAATTGTCCCAAAAAAGGTGTTGTGGGCTTTCAAATGTCCATTACTGCCTATATTATATATTCTTTTTAAAAAAGCTTTGTTCCTACATTCATAGCTAACTGCCTAAACTTTTTTTTCCCACTCTCAGAATTCCTTTTGAATGTCTCCATTTTTTATCACCATTGCCATTCTCATTATCCATCAGATGAATCTCATCTTGAATTCTGTCTTACCCTTTTCAACTATCAGCTCCCCATAATTCTTCTATTACCCTATTCACTTCACTTCCTCACATCCATCTGCAGGTCACATACATGGTCCTTTCCTTCAATATTCATCTATCTCACTGGGTTATTTCCTACATCCCTGACTATAATAATCTGCCAGTTTGACGGCAGGAGCAGGCTTTTCCATTGAGCCCACCTCACATCTGATAGTGTTTTCAATATTTCCATGTTCAAGATTGCACCAAGATGTGCACAGTGTTTAAAACCACTTCTCCCGGTATTGTGATTTTGTTCATTAACTTTCACGACACAGTCCAACTAAAATGTTGGATCACTCTGTCAGTGTAATATTTCCCATCGTTATCTGGCAATCCTAAAGTCAGTACTATTGCTAAAAGTTGTTTAATAATGGTGAATGCAATCTTGCATTCCCCCACCCACTCCCTCTATCTTTTGTAATTTCTCACTAGATGCCCCCGCCGGCTTTACCAGATTTTGATTCAGGCTGATGATTTCTGCTATATTAAGTCTACAAATAAATTTTCGAATGTCTTGAAGCTACTGCAAATCTTGGTTTATTTATAGTTTCCCGCAAAACAAAAACACGAAGATCCACCCTGCTTGGGACAGAATGGGTTAATTAGTCTGAACACATCTGACAGTTCAAAATTTTGCAAGTCCCAGTTCCTGCATAAAAGAAAATCTTCAGTTGTTAATAGACAAGGGTTATTTCTACTTTCAAAGCAAGTGGAGTAAAATTCTCAAATGACTGTCATTGTCACCCATGGTGATGATCTGGGAATCATTCGCTCTTGAGCTCTCGCTCCTGCGCACTCACTCTTTCGTGCTCTCTCTTTCGCGCTCTCTCTCTCTCTTTCTTTCACGCGCGCGCTCCCTCGCGTTCTCGCTCGCGCGCGCTCCCTCGCGTTCTCGCTCGCGCGCGCTCCCTCGCGTTCTCGCTCGCGCGCGCTCCCTCGCGTTCTCGCTCGCGCGCGCTCCCTCGCGTTCTCGCTCGCGCCCGCCTGCTCTTCTTCCCCTGTGTCTCGTTTCAGAATTGTCCTTTTCGTGGTTCTAATTATGTCAGCAATAAACCTTTCAGCTTAACAAGTTTTAACCCAAAATCAATCCAACAATGAGCAGCAATCTTGAGGGGTTTGCACGGTAGCACAGTGGTTAGCACTGCTGCTTCACAGCTCCAGGGACCTGGGTTCGATTCCCAGCTTGGGTCATTGCCTGTGTGGAGTTTGCACATTCTCCCATTCTCCTTGTGTTTGTGTGAATTTCCTCCAGATGCTCCAGTTTCCTCCCACAGTCCAAAGATATGCAGATTAGGTTGATTGGCCATGCTAAAATTGCCCCTTAGTGTCCTGAGATGCGTAGATTAATGAATACTTCAGTATTCGCTATGGAAAAGGATCTTGATGGTCGTAGTATAGATTTGCAGTGGACTGAAAAGCTTGAGCATGTTGACATTAAGAAAGAGGATGTGTTGGAGCTTTTGAAAAGCATCAAGTTAGATAAGTCACCGGGATGCACCCCAGGCTACTGTGGGAGGTGAAGGAGGAATTCCTGAGCTTCTGATGATGATGATGATGATGCAAAGATCAATGGAGACAGGAGATGTTCCAGAGGATTGGAGGATTATGAATGTTATTCTGTTATTCAAGAAAGGGATAAAGATAGCTCTGGAAATTATAGACCAGAGTCTAACCTCAGTGGTTGGTAAGTTGATGGAGAAGATCTTGTGAGGCAGGATTTAGGAACATTTGGAGAGGTATAATATGGTTAAGAATAGTCAGCATGGCTTTGTCAAAGGTAGATCATGCCTTACGCGCCTGATTGAATTTTTTGAAGATGTGACTAAACATATTGTTGAAGGAAGAGCAGTAGATGTAGTATATATGGATTTCAGCAAGGCATTTGATAAGGTGCACGATGCAAGGCTTATTGAGAAAGTGAGAGGGCATGGGATCCATGGGAACATTGCTTTGTGGATTCAGAACTGGCTTGCCCACAGAAGGCAAAGAATGGTTATAGCTGGGTTATATTCTGCATGGAGGTCAGTCACCAGTGCCAGCCGGAATGTGTTCTGGAACCTTATTCTTTGTGATTTTTACAAATGATCTGGATGAGGAAGTGGAGGAATGGGTGGTAAGTTTGCTGATGACACAAAGGTTGGAGGTATTGTGGATAGTGTGGAGCGATGTCAGGAGTTGCAGCGGGATTTTGATAGAATGCAAGGCTGGGCGGAGAATTGGCAGATGGAGTTCAACCCTGGTAAGTGTGAAGTGGTTCATTTTGGCTGGTCAAATAGGATGGCAGATATAATATTAATGGTAGAACTCTTGGCAGTGTGGAAGATCAGAAGGATCTTGAGGTCCCAGTGCATAGAATGCTCAAAGCAGCTGCGTAGGTTGAAGCTGTGGTTATGAAGGCATATGGTATACTAGCCTTCATCAATTGAGGAATTGAGTTTAGGAGTGGAGAGATGATGTTGCAGCTATATAGGACACTGGTCAGACCCCACTTGGAGTACTGTGCTCAGTTCTAGTCATCTCATTACAGGAAGAATGTGGAAGCCATAGAAAGGATGCAGAGGAGATTTCCAAGGATGTTGCTTGGATTGGGGATCATGTCTTATGAAGTTGAGTGAGCTTGGCATTTTCTCCTTAGAGAGACGAAGGATGAGGGGTGACCTGATAGAGGTGCATAAGATAGTGAGAGGTATTGATCGAGTGGATAGTCAGAGGCTTTTTCCCAGGGCTGAAATGTTTACCACAAGAGGACACAGGTTTAAGGTGTTGAGGTATAGGTACAGAGGAGAGATCAGGGGTGAATTTCTCACTCAGAGGGTGGTGGATGCGTGGAATGGGTCTGCCAGCAACGGTGGTGGAGACAGATTCAATAGGGTCTTTTAAGAGACTTTTAGATAAGTACTTGGAACTTAGTAAAGTAGAGAGTTATAGGTAAGCCTAGCAATTTCTAAGGTAGGGACGTGTTCAGCAAAACTTTTTGGGCCGAAGGGCCTACATTGTGCTGTAGTTTTTCTGTGTTTCTAAATATGTAGGAATATGGGGGTAGGGTCTGAGTGGGATTGTGTTGGTGCAGACGCAATGGGCCAAATGGCCTCTTTCTGCACTGCAGGGTTTCTCTGGTTCTAACACAGCATTTATCATAATCATTTCAAATATCCCAAATTTTAATCCACCAGTAAATTAAAACTATCTTAATCTCGCATGTGAATTTGCATCTGGTTTAAAATTCCCACATGTTTCTCAAAAACCATGCTTATAGCCATCGAAACATGAATTCAGGTCCGTAACCTTTGAAAATTAACTTCATAAATTACATCTCTTTTTAAAAAAAATTTATTTAACTTAAATCACAAACTGATTATAAAAGCATACAGAAAACATTAAAGCAGAGAAACTTAGCATCCAGTTAAAGTAACAATAAATTCAGTAAGCATTCTCATTGTTCTAAATTCTTGTAATTAAAACCCATAAGGTTATCTCCCAGATGGAAAAATCTTGAGTTCAAAACGAAAATAAACAAATCTATAAATATCCAGATAACTCGTAATTCAACCCTTCCTCTTGACAGATACTAATTGGTGCCTGATTTGAGACCGATCTTTGCTCTCTCAGATTTGTTTTTTTAAAAAGTTTCAAGTATTTTGTATCTCTTCCCTATTCAGTAATAAATTGAGTTCCTCCTTTTTGGCTCTCACCTTTCTGGCATTCGCCTCCTTGGCTGTCACCATGACATTCATCTTCTCAGCTGCCACAGCTCATGGTTTTATTGACAACCACGTGCCAGCAGTTACATCTTTTCACTCCCCTTGTCTGGTCTGCTTTACTTTGGTTTTGGATATCACATTTTAAAACGGCTACTTTTGCTGAGTTTACGATAGCTCTGCTCAGAGCATCGGGTTATTCATACTCACCATTTTTCACAGCCAGCCTGAATGAAATCCTATCCTGTTGCCAAATCTGTTAGGGGCTGTTACAATGGTTTTCTTGTATTTCATTCCTCTTAAGTAGCCAAATAAAGTAACAGAGTGGTTCCAAGATTAACTTTACTATAGCTGGTTATAGGACCTTGAATGTCCATTAAGCGCATTCTGACTGAAAAATTCAGAAGTACAAAGATAACTAAAGTCTCAGCATCAATTACAAGTAATTAGCATGTACCAATAAGAGTAGGAGTTATCTCATTTGCATATAGTTTTTCTGTGTGATGAAGGTTCAGCTTGCAGCTCAACCCTTTCTGGCATTAACTGGATCTGGTTGTCACTAGACATGACTCTTACAACAACAGTCTGAATGCATACAGCTACCACAGCTTATTGTGATACAGATCACTTCTAGGTGGCCACACCACAATTACAATGCAACCATCGAAGCATTTCCACTCTAACAATGCAACCTAAATTTTAACTACTACCAGTTGTATTATGCAGATGATATTCTTATTTCTGATCTGGAATGCAGCAAACATGTAGATTTTCCATTTGCTAACTTTACCAATAAAATAGATAGTAATATAAAACACTGAAATATAATCTATGCAAAGAAAGTTTGATCAGCCATATGTTTATTTATTTGTATAACTTCCAGTTTAGCAACACAAACTGAATTTGAATGAAGCTACCTTTGTGAGTCTCCCTGCATGCTCATGCACATAGCTGAACATGTTAAAATCTGTGTTTTAAACATTTGTGCAATCTTGTGGGGATCAGTTGCCATTGGGTTGAGCTATTTCTTTTGGTTGAATTCACCAAACCAGCATGACAGATTGTGGGGTCCTAACTACAAATTACATTCAGTACAAAGTGGGCTAGCTTTTAAAAAGAAAATCCATGCCGGAAGCAGGCATGAGTTCTGTGAATTGCACCGGATTTTAGGCCTTCAAAAATGTTTTTAAAATTAAGCCATTTTTTCTTGAGGTACAGGAACACTAATGCTTATGTTCTAAAATCTCTTAAAAATTCAATCTTTATAATTCGCTGAGCAACTGACTACTACAACTGCATATAACAACTTTGAACATAATGAAGCGTGCCCAGGTGCTGTGTCTTGCACCAACAAAACAATAAGTGGCTTCTTAGTCAGTTTTCAGTTATTTATATTCTAGTTACTCAGAAGTAATGAAATAGACCATTAAAAATGGCTTGTTTTTCAATATCAAGGGATTTTCAAATGTATTAGTAAAACTGCACCAGCTTACCAGTCTTAAACATATTAAAGAACATGTATTCATGCAGAATATTTAAAATTAAGTTCTAAAACATTGACTGGTTTCATGCTGATTTCATGTTTGGTGATATGCAAATACACTGGAGTGCAAGCTTTAAGGAATAGACTTCTGAAAACTACCACAATTAGTGCCTTAGCAGAAATTCTCTGTCATGAAGTTTAGGTGATGGTTATCAAGATCCATCTTTCAGTTATGTACTATTTGAAGCTCTTAAAATTGCTGTCTTGTAATCAAAATTTCGGAGATAATTATTTATCATCTCTTTATTGGTTATGTTATTGAACAGATGAATTGTAGCTGGTGTGAAGAAAAAGCAGAATTTCACTGCACCTATACAAAAGTCTTACAGCAAATTGCCTTCGGGAAGATTAAAATATAAACAGGAATTTTTTTTTTCCCTTTTCCTCACCCTACTTTCAGGCTACGTATGAACTGGAGAGAGGTTGGACGACTCCTACTCAGGAACAGTACCAAAAATTGAAATCTTTCCAAGATGCTGAAATGAAGACAGAGGTAAAACTAGTTTAATTCAATGGGTTGGAATTTGTTGACAAAATTAACTTGCATGTGAATAGTTGCATTATTAACAAGAAAATTGGCATACTTCTTTCTCGGTTTGTTCTTTTTCTTTCATTTTCTCTTTTTGGAATTTGACACTGAATTCACTTTCCTTCTCAGTTCTCCCACTGTTTGTTTGACAGGCCTTAAATCCCATTGGTTAAGGTTTCATGCTGCTGACCCTTTGTTCACCAAAGTCCCAGGTTTTGTTTTCCCCCTCTATCAGACCAAAAGTATTTGAGCTGAAAAGAGTAGGTTAAGTCTTCGATAACCAGGCCTGCCACTCGATGTGCCACTTCAACAATTTTTTTCTTGCCAACAAGAATCAAAATGGATGCTTGGCATGTGTACCAGATTATACTGCAATTGCTTATAATTTACAGCCAGTCACTTAGAGACCTTCCAATACAGATTTTGCCGTATTTGTAAAAATTCAGTTAAGCCTGAAAATGTCACAAAGAGAATGTTGAATGAGTAGAATTCACTAGCACAGAAAGTAGTTGAGGCCAAAATATTATCTGATTTCAAGAAGAAATTAGATATAGTTCTTGTGGCTAAAGAGATATTGGGAGGAGCAGGAATGGGGGGTGGGGGGAAGGAATCAGGATATTGGATTTGATGAGTAGCCATGATCATAATAAATGGTAGAGCAGGCTCAAAGGGCCAAATGATCGCTCCTGATTCTAGTTTTTATGTCATGTGGATGTATAATCTATACATTTCAATCTTTCCAATTCGGTTTCTGCTCCTGCCAAAAGTACTGGGATAGTTTTCAAAGTCAAAATGACATCTTGTAACAGCTGTGTGAAAGGTCAATTAATTCTCCTCATTCTTCTTGACCTGCCTGTAGTCTTTGACATGGTTGATTGCACCTTGCCGCTAACTCTTCTTCATCATTCAGCTGGGTGGAACTGCTCTTAGCTGGGTCCATTCTTAACTGTCTAATCATGGCCAGAATGTCACTTACAATGGATACTCTTCCCACTCCACACTATTACTTCTCAAGAATCTATCCTTGGCCCCTCTAATTTTTCATTTGTGTGTTACCCCTTGGCAGTGTTCTCCAAAAGTATGACATTAATTTGACACTCAGCTCTACCACCATCTGTTATGACTCCTCTACTGTTGATATAACATCCAATGAACAGGTGATGAGCAGAGATTTCCATCAATTAAATATCAAGACTGAAGGCTTTGGATGGAATTTAATTGAGGCGATGGAAATCTTATCTGCTAGTGGGAAGGCCAGTGAAAAACTATGTTCAGAAAGGCCTGTGAAAAACTATGCTCAGTAAGGTGTGCTGAATTAAGTGCCAATTAGGCATTTAATTGGCAGCAGTGGGTTTTCCTTGGGATCAAGCTCCCCCCTTCCCCTCCCAGGTAGAAAACCTACCTCCTGAAAGCTGGTGATCATGTAGAAGCTGGAAGCTATGAATTTCTCAGCAGTGCCACTGGGGAGTGATGACAGATGGATGATGTGGGGGAAGCGAGTCATCGGCAAAGATATCTATCAATGCTCCCCACCTCATTTTCAGAAGCTGGCTCTCTAAATCTGATGTTGAACAAGTTTCCCCCCGCACCTGGAACCATACAAGCCCAACAGAGTTTGCTGTTCAGATTTCCTGCATAGTGAGACTCCATGGCCTCATCCATTCCTTATCTCTATAATCTCCCCCAGCCCCATACCTCATCACCAATTCCAGCCTCTTAAGCATTAAAAATGCCTTCAGACTCAAAATAGCTTCTATAAGAATGCTATTCTTGAATTGGATGTTACATGTTTTCATAAAAGCAACAGATTTCTCATTGGCACATTCCTCAGCACTCTCTCTTTATGCTCCTACAACACTGGAAGCTCAACACCATTTGGAACAAAGTAGCCTGCTTGATTGCCAGTCCTTCCATCACAGATGCGCAACAGCACTGTTGTACCATCTACAAAACACATTGCAAGAACCCAAGACTGCATGAGCAGCACCTTCCAAACCCATTACCACTACCACCTAGAAAGACAAGAGCAGGAGAGGAGAACAACTTGGATATTCCCCTCTAAGTTGCTCACCCTTTTGATTTGGGAAATATATTGCCCTTCCTTTGTTGTCACTGGGTCCAAATCTTGGAATTCCTTTCCTAACATCATTGTAGGTACTTTGGGGACCGCAGTGATTCAAGAAGGCAGCTCCTCACCACCACCTTGTGCAACTAGGGATGGGAAATAAATGCTGGCCTGTTCAGCGATGCCCAAATCTCACAAATTAATTTTTAAGAATATGAAGAGCAATCTTTGCAGTAGACCTTCCTTGTGATTTGATGTCACCTTTATTGACTTCAGAAGCCAAGACTCTAAGCTCTAGAATTCCCTCTCTGATCTTCTCTGTCTATATTTCTTCCTTAATGATGCTCCTTTTAAAATCTTTTGGTCATCTGACCTAATATGTCTTTGTCGCTTTGTGCCAAACTTCATTTGATAATACTCCTGTGAAACATTTTATTTTGTTTAAAGTGCTGTGCAAGTACAGGTTGTTGTTTCATTTACCTTTGAGTAAACTACCATGGACTTCAGAGAGAATTTATATATCAATCATTGTTTATTTATCCCTCAGTTCCTTGAATCTATAGAGAAAGTAAAGTTCTATGGGTATGTACGGTTTGAGGCCTGCATCTGTGACTATCCAGAACCTAACTCACCTGCTGTTGTTCGGGTGGGTAATGATGAAATTAACTGCAGCATCCAGTTATCAAATAATTGCATCAAAGAGATCAGCTTCAAGATTAATAAAATAAGATGCTGGAAGATCAGTCTGCAGGCAAGTAATATATTTTACATTTTCAGTACCACTTGATCAAATATGTTTTCTATCAGGCAGATCTTGGTAGAAGGTTGTTTAACATACCAGTGGCTACGTCCTTAAAAGGATCATTTTGTATTTCAGATGAATCTTATTGACTTGTGAAATTTTGGCTCAATATTTTCCTCAATGTTTTATTTACAATTCTATTTTTACTGCTGTTGCATCCTGTGAGGAACAACTGTTTCTTTACCCTTTCCAAAAGATTTTGCAATAAACAGAGGTTGAATTGTCAAAGCTTTTATTTCGGGGAATGCTGTTATTTGTTTAAACCTATTAGCGGCATGAGAAGGAACATATATGTTCAAGGTTTATTTGACTGTTGAAAAATAAAACTGAGGCTGTTTTAATAGAGAATTAGTTATTTATTACTGTTTAAACAACTACCCACTTTTTGAGACTTCAGCAATTTTTTAGATACAAATACTTGGAAATGTATTTACATAGTGAACTCAGGGACAGAATGATGAGGTTTTGATCAAGTATGAACTGATCAAAGGAAGTCAACTGGGCTTTGTAAAGGGTAGAACACATTGGAGTAGTTTGTTCACTTGAGAAGGCCACCAACTTGGTGGATAGAGGAATGTCCATGAATGTTGTCTACACTTCGAGAAGGATCTGATAAGATTGCGAACAAGAGAAAAGATGAAAAGATGTTTGAGTGCACAGAATTGGAATTAAGCTTGTGCCACGGGTTGGTGTTTGTTTAGGAGATGAGGCATATCTCTGGGATCTAAGGTAGAAACTTTCTTTGGTAGGAATTTGACAAGTGGTGTTCTCCACAAACTTTTAAAAGGATTGAAGCTATTTGCAATACCACAACTAATGGTAAGGGAGGGTCGAGACATTATGACCCATGCTGGCTAGAATAACATAAATGTTACTTCATGATGGCTGTGGTTATCCAGTTTCTTTTTGCAGTTTGATTTGACATAGAGGGATTGATTTGCACATGACTGTTTTCTGATGTGGTTAGAGACTATGTTGCAGTCCAGTGGTGGCATATCTTCCACCTGTCTATGATCACTCCTCTAATCCTGCAATACTGAGACAGCATTTGTCCAACATGGACAATTCTGCCCATTTTACCTTCACAAGATCTCGGTGATTCTCTCACCAGCTGATCAGAGGAATGTGCTGCACTAAGTCCTAGAAAAGTTTGAATGATCACCTTTTGAAATGCATTAGATTTCTCCCCTAGAAAAATTTTTGCCTGGCCTTCTTTTGGTTTTGAGTGTTTCTCAGGCCTTGGGGTCCTGTTGGAGAGGTTGGGTGCCATTTCTGCATTGAACAGATAACCATGGTAGGTGCCGTTCACATGTCTTTAGTGTGATGTACCAACAATGGATGACCCCACCCTTCCCATTTATATAGGGAACAAAGTCTGTAGCCTCTTTGGCAGCCTCCTCACCCTACTCTATTTGTTTGTTTCCCCTTCTCTACTCTAACCTAATCACCAAATTCTCAAGACTGTCCTAAGTATTTGCCACTTTTCCTAAACCATTGCTTCTCAGTTCCCCCACTATTTAGCCATTTCCTATACCTCACTCAAATCCTTAAATCCAATCTGAAGGTCCAACAAATAATGTCCTCTTTTGCTATAAAGAATGCCACAACAAATCCACTTCCTCATAAGAAAGCCAAAGGCATATCCTCTTGTTGCACATCCTGAAGGTTTTGCAATACATAATTTTTATGACGACCAGAGTGCTGGTTTAAGTTGCACAAGAGAGAAGACATTTCTGAATTAAACCTGAATTTGCATTTTCATGGGGAATTTTGAATAGCGCAACAGCTTTCTGAAATTTGATGTGTTGGAGGAAAAAGAGCTTTCAGAATTTGTTTTTAATCTAATCATATCAGACTTGTATTATGTTTAGAGTTTTGCTTTCAGTGTGAATAAATGTTTAACTCTGCAATTCAGTTGGCAGAATCCAGATGTTACTGTAATGTTCAATCCCTAGCGACTCATTGCTCATGAGTTTAGTTCTGTGCAAATATTTTTTCATTTCATTGGTTTCCTTTCACAGGTGCAAGATGAAGTAGAACTGAAATCAGAACTAAGTTTTGAATATCAAGATAGTTGCGATTTGTGGCAGTGGATCACAATTTACACTTACCAGGTTGGTGCAGTACAGCCATTTATAACAGCACGAAGGATAGGAAATTAGACCAACTGAGCCACACTTTATCTCTTTCCCCATCATATTTGTTCTCAATGAATTGGATCATTAAAAATTGATCTGAATCATGTTCAAACAATTTCTGTGCAAGTTTTCTGAAGCTTTTGCTTCCAAAATGAGAGTCTGTCTCTTTCTTATATAAATTACAAATGAATATAAGAAAATAGAGATTCATTCAAGCACTCTCTTGTTCTAAAGATTTCTTTGATTAAACATATTCCAATGTTTGCGAACATTGTCATGATTAATTATTTAATAATTGAGTAATTCTTTTGTTGCTAAGAAATTCTTTTGTTGATATCTGGGTGTTGCAAGCCCTTTTATTTTTGGCATAGCAGGTCTTGTTTTATTTGTTCATGGGACATCAGCATCATTGGCAATGCCAGTGTCCCTAATTCACCTATGAAGGTGATGGTTAACTGCTGGCTTAAACTCTGCAGTGCATCTGCTGATGTTAGGAAGGAAGTTCCAGGTTTTTGACCTAGCATCATAGGTGCATAGTGATATTTCACTGTTTTGGAGCACTTGGGATAACCAGAACCAGCTTCTATCCAGAATATGTTAAATAACTTACGGCAGCAGGACCAATCAGCAGAAATCAAGTTCTACTGCATTTCCAGTTGTGCAGCAGTTCCCCAGGAATTTGAGTATTTTTTATTGCTGCTCTTTCAATAAAAAAAACTTTACATTTGCTCTCCAGACTTAATTTATTCTCAAGCGTCTTTGACCCATTCATTGACTTGTCTATCGGTTTGGCCCACTCATGGACTTGTCTATTGTCTTGGTGCAGTGATAGCTACAATGTTGAATGAACACTGATTAAAGGATCTTAACTAATATTTCATAAAGACAAGTGTAGATGAAAAAGGCCATTTGATCCCTCAGGTCCATCCTTCATTCTTATTTGACTTTCCTTCTTTTTGAGGGACTAGTTGATTCAATTTGATTCAGTCATGGAAGGCACAATGAAAAACCATCACCTAAGAAAGCCATTTCCTGCATTGTTCAACATACATATACATTTTATTGATAAAATCTGTACCAAAAATGAATATCTCCAATGAAGACTTCAACTTCCAGAAGAAGTGAAATGAAAATATGATGGGCAATTTCAATATTTTATTTTAAGAAATATTCATTTTCTCAAACATTACCCTGCTTTTTCAAGAAATTTTTAAAAAGGCTTCTTGTTACACACAGTCCCTCTACCTCATTTCTTTTGAAAATACATTTGCCAGAAATGGTTTTCTTTCTATATGCCTAATTGTGTTCTTTACCTATATACAAGACTCCTGAATTTGCCATGTGATACTTTTAGATTATCGTTATGGCTGTGTATCCCTCCTTTGTCATACTACTTTATTTGAGGGTGCAAGACACTTGCATGTTTGTGGTTATAAATTTCTGCGTGGTTCCCAATTCCCCGTAGGATTAATAAAAATATTAAGGAAAGTGTTTTTGAGGTTGGACCTGTACTCTAGATATTGATGCAATGAGATTAAATGAAACATTGGACAAGTTTGTAATGAGGTTATAATAAATCTAACCTTCCATTTAAATGTCCAGCAGTTGACTAAGAACATACGAATAGGAGTAAGCTTGGTTAGCCCCTCTTTTGTACAGCAAAAGAGCTATGAAAGCTGTTAATTTTATGGACTTGAATTCTTTTTGTCTCTTTCTAAGGTCATCATTCCCAGCTATGGGCTTGGGTAGGCAATCTATTCCTCCTATCCTTCAATGCCAATTTGAAATATTCAATGGAAGAGAAAAAGAAGTACAAGAGAACTTTCTTAATCCATCTTGACCACTGTGCAGGAGGCATTTTAACTCTTTGTTTCACCTTGGCTGAATCAACGTAAACAATTGCCCTTTTCAATGCACAAATGGGCATTTGTACTCCATTCTGCAGTGCATTGGAGCTCTCACTAGCTGTATTGCTTGTTGTTTTGCTTCTAAGCAACAATTGTTTTTGGATTAACAGAGTGGACTTCTTCCCACTGTGTTGATGGATGGGGAAGTTACTAATTTGATTCTCCTCATCCACTTGACTCAGTTTCCATTCTGTGGCACCCCAGGTGGTGAGATGTTGAGTAAGACATCCCTCCACTCCTATCACAGGAGGGATGACAAGGCAGTGAAAATTATTTGGGAATGGCTTAGTCGATCTATACATTGCAATTAGCAAATGGACATGTAGCTAGTGATGATGCTACCAATCCAGTGCAGTGTATGCAGAAATATGAACCAACAACTTGTTTCTGGCTTAACTATTGTTAATAAACTTTTTCAGGCCTTTCTACTTAGTAATTGCATACAAGAAATCATAACAGATAAACTGAAGCTATCTGAGGGATACACAGAAATGGTAAGTATTGGAATAATGTACCCAAATTTGTTGGAAAAAATCTGGCATGTTATGCATACCTTTTACTAATGTACAAGTCAGCCTGTAAATTTGGGAGCTAAAGAAATGGACTGAGAGTTGCAAATCTCCAGAACCTGCTGATTTACATCAGTTTCCTTTTAATTTCACACAACCAGCATCTCATCCTTAACCTCCCTGTTATTTTTAGGAGTGTGCTAGATATGCACATTAATTTCCCGTTAAACCCACAACAAGAATAAATCTGATATTAATAGTGCGAGTACCATTAAATGTTTGTAATAATTGTTAATGTAAAATCAGAGTGGGAACAGTTTAAAGTATACTGTCGCATTCCTGCGTGCAGTAAATTTGGAGATATTTAAAATGTCAAAATTTACATTTTTATGTATTTTTCCTTTTTGTCTCTTTTCCTCTTGTTTTAAATCTTTCCTCTTCTGTTTTATAAATCTTACTATTTTGGCTTGACTCCCATTCACTCTATTTCATTCTCTATCCTTCCTCTGTTTCTTTATTCTCAAATTGTATTGGTTAAGGAGATGGATTGTTGCCCAGTTGTTCACAAAGATCCTAAGCTTCCTTGTTCCATACTCTACACAGAAACCAGCCCACATTATAACATAAAATATGTTCGAAGCTGCAGGCAAATGTTTAATTAATGTCCTGGGAAATGTGGTGCTCTGCTTCAGCAAAATCCAGCCTATTTGCAAAACTATCTGTTAAATTAGTAAAATGTTTTATCTGTGTTGGTGTGAGATTTTTTTCTTTCTAGTTTGGTAAATTTTGAATATTAGTGTTGCTACTAATGTAAAACCATGAAGATTTCGAGGTTTGCTGTATTTATATCCAGGCACATCCATAATCTAGTGCCAGCAGATTACATCATTTAAAAAGATTTTGGTTATGACTTATGTGCTTAACGACATTATGCCAGAACTGCCTTCATCTCTTGTTTGTCCAAGAAGTCTCCGCTTAAACTAATCCTCACCCACAAAACTGCCTCATCAATGACTTGGAAATACAAGTTCCTTTCAGTTGCGCTTGTTTGGGTGATCTCTGGATATTCTAATCTTCAGGTATAAATGGTAAGATCCAACAGCTGCTGAGGCCCCAAGCTCTGAAGTTCACTCACTGAACCTTGCTGCCTCTCTGTCTCCTTTTTAAGATTCCCCTTAAAGCCCAGCTCTTTTGCACATTATGGTTACCTCTCTGAAAATTTCATTATGTAGTTCAATATTAAAATTCATTTAACAGATTCAATGATGATGTTGAATCTGTTAAACTTTGAGTCACCTATGAATGCTTTATCATGTAAAATGCATTTTTCTTTAAGAACACAATTTCATACACATACAAATGTATGCACACATTTTGCTGATGCAAGTCAAATATTGTAATTAACTAAATGGAATCCTGTCCCTACCAAATGGTCTCTCACCTGCAGTTTTGTTAGAACTAGGGTTTTTGTTTGGGGCTAGGGACAGACAGGAGATTTATATCCTTTTTAACCTGGGCCACTGAGTCCAACTATACTTCCTTTGTAGGGTTGTCAGTCCTGGTTTAAAGTATCCCTCTTGCTTATAGGACCTCTGATCACAGGACATCTGTAAATGTTGCAAAATGTTTTGAATCTTCAAGATGAAATGAATATGTACACAAAGCTTTAGTTTTTATGCTTTTTTATCAAAAACTAGAAATGAAACTTGCTGGCTTCATGTTTACACCTCACAACATGTTTTTTTTCTTCCCAATTCATGAAGCTCTATTAGAAACTGTAAACATTTAAGAGGAATTGCAGGTTTAGCTTTTGGTGTGTACACATTTCACAATTTCAAATTACAACATACTTCAACTTTACTGTAATCTCTCCACTAAAATAGGAGTGTTAACCCTTAGCGATTTCCTCAGTATGGCATGTAGCTGCTATCGGTTCCTTTTTTTATTTTTCAAGTGAATTAATGCTTCGCAATGAACAACACTGCATTACGCAACTCCTCATCTAAATCTCTCAGTTGCCATGTTGAAGCTACTCTTTGTGTTTAGCTGCCTCAAGAGATCAGTAAGGAGAAGGGTCTTATCGGGCGAGTCCATCATTTTTGAACCTGTTTCAGCTGATGACTCTGTTTTAAGTCAATTAATAATTAGCCAAAATGTTCAAACGTCTTTGGGCCTGCTTTTACCAATCCTCTGGAGATAGTCTGGGAAGCACGGGTGCCTCATACAATGGCAGAGTGGGTGGGAGGAATCCTGGCATTCTTTGATTGCCATAGGATATTCTTAATGATATGAGCAATCATAGCACAATTGCTGGTTTACTGACCATTAAATCAACAGTCACTTCCTGCCAGCATGGGGTCAGTTTCCCCATTTAGTGGAGAGACCACCACAAAGTTGTGGTAGCCTTGCAGCAGGTTTCCTGGAGGGAGGAGGGGTCTTTATGGCTGTTTCTTTTTTGTCAGAGGGGTTCTTGATGTTAATAATCATGCCCAAGCCTCCAATGCTGGTTCACCCCTCTGCCTGCCCTTGAAACATTAAAAACAAACTTATCTGGTTTCCGAGGGTGCTCAATATGTAGGTTCCCTTTTCCTCTTCCTGCAACCTCAGCAAGAGCTACTGTACTACCAGTGATGCTGCCAAAGGCTGGCCACTTTAGTATCCTGTCTGTTGACCTCAATTAGATGGTGGCCCCAACAGTGGCCTCTTAACCTTAGTTCCCTTCATCTTTCCCTCTGGCTTCCGGAGCCGCTTTCAGTCCCAGCAATGGAACATAGTAATAGTCCAGCCATAGGTTTCTATCCATCCTTCATGAATGTAGGCCTAAACCTTCAACAGCACCATACTTTGCTTTGTTCCTTTTTGCTTCTAAAAATGAGGGATCTTATTTCTGGAGATGGAGCACACTTTCAACAAGCATTAAGGTTGAATATTCTCATGA
The DNA here is from genome assembly GCA_024679065.1 of Sphyrna mokarran. Taxonomy (NCBI): domain Eukaryota; kingdom Metazoa; phylum Chordata; class Chondrichthyes; order Carcharhiniformes; family Carcharhinidae; genus Sphyrna; species Sphyrna mokarran. Next base: position 99,765,405 of record JAGIQG010000007.1, read on the forward strand.
GGCTGTGTTTTGGAACTGACATGAGACCATCTGGGGGGTTTTCAAATAAAACAATTGCAATCAGCACCTTTGACCTAAAGCCAGATTTCAAATAGAAGTGAATCTTATAATGTATTGTACCACACTGAACTAGCAATACTGCACTCTTTACCAAGACTTCATATCAATTTGTTTGATTTCATTATGGTGGATGTACGTGGACGCAAACAAAATTTATTTTGTTTACTGTTGCCAAAGATTAAATAAATATCTTTGCTACTCACCAAACAAATCCTCCTATTTGATATAATCTTGAACATTTATTATCTATTAATTTGCCATATGTCTATTTATAAGCTACCTTTTAAATTTAGAAAAATCTGATGTAGTCACAGCCATGAGCTGTTCTGGATTAGAACTTGTCTTTTGAGTTAATTAAATCTCTGATGTAACTTATCCTGCCGAGATATTTAAATTAATTGGTGAACTTGACTTGCATTCTGCAGCAGATTGAAAATACAATTTCTGAGTTGAGGACAACTTCTTGGGATTCTCTGTCTGCCTTGGTGAGTCAATGCTCATAAATTTAGAAGGGAATGGGAAAATATTTTGTGGTTTTCCATTGTTTATATTCTCCATATCCATCCCTTCTGTCTAAGCTCGAACCGGAAGAATGAGGAACTGCTCCCTGAGTAATTGTGTGTCGATATTAGTCAGCACCTTCAGGAGAGATGACTGGGGAGAGGGAGGGACTGGGGCTGAATGATGCACAAGCTTATTAATTTACTTGTTAACCTTAGGTGCATCTAATTGAAAGTAGAGAACTTTTAAATGTTTCACATCTAAATGCTGTAAAGACTTAAAGATTTGTGTGTGTATGACCTCAAGTCTCTGTCTTACATTTTTAAATGGATCATTCAGTTATTACTGTCTCTTGTCAATGCAATATAGCTATGCAAGATAGCTGCCAATACCCATCTGCACATGCATAGAAATCCAATGATATGATTGCTACAGCCTGCAGTCTGGAATTAAGATTGGCAGAAGGGGGAAGAATGACGAGAGACAATATAGCCAACCACTCAAAGCTATCTACAATCCACTACAATCTACTATCCATTACTGGGATAGTAAGACAGAGTTTAGAAGCATGGACCAACATGATAAAAGGAATTCCCAAAACCCATCACCGTCAATCCAAGACTAACATTCACATCATTCTCTTCTGCTGCTGCCAAGGCAGAGATGGCTGTAAATGAACCCTACTATACATTGCTCCTTATAAAGATAGTGGCCATGCACATGCCCTGCTGCACATTGCCCCCTTAAGGATGAGGGCCACTAATCTGGGTATATTATCAGCATACAACTGCACCTGCTTGGCATTGGCAGCAAACGCAGCCTTCAATTATATTTCCTCTTATTCTTCCTACCAAAACGTATTGCCTCACATTTCTCAGAATTGTAAAATTCCATTTGCTATGTCTGTCCATTTCACCAGTCTGCCTGTCTGTCTGACTGAAGTTGGTTACTATCAATAACAGAAGCAAGTATTTATGTAGCATTTTTAATGCAGTAACATCTGAAGGCACTTATAATCTGAAAAAGAACATTTCATCAATACCCTCTACCTTCTGCCCTTTAGTTAATTTTGTAGCTCTTCCAACACTTACAACAGTGGCATCTACCCAATAACATGGAACATTACCCAGGTATATCCTGTACACAAGAAGCAGGACAAATTCAACCCAGCCAATTGCCATCCAATCAGTCTACTCTCGATCATTAGTAAAGTGATGGGAGGGGTCATCAACAGTTCTACCAAGCAACATCAGCTCAGCAATAATCTGCTCAGTGATGCCAAGTTTGGGTTTTGCCAGGGTCATTCAGCTCCTGACCTCAGTGCAGCGTTGGTTCAAACATGGACAAAAAGCTGAATTCTAGAGCTGAGGTGAGAGTGACAGCCTTGACATCGAGACTGCATTCGATCTAATGTGGCATCAAGGAGCCCTAGCAAAACAGAAATCAATGGGTATCAGGGAGCAACACTCTGCTAGTTGGAGTTATACCAGGTTCGTAGTAAGATGAGTGTGAGGGTCGGTATGATGATGTGGTGGTAGCACTGCTGCCTCAGTGCCAGGGACCCGGCTTCAATTCTGGCCTCGGGTCACTGTCTGTTTGGAGTTTGCTCATTCTCCCCATGTTTACGTGGGTTTCCTCCAGTTGCTCCAGTTTCCTCCCACGGTTCAAAGATGTGCGAGTTAGGTTGATTGGCCATGTTAAATTGACCCTAGTGTGAGGGGATTAGCCAGATAAATATGTGGAGTTACAGGCCTGCGTGGAATTGTGGTTGGTGCAGACTCAATGTGCTGAATGGCCTCCTTCTGCTTCTGATTCTATGGGTCAGTTATCTCAGCTTCAGGACATTTCTGCAGGAGTCCCTCAGGATATTGTTCTAGGCCCAACAATCTTTATCAATGACCTTCCCTCCATCATAAGGACAGAAGTGGAGATGTTCGTCAATGATTGCACAATGTTCAGCACCATCCACGATTCCTCAGATAATGAAGCAGTCTATGTTCAAATGCAACAAGATCTGGACAATATCCAAGCTTGGGCTGACTAGTGGCAAGTAACATTCATGTCATCAATAAAAGACACTCCAACCACTATTCCTTGACATTCAATGGTGTTACCCTCACTGAATCCCCCACTGTCAACATCCTTGGGGTTATCGTTGACCAGACACTCAACTGGATTCACCACATTAACATAGTGGCTGCAAGAGTAGGGCAGATGCTATGAATACTGAGGTGAGTAACCCATCCCCTGACACCACAAAGCCTATCTACTATTTAGTCAGGAGAATGATGGAATGCTCCCCACTTGTCTGGATGGATGTAGCTCCAACAACACTTAAGAAGCTTGACATCATCTAGGACAAAGCAGCACCCTTGATTGGCACCATATCTACACACATCCAGTCCCTCCATCATCGATGCTCAATAGCAGCAGTGTGTACTATCTACAAAATGCACTGCAGCAATTTGCTAAAGATCCTTAGACAGTCCTTCCAAACCCACAACCACTTCATCTAGAAGGACAAGAACAGCATTGAAAAACTATCACCTGCAAGTTCCCCTCTAAGCCACTCACCATCCTGACTTGGGAATATATCACATTCCTTCGCAGTCGCTGGGTCAAAATCCTGGAATTCCCTAACGGCACATGGACTGCAGTGATTCAAACAGGCAGCTTACCATCACTTTCTCAAGGGCAACTAGGGATGGGCAATAAATGCTAGCCAGCCAGTGATGCCCATCTCCCACAAATGAATTTTTAAAAAATCCACACTGCTACTGTAATCTTCATCTCGCAGGCTTTAATTTTGCTAAAATGTTTATGATGTACTTCATCAAATATCTTTGAAAATCCATATGCACAGTATCAACCATAGTACCTTCATCAATTCAGTCAATAGAATATAGAACATAGAACATTACAGCGCAGAACAGGCCCTTCGGCCCTCGATGTTGCGCTGACCAATTAAGAAAAAGCAATGACCCTCTAACCTAAACCATTCCCTTTTCATCCATAAACCTATCCACGGACCTCTTAAACGCCCCCAAACTTGGCGCATCTACAACTGCAGCAGGCAGGGCATTCCATCCCCTTACCACCCTCTGGGTAAAGAACCTACCTCTGACATCCGTCCTATAACTACCACCCCTTAATTTAAAGCTATGTCCCCTCGTGCTAGCTTTCTCCATCCTAGGAAAAAGGCTGTCACTGTCCACCCTATCTAAACCTCTAATCATCTTACATGTTTCGATTAGGTCCCCTCTTAGCCGCCTCCTTTCTAACGAAAACAACCTCAAATCCCTCAGCCTCTCTTCATAAGACCTGCCCTCCATACCAGGCAACATCCTGGTTAAACCTCCTCTGTACCCTCTCCAATGCCTCCACATCTTTCTTATAATGTGGGGACCAGAACTGTACACAATACTCCAAGTGCGGCCGCACCAGAGTTTTGTACAGTTGCAACATGCTGTTGTGGCTCCGAAATTCAATCCCCCTACCAATAAAAATCAAGTTAGTCAAAAACAATTTGCCTTTAACTTGACTTCTCTTTATTGATGCATCAGCTTTTAATTGATGACCTTATAGTTAAGGATCCTCTCGGGAGTAGTGACCATAGTATGATAAATTTCAAAATTCAGTTTGGGGGTGAGAAAGTGGAGTTCGACACTAGTGTTCTGGAAATAAACATAGGAAATTACATAGGCATAAGAACATGTTTGGCCCATGTAGAGTGGGCTGGAAGGCTAAAAGCAGATGAGTAGTGGCAGTGGTAAGGAGATACTCCAAAATCTTCACAATTAAAATACATCCCAGTGAGGAAGAGGGATTGTAATGGGGGTAAAAAACATCCATGGCCAAACAAGGAAGTCAAGGATAATATAAAGGCAACAGCTAAGATATATGGTCCAAAGGCCAGTGGCAGGCCAGAAGATTGGGAAACTTTCAAACATAAACAAAAGGATATCACAAAAGTAATAAAAAGAGCTAAGGTAAATTATGAGAGAAAACTAGCATAAAAATATCAAGAAGGATAGCAAAAACTTCTATAGGTATATAAAAGGGAAGAGAGTCATTAGGGTGAATGTTGGTCCCTTGGAAGATGAAACTGGAGAGTTAATAGTGGGCAACATTGAAATATCAGAAATACTAAATCAATACTCTGCCTTAGTTTTCACAGTGGAAGACACTAGTACCATTCCTATAGGAACAGGCAAGTCAAGTGTAATAGAAAGGGTAAAACGTAGAACAGTCAACGTTGATAGGGAAAAGATACTCAGCATCTATTGGGATTGAGGACAGATAAGTCCACCAGGCCTGATGGCCAACATCCTAGGTTATTAAAGGAAATGGCAGCAAAGAAAGTGGATCCATTGGTTCTAATATTTCAATATTCCCTGGACACGGGCAAGGTTCCAGTGGATTGGAAAAGTGCTAATGTAATGCCCTTATTCAAAAAGGAAGGGAGGCAAAATGTGGGAAATTACAGACCAGTTAGTTTAACATGTGTTGTTGGGAAAGTGTTAGAATCAATTATCAAGGAAGCAATATCAGGATATTTGGAAAGTCAAAACACCATCCATTAGAGTCACAATGGTTTTATGAAGGGCAAATCATGTTTAACTAATTTGCTAGAATTCTTTGAAGATGTAACATGCAAAGTGGATAATAAGAATCCTGTCAAATGTAGTGTGTCTGGACTTCCAGAAGCCTTTGATAAGATGCCACACAAAAGGTTAGTTCACAAGGTTAGAACATATGGGATGAAGGATAATTTATTAGCTCAGATAGGTGAGTTGCTAATGGGCAGAAGATAGAGAGTTGGGCTAAATGTTTTTTTCCCTGGATGGCAAATAACTAGCGGGGTGCCACAGGGTTCAGTCCTTGGGCCCCAGCTATTTACAATCTATATTAACAACTTGGATACAGGAATAGAAGGCTCTATAACCAAATTTGCAGATAACACAAAAATAGATGGGATAGTAAGTTGCAATGAGGAAATAAGAACCTCACAAATGGATATAGATAGGCGAGTAAGCCAAAATTTGGCAGGAGTTTAACATGGATAAGTGAGGCCATGCATTTTGATTGGAAAAATGGAAAGGTGACTTATTATCTAAATGGAGAGAACTTGGGGTGCTCCAGTGCAGAAAGATTTGTGTGTCCTCGTTCATGAGTTGTAGAAAACTAGTATGCAGATCCAGCAGATAGTAAAGAAAACAAATAGGTGTTGACATTTAAAACTAAAGGAGTGGAATATAAAGGCAAGGAAGTATTGCTGCAACTATAGGAGGCATTAGTGAGCCACACCTGAAGTATTATGCACACTTTTGGTTTTCTTACCTTGAAGAAAGATGTAGTGGCATTGGAGGCAGTTCAGAGGAGGTTCACTAGATTAATTCCAGAGATGAGAGGTTTGTCATATGAAGAGAGATTGAACAGTTTAGGCATATACTCTCTGGAATTTAAAAAAATAAGGGGAGATCAAATTGAGGTATACAAGATAATAAAAAATATGAATGAAGTAGAAGTAGACGTAGAGCGGATGTTTCCTCTTGTGGAGCAATCTAGGACGAGAGTGCATAATCTTAGGATAAGGAGTTGCAAATTTAAAACTGTTGAGGAGAAACTACTTCTCCCAAAATGTTGTAAATCTGTGGAATTCACTACCCCAAAGTGAGGGAATGCTGGAAAGTAAGTAAATTTAAGGAGGAGTTAGACAGATTTTTAATTGGGAATGGGGATGAAGGGTTATCGGGAGAAGGCAGGAAAATGGGGATGAGGAGCATATCAGCCATAATCAAATGGCGGTGAAGACTCAATGGGCTGAATGGCCTAATTCTGCTCTTATATTTTATGAACTTATGAACAGTAGGCCAAATTCTCCAACCTTGCCCACAGCTGGGATTCTTGGTCCCGTTTCAGTGAATGCAGATTTGGCTGAGTGCCAAATTCTTCACTCTCGCTGGCAATGGCAGCGAGGCATAAACGGCCAGAGAATTCCAGCTAGTGTCCTTAAAGACTGCTAAGTTTTTGAGTATCTCCTCTTATTTTCCTATTTGATGTATCTGTTACTTCCTCCTTTATTGCTACATTGGCAGCATCCTCTTTAGTCAAATAGATGCAAAATATTAATTTAAAACCTTGGCCATGCTCTCTACCTCCACAATTTATACTAAATAAATTTCATTAAGTGACCTACGATAATAAGCAATATCTGTGTTTATATATTTGATCATTACAGCCTGGCCTATTATAAATGTTTCCAAAATATACATGTGATATTTTTAAAGTGTAATAAAAGCATCAATTCTGTATTTTGGCTTGTTTCAGAAAATAGATTTGTGTCCAGGCCAACCCCCCACGCCCAAACCGTTCCCCCACCTCCCCCCCCACCCCCACCCCACCTCATCAATACATGCACAATTCCATTGCTGCTGTATGTTTGCACTTAGACATTATAAAGATTTTCATTGTAATTTTCTCTGCAATAGTTGGTACTTTATTCCATTCCTTGGAATTCTACTCTCATAACATTTTTATCCTCTATTTCCATTTAGCTTCTGGTTTAAGGTAATCTTCAATGTCTCTTCAGTTTAATTGGAAAAGCATTTAATGGATTTTGCTTTACCTATTCCCTTGTTTGATTTAAAAAATACTAAACATTATTTTTGTTTGGGCAAAGAATAATCTTAGTTCCCTTCATTTGCCCTTAAAATGCAGTGCTCTAATTACATGATTGGAGTCCGACTTGGTGCACAATTGGAGATAAATTCACTATCTCATTTGCCATCAATTATGCTCTGCTTCAGACCTGATTGCTAAAGAGAAACTTCAGCCCAAGATTAAGTCTGCCATATTGCAACTGTAGCCAAAAAATATATATTAAGCCAATGTCACAATGAGTAGCATCCCTGTCTTTAAGTCAGAAGCTGTGGTTTTAAGAACCTCTCAATGACTTGACGGCAAAGGAAGATGTGTTCAAAACACAGCCAAGCAAGCTGGCTAAAAACCTGTGAATCCTTCCAATATTCCTATGGCTGTGGTCAAACTGGGAGAGAGACCTTGTCAGCCATGTTTGATGTGGACTAGTGCCCTCAAGCTCCAGCCTCTGTATACAGGCTAGTAATCTGTTCTGGGAAAAACAAGCCATCAAGAACAGATATAAGCATGTGCTTTGTCTCCCTTGTGCGCTGCTAGACATGAGAAGCGTTACAAGCCGAATGTCACTGAATAAATATAGTTATGACCAAGTGAGGAGGAGTGAATTGGCTCCTTTTTATTCAATTTCCTCAGATGGTCGCAACAAAGATTTAAGTTTATTTTCTGCAAGTATATGGCCTTTTGCAAATCAGAATGTATTTAACTATTTAAGTTGTGAGCAATAATCAGATAAGGCTTTGAGCTAATTTGTTAAGCATTAAACCCAAGAATACAATACAATGAAAAACAATATCAAGCATTTGTGCAGTCATGCAGACACGCAGATAAACACACACACAGACAAGTTCACATCAGAGTTGATGGAAATTGGATCCGATTTAAAAAAAAGTAATAATAGACTTTTAAGTGTCTTTTTATCCTTGAAACATATATTCACAGATTTTAAAAGCTGTGCTGATTTAGCTAGCTGATTTCTTGGATGCGGTCAGATGTAGAAAGTTTTGCATTTCTTACGAGATTTTGGTTCACTGATAGGTTTTTGATAGAGTTGACTTTTTGAGCCAGTGATAATCTTGTTCCAAAAGAAAGAGAGGGAGAGAAAGCAGCCTTCAGCCTGTTTCCTCAAATGTAGCGTTTCTTAATACTGCCTGTGTCACTTGAAATCTCTGTGGTGTTGCTCAGCTTTGCCTGAAGTATTCACCCATTGTTTATTTCCCAATGGTTTTGCGTCTGTCTGTCTGTGGCAGCCATTGTTCCAAATCCAGTATTTTGTATTTTAATTCCTTAGATAGTTATGAGTTCCAATGAGCATCTAGATTATCGGAAATATCTCTTTCTTCGTACTACCCTAACGATAATTTGTCTATTACTCATCTTCACTTTGGAATGTGGCTTTGAATATTTAAGCAGTTTGCCCCGTTTTACTGCAAACTTTCTATTTCATTTCCGCTGAAAGTTAAAAAAAATCATGAAATAAAGAGGCACAGCCTCATGAAAATGTGAATCTTAGTAGTAGTGTCAAAAGTTATCTTACAGAAATGTTATTTTCATCCTATGTTGAGGGTTTGTATTTTGAAAAATTTACTATTTAATGAAACTGGTATTTTGTATTATAAAAAATGAAGTGTTCAGGATCCATTTTAATTTCACATAATCCTATTCCTCATAGAGTAAACATTCTGGAATTGTGCTACAGAAAATGTTACTTAAGAAATGAAAATATGGAGCAAGCATTTTTGAATAAATTGCTGAAGAGGAATTATGACCAGTCAATGCTTTTTAAATACAACTTTAACATATTTGTTCACACAGTAGCCAAACTGGATTGATTATACTTGGAATGTGCATTGCGTACCCTCTTTATTTAACACAGGATATTTTTGTAGTTTTATTCCTCCATTAGGGAACTCATCACTTAGTCATATAAATTGAATTAGGTTAGGTCTGAGCTACTTTGATTTTTCTGTGTTTAAATATGGATTTGAGGACTTTGGCACAATGCTTTTTTTATAAAGTCGATGAAACCTTGATGTATTAAGAGTAAAGATCATTGAAGATGCAGTGGTTTAGATTTTTGTTCTGCTATCAAAATTTAAGAGTTGCTGAATCTTTTCAGTAATAGGCCATATTAATTGCAGAGTTTTAATATTGAATTAGTTCCATTTAGAACTTGATTCCCTTCCTATTCATTGACTACATCTTGGGTTAAGGTGCAAAATATCCCCAATAATTCCGTTTTTTGACTTATTGTTGTAACTTTTAAAGTTTAATTTAAATATTTTCTTTTTGGTTCAATACATTTTGTGCTAGCCAGTCCCCAGTGAATCTCCTCCAATCGATACACATATGCAATGTTTGAAGTTGCATTGGAGAAGAATAAATCTGCTTTAATTATCTTGTTTCATTATTTTGATTGCATTTGTGGATTAGGTATATAGTCACAGATACAGAAGATAAGACTGATAGCAGCAGAAACAGGCAAATTTAGTGTTTCTGCATTTTAAACCTAATTGTAATTATGGAAACATTCTCTACAATTCCCAACATACTGAATTTGTCAGTGAACTTTGCCCAAATGCAAAAGGTGTCAATACCTGTCTAGATATTCAAGTATTCAGTTACAAATTGGTCCAAGTTAGGAATGAGCATAACATTTTAAGATAGTTTCTATTGCATATGAATTCCACAAAGGAGAACCATGGTTAAGCAGCTTTCATAATTAGTGACACAAGTTTTGTACATTATTGTCTTCTCAAATTGAGTCATTTGACCGCTTGTATGTTAACCTTCACGCATTGTTCACTTTGAGAGCTTTTTTATCTTTTGTATTGAAAAGTTATGTAACAAAGCATATCACTAAGTTTGCACAGTGTTATATGTTGAACGTTAATAAACTTCTGCATTACCAAAAAAAAATTGTGCATTATTCTTAAATGTCAAAGCTGTTTTGAGCAATGCAATTTTCCACAGAGATTATAATTTATTTCTGTTGTCACACCATCATCTGTATTCTTTCTTGTTTCAAAAGCCAATATTTCTATCTTAATTCTTTCCTCGCAGTGCTAATCATTGTGATAGTGGTCCTGTAGTCAAATTTATATTTTGAACTATTCAAAATCTCTCTCAAACATTCTTTGGTTTTGCAATTATTTAGCTCTTTCTTAATTGTTCCATAGATACTGTCAAAATACTTTGCTTTAATCATGTTTTTCTCCAGAAGTACCATGCTTGTTATTCAAGTCCATCCAACGAGTATTGAAAGTCTGTCACTCTATGGACTATAATATTTGATCCTGATCTTGCATGAGATCCAAATATGTTCTGAAAGTCAGGCGACTAAATAGCAAGCTCAAGTGGGGAACCAGGACTTATTTCCCTCCTGCTACATGCCCACTGCAGCCCACTCTCCTCATTCCAGGAGTGTACAGACAAACTAAAGAGCTTCTCCTTCTATGACAGCTGAAATAAGCTAACTCAGAGCATCTTGGAGATGAAATCTGGCACCTTCTGATCTGTTGCACTCCATCTTCACCAATTCAGCTTAGTTAGGTCACAAATGTGTTATAGATAGTCTACTGTCTGCAAATTAGCCTCTTCAAACAGGCAATATTAATATGAAACTGTAAATATGTTCAATTCTGCTGTCTAGACAGTATTCCACTCTGGAGTTCATGTCTACCATTGCTTGGTGCTTAATCCAAAACATAGGTTCAATGGTCTCCTGGGGCAAGATTTTCCAGCCATGCTTGCCTCAAGGCCTGCCCAAAGTCAACAGATCTTTGCATAGCAAATGATAGGCGGAACGGGTAGATTCAGCCTCTAGACACACTCCAGATTTGTGATGTAACAAAGAAAGCTTCAGAGACCAGTTAACCGCAAGTTAAATGTGAAAGATCATTTATTCTCTGTTGTATGTCAATGGCCTTTGAACATGTGATTGAAACTGAGTCTCTAATACTGAAGTTCTTTTAATTATAAAAGCTCAGGAGAAAATTGAAGTAGTTTGCAGAATAATGGTGACAAGATGGTTGCAGAGAAAGGCTGTGCCATCTTTGCCTTTCAAGAGCCGAGGCTTTTCTTTTGAGAAGTTTCCCAACCAAATTCCAAAATTCTCAACTTCAGCTGTCAAAGAATTGGATCTCTTGATACAACAACCAAGAGTGTCTAACTTCCTGATCTGCTAAACGTTCTCTTCGAAGTAATTATGATATCCAACCCCCGGCCCTCTGAACTTAACTGAATTACAAATCAAAAGTGGGAAAAGATTTCCTTCTTCACTGGACTCGAAGGATATGAACAGTTACCTATTCTTTTAGTATATTCTATCTTCTCTAATTGTATCTTGAGGGCGTGGTGATGTAGCATTTACATGTTTTGGGCATATGTATATGTGTGAATATACATATAATAATCCTCTTTGTTTAAACTCAAAAAGCTGCTGTTGGGATTTGCAATCACACATCTAAATTTTTAAAAATAAACCATGTTGCTTAAGGGAATTTAGAGGTTTCAGTTTATCTCTTTCCCTGTTTGGACCAAAAGACACCCTTCTTCTCACCCTTCTTCATTCTCTGAAACAAGATAGGTATGCATTTGGAGCCATTTGTCTCCATTCTGAATTCCAGTCCTATCTGTTTTATTTGAATGTCTAAATACAGAGCAAATGGACGGCTCATTGACACAGTGTTAGCACTGCAACTTCACAGCGCCAGGGACTCAGATTCAATTCCCAGCTTGAGTCACTTTCTGTGTGGAGTTTGCATGTTTTTCCTGTGTCAATGCTCTGGTTTCCTACCATACTTGAAAGATGTGCTGGTTAGTTGCATTGGCCGTGCTAAATTCTCCCTCAGTGCACCTGAACAGATATTGGAGCATGGACCTAGGGGATTTTCACAGTAACTTCATTGCAGTGTTAATTTAAGCCTATTTGTGACACTAAATAAACTTTTACATATTTGGGACATCTCAAAAAGCTGCTTAGAGTCAATTAAATTTTTCTGAAGTGTAACCAAAGATATGTGGGTTGGTACCTGGGACTTCGATGTTGTGGCCATTTCAGAGACATGGATTGATCAAGGACAGGAATGATTGTAACAAGATCCAGGGTTTAGATGTTTCAGTAAGATCAAGGAAGGTGGTAAAAGAGGGGGAGGTGTGGCATTGTTAGTCAAGGACAGTATTATGGTGGCAAAAAGGGCATTTGATGGGGAATCTTCTACTGAGGTAGTATGGGTTGAGGTTAGAAACAGGAAGGGAGAGGTCACGCTGTTGGGAGTTTTCTACAGGTTTCCGAAAAATTCCAGAGATGTAAAGGAAAGGATTGCAAAGATGATTCTGAATAGGAGCAAAAGTAACAGGGTAGTTATTATGGGGAACTTTAACTTTAAAAATATTGACTGGAAACGCTATAGGTCAAGTACTTTAGATGGGTCAGTTTTTGTCCAATATGTGTAGGAGGTTTTTCTGACATAATATGTAGATAGACCAACAAGAGGAAAAGCCACATTGGATTTGGTATAGGTAAGGAACCAGACCAGGTGTTACATTTGGAGGTAGGTGAACACTTTGGTGACAGTGACCACAATTCAGTTATGTTTACTTTAGCCATGGAAAGGGATAGATATATACCGCAGGGCAAGCTGGGGTAAAGGAAATTATTATGTGATCAGGCGAGATTTAGGATGCGTAAGGTGGGGAGAAATCTGCAGGGGATAGGCATAATTGAAATATGGAGCTTGTTCAAAGAACACCTACTGCCTGACTTTGAGAAGTATGTACCTATCAGACAGGGGGGAAGTGGCTGAGCAAGGGAACCATGATTTACTAAAGAAGTTGAATCTCTTGTGAAGAGGAAGAAGGAGACTTATGTAAAGATGAAACATGAAGGCTCAGTAAGGGCACTTGAGAGTTACAAGTTAATCAGGAAAGACCTAAAGAGAGAGCTAAGAAAAACCAGGAGGGGACATGAGAAGTCTTTGGCAGGTAGGATTAAGGAAAACCCTAAAGCTTTCTACAGCTATATCAGGAATAAAAGAATGACTAGAGTAAGATTGGGGCTAGTTAAGGACGGTAGTGGGAAGTTGTGCGTGGAGCCTGAAGAGATAGGAGAGGCACTAAATGAATATTTTTTGTCAATGTTCACACAGGAAATAGACAATGTTGTCGAAGAGAATTCTGAGATACAGGCTATTAGACTAGACAGAAGTGAGGTTCGTAAGGAGGAAATGTTGGCAATTTTGGAAAGTGTGAAAATTGATAAATCCCCTGGGCCAGATGGGATTTATCCTAGAATTCTCTGGGAAGCTAGGGAAGAGATTGCAGAACCTTTAGCTTTGATCTTTGTCGTCAATGTCTACAGGAATAGTGCCAGAAAATTGGAGGATAGCTAATGTTGTTCCCTTGTTCAAGAAGCAGAATAGAGACAACCTTGGTAATTATAGACCAGTGAGCCTTCTGTTGTGGGCAAAGTTTTAGAAAGGATGATAAGAGATAGGATTTATAATCATCTAGAAAGGAACAATTTGATTAGCGATAGTCAATATGGTTTTATGCCTCACAAACCTTATTGAATTCTTTGAGAAGGTGAGCAAAGAGGTGGAAGAGGGTAAAGCAGTTGATGTGGTATATATGGATTTCAGTAAAGCGTTTGATAAGTTTCCCCACGGTAGGCTATTGCGGAGGCATGGGATTGAGGGTGATTTTGTGGTTTGGATCAGAAATTGGTTAGCTGAAAGAAGACAGAGGGCAGTGGCTGATGTTTTGAGTCCAGACAACCGTTTGTCGAAGCTAACCTTCGTCAGCTTTGACAAAACATCATCTGGACTCAAAATGTTAGCTCTTGTCTCTTCCCACTGATGCTGTCAGATCTGCTGAAATTTTCCAGCATTTTCTGTTTTGGTTTCTGATTCCAGCATCCACAAAAGTTTGCTTTTAAGTAAAATCAGGGATGCCCAACTGGTCAGAAGCATACTGTAATATTGTAAAGGGTTAGGGGATACAGAAAATTAGAGTTGCTGGGGGGTGGCGGGGGAGGTAAGACTATGGAAGTATTTAAAAATGAGGATGGGAATTTTACAATCAAGGGCATGGCTTAACTGGGAACTGTTGTAGTACAGGTATAATGGGTGAATAGGTCTTGGTGCAGGCAGCAGAGTTTTGGATAGTCAGAGATTTACAGAAGATAGAACATAGAATGATCAAACCTAGAGGTAATTAAAACATCATTTAGGATTACGACATCAGATGAAGGATAAAGTCCAATAGTGTTACTGTGGCGGAAATAGACCCAACCATATCCACTGGTGCATGAGTAGATAGAGCTCTCTGCTATATCCTTTTAAATCTGCATCCCTGGTACTTATGGAAGTAGTGATGAGGGCCATACAGAGGGAAACTATCCAGGTGAGAGACAGTAATGGTTTGAAGGATATGGAAGTGGGAGGTGAAGGCGTGGCTGAGCAGATCATTAACTCTACAATTACTGTGAATGGCTGGATGCTTGATGGTTGGCATTTGACAGCTATTTAAGAAAAATAGTTTCATTCAAGGTGGGAACTTTAGTAGCTCATCCTTCAACACTGAGGGGAGGAGTTCAATTGTTATGTTTGTTCAAGTTTTCACTCTCTAGCATGACAATCCAAATGATAATTCAGTTAAGTATTTTCCTTATACAAAGCAGGTAGATAGAGAACAGAATGCTCAAAGTATAAGGAGATTAAGAAATGGCATGGGTTACAAAGATTTGAAAATAGCGGTACTGAATACAAATACGAAAAATCATGCAATTTCAAAAAGAAAATGCAACTGTCTGAATAAATGTTTCGTCTTTCTTCATTCATTCATCAAAAAATATACTTTTTATTACAATTCTCCTTGGATATGTGAGAACAGTAGCCCAGTGATTAATGCGTTGAAGTAGTAATCCAGAAATTGAGAATTGACGTATCACTATGGTTAATTCAATTACACAAATCTGGTAAATAAAATGAAGTCTGCCTGGTTGTTATAGAAACTCAACTGTGCTTCGATAAAGTAAGTACACCACCCCTTCCTGATTTGGCCTATATTGTATGGTTGAATCTTAATGCCCTTGGAACAATTCAAGATGTGCGATAACTGCGGCCTTGCCACTGTCATTCACATCCTCAGAACTATTGTTTTAAACGATGGTGGCTGAAGGGAAAAGACCCACAATTCTGAAGTGTCTTAAATATGTGATCACCATGGATAATGACAATCATGACGTGGATATGGACAAATGATGTTCTTCCCTTGAAAAGGCAAACATCAATAATTTGAGCCTCATGCAGTTTATTTATTTGTTTCATTTATATAAATCCAAGTTTTTGCATCTGCATATTTTAAAATCCAATTCTGTGTTTTTTCAATCAAATATGCCTGCCTAGTACATGAAAGCAGACTTGGGTGTGGTTTTATTAACAAACTACTGTGGTTTTCAGCACTGTAGCAGAAAACAGCTTGTGGTTCATTCTCTGCATTGGCATCCTGGGTGTCTCTTCCACTTAGCACATTTTTTTTACACAGTATATACAAGATTGTCAAGCTTGTTAAGGGTAAAGACAAGAAGTGTTTTACCAGTGTATTTTCTTTCAATTGAACTGAAAATTGGTTGATGTGGTATGTCTAGTATGTTCCAGATTATTTCTTATGTTAATTGAATGAAGTATGATGAGAAGATGTATGGAACAATTGTTTGTTACCATGGCAGTGAGAGCCAGGTTAAATTACACCACAGTGCACAGGAAATCTGATGCATGGACTACAAATAGGGATTAACGACTTTAGAGGATTAACTGAGAGGCTGGAGTTAATGTATAAATACTGACAATAGCAATTCACTGCTGTTTGGCCCGTAATGACTTTTGCTGTTTCAATGCACCTCAAATCTATTCAATGAAGGCAGTACATATAAAATCTCCTTGGCATAAATGTAGCAACAGCTAAGCCAAAATACATTGAGTAATTTTCTGTTAATCGTTGGGAGTGTGGGGGCCCCATGCTAAGGTTTGATCTAGGGCTCTGATATTAAATATGCGAAGGTATCCTTTCATTGAATTTGCTCGGGAACCCTGACAGCCTGAGGCACCCAGCAATTCTTATGACTCACACAGTCCTAATACTGACCCTTATAATTGCTTATTTCTCAACAGATGAGCAGTGAATGCAGCAAAATGATTAATCCCTTAGTGAGATCATGTCTAGTGCCAGCACCTAGTATGATGATGAGCCATGTACTTGAAGTCTGGGAGACTAAGTGACATGAAGTTAGAAACCATTCCATCAGAGGTTTAGAACTGGTGCCCAGACTAATGGGATTTGATCTTCAGTTTGCTAGCTATTACTGTCCTATAAAATATAATTCAAGCAGTCTTAATTCAGCTTCTAATGTGCAAAGATCCACATAGCACAATCATGCCAATCTGACAGCAAATTGGCATTCTTACTCAAAAATGGCTGTTGTAAAAATGTCAAGCTGATGCAGTAGATATCTCTTGTTAAGCAATGTTATGCTGAAGCAGAACAGAGGAACTTTAATTTCTGTTTAATCATGTACCTGATGTGGGATTTATTGATACTAGCTTCCAGTGTTGAAACAAAGTGTTCTCACAATTCTAAAACTACTTATCTTGATTTTAAAATCAGTCATACAAAGCAGATAGCATGTCCCCACTTTGTACCCTCATCCCCCATACACACATAGTTCTATTATTCGTCTTCGTTGAGTTGGTTAATCACGGTTACAATTGTTAAAAGTAATTGCCTCTCAGGATAAGAGGAGGCAAAGGCCTAATGGTATTATCACTAGACTATTAATCCAGAAACTCAGCTAATATTCTGGGGTCCCAAGTTCAAATCCCGCCACAGCAGATGGTGGAATTTGAATTCAATAAAAACAATCGAAAATTGAGAATCTACTGATGACCATGAAACAATTGTTGATTGTCGGAAAAATCCATCTGGTTCACTAATGTCCTTTAGGGAAGGAAATCTGCTGTCCTTGTCCTATCTGACCTATATGTGACCCCAGATGCATAGCAATGTGGTTGATTCCCAACTGCCCTCTGAACAAGGGCAACAATGAATGGGCAATAAATGCTGGCCAGCCAGTCCCACAAATGAATTTAAAAAAAGGAAAGTAATCTGCCAGGAGCTCAAAAGTCCCTTCTCCCAGCCTTCCTTCATGATCCCTGCTGGAAATTGTGTAACTGAGTAACAAGTAAACAGAATCAGACTTTGCTTGGTTGTTATTTACTGCATGCCAAACATCAAGTCTGGCCACATGACAGAAATGAGATGAGACAGCACGTGCGAAAGTTGTGTCCTGACCTGAGTCAGTACATTCTGAGGAGGAGCAAAAAGAAAATGAGTGGTAAGAGTAATTAGAGTGTGTAAAATACACGATTCATTTGCATGATGTAACAAAGTGTGTAATGTCTGCTCCATTCCTCTCTCTAATGTGATGTAGAGATGCCAGCGTTGGACTGGGATAAACACAGTAAGAAGTCTGACAACACCAGATTTGAGTCCAACCGATTTATTTATATGTGGTTATATTTATATTTATATGCTGTTATATGTGCTGTTTGAGACCAGAACACCTCATTCACCTGACGAAGAGGACAGCCTGGAAAGCTTGTGAAGTTCCTATCAAATAAATTCGTTAGACTCAAATCTGATGTTGTCAGACTTCTTACTCTCTTTAATATGCACAGTCCTACAGACAAATCCCAAGCTCTGGCTAACTGTTCTAACCAACAACACACAAATCTTAGGAAAAGATCAATACAGCAACAATGAACCACAGCTAAATCAACAATATGGTAGTTGTAGAAACTGATCATTCATAGAATCTTATAACACAGTGGGAACAGTTCCTCCTTCCTTATTCTTCAAAATCCCTCACAATTTTGAGCACTTCAATTAAACCTCCTCTTAATGTTCTTTGTTCTAGAGAGAATAGTCCCTGTATTCACTCCACATAACTGGATATATAATTGTGGTGAATTTCCTCGTTATCCTCTTTAAAGCTTTGGCTGGATTTTCTGCTCCTGATCATGTCAGGCAGGTTTGGCAACAGGAGCAGTAAACATTGCTAGAAAAGCCAGACCACGTTTTCTGTTTACGTAAACACATAAAGTGATTGCCCTTCCACCCTCACCCCCCCCCCCCCCCCCCCCCCCCCCCCCCCAATTAGTTCAAGGCATGAACATAATTGCATTCATTAACATATCATTCTCTGGCAATCACACTTGAATCACCTTTTCCCCACTCCCCTATCCCACATCCCATCCCATCAGAAAATCTATTCATCTCGATGTGACAGCAGAGCAGCCTCAAACCGAACAGGTCTCCCACAGCTTGCACTTGGTGAGCAGACCTCCCAAGAGAGCTCAGATAAGTACATTATCAGAGCAGAGAAGATCATGCCTGGAGAACTACCTGGCAGTAATGGGAGCAGAAGATGGGGGTGTTGGGAGCCAAGATGAACTTTACACTGGGGGGACCTTTAAAAATGGCAGCCAAATCATTGAGTGTTATGAGGGAGGGCAATTTAGACTTCACCATACCAGCAATACATTTTGGGACCTGCCTCTTGATATTTTATTCCCCAAGTCCTGTACTATACAGCAGGGAAATGGCGATTCAACACCACTTTTCCATTCCACTATCAGCCTTTGCTGATTTCGGGGAACTCTCATCCTTTGACAGATATCTTAAAGTGTGGTTCACGAAACTGAAGACAATACTCCAGCTGATGTCCATCCAATGATTTATAAAAGTTTAATGTAACTTTTTGATTTGATTAGGATTTGATGCGATTTATTGTTATATGTATTAACATACAGTAAAAAAGTATTGTTTCTTGTGCGCTATACAAACAAAACATACCATTTGTAGAGTAGGAAACAAGAGAGTGCGGAATGTAGTCTTATAGTTATAGCTAGAGTTTAGAAAAAGATCAACTTAATGCAAGGTAAGTCCATTCAAAAATCTGCCAGCAACAGGGAAGAACTGTTCCTGAGTTGGTTGGTACATGACCTCAGAATTTTATATCTTTTTCCCGAAGAAAGAAGATAGAAGAATGTTCCGGTGAGTGAGTCCTTGCTTTTGTACTTTATGTCACTCTTTTTAAAGCATATGCCTTTTTAAACAGCCTTACCATCTTGTTCTGCTGCATTGAATGATTTGTGTATGTGAACCCTTAAGGTCCCCATGTAACTCCGCCCCTTTCAAACTTTTACCTTTTAGTTTATATTGGCTTGAACCTTTGGTCTCACCGACGTCCTACTCCCACCTGGATTTCCCGCCAGTGAGGGATGCATTCAATGGGAAACCCTGTTGACAACAGCAGGACCAGAAGATCATGCTGATGGCCAATGGAAAGCCACCTCTTGTCGCCACATTGCTCAATAAATCCCACCATTGGCTCTCCTGCTACTTCCTTGCAAAATACATCACTCCAAATTTCCTTTTCTTAAATTCCTTCTGCTATGTGTGATGGTAATAGTGCAATTGATATGGATAAATAATTTTTTGGGTTAAAGGAAAATGTTTAAAAATTCAAATTTACGCTACTATCAGTTCATGTGTCTGAGGGGAATGCAACTCCTTGAATGCTTGGAGAGCAAGATAATTATTCAGCGTAGCCTTGCAAATAGTTAAGTACAAGTAATTGACTTTTGTTTACTTAAGTTGTCTGGAGATTTCAAATTATAGTGATTGATGTGGTCATGTGATGATGTTATTTATGAGAAGAGAGAAAAAAGCTTTTGGAGTAAGCAATTTAGATTGTAGCTAAAGCCTAGTTGAAGGTGGAAGGACTGTGTAGACTTCTGGAACTCTATCACTTTCTAAAAACTTCAAGATTGTCTACAGTAATTATACCAAGTATATTTATGGTTGCTAACTATACTTAAAATGGCTTCTACATCTATAAGAGAAATGTTGCTCATTTGGAATGGAAACATGAGCAGTTAAAATTAAAATTGTTTCCTTTTCATTTCAAATATGGTTCAACTCTTAATAGGTTATTTCATTTGTTTAGGATATATTTTAACTATTGTTAAATAAAGTTTTTAAAGATCCCTAAATTAACAGTGGAATCATTCCTGGAAGCAAATATCCTTTCCTCACATTTATGCCAAAATAAAAAAATTGCTGGAGTCTAGTCTGGCTTCCTAATATAACTTGGGGTACTAGTCTGGGAGCCTAACACATGTATTCATCCACTTCAATAGCCTGAGATTTGTTATTTTCCTTACTGTTGACAACATTTCTGAATTTTGGGCAATTTGTAAAATTTTTAAGTTATGCACTGTACATGAGTTATTAATGTGTCAATGACATGTATCACAACTCACCTTAACAACTTTAGTCCCACCGACATCATATCCCCACCAGGATTTCCCGCCAGTGAGGGATGCATTCAGTGGGAAACCCTGTTGACAACAGCAGGATCAGAAGACCCTGCGCTTGGCCAATGGCAAGCTACCTCGTGTCAGCACATTGCTCAGTAAATCCCACCCATTGGCTCTCCTGCTATTTTCTTATAAAATACATCATTTCAAATTTCCTTTTTTTAAATTCCATCTGCGTTGTGTGATGGTAATAGTGCAATTGATAATTGCAACAATCACAAGTCATCCTAACAACTATCTTTCAGGTATATTTCTCCTGTCTGGAAAAACACTGTCCAGCACTATTCTCTACTTTCCTCCCCAATTCAATATCCACACACCCTTTTTAATTTTGCAAGCTAATATGATCTAACATGTTGAGAACTTACAGGAAATTCCTGATTTTAAATGTGTTGAAGCAGTAGAAAATTACAGCAGTAAGCAAAAAAGTTTGGAGTAAGCCAAAATCAGAGCGCTTATTTAGCTTGGTTAGAATACCATAATTGGAGTAATGATATAATTTGCTGAAATATTAATTACAGTACAATAGATGCTTGCAGTTGATTGCATGATAGTAATCATGATTCTCATTACATTGTAAATGGTAAAATCAAGATTGAACAATGGCCTTGTATCCTTCACTGCTATGTTAATTTTATTAAACAAATCAGTTTATTTTTATTTTATCTTTTGATCCCATATTAAATCAAAGAACTGCAATAATTTAACATAGGCCTTAATTATAGTAAAATCATATTTTATACAACAAGCCAACATTGGAAAAATATTAAGATAGTGATCATCATAACTCAGTTGATTAAAAATGATAGATTGTAGAACATTTTCCTATTTTACTATGCTAATTTTGTCAGATTTGGTTTAACTGATCTTATGTAGTGAAAGCATCACAGTAGAGGCATTGTCATGAGATCATTTAGTGTCATGCAACTATATTCAAAACCAGAAAAAACATCTTGTAGACATTCAGATGCATGTTAAATCTTCAATGGCAGAAAAAAAGATTGAATATGTAAAAGAGTTTGGGTAACATCGCAAACCACAGAACTGAAAATTGAGCAGTTTGGAAACATAAATGGAACTTGACTTCAACCCTGTCAGGGTACACGTTCATGGATTCAAAAAACTTGCCAATATCTCACCCACGCAACTATTGGTCCAAGAATTTAGATAAGGCAAATGTTCTGTTTAATTATCTGGGACATCACAGTTGAATTGAAAATGTTACTATAGCATGTGCATATTGCCAAGCAGCCTGGTAGTGATAAGGTATCTGAGGAAGGGCACTGGAAGTGCAGTCACAGTAGATAAAAGCAGTAGAGCACTTCAATGAATAAACAGTGTAAGCTATCAACTATGTCTTCATTCACACATAACTATACAGCATTATATGGTTTTGGGAGCTGGTCGCAGAGATTCCGGCACATCGATCTGTTCATTTTTGATGAGAATGTCACTGACAGCTGGAATGAAATCCAAATAAATGGCACATCTACTGCTTTGTCCGACAAATCAAAGTAAGTTCAAGCATACACACTGTTGAACCTGGTGGACCCAGAGGCAATGGAGAAATTGGAATCTTTCGCATTCCAGGAGGGGGAAGACAAAGAAAATCCTGAGATACTGTGAAAGAAATTTGATCAAATTTGCATGCCTGTAAAAAAAAATGTAATCATGGATCAATGCATTTTCAATACTGCTTGTCAGAAACCCAATGAGTTGATACAGTTGTATGATTCAACACTGAAAAGTCTGGCAAAAGCGAATTTGTGCTCTGACTGAAGAACCTGTTAGAGGGTGTGTAGTCTGTGAAAAACACAGCAACAGTGTGTGCAATGAGTTGTTCCATGGAAAAAAGATGTTGGAATCTGTTATTAATATTTGCATGCTGAATGAACAGTCTGACAGGAGCACTAAGTCTGAAGTCTTTTCAATATGAAACACACCCTGCTTAAACTGCAGTGGCCAGCACCCACAAAAAAAGCAAATGTTTTGCAGTTAACAAGCACTGAAATAACTATGGATCTATAACACTTTGCCAAGTGTTGTAGATCAAAGTAGACAGACAACCTCAAGCCATATCAACCAGCAACTGTTACAAGACATGTTGTAACCAGCTACCTCCCTGAAGCTCAGCATGTAAACAAAGTGAATGAGCTGCAGATGAAACAAAACCTGGAGATCTTGGAAGCATTCTACTATGAAAGTGTTGACCTCGTTGAAAAGGATGAAATATTCACAACACTCAACATTGTTCATAACAATGTCAAACTGAAAGTCAGAATTGATACTGGGGCAAAATGTAATGTTTTGTTAAATCTGCTGCTGAAGAAAATCGCTTCTTGGCCTTTTGGTTAAGATAACTGTACTATCAACATGCTGTGCTTAGTTGATGTCATTAGGTTACATTTTAGCTTCATCTGAAACAATTTTTAAAAGCAGCATCTTGGTCTTTTGGCTAAGATGCAAATGAAATCAAGTCTTAGAGGAGGAGCTTTACCTACTCCAATCATCTTGGATCATGTAGATCAAGCCCAAGACAGGAGGTGAGAGCCCTGTCTTGTCAAATTGGATAGGGAATGTTTCAACTTGTTAAAACTCTGAATTGGACTTTATTTGATTGAATTGGAATAAAAACAAAAAAAAAAGAAAATCAAGCCCTGTGCTTCACCTGATTCTACCAACAAATTGAACCTTATTGCATACAGTACAGAGGCCGTACATACAGAAAACAGAGTCATATCCAGGGCAAGTTTCAGATCCCTGCAGTAGACTTGTATGTTAAACCACTGCTGGGTCTTCCTGACAGTATTGCATTGGAATTAATTCACCTTGGACAGGCATGCAAACCTTAAAGCAACAAGTATCAGGGATACAGGAATATAGAAGCCGGTTTGACTGATGTTATGGGGAAATTATCTGTTATCTGTCACATGAAGCTAGATGATTGAGTGCCATCTACTTACTATGCTCCAAGAAGAGTATCCCTGGCCATGAAACAGAAGGTAATAGATGAACTAGACAGATTGACAACATTGGGTGTTATGTTCCCATGCATGAAGCCATGGAACGGGACTTCGCAATAGTAGCTGCAGTGAAGAAAGAGAGCATGGTCGGAAGCTGCATTGAACCAATTCATCCCAACAAAACACTTCTGACCTTCACCATCCAATAAATACAGCTGAACAAGTCACAGTGGACGTGCCCAATGCCAAAGTTTTCAGTATTGTGCGTACAAAATATGGTTTTGGCAAATCCTGTTTGATGAAGAATTCTCGAAGCTTGTGATGTTCATGTTTCCAGTAGGCAAATTCAGATTGCTACAAATGCCCGATGGTATTTCCACCTGTAGTGAGATCTTCCAAACATCCATGGAAAAGCTATGTGCAGGGCAAACTTGTGAAATCATCATTGATGACAATCTAATTTGGAGATGCACATTGGAGGAGCATGATGAACATCTGCTAATAGTCACCAACAGAATCAGAACCAGACATTTGAAGCACAACCCCGCCAAACTAAATTCAGGGTCAATGGGGTACACTAGTGGGCCACTTGCTGATTGTGACAGTGTGATGCCAGATCCATGTGAGATAAATGTTATCAGGCAAAGGTGGATCTCTCTCTGAGAACTAAACTGAAACACCCAAAGAGGAGTACCTCACCCTATAATCTGTAAAATGTGTGTGTGAAGTGATGTGACCTATTCTTCAGCAACTTCTAATTGTTAAATGAAAAAAACCCTGACAATCACTCTAAAATCAATGTTACAATTTATTTATCTGACCAACAGTGAACAAATTAACTAAATCACTAACAAATTGAATAAATCCCTTCTGTTAACTACTCCCAAATAAAACAAGATTCTATGATATGCTGTTCAAATAAATGCAATTCCCACTCTCATTAACAAAAACATAATTTAGTCATTCTCTAAATTACAGGTTTTGTGCCTTCTGGAATATTTCTGAATATTCTGGCCTTTTTCTGTTGATTCTCTGTCTGGAATTTCTTTCTTCCTTGGTATTATTTCTATCTAGATGGTGCTTTCTCTAGGACGTAGATGACACTATGAGAGCCAGCGGTTCTCTCTTGAGAGAGAACTGGGAGCTGTTAGTTCTGCTACGTAGTAGTTGTTCTGTTTAATTCTTTCAAACTCTATATAGGTCTGACCTGGTTCCTTTCTTGCATTTCTGAACCATTGTTTGTATGCTTCTGGTACCAATTCATAGGCACTCAAAATAACCTTATTTTACTTCATATTCTCCTGAAACTTCATCTGGCAGTGCTACAAACATCTCAATAGCCATGCCTAAATTTTGTCTGAATTAACATTACCAGCACAGCTTTTGGGCAGTTCACCTGTGTAGCCAATTTCTCAAAGCAAATGAAAAAAGTTTCTACATCTTTTTCATCAAATTTTGGTAATGTTTGGACTTATTTATGTGTATCTTTATCAGTTGGTTGGCCACAATGAGTTTGCCCATCATCTCTTCTATCTTGCACTTTTACTTCTCTCATTAGAAGTCTTTTTGCTTCAAGTTCCAAGTTTATTTTTTCCCTTTCTTTATCTTCTGTTTGGGCTTTCCTTTCCTTTTCTCTTTCTTCTGTCTCTTTTTTCCTTTCTTTCAACTCCAGCCTTATGAGTTCATTTTCTAACCTCAATTGTCTCATCTGCAATTAATTTTTTTTTCTAACTCCACTGCACTTGACTGTTTCTCTGATATACCTGAATGCTTCTCTAACCTCATTACAATGTCAGCTTTCCTATTATCTCTGGTTAAACCCAATTTTAGCTAGTTTACAAGTATCATCTTTTTCTGTCTTTCTAAACTTTCTTGACAAATTTGGGAAGCATCTGCAATCCCCATAACCTCTTCAACATATTAACAGCCATTTCCCCACTTTTGATATAACCAACAACAAGCAACCAAAATTGAACAGGTTGTCCACTTCTCACTTAAGGTTTATTTAAAGATCTTAAAAATGAGCCCCCTCTTCTGTTTTAAAGCAGAGGCGGAACCTCTTTCTGAGAACTAACACCAAAACACTCAGAGAAGTACCTCACCCCATAATCCGTAAAAAAAAAAAGTGAGGTGGTGTACGAAGCAACTTCTAGTAGTTAAGTAAAAAAATAAGTCCCTGAAACTACTCTAAAATCAACATGTAACTATTTATTTATCTGTGAACAAATGAATAAACTGTTAACAAACTGAATAAATCCCTTCTAACTATTCATTATTCTTGAATGAAACAAGATTCTAATGGTACGCAAATAAATACAATTCCCACTTAATAATAAAATAGAATTTAGTCACTCTCTAAATTAAACTAGATTTTTGTGTTTTCTGGAATAGTTTAGGCTTTTGATTCTTCTGTCTGGAACTTTTTTCTTCTTTGGTACTTTGGTACTTTGCTATCTAACTGGTGCTTTTTCTAGGTAAGAAGTCTCATAACATCAGGTTTAAGTCCAACAGGTTTATTTGGAATCACAAACTTTCAGAGCATTGCTCCTTTATCACACTCATCTGAAGAAGCAGTGCTCTGAAAGCTTGTGATTTCAAATAAACCTGTCGGATTTTAAACTGGTGCTGTGAGACTTCTTACTGTGTGCACCCGAGTCCAACACACGCACCTCTACCTCAGTGCTTTCTCTAAAATGTAGATGAAGCTATGAAAGCTAGCGATTCTCTCTCGAGAGTTGAGACCTGAGAGCTGTTAACTCTGGCAGGTGGCAGTTGCTCTCCCTCTTTGTCCCACTACCCCCTTCTTTAATACCTGTGATGACAGATCAATATTTCCCATAGTAGGGTTGGTTCTAGGTTATCAAAACTATCAGCTTTAAATTTAATGGGTTTTTAGTATCTAAGTGCCTGATTCAAATTGACAGGCTAAATTCAAAAACCTGTTGTCTTGATTAAAAACTATTGCTTGGCCTTTTGATACTAATGATTCAGTTTGGTCTCTCTATATACTTGCATTCTAAATCTCTAAGTACAGAAAAAGCACCATCTTTTAACAGGACTATGCAATGCTTTTCCCCCTAACGTTTTACAATTTTACCAACACTAAGTGCTAATCTCCTACCTCCCAATCTACAATTACTCTAAGCAACTTTGCAACACAAAACAATATAGCAGATGTTCACTTCTGATAACAAAAATGCGCTGCAGTGTTCCCTTGGCATGAAAACTTACTAACATTGATTCCTTGCTAAGTGAATTGATTGCACCCATATGTCAACTTCTCCACCAGGATGAGGAAAGGCGCTGGCAGGAGCACCATAACAATGCATTCAACATACTCAAGGACCTACTTTCAGCCCTTCCAGTGTTACGATGCTCTGATTTCCAAAAACCTGTAAGGTTGTCAGCAGATGAGTCTTAGCATAAGCTTGGCCTCTTTTAGGTACAACACAGAGAAATTAACTACTGCTTATGCATTGGCTGGGAATTGAACCTGTGCCTCCCGCGTGGCAGGCAAGAATTCTACCACTGAACGACCAATAGCATAGTCTTGGAGCAGTGTGGCAGAATAGCAGGCCAGTGGCCTTTGCACCAAGAAGTTTCACTGACACTGAAACTTGCTACACCCAAATTAAGAAAGAACTCCTCATTCTTATCTCTGTCTGCCAGGAATTTCATGACTTAGATAACGAACATGGTATCGTTGTTTAAAAAGGGTAGTAGAAATAACCCTGGTAATTATAGCCAGTAAGTTTGACGTTTGACGTCAGTGGTAGGGAAGTTATTGGAGAGGATTCTTAGGATGTATACACATTTAGAGCGTTGCGGTATGATTAGGGGTACACAGCATGGTTTTGTTAAGGGAAGGTCGTGATTTATAAATCTGGTAGAATTGTTTGAGGAGGTGACAAAAACGGTCGACAAAGGACGAGCCGTTGATGTTGTCTGTATGGATTCCAGTAAAACATTTGACAAAGTCCCTCATCGTAGGTTGATTGAAAAGGTTAATGGAATACAGGGACAGGTATCTAGATGGATTAATAACTGGCCTGATAATAGGAGACAGAGAGTAATAGTGGAAGAGTCTTTTTCTAGCTGGAGGTCGGTCACTAGCGGTGTGCCACAGGGCTCAGTACTGGGACCTCTTCTATTTGTAATATACATAAATGACTTAGAAGTGGGAATACATGTGTGATCAGCAAGTTTGCAGATGACACGAAGGTGGCTGAACATGCAGACAGTGAGAAGCAGTGTCAGGCTGTACAGCAGGATATAGATAGGCTGGTGTATTAGGCAGATAAATGGCAGTTGGAATTTAATGATGATAAATGTGAGGTGATGCATTTTGGGAGAAATAATGTAGGGGGGAGTTTTATGATAAAAGGTAGATCTATTAAGAGTATAAAAACACAGAGGGACCTGGGGGGTGCAAGTGCACAAGTCTTTGAAGGTGACAGTACAGATGGAGAAGGGTTACGAAGAAACCTTATGGTATGCCAGCCTTTATAGGAAGGGATATAGAGTATAAGAGCTGGTGTTTCATGTTGCAGTTGTATAGAATATTGGTTAGACCTCATTTGGAGTATTGCGTCCAGTTCTGATCGCCTTACTACCGGAAGGACACGGAGACTCTGGAGGGAGTGCAGAGGAGCTTTACCAGGATGCTGCATGAAATGAAAGGACTGGGTTACGAGGAAAGATTGGGCAAATTGGGGCTGTTTTCCTTCGAAAGACGGAGAATGAGGGGAGATCTAATAGAGATGTATAAGATTATGGAGGGTAGAGATAGAGTAAACAGTGGTAAGCTTTTTCCTAGATTAGAAACAAATATTACGAGGGGCCAAGGGCTTAGGGTGAGGGGGCAAGGTATTTGGATGTTAGAGGGAGGTTTTTCACACAGAGGGTTGTGGGGGTATGGAATGCACTGCCAAGTAAGGTGGTTGAGGCAGGCACGCTGGAGTTTTTAAGGGATACTTAGATAGGCACATGAGCTTAATAGAGTTGGAGGGGTATAGGACACTGTTTTAAATAGGGATCAAGAGCCTTGGGACATTCCTGGGAATCAATTGATTCCTATGGACCTTCCAACATATTTGTTTTACCTTTGAGCTTCTGGGGATTCCCTTGAATGTTTGCATAAGGTGTGCATGTTATTCATATTTTTCTCTTTAAATCCACAGGTGCTTCGATCCGCCTTGTCATCCAACAAGGAGCATACTCGCAATGGGTCATGCAAGGGCTGCTCTTGGATGTTTCGAGAGTAGCCTAGTGCTCCACATCGTTAGTGTACGCTTAAACTGGACCAGCTCATGGGTAACATGACAGCTCAGTGACTATCACTGTTTGCTGTGCAGATACATGGATTTTAGGCCAGTATCTGTGGGAGTTTGTGCATTCTCCCTAAGCTCGCGTGGGTTTTCTCCGGGTGCTCCAGTTTCCTCCCATACCCCAACGATGTGCTCTTAGGCTGATTGGTGTAACAAATTGTCCCTAAATTGTCTCCTCTCAATCTGGTTTCCAATGTGGAGTACCATAAGCATAGACAAGGGTCATGAGTGGAAGAGGGAACTCACAATGTTAAAATGGTGATGTGGGCTCGTTGGGCCGAAGGACCTGTTTCCCCCGTGCTGTGTTGTTCTTTGTTCTTTGACTTCATTTATGGCAGCCTGCCATCGTTGAAATTGTTCACCAGCCACTCATCACTGTTTTCAAAAAGCTCTTCCATACTGTATAACCATATCTGCAGCAAATGATACTTAAGCTCCAATGATACAACCTCAGTATGACCTAAAGCATGCTGAGCACAAGGAAGCCATGGATGTTATGACAATTCAAGTGTTGTCATTCCAGAGAACTGATGAACTCAAAGCTGCCTTGCAAACAGATTACACATGCGAGCAACTCCACAACATCATCATAAACAACTAACCTGCAAAAGCGAAAGAACTCTGAGCTCTGCATTTTTATGGCATGAGAGAGGAGTTAAAAATGGAAGATGCATTAATACTGCCCAACCAGGGGCTCATAATCCCTCACTTTCTGCAGAAATACTACACCCAGCAATTTCACTAGGGCACCCCAAAAGAAAGCGACAAAGTATAGGGCAAAAGAGACTATACACTGGCTGTCAATGTATGGTGACATAGAGAGGGAGGTATCCAAATGTGCAGCATGCAATGCGCTCAAGCCTCATTGAATTAAAGAACAACCATACCTTCCTGAGATTCCAGACCTTCCATGGTCTGTCATTGCAGTAGATGTTTCTGACTGGAATGGGAAACTGCATCCTGTCCTCATTGATTCGCTCTCAGGATAGTTTGAAGTTGATTACTTATCTGACATGGAGAGCACTAGGGTAATCCGGAAGCTGAAGAGACAACTTGCTATGCATGACATTCCTCAAAGGCCAATGACAGACAACACCAGGCAGTTTGTATGCAGGGTGTTCAACGACTTTGCACACAGGATTTTGAATACGTTGCAATCAGGCCCTTTTATCCACAATTGACTGGCTTGATGGAGTATACAGTGCATTCAGCAAAGCATTTCCTCATGAAGTGCTGCCGTGACAACGCAGACTTTTATGCAGCATTGCTTAATCTGCGCAACATGCCAAGGGAAAGTCTGCCCTCACCAGCACAGAGAATGTTCTCCAGATGCATGGCCAGGATCATGATCTCTGTTGCCAAACCCAAAAAGCAGCCTAAAATAGAAACAAACGTGAAGGAAGCTTTATGAATCAATGGAAAAGAGGGAAGAAATACTATGGTTGCAGTGCCCACAAACTTCGGCCTCTGGAACCGGGTAAGATGGGCAGAATGCAAATTTTACATTATGCTCACCAATCCAATAGTTACATGGTCACCTTAGGTGGTGCCATTTTTATATAAGGCAACTGGCATCAGGCTGAACCAACTCCGCTAAGTGCTACAAAGGCTAATATACCAAGTTTGCACTCCTTGTCTCTTACATCAGTTGAGATAGCTGGAGGCTATTAAGCCCATTTTGACTGTAGTAGCTTTTTGGAAGAGCTAGCCAATTAATCCTCCACCCTTAAATAAGAATTAGGAGCAGGTGTAGACTACAAGACCCATCAAGGCTACTCTGCCATTCAATAGGATCATGCCTGATCTTAGGCTTTGATTCCATTCCCTACCAGCTCCCAATATTCTGGAATTCTGAGAGACCAAAAGATGTCTATACCAGCCTTAAATACATTAAATTTAATCCCACAATTTTCCTCCAATTATGTATCCAATTCTTTCTAAATGTTATTACTGAATCTGCTTCCAATAACCTTTTAATGCTACAATTATAACTCAATATAATTGATTTTTTTTAAGGAGGTAGCAAAGAGAGGCAATGACTGTAACTTATTTGATATAGTCTGCATAGATTTTAGCAAGGCTTTTGATAATGTCCCAAATGGCAAATGGCCAGAAAAATAAAAATTTATGGAATTCTAGGGAAAGTGCTAAATTGGATCCAAAATTGGCTCTGTGGTAGGAAAGAAAGAGTAATGGTTGATAAATGTTTTTGAGACTGGAGAAAAGGCCGAGGAGACATTTAATTAAGATACAAAATGATGAGGAGCCTCAATAAAGATGATAGGAGTGATATTTTTGTTTTAGCAGAGGGGTCAATCAGAGATCAGAAAGTTAATATAATTGGAAGAAAGATGTGAGGGGAGTTGAAAAATGTTTTTCACCCTATGGCTGGTTGAGGTCTGAAAGTTAGTCTATGAAAGACTAATGAAGACAGAGAAGCTAATTAAATTTTAAAAAATTTTTCGATATGCACTTGACGTGTGTGGTAACCTCCATGGCTCTGAACCAAAAACTGGGAAGTGGGATTAGCAGGATATTTTTTCTTTTGGCTGTGCACAGACATGACCTGAAATGCCTCCTTCTGTGCCATAAATTTTCTATGTAAAAAATTTCCAATCTCACCTCTGATTCTTTTGTCAGTTATTGTAAATCTGTGACCTCTGTTTACCAACCTTTCTGTCACTGGGAACAGTTTCTGCTTATTTCTTCTACCAAGACCCCACTGATTTTGAGCACCTCTATTAAATCTCCCCTTATACTTTATGCTGTAAGGAGAATAACCCCAGCATTTCTAGATGCTCTATGTGACTGAAGTTTCACATTATTGCTATAAATTTAGTAACTCTTTTTCTAAGGCGTTGATGTCTTCCTTAAAGTGTCATGTACAAAAATGAACAAAATAACCAGATAACCTTATACAAGAGATTTATAAAGGTTTAGCAGAATCTTCTTGTTTTTGTACTTCATGATTCTGTTTCGAAAGCCATGGCTTCTGTTAGTGTTTTTTAACAGCCATTTCAACTTGCCTGCCACCTTCAAAGATCTATATGCTTACAACTCAAGGGCACTCTGATCCTGTAACCCTTTAAAATTGTATCATTCATTTATATTGCCTTTTCTCATTCTACTTTCCAAAAGGCAACACTTCACACTTCACTATGTGAAACTTTGTCTGCCATGTGCCTCTTCATTTCACTAGTTTGTCTCCTTCTGAATTCTTGTCATTATCCTCCTCACTTTTAACAACATTGCTGACTTGTGTCATTTGCAAACTTTGAAAAGATATCCTATACATCCAGGCCCTAAACATTGATATTTATTAAATAGAGCAGTGGTCCTTGGAATCATCACTTTGTACTTCCTGTACTTGTCTTAAAAAACAACCATTCATCTTCGCTTTCAATCTTGGCCAATTTTATATCCATGCAGGCGTTGCCCATTTAATCTCATGGACTCCATTTGATACAGCATGTTCGATAATTGCTTGATTTTACATTGAAATTGTAGTAGCAGAAAATCTAGTTGAGAAATTTTAATGTTAAGCAGTAAAAATCTGAAGTGAGCCAAAATCTTAAAGCTAAAAGCTTTGTCACAGAATAGATTTCTATTTGCTATTATTGGAAAACCATAATTGGAGCAATTACATGATAGACTCTTACAATTGTATTAATTACAGATTAACAGATGTTTGAGGTAGTTAAAAGATTGTAATCTTATGGTTTTGATTATTTTAGAAATGGTAAATTTAAAATTGAATTATATCCTACGGCCTCCATTTTTTATTCTTCACAGCCAACTAGTAGGTCATCTATTGGCTGTCAAGTAATTCCAAATGTGAAATGAAGCAAACTAACTTGGGTTGATCTTAACTTCACATTCATGTAAACCAAATGATAACAAGTCAACTGCCCATTTAATATTCACCCCTAACAATGAAAGTGAAAATCAGGGGATGACTTGTATTAATGTGCAATGTTAAAATTTACTCCAATGTGACAAAAGATTGTTCAAACTTGTAATAGACCTAATTTACAAAAGAGGAGACTATATGATTGACGCAAGATAAAAATGCTGATATTAGGGTACATGAGGGTATCATATGAGGTAAATATTTTTCTGACACAAATATTTACATACCATTTCATAAAATATGTTCAAGATGCAAAAAAATTGTTATTCTTTCTTCCCTAACGTTATGTATTCCCTTTTGGACACATCACGTTATTAACATGCATCAAGAAAAGCAGTGATTTTACTACTAACGCCAAGGAAACATGTTCTTCCAGTTTGGAAAACAACTGTTCACAACCATTCTGTTTCCTATTTCTCAGCCAGTTTCATATAAATATTGCCATTGTTTCTTTCAGTCCAGAGCTTCCACTTTGTTGACAAGCCTATAATGCGGCATTTTATGAAATGCTTTTTGGATGCCATACTTTTTAAACATACTTGACAGTATTTGCTTACTTTATTTATTCTCTGCCCTCCCAACCCAAAACTTTCTTACTTTTTTCTCTTATGTACACACTCATCTTTTTATTCCCCTCATAATAGATTTGTAGCTCTTGATAAACTAAGCAGGTTCTTCCTTAAGGTTAAGTCTCCAGTGACTAGTACCTGAGCCATTCTTAGTGGAGCACACATGGGCTACAGATAACTTAATCTTCCGTATCGGAGATCTCCATCAGGACATCTCAAAACATCCTCCCTTTAGCGCCATGTGAGTAATCATTTTTATCAATTATCCACAAACTTTGGTTCAGAAGGTGGCAATCTTGCTCTTTGAGACAGTAGGCTGAAGATTGAAATCCCTCTTTAGCTTCAGCACAAAAGGCCATCACTGGCACTCCTGTAGAGTGCTGCATTATTAGAGGTGCAGTATTTCAGGTGAAGTTGAATTGAGGCCTTCTTCTGCCCTTTATGATTGCCATAAAAGATCTCACAGATTATTTCAAAAAAGTACAGATTAGGTGGATTGGCCGTGCAAAATTGTCCCTTAGAACTCAAAAGCATATAGATTAGATATATTAGCCATGGTAAATGCACAAGATTATAGGGAAAGGACAGAGGGGACGGTCTGTGTGGGATGCTGTTTTGGAGAGTGGCTCAAACTTGATGGGCTGAATGGCCTGTTTCTGTTCTATAACAGTTCTATGGGTTTTAAGAGCAGGGGAGTTAACCCTGATGCCTTGGTCTACAATTACCCCTGAATCCACATCACAAAAGCAGATTATCTTGTCATCATCACACTGCTGTTTGTGGGCGTTTACGATAAACTCAAGTCTTTTTCTTTTTTTCAATACCTTGAAAAAGGTTTCTGTTTGACACTTTGCCTGCAATGTATGTAATTTTCTGACACGTACCTTGCAGCTATTAATTTGTAAATATTTTGTTGGGTGTCACAGTGCTTACTGGAAGAGGAGAAGAAACTGAACTCCAAATGCACACACTCAAACAGACATTTGTCCATAAGTTCCAGGAAGAAAGGTAAGCCTGTGGCAAACTACTTGGAGGCATTTCTAACAGACATAATCAATTTTATGAGTAAGGTTAATGATTATTCAGAATTTTTTTAATATTACAAAGTTATATTTTTTAGCTGCACACAAACAATGCATAATATATTCAGGTGTGCAAGCTATCAGCAAAAACTTGTAATGATATAGTCAATTTCTAAATAATATTTGCTTTTGAATTTTATGTTGTTGTTTATGCTGTGAACATGCTTAGCACTGTAGATGAAATATGACGTAAGTGAAAATGTTCCTTCCCATTAGCCCCATTCGTTGCCAAGCATAGAATTGAGCCATATAAACTGAGGTTTTGGGTTGAATCCCTGACCTATATTGAGTTAACTCATCTCAACCAAATTAACAGTTTCTTCAGCACCCAGGACAAGCAGGAAGAAAACAAATCAGGCAGGATTTCATCTTTAACAGTGATTCATAGAATCTCCACAATGGAAAAGGAGGCCATTCGACCCATTGAGCCTACAATGACAATAATTTCACCAGGCCCTATCATTGTAACCCCACCCATTTATCCTGCTAGTCACCCTGACACTAAGGGGCAATTTAGCATGGCCAATCAAACTAACTTGCACATCCTCAGGGATCAGTGCTGGGATCTTTACTGTTTGTAATATATATAAATGATTTTGAGGAAAATGTAATTGTTTTGACTAAGTTTGCGGACGACACAAAGGTTGATGATTTGCGGATAGCAATAAGGGCCATTAGAGGATACAGCAAAATATAGATCGATTGGAGACATGGACGAAGTGATGCAGATGGAGTTTAATCCGGACAAATGTGAGGTAATGCATTTTGGAAGGTCTAATAAAGATAGGAAATTTACAGTAGATGGCAGAACCCTTAAGAGTATTGATAGGCAGAGGGATCTGGACATACAGGTATACAGGTCTGAGAGTGGAAACGGTAGTTAAGAAGCCATACACTTGCTTACCTTCATTGGCTAGGCATTGAGTTTAAAAATTGGCAAGTCATGTTGTAGATTTATAGAATCTTGTTTAGCCGCACTTGGAATATAGTGTTCAATTCTGGTTGCCACACTGTCAGAGGATGTGGAAGCTTTGGAGAGAGTACAGAAAAGATTTACCAGGATGTTGTCTTGTTATGGAGGGCATTAGCTACGAGAAGAGGTTGGAAAAACTTGATTTGTTCTCACTAAAACGACAGAGGTTGAGGGGCGACCTGATAGAAGTCTACCAGATTATGAGGGGCATGGACAAAGTGAATAGTCAGAAGCTTTTTCCCAAGGTAGAAGAGTCAATTACAAGGAGGCAGAGGTTTAAGGTGTGAGGGGCAAGGTGTAAAGGAAATCTACAAGGCACACAGAGAATGATGGCTGTGTGGAACTCGCTGCTGAGGCAAGTAGTAGACGCAGATACGATAGTTACTTTTGACAAATACGTAAATAGGATGGGAATAGAGAGATATGGTCCCCAGAAGGATAGAGAGTTTTAATTCAGTCAGGCAACAGGCTTAGAGGGCTGAAGGGTCTGTTTCCGTGCTGCCATTTTCTTTTTTTATCTTTGGACTGTGGGAGGAAAACGGAACACCCGGAGGAGACCCACACAGACACGAAGGAGATTCCACACAGACACTCATCTAAGACTGGAATTAAATTCGGGTCCCTGGTGCTGTGAGGCAGCAGTGCTAATACTGTGCCACTATGCTGCCCTGAGAAGAAGGCCATTATGTCCATCAAGTCTGTACCGACTACAATCCCACCCAGGCCTATTTCCATAACTCTCATTTACCCTGCTAATCCCTCAACACTAGGGTCAATTTAGCATGGCTAATCAATCTAATCCACACATCTTTAGACTGAAATCAGAGGACCCAGAGGAAATTCAAGCAGACATGGGGTAGAAGTGCAAACTCCACACAGACAGTGATCTGAGGCTGGAATTGAACCTGAGTCCCTGGTGTTGTGAGCAGCAGTACTAACCACTGTGCCACTGTACTGGGTTCCTTCTGGATAATGCACATTTGGGTGGGCATCAGATAAGGACAGACTGGGAAAAATGTGGTCCTTCCATGGTCAGATAGATTTCCAAACATCAACTGAAGTGAGGTACTGAAGAGCAGCCAGTGCTCCTGAATCCTGTTAAGCAAAGGTCATGCCTAACTAGCTGGATTGAATTTTTTTGAGGAGGTATCAAAGAGAGTTAATAGGAGCAGCTCATGGATTTTAACAAGGCTTTTGACTAGGTCTTGCATAGAAGACTGGCCAGAAAGAGCCCATGCGATCCAAAGAAAAGTGGTGAGTTCAATCCAAATCTGGTTCAGTGGCAGGAAGCAAATGATAATGGCCAATAGGCATTTGTGATAGGAAGGCTGTTCTCAGTGATGTGCCAGGAGGATCAGTACCAAGTATCTTTCTTTTTGTGGCAAATATCAATGATTTAGACATAAATATAATGGGCATGATTAAGAATTTTGCAAATAATTTAAACATTGTGATTTGATGGTAAAAATGGAGGATAAAGATGGCAAGAAGATATCATAGAACATAGAACATTACAGCGCAGAACAGGCCCTTCGGCCCTCGATGTTGCGCCGACCAATTGAGAAAAAGCAATGACCCTCTAACCTAAACCATTCCCTTTTCATCCATAAACCTATCCACTGACCACTTAAACGCCCCCAAACTTGGCGCATCTACAACTGCAGCAAGCAGGGCATTCCATACCCTTACTACCCTCTGGGTAAAGAACCTACCTCTGACATCTGTCCTATAACTACCACGCCTTAATTTAAAGCTATTGTCCCCTCGTGCTAGCTTTCTCCATCCGAGGAAAAAGGCTATCACTGTCCACCCTGTCTAATCCTCTGATCATCTTATATGCCTCAATATGGTTTCCTCTTAGCCGTCTTCTTTCTAATGAAAACAACCTCAAATCCCTCTCCTCATAAGACCTTCCCTCTATACCAGGCAACATCCTGGTAAACCTCCTCTGCACCCTCTCCAATGCCTCCACATCTTTCTTATAATGTGGCGACCAGAACTGTACACAATACTCCAAGTGCGGCTGCATCAGAGTTTTGTACAGTTGCAACATGACGTTGCGGCTCCGAAATTCAATCCCCCTACCAATAAAAGCCAAGACTCCGTATGCCTTCTTAACAACCTTATCGACTTGATTGCCAACTTTCAGGGATCTATGCACATATACACCGAGATCCCTCTGTTCGTCAACACTGTTAAGAGTCCTACCATTAGCCCTATACTCTATACGTTTGCTATTTCATTTGTAATTCAAAGTGAATTACCTCACACTTTTCCGCATTATACTCCATTTGCCACCTCTTGGCCCAGCTCTGCAACTTGTCTAAGTCAAAGATCAAAAGATCTTTAAAATGAAATTTCTAAATGTTGATGTTCAGAGATATTGGGTGTATCTGTTAAAGGAACACAAAAAGTTAACATGCATATACAGCAAACAATTAGAAAATGAAATGGTTTGGCAGCCTTAATTGCAAGGTGATTGTAATACAAGGACAAAGAAGTCTTGCTAATGAGACCATACCAAAAGTACTGTGCAGATTTGCTCTCTGTATTAAAGAAAAGATCTATGTGCCTTGGAGACAGTATAGTGAAGTTTCACTAGATTGGTTCTTGGGATTGTTCTATGATGAGAGGCTGAGTAAATTGGGCCTTAAACTCTGGAGTTTTAGATGAATGAGAAGTGATCTAACTGAAATATCCAAGATTCTGAAGGAATCTGACGGGACAGATGCTGAGAAATTTTTTCCCTTGTTGTGGAACTTAAAAATACATGGCACAGTTTCAAGATGAGATAAGTGGCAAGTCAAATTCACATTGGAGAATTATGCAATGTTCCATTTGAGGAGGGTAAACAAAATGGTTGGATACTGAGTGATATTAGTTCTGTTATAGTTGGAGCACTTCATACAGTTATGATCACTGCATTACAGGAAGGATGTGATCATGAAAGAAAGAATACAGGGTAGACTTACAAGGATTTGCCTGGAATGGAGAATTTTAACTGCCAGAAACAATTCAATAGGCTGGGGTTGGTTTCTTCGGAACACAAAAGCCAAAAGGGGATCTAATTGAGGTATATAAAATTATGAGGACCTAGATAGGCTGAATAGGATGGACCTAGTTCCCTGAGCAGAGAGACAATAACCAAGAGATATAGATATAAACCAATTGGCAAAATGATTAAAGAAGAATTGAGGAGAAATTTTTCCACTCAGAATGGTGGGATCTCAAACTCACTGCCTGAAATGTTTACAGACCAAAAGCTGGAAAATTGGATGAGGATGGCAAATTGTTTTTTTGTTTGGCACATACACAATGGCCTGACTGGCTTCCTTTTATACTATAAATTCCAATAATTCTATACTCCAACGTATCAGCAGCTAAAGGAGAAGGAGATGGAAAAGTTTTTAAAAAAAGGCAATTTTGCAAATCTGTAGAATCATATGCCTTCTGTTTCAGTCATATCATATATTACTTTATTCGTTTGACAGTAAATTACCAACAACTGTCCTATACATTAAGTAACATACGTTCTCAGTTATTGTCTTGTTTTAATTATAAGGCTATAAAATAATGTGAATACTGATTGTTATCATCTTTTAAAATGTACTTATACTGTTCTATAATGTCACATGCCATGTTTTTACTTGCACAAAATCCAAAACAAGACTAAACCATAAATTCAGAATGCTGTTTTAATTATAAATGATATATGACTACAAATTAATTAAATATTCGGTTGCTTTCTTTCCTTTGATTCACCAGTACCCATGAAAACTGATTAAATCTGCTTGAGCAGCGCGATGGGCCAGGAGACACCAGCCTTTAATGAGTTTCATCTCCCAAATGCTTTTCTTAAAATGCAATCACCTCGGTGCTGGAAATCAGCACAGAGCTGATTATCAATGCCTGGCACCCTGGGACTGTCCAAAGGGTAAAAAGGTACTGCAATTCCAAGGAGCAGCGGGACCTGCTGCCAGTCTGCAATTGGATAACTGGGAGAAGGAGGGAGGGATGGAGGCGGTAATCAAAGCTGGCCAGGGGCTGTTCATAGGGGTGGGAGGGTGGGAGATTGGGGCTAGGCTTGGGGGCAGGAGGTTGGTGACGGGGTGTGCAAGGCCAGCGATAGGGGGCCACTGCACATGCACTGATCTGCGCTCTGTCAAATCGGTGCATGAGGAGTGGCCCATTCAGCACTATTCTGCCAGCCTCTCAGGTGGAAATAGGCCCTGTCCCCTGCTTATCAGAATGAATCATGCTGAAGCACTCTGCCTTGCATAGACTGTTGGAGATTCAGTCTAGTAAGTATGCCCAAAAGACAGGTGGGAAATACTCCTGTTTTTCTGCATGTTGGGAATTCAATTTTGTTTTGGGAGAATCCTGGCCAATATGTCTTATTCAGTATAGACAAAATTCATATGTATGATTAGCTGTGTCTCTTTCAATTTCCACAATGCACTGCGTTATTCAGAGATATTTCTCTTTCATAGTGCAGAATAGAATTGGAGATACTGGTAATGGCACTCTGAATAACTAATATCATGGCACAATGCTGAAGGTACAGTGGGGGCTTGTAAACCACTTCTGTCCCTCACCAGTCCCCAACAACCCACACACACAAGACATGAAAATATTTTTGCTTTTGCCTACATATCTTGTCATTATTTTTGTTCTGTTATCAAGATTTAAATGTTTCCAAAGGCCTATTTTTTGGCACTTATCATAAGGCCTTGTGTGAAAAGGATAATGTGATGGAACTTGCCAATTTTTAGAAAATCTCTTCCATACCTGCGCCACAATCCATAGATATATGAGACTTCATTATTTAATCCTACTACCAGACATTTTGAATCTAGATTGCAAATAACAAAGAAAATTACAACACAGGTACCTTTCTACTCTACAAGCCTGCATGACCATGCCACCTGACTGAACTAAAACCCCCTACCCTTCAGGGGACCATATTCTTCTGTTCTCAACCTATTCATGTACTTGTCCAGGCGCCCCTTAAAATTCACTATTGTATCTGCTTCTACTATCTCCCCTGGCAGCGAGTTCCAGGCACCCACCACCCTCTGTGTAAAAAACCTTGCCTTGTACATTTCCTTTAACCTTGCCCCTTGCACCTTAAACTTTTATCCCCTAGTAATGGACTCTGACTGTCCATTCTGTCCATGCCCCTCATAATCTTGTAGATTTCTTTCAGGTCACACTGCAACCTCTTTTGTTCCAGTGAGAACAAACCAAGTTCCCCCTCATAGCTAACGCCCTCCATACCAGGCAACATCCTGGTAAATCTTTTTTTGTATCCTCTCTAAAGCCTCCACATCCTTCTGATAATGTGGCGACCAGAACTGAACACTATATTCCAAGTGCGGCTTAACTAAGGATCTATAAAGTTGCAATATGATTTGCCAGTTTTTAAACTCAGTATCCCAGCCAATGAAGACAAGCATATCAAATGCCTTCCTGACTACTTTCTCCACCTGTGTTGCCACTTTCAGTGCCCTGTGAATCTGTACATACAGATCCCTTTGCCCATCAATACTCTTAAGTGTTCTGCTATTTACTGTATATTTCCCATCTTTATTAGACCTTCCAAAATGTATTACCTCACATTTGTCCGGATTAAAATCCAAATGCCATCTCTCTGCCCAAGCCTCCAACTGATCTATAACTTGCTGTATCCTCTGATGATTCTCAACACTATCTGCAGATTCACCAATCTTTGTGTCATGTGCAAACTTACTAATCAAATCAGTTACATTTTCCTCCAAACCATTTATATATATTACAGATAGCAAAGGTGCCTTCACTGATCCCTGAGGAATGGCACTTGTCACATCCCTCCATTCAGAAACACATCCTTCCACTGCTACTCTTTGTCTTCTATGATCGAGCCAGTTCTATATCCACCTTGTCTGTTCATCTCTGATCCCATGCAACTTCATCTTCTACACCAGTCTGTCATGAAGGACTTGTCAAAGGCCTTACTGAAGTTCATTTAGACATCGTTCACTGCCCTATCCTCGTCAATCATCTTTATCATTTCCTCGAAAACCTCGGTCACATTAATGAGACATGACCTTGCCTCCACAAAATTATGTTGCCTCTTGCTCATACATCCACTTAATTCCATGTAAGAGTAAATCCTGTTTCGAAGAATTCTCTCCAATAATTTCCCTACCACTGATGTAAGGCTCACCAGCTTGTAATTACCTGGATTATTCTTGCTACCCTTCTTAAACACAGAAACAACATTGGCTATTCTCCAATCACCTGGAACCTCCTCTGTAGCTAGTGAGAATACAAAGACTTCTCTCAAGGTCCCAGCAATTTCTTTCCTTGCCTCTCTCAGTATTTTGGGATATATCCCATCAGGTCCTTGGGACTTGTCTTCCTTAATGTTTTCAAGAACCTCAATATCTCCTTTTGGATCTCAACATAACTCAAACTATCTACACGCCCTTTCCCAATAATAGTGCATTTTCATTGACCCGATTGCAAAACTTCTGGTGTAGAATGTTGAACTGAATTACTGTAACAGCAAGACAGGGTTGATGTGATTCAGGGGTGCGGTACACAAGCAGTTTATGTCCTTTGCTTTCGTGCACTCTCTACCACACAGGTTAGCTGATATGTAGGGAGATTCCAGCTTTGCAGTGAGATAACAATTCGTCCACAGATGCCACATGGAATTAAAGATGTCTTTCTTGCAGGGTTCAAGTTTTGCTGTTGCTACTTAATTCTGGCAAAGGATAGCTTTGCTCCTCTTGGGAATTAAGCTTACAAGGTTCTCCACCAGAAGTTTTGCAATTGGGTCAAGGAACATACACTACATTCAAAATGCCTGGGGGCAGGATTAAGTAGTGCAATCTCATATATCTGTGGATTATGGATGCAGATGTAGAAGAAATTTTCTAAAAATTAGCAAGTTCCAAAACATTGTCCTTTGCACATAGGGTCTTATATGTGCCAAAAAACAATATTTTAATTTTGCTGCTGCTGCAGTAGGACATCATGCAAAGTACAGAGACAAAGTACTGAGCTGCTGAGAACATTTCATACCCGTGTTGCTGCAGAACTAGTAACATACACATTGTTACAATGCACAAATAATGTTGCACATGCATTTTGCAATTCGACCTGCCAAGCACACTGCGACAAATGTTGTTTGCATGCTGCATGTGCATGGACTCGTATAAAATGACACGTGTACAAAAGCAAAACACTAGTTGTTGGAAACATTAAGTTAAGAACAGACAATGCTGGAAAATACTCAACATCTGACTTTGTAAGCAAATATCAATGATAACCCACTATTCAACTGTGGCAGGAGTAAAACAGACTTGGTGTTTCAAGTTGATGGCCTTTCATCAGAACACCGAAAAGTTGGAAATATGACAGGTTTGAAGCAAGAGAAAAGCTATGTGTGTTTGAGGGTGAGGGTGTAGGGAAGGTGGAAAGAGAACAGAAGGAAAGATAAGGTGGAAAACATGAAGTGAAGATGCTGGCATTGGACTGAGGTGGACACAATAAGAAATCTCACAACACCAGGTTAAAGTCCAACAGTTTTATTTGGAATCACGAGCTTTCAGACCACTGCTCCTTCATCAGGTGGATGGAAGTAGGTTCACAAATACAGCATATATAGGCGAAAACACAATTGCAAGATAATTACAGATTGGAATATGAAGAATGGTTGAAATACAAATCTTTAAAGTAATCAAGTGTTTACAGGTACAAACAATGTGCGTGGAGAGAGGTATAATCACAACTTAAAGAGTGTGAATTGTCTCAAGCCAGGACAGTTATAGGATTTTACAGTATGACAGACAGTATGGTGGGGATTATAAGTAATGTGACAAGAACCCAAGATTCTGGTTGAGGCTGTCCTTATCTGTGCGGAACTTGGCTATCAGTGATTCTTATCCAAAGATCGGAAGCAAAATGCTCTTGATTGCTGAAGTCTCCCCAACAGGAAGGGAACACTCCTCTCTGGCAATTGTTGTACAGTGTCTATTCATCTGTTCTTGTAGCATCTGCATGGTGTCACCAATGTACCGTGCCTTGGGATATCCTTTCCTGTGACATATGAGGTTGACAACATTGGCTGAGTCACATGAGTATGTGCCATGTTCCTGGTGGGTGGTATTCTCGTGTAATGGTGATATCCATGTCGATGATCTAGCACATCTTGCAGAGATTGCTGTGGTAGGGTTGTGTGATGTCAGATCCTGTTCTCTTGAAGGCTGGTTATTTTGCTGAGAACAATGGTCTATTTGAGATTGAGTGGTTGTTTGAAGTCAAATAGAAGGGAGTTGGAATGGCCTTGGTGAATTGTTTATCATCATA
Organism: Sphyrna mokarran; assembly: GCA_024679065.1. Lineage (NCBI taxonomy): Eukaryota > Metazoa > Chordata > Chondrichthyes > Carcharhiniformes > Carcharhinidae > Sphyrna > Sphyrna mokarran. The sequence continues at coordinate 99,809,244 of JAGIQG010000007.1, forward strand.
AATGATATGTTGAAGATTCCAAAGAAGATGTCATAGTTTCTCCGCTCCAGAGAAGCACTGGATGATGAAGGGTACTCTGTCAGTCATGCCCTGTGTTTGTCTTCTGAGAGGTCAGTGTGGATTTTTGCTGTGGCATGTCAGAACTGTCAATCGATGAGTCGAGTGCCATATCCTATTCTTACAAGGGCGTCTTTCAGCATCTATTATTACCTGGTTGTGTTCCTCTTTGTCTGAGCAGATCTTGTGTATATGGAATATTTGCGGTGGCCCAACTCCGCTGGAGTGAAGAGGGGCAATCAAGGCCCCCAATAGAGTCAGGCACCAGGGTGTGAACCCTGGATATTGCCAGCCTAGCAGTAGAAGACAGGAGAGATTAAATGACAAGGGAGTTGGTAATTCATGTCAAAGGAGGTGGTAATGGGACAAATAAAGAAGAGATGTGAATGGCCCAATGAGGAACAGCTGCTGTTTCAAAGCAACAGAAAAGGAAAATCAAATGAATGACGCCAAAGCCAACAAATAAGAAGGAAACAAAATGGGGGCTGAGGTTATGGTCTGAAATAGATGAACACAATGTTGAGACTGCAACACTACACACTACAACATATCACATACTTCTTGTTACAGAAGTTGGGAGTAATTCTCCCAGCCCACTGTGCTGCTTTTGTAGCATAGCAGGCCAAGAAATTCTTTAGAGACCAGTTCAAGGATTCCCCCTGGGCACCACATTCTCCACAAGTCTCCAGCAACTGGATTCCCGACACCATCAGCTCCATACTAATTTCCAGCATGAAACAGCATAAATTATGGGAATGTTCATTATCATATATACTAAATATCATTAGCGGGCCCAGGATTGAAATCTCCAGGCCCATTAGTGTCTCCTCCCCACCAAGAGTGATTCACTCCAGCAGAATTTAGCATAGCTGCTCACTTGTGGGGAGCAAGTGGCCCAACTCCACTGGAATGAACTGGAGGGAATAATCGAGCCCCTAAAGACTTGGCACCAGGTGAAGCCCCTGGGTATTGCCAGCCTGACAGTGCCAACGTGGGTCACCAAATACTGCCCGAGGGACCAAGTGGCAATGCTCAGGGGACACCTTGGCATTGCCCACTAGGCATAAGGCAGTGCCAGTAGAGTGGGTCAAAATGGTGGGGGTGGGGCATCCCACTGCCACTCTACATTTGAGCTGAGCGATAGACAGAGGGAGGCCAGTGACTGGGGCTGGGCATTGGGGTGGGAGAGCAGCCTGCTGGGAGGACTCAAATCGGGATTGCAGGAGGGGTTTGCAGGCAATGTTGGCCCAGACACATCCAGTGGAGGGGGGTAGGTCAGCGATCAGACTGTGGGAGTGATCATATGGCTGACGATGCATGTATCATGGCCAGCGATCAAACTGGTCAGCAATCGAGAAGCCAGCAGTGCGAGGCTACTGCACATGGGCCAATCACGGTGCTGAGAGATCAGCGCATGTACAATGGCCCACTTGGCAATATGTTGCCAGCCTCTCAATCACTGATTTTTGTATTGATTCATGCTAATGCACTCTGCAGTGCACAGAATGTGTGAGATTCATTTTGAAACTCCCACTGAAAATATTAGTGTAATTAGGTAAGTTTCTGAATCTAGTAGATATAACATGCAAAAAGTTCTTGTTTCAAAACCAGGCAGAAACAGTTTGGGGATGAAATAGTGGCACAGTGGTTAGCACTATGCCTCAAAACACTAGGGACCTAGATTCAATTATCATTTTGGGTGACTGTCTGTGTGGAGTTTGTACATTCTCCCATGACTGTGTGGGGTTTCTTTCTGCGTCCTCCAGTTTTCTCCCACAGTCCAAAGATTAGGGTTAGGTGGATTGTCCATGCTAAATTGCCCCTTAGCTTCAGCAGGACTAGCTACAGGTTAAGGAGATAGGATCTGGATGGGATTGTGATCAGTGAAGACTCAGTGGGCCAATTGCTGGTCTCCTTCTCTCTCAGCTCAAATGCAGAGTGGCAGTGAGATACCCCATCCCCACCATTTTAACACACCCTGTTGGCAATGCCCTATGCTTGGGCAGTGCCAAGATGCCCCCTGAGCATTGGCACTTTGTCACTTGGGCAGAACCAGGGGGCCAGGTTGGTACTACCAGGTTGGCAATAGCCGGAATGGCCTGATTTTAACTCTAGTTTGGATGGGTTTAGAGTGAGCTAAAAGCTCACCTACCTTGTGGATCAGTACATAGATCTTTCTTGTTTAGCTTTACATTTGGCAAACAATTTCAAGTTAGCTGTAACACAAGGGTTCAGTACCTTGTACTGGCCAATATATGCTCACATGAGCAGTCTGCATGCAGAAATAGTGTTCAGAAATAGGAGACGTTTCATACTTTCATGAAGAGGAGATACCACAGTATTACACACTAAGCACAAATGAACCTCTCACAGTGTCACATCACATGAATGTGATGTGAATCACAGCACATTCATCACTGAACAGTGGAGGTAGTGGATTCAAGCCTTCCTACAGAATTTGAGCACTTGATTTAGATTAGTAGCTCAATGCCATATTAAGGAAGTGCCATCTTTCAGATGTGATGATAAATTAAAGCTCTGTCTACCCCTTAGATTGACAAAAAGAATAAACACTTGATTGAAGAGATTTAGACCAAGACCTGTGGGGAAAATGGAAATAATCTAGGATTTCAAATTCATGCCTCCTTAACTTGAGAGAACAAATGTAGGGGCCATACTGAGGGAATGACATGGAAGGAAGGCAATTGTGATTTTGCTGGGGATAAGGGCAGTGAAGATTGAGCTGAAAGAATTGTTGAGCAAACTGACAGCTACAGAAATATTGTGGTAAATAGAGAGCCAAAGACAGTCATTTATAAATAACTTGAAGAATTTTGTTCTAGAAGTGAATGTAGAAAGAAATAAGGTTAGAGAAGGGTAGCGGTGACTGGGAATATAGGTAGGAATGTTTATATGGATTTGGAATTTTTCAGAAAGGCAGGAAAACAGTATACTTGAAGAAGAGCGGACATAAAAAGCATGGATGAAGATTGAAAGTAGCCATGATTTGGAATCATTCAGTATGAAATTTGAGAGAGAAAGAACAAGAACAAAGAACAGTATAATACAGGAACAAGCCTTTTGGCCCACCAAGTCTGTGCCAACATAGATGCTTCTCTAATCTTATACTTTTTTGCCTCTAGATGGTCCATTTTCCTTTATTCCTGTCCATTCGTGTATCTATCCAGATGCCTCTTGAAAATTGTTATAGAATCTGCTTTCATCACTTCCTCTGGTAGCACATTCCAGTCATTCGCCAACCTCTGTGAAAAACTTGTCCCTTACATCCCTTTTAAACTTTCCCCTTCCACCTTTAATCTATGCCCCCAGGTAATTGATCCTTTGACCCTGGGAAAAACACTCTGACTATCCATTCTATCCAAGATTGTCATAATTTTGTAAACCTCTATCAGGTCCTCCCTCAACCTCTGACGCTCTAGTAAAAACAGTCCAAGTTTATCCATCCTTTCTTCATAGTCCATATCCTCCAAACCAGGCAATATCCTGGTAAATCTCTTCTGGACCCAACGAGTACACAACCTCGGATCCCATATGATTTCACATTCTGTATCAGTCTGCTGTGAAAAACCTTATCAAAAGCTTTACTAACGTCCATGTAGACAACATCTATTGCCCTGCCCTGGTCAAAAGAAGGCCAATATTTAAGTGAGTAATGTAGGAGGAGGTCTGTGGGGCAGAGGAAGATTCATCTTATGATGGCAGCAGATAATAAGAAATTATAGCAAGGGATGAGTGAAGTGTGTTGTGGCAAAATGCTCAATACAGAAGATACCAGAGGAGTAGATTCTCCCTAAATTGTCTCAAATTTGGTTTTTAATCCATAGATCTATAAACATGGATGGGGATCGCGGGTAGAGGTGGGAACATCGGGGTGGCGGCGCGGGCTCGTTGGGCCGAAGGGCCTGTTTCCCATGCTGTTTTGTTCTTTGTTCTCTTTGTTCTTAGAAGGTAAGGTCAAGATGTGACTCAATAATAAGGGACTCGTCAATGGTGGCAGAGGAGTGGAGTGGCATCACTAATAGCTTGTGTGGAGCAGAAGGGAGTAATGAATTAGTGTATTGGCCCATTTAATGGACAGGAATTTAAACCACCACATCTCTGATTTTCCAATATGTTTGTTCCTGGGTGGATGAGTGTTTATCCCAGGTGTGCATGTTTATAATTATACTTGTCATTGGATTTTGGAGCTCATTTGTGGCTCAGCTTCCTTTTACTTGTATGCTCTTTCAGGTTTTATTGCTTCATGTACTTCTGGGACTTTTCTTGTTCTCCAACAATTAGGCAAGAGGTTGCTTAATTCCAGGTTTTTTACACAGCAAGTGGTGAGGCAAGTTCAACTAAAACTACTCAGAGAACTATTGGCCCTATTGTTTTTTTTCTGTTTCTGGGAAAGTGCCTGGCCTCCTCTTGGCAACTGCCCACAGACACATCATTGTGGAACAAAAACAGAAAATGCTGGAAATACACAGCAGGTCTGTTGGCATCTGTGGTTAGGACAAATAAAGTTGATGTTTCTTGGCTTATTCAGTACATGTTGGAATGTTATGAGTTGTCTGGCTTTCATTCCTGAGAGTGGTCTTCAAATAGGACATGAATTAGGAATGCAACCCTCATCAAAATGTAAACTGCTTTAGAGATTGAAGAAAGAATGGCATTAGTGAAGATTAAAGCTGGGCAAAATAACAAGTTTGGGAAAAAAAACATACCTTTGCCAAGAAATTAATGAAAAGCCAATGAGAAAAATAAAACCTTTCATCTCTTCTGGTAATTTTCTAAAGCCTGTTACAATGACAAAACATCAAGTACAAGATCATAATCAAAGGTTTACATTTTAACATGATAGGGTTTTCTGACAGGTTAAAGACAATTTAAATAACTGTAACTTGAATTTCTGAATCACATTTGTCTCAAAATCTACAGCACTGTAAAGTTCTTCAGTTCTAATGTTGTGATGCAAGTGCAAATTTCTGAATACGTGCAATCTTTTATGTCAGGATTTATCAGCATCTCAAAAAGATATGGAGGTTGGATTTATAATAATATCCACTAATTTGAAGATTAATATATAATTTGTATCTAGAAAATAATCAAATATTAGACAAATACAAGCAGCTAAAATTGTGTCGAAATATTTTCATGTGTAGTGATTTTTTTTTCCTCACTGTCTTCTTCCTTTATCTTGAAGGTACAAACCAATGCTAGCATATAGCTTCACTTTTACCGGCCACCCTTCAATAAGCCAGGTGATTACTTTTCTTATGTAATCAGTGTAAGAAGTAACATCAACAATGGCCACTTCAATTAAAATCCCAACCCAGACATACATGACGCAACTCACCTGGATGGTATTTGCTAGCAATACAGAAAGCAGTTTACACCATACACAATCACAGAACTTTTACAGCCCAGAAATAAAACTATTCAGACTAGCATGTCTGCACGAATTCTCTAAATGAGAAATTCAGTTTTTCATTTTTTTCATGGGATGTGAGCTTGGTCAGCACTTTTATTGCTCATCTCTAATTGGTGGTGGTGAGCTGAGTTCTTGAGCTGCTGCAGTTCATTATAGATACACCATAGTGCTGTTAGCGAGGAAGTTCTTGGCATTTGACCGAGTAACAGAGGAGCAACCAATATAGTTCAGAATCAGATTGGTTTGTAGTTTGGAGGGGAATTTGCAAGTGTGGTGTTCATTTGTAGCCCTTGTCCTTCTAGGTGGTAAAAGTGGTTTGGAAGATACTGCTGAAGGAGCCTTGGTGAGTTCCTGCGGTGCATCTTATAGATGGTACTCCTGCCTCTGTGTTGGTGGTGGAGAGAGTAAAAGTTGAAGGTGGTAGATAGGATGCCATTCAAATGGACTGTTTAATGGTGCCAAAGCTTATTGAATGTTGTTGTATTAACACTTACCCAGGCAAGTGGAGAGTATTCCATCACACTCCTGATGATGAAGCCAGTGACTATCAAGGAGCAATTGTCGAATTCTGTCTCGTTGGAAATGATCCTCGCCTGGCAGTTTTTTGGCATGAAGGTTACTTGTCACTTATCAGCCTAAAATTAATAATGGGCACAAAATGCTTCAGTATCTGTTAAGTTGCAAATTGTGCTGAACATTGTACAATCATCTATGAATATCCTGATACTGACCTTTGGTGGAGGGAAAGTCATTGATGAAACAGCTGAAAATGATTGGGCCAACCTTCTACCCTGAGGAGTTTCTGCAGTAATATCCTGAGAATGAGATGATTAAGTTCCAACAACCACAAACGTATTTCTTTGTGCTAAGTATGACTCCAATCTATTGAGAATTTTTGCTCCTGATTCCCTTTGACTCCAGTTTTGTTAGGGCTCCTTGATGCCACACAGTCAAATGCTGCCTTGAAGTTCAGGATAGTCACTCATTTACCATAGCCAATCCACCTAACTTGCACATCTTTAGACAATGGTAGAAAACTGGAGCACCCGGAGAAAATCCATGATACACAGGGAGAATGTGCAAGCTTCACACAGCCACCCAAGGCCAGAATTGAACTTATGTCCTTGGCGCTGTGAGGTAGCAGTGTTAACCACCATGCCACCATGCTGAAAAATTCAGCCTGCATTCACTGGAGTTTAGAAGAATGAGAGGCAAACTTATTGAAATATGTAGGATTTTCAGTGGGCTTGACGGGGTAGATGCTGAGAGGTCATTTCCCCTTGTTAGACCAAGAGGCAAAATCTCAGAGTAAGCAGTCACCCATTTAAGACAGAGATGAGGAGGAATCTCTTCTCTCAGAGGGTAATGAATCTGTGAAATCCTTTTTCACAGAAGGCTGTTGGGGCTGGCTTATTAAGTGAATATATATTAAGGCTGAGATAGACAGACTTTTCATCAGTAAGGAAATCAAAGGTCATGGACATAAGGCAAGAAAGTGGAGTTGAGGATGATCATATCAGATCAGTAATGATTCATTGAATGGTACAGCAGACTCGATGGCCAAATGCCCACCTTCTACTCCTATAATACTGTCATGGACACATGCTTCTGCAACAGATAGCTTAGTTAGGATGAACTCAAGTAGATTTTTCCCATTCAGTATCACTCTCCTGCCTTCCCCCTGTAATTCTCCCTTCCTTTTCAAATAACAATCTAATTCCCTTTCAGCTGCTTAATTGAACTCACCACCACTCTCAGGTAATACATTCCTGACCTGCACCTGTGTTTACTACATGAAAAAACTTTTTCTTATAATGCTTTTGCTTCTTTTGCCAATTATTTAAAATACGTGCACTATCATTTTCGATTGTTTCACAAATGGAAATCATTTCTCCCTGTCTAATCTGTCCAGACCTCTCAATTTTGAATACTTCCATCAAATCTCATTTTTCGCCAAAACCACCAATTGTGACCACTAATTTATCTTCATAACTGAAATTTCTTATCCCTGGAACCATCACCTCAGAAAAGACAAAAGGACAGATTAAGTAAATATATAAAGAAAAACAAATTGAAGGAAAAAGGCACATAGATTGGTTAATTTCCCTTCTTCATCCAAACACTGGCTGGAATCCAACAACTGCCACTGCAATGACTGGCCATTTGCAAGAAACTGATATTTATGCCTTTATCTGTGTTTTATAGTGGTATTTTAATAATAATGTAAAACAGCCATTAGTCCTCATTCAGTGACCAAGCAACAGCCAATCTGCAGTAGTCATCAGCAACCAAACCTCAGCTAGTCTCTAGCACCTCATTGTCAGTAGTTGGACAGTCTTGGGGAGGTTTGTGTTAGTCACTGACTGTAAATGGCTTGGTCATTGATGGTATGATTACACTGCAGATTTTTAAATGATAGAAGAAAAGAGGAAGTCTGAAAGGAAAGCAATCTTGTTTCACAAATTCATGTGTCCACTTCCCATTTGCAGTACAGTTCAGTTGAAATTCTCATGCAACTTGGACTCAGGTTCTACGGAAATATGACCATTCTACTTTCATAAACCCCAACAAATTTAAATTAACTTTTTACAATTTATTTCATTGCAGGACTTAGCAATCTTTAATAGGTACAATGTTATGCCCAATAATGTATTTTAGCAGTTGCACAAAATGGATTTGTCAGATCTTTATTTTTGGGGCTTTACAATTACTCCATAATTGTAAGTTGTATACAGAGTAGATTAATGTATTCCCTACGTGTGCCGTAATATTACCAATGTAGTGATATAATCTAAATCACGGAACTAACTGTTTCCCATCAGATCGGACCTAACCTTGAATAATAAATTATTACATTGGGATAGGGAATTAGTTTTAATTCAATTAATTACCATCACCCTCCATCTCAGTCAATAATAGAGGAATATGAATGTACTTGGTTTCTTTCTCTGCTGAATATAACAATTTATGTGAAATAGTTGACTTATGTAAAGAAAGTCTCGCACTTTACCTGACTATACTATACATGATCTAGAACTGCAATGTTGAGGTGAAAAAAAAGTGTTTATTTGGATGTCCTTGTCCTTGCAAAAATTACGAAGAAATGAACATGTCTTGTCAACACGTAATGCAAGCCAGAGACAAAAGGTAAAACAAAATTCCTGACTTGAATACAAATTGACTGCTATTTCTCTGTTTCATCTTACTTTTCTTTCTTTATTATCCCTTAAAATTTAGCATTTACTTCCAGCAAATTGGGTGTTAGAGCATATTAGCTCGCATCACAGGATTAATCTGGAATTAAAGGTCTTTTGATTACATTGTCAACTGTTGTGAAAATTTATCTGGTTCATTAATGTCCTATCGAGAAAGCTATCCTTACCTTTTGGTTTGATTTATTAATGTCACATGTATTGAAATAGTTAAAAGTTTCGTTTCTTGCACACTGTACGTACAAAGCATACCATTCATAGAGAAGGAAATGAGAGAGTGCAGAATGTAGTGTTACAGTCATAGCTAGGATGTAGAGAAAAAGTAACTTAATGCAAAGTAAGTTCATTCAAAAGCCTGACAGCAGCAGGAAAGAACTGTTCTTGAGTCAGTTGCTATGTGATCTCACACTTTTGTATCTTTCTCCCGAAAGAAGACAGAAAAGAGAATGTGCTATGTGTATGGAATTCTTAATTACTTTGCCGAGGCAGCAGGAAGCGTCAATGGATGGGAGGCTGATTTGCGTGATGGATTGGGCTACATTCACCATCTTTTCATTCCTTGCAGTCTTGGGCAGAGCAGGAACCATACCAAGCTGTTATACAATCAGAGAGAATGCTTTCTTTACAGGTAGTGCATCTGTAAAGGTTGATGAGAGTCATGACTGACAGGCCAAATTTCTTTAGTCTTCTAAGAAAGTAGAGGCATTATAGGCTTTCTTAACCATAGTGTCGGCACGGGGGGGATCATTTAGGTGATATGGATATCTTTTCTACTTCATCCTCAGGGGCATGTTCTCCTTTACACTTCCTAAAGTCAGTGGCAATCTCGTTCATTTTGTTGATATTGAGAGAGAGATTATTGTTGCCACACTGTTTCACTGAATTCTCTATCTCATTCCTGTACATCTGTTTTGCCATTGTTTGAGATCCAACCCACTATGGTAGTGTCGTCAGCAAACTTGAAAATCAAATTGGAAAGAAATTTGGCCACACAATCATAGGTGTATAAGAAGTATAGTTGGGGGCTGAGAACACAGCCTTGTGGGGCACAGGTGTTCAGGATTATTGTGGAGTAGAAGTTGTTGCCTATTCTTCCTTATTGTGGTCCATGAGTTAGGAAGTTCAGGGTCTAGGATCAGAGAGAGGTGCCAAGGCCCAGGCTACGGAGCTTGGAGATGAGTTTTGTGGAAGTAATAATGTTGAAGGCTGAGCTGTAGTCAATAAATAGAGTCTGACATAGGTACGCTTGTTATCTAGGTATTCCACGATTGAATGCAGAACCAGGGAAATAATGTCTGCTGTGGAACTCAGACCTGAACTTCAGCAAGCAGTAGCTATCCTGTTCATCCATGGTTTCCAATTGGAGAACACTTTTTTGGCGCACTGTCTTCTACACACTTACTAATGAAGTCAGTTGCTGTAGTGGCGTATTCATTCAGTTGGTTTCAGAGTTTAAATACTGACCAGTCCACTGATTCCAAGCAGCCCTGTAGATCATCCGATTCCTCAGACCAGCATGACATGACTTTTTTTGATGGATTTTGCCACTTCAGTTCTTGCTTGTAAGCCGGGAGCAGGCGCACAGCTTTGTGGTCTGATTTGCTGAAGTGTGGGCGGGCAATAGAGTGATAGGCTCATTTGATATTTCGGTAGCAGTGGTCTAGGATGTTTGGGCCTCTGGTGGAGCAGGAAACATGTTGGTGGTAATTTGGTATTATGCTCTTGAGCTTGGCCTGACTGAAGTCCATGGCCACGATGAACAAGGCCTTGGGATGTTTCGTTTCAAGGTTATTTGTAATGGTGTACATTTCGTCCAGTGCAATCTTCACGTCTGTATGGGATGGGAAGTAAACTGCCATCTGGATAGCAGAGGTGAACCCCCAGAGAAGGTAGTACAGATGGCATTTTAACATCAGGTGTTCTAAGTCTACGGAGCAGAAAGTTGCAAGTGTTGCTACATCTAGGCACCACGAGTTGTTGATTAGGAAGCAGATCCCACCTCCCCTAGCCTTGCCTGAACTGCTGTTGAGTCTATTTGATGGATTGAAAAGCCTTCTGGTTGTAGGACACTGGTCTAACCTACATGTAATATCAGATCCACAGCAATGTCATTGACTTTTAAATGTCCTCTGAAATTAAATTAGTTCAAGAGCAATAGGGATGGGCAATAAATGCTGGTCCAGCCAGTGATGTCCACATCCCATGAGTGAATGAAAAAGAAATCAATGCTATTCTGTGATTGACATGTTGGGGATTGTCTCAGTGCATTGGATTTTTCTTACATCATTTATATTATTTTATTGTAATACATACCTCCGATACATGAGCCAAGCTTCTGCCAAAATTTTATTTATACCATTATCATCTTCAGACACCATTAGCACAATGCTCTCTTAATTAGCCTCTAATTTCCTTATCATCTGTCAACTTCACCTCATCAATAAAAGCTATTATCTGCGTTTATCCCTCATCAAGTTTCACTCATCTTTGTCCTTGTTCACCACTACTGGCATCTAGTGTCCTTATTTACCATTATTGGCTTCCAGTGCTCTAAGTTTAAAATTCTCATTCTCCTATTTAAATCCTCCAGCCCAAAATTAAATCCCATAAACTTCAAGTTCCTCTGACCTGTGTGCATTCTAAAGTTTATTTATTAGTCACAAGTAAGGCTTACATTAACACTGCAATGAAGTCACTGTGAAATTACCCTAGTCACCACACTCCAGCACCTGTTCAGATCGATGTATCTAAACAATGGAAAGCGGAGCATCCAGAGAAAATCCACACAGACATGGGGAGAACATGCAAACTTCACTGAGGCAGTAACTAAAGCTAAGAATCGAATCCAGGTCACTGGTGATGTGAGGCAGCAATGCTAACCATTGTGCCACCCTACTTTCTCCTGCTTGGTACCATTAACCATACCATCAGTCCTTAGACTCCACATGCTGAAATTTATGTTTCACCACCAGTGGCTTTCCAGGAACGAGGAGTCTGTAAAATTCCCTGGATAGGCTTCCCACTGCTCTATTGCTTGCCGCATCCTGACTGCAATTTTACAATGGATGTGTGAGGCCTAATGTGTGAATTAATGAACACTTAAGGATTATTATCCATCCAGCATCAATTTTCAGCTTCATGGGAAGTGTTTGAGGGAGGGGGAGGGGGGAAACAGGAGAGGGATCAGTTGGGGGTGGGGGAGGAGGGAGATGTTCAAGGAGGGTTGGGGGCAAAAAATTTAACCAGTTCAGGCCTTGAATAGAAAGGGGAGAGTGCCTCTTTCATTGTTTCCTTTTTGCAATGGGCACGCCATCCCGACAAGGTCTACCTCTCCTGGGTGTTCCCCCCTCCCTTTGCTCTATTAACATCCCACTATCCTCTCCCCACCTCTATCGGGGTTCACCTCTCACTCTGCAGTAAGACTACCTGCAATTATCTGATCCTGGGTTCTGGGACTTGGAATGTGGAGACTGATAGTAGTCCCAGTCTTAGGCTACTAGGACTTCTGAGTTGTTGGCCAATCAGATTGGCCTGAAGCATGATTTCTTCCCAAGTGAACAGTGTAAGTCTGTTTCCAAAAAGTTAGCTTTTTTGGAGCATTAAATGATATGAGGCAGTCTGTAACAGTGAGATTTGTCTCTCAGCTAATCCATCGGGTTGGAACGGGAAATTCACCATCCAAAAAGTCCTGCCCTTTGGAATTCTTTTCCTAAAGCTCTCACTTTCTCTATCTCCTTCACTTCCTTTAAAACCAAACTCTTAGCCAAACTTTTGTTACCACTCTTACGATAGGGTTTTCAGACCGCTCTTGCCTCAAAACTGGAAAATCCTGCCTGAGGTCAATGGACATTTGCATGGTCTGCACCGTTTCCCCACATTCCCCCCCCCCCCCCCCCCTACCCACAAATCCACTACGATTCCCATAGTGGGTGGATGGAAAAATTCCATTGCTAATACTGCCTCCTTTCACTCTGCATCAATTGTTTTGGTTATGCTGCTACAACTTATTTTGGAACATATGCCTATATTAAAGTTGCCATATAAATGCAAGTTATTGTTGCATGAAAAGGAATTGCACCTTTTCCTAATTGATGTTTGCTGGTAAAATCAGGAACTAAAGAGGCCGCAGTTCTCGTTCATTCAGCTTGTTTCGTTAACACTGAATGTTTGTGCTGTTTCTCCTGTTTCCCCTAAAAATTCTGAATTGCTCAGAACTTTATTATAAAAGCAGAAGGTTCTGACAATGTGGTTCAGTTGTGTACTGCTTCCCTTCCCACTGTTTCTGTTTCCTAGAACCCACAATCTGCACTTCTACCAATTTCCACCAATTCTACATCTCATATTTAGTAGCTGTCTAATCAGCTATGGATTGCTTGATGTCACGAACACCAATGATGGGAGGTGGACCAGAAATTATTCCCATGCTCAGATCCCATGCCCACAGATCCTTTGAATTTTTCATGATACTTTCAGTATTGCTTAAGTAATACATGTAAAATGCCCAATCAGGGATTGGAGTAAGTTACCTTGACTGATGTAGGCATTATCTACTGTTGCCAACTCTGATTTAATGTATTCCTGGAGATCTAATTACGTGACTTGCCCACACACTAATCACAGAATCTCTACAGTATTGAAGGAGGCCATTCGGCCCATTGAATCTGTACTGACCACAATCCCATGTAGGCCCTATTCCCATAACTCAACACATTTATCCTGCTAATCCCTCAGAAACTAGAGTCAATTTAGCATGACCAACCTACTCTACACATCTTTAGACTACAGTTTTAGTCAGTCAATCTTTGTGATGTATTACTTTCCAATGCAAATTTGAAAGCAAACTCATTACCAAATTGGATGATGCCTGACTGTCAGCCAAACATACTTTTTCCCCTTCACTTCTGTCCACCCTATCTAATTCTCTGATCAACTTATATGCCTCTATTAAGTCACTTCTTAACTGTCTCTCTAACAAAAACAGCCTCACGTCTCTCAGCCTTCTCTCATAAGACCTTCCCACCATACCAGGCAACATCCTAGTAAATCTTCTCTGCACTCTTTCCAAGCTTCCACATCCTTCCTATAATGTGGCGACCAGAACTGTACACAATACTCCAAGTGCAGCCGCACCAGAGTTCACGATATCATGGCTCCGGAATTCAATCCCTCTACCAATAAAAGCTAACACACAGTACGCCTTCTTAACAACCCTATCAACCTAGGTGCCAACTTTCAGGGATCTATGCATATGGAGATCTGTCTGCTCATTCACACAACCAAGTAACTTACCATTAGCCCAGTGCTCTGTATTCCTATTACTCCTTTCGAAGTGAATCACTTCACACTTTTCCATATTAAATTCCATTTGCCATCTCTCAGCTCAGCTCTGCAGCTTACTTATGTCCCTCTGTAACCTGCAACATCCTTCCATACTATCCACAACTTCACCATCTTTAGCGTTATCCACAAATTTACTAACCCATTTTTCTATGCTCTCATCCAGGTATTTTATAGAAACGATAAACAGCAGTGGCCCCAAAACAGATCCTTGCAGTACATCACTAGTAACTGAACTTCAAAATGAGCATTTCCCATTAACCCCCAACCTCTGCCTTCTTATAGCTAACTGATTTCTGATCCAAATCGCTAAATCACTTTCAATCCCCATGCCTCCCTATCTTCTGCAATAGCTTACCATGGGGAACCTTATCAAACGCTTTACTGAAATCCATATACACCACATCAACTGCTTTACCCTCATCCACCTCTTTGGTCACCTTCTCAAAGAACTCAAAAAGGTTTGTGAGGCATGACCTACCCTTCACAAAACTGTGCTGACTATCCATAATCAAATCATTACTTTCGAGATGATTATAAATTCTATCTCTTATAATCCTTCCCAAAACGCAAGGATTTGCGTTAGCAGAAGTAACAAATCTATAATTATCAGGGTTGTCTCTACTCCCCTTCTTGAACAGGGGACAACATTTGCTATGCTCCAGTCTTCTGGCACTGTTCCTGTAGACAATGATGACATAAAGATCAAAGCCAAAGGCTCTGCAATCTCCTCCCTAGCCTCCCAGATAAATCCCATCCAGCCCAGGAGACTTAGGTATTTTCATACTTTCCAGAATTGCTAATACCTCCTTCTTACGAATCTTAATCCCATCTAGTCTAATAGCCTGCACTTCAGCATTCTCCTCGACAACATTGTCTTTTCCTGTGTGAATACTAACAAAAAATATTCATTTAGAACCTCTTCTATCTCTTTGGACTCCATGCACAACTTCCTACTACTGTCCTTGACTGACCCTAATCTTATCATAGTCATTCTTTTATTCCTGACATACCTTTAGAAAGCTTTAGGGTTTTCCATGATCCTACCTGCCAAAGACTTGTCATGTCCCCTCCTGGCTCTTCTTAGTACTCTCTTTATGTCCTTCCTGGTTAACTTGTAACTCTCAACCACCCTAACTGTGCGGCCGCACTCGGAGTATTGTGTGCAGTTCTGGTCCCCACATTATAAGAAAGATGTGGAGGCATTGGAGAGGGTACAGTGGAGGTTTACCAGGATGTTGCCTGGTATGGAGGGCAGGTCCTATGAAGAGAGGTTGAAGGATTTGAGGTTGTTTTCGTTAGAAAGGAGGCGGCTAAGAGGGGATCTTATTGAAGCATATAAGATGATTAGAGGTTAGATAGGGTGGACAGTGATAGCCTTTTTCCTAGGATGGAGAAAGCTAGCACGAGGGGACACAGCTTTAAAGTGAGGGGTGATAGTTATAGGACGGATATCAGAGGTAGGTTCTTTACCCAGAGGGTGGTTAGGGAGTGGAATGCCCTGCCTGCGGCAGTTGTAGATGCGCCGAGTTTGGTGGCGTTTAAGAGGTTAGTTGATAAGTTTATGGAAGAGAAGGGAATGGTTTAGTTTGGAGGGTCATTGCTTTTTTCATAATTGGTCGGCGCAACATCGAAGTCCGAAGGGCCTGTTCTGCGCTGTAATGTTCTATGTTCTATGTTCTAACTGAGCCTTCACATTTCATCTTGACATAAGTCTCTTTCTTCTTCTTCATGAGTTTCAACTTCTTTAATAAACAACAGTTCCCTCACTCAACCACTTCCTCTCTGCCTGACAGATACATACTTATCAAGGATGTGCAGTAGTTGTTCCTTGAACAAGCTCCATATTTCAATAGTGCCCATCTCCTGCAGCCTTCTTCCACATCTTATGTATCCTAAATCTCGCCTAATCACATCATAATTTCCTTTTCCCTAGCTATAACTCTTGCCCTGTGGTATTTACCTATCCCTTTCCATCACTAAAGTAAACGTAAACAAATTGTGGTCACTATCACCAAAGTGTTCACCTACCTCCAAATCTAACACCTGGCCTTGTACATTACCCAGTACCAAATCCAATGTGGCCTCACCTCTTGTTAATATCAACACATCTCCTGCTCCACCAGAGGCCCAAACATTCTAGACCGCTGCGACACAAATATAAAACATGCCTACTACTATATCACCCGCCCACACTTCGGCAAATCAGACCACAAGGCTGTGCTCCTGTTCCCAGCATACAAGCAAAAACTGAAGCAAGAGAATCCATTGAAGAAAATCATGCAATGTTGGTCTGAGGAATCAGATGATTTCCTATGGGGCTGCTTGGAGTCAATGGACTGGTCAGTATTTAAAAACTCTAAGACTAGCCTGAATGAGAATGGCATTACAGTAACTGATTTCATTAGTAAGTGTATAGAAGCCTGTGTGCCAAAAAATCAAATCCATGTGTTCCCCAAACAGAAACCATGGATGAAGAGGGATATCCACTGCGTGCTGAAATCCACGTCTGAGGCGTTCAAGTCAGGCGAGACTGACCTATACAAGAAAGTCAGATACGATCTAAGGAGAGCCTTCAAAGTTGCCAAAATACAATACTGGACCAAGCTACAGTTCTAGGCTAGCCACATCGATCCCGCTGCTGACTGTGACAATGTCTGCAAGACATAACAGGATATAAGATGAAAGCATGTAAAATAGCCGGCTCCAATGTACCCCTCCCTGATGAAATCAATGCATTCTACGCCCATTTTGAGCAACAGATCAGCGAGAGCCTTTCACCCTGGAATTCCTGGATGAACCTGTATCTGGGGTAACCATTGCAGATGTCAGAGCAATGTTCTTGAACGTTGACCTATGGAAAGCAACTGGCCACGATAGGGTACCTAAACATGCACTCAGATTCTGTGAGGATCAGCTGGCAGAGGTATTCACAGACATCTTTAACTTCTCTTTGTAACAATCTAAGGTCTCTTCAAGAATACAACAATCATGCCAGTATTTAAGAAAAACCAAGTAGCATGTCTTAATTACTATTGGTTGGTGGCTCTGGCAACTGTCATTATGAATTGCTTCGAAAGGTTAATCACGGCAAGAATCAATTCCAGTCTCCCGAACTACCTGAATCTGCTACAGTTTGCCTACTGCTGAAACAGGTCCACAGCAGACGCCAATTCCCTAGCCTTGCACTCAACCCTGGAATGCTTAAATCACAAGGACATCTATGTCAGACTCTTACTTGTTGACTACAGCTCACACTTCAACACTATTATTCCCCTGAAACTCATTTCCAAACTCTGTGGTATGGTCTTGGCACTTCCCTCTGGAACTGGATCCTGAATTTCCTAACTCACAGACCATGTTGTTCGTTTATCATCATCAATGAGGACCTTGACACCATCAGTCATTTTGAGGCTGCTTGCAGTGTGTCCGAAGATGACTGACCGGGCCAATTCAGGCACGTAATGTGCTGGCACATATTGAACAGACTTATGTAGGCATTGTAGTTGTTGTGCTGATGGTTCTGGACTTGCCCAGCTCGCGCTTAAGTTGTGCTTCAGCAATGCACCTTGCTTCATAAGCTTGACAGCCCTTGTAAATGAGGCACTGCCAGGTAGGGCGGTTTTGTGCCAGAATGCATAATATTCTGCGAAGACAAGTCATGTGGAAATGATTGAGCTGTTTTGCTGGCCTTCGATACACAGTCACATTTCACAGCATACAGGAGGGTAGCCAGTACCACGGTGCTGTAGACCTTCAGTTTTGTTGCTGGGCTGATTCCTCAATGTTCCCATGCAGTAGAACGCAGTCTACCAAAAGCAGGACTTGCCTTTGCTATTCTGCAGTTAACTGGTATATCAATAGTTACTGCTTTGGAGAGGGTGTTGCTAATATAAGTGAATTGATAGTTTCTGCCTTTTGATTGTGATTATGGGTTCTGCGTACAGTGCATGAAGAGAAGGCTGGTGCATGACTTCAGTCTTTTTAATGTTGATGGTGACTCCAATGTTGTCACAAGCCATAGAAAACTTGTTCATTCTGACTTGCATCTCTGGCTTTGAGCCAACATACAGAGAGCAGTCATCAGCAAAGAGGAAGTCTCTCAGAACTGTCTCCTTCACTTTGGTAATACTTGAAGTCTCCATAGGTTGAAGAACTTCCCATCCAACCCATCCCATCTGTACTTGAGGCTGATTTCAGCAACTGTCTTGGAAGTCACCATTCAGCATGGCAGTAAACATCATGCTGAACAGTGTGGGTGCGAGCACAAGCTCTGTTTGACGCCATTGGTGACTGGGAATGCCTCAGAGGATTCTCCACCATCATGCCATCATGGAAGTGGCATACCATCTGAATGAATTTGGGAGGGAAGCCGAACTTTGACATGATCTTCCACAAGCCTTGTCAACTTAGTGTCGAAGGCTTTCACGAGGTCAACAAAGGTTGTATAGAGATCGTGATTCTGCTCCTGACACTTCTCCTGAAGTTGGCACACAGCAAAAAATATGTCAATAGTCCCGCAACCTTTGCGGAAGCCACACTGTGACTCTGGAAGCAGGCTCCAGATGAGTGACCAGATGATTTAGCAGGATTCTCGCAAGTGTTTTTCCTGTAATGGAGAGCAGCGAGATTCCTTGGTGGTTGTCGCATACTTGCTGATTGCCCTTCATCTTATAGAGGTGTACGATGGAAGCATCTTTAAGTTCCTGAGGAATGGATCCTTGCTTCCAAAAGGACTGGAACAACTCAGTGAGCTTCTCAATATGTACATGACCAGCAGCTTTGTAGACCTCTGTGGGTATGGCATCTGCCCCTGGGGCTTTACCCCTGGAAAGCTGGCTGACAGCTTTCATGACTTCGGCTACCACCTGTGGGTTATCCATGGCATTGTTGATATCAACCTGGGGAATCCTGTCTATTGCCTCATCGTGAATAGATGATGTCTTCAAAGTGGTCAACCCGTCTCTGCAGGATCTGAGCCCTTTCTGTAATGAGAGTTGTACCATCTGTACTCAGGAGGAGGGAACTCCTGAGAGATTGAGGTCCATAGAGCATGTTGAGGGCTTCATAAAACCGTTTGAAGTCGTTTCTGTCAGCGTATCGCTGTATTCCATCTGGCTTGGCACTCAGCCAGGCATCCTGCATTTTACACAGTTTATTCTGAACTTCCTAACTCACAGACCACAATCAGTAAGGATAGGCAACAACACCTCCTCCACAATCATCCTTAACACAAATGCCCCATAAGGCTGTGTTCTCAGCCTCCTACTATACTCCTGATATGCCTGTGACTGTGTAGCCATGTTATCCTCCAATTTGACTTTCAAATTTGCTAACAATACCACCATAGTGGGTCAGATCTCAAACAATGAAGAGTGCAGGAATGAAATAGAGAATCTGATGAATTGGTGTAGCAACAATAATCTCTCTCTCAATGTCAACAAAACAAAGGAGATCGTCATCGACTTCAGGAAACATAAAGGAGAACACACTCTTGATCACATCAATGGGGACAAAGTAGAAAAGGTCAAGAGCTTCAAGTTTTTAGGTATCCACATTACCTACCACCTGTCCCGGTCTCCCCATGCTGACACTATAGTTAAGAAAGCCCACCAACGCCTCTACTTTCTGAAAAGACTAAGGAAATTTGGCATGTCAGCCACGACTCTCATCAACTCTTACAGGTGCACCATAAAAAGCATTCTTTCTGGTTGTATCACAGCTTGGTATGGCTCCTGCTCTGCCCAAGACCACAAGAAACTACAAAAGGTCATTAATGTAGCCCAATCCATCACGCAAAGCAGCCTCCCATCCATTGGCTTTGTCTACACTGCCTTGGCAAAGCAGCCAGCACAATTAAGGATCCCACGTCCCCTGGACATTCTCTCTTCCGCCTTCTTCCTTTGGGAAAAAGATACAAAAGTCTGAGGTCACATACCAACTGATTCAAGAACAGCTTCTTCTTTGCTGCTGTCAGTCTTTTGAACTGACTTACCTTGCATTAAGAAGATTTTTCTCTACACCCTAGTTATGACTGTAACGCTACATTCTGCATTCTCTCTATTCCTTCTTAATGAACAGTATGTTTTGTCTGCATAGCTTGCAAGAAACAATACTTTTCACTGTATATTAATACGTGACAATAATAAAACAATCAAAAAAAGAGGACTTGCAGCGATACCTTGGATTTTTCAACTTCTTAGCTTCATATATACTGAGCCAATAGAGTATCATCACTTAAAGACCTACTAAGAAAGGATGTTCCATATGTATAGCAAAAAGACCATCAGCATGTATTCAAGTCACTTGGACAGGCTTTGTTAGGAGACATGTATCTTCTACAATACTATGACTCAAGAAAGGAAATAATCAAAGAGGTCAATGAATTTCGAAAAGCTTAGGAGCCTGCATTATGCAGAATGGTGAACAATGCACTTGGTTTCAAAAGTGCAATCCAATTATTCAAAAATAGGGCAGGAGACACTCATTCTGGTATTCAGTATCACAAGGTTCCAGAAGCACATATTTAGTAAACAATTTATTGTAGAAACTGCCCAGAAACCATTGGAAATGATTTGGTACAAGTCACTGATGAGTACACCACCCAGAGACTATAACATCTTTAGATTAAAAATGCTATGCCTTCAAAGCACATTACAAACCTAATAATAAAATGGTTATTTTAGACACAGTGAGCAGCTTATCAAATCTAAATTAAACTGCAGTTGTCTTAGTAGACACACAGGTAGATGGTGTCTGTAGAAGATGTAATCCAGGTTGATGTGATGAATTTTGGTTAACCAACTTCAGAAGCAGCAAATTATAACTGAAGGAATTATGGAGAGACATTGGCCTGATACGATATTAGGAAGTGCCAGACACACTCAAATGTTTTTTGTGGTAAAGAACTGAACTAGGTATTTCAAGAGGCACGATTTTCAAGAGAAAGTGCCTTAAGTTCTTTGCCAAGGCATAATGTCACAGTTATTTTAAATCTATCTGCTGAGCGAATCTATAATACATCTTCCAATAAACCAAACTTATATTTAGTTTACCAGTCCTGTACGTGATTGGTAAATTTGTCTTAAGCAAACATAAAAATATAACACTGGAACCCTGGAGGGCAACATGGGGTGGAGGGACAATAGGAGCACTCAGACTCTGGACAGCCTGAGGTAAGCACTGTAAATGTAATTGGTGGACCATGAGGACATGTCAAAAGGGACACACCTGAAGACTTTTCATATATGAAAATAATATGTAATCAAAGTTATACAATGATGGGCAGCCCTCTGGCAGTTGTGGCTGCAGCAGAAGGCTAGCCCATCATTGTGTAGCTGTGGTATTGCTGACCCCCTTGCCCACTATCACCTCCTGTCACCTTCAGAAACTGCCTTCATAAACTCTCTCAAAAAAGGACAGAGGTGAGAACATGTCAATAATTTGGTGCATTGGCTAGTAGCATGAAACTGCCAGCATGCCTACCATTGGTACCAGAAGGAAAATTCAGCCTTTTTGCATGCCAATTAATAGTCAGTGATTCAGAAAGGAAGGTGCTCCCATGGAGAAAAGACACTGTTTTGATAAGTGTTGTTCTTCATGAGTAACTGTGTGCCATACTGAACACCATATGTTAAAATAAATTGCCATCTATTTTGCTCTTGCAAATCATTAATCAGGCTCCTGACATTTCTCTGATGCAGTACTCTTGGTTGAACAACCTATGTACCTGCCCACCAGTTGAGAACATTAAGAATGTGCAGCCTATAAACATAACTGACATGTTCCTAAATTTCAAATTTCTGTGCCATTGCCCAAAGCCCAGTTACTGCAGCAATCAGCTTTCAAAACTCTTTCAGAAACTCTGCCAAACCTTGGTTCAACTTAACTGTTTATTGGGTTGTGAAGAGTGATTTGCAAAATACAGTAGGATAGGAATTATCTCCAATTGATTGGTTGCAAATACTTTATCAACTTAGTGAGGACTGGATGAACTCTTATTAGGTGGTTGGAACTAGTTTTTTAAATGTATGTATACATATTTTAATTTTCAATTTATAAATTTTAATTTATAAATTCAACCCTGACAAAGATCAATCTTTACGTCAAAAATCATGCTTTCACAAAGAGTTGAGATGAATGCATATACTCATGTTAGACAGGGGTTAATTATATCTGAACTGAAGCCCAAGGATGGGTTTGGAGAACAATACTGAGATTAATTTTGCAGAGTGGGAAGTTTGTGGAGAATGGCTAGTTTGGGCAGTAGAAGAAACTATGGTTGTTTGATAAGTTTCTTGGTGGAGCAAAGTAGAGGCAGCTTTTTGCATTTAATTACATTTGGAACCAATCATTGCCTGAACTGGAAACATATTCAGTTTCCTAGGGCAATTTCTCTCAAATGACCAGGACCAAACTCAATGAATTACAAAATGACATAAAATTGAAGCAACTTATTTTAAAAAACCTGCCAACAAGTCTCCTATGATATTGCTCACAGTGATTTGTTGGTTAATTGTTGTAAGAAGGAGAGTATTTGCTGGAAATCAGGATGAGTGCACAGATTTGCTTGAAAGATGTGAAATTTGTCATGATTCTATGGAGAAACAATGAAAAAATATTTCTTGATTTTTGTCAGGAAGACAAATAGTGTTTTCCTTGCCTTTAATTTCATAGAATCATAGAACCCTACAGAGCAGAAAGAGGTCCTTCAGCATATTGAGTCTGCACTGATCTCAATCCCACCCAGACCTTACCCCCATATCTCTACATATTTTACCCGCTAATCCTTCTAACCTAAGCATCCTAGTACACTAAGGGGCAATTTTTAGCATGGCCAATCAACCTAACCTGCACATCTTTGGACTGTGGGAGGAAACCAAAGCACCTGGAGGAAACCCACACAGACACGAGGAGAATGTGCAAGCTTCACACAGACAGTGACCCAAGCCAGGAATCGAAGCCAGGACCCTGGAGCTGTGAAGCAGCAGTGCTAACTACTGTGCTACCGTACCGCCCTTTTCATTGACGTTATTTAAGTAAATATCTAGAGTCATAAATGCTTACAGCATGGAAACAGATCCTTTGGCTCAACTTGTCCATGTCACTCTTTTTTTAAAACCCCTAAGTAGTTCCAGTTGCCTGCATTTGGCCCATATCTCTCTATACCCATCTTATCTATGTAACTGTCGAAATGCTTTTCAAGACAAAATTGTACCCACCTCTATTATTACCTCTGGCAGTTTGTTTCATTCACCACCCTCTGTGTGAAAAAAATTGTCCCCTGGACCCTTTTGTATCTCTCCCCTGTCACCTTAAACTTATGTCCACTAGTTTTAGACTCCCCTACATTTGGGAAAAGATATTGACTGTCTAGCTGATCTGTGCCCCTCATTATTTTGTAGACCTCTATAAGATCACCCCTTGTCCTCCTACATTCTAGAGAAAATCTATCCAGTCTGTCCTTATAATTTAAACCATCAAGTCTTGGTAGCATCCTAGAAAATATCTTCTGCACTCTTTCTAGTTTAATAATATCCTTTCTATAATAGGGTGACCAGAATTGTACACAGTATTCCAAGAGTGACCTTACCCATGTCTTGTACAACTTCAAAAGACATCCCAACTCCTGTATTCAATGTTCTGAATGCCTTCTTCACCACCTTATCCACCTGTGATTCCACTTTCAAGTACCTGTACCCCTAAATTTCTTTGTTCTGTAATTTTCTCCAAACTCAGTAAAGTTTTAGAACTTTCGTGAGCTTTCGATTTTATAGCCTTCGTCAGGCAAATGCAGTCTGCCTTTGCCTGACGAAGGCTATAAAGTCGAAAGCTCGCGAATTTACTATCAAGTAAATTGGTTGGATTTAAAATTGGTGTTGTAAAACTTTACTGAGTTTACCCCAGTCCAACGCTGGCATCTCTACATCATTTTCTCCAAAGCCATACCATTACATGAGTAAATCCTAGCCTGGTTCAATCTACCAAAATGCATTACCTCACGTTTATCTAAATTAAATTCCATCTGCCATTCATTAGCCCACTGACCTAATTGATCAGGATCCCATTGCAATCGGAGATAAATTTCTTCACTGCCCCTATGCCACCACCCTTGGTGTAATCTGCAAACTTACTAATGATGCCTCCTATATTCTCATCTAAATCATTAATATAAATGACAAATAGTAATGGACTCAACACTGATCCCTAAGGCACACCACTGGTCATGGGTCTCCAGTTTCAAAAACGACCCTCCACAACCACCCTCTGGCTTCTGACATCAAGCCATTTAGCTACCTCACCCTGGATCCCATGAGATTTAACCTTATGCAACAACCTCCCATGTGGTACCTTGTCAAAGGCCTTGCTAAAGTCCATGTAAACAACATCAACTGCACTGTCCTCATCTACCTTCTTGGTTACTCCTCCAAAAAAGTAACCAAATTTGTGACACATGATTTTCCACTCACAAAGCCATACCAATTGTCCCTAATCAGCCCTTGCATCTCTAACTGCCTGCAGATCCTGTCTCTCAAAATACTTTCTAACAACGTACCCACCACAGATGTGATGCTCACTGGCCTGTAGTTCCCAGGCTTTTCCCTGCAACTCTTCTTTAACAAAGGCACAACAGTTGCCACCCTCCAATCTTTAGGCACCTCACCTGTGACTATCAATGGTTCAAATATCTATGCTAGGGGACCTGCAATTTCTTCCATAGTCTCCCACAATGCCCTAAAATATACTTTATCATGTCCTAGGGATTTATTTATCTTGATGCACTTTAAGACTTCCAACACCACCTTCTCTGTAATATGTACACTCCTCAAGACATCACTATTTATTTCCCCAAGTTCTCTAATATCCATGCTTTTCTCAACAGTAAAAACTGATGAGAAATATTCATTTAGGATCTCACCCATCTCTTGTGAATTTACACATTGAGGATCTTGTTGATCCTTAAGAGGCCCTATTCTCCCTAGTTTCTCTTTTAACCTTTATGTATTTGTAGGAGCTCTTTGGATTCTCCTTTGCCTTACCTACCAAAAAAATGTCATGTTCCCTTTTTACCCTCTTGATTTCTCTCTTAACTCTATTCCTATATCCCCTATACTCTTCAAGGGATTCACTTGATTCCAACTGCCTATGCATGTCATGTGCCTTCTTCTTCTTGACCAGAGCCTCAATATCTTGAGTCATCCAGGGTTTCCTATTCTACCAGTCTTGCTCTTCCCTCTAAAAGGAGTGTTTACCTTAAACCCTGGTTAACACACTTTTGAAAGCTCCCACTTACCAGCTGTCCCTTTGCCTTCCCATAGACTCCCCCAATTATCTAAATCCATGTAATCTCTATACCATTGTATTTTAATGAAGAAACAGTCCTTTATCTAGGGTATGAAATAGATAAAATGTGCCATCTGTTTAAGATGTGGTTTTGATGACGAGAGCCAGAACATATAAGATTTAAAGTTACATTAATTTGCATCTTTTCTTCATCATGAAATAACTCTGCATTGCTAAAATGTTTTATTTAAATACTCATGTTTAAATTTATGATTTTAATCAGAATCTATTTACAAACACTATCCTTCCAGGATTTCTATTGCTAGTTGTTTTGGCTGGTTGTTCTTGAATTTTCTCTGAGCTTAACAACTGAAGGAAATGTGATTGACATGATCATGCATTACACAATGCGAAACATAAAGACAAAAAAAAACAAAATATGCAAAATATTTCATGGCTTTATTCAAAGAATAACAGATGATTACACTGGTGTTCTATCCAATACTTAATACTGAACGAAAAACAGAACACCTGGACATTTATCTCATAATTTACTGTGCACAGATTCATAGAAACCCTACAGTGCAGAAAGAGGCCATCTGGCCCATTGAGTCTACACCGACCACAATCCCAGCCAAGCCCTACCCTCATATCCCTACACATTTATTTGCTAATCCCCTAACCTACGCATCACAGGACACTAAGGGGCAATTTTAGCTTGGCACATCTTTGGACTGTGGAGGAAACTGGAGCAAGATGGGAATCGAACCCAGCTCCCTGGAGCTGTGAAGCAGCAATGCTAACCACTGTGCCACTGTGCCGCCCTAATTGGCTGCCATATTTTTTGTGTTGCAGCAGTGACTACACTATAAAGTACTGCATTAGTTATGAAACTCTTTGTGACATCCCATGGTCATAAACAGGTGGTGGGAAAATGCAAGTTCTTTCCTTCAACTTGCAAAGCTTAATTTGTCATGTGTGCCATACTCTGCATTTATAAAAAACAACCTGCATACAATAATATTTTCTTCCATGACTCTTCCAAGCCATTCACCATCCTGACTAGGAACTATATTGCTATTCCTTCACTGTCACTGGTTTAAAGTCTTGGGACTCCCCTCCTCTCAGCTCGTGGGAGCAGTTACATCACATGGACTGCAGCAGTTTAAGAAGGTGACTACCACAACTTTCTTAAAGGCAATTAGATGACGCTGAATGCTCACCTTGTCAGAGATGCTCCATTGAGATCGTTTTAAAATAACATTTTTTGGAGCAAAGATGGCCGCAAAATGGTGAGGAATTATTGCATTATTTTTAAAGTTTTGTACAAAATACAAGATAGAAATGATTTCTTCAGGGTTTTTTTTAATCAATACATAAGATGCGAGTGAAATAACTTCTACAAGGCCGGTGACCCTTCATCAAATCCAGATTTATTTACAATAGTTAGTAATACTCAGACAGGTACTTCTCAGTACAGAGTGTACACCCTGAATGCCAGTAACCCAGGCATTCCACATTATAAACACTGCAGGGCTCCTGGTTTGGAAAATATCAACTGCCTCAATCAAGGACATTTTTCTGTGTTGCCTCAATCAGGGCGACCACATTCCAACAGATCCATCTTGTTGGCCTCATTAAAGTCATCACATCCCTCCCCCTCTAGTCTGAGGAACATCAGCAGGTCGTTCACCATGCAAGCCTTTAGCAGTGTTTTAATGTGCATCTCTACATTGGAAGTAGACAGGATAATGGACCAGAGCTTGCCTCTTTCATCTTGAGCATTGAGGCACAGGTTCACTCTTATTATTGGGTGGCAAGGGAATCAACACAGTTAAGTCCACCATGTCCATTTTGAATTCCAAAGTTCCAATGACTGGAAATGCAGAACAGGAGCCGGAGCCAGTGGGTCCTGGATTTTTTTTCTGAGGCTGGTCATCAATTATTTCAGCACGGCCTGTGACTTAACAGCTTTTAAATGGTCTAGGTGTCAAGATATCTCCCACAAGGACTTTGTAGGAAATTGATCCCTGTCCTTGACATGTCCATGTGTTAAACATCATGGGGCCCTTCCCATGATTCATTAATAACACCCTAATTGATTAATTCACTCTGTACACATCCATTGATTTTTAGTAGTTGGTGTAATGGGACCAGGATGCAGGCAAGATTGGGTATAAATTTCCTATAACAGGGATATTTCTTCACCCTAAGAGTGGTGAGCATGTGGAATTCATTACCATGGGAAATAGTTGATGTGTTCAAGAGGTGACTGGATATAACACTTGGGGTGAATGGGATCAAAGGTTATAGGAGTAAAAGCAGAATTAGACGACTGAGTTGGATGATCAGCCATGATCATCATGACCGCAAGGACCTACAAAAGGTCGTGAATGTAGCCCAATCCATCACACAAACCAGCCTCCCATACATTGACTCTGTTTACATTTCCCAGTGCCTTGGCAAAGCAGCCAGCATAATTAAGAACCCCAAGAACTCAGACATTCTGCTTCCATCATCTTCTGTCGGGAAAAAGATACAAAAGTCTGAGGGTCACATCCCAACCTACTCAAGAACAGCTTCTTCCCTGCTGTTGTCAGATTTTTGAATGGACTGAACTTGCATTAAGTTGATCTTTCTCTACACCCTCGCTATGATTTAACACTACCTTCTGCACTCTCTTCTTTCCTTTTCTATGAAAGATAAATTCTGTTTGTATAGTGTATAAGAAACAATATTGTTCACTGTATGTTAATACATGTGACAAAATAATGGAGGGGATTCTTAGAGATAGGATGTATAGGCACTTGGAGCGTTGCAATCTGATTAGGGATACGCAGCATGGATTTGTTAAGGGGAGGTCGTGCCTTACAAATCTGGTAGAATTTTTTGAGGAGGTGACGAAAACGGTGGATGAAGGGCGAGCTGTTGATGAGCTATATGGATTTTAGTAAGGCATTTGACAAAGTCCCTCATGGGAGGTTAGTGGAGAAGGTCAAGGCTAATGGGATACAAGGACAGGTAGCTAGATGGATAAGTAACTGGCTTAGTAATAGGAGACAGCGAGTAATAGTGGAAGGGTGTTTCTCTAGCTGGAGGTCGGTCACTAGTGGTGTGCCGCAGGCTCGGTACTGAGACCTCTTCTTTTTGTAATATATATAAATGACTTGGAAGAGGAAGTAAGTGGAGTAATCAGCAAGTTTGCAGACGATACAAAGATGGCTGGACTTGCAGATAGTGAGGAGCATTGTCAGGCAATGCAACAGGACATAGGTAGGCTGGTAGCTTGGGCATATAGATGGCAGATGGAATTTAATCCTGATAAATGTGAGGTGATGCATTTCTGGAGAAAGAATGTAGGGGAGAGGTATATGATAAAGGGTAGACCTATTAGGAGTATAGAAATGCAGAGGGACCTGGGGGTGCAGGTGAACAAGTTTCTGAAGGTGGCAGAGCAAGTGGAGAAGGTTGTGAAGAAAGCATATAGTATGCTAGCCTTTATAGGAAGAGGTATAGAGTACAAGAGCTGGCCCTTAATGTTGCAGTTGTATAAAACGTTGGTTAGACCTCATTTGGAATACTGCGTCCAGTTCTGGTCGCTCTACTACCGGAAGAAGGTGGAGACTCTGGAGAGAGTGCAGAGGAGGTTTACCAGGATGCTGCCTGGTATGGAAGGTCTGAGTTACGAGGAGACGTTAGGCAAATTGGGACTGTTTTCCTTAGAAAGATGTAGACTGAGAGGAGATCTAAAAGAGATGTACAAGATTATGAGGGGTAAAGATAGAGTAAACAGGGTTAAGCTTTTTCCTAGGATGGACTCGAATAGCATGAGGGGTCATGGACTTAGGGTGAGGGGTGTAAGGTATGATTTGGATGCCAGAGAGAGTTTTTTCACACAGAGGGTGGTGGGGGTATGGAATGCGCTGCCAAGTAAAGTGGTGGAGGCAGGCACTCTGGAGTTATTTAAGAAATACTTAGATGGGCACATGAACAAAATGGGAATGGAGGGGTATAGAAAATTGATTTAAACTAGGGATCATGAGCCTTGGGAGTCCCTGGGAAGTGTGTAAATAGATGATGATATTGATGTATGTTTTTATCCTACAGGTGCTTTGGTCCACCTTGTTGTCTAACAAGAGGCATACACGCGATGGGTCATGAGAGGGCTGCTCTTGGATACTAGAGTATCCTAGTGCTTCACGTCGTTAGTGTACGCTTGATCTGGATTATTTGATGGGCAACACGACAGCTCAATGACTATCGCTGTGCTGTGCAGATACATGGATTTGGGCCAGTGTCTGTGGGAGTTTGCGCATTCTCCCCGTGCTTGCATGGGTTTTCTCCGGGTGCTCCGGTTTCCTCCCACATCCCAAAGATGTGCCCTTAGGCTAATTGGCAAAACAAATTCTCCCTAAATTGTCTCAAATTTGGTTTTTAATCCATAGATCTATAAACATAGACAGGGATCACGAGTAGAGGTGGGAACATCGGGGTGGCGGCGTGGGCTCGTTGGGCTGAAGGGCCTGTTTCCTGTGCTGTTTTGTTCTTTGTTGTTACTAAGCCCAGAAATGATCTTAGCTCTCAGATGAACACGGGATCTGGGGCGCTTTTGATTGTCCATACCTTGTCTTTCAAAGAGTATAGACCAGACTTGTATGTTCTATAGACCAGATAGATCACTTGGGGGACCTTGAAAACACCTTTAGAACTTCCTCAATGTTTTCCAGATGTTCCTTATTCATTTTTCCTGTTATGAGGACATTTTCCAGATAAATAGCCGCCTAATATCTTGTAATATCGTATGATATGTTCCCACAGGAAGTCAGAATTACTTGTTCTTCATCTGCCATAATGTTATTTGCCAGAAAAAAGTGATACATGCATTCCACATATTGGGCCAGGTCTTTGATGGCAGGGTTGAATGAGTTTAGTCTTCCAAATAAAGATATGATGCATAAGAAAGGCTTATCCAACTTAGGCCAACTATTGTGAGCAAGTTCCTTCAGAATCATTGCCACTGAAATAGCTCTCATGAGACCAATGGCTCTTTATGGGAGTTGGAGTAGCCATTAGCAGATAAAAGGTGAGTCTGCTTGATCAGCGTAAGTATTGAGGCCTACTTCTGCGTGTGATTTGTTGTTAGAGGTGTTTTAGTGATGTTACTGAACACTGTGTGCTAAAATGTCAAGAACATTGTGTGCATAGCAATAAATATACAGCGAAGGATTCAAAAGATGTTGAATTGTATTGGTTGAAAGTGCACATCAAACTGTAATAATACTGGTGTTTTAACTCACACATACTGGCTGCAAAATGCTATAATTGAAACTGTTTTATGGAATCTGGTCAGAACATCATAGTAAGACTCATTGTTTTAGACTCCTTGTGCACCAGCAATGAAGACACGATTTTTGAGTTTTCACTATGCATCATCTGAATAATTCTTGACATCTTCACCAAATCCAGGTTTATATACAATAGTTAGTAATACTCAGACAGGCGCTTCCCAGTACAGAATATACTGAGTGCTGGTAGGCCAGACACTCCACATTATATATCTCTGCACGGATCCTGGATTGAACAACATTAAGCGCCAATCCAGGAACTCAAGCCCTAACAGTTCCACCTCATAGATCTTGATAAAATAATTACAGGGAGGGGGACATGTCATAGCATGCATTGTGAATGGCCAGTCTTTTTGTTAATCACAATAAAGATTCTGGGAGTTGTAGGCACAGATGAAGATTGTAACATGCTGCTTAGTTGAATCCCCATCACTGACAGGGAGATTGCTCTGACAACAACAGGATCTCAAGCCTCACGTTTTTTCGAAAGGCACAGTTTTCTGATTGAAAACATTTACAAGGGATCACTATCTTGTAAGTTTGATCACTTCACTGCAAACTTTGTAGACACTTAATTTCATTCTGTCTCTTGAAGTGTACCATCACTTGTTGGCTCTGCTACTATCAACAAAACCAAGGAAAATCATCATTATGCTAAGCATTAGATTCAATGCTGTTGTGTGCATTCATTGTTCTTCTGATTTTACACAAGTAGATGAGGTGGGAAAAAAAGGTCATTTTAAGAATGTGCACCTCTTTGAAATATTTTGAAGGACAATTGTGTGATTCTGTCTTTTGAGAATGCCCACCATTAACCCTAATCCCTAGCTATTGATTTCATTCCTTCTCTCTGACTAGTTCCTGACACTGAATTTGACCATTTGAACTTTAGGTCCTATTTGAACCCCTTCCGAATTCCCAACCTCATACTCTTCACCACCAAAACCACTTACTTCCACCTCCATAACTTCATCAGCTTCTCTAATTATGTTTGAGAAAGTGTTGAGCTGCATTCTTGAACTGCTTGAAGTCCATTTAGAAATATAGAAACCCTACAATATAGCAGGCCATTTGGACCATCTTTCTGTATTGACAACAATCCCACTTATTCTCACAATGCCGTTAGGGATGACGCTCCAGGTTTTCAAACTGATGAAAGAATCACATTTTTCCAAGCTGATATGGATTCTGATTGAAAGGAAATTTGCAGTTAGTGGTTTTCCCATACTCCCGTTATTCTTCCCCTTCTAGGAAATAGAAACTGCAGATTCAGTAAGTACTGTGAAAAAGCCTTGACAGTTAATCTTGTGCATAGGTGCTGCCCGATGCTCCACTAGTGAAAGGATGAATGCTTAAGATGGTAGGTGCGGTACCAATCAAGCAGACTGTCTCAGCCTGGATGCCATTGAACTTAAGTTTTTTTTAAAAACAGGTTTAAAATTTGGCCAAATGTTAAGACCAGGATGATGTGTGTTTAGATTGGAGTTGTACTTTCTTGTCCACCAGAAACTTGCACCATTTCTCACATTGCCTGTGGGACAACAATCGAGACAAAGAAATTGTCGCAATTTCCTGTATTATAGGCTGCAGAAGCTAAGGCCAGCACAGCATTCATTTACCGAGCATACTATAATGTGTCCCTGTCATGCTTGTGATGCTGGAGGCATAGGTTCTGAGTGTTATTTTTAAGTAACTAAGGAATTCACTTTGTATTGTGGTGAAGCGCCTTAGCAGTGCCTATTTTGCATGGGGACATAGATGTTCTTTATCTTCCAAAGAGTCACCTCTTTGTTTATTGCTTCTGTTCTTTAAGCACCAAAATAGAAAGCATTGTCTTGCCACCCCCCACCATTCTACTTGTCATGGTGGGAAAGAAAAAATGGTAATACTATAGTGATAGTAATTAGTGCTTTTGTTTCTCTGCCTGGGACTGCATTATTAGCTTTATTAAGTTCATATGGTTTTCGTTACTCCTAGTTGGATTGTTTACTTAGGTTCAAGATGTCATATCGCAACTTTTGCATGTTTTTTTAAATACCCTCTCAGGGACACAAATTAATCTCACTGAAAGAAAAACAGCACATCTTCATTACTTGCCAAGAAAATCATACTTTGGCAACCGATAATTCAGAACAACTGAATGGGGACAAGATGCACTATTGTCATTCCTGACATCTAGCCTAAAAAATGAAAGTGAACTCAGATGCTGTATTTGCCTACGTAACATGACTTCCTTTCATTTTTAATGACCTGAGGATCTAATAAAATGCTGTATAAATGCTAGCTAATCTTTGCTATGTTTAATGAATTTTTCTCTTGGCATGGATAAATTGCAATAACAGCAGCAAACAAAGAAATGCCACAATAATGAAGGTAATCTATTGAGGTACCAATCAAGAGGCACCAAACAGTAGTTTGGTATGTCCTGATAATGGATGGTAAGCCAGGTGGGGAATCCACTATATTTCTTTTACGTACAATAGCACAATTGGAGATGCAGTCAAGGGTTGCCCTTTCAGAAGCAAGGATATGAAGGTGGGGGATCCAGTGTGGGAAATTATTGTAGAAAAGTAACAAAGTATATATGTAATATACAAATGAAAATTAATTGTACACTCTAACCTTAGGAAACGAGGGCTTAAGGTTTTATTCCACTTAAATAGAAAAGTCAGGTTTCGATTTATACGTGCAAGACCACATTTTATTGTCCATGCTTGACTGCTCTGAGAAGGTGTAGGTGGATCTTCATTTGAACCATCACCTTGTGGTGAAGGGGTTCTATGATGATATTTTGTAGGGAATTCCAAGCTTCTAGTAATAATGTAAGAACATATATTTAATTCAAAATGGACCATATCTCCAAAAGAAAAACTGAGAGGAAATAGTAGTCCAAGCTACTACTATTCACACTTCTCTATTTTAGAAGTTGCAAAGCTCGGAGTTCTTGTCAAAGTAAGCTTGATGAGTTACTACAGTACATCTTGTGCATAATATACACTTCAGCTACAGCGTGGGAGAGAATGAATATTGAGTCCAATGGCTCCAGTGAAGCAAAACCAATTACCTGTACTAGAGGCCTTGACGTCTACCAGATATTCTTTACGGCTTTAATCTATTTAGACGTTTATTCACTTGTTGGTCAGTCTTCGTGTGATCAGTCTTAAAAGTACCATTTTCTACTTTGTACTTTTGTCCCCATAGTACTATAATGCCTGCAGCTTAATTTATAATATTTCATGTTGACCGCTTTTATACCCTTAGCATTGTTACAGTAAGATCATCTCTATAGTGTCTTACTTCCAACTGAAAAGACCAAGTTTCTCCATCCCTTTACCATAAATCATATTCATGGAATAAAGTTTAGCCTTCTAATTCTTCTCTACACTTTCTATTGCCTCCTGTTTCTTGGCACAAGAACAGGATGCAATTTTCGAAGTGTGGTCTGACTAGAGCAATGTACAGTTTGATCATTACCTTTTCTAATCTTTATTGTTATGATTTAGCTACATAAATCAACATTCCACTTTGTGTTGGCTAAATAAGTCAAGTCTACTAAGATTCCTAGGTCTCATTCAGCTGCATTCTCAACTATTTCATTGCAATTTATGGAATGCCTGTGTTTTTTTTTCTCCTTTTGTGCACCACTTTACAATCGTCAGTAGAAAATTTTGATTGTTCTGCCCATTTTCTTATCTTTTCTAAAGCATTCTGCAATTTTCTGACCTATCTCTTTTACTGCTCCTACCATTTGGAAATTTGATGGCTCTGCACTCAGTTCCTGAATTGAGGTTTCTATGTAAATATAAAACCATA
The DNA here is from genome assembly GCA_024679065.1 of Sphyrna mokarran. Taxonomy (NCBI): domain Eukaryota; kingdom Metazoa; phylum Chordata; class Chondrichthyes; order Carcharhiniformes; family Carcharhinidae; genus Sphyrna; species Sphyrna mokarran. The sequence continues at coordinate 99,843,725 of JAGIQG010000007.1, forward strand.
GTTGTTCCAGCACTGAGCCTGATGTATTGCAAATAGTAGCTTCTTTCCCACCCTCTTCATCTGACATAACCAACAAAAGTAGTTTATTGTTTCTAAACCACTTTAGGACACTCTTGGTTGTGAAAGGTGCTAGATAAATGCTGGACTTGCTTCTTCTTCCTCATCCACCACTCCATAGATGATGCTGAAAAACTCAGAGGGTCTGGCAGCATCCGTAGAGGAAAAAACAGAGTTAATGCTTCAAGGCTTTTGTGAACTGAAGAGGGAGAATGTGTAATTTTCAAGTGTAGCTGTGAGAAATTGCAACAAAATATTGCAACTTTAATATCAAAAAACTGATGGCCTGGTATGGGAGAGGGAGGGAGGAGGCAATACAAGAATCCCTACAGTGCAGGAAGACATTAGGCCCATTGAGTCTACACTGACTCTCGGACAGAGCATCTGGCTTAGGCCCATCCTCTGCCCTATTCACAAAACCCCACACATTAACCTCACTAATCCTCTTAACCTATACATTTTGGGATACTAAGGGTCAATTTAGCAGGGCCAATCCACCTAACGTGCACATCTTTGTACTATGGAAGGAAAGCTGAGCACCTGCAGGAAACTCACAGACACAGAATGTGCAAACTCCCGAGGCTAGAATAAAACCTGGGCCCTAGTGCTTTGTGGCAGCAATGCTAACCACTGTGCCACCCATTTTAAAAAAGGATTTAAGATAAAGGAACTCACAATTTAAAGCTGCCAAACACAACACTGAGTTCATGGCATGGCCTGTTGCAATGTTCTATTGAAACCTGGCTCAAGCTGAAGAAGCTGCTTCTCACTTTCTGGTTGGACACATTGTAGCCTTCAGGACTTCTTGTTGTGTTCAGCAGCTTGAGATTGAGACCATTCTTAAACATCTTTTTAAAAATATCTTGAACATATACTGCCTCAATACAGCTCCCCCATCCTCTCCCACACCAGGCCATCTGTCTTTTGTTCTTAGAAGTTGCTATATTTTGTTGCAATTTCTCACTACACTCTAAAAAGCTAACACATTTTCCCTATTTAGTTCTGACAGAGCCAAAAAGATTCAAAATGTTAATTCTGCTTACTTTCCTTACAGATGCTGCCAGATTTTCCAGCATCCTCTATACTTGTTTCAGATTTCAACATCTGCAGTATTTTGCTCATTTATTTCATGTTGTATTTGCTTTGTCACAGTTACTGGTTTAGTAAATGTGCTTAGAGGTAAAGAGATGAGCTTCCAACCACATGGCTGCACAATTACTAAGATCATCTATTTTCAGCTCCATAACGTTGTCCAACACTGCTCTTGTTTCAGTTCATCTGCTGAAACTCTCAATCATGTCTTTATTACTTCTAGGCTTGACTATTCCAATGCTCCTGGCTTACCTCCCACATTCTATCCTCTGAAAAAATCAGGTCATCCAAACTCTGCTGCCCATGTTCTTACTTGCACCAAATTCACCAGGGCGGCACAGCAACATAGTGGTCAGCACTGTTGCTTCACAGTGTCAGAGTTCGATTCCCAGCTTAGGTCACTGTCTGTATGGAGTTTGCATGTTCTTCCCCTGTCTGCATAGGTTTCCTCTGGGTGCTCCGGTTTCCTCCCACATTCTGAAAGACGTATGGTTAAGTGCATTGATCCGAACAGGTGCTAGACTGTCGCGACTGAACTGTTTCACAGTAGCTTCGTTGCAATGTTAATATAGGCCTTACTTCTGATCAATAAATAAACTTTATTTCACTTTAACCTATTGCTCCTGTGCTTCCTGATTTACATTGGCATTACATCAAGCTACTCTTTGATTTTGAAGTTCTCATCCTGTTTACAAATTACTCCATAGTGTCACCCTTCCTATCTCTGTAATCTCTTTCAGACCCACAACTCTTTGAAATATCTGTGTTCATCTAATTCTGGTCTTTTAAACACTGCCAATTTTAGTTACTCTACATTGGTTGGTGTATCTTCAGTTGCCAAGGTCCTAAACTCTAGAAATCCCTGCCTAAATCTCTGCAATTCTCAGGCATGGATTTTCACCTTCTGTTCATTATAGAATGGGAGCATGGAGGTATTTCATTATGAAGAATAGGAATCAATTATGGGATTCCCACTCTCATTCCCAACACCATCACTTTTTGCTGGTGAAAGGAAAGGGTATGGGTAGCAAGCCCTATGCTTCACTTTGAGAGGAGACAGTGCTATAATGGTGTTTTCACTGTGTAAGTGATCCAGAGGCCCAGGCTAATGCTCTCTGGATATGAACAAAGAACAAAACAGCACGGGAAACAGGCCCTTCAGCCCAATGAGCCCGCGCCTCCACCCCGATGTTCCCATTTCTACAAGTGATCCCTGTCTATGTTTATAGATCTGTGGATTAAAAACCAAATTTGAGACAATTTAGGAAGAATTTGTTTTGCCAATTAGCCTAAGAGCACATCTTTAGGATGTGGGAGGAAGCCAGAGCATCCAGAGAAAACCCACGCAAGCACGGGGAGAATGCGCAAACTCCCACAGACACAGGCCCAGATCCATGCATCTGCACAGCACAGCAATAGTCACTGAGCTGTCGTGTTGCCCATCAAATGGTCCAGGTCAAGCGTACACTAACGACGTGAAGCACTAGGATAAAAAAATCTAAAAAAAAAATCCAAGAGCAGCCCTCTCATGACCCATCACGTGAGTTCAAATCCCATCTATATTTCCTGATTCGAGCTTCTGATATCATTAGTGTAAATCCAATCTTCACTTTCTGCCTATAAGATGTCCTTGAAACTTACCTCTTTCACTCAAGCTTTTAGTTATCTATTCTAATGATCTCTTATGTGGCTCAGTGATTTAATTTGTTTTATAACATTCCTGTGAAATGCCCTTTGATGTTTTATTACATTAAGGATGCTACTTAAGTTATCTTGCATGTTCAACAGTATATCTTTAAAAGTGTTCCATTTGCATTTTTTTTTAGAACAATTGTCAAATAATCTTCAATTTATTTGGCTTAGATGGATCCTCATTTCTTATATCCATTTGGTATTATCGCTCAATAGTTGTAGGTATTTCTGACTTGCCAGATCAGGCTAAATATTATTATTTTATGATTGCTGATCTCAAGGGTTGCAACAATTTCCATTTTACATACACTTTCTGGGTCATTCAAAAGTACCAGATCAAATGGAATTTTTTTTGTGATTGCCTTGATTACAAGATCAAAGACTACAGCTCTAAAATAGAAACAGAAGTAGACCATTCAGCCCTTCGAGCCATTTAATAAGTTCATGACTGATCTAACACTTTCCTGCCTTATCTCCATAATCCTCCTACTGATTAAAAACCTATTGATCTTAGCCTTGAAAATGTTCAAGGAATCAGTCTCTTCAACTTCCTGAAGTTGGTCATTCCAAAGATCTGCCATTCTTTGAGAAGAATTTTTTCCTCAAATCCCTCTTAAATGAGCATCGCCTCATTCTGCAACCATGCCCTCTGGTCCTATACTCTCCCATGAACGGAAGAGATAGGTTTTAAGAAGTAACTTAAAAGGGGAAAGTGAGTTGGAAAGGCAAACAGCCTTAGGGAACAAGTTCTCAAGCTTAGGGCCTAGGCAACTGAAGGCATAGCTTCCACTAGTGCAGCAATTAAAATCAGGGATGCTCAAGAGGAATGCTGATATCACAGAAGAGCAAGTTGGAGAAGATCAGAGAAATAGGGAAGAATCATGATCTGAGGAATTTGAAAACAAGGATGAAAACTAAGTAATAAATAAATCAAGTAGGGACAAAGAGACATGCAAGGAACATTTTGGCAGTAGTAGAAATTCATCTGAGCTAGATAAGCAGTAGGGTGCACGCATATGTGTGTGGGGAGGGTGAAATTAGAGAGGAACCAGGGTCTCAGATCTGACAGAAAAGAGAGGAGAAATCAAGAAGTAAATGAAGCCTGAAATATTCAGTTAGAAACTAGAATCAAGAACCAAGGCAAACAATGGGGAATGTAATTGTTGATATTTCCACTACATTGTAATTCCCTATTGCCACAACAAGCTTCAACTCCAGGATCATTCACCCAGATACATCATAACAGAATAGCTTCCTCTCACATTCATTTGTGAACTTCCTACAGCAAACATACTTCCAGGTCTTCTTCATGGTTTACTCAGTTTAGTTTCAAGCCTTTCTCATTACATTCCTCACATTTTTGATTTAAGTTTTTAAACCTCAGGTACTGCCTTTTAATTTTGACATTGCTCAAGCATCTGGTTTACTTTTCAATTCTCTCAAGTATTACTTAGTTTTGATTATTTTGGGAGATCTCTCTTGCCATCCACTCTAGAGGCATTCTTTTTCATCTTAGTTCCTCCCCACTGCATCATTAACCTAGAATTATAGAATCCCTGCGCTGCAGGAGGTGGCTATTTGGCCCACTGAGTCTGCACCAACTCTTTTGAAAGCGCATCTTACTCAGGCCTACTGGACAGTCACCCAAGGCTGGAGTCAAATCTGGATTCCTGATGCTGTAAGGCAAAAGATCTAACCATTGTGCCAGCCTTAAGTGTTTTCTTTTCAAAGCCACTTCTGTGTGAGTTCTTTTTAACAACTTGCTTACCATATCTTTCACATGATGAAAAAAGATACAGCATTTACAGTGATTGTCAGGACCTGTTATTCCTGCTCTCCCATTACTTTTAATTGATTTGTTTAAATTTCACACTGTTAGAGACTTTAATAAATTGAGCTCTCACAATGGCAAAATATTTTTACATTAGTTTATCTATTTACTAACTTGGTTGGCTACTAGTCACGTCAGGGTTCCTTTGTACAAGACTTCTCATTAGATATATTACAGACAGATTGTGGACCTTCGGTGACAAAGTCCACGTCACTTGCCTCACCGTCACCTGTTTGCAAATTGTTGCTAATTATGCAAAGCATTCCAGCAATAATTTACATTGCACCTTTAACATAATGAGACACCTAAAGATGCTTCATAGGAGCATTATAAAATGAAGTATGATACTGAAAAGAGATATAAGCTAACCAAAAGCTATGCCAAAGAGATTTTAGAGAATATTTTAAAGAGGCAAAGAGGTTTAGAGAGGAAATCCCAAGTCATGGGCATTAAGCAACTTAAGACACAGCCACCAATTGAACGCTAATTAAAATTCTGGTTTATCCAAACAGCCATGTACGCCCCCTCCTCTTCCCATCAAATTGACTACTGCAACTCAAAATTTTCTAAAATAATGTTTATACTTCAAAAAGTAATTAATTACCGGTAATGAACTTCAAGCTGTCCTGACGACCCAAAAGGCGCTAGATAAATGTACTTTCCCCCTTGTTTTTACAAATGTCAACAATTTATTTTAAAAAAAGCTGGGAGTAGAAGCATTTAAAGGACAAAAATGATTTCGACTCTTTGTTTATCAAACTTGACGAGTATTCCTTGATGTATGTGGCGTTTAAAAATAATCACTTCACCTCCAACTTTAAAAAAAATGGGATCACTACCGCTCCCAGCGTCGCCCCTCCCTGTTTACAGCTTCAAATTCTTTACGCGTGAGTAAACGATGGGACTGAGCAGTAGGTCGCTCGAGCCTTTTTCGTTGGGAAGAGCATTGCACCGCGCGCGCGACAGAAGACTGCGATGCAAGCACAGCTCTCTCGCACCGCGCCCCTCCTCCCCCGCTCATTCCGAGAAAGGGCGTTGGTCTGGCTTCGGTTTGGAACGCTGCGCTGGCTAGCTCGCGCGTCACGTTCGACCCGGCGCAGCTGGCTGAGGCGCGCATGCGTCGCCGACGAGGTACGGAGTGGGCGGGGCCGGAGCGCTGAGGGACTTGGTTTGCAAGGCGGGGGAGTGTGGTGGGGAAGGAATTTAGGGAAGTCGCGAGGCGGTGGACGGACGGTGGTGGTGGCAATAACAGCAATAGTAGGTCCTGTTCTGGAGTATCGGAGGCGACAATTTGGCGGGTGAGTGTACGTGTGTGGGAGTGGGTGGTGGAAAAGCGTGTTAAATTTAGATTGAGGTGAGCGGGAAAGGGTTGATGTGAGCTCTGTGGCCTGTGTCTGGGTTTCTAATTTTTTTTTACCCGATCCCTCCTTTGCCCCGCTGGGTGGGCGCTTGAGGGGGTTGGGTTGGTGTCCGGCTGATTATAGTCCGGGTGCCCGAGAATACTCGCATCTGGGCTACCACTCTTGGGTGCAAACACTCTCCCTTCCCCCGACACCCCCTCCATTCCAACCCCCCACCCCATTTCTGCACAGGCTGGGGCTGTAGCCTAGAAATCTTTTTTCTCTTTGCTGCCTATTCTTGTATTGCTGTTAACAATGGATAAAGTAAAACAGATGTTGAAAGGGATAAATCATGGGATATTCCTGAGGCTATGCTCCTCTATTAATGAATTTATGGGTGAAGATGCTTATTTCAAATGTTTGTAGCACCTGAAACATAAGATATGTTATTGCCATCCCACCTTCAAATTCAGAAAAGTTTGGTAGCAAAATGAAAAACGAATAAGGGGCAAAGTTCACGTAGTGTTTACATTATCCGCCAATGCATTGTTGCTTCTGGCAATCCGTGAATGTCCTTTTAAATCACATGGTTTAATTTTAAAGACTTGAGTTCAGTGTGTCGTGGGAGTGATTTTTTTAATGCGAAATCACGTATACTTTGTATTCTGATAACGATTCTGAAGCTGAAGGTTTAAAAGGGAGAAAGTGCACTTGACCTAACGTTAAGGTAGTAGTGTGCGATTACTCTTCTAAGTTTGCCATCTACTTTAATAAATTCAATATGCCCGACTTGCTGAATGTTCATAAAAATGTAATTTTGTGTCAGAGTCTTGAGTATAGAGATACAAACTTGATATCTACCCTTGTGTTGCAATAGTTTAAATCTCTTTCAAGAAATGTACAGTTCCAAATAACGTGGCTTCTTTCACCTTTTCATACTGTATGAAATAACATATCACTGGATGCATTTTAATCACCGTGTAACTGGAGTTTATGGTGATTACTTGCACCACAGTGAAGTGGTAGAAGTCAAAGTTATGTATGTGCAAAGACTCGAACAGTCCTTGACTTCTACTGATGTAATTTTAATGACTAAAGTAAAGGTTAAGTAATTTCACTGTTTAAGTAAAGAACGAAGAACCATTTTTACTTTTAAATCTTATTATTTTGGCTGTGTTTCATACTGTTATTATTTCCACTTCCAGATAATTTTCTGCAATGCAAATTTAATCAGTGATGTGGATCTGCATGTTGTATGCTGCATTTTTGGCATTAAGTCAACACCAAAGAGGATGTGGCACTGATGCTAAAAGGCGCATGCACGTCTAAAGGATTTGGCAGTGGGTTATGAAGTATTACACACATTTGTGGGGGAGGATCTGTGTTGGATTCTAGAAGGGGAAGAGTTTTTCTAATAGCTAATCCAGATGTCTGGAATGGAGATTTCAAACTTCCTATCATACTTCTCCTAGCAGTTTGGTTATTTTTAAGGCGACTGAAATTTTATGCAAGATGTGGACTCAACAAGTTTTTTTGCATTGGACAATATTTTCCAGATAGGATACAGACTTCTTGGTTTTATCTTCCTTTGTTACTGAGTATAATTTTTATGGCAACAGTCACAAAACATTATTTTTGCTAGTTTTCAGATATGCAAAAATGCATTGCACAGCAAAGTCAAACATCGTATCCTTTGGTTGCAAAATATTGTAGAAAGGAAAAATCAGCTCAGTACAATCAGTATTATGTCAGCTCTTCTGGTGTGATGCTGTCATGTTTGTAAGTAATGCATTGAATATCTTATGTAGACAATGCTAGGCTATTTACTAGTTTCCTCTTTTTGGATCCTTGCTTGTGGTCTCAAGCAACTTGAGGGAAAAGAATCCCGATGTATTAGCATTATATGATTTTTGAAGACATTGAGTGGGTAAAGTTTGTGAGTAAATTTGTCAATTGACTAGTGCTCCATTTGATTTTATTATTGTCACATGTATTGGGATACCCTGAAAAATATTGTTAAGCGCTATACATTCAAAACATGCCATTCATAGATTGCAGAGGGGAGAGGGAAAGGAGGGTGCAGAATATAGTGTTACGGTCATAGCTAGGGTGTAGAGAAAGATCAGTTTAATACAGGTCTCTCAAATTTGACACCTGGGTCTCTGCTAATTTTAAGGCATTCAGTTGACATATTGCTTGAAGTAATGGGAGGTAAAAGTTAGTCCTTGTTTCTATGTTGATTATTGCTCTCTGTTGCTGTAGGAACTGCAAAGGTAAAGACAGAATTAGATTTTAGATTTGACTATTGTGCCTGGTATAGTTGCATATCTTATTAGTCAATTATTGTTTGGCTTAGACATAAGGGGTGGCTATTTGTTTGTAGTATTGCATGGCATACATGCTTATGAAAATTAAACAAGCAAAGAAACAAAAGCAAAATTGAGAATGAAGGGACCAATTGAGAAGTGCATGACAGGTTAAAGAAATGTATTTCTTTGCTACTCAAGTTAGAAAGTTGACTTTGTCACTGCACAAGGAAATGTAAATTTGGTATTTAGTACTTAAATGGTTTTAATGTAATTTTTCCAACATAATCTGAGAGATGTCAATTCAGGTTCTTGCATCAGTAAAGCTATGAGAAATACATGTCAGTGCAAGGCAATTGGGTGTGCTCTCTGCACTGCAATTATTTCTATAATTATACAAGGTCCTGTGCATGAAAAATTATAGTTGAGAGCAGAGGCAGGAGTGGATGAGGGTGAGACTCAAACAAAAATATGTCCTTGTTTACCGTAGACTGTAAACTGCAATGTTTGTTAGCTGTCTTATACATTTGGCAAGTGAGAGTGTTCATGATGTTACAGTAGCACCATTGATGGTACAAATATTTCAGCACCTCTAACGTCTAAAACTTTATAGTAATCTGCCAAAAGCAGTTGCAAATGATAACCATTTTATTTCAGCCAGAACTAGAGAAAGTTGAAACCAGAGCAACTAATTGCCTCTTGATGTGTTTCTTCATTTGTAGTCAAGACACTTATCTCAATTGGTCCCTTCATTCTCAATTTTGCTTTTGTTGCTTTGCTGGCTTAATTTTTGTAGGCATGCATGCCATGCAGTACGACAAATAAGTAGCCATCCTTTATGTCTAAGCCAAAACAACAATTGTCTAATAAGATATGCAACTATATATGACAATTTACTGTGAATCAATGGGAATAAATTTTGTTTAGTTCTGCTTAATGGGTTAAAATCTCTGCAGATGTGTTTTTGATGTGAGTGGGGATCCTTTTGAGGTGTTAGACCTCTCTTGGGTGAGAAAGCCGTTCAATGAGATCATCATCTGATACCTTCTGAAAAATCTTGGTCATGATTTATTACTTAGTTTAATGATGTTTACACAGAAAATATTAGGTCCTTTTTTTGGCTAAAAGGATGCACAAGTAAAATGCTGAAAGCAATGCAATTTTTAATGATTCTGTGCTGGTTTGCATTCCTGCAGGTTTTTTCTAAGCCACATCCTGTTGGATGTAGCATTGGTAGTCAAACTTTGTGATTTACAGGGATTTGTAAAAGAAGCAAATGTGACGTGAGAAAAAACTTTTTCACGCAGTGAGTAGTTTGGGTTCGGCATGCACTACCTGGAAGTGTGATGGAGGCTGGTTAAATCAAGGCATTTATATTTAAGAGGGCATTAGATTATTTGAATAGAGGGAGGTTCAATTGAGGTATTCAAGGGCATTTGGTTATTTTAATAAAAATGTGTAAGAGTTTGGGAGGAATGGCACTAAGTCGTGATACTCGTTTAGCGGACCAATACAGACACAGTAGACCAAATGGTGCTGTAACAATTCTGTGTGCAGATTTACTCATTTTTATAGGTTGCTTTTCTTGAGGTCCTAGAGACACTACTCCCCCAACACTTGAGGGAAAAGTCCTCATTCTGAATACTTTTGACACTTCTTTTTGATTTGATGAATTTTTTTAACTTTGTTTTTCAAAATTTGCATTAGAGAAATGCAAAACAGTAGCGTACAGATTGCACATTGAAATCATATGATGCGGTACATGGGTAATGCACTATATAAATTTAATGTAGATCTGTCTGCTATTTTTTATTATCCAGCTTTCCTACAGCTTAATTAAAAGGGTGCTATTGGTTTCGGCTTCCAGCGAGGAGAATAATCAAATCATACATAAATCTTGAAGGCCTGACACTGCATTTATAAGGATGTTGCTTGTGTAAGTTTCTGTAAATGTTTTATTGTGGGAGGATTCTTCTGTTTAAATGAAAATGTCCTTCAATAAACCTGCTAATTAATTATCCATAACTATAACCATCGCCAAGAACTTGTTTCCAAAGATATACAGGTTAGGTTGGCCATGCTAAATTGCCTCTTCGTGTCGTAGGGAAGGGAGGGGGTGGGATTGAGCCTGTACCTAAAACAGTGGGCTGAATGGTTGCCTCCTGCACTAAGAATTCTTTGATTTGATAGAAAAATGTATGTTGAAGAATATCATAGTTGTCTATCTGGCATCAACTGTTTACTTGGTATAATTGGTGCAAAAGAGTTGAATTTTTTACTAGATTTTTAAATTTCAAAAAGCTACGTGATATCAAGAGTGAAATCTAATTTCTATATATTTGTTCTTGTGTTCCTATCAAGTAAGTTGTAGGTGAATAACTACATCATAAAACTTGAAACATTACGGAAAATTGCTCCGGGTTATTATGAGTGCTACTAACCTTAGAAACAGAATCTTGGAGTTTGGGTGGAAAGTGTTGAACTTAAGTTGTTTGTAGCAGGAAGTCAGCAATAAGTGGAAATTGCTGAATGAATTCACAAGTCAGCTCCAGATTGTTGCTACCCATAAGTAGGAGTAGCTAAGGAAATTGCTTTTGTTGATCCTCACAACAGCGTATTTTAGTTTGAGCTCTGATGCATAGCCCCACCCAAAACATGAACGTTTGTTGCTTTTTCAATAGGAAATGATCTGCTGTACAGTTTTTTACTTATTTCACAGGATTTGGGCTTCAATGACTAGACCAGCATTTGTTGTCCATCCTTAATTGCCCTTGAGAGATTGGTGGTGAGCCTTGAACTGTTCCCATCCATGCAGTGTAAGTAAAACAACAATGATGTTGGGGAGGGAGTTCCCCAGGATTTTGACCCAGCAAGTGAAGGAGCAGTGACATAGTTGCAAGTCAGGGTGTTGTGTGGCTGGGGGGGAACTTGCAGGTGGTGACATTCCCATGCGTCTACTACTCTTGTCCTTCTTGATGATAGAGGTTGCGAGTTTGGAAAGTGCTGTTGAAAGAGCCTGGGTGACTTGATGCAGTATTTCTAGGAACAAAGAGGAAATATGGGAAAAATTATATTTAATGTAGAGTTCTAAATTCTTTACTTAACCTTGTGCAAACCCAGAAGACACCAAGTACGTTTTCTAAGTTGTTACATCTCAGAAGGAAGAAATGAAAATCAGTGTGATAGAGCTTTCAATCTGTTTTTGTAAGTCAAAGTCTGTTTAAGAATGCCCACATTTAATAAGAGAAGAATTGTTTTATTCCCATCAACCAGAAAAAATTTTGGGCCCATGATTGAGCACTTTCTATTGTGCACTTTAGTCTGTTATGGAATAAATATCCTATACTGTTCAAGCAGCCAAGCTGCTTCACTGTTAAAGTTGCACTTCAGGCAACTTGGAATGTACTCCAACACACTGCTGAATTTGTGTCTTTGTGGATTATGGAAAGACTTTGGGGAGTCAGATGTATCACTTGGTGCAGAATGCCCATTTCTAACCCTTTGTAATATGTGCAGTTAAGTTCCTTCTGGTCAATTGTGTCTCCACCTCCATCTTCAAGAATGTTGATGGTGAAGGAATTCAGTGATAATAATATCATTGCATGTTCAGTAAGTGGTTGCACACTTATTGAAAATGGTTTTTGTTCAAAACTAGTGGTGAGAAGGATGCGACTTCGCAGTTCAATACACAAATGTTGTTTAGGTCTTGATGCACATGGGCCTTCTGCTTAATTATTGTGAGGAAACGCAAATGAGACTGAATATTACGGTCATTTGCAAACATTCCTACACCTAGTCTTATGCTGGAAAGAGGTTCAGTGATGAAGTAGCTGACACCTAGATGAAGTAGGTGTCCTAGGACACCGACTTATGAGATGATTGGTCTCCAGCAACGAGCTCTTTATTTTTGTGCTGGAAGGTGTCATTCCAGCCAGTGGGGAGTTTTTCTCCTGATTCACTTGACTTCCAATTTTATTAGGACTCTTTGACGTCACACTTAGCTGTTATGCTTGGTTTAAAAAAAAAATTCCATTAATGGCAATTGATAGTAATCACTCGCTTCACAGCCAAAGTTCAGCTCTTTTTTTGTCCATGTTCTGACCAAGTCTGTGTAATGAGGTTTGGAGTTGTGTGGCCTTGATAGAACTCTAGTTCAGTGAGCAGGTTATGGTGAGTAAAAATGCTGCTTGATAGCAGTATGGGTGGCATCTTTTGTTGTTGGAACCCGCACCCTTTGCTATATCGGTACATTCAGGCATTTGATAACTGGTGAAGTGAATTTGCTGCAGACTGACTTCTGTGGGTAATGAGATAAACCTTTCGCTTGGTACTTCCATCTGAAGTTGGTTGCAGTGTTTCAGCCTTGTGTTTTTGCTTTTGTTGCACTGATAATTTACTGTGATTTGTTTATTGCTATGCTAATTATCAAGAAATTATGCTATTATTGTCATTACTATTAACTGCTTGTGTTTGGAAAAAATAATTTTATCCTTTTTCAAATCAGTGTTCTTAAAATGTTAAATCAAATTATGTTGTTCAGTTAGGGAAATTAATTTCATACATTTTTGGGTCAATTTAACAACTAAAATTCTTTCAAATTCCATCATTGAGAGAAATATATAATTTTTAATTACCTGATCAGTAATGGATTGCTATATATTGTCAATTTGCCACACAGAACGGAACAACAGATACTTATCATGCTGTAACTTGCAGTAACTTGTGAATTGTTCAATCATCAGTGTATTTTTTTTCCCCCAGGCTTCTCCCGACTAGTGATGATTTATATTTTAAAAACAGCTGTGAAGCAGTTTGGTGATCTTGCAAGTACTACCACGGATTGTGGGGACTCTGACTTCAGCATGTGAAACTTGTGCTGTTGGCAATTTTGTCAGACAAGTAGATGAAGGTGAGAGGCTCCCAAACAAAGGCAGGGAGTCAATCACCCTCCCGCCCCTCAATTGCAAGGAATGTCAGCAGTAGGAAAATATTCTTGAATGCTTTCCACTATAAGCGCAAGTATGTGATGTTAACTAACATATTTATAACATCTATAGAGATGTAGAAAGGTGTTTTGAGTTATCTGGTCTTACTGTGAGATTTGTGTTTTGAGAATATTATCTTCTGCCTCATGCCATTGCAGACTTTATATATAAGGAATTTGGTAGCCATGAAATCTAAGCCCTGCAAAAGTTTTAAAATGGGATAAGTCCTTAATGATCTGCACTATTTCTTCTGGGTATTAATTTTGAATTTCCAACAGTTGTATTTATTTCTGATCCTTGTTTTTCTATTTCTCTAACAAGAGAAAGCATGCCATTAAGTTTTGTGATTTGCTGTTAATCAGTCTGATTACTGTTGAGCATTTTCCTCCCCTCCTGCATTATACTGAAATATATAGGTTGGGAGGTAGGAAAGTTGCTTTGTGCACTGCCAGCAATGAATATCAGGATGAAGAGCCTGTCTGAAAGGGTAGCATTAAAGATTAGTCTTATCTTAAGAAGTTTGGGTTTGGCTTTCACTACTGCAGGATCTCTTGTATGGTAGACATACCTTAGCCACAGGCAGAAGAAAGAAATACTGAAAAGAAGTGTGCGGAATATAAAATTATTTTAAACTTGTTTTTTCCTAAATTTAATATATTCAGACATATATTGAATTTGCCACACGTGCAGCAACGTGCTTATTCAGGCTCTCATGATGTGCCTCAATCTTTACTTTGCTGTTAATGACAATTAAACATTTTGACAGTTCACTAACTGTGTACCTTTTATATGTGTTTCAAGTGGTTGGTTTGGGTGGTTTTACAGCTGAAACATAAGGGATTTAGATGATGTCATACACCACAAGAGTAAAGCTTATCTGAATCCAGTGGTTTTAGATTATTAAAACAAGCTGTTAATAATAGGAGACTCCTTGTACTGTAGGCATGCATTGGGTCTCATCTTTCAGTTGCTTTGCTGTCCAGTTTCCTGGTATCATGTATGCAAAGTCCATTATTACTATTCAACCACATTTTAGTTACAGTTTGAGTCACTACCTGATTATTTTACTGCTGTTTTGCAGAATTTTGAAGTTGTTACTGAAATACATACTTGATAACCCTTCTGTAGTCTTAACCAAGCAGCAGGTGCATGGCATTGTTGTCACTTGTAAGTTTCCTTCCAAGTCCCCCACAACCTTGATTTTGGAACTATATCGTTGTTCCTTCACTGTTGCTGGGTCAAAATCCTGGAGCTCCTCCTCCATGTTGAGTACTGTGGGTATATTTATACCATTGGACTGTAGTAGTTCAAGAAGGTGGCTCACATTACCTTCTAAATGAAAGTTAGGGATAGGCAATAAATGCTGGCATAGCCAGTGATGCTCACATCCCTTGATAGAATTAAGAATAGTATTAACATGGGAATTGAATGTTAATATATTATTCATGCAGAAGACCATTTAACCCATTCTCCAGTCAGTGGTCCAAAATTTCCTTGTTTATGGCATTCACTGTTGATTTCTAAGTGATCTGAGGTTTTGCCTTTACTGCTGTTTTTATCTCATCTAACTGTTTATACGAAGATTAATTTCCTTCAGCCATAAACATGCTTTTTACTCGTTTGAACTCGTAGTTTACTCTGATTTTCAGGCTTTCACATTTTTTCACTTTGTTTCACTTATGTTTCAATGATCCATAAGGGAATGCAGCACTAGTGTGAACTGATTAGTATAGCTTGTGTATCTGGTCAGCTTTTCTTTTTGCATTTGATTGTCTTGGCTATATTTTTCAGCATTAATTAGCTTTGCTGATAGTTGCTGTAAATTGGTTGGATGTATGAGGTATCATGTTCATTAAAACTTTGGATTTCTTTGAACTTTCACCAATTTACCATTTTGAATTCATTGACTCACAGAATCTTTAGGTTTGCAATCTCAGGTTTTGTCACGGTACCACGTGTCAGTGAGGCTAGAAATAGGAAGATAGTTCAGGTCAACTCATGGCTAAACAGCTGGTGTGAGGGAGGGTTATCTGGATCATTGGGATTTCTTCTGGGGCAAATGGGACCTATAGAAGAAGGACAAGTTGCATTTAAACTGACGAAGCCTAAATATTCTGGTTGGGAGATTTGCCGGTGTCACACTGGAGGATTTAAACTAATTTAGCAGGGAGGTGGGAACCAAAGCAAAGGTGAATTAACTGAAGGGGTACTAGAGAATAGAGCCAGGAACAGCAGGCAGGGGGTACAGGAGGTAAAGTCGCATGGGATCAGAGGTGAGCTGGCAAATGGATACAGAACTGGCTCTGTCATAGACAGGGTAGGAGTGGATGGGTGTGTTTCTGAATGGAGGCTGTGACTAGTGGTATTCCTCGAGCTGGGACCTTGCTGTTTGTAAAATGTAACTGGTTTGATTAGTAACTTTGTGGATGACACAAAGGTTGATGGAATTGAAGATAGCGATAAAGACTTGTCAGAGGATATTGGTTGGAGACTTGGGTGGAGAAATGGCAGATGGAGTTTAATCTGGGCAAGTGTGAAGTAATGCATTTTGGAAAGTCTAATATATATGGGAAATGTACAGTAAATAGCAGAACCCTTCAGAGAATTGATAAACAGTGAGATCTGTGTGCAGGTACACAGGCCACTGAAAGTGACAACACAGTTTGAGAAGGTAATCAAGTAAGCAATAAGGCATGTTTGCCTTCATTAGCCCAGGGCATTGAGTTTGAAAGCTGGCAACTCATTGTTGCTTTATAGAAAGTTAGTTGGGTTGCCCTTGGAATATAGTGCCACACTTACCAGAAGGATGTGGCAGCTTTGGTGAGGGTACTGAAAAGATTTACTAGGATGTTGTCAGGTATGTAGGGCATTAGCTATGAGGAGTTGGAGAACTTGGTTTGTTCTCACTAGAGCAACAGAGGTTGAGAGGTGACCTGATAGAAATCTATAAGGTTATGAAGGGACAAGGGTGGATAGTTAGAAGCCTTTTCTCAAATCATTATGTAACTACAATGCTCTCACACAACTTGATTAAATATTTCTTACCACCACTCATTCAATTTGTGGTTAAATTTAATTAATCACAATGTGTCTTGTCAAGCTACGTTCTCGGAAAAGAATGTTTGCTTCTCCCAAGGCTTGCTTTATTAATAGATCTATGGATATGCAAGAATTCTCTTTCTGCAGTTGGTTTTAAAATTCCATTGAATGCATACCACAGAACCAGTTATGCATGTATGCAACATGTCATGCCCTGCATAATCATAATTTGACAAAAAAAATCCAATAACTGAACACTTTTATTCATTCATGGGACAGGGGTCACTGACTGGCCAGCAATTATTACCCATCCCTAGTTGCCCTTGAAGGTTGTGGTGATCTGCCTTCTTGAATCACTGCAGTCTATGTTCTGTGAGTTGGCCTACAATGCTGTTAGGAAGGGAGTTCCAGGATTTTGACTGACGACTTGGAAATATATTGCTATTTGTTTGTAAAGATGGTGAATGGCTTGGAGAGGGATTTGCAGGTGGTGGTCTCCCCATTTATCTCCTCCCCTTGTCCTTGTAGATGGAAGGTGCTGCCTGAGGATCTTTTGGTGAATTGCACTCAGTGCAGTGGGGGAATGAATTCATGAACAAGTATGCCAGAAAGTTGTGGAGGGGTGAATCCTCTTGAGAAAGATTTAAAAGAATATTGTGTTTATACATGGATGCTCTTGCAGGATCTGCAGGACCACAGTGAAACAGAAGTGAACCAAATACAGATGTCTTCTGTTCATTTCTGATTTGGTAAATAAAGTACTTTGAGTTAGAACAAAGATTGAAGATTGTCAGGCCAGTCAGCAGGTTTATCAGATCAGCAGCTGAACCACATGGGGAAGGTTGCAGGTTCAATGTCTGGTCTCTGCTAAAATAACCAATTGGTGACAAGAATGTTTGCTGTCCCTGGGCTTTTGTGGGAGCTGTGGAGAGAGGGGCGAGGTTAATTCTACTGATTATTTTGTATTGAAAATACATGTGTGGAAATTGGATGAGTGCATTAATTTTGGAACCCTTTGTGACTCACTAACCCATTGGCATTCATGTCTGAATAATGGCAGCTCAGCTTATTTATTAGATGATACCTAGACGCAGTGAAGGTGAAGGGGAAATTTTGACAGAAAAAGACAAGTAATCAGTTCACATCCTGAAACATAACCAGGAAGATTTGAACTGGATGGCCTTGAGGGCTTTTTCCTGTTACGGTATTCTTAAGTTAATACCCTGTATTAATTTCATTATAAATCTTGTGTAGCTCCAGTTAAGGAAGTTCTTGTGTAAGAATCAAGTTTAGAATGTTGAGGGGAGATCAAATTGTGCTCTTTAAAAATTATAAAGGGTATGGTAAATAAAGAGAAACTATTACCGAGGTTAGTAAATGCACGCAAGGATACTAATTTTGGAGATGCACCATTCGGGAGAAAATCATGAAACATCTTTTCACACAAGGTAGTGGAAATCTGAAATGTGCTCCAAAAGCTGTGCATTCTGGGTCAATTGTAATTGGTAGACAAAAATATCTAAGTATTGGAAAGAAGGTGGCTAAATAGAGTTGAGCTATAGGTCAACCATTGTCTAATTGAACACGAAATAAACTTGAGCTGAATGGTGAGCAACCAGTTATAAAAAAAATGTTTACTGCAAACCCGACATTAAAAAAATACTCTAACTGTTCTGGGAAAAATGTGTTTTTGTGCCAGCACTTGTCACATTTCTGCGATTTTACAGGACGTTTTGTACATTGAGTAACAGCTATCCACCTGGTGTAACTATTGTTTCAAGACCTAGTATTTCTGTGCAACCTTCAGTTATCTTCAGTATTTTTCACTATCCTTCATAAATGCACTGGTTACAAGTTTTGTTTTTAACCATTTAGCAACACAAGAAACAGAACAGTTATTTATTCAGATGATGTTTCACATTTCAGCAGTGATACTTTGTGCTGTGGTCAATTGATAGGTACAAAGTGTTGTCAAGTTAAATCATGCTTGTTTGATTTTCAATTTCTCGTGGCTTGACATGCCTCAGAATGGGAGGAAAAGGAATAATTTTTCTGCAAAATTGGTTGCTCCAGTGTGAACATGGAGTTCTGCTCTAGCTCAAAAAATAGTCACTTTAAGAGGCAAGACTGCGAAGTACAGTTGTAGGGTGTTGTCTGGTCATGTGAGAAAGTTTAAACTATTTGCATATTTTCAGCATTGGTTTACATTGAAGAGCTGCCCAATATCATAGTATTTTGTGACGCAAGGAGAGACAAAATGAATGAACATTCTGTGAAATTTAGATTTCCTAAATTTTTAATTGTAAGGACAGAGTTTAAACCCAAGCCTTGATGGCCATTTGAACTTCACTACCTTCATTTTTATTGGTACAGAACAGAAAATAATAAATAAGTATTTAATTGGAAATGCAAAGGGAAGGATAACTATAATTCCAGGTAATCCCATCTCCATACTACATTTATTGGCTTTGCTGATTAAAGGGTTGTAGCAAACAATTATATTTGTAGAGAAGCTTCAGATCCTCAACACTGACCGTAATAGTATTGTGCACGTAGTATATCTGGTTAAGATCCAATCAGCTGCAGCAATATTTCTACACCACTTCCCTAAACAGACATCCGCACAGTGGCAATTTCTTGATGGTTTGCTGTTTAGATTCAAAGATATGCAATAGTCACCGGAATGAGATGCTGGAGACTGCTTGGTGCCAGTGAAAAGTGTAACTTGGCAAAAGGTGAATGACTTTGGAAAATATCCAATGAAGAAAATAATTCCTATCTGTTTCTCCTCCTGGTTGTGCACAATTTTCTCAAATTGCACCTTTTTTTGAATGATTAATTTCCTTGCCTTGAAACTGAAACAAAATAGATTTTCATGGAGAGAGCTCAGAAGTCTGCTACAAGTATGGGATCTCAAAAAATTTTGCAAGGCCAAATGTTTGGCTGATTGAGGGCACTTTACCCTGGCACATTATTTTGTAATTACAAGCAACAGATATATTTTGCTGTTTTATTGTGTACTCAAAATGCAACTTGAAATGGTTGCCTCCTATAAAGAAGTCTTGCAGATAACTCCCTTCTGGAGTTCAGCCTGATGGAGGTTGAGAGTTTGATTTGACAATGAGAGTGATGGAAGTGGTGTAGAAATATAGAATTGGGGGAGGGAGGTCTAGAAGGACAGCTGATTAGAGGTGTGATTGGGAACAGGGTTTATGGAAGTTTCAATGAGACATAAGATTATTCTAGACTATTTCTACTTAACATTTCTGCACATAAATTAAGGTGACCCTTTATTTTTTATTCCTAATGAACATTCAACCATTTCCTATTGATTGTAAGGTTACACAATTCATTTTGATGATGGAACTAAATTGGAAAGAAAATTTTAGCTTTGAAAGCAAGTTCCACTGCTATTTCCCTGGTCCTTCTCTAAATTGTGAGTTATACTTCTGCCTTTGCATCTTGAATAAATATTTTGGGAGTATGTGGACTCTGTGGAAGCCTCTGAGTCTGAAAGATGTGCAATCTTCTACTAGCTCTCATTGTTGCAATATCCAAAGTTGTCACTCAATTTTTCCTCATTGCCAGTTCAAGCAAAGCCCTTAGTTGGGGTGTCCTTGAGAATATATACTGTAGGCAACCACCTTCACACTCCCAGCAAAGACAGGATGCATATCTTACTGGTCTATCATAACAGGTTAACAGAATAATGCAATCAGAAGTTCGGTGTGCACTAACAATACAGATGTAACAAAAATGTCATTGCTTTTTAAATAGTCTTGTGTGGGCTCAGTATGTTCGCTTAGTCAGCGACTATAAATTTGCTTGGCACCAGTGTTGCAGCAGATGGTAAATCTCAATATTCTTGCACAGTAACTCAACTTTAGTGATACCGTTTCCTCCTCAAAAATATAATTGAACTTTTAATAACTTATCAATTCAGGAAAATGTATTTTTATGCTTATTGGCCTTTTTTCCATAATGAATAAATGTTCTTAAAAAGCTGTGTGTGTTTAGGCAGGCTGATGTGAATATGAAAAATAAATTTGTGACATTGTCTAAAATGCAAAGTTTTTTTTTGAGCAATTTTTTTTTTTGAGGTTAATAACTGTTAGGTAGTAAAGGTCAGTCAGGACTGTTTCTTGTTCCCGATCAAATTTGCTTCCAGTTGCATGCAGACATTGATCAGAATTGTCTCTCTGTTCTCCATTTAAACAAAATTCCCAACTTACTTTCTGTTGGCCTTAGGACAATAGAAAGTATGTAATGCTAACTTAATATTCCCAAAAAATCTGCAATTGTTTATAGACATGAAAGTTCTTAGTTTTCTTGGCTTATCCCCCAAATTCTACTCTCTCCTGGGATGCACTACAGTACCTTAACCATGTGACTGTTCTTACCTCTCAGCCCAAAAGTGGCAATGAACAGACAATTTAATTTTGTAAATAAAATATCTGAATATTTTCCAGTCATTAGAGTAATTGCATTGTGATTAGGATTTGAATATCTTGGCTGGATGCATCGGGTTGCTTTTAATGATTTGAGTTTTGTTTTGAGGTAGATGTAAGTATAATTGTTCTTGCATCTTTTCAATAAACAGTAAGTGTTGTTGACAAGGCCAGCATTTGTAGCTCATCCTTCATTGCTTTTCAGAGGCTTTTGGTGAGTTGTCATCTTGAAATGCTGCTGCCCCTTTATATCGATGTACCACAGTACTATTGGGAAGTGAGTGCCAGGAATAGGATCCAGTGACTGAAAAGGGCTGTAGTCAGTTCCAAGTCAGGATAGTGTGTGGCTTGAAGAGTACCTTGCAGGTTGCTGTGTTCCCATACACCTGCCCCTTTTCAACATGGCTGAGGTCTCAGGTTTGGAAAGTATTGTTGAAGGATTGTTGGTGAGTTGCTGCAATGCATCATATCAATGATATACACTGCTGCTACTCTGCATCGGTGGTAGAGGGAATGAATGTTTAGGTGGCAAATGGAGTGTTGATCAAGCAAGCTACTTTATCCTAGATAATGTTGAATTTCTTGCATACTACAGGAATTGTATTCATTCAGGCAAATGGAGAGTATTCCTCTACATTCCTAACTTGTGCCATGTAGATAGATAGTTAACAGCCTTTGAGACTTGGGATGTGACTTGTGCATCACAGAATTCACAACTGTTGACCTCTTATAGCTACTATACCTGGTGATTCCACTCACGTTTCTGGTTGGTGGTAACCTCTAGCACATATACTTGTCACAATGCAGTTATGCAAAACATTTACACTTAATTGGGCTGTTAACATTTGCACATAGGTTTCCATTGTGGGGATTCCAGGACTCCACAAGATTATCTTCTATCTGCTCATCTCAGTTATACTTTAATTTTTTGAAGTTAGTTGCATTCCTATATATTTACTAAAGGGGAAATATTCTGCACTGCTGGTACACTGCTGGTGTGAAGCTGAACTTTGGAAGGTAAAACAGCAGGAAGACTTGTCCAACTCAATAATTAGAACACTGCTACTCAAAAGAAATGTTCTTTGAGACATTTCCTCTTACTAAAAGCATGAGGTATTATAAGTCAAAAGTTTCCCTTGAGTTGAGGCTGTTTCAGGTTTCAAATTTATTTGGTTCACAATTACTTAAATTTGTAATTAGTTTGAATCTAATGTTCTATTCAGTAAATTATTTTTTTTTTAAAGTAGCAGTTAACTGGTGGGCCAGATAACCCAAGTCACTTTCCAATAATTATAGCTGTAAAATATCTTAGGTACACAATGACATGAAAACTCAAATTCAGCCCCAATCATTATTTCTTGTCCTTGGGCATAAAGTCAAGAGGCAAGCCCTGTAGATTTCAAGCAGGTGGTCTGTTTGTGCTTTATTTTGGGAGTACATGTTCTTCAGCTGGAATGCTAAGCATGCACATTGAATTCCTGAGCACTTCCATTGGATTCTGTAGCCTGTTGTAATGTCTGTTTCAAATCCTTAAGTTCTTTTCAAAATGGATGTAAAGACAATAATTATAGGCAAATATTAGCCGGAATTGTGAGAGTCTACTTGCTTTCCTCCCAATTTTCTGCTTTCTTTTTCCTTGATGAGATATGATGCCATTGGTGCCCATGCATGCCTGTTCTCTAATATCACAGATGCCAGTCTTCTAATTTGATTCACTTCCCATATATATCAAGAATTAGTGAAGATCCAGGAAAATGTAAAATGGCGGAAGATTCTCTAATGATTTGAGGCATACCCAGCACAAAGAAAGATGGTTGTGGTTGTTGGACATTGAAGTAACTGTTCCTCAAGGCAGTGTCCTCAGTGCCAATCATCTTCAATCATAACATCAGAGTGGGGCTGTTTGCTTAAGATTGGCACTGAGTATTGTGCAATCATGAATCCTCAGATACTGCGATTGCCTGTGTCTAAATGCAGCATGACAACATTCAGACTTGTATTGAGAGTCAGTATTTGCAGCAGGCAAGTGCCAGGCAGTGGTCAGCCCCAACACGTTCTGGGTGTAGTGAAGTTTTTAATCATTAACCAAAAACTTAATTGGATTAGCTATATAAATACTGTGCCTACAAGAGATCTGAGGCTGGGAATTCTGTGATGAGTAACTCAAACCTGATTTCCCAAAGTCTGTCCACAATCTACGAGATGCTCAAGTCAGGAATGTGATCCAGTGCTCTCCAGTTGATTGGATACATGTGGCTCCACAAACAGTCGAGAAGCTTTACAGCATCCAGGGCAAAACAGCTTGCTTAATTAGCATCCCATCCATCACCTTGTATGTACTCCCTTCACAATTGATACATAGTGGCAGTATTGTGTACTTTATACAAGATGCTCACTAAGGCACTTCTGACAGCACCCTCCAAACCCATAATCTCTACCACCTGTAAGGGCAAGGACAGCAGGCACAAATGAATGCCATCCTCATTCCAGACCGAACAGCCCCTTGAAACTTGAAACTATGTGATGCTCCTTCATTGTAAATGGGTCAGATTAATGGGATCATCTTCCGAACAGTGATGTGGGTATATCTATTCCATGGACTACAGTGGTTCAGGAAGATAATGAGCAGCAAATGTTGGCTTTGCCAGCCACCACCCTCACCTTGTGGAAAAAATTTAAATAATTTTCATTAGTGGTTGTCAGATAAGCAATAAAATTGATGGTTAATTTTATATTTTTCGTTAGCCCTTGGTGTTGGACTCAATTGTAGAGCTCCAACTGCTAATGTGATGGTCGTAATTAGGACTGAGGTTTGATTATTTTGCTCTGTATGATTCAGTATTACATTAGGAAGGTGCCATAATTCGTTTGGATACTAAAGAAGCTCTACATAACATTGGAATAGAATTAGCATAGTCTTAACTTGGATTTCAAGATGTGAACAGTGATGACCAAGTATTCGGGAGAAGTTATTGAATGCAGCTCAACTTGTCCCAAAGCATGAGGGTAATCACTGGAGTCCTGTGAATAGGTCAGTTCTGCATCCATAACTGGAGGGTTGTGATCCATGCAGAACATGTCATAAATTAAAGAAAAAAAAATCCAGTCATCTTGTAAGGTACAGATTTGAGTTCCAATAACGTGGAGCAAATAGGGAATAGTAAAAAATATAGATTGTGAAATGCTGATTCATCAGTTGAGATCATACTTGGTTTCTCAGCTGAGGAATGCTACAATGAAACCTTTGTTTTTCATTTCCCAGTTGTCTGTCATTTGCTTTTTTGTGATCTGACTGAAATATGATTCAGTTTTGTAAGTCCATTTCTACATTAATCAGCATGGCAACCTTCTCTGAGGTCAGTGCTAGTTATAGTAGAGTATGGGGATTATAGAGAACTATTTCTGGCTGTTTCTGCAATGTGTGGTCTGGCAATGCAGTTGGTGCTGTCGAGAGACCAGCTGTGCCAGTATCCTATACTTTCCTTCACTTCCCTTTCTTGGGTTAATAGTTTTTTAAATACCCTAATCCTCAATGGCTCACAGCAACTAAACTAATCCTCATCCATTTGCATTGGCAATCATGTCTCCTCCACCCTTTGTAAAGAAAAACTGCTTGCTGGAGACCATCAGTTGCTTATTGTTAGCAGTGTGCCCTCTAATATTTTGGGAGAGTGCATGTGATATTTAAATGACTTTTTTGCACTGCTGCACATGTGGTGATTTCATGGGGTCACTACTGCGCATTCAAGTTGCTGTGCAGAGGTAACATGATATCTGTGAAATATACTTCTCTGAAAACTGCGGAGAGCCAAGTCCTTGGAGTGTTCCTCTAAACCCACCTGCCTTCCAACTTCTTCTGGTTCTTTTAAGGCTTCCCCCACCCCCTGCCCTTTAAACACATCTTCAACTAAATCTTTAATAGCCATTTATAGTCTACTTCTCCTGCCGCTAGTTTCATTTTTATCTGGTTATACCTTGTAGAATCATGGACAGTTTTCTGCAACAATAATTTGCATTTATATAGCACTTTTAACCTAGTAAAACATTCCAAAGCACTTCACTAGAGTGTTTTCCAGCAAAGTTTTGAAACTGAGTCAAATATGGGGGTATTGGGAGAGATGACAAAAAGCTTAGTCAAAGATATAGATTTTAAAGAGAATCTAATAGAGATGTAGAATGATTTTGGTAGAAAATTCTAGAATTTAAGGCCCAGGCAGTTGAAAGCATGACTGGTAATGGTTAAAGGTGTTCAAGAAGTATTTGTTGTTTGACCAATAAGTTTTATAGGTCTTCCTGCATTTGGAAAATCAATGTATTTCAAGTATATTGGACATTTGTTGAGAGTTTATTTGAAATAAATATCTTGAATTAAAAATATACATAGTCTAGCATACACCATATTGAACTCAATTAAACAGAATTTGCAAAAGTAACAGGACACTTGACTGTATTGGTCTATGCTGGCGTTTATGTTCCACAGGAGTCTCTGCCGCCGTACTTCGCACAACCTTCTACCTGGAACAAAGACAAGATAAATCTGGAACTAAGTTGATTCACTTTGGTTTTGGACTCTACTGCTTTTTAAAACTGCATTATGTTAGAATGTATTAAATTTAATGTTGTGTAAATAAAATGGCCAAGACTTGTAATAGTAACTTAAGTTTCATTTTTCAGTTGCACATCAGTTCCGCAGAAAAATGAAACTGACATAGAGTAGGGTTTCTGAGCACTTTGTGGCTTTATTCTGCGCATTCTTGGAAGTGCGTGCCTTTTTGGTTCACTACGATCCAGACTCAAGTAATAAGTTTGCATTAGGAATGCTGCTAAGTAGTATGTGTGGAGCATATAATGAATATGTTTGAATGTGTTTCTAGCCATGTCTTTCATACAAATCTTAGACAACCTTACTCAGCAACTGATTAAATCAATTTCATAAGCTTGTTTAAGTTCAGAGCAACTGAGCATTGGGTATGTTTGACTGAATTTAGGTGATTGCAGTTTTCATTCTGAAATTTTCATATCCTTTTTAACAGTTAAAATTTTGTGCTATGTAATGAAGTGTATGCAATGTTTAAGCAGAACACTATCTTTCTCTTATTTGTGAACAAATGGGATTAGATATAAACTTTTCAATAAATCTAGAATTGATCACTGGCATTTATTCATAATAAAATATATCTAAACTTCTAAGTATTTATCTCACCTCTACAGCATCCAGGTAAAAAGTACTGAACATGGAAAACTACAAATGCTGAAATAAAGTAAAAAAAAATTCAGAATAAATCAAGCAGCTTCTGTAAAAGAGAATAGTATTCTGTAGAATTTAAATTTGTTAGGTAAATATGTTGCAACTGAATTATACTTAGTGTTCTTGCAACTGCACCTTTTTTATTTAAGTTCTCTGTTAGTGAGAAACTTGGAATTAGTCTCTACTCTGGCAGCAAATGCATATCTGTTTTAAAAGGAGGAAGATGATTTCCTTTTAAGTGAATTACAAGGTGGTAATCTAATCAGGGGCTATATGTGGCCATAACACCGATGTAGATTTGCTGACCTCCTGATATTGGTTTACAGCTTTAAGTAAATCTGAAGGTATTTCATCTGAATTTAAATTTAAATTTTATTTTGTTTGTTTTGATTGAGGTTTTCTATTTGCATTTTGAAACCAGTACAATTTAACAGTATGATGTTTATTTCTAGCTGGGTTTTGGCAGTGTTTATGCTCACAGCAGTCTAACTTGCTTTTGATTAAAAGTTATGACTCAGCGTGACTCTGTGCTACCATCGTTGCCTTTGAGTCAGGCTCAATTTTCATTTTATGACGTGAGACTGTGCAGTATTGATGGAGGTGTGTGAAACATCAAACTGAAAAATTGTTCATGTGTGGCTTTTGCTTTGAGAAGCAGGAAGTTCTTGCATTCTGACCAATGTTCCTCTTTCAACCTACCAGATCTTATTAATAGGTAATTCTTGCTGTGAGGAAGTTAGCTGTTGTCTGTACCTACAAAACAACAATTGACTATACTGTAAAAGTAACACAGCTTTTAGCTTGTTAACTATTTTTTGTCTGATTTACAGTGAAGAGCCACAAGATATTTTCCTATATTAAAGGATAGGCTGGTAGCTTGGGCAGATAGATGGCAGATGGAATTCAATCCTGATAAATGCAAGGTGATGCATTTCGGGAGAAAGAATGTAGGGGGAGGTATATGATAAAGGGTATACCTATTAAGAGTAGAGAAACACAGAGGGACCTGGGGGTGCAAGTGCACATGTATCTGAAGGTGGCAGAGCAGGTGGAGAAGGTTGTGAAGAAAGCATATGGTATGCTAGCCTTTATAGGAAAGGGTATAGAATATAAGAGCTGGCCTTTAATGTTGCAGTTGTATAAAATGTTGGTTAGACCTCATTTGGAATACTGTGTCCAGTTCTGGTCACCTTACTATTGGAAGGACGTGGAGACTCTGGAGAGAGTGCAGAGAAGGTTTACTAGGATGCTGCCTGGTGTGGAAGGTCTGAGTTACGAGGAGAGGTTAGGCAAACTGGGGCTGCTTTCCTTAGACGTACATCTAATAGAGGTGTACAAGATTGAGGGGTATAGATAGAGTAAACAGGATTAAGCTTTTTCCTAGGATCGACTCAAACAGCACGAGGGGTCACGGGTTAAAGTATAATTTGGATGCTAGAGGGAGTTTTTTCACAATGGTGGGGGTATGGAACGCGTTGCCAAGTAAAGTGGTGGAGGCAGGCACTCTGGAGTTATTTAAGAAATACTTAGATGGGCACCTGAACAGAATGGGAATGGAGGGATATAGAAAACTGATTTAAAATAGGGATCATGAGCCTTGGGAGGTCCGTGAGAAGTGTGTAAATTGTTGATGATATTGATGTATATGTTTTATCCTACAGGTGCTTTGGTCCGCCTTGTTGCCTAACAAGGGGCATACACGCGATGGGCCGTGAGAAGGCTGCTCTTGGATTTCTCAAGAGTATCCTAGTGCTTCACGTCATTAGTGTACACTTGACCTGGACCGTTTGATGGGCAACATGACAGCTCAGTGACTATTGCTGTGCTGTGCAGGTACATGGATTTGGGCCTGTGTCTGCGGGAGTTTGTGCATTCTCCCCGTGCTTGCGTGGGTTTTCTTTGGGCGCTCTGGTTTCCTCCCACATCCCAAAGATGTGCTCTTAGGCTGACTGGCAGAACAAATTCTCCCTAAATTGTCTCAAATTTGGTTCTAATGCATAGATCTATAAACATAAACAGGGATCATGGGTAGAAGTGGGAACATTGAGGTGGCGGTGTGGGCTCGTTGGGCCGAAGGGCCTGTTTCCCATGCTGTTTTGTTCTTTGTAAAAGCAAATTGCTGTTACTGCATGTAAGGTATTTTGGGGCAAGCATTTATACCATTAGAGTATTATATGTGGATGAAGGACTGATGCTGTCTTTTTCCAACCGTTTTAAAGCAAATTTATGGTTACGATCCTGGAAATCAATGCCAAATTGACCTTTGTTTGTTTGCTTTAAGAGGGGACAATTGCCATAGCATGTTAAAGTTATGAGAAGATGGCTAGAACAGCATATGTGCATGGTTATAAAAATTAGCAGTTTGACACAAATGAATATGGCATAAGAAATTAAACAAGTGAATTACAAGGTCAAATTTGGCTTAATGGGTGCACTATGGTAGCCATGATTGAGATTTGGGAAGAAGTTGAAAATAATTGGAGACTTAAATTACAGGCTATAGTACCTTGAGATACTGTAGGAAAATTGGAAAGGAGAAGCAGCCCAAATAAGGGGTTTTAGAAAGTGATCAGGTTGAGATGGAAGATCAACATGATTTATATTGAATTGAGGGGCATGTTCAAAGGATCAAATGCATGTTCCTGCTCATGACTTTCATCACTGTTTTCACTGTTATGTAAAGTTTAATAAACTGCAAAATGTGCAATATTTTGTTGGATTCGCAGACTACCCTGGCAATTGTGATATGGTAGTGGGATTGGGAATGGTGTTTGTAGAAATGCCGAGAGAGCAGAGAAAGAGGATTGTTTATGCTACGTGGTGGTCAGTGTGATGATTGAGAGATTTTAATTCTTACATATACTTGTATAGACCATTTGAGTAGGAAAATTGATGTTTTCTAGAACAATGTGTTTTAGGACCAACAAAGGAACAGAAAATGCTAGATTTGGTAACAAACCAGAATTAGTTAAAAATCTTAATATTTGGAAATGTTTGACCTCATTAACTTTGAGAGTGAAGGAAAAAAAATCAAAAACTAAGTTTTACATTTAAATAAGGAACATTTGGGATTTGAAAAATCCATTGGTAAACTAGGCTGAACTACTGATTAAACTTTCAGAAATAAGTATTTGGAGGACTCAGTAGTTATAAAATCAGTAATAGCAGAAGTTCCAATTATGTAGTTAAGTAATCATCAACAGATGACATAAGATGCATTATCAGAAGCCTTATACAAAGAGAAAATCCATGGAACTTGGACAGTTGCGTTTTTTTTTTGATTTACATGTATATAACACCGTTCATGAGTTTTGGATGCCCCAAAGCACTTTACAGCCAATGCTATACTTCTAAATCACTCTTCTAATGTGAGAAAGCTCAGCAGTACAGAGGCACTTAAAATTAGTTGAAGAAATTTAGTGGATAAGTATAAACCAAAAAAGATAATGGGAGAGAATAATGAGACATAAAATGCATAACTATCTCAAACCTGAATGTTTAAACATTAAAAAAATGAAATTGCTGCTAAAGCGTTATAGGTTTGGGATTTGTGGTATTGGATTGAAGTAGGCAAATGTCACCTTGTTACTTAAGAGAGGAGATAAAGTGTGTAGCCATAAACTTGCCAATTTAGGATCAGTTCTGGGAAGATAATAGAATCATCCTCAGATGATGACTAAGCATCAGAACAAGTATCAGCTGGTCAGTGAGTCAGCATAGATATTTGAATGGTAGCTTTTGATTTGCACACGATGAAGGCTCATGGAGCAGTGATGCCTGATTAGATATGTTTGTTAAGTATTTATTGGAGGAATCGAAGCAAAGTTCGCTGTTCTTTGGGTGCCACTGTGTGTCAAGCTGTTATTATTTTGCCCTTACCAAAGAGGAGCCGATATCTTATCTAAAAGACAGTACTCCTGGCTGTGCAGCACTCCCAGGTGTCACCCTTGATTACATGCATAAGTCTCTGAAGTGACCTGTCACATACGACCTTCTGAGTTGGGCAAGAATCCTATCATTGAGCTAATGCTGACATCTTGAGGGATAAAAAGAGAATCATAAAATGAAACAAAGTAGTATGAGAAGAAATTACAAGGGAGTTCAAAGATGACTGAAAATCTATTAAAAACAAAAAGTGGTAAAGAATGTGGGTTCATTAATTGGAAATGCAGACCTAAATATAATGAACAATATAAAAAAAAATTGTCAAACTAGAATTGTGTAATTGGTTTCATGGGAGAGGACAAATTATCAGCAGTACAGAGGCATTTAAAATTAGTTGTAGGAATTTAGTGGATAAGTATAAACCAAAGAAGATAATGGGAGGGAATAATGAGACATAAGATGGACAAATCTCTCAAACCTGAATGTTTAAACCTTAAATGAAGAAATTGCTGCTAAAGATTTATAGGTTTGGGATTTGTGCTGTTGGATTCAAGTAGGCAAATGTCACCTCGTTACTTAAGAAAGGAAATAGTGTGTAACTATAATCCTGCCAATTTAGCATCAGTTCTGGGAAGATACTGGAATCATTCTCAGACGGTGACTAAACACCAGAACAAGTATCAGCTGGTCAGTGAGTCAGCATAGATATTTGAATAGTAGTTTCTGTCAGACCTAATTTAATTTTTGCAGAAGTCACAAATATGGTGGATAAGGAAGAATCTGAATAAATGGTAACTGCTGGGAAATCTCATGTCTAACAGCATCTGTAGAGAGAAATGGTTAATGTTTTGAGTCTAATACAACTTGTGCAAAATTGAAATGTGATGGGTTTTATGCTGTTCAGAAAGAGGGGACGGTCATATGGAACAAAGGGAAGATCAGTGACAGAACAGAAGTCAGTGATAAAAGACTAAAGATGTCATGGAGCAAAAGGCCAAGTGAGTGGTGATGTTAGCACAGAAAGCATTGGTCCAGTGTGGGGATCAATGTAGAATAAAGATCAGTGCTACCTGAAAACACAAATGTGAGAAGTGTGTAGACTGGGACTTGATTGACTTGCAGCAGTTATCATAATAAAATAACTTAAAAATCTTAATTGGTTCAGCCCCTGCAAAAAATGTAACTAAGAGAGGAAGTACCTTGTCTCCTGTCTGTCCAAAGGCACAAATAAGGCATGAGATTGCATACTCTTCACTTGCCTGGATAAGTGTTGCTGCAACAACACAAGCATGATACTAGCCAGGATAAAGCATCTAGCTTGATTGGTACCCCGTACACCACATTAAGCATTCATTCTCTTGATCAGTAGTGCACCTTGGCTGTGTACCATCTCTTTACTGCACTGCAATGCTTGCCAAGTTTCATCGAAAGCATCTTCCAAACGATGTCTCCAACAAGGGCAGCCATGGGAGCACTACCACCAACAAGCTCCTTTTTCTTGTTGCTCACCATTTGCACTTGGAAATTGTTCTTGTTGCTTGGCTGAAATGCTGGTAATTCCCCTTTAACTGCACTGTGGCTATACTTACACCATAGTCTTCTCAAGAGCTGTTGCGGTTAATAAACAATCTTGTCAATGATGCCTATACCTCAAAAATGGAAAAAAGATAAAATCCACTCAATTTGGAGTATGCCTTGATGTGGATTGGTAATTGGTTGGCAGGAACATGACAGAACCACGATAAAGGAAATTGTGACATTTGATTTTCCCTCTGACCTCTACTAGAATAGATTTCTTGCCACGTAACAAAGACATTACCTGCTTTCTATAAATCCAACACTTTTCTCTCTCCCTGCAGTACTATAATGTGCCAATATTTTTGATACTGGTAATCCAGAATAGCTGTTAACCTAGCCACTGATTTTTTTAATCATTTGGGAGCATTATCTGTGTTTGATCTAGTAAAGTGAAATTTATTGAAGCCTTTGCATATTAATTCACTATAACTTAAGTAGGGTAGCCATCTGAATGCAGTGACTGTTCAGCCTTGTGTGGTGATACTAACCTCATACTGCAAACTTATACTTCTGTAAATGCTTTATTTAAAAATGGTATGATTCTTAGACCAATGAATCACATCCTTATGAATTCTCTGTAAAGCTAAGGACGTAGTAACTTTCCAACAGATGCAATTATATAAATCAGGCCGTATAAAGGGAGCCTGAAGTTCAGTGTCATGGTATGTGGTTGTCATTGTGATGCCTCAAAGTAAAATTTACATAACACTGCAATCAAGTTACTGTGGAAAATCCCCTAGTCACCATACTTCGGTGCCTGTTTGGGTTCACTGAGGGAGACTTTAGCATGATTAATTCACCTAACCTGCAAATCTTTATACTGTGGGAGGAAACCAGAGCACTCGAGACCCTTGCAGGCATGGAGAACATGCAAACTGCACAAAGACAATGATCAAACCGGGAATCGAACCTGGTGAGGCAGAAATACCACTGTATTACTGCGCTGTGCTACCATGCTAGCCATTATATGCAGTAGTTTCTATTTGGTTTTCCTCTTTGATCCTGATTTTTCATTGCTATGCATTTTGATCCATTTCTAGATTTAAAATCAGTGATTGGCAAGAGATTCATATTTTTAATTTTAAAAATATTAAATGGAAAGGGTCATTGCAATAATACAAGGGAGGAGAAGAAAAGACTCATGGTCTTGGCACCCCATTAATTGAACAGTTAGCATTGTGATCTTTCCTACCTATGACTTTTCTCTAGTATTGTTTTTAGCTGCTTGGCTCTGATTGGATAGGTAAGCATAGAACAAAACAGGGGCTGACCCAACAAGTTGGGCAAGAGGCTTTAGTCAAGAGTGCTTGACCATGCCAGACCGCAAAAGCATGGGAGGGATAAGGCATTACAGTCAGTGAGGATGTTATTTATGATTGTTTCAGTGCTGTGACAAGAACAGAAGCTGATGGAAGAGCTGTGGACTCAGATTTGGCAGGTGATAACTTCAGTGCTTTGAGGAGGAAAGGAAGGTTGAGAAATGTGGGGTAGTTTGCAAGGGTTGAAAGTTTTTTGAGTACAATGAAAAGCGGAGATAATACTTGAAAAGGAACCATTTACAATATTACTGTTTATCGGGAACAAGAATGGGAGTTGGCAATCACAAGTTTAGTGAGGTGAAAATCAAAGGACTCGGAAGACATGGGAAAATAGGACTGAAGTTACAACACTGGTGCGTTTATGGCTTATGGTGGAGCAGGTTTCAAAGACGGGGGAGGCAGGCGAGGCAGCCGAACAGATAGTCACCACTGTAGTGCCAAATTGACGGACTGGGAAGATTTACATTGTACTGGATTCTGCAGCTCCTCCTTGGGGTCCTCATTGTTGCTGTATTGAACAACTGCAATGTAAACCAAAAAAAAATAGAATTTAGTAATAAGAATGACTGAGTAATTGGTGGAATCTTAATTTCTTTTCCATGGCTTTTAACGTGTCTAGTTGGTTCAGGACTGTTCACTTTAAATTTCTACAAGTCTGCTTTGCAAATAGGAATTCTGATCAAGCAAATGTAACAATCTACTTTAAGCAGTTAGTTGGAAAACCAATACATTTTTCTCGTCAATGGTCAGAATGTGTAATGTTTGTCTTGCATTAAGAATGACATCCAACTATTTGGTTTAATCATTATTTGTTCATAGTTAATGATAATTATAGGCTGGGAATTTGCATTCCACCGCAAAGTGACTGAAGAAAGCTTGTGATGGAATTCTGCTCATCTAAATCTACACCAGTAGATTTAGATCATTCCCAATAACTTAATTCTAGTACGTATGATAGAGGAGCATTGGCCATAAGAAGAATTGTCACCGACACTCTTTAATCCCATATAAGCATCCAACTCTTTAGTTTGCTCTCTGTAAACTATTAATGTAGAAGTTGAAATATCATAAGCTTAAATCCATGAATTTTTTATTTAATAATTATAATGGAGAAATTTGTTTTACAAATATAAAATAGATTTTTAGGGTCAGAAACTGTCCCCAAGTACTATGCTATTAAAAACCCAGTGACGCTTAATTTAACAAGATGTAACTTTTCAAGGACTTCCACAAAATTAATAATGTGGAAGTGTTCATTGAGACTTCTATTTTTGAGGACTTCTAGCAGTTTCCCTGTGAAGCTGGGAAGGGGGGGGGGGGGGGGGTGGGGACATAACAGCAACTTGTGTGTTTGGTTGTGCTTATGCATGCCAAGAGTTGCTGTCAGTTTTGCGAGACTAATGACGGTAAATGCTGATATTCAGTCATTATTACAGCAAGGTCCAGGATGCAATGTTTAATCTCATTGTAACCATATTGTTCTGTGGTCTGAATGTGAATGAATCATCTATGTTTAGGTGTAAGAAAGAAAAGACAAATGGATTATTAAATTTGGGCCATCTAATAACTGGTATAAAGTCTTGTGACAACTTACTAATGTTGGCCTGTTGTTAAGAAAGATTCAGCAATGATTTCACTGCTGGCCCAGTGGAATGGTGAATGTGTTCCACAGTGTTTGTGCTGTGCATTCTGCTTTCTTGTGCAGGAAGTCTGTATTTGTTTAAGAAACTTTCTGTTGAACTGTTACATTTATGGTTTCAACAAACAATTTTGACAGTTAATGGTCCTGTGGTATTTAAAGCCTTATTATTTTGCTTTATCTTCATTTCAGTTACTGCTTCTGATGTTTTAGTTCCTTGGCAGTTAATCTGGGGTGTGTGCAAAGTTCCTGTCTCAATTCTAGTTCAAAGCATTCTGTATGTGGAGGGATGAGTACTGTATTGTTAGTTTTGTTACGTTGTCTGTCTTGTAAACTTCATTAAATACTAGGAGAATTGTGTATTTTGATAGATGTTTTCATTTTCTGTGTGTATGCACATATGTATATAGTTGTCAGTGGAGGCTTGGATAATCTCCTGTGGGTTGTGTATCTTGTTGAAAAAACTAGGATTTATAAAGCTGTTTACATATTTATATGTATAAAGTTTTTAAAGCTTGAATCAGATTAAGCGTTTAAGGGCAAAAGAAAGTCTGGAGAAGACTCAAAGTTTATGCTCATAGTAAGTGGGGTGTATGTTTTATTCTCTTCCTGAAACACTTTCAGTATGGATGAGCAAGTGACCTGTTCACGCACTTTTCACAATGCTTTTTTCAAGCGAACCTGCACCAGCCTGGCCAATTCCCTCTCATTCTGTACCCTCTTTCCTGTGAGGAAATGTTTCATTTCTGCTTGGTATCACCTCATACCACAGTTGAGATTTCTACCTCAGCAAATTGGGGGTTCACAGCGCAAAGTGCTTATTTTTCAGTAATTGTCTGTTATATCGGAGATGTTTTTGTGTTAGGCTTGAAGTTTGAGATAAACCAGAATTGCCTATCGCAGCTGAAGCTCCTTTTTGTTTAGGAAATTATTGATCATGATTTAAAAATGATTTTTTTCTACATATTTTTGTGTTCTAATTTTTAAACTAGTGTTTGTTAGCTTCCTAGTATCTATGTACCTATTTTCATGAATGTTTTTAAAAGCATATCAAACAAAAGTTAGTGACCAGCCATACCAGAAATGATTATATTGAAGCACAGTGTATAATATATGACTGAAAGATTTAATTATTTCCTGTTTTCTTTTACAGAAATTTCAGGAACATTTTTTTTCCTAGTAAACTGCCTTGTGATCACCCATTTGATGAATATCATGGATTAGCGTGTGGAATATCTCAAATTTGCAGCCAATTTTCAGGACTGGAACCTCAAGGAGGGTGCAAAAGAAATGAGTTTGCATCGCAATCAAATGGGATCAGACCGAGATCTACAGTCCTCTGCATCTTCAGTTAGTTTACCTTCTGTTAAAAAGGCACCAAAGAAACGTCGCCTTTCACTCGGATCTTTATTTCGAAGGAAAAAGGAGTCAAAACGAAAGTCCAGGGACTTGAATGGCGGAGTTGATGGAATTGCAAGTATTGAAAGCATTCATTCAGAACTGTGTAATGATAAGAACTCCATATTGTCAACTTGTGACTCTTCTGAAAGTGCAACTGCAACTGCTGACAAGCAAAATGGAGACTTTCTTGAATGCCCTCTGTGCCTTTTGCGTCTGTCTCGAGACAAATTTCCTGAAATTATGACTTGCCCCCATAGGTCATGCGCAGACTGTTTGCGTCAGTACTTGAGGATAGAAATCTCTGAAAGTAGAGTCAATATCAGCTGCCCAGAGTGTACAGAACGATTCAATCCCCACGATATCCAATTAATTTTAAATGATGATGTGCTTATGGAGAAATATGAGGAGTTTATGCTACGCCGATGGCTGGTGGCAGATCCAGACTGCAGATGGTGCCCTGCTCCAGATTGTGGGTAAGATCACATTAAATGGGGTGAAGGGGGAGGAGAAGAAGGTTCTTTTACTTCTGAACGTTTCAAATTACTGCTGCTATTGGGTTATTAAATGCATTCTACCAACAAAATAAAGCACTTTTTTTGGCATTAAGTACTAATACATATTACACTTGTTCTTCTAATGTCATTACATAAAATACTTTCATTGGGTCAGTGGAATTTTTCACAACAGAGCAACTTGTGATTTATTTTCAACTGCAAAGTTATGTAACACCTCCAATATCACATTTTGAAACCTGAAAGTCTCTGATTGAATACACCCTATTCATGTGTCAACTTCCTGACTGAATCATTCAACATTTGATCAAAATGCTACAAAAAAATTAATTTAGTCGACTTGAGTTCATGACTTCTGAATGAATATTTTCCCAAATTTGCCACATTAATGTGATATGTAACTTAAAATGATTTTTATAGTTTAAAAACCAGCATTAGTAAATTTAGTCATTGGTAAAAGATCACTATGGGCCGTAATGTGAATATCGAACCCAATGTTTGCTGCTTCTAAGTTACCCATTAGTTGAGGTGTGCAGCAGATTTTTATGGTGATTGTTCTTGTCTCAAATTTCTCTCAACTCTGCATAGTGATGCACACTCACTTCTAGTCTGTGAGTTTACAAGACCAGATATTGGTGAGCAATATTTTGTCTTTCTGCTCCAGACACTCCCAGCAGCTCGTTGTTTTGGAAAATGCAACATTAGACAAATATGAAGTTAGCAATCCTGAGTGACCTTATATTTTGGTTAGTTTTTTTTTTGAACAATGACTTGTCATTGTAAGTGAAAATCTTACAAACACAAAACTGAAACACCGTACAAACAGGTTAGTATATTTTTGAATTTTCATAAAAATGAAGGAGGGGCAATTATAAAGACGTATTTTGAAAGGCATGAGTTTTATATGCAATCTTTGGTAACTTGCTCCCTGACTTGGCTGATCCTTTAGCTTTGTGCATGCAGTTCAGTTGAAACTGTACTGAATTTTTATTTAATAGCATTCTTGATCCATGGCCAAGACCTTAGTCTCTACGCGAAGTCTGAGAATCTAGTAAGGTTTTTACATTTTTAGAAGTTGAGGCCAATATAATTGGCGTATGAGTGATTGTCATAGAATGTTCTACATCTAGTAGTTCTAGATAACCTGTATCCATAAGCATTTTCATTGCATAAATTCTCAAAGGTGGGTAGCTCTTAAAGTACATCATAGAGGAAAGAAAAGGCTGGAGAAGTAGTCAGTTTTAGGGAGGGAATGACTACTATTTTGGTTGAGGTAATTAAATCTAAGGCTGCCAAAAGTGGAGCAATGATAACCAGTGCAAGAGACCTGAATTAAAGGAGCACAGAGATCTAAGGATTGTAGGGCTGGAAGAGAAACAAAGAGGCTCGGGTCATGGGGTGATTGGGGATGGGACAAAAATGGTAAGAATTTTAAAAAAGTCTTGGAATGTGTTAGGAACGAGACTGGCGAATAATCAAATAGGCATTTGATCGCACCAGGCAGAGAGTAGTTAGAATCTGGAATGCAGTGACTAAGATTGCAGCGGAGGTTTCAAATATGACATTCACATGGAAATTGGATAATTATCTGAAGAGAATCATTTGTTGAGCTATGAGGGTTAAGATTAGCTGAGTTGTTTTTGCAAAGAACTGGCAGAAAAGTGATGGACCAAACAACTGCCTCCTGTGCTCTAATTGTTTTATTATATGAAAATAGTTCAGAACAATGTCATTGAAATATGTAAAATTCTGACGGGGCAGAATACAGGGATGATTCTATTGGCCGGTAGCTCTAGAACAAGAAATCGTGGTGTTGGGACACAGAATAGGCATTTAGGACAGGAGTTTTTTTTTACTCAAGGGTGACCAACCTATGGAATTTTCTGCCGCAAATGGCTGTGGGGGCCAAGTCATTATATTTAAGAAAGAAATAGCTTTCTAGATACTAAAAGCATCAAGGGGTTTGAGGACAGAGCGAGAATATTCCATGATCATAATGGTGGAGCAGGCTTGATGGGTCAAATGGTGGCCTCCTATTTTCTATGTTTCTAAATAATTGCACATCAATTAACTATATTCAGTTTATTAATCAGTGTTGATTTCTTCACACTATTCCAGAGTCTAATGACCTGCTTGAGAGAAAACAAATCTCCTTGACTTTGTTTCAATTTGGCGATGTTTTTAAACTGACTCTTAATTCTAGCCTTTCTTCCCCCGTCTGCTCTACTGGCACACATACACTGCTCACTCTTCTGAACTCTAGTGAGTTGAAGCCCCACTTGATCTTTCCTTTATAAAGACAATCTCTTCATCCCAGAGATCAGCTAGGTGAACTCCCTATGACCCACTTCCGTTGCAATTCTGTTCCACCTTAAGTCGACCAAACTTGAACATAGTACTCCTAATGCAATCTCATTAAGGCCCCATATAGCTATGACAACTCTTTATTTTGTATGACGGTCTCTTTTCAATAAAGACCAGCGTTCTATTTGTCTTCCCAATTACTTGTTAGCGTTTTGGGATTCGTGTATCAGGGCACCCAGATCCTCTTTACCACAAGTTGTGAAAATAAAATCCATCAGAAATTGTAATTCCTTCTAAAAAATCTTAACTATGCAGGAGTAGTTTTAAAGTTCAGAACTGATACAAATAACACAAAAACTAATGCTTCTTTTGAGGATAACTTTAAAACAAATTTATTTGTCACACAATCTCTGGTACAGGAAACATTGCTATGTACTTCAGGGAGCTTTGATATAGTCATTGATATTGTTTGTGCTGAAGAACAGCTGAGTCTAGGCAATTGTGGATCTATACTAATACAACTATGCGTTCCTGCTATGTAGTAGTTATGCACATTTTTATGTCAAAATTAGGAAATGTTAGTCAAGCGTTAGATGCTTATCACCTTTATATTTCCACTTCTGGTAGATAACCTGTTGAACTATTCATTTAAACATGTCCATACAGACATTCAGTTCAGTAATTGAAATGAACTTCTAGGCACCCTCTTTCTCTCGCTATCATAAAGGTAAAATAACAACCTTTAGTGATATTCCTTCCAACAAAAAGCTTGACCTTTTTCTCCTATATTGCATTGTTACTGTTCTTCTTAAGATAAAGCCAACTTTGATATCAGCAAGCCTAAAGATATTTGTGGTGAGAAGGGACTTCTTGTAATTAACCAAATTACATAGTCCTCTTCCAAGATTAATAATCTACTGGTCTGATTTCTTAATAAAACAACAATATTATTCATCCTAATGTGCCTACTATTAACCAAAAAAATAGTTCATGGAGGTTTTAAAATTTATATTTATTTAGAGGGCAGCAAAAAAACTTGATGCATTGGATTTAGACACAGACTTGAGCCATGTGTGGTACAGGATCAGGTTCTGCTGAGCGATAAGCAATTGTTGTTGGTCTGATTATTCACTTTTGCAAAGATAGCTAGGAGTAGTGAACATGAACATGAGCTTGATGATTAAGCATGTCTAATGAGTATGTTGACATGAAGCATTTCAGATGTTAAATTCTTTGGTTCATTTCAAAGCACGTTAGTAAAATATTAAAGTCTAAATTATAGACTTGAATAATGGAACATGTAATACGTTTGTCATTGCACGAAATGCTTTTAGAAATTACAGTAATTTCTTTGAAAAGATTCTGGAAGTTTAAAGAAAATTTCTAAATTGGAGAGTTAAGTGGTTTGGTTAGAGGGGGTTCTTTAAATAGCAGTTTAGCTTAGTTTACACTTTAGCTGAGATTATTGACATATGGAACTCTTGTAAGGGAGGGTTGCATTTGAGCTTTTCCCAATTAAACATGAAAATCTTTAAGGATTCTTTGAAGCACATACCTATTGCATGTATGTGGATTTTCTTTCTAACTTAAACATAGACTTAAATTGGGATTTGTAACTGCACTAAACAGCATGAAACCCAGTATTTATTTGGTGTATGCAGAGGATTAAAAGAAGCTGAATGCATTTCTCATTTGTCCATTTTCTTTCCCATTCATAGATTAATTACAGTGAGAGGTTCAGTTCTTTAGATGCTCGGCATTCTGTGGTATCTACTTAGACAATCTATTTA
Organism: Sphyrna mokarran; assembly: GCA_024679065.1. Taxonomy (NCBI): domain Eukaryota; kingdom Metazoa; phylum Chordata; class Chondrichthyes; order Carcharhiniformes; family Carcharhinidae; genus Sphyrna; species Sphyrna mokarran. The sequence continues at coordinate 99,884,191 of JAGIQG010000007.1, forward strand.
TTTGAGAATCTCAGCAGTGATGTTGAGATTATTCCATTGTGAATACATCACAGCTGGGGCAAATCCTAATACAGGGAAGGAAAGAGGGATCGGTTTTCCCAAGCATAATCAGGAGATTGTTTCTGCTGCAAGTCAATACTTAGAGCCCTTGGTAGGACCAAAAATGAGTTATCTTCCATTATTAGTTTGCCCCTTTACAATTATGAGGAACAAATTACCTGAGTCATCAGAAAAAATACATCTTTTTCTTTGCATAATCCACATAACTAAAGCTGGTTATGTTCCATACATTTCTGTAATTATTGTTTTTAACACAATGTGATGTTTTAACATCAAAAATAACTTGCATTTATTTGGCTTTAACATAATGAAATGTGCCATTTTACTGAGCCAGTAGGTTGCAAAATTTATGGCTCAAATAGTGGAATAAGAATCAAGAATTACATCAGGCCAATTGTCATTGCCAAACAAAAGTTCTACAGCGTACAAGCAGTTGCTCTTCTAGTCCCATTAGTTATTTAATCCCAAAGCAACCAATCTGATGCCTTGGAACAGAAAGCTGTTGAATGTTCCAAGGTTGTCTGTGTTGTCTTTAAGATTGTTTGTAAAGATGGAAAGGTGACATTTTCATGCTTTGCTGCAATCTGTTATCAGCTTTACTGATAACACTGCATCCAGTGCTTTAGATTTTGGCCTTTCAACGTGGGTTAAATTTTTAGGGAGATGTTTGAACAATGCAACAGACAATAATAGGTTGGGTGTAGATAAATGTTTGGCCAACACAGACATGATGGGCCAAAGAGCTTTCTGTGCTGTTAAAAAATTTTTGACTCTTACAGGGACTCTTGCATTCTGCACATTCTCTTATCGCCTCTTGCACTCACTCATGCACTGAAACTTGTCTTGATACTTACTTTGCTTATATTAGTCAATACAATTTAAAAACATGGACCTTTACTGACAGCAGAACTGAAGACTACTTTGAAATGAACACTAAATCCCAATGCAATTCTGTAATTTAGACCTGGCTTCAAGCTGTTCTTCGGAGGATGCAGTCAGATCAATGCTCCCCATCTTTGCCATCAAACCCAAGGCTCCAATTTTTGACAAGGGCAAGGAAGCCTGTGACTTAATGTAGTCAGACCAACATTTTAAATAATTTCATGTTTATGTTCCAAATTCTTCTGTCGTTAACAACTTGCATCTGATGAAGCCCTTTGGCAATCTATTCTGTCTGATTTCTGAGCTCAGGGCTCATCTTTTGAGAGCTATATATGACTGTGGATGTCTAATGCTGAGAATACAAGTTTAAATTTAATACTGACAGTCAAGTAAGCATGATGAGTACTATACTGCATGTTTGCCATACTAGGAATTAATTATCTCCTCCATTTGAGAATCGTATGTAGTAGCCTGTCATCAGCCCTGTCATCCCAGGAATCAGTCTGGTAACCCCCTCCGCTCTTCCTATAGAGAAAGAAGATCCTTTCTCCGATAAGACTAAAACTGCACGCAATATTCCATGTATGGCCTCACCAAGGTCCTTTTTATAATTGCAGTGAGACATCCTTGCTCCTGTTTAATTTCTTGCTGTAAAGGCCAACATACATGTGCCACTTATCTTCAGTGACCTGTGTATGACGACATAAGTCTTGTTGCACATTCCATGCTCAATTTATAGCTATTCAGATAATCTGCCTCCTTTTTGCTCCAAAAGTGAATAACCTCACATTTATCTGCATTATATTGCAGGTGCCATGCATTTACCCACTCAGTTTACTCAGATTACATTGCAGCATCTCTGTGTATCCTCCTCGCAGCTCGCCCTCCCATCCAGATGCGTCATCTGCAAATTTTGAGATATTACATTTAGTTCCTTCATCTAAATCATTAATGTACGTTGTGAATGGCTAGGCTCTTGGCATTGATCCTTTTGGTATCCACTAGTCACTGCCAGCCACTTGGAAAAAGACCTGTTTTTCTTTTGCCCTACACTTTGCCAACCAGTTTTTCTAAACATCTCAACACACTACCCTCAAACATGTACTTTAATTTTAGTTACTAATCTCTTATTTTGGACTTTGTTGAAAGCCTTCTGAAAGTCAGAGTAAATTGCATTTGCTGCCCCCCCCCCCCCCCCCCCCCCCCGCCCCCCCCCCCATCACATGTACTAGTTACATCTTCAAAGAATTCCAGTAAACTTGTCAAGCATTATTTCCCTTTTATAAATCCACATTGATTCTGCCACTGTTTTCTAAGTGTTCTGCTATAAGATCTTTGTGCACTCTCCACAGTGCTGATATCAGACTTACTGGTCTATAATTTCCTGTTTTTCTCTGTACTTCCCCTTTTTAAATGGGTTACCTCCAGTCTGTAGGAACTGTTTGAGTCTTAACATCATGAAACATGATCACCAATGCATCCAAGATTTTTGTATCATTTCCTTGAGTACTCCTGGCTGAAGGCAATCAAATCCTGGGGATTTATCTATCAGCTTTAAATCCCATCATTTTGTCCAGCACCGTTTCTCCACTACTACTGATTTCCTTCAGTTCAGTTCCTCTAAATCGTGCAACCCAACACTTTTGGTATATTATTTGTGCCCTTCTTTGTGAAGACAGAAACAAAGTATACATTCAGTTTGTCAGTCACTTTTTTGTCCCCATTATAAATTGCTGTTTCTGTTGGGACCTAAAGAGATCTAAATTTGTCTTCAGTCTTTTTCTCTTCACATAACTGTAAAATCTTCACAGGCATGTTCCCCGAGCTTACACTTGATATTTTCTCCTCTATCAATCCTTGGTCTTTTTGCTGAATTTTAAACTGTTTCCAATGCTCAAATTCTCACCAATTTGTATGCCTCTTTCTTGGATCTAATACTATCATTGATTTCCCTTGTTAACTATAGTTTGGCCATTTATATCACCAGCCAGGAATAACCAATTGTTGCAGTTCATCCGTGCACTCATGAAGGTTTGCCATTGCCTATCCCTTTAAGTAGCATTTCCAACTCGTGCCTCATACCTTTGTAGTTTCCTTTTATTAAGTTTCACGACTCTGGTCTCAGAATCAACTATGCCACTATCCATCTTGATGAAGAATTCTATAATATGGTCACTCGTTCCCAAAGTGTCTCACGCAACTAGATAGCCAAATATTCCTTTCTCATGATACAAGTTCAAGTCTAGGGCAGTCTGTTGTGTAGTTGGTTCCTGAACGAAATGGTCCAGAAAATCATCCTATATACACTCCAGAAATTTTTCCTCTATAGATTGTGACTAATTTTATTTCTTCAATCTATATGCAGATTAAAGTTGCCCATAATCACAGCTGTATCTTTATCTCATGCATCGCTAGTGTACATCCGGTTAAAGTCACAGTGGTGTATTAATGTTACAGATCCTTAGATTGCATTATTCTGCAAGATATGAATCAACATCTATTAACTCAAGTGCTTATATTACTTATGTGGACAACTGAAATCACTGAACTAAAGCATGCATTTGTAGCTGAACCAAATTTATAATTTGGTCTAATGCTCAATTTTGGGATCACACTTGCTTTGCAGTAATTTCAAGTCTTGGTAAAATAGAGTTGTAGGTTTGTACAAGAGATGCATATGTGACTTGTTTACAATTGAGAATTTTATGACACTCAATGAAATATAGTGGTGGTAAGAATCTGAATTTGTTTCTTGTATATAGACATTTATTTTTATTTTTTCAGTTATGCAGTGATAGCGTTTGGCTGTGCCAGCTGTCCAAAACTTACTTGTGCCCGTGAAGGATGTGGCACTGAGTTCTGTTACCACTGTAAGCAAATATGGCATCCAAATCAGACTTGTGATGCAGCACGTCAACAGAGAGCGCAGAGTTTGCGTTTAAGAACAATACGCTCTTCGTCAATCAGCTACAGTCAGGAATCTGGTGCAGCAGGTACAGAAAACTGGACTCTTCGTAGATACGTTCAGGATGAGATTTCGGGAAGAAAGGGGTTACCTGAAATAAACAGCCTCCTGGTCAATCAGATTTTGCCATCTCGTTCCACAGGTAACCGTTTTCTTGATGGAATCTCCACCTATGGAAATGCTTGCCTTCTTTTGTTAGGTTTCCAAATTGCTGTAGTTTCCCTAATTGTGCAATGCTGTAAATAATCGATTTTTAAAATAAATAGCCAAACAGCTATTAACTGAGCCAAAGGATTTTTGATGTTGAAATCACCTGTGAAAGTGTTGGAGCTTGCCAACTTGAACATGTTTCGTCTTGCTGGCAGGGAAAAGGAATACTTGTTTCAGATGAGACCTTTTATTTTGCACTGAACTATCATGCTGCACAATCTCATGTCATTTATTTGTAATATTGTCAATAATATTGTGAAATTTATCTTGTCAGTTACTTATAAGATTGCAAGAGCCAAGTTTAGACAGAGTTCCTGTTGTCCAGAATTGTCACTTTGCTACAAAATCTATTTACACAAACTGGGCTACAACACGCACGTGGATCTAGGGTGATTAAAATATAACTGTGGGGGTAATTCCTACTTTGTGTAGACATTGGGCAAGCACTGTCCATCTGCCCAGTGTTCTTGACATGGGTTTTGATTTCATTTATAGACCAGTTGTAAGCAGCCATTGGGCAATGGGAAATCAGGTGGCTCTTCAACAGAGCTGACCCAAACAATGGATTAAGGGAGCAAAGGTGATTTTGGATACTTTTGCAGAGCCATAAAGACACTTGAAGCTCTATCTGGCACCAGAAAAATCCAAATGGAAATTTGGGTGATTGGGCCACCCCATGAATGGATGGCATGTACCCGATGCATTTTCCTGTCAGTGCTACTCAAGTTTACAACATAGAAACAGGACGTTCAATCCAATTGGAACATGCAGACTTTCTCCCACTTCATTTTGCACTACGTTGCTTCTCAAATTCAACAGTGCTATTTGTCTCAACCACCCCATGTGATATTAAGTTCCATATTCTAACTACTATGGGTTGAGGCAATTTTGCTTGAATTCATTACTGGATTTATTATGAATCTCTCGTTCTTCAGGCCCCCATGTTACAAGCAGGACTCTCACTTGCAACAGGCAGATCCTGGATTTCCCAGGTGAAGTGTGAGCACATATGGAATGTGAACGGTAGCAAGTTCAGCCCCACAATCTTTGGAGCACACCCATCCAGCCGAAACAATGAACATACAGCTTCTATGCTTACATACACCCACATTATACTGCTGAACTCTGCTTTGCCTTTGTGGATAAAACACTGCAACATGGGTCATCTTTTGGCATACTAGAACAATATATACTTGCCATTACCATTTTGGTTTTAATTGATTTTTAGAATTAATTTTCAGGATATTCAGACCTTCTGGCTTGCTGATGTGTGGTGTGATTTGGCTATGTTGATATTGAACTTAATAAAGTCCTAAAAGCTTTATTTCTATAATGTTGCAAAAGTACTCACTTTAAAGCATTGCTGTATTTGGGATGTTGAATTATAGCTTAATAGTCTTTTTTTTAAAAGACTATTATGGAGCACTTTTGAAATGTTACCAATATATCTTTTAGTAATAACATGTATAATGCATCAGAAACCAAAATATAAATAACTAAAAGTTGAGGGAACATGTAGAAGTTAAAATGCATTTGCTAGGTCTGGCTGTTTGAATTGGAATCCTGGTTACATACTGTTTAATTCAGTCTGAAATATGTCGATGCCGGGCTATTCTGCTAAGCATTTCATATAGTTCTTTTAACAAGGTGATTTATCATTATTTCTCTTTTTTTGCAGCAGATGATATTAAACCTTGTCCACGATGTGCAGCGTACATAATAAAAATGAATGATGGAAGCTGTAATCATATGACTTGTGCAGTATGTGGCTGTGAGTTCTGTTGGCTGTGTATGAAAGAAATATCTGACCTTCACTATTTAAGGTAAGTCTTCAACATTAAATCTTGAAAACCTGGTAATTCCACAATTGCAGTTGTTCTAAAATGTTTTCCTAAGTGAAGGATATAGGCAACAACTTTCCTGTACATAGTAGCTTTCAACTAATTAAATGTCCAAAGGCATTTCATCAAAGTATTAGCAACCAAAAGTTGATGCTAAATGAAAGACAATAGAAGGGTGACCAAAAGAAGTAAGTATTAAGATTTCTGAGACAGAGGTTCAAGAATTTCAGAGCTTAGTGTCTTGATGGCTGATGGCACAACTTCCAGGATGTGCAAGCAGCCAGAATTGGAAAGATGCATACAAGTCATCGTATGGCTGGAGGGAGTTACAAAGAGAGTTGGTGTTGTGCAGTGCTTACAAAACTCCAATGAAAATCTAAAAATCGAGACCTTGCTGAATTGAAGCTAATTATATAGGCGAGCACAGGTTATGGTTGAATGGGACTTGGTGTGAGTTAAGATATCAGTAGCAGAATTTTGGATGAGTTCCAGTTTAGGAGGCTAACGGTGGGAAGCCAACTAGATGTTTGTTGGACTAATTGAGCCTAAAGATAATTTAATGCATAGATGAGATTTCAGTAGTTGATGAATAGAGGCGTGCATTGTTAAGGAAGTGGAAATAAGCATAAGATCAGAGAACATGATGTCAGGAACTTGGCTAAGTTTATACAGGATGTCAAGGATGAAAACAGTCCGAATCAGCTTCAGACAATGGCCTGGAAGAGGGATAGTGCTGGTGACTGAGGAATGGAGCTTCTAGCAGGGTAAGACAGCCCTTTTGCTTCTGAGTTCCTAGTATTGAAAGATGGACAAGCAGTGTGACAGATTAGGCAATGGAGAGATCGGAGAGGTAATGGTGATGTTACAACTAGGTGTCATTAACGTACATGCGAAACCTGATGTGTTTTTTGTCTGCCTGCCCTTGTCAGTTGTTTTCATTATAGATTCCCATGTTCATTGAATGAAAATTGCTTATATTAGTTTCTGTTGTAATTAGACTTCTGTGAGTGGAGGTACTGCAGCACCACCGCTGACAGGAGGTTGTAATTCCAGTATGAACAATTTGCATAAGCAGTTTCTATTGTAAATATGGACAAAAGAATTTAAACTGGAAACATTGAATTTTATTTGAAACTAAGAACTGTATTAAAGCTGCATGTCCAGGTTGGTTATCCCTTGGTTTCTAACTGTGTCTTATTTGAAGACCGGTCTTGAGCTTGGCTTCCGTACGTGCACAGGAATTTGACTAGATAAAAATCTTGTGTTGGTATACAAATCCTTTCATTAATATCAGGATATTTATTACAATGTAGTTGGTGATGCTTTCCACTATGTGGATCTGTTGATAAAGACTCCCAACCTCACTTCATTCCTGTATGTTAAAAACTTCACCAGACTGCTGGCATCATCAGTTGCAATTTATTATTTGGGAGAATTGACAGGGCATATCCAATATGAGACTGGATTTTTTTAAATTCTGCAACACTGCTTGTAGGAGTATTTGATGGATTATTCACTTCTACTTTAAATGCAGCACAGATTACTTATTAGCATGGAGACTTCCATTTTATTCAATTAGATTAAGACTTTCTTCACAGGTGTTATGAGAATTACATGTGATGCATACTAACAGCTGCAATGTGAAAATAAAAGTTATATTCAGTATTAAGGGACTTAATGGCTCCTTTGTGCACAGTATTGTAGTTTTCCTCCTTCAGCGCTTCCATTATTTTCACAATAGCTTTCTGCAATTCTCTCTGTTTGGAGAGGCAGCTACTTACAGCCGTTCAGTTGTCAGTTATGCTAAAGTGGCACAGTAAACCTAAATGAAATGGGAAGTGTATAACTTAAATGGGAACAGAGTCTGTTTACTTCCTTTAATGTATCGAAGCTGTGTGGTTATGCCAAGAACAGAGCTTCTATGTCAGCATCAACACTTTTTTCCCCCCCTCTTTATGTAGCATGGTTATCAACCGAAACATGTCTACATTGATCATGGTCGTGCACAGGACTTAGTTTGGTCTACTGTTCTGTTAGAATTGGAATTTTTCTGGAGGAAAATTTGAATAATTATGGTCTGAATGATCGAGGCGCTATAAATCCTTTATTTCAATTAAAAACAGTATTGACATATCTACCATATTCTTTTTGAAAATAGTGCAATAAATAAATAATTGGTATTCAGCTTTAGATCTGTTCCATGTCCCGTTCTCGCTGCTCTCTGCAACAGAATTCCAAAGATTAACGTCCTTCTGAGAGAAAATAAATTCCTCCTCACTTCCAGTTAACTGGCAGATCCCTTTACTCTGAAACTGTATGACATCTTCTAGTTCAGAAAAAGTCACACAGTTTCAGCAACTATCCTGTCAATCTGATGTGCTTCAGTAAGACATTCTCTCATTCAAAACTCCAATGACTCTTGGCCCAACAAGTTCAATATTTCCTTATGTCACTCCTTTTTATCCCAAGAACCAATTTAGTGAACTTCTCTCTGAATGGCTTCCAATACATGTATATTCTCGATTATGTCCTTTGATACTGTGTACAACTTTACTTAATGTGATCTGACTATTACCCACTAGAGTTCTGGCAAGATTTATCTACTTGTACATACTCTATCCTCATTGCAGTAAAGACCATCGTTTCATTTTGTTTTCTGTTTACTTGGCTGACTTTTTGTGGAAGCCCAAATCCATCTGAACAACAGCGTTCTGTGCTGTCTTCATTTTAAATCATATATTGTTTTACTGTTCTTCCTGAGTAGATGATCTCATTTTCCCACATGCTCTATCTGCCAAATCTTTGTCCAGTCGCTTAATCTCTACATGAGGGAATCTGAAGAGAAATATGTTAAATATATATTGCATAGACCATTTGTAGGTAGCTTGGTTTTCATTAATCTTGTAAGATTTGTTTTATTTAGTGTTAATGCAGTAATTAGACTCTTGTTCCCATGATAGACTTCAGTCAGTTTCTCAATGATCTTGTAGAAAATCATATGTAGGAAAAGTTCACAACCTATCTCAGAGAAAGAGCACTTTGAAGGAATGCTCTCTGCCAAGACATTGCAGCCTTGAGTGGTTCTAGGAAAAATATTTTCCATCCTCTTTTAATGGTTTTCACAATTTTTAAAAGAAATTTTGCAAACTCTGACAATCACTGTTAGTAAACGCAAGTTTTACCAAAAGTATTGGCCAGGAGGTTCCAAGTTTAATGTATAATCTGTGCATCCAGGACTGTTTTGATAGTGCAACTAGTTTTAATTCTTCAGAACTAATATAGTGATAAATAGCCAACAGTCCTGCTCTACAACACTTCATTAATGTATATGTGGAACTTTAATAAGACCAGAATAGAAATTGGATAACTTGCTACCTCTCTGTCCACATATGTAAAATAATAATGACAACTTGTGTAAGCTATCAGAAGGTTAGCAAATATGTCCAAGAGAGGAGGAAGAAGGAAAACAATGACTCTGACCATCTGCCTGAAAAGAAAGTGCTATTTGCCATTCATGATGGTCTATAAGGATGGAAATGTTATCTCTTTTTGTTTGGCATTGGATCTCTACTTCCCATCTCAAAGCACTGCAATGGTTTAAACATCCCCCCCACTTATGTCAGAAGTCACCAGCTTTTTTCCAAACCTGCATTTTTATTCTACTGGTGACTAGCTGAAGGAGAACAGGAAGAGAAATTGAATTTTTAAGAAGTGTGATTTGAGGGATAATGAAGTGGAAGTAAACAAAGGAACTTGCAATTAACCCTCTTTCTTGTTGAGAATACTCATAAGATAATGAACCATTGTTTTAAAACATTGCATCATAATTACCTTTCTTTGGACAGGCTAAATTGTGGTATCTGTCTTGCATTTCTGTTAACTAAGTGTCATTAATATACCAATTTCCCCATATTTGAAAGAAAATAGATGGAACTGTTTTATTAGTTGTCTTTTGCGACTAGTTGAGTACAATTTGACATTCTGCCCAAAATCATTGGTCACATGAGCATGTTATAACAGATTAAAGAAAGCATAAATTCTGCTTGTGCAATTTGCAGTGGTTTGTTCAGATTATTTCAAGGGTGATTTTTCAATCTATAATTGAAATAGTTTTATGAAAACAAGTTTTTAAAAAAAACACAATTTCCCCAGGAAATAGCCATAGATTTCAAATGATCTTCCATTTGGCATCACTTGAATATTTTTAAGTGCCTTTGTTTTGTGCTATTGTGGTGGGCTTCCAAAAAGTATTTAATTTTTGAAATAGTATTTTCAAAAGTGCAATTTATTCAATAATTGGGAGTTTTTTTTATTAACTTGTATTTTTATGTTCCATCTAGTCCTTCTGGCTGTACATTTTGGGGAAAGAAACCTTGGAGTCGTAAAAAGAAGATTCTGTGGCAGCTTGGCACATTGGTTGGTGCTCCAGTTGGAATAGCTCTCATTGCAGGGATTGCCATTCCCGCTATGATAATTGGCATCCCTGTATATGTCGGCCGAAAGGTACAGCATGGTATTTAAAGTGTTTTAAAACTTGTGCAGATTTGGAACTATAATGTTGAGTTGACTTTCTCTCCAATTCCATCATCCTTACCTTTTATACCATGAGAACAATCTCTCAAAACAAAGTCCAGTAATCTTGAATCTTAAGCTCAGTGTCAAATTGACTGAACCTGCCATGGAATTTCTACCTGAATGACTGAATGCTAACTTTCTTACAAACTCTAATGTGAGGACTGAGCTTGTTAAGTGGCTTTGTGATGCAATCTCTGTGCATTTAAGCCAGCTGATTGCTTGCACAATTCTCTGCAGCATACACGTCTATCGTTTAATATATAAGCCATCTGATATTTTTTCCCCGATGTGGAGCTGCCAGCATTGGATGGAATAAACAATAAGAAGTCTCAACACCAGGGTAAAAGTCCAACAGATTTATTTGGTAGCACAAGCCACTAACTTTGAGTGCTGCCCCTGCATTAGGTGAGTGGGATTTCAGTTCACAGACAGGGCTTATAAAGACACAAACTCAATTCACAAAATAATGGTTGGAATTCAAATCCTTACAGGTAATCAAGTCTTAAAGATACAGATAATGTGAGTGGAGAGAGAGTTAAGCACAGGTTATAGAGATGTATTGTCTCCAGCCAGGACAGTTAGTGAGATTTTGCAAATTGTGGGGGTTACTGATGGTGTATCGTGAACCCAAGATCCCAGTTGAAGCCGTCCAAGCCATCAGGAGGTGTGTCAACACCAGATTCATCAGCCCTACTCGACAGCCCCAAACATCACCAAAGCACAATGCAACGCCATTGTCATCAAACCATCAGACTACGGAGGGGCCATCGTCCTACTGAACAGAACGGATTACTGCAAAGAAGTGTACCAACAATTGAACAACAATTGTTGTTCAATTGACGATTACCTGCAGATCTGACTAAAGAACACACCCGTCAACTCAACAGACTGATCAAGCTTTTTGACACGGACTTTTAGACGTTCCTCCGTGCTCTCATTCCATATACTCCCCGAGTTGGAGATGTCTACTGCCTCCCAAAGATATACAAGGCAAACACACCCATATTGGGCAATAGGACCTTGTGCGAGAACCACTCCGTCAAGGGCATCCTGGACTGCAGTGTCTTCACCTTCAACAATCAGTTCTTCATCCAGACATGGAACAGCCATGAGGATCACATTCACACCCTAGTATGCCAACATCCTCATGCACAAGTTAGAACAAAACTCTTCACACGGGACCATCAACTGATGCTGTACACTAGATATGTTGATCACATTTTCTTTCTTTGGCTTCATGGTGAACAATCACTGAAACAACTAATATGATGACATCAACAAGTTCCATTCCACCATCAGGCTACTCTCTGGAATCGGTTGCATTCTCGGACATATGCATCTCCATCAAGGATGGTCACCTCAGCACTTCACTGTACCACAAGCCTATGGATAACCTCATGATGCTTCACTTCTCCAGCTTCTATCCTAAACACGTTAAAGAAGCCATCCTGTACGGACGAGCACTTCATATACACAGGATCTGCTCAGATGAAGAGGATCGCAACAGACATCTCCAGATGCTGAAAGATGCTCTCATAGGAACAGGATATGGTGCTTGACTCATTGACAATTCCGAAACACCACAACGAAAAACCGTACCAGTATTCTTAAAAGACATACGCAGGCCATAGCGGACAGAGTACCCTTCATCGTCCAAAACTTCCCCGAAGCAGAAAAGCTACGACATCTTCTCTGGAGCTTTCATGTCGTTGAAGACAAACATCTCGCCAAGGCTATCCCCACACCCCCAATTCTTGCCTTCAAACAACTGCAAAATCTCAAACCAGACCGTTGTCCGCAGCAAACTATCCAGCCTTCAGGAAAACAGTGACAATAACACCACACAACCCTGCCACAGCAACCTCTGCAATATGTGCCAGATCATCGACATGGATGCTCACGTGAGAATATCATCCACCAGGTACACAATACAGACACTTGCACTTGGCCAACATTGTCTATATGCTGCAGGAAAGGATGTCCTGAGGCCTGGTACATTGGGAATACCATGCAGATGCTACGACAATGGATGAATGAACACTGCTTGACAATCACCAGGTAAGAGTGTTCTCTTCCTGCTGGGGAATATTTCAGCGATCATTAGGCATTCGGCCTCTGATCTTCGGGTGAGCATTCTCCAAGGCAGCCTTCAAGACACATGACAAAGAGTCATGTAGAGTAGAGGTAGCCAAGTTGCACACACATGAGGGCAGCCTCAACCGGGAGCTTGGGTTCATGTCACACTACCTGGAATCCCCACAGCTTGCCTAGGCTTGCAAAATCTCACTAATTGTCCTGACTGGAGACAATACACATCTTTAACTTGTGCTTAACCTTCTCTCCACTCACGTTGTCTGTACCTCTTAAGACTTGATTATCTGTAAAGACTCGCATTCCAACCATTATTTTGTAAATCGAGTTTGCTCTTTATATGCCCTGTTTGTGAACTGTAATCCCACTCACCTGCTGAAGGGGCAGCATTCCAAAAGCTAGTAGCTTATGCTACCAAATAAACCTGTTGGACTTTAACCTGGTGTTGAGACCTCCCCCACAGTAGGCATCTAAAAGTGATCCAATTTAAATTAGAATTCCCCTGTATGCTCTAACTTGTAACCATTTGGATCTGAGACATTTTGTTCTCTCAATCAAGAAGACTCCTAAGCTAATTCTGAGTTTAATTACCGCTTCAGTACTTGTAGGAATATTAGTTTTGAATCTCAAAACATCCCAGAAGTTATTGTATCACTTTGTGAAAGACATTTAAAATGAAACTGGATTTAACTTTGTGAAGCCCTTCTACTTCTGGCTTTAATAAAAAGGAAAATAGAATCATCTAGTAAAATGAAAAATAAGCAATTTTAAAAATGGTATTATATAAAAGTACACATTCCAGGGAGGGTGCAGTCTGAAGAGCTTTGACTTTATTGCTGTTTGTTATCAGATTAATGTAGCTATTTTTGCAGTGAGGAACAAAGTATTTTAAAAGCTGTGTAGCTAACCTTAGGTGTTTCAGCATCTGCTTGTAAACAGTGTTCTGGGTAAAGAAATTGATACTGAACAAAAAACTGGACTGTTTTGAAGACAGTGGTTCTTTACAAAAGTATAGAAATAAGAAATTAACCATAGTCCATAAAAGATCATAGGCATCTCTTTCCATTAGAGGGGGAGACAATTGGTTATATTTAGCTTGAAAGTTACTACAAGTGTAGCAAGGCAGGCCTCCATGAATTGGTACAACTGATAGGGGTGTTGAAACCATGCCATTTGGCATCATTCTGCATCATGCACTATTGAACAACCACACCCCCCCACCACCACCACAACCCAACATGCAGGAATAGACTTTTGAAAAATGGGTAATACTATGCATTAACTTGGATCTTGTATGTAGAAGCTCTTCAGAGGAATATTGGGAGCCATTGCAATGGAAAAGGCAATCAGGTGCAGAGTCAATCCCTCTACTAGTGCCCAAGCAAAATTTCACCTCTACTATTCTTTAGAGTTTGTGCAAATTGGATTATGGAAGATCTGGCAAAAATTTATGGTACTCCCATTTTTAAGGCATGCAGATATGAGGTAGGTGGAACATATACATTGAGAATTATTTTTTCAGATTAACCAAAAATCTTCAGGCATGCTTGCTAATTGGATTAATTGTAATTATAGGCACTAGCAGCTATGTATCATTGGAATTTCTTTAAGAATCAGAACTTTGTACAATTGTCCTTATCAAGGTTTGGTGAAGTTATATTCAATTTTTAGTCCTCAAATTTGACTGTAACATTAGTTTCAGTTCTTAAGTTTGAAAGTCACTTTGTTGTCTGGGGAAAAAAATTACAACATTATAAACAATTATAATTTTTGCAGACAATTCCAGTGTGATAGTATGAAGTTTGTATTTATACTGACTGCTTTACTAGTCAGTGGTCCAGTGTTAGCCATTTGGAAAAGGAAAGCAAACACTCTTTTCCACCATGTTTTCTGGAACGTAGGGCATTACTGATATTGTGTTATCTGATGCTTGTTAAATATTGAGAAATTGAGAATTCCGTTTGATCATACAGGGCAACTTTAATATTTCAAGACCAAATTACAAATTACTAAATTTTCTCTCACTTCCCTGGCAAGCTGGTTCAGTTTTTTTTTTAAACTGAGGCACAACCTCTACTCTTATTTTCCCTTGAAATAAGCTGTTTATCAACTATCAATTACAATGGAGTGGCACTGCAAATGGGATTTCACCCCTTGAAGGGATAGACCTGATGTTCAGAGGCTTGTCTTCAATGTTGCGTAGTGCTGTACTAAACAGTGCCATTACCCACGGATTTATAAGTGGGTTACGATTCAACTTCCTCAAATGATCATCACTTAGTTTTGGCATTAAGTTGTTACACAGTTCTTGTTGCTGTCAACAGATGCATGAGAATGTGACCTTGTCTGGGAATTGGTTAAGGATGCAATAGATTTGCCCAATTATGATCACTGTCTTGGTTGTATAATGAGAAATGTCCACTCGAAGTGACCTGACAAAATAACTTAATGGGAGAAGCTAGTGGGGAAAGGAATAAAAAGGAGGAAATTGGACAATTCTAAAATTCTTCCTCTTTAGGCATGATAGCCATTGAAACTTTAACCCATTCTGCATTCTTTTTAATCCATTATATCATTATTAGTAAATGCTTGTTTTCCCACCCTCAAAAACCATCTTCCTAAAAAGATGCAATGCTGCAGATAATGCAACTTTGAAGAAAAAACAGGAATTGCGGGATATATTCAATAGGTTGGGATTATTTTATTTTCTCACTTTTAAGCATACTTCTTTATATTTTAGCAGTAATTTCCACTCTGAGAGTTTCCAGAACATAATATCCTTTTGTTTACTAAATAGAGCAATTTCTCTACATACAAACACCTTGAAAATGGCGTTACAGAACAAAAATTCAAAATAGAAGCATAGACAGACTATTTGGAGGGATTTACCTGGTCCAAGACATTATAGTTGAGTTCTGTAGCATCTTGTATTATAGATGACAAAAAACTTTTTCTCAAAGGGACAGTTCCAAAGTTCAGGCACTTTTCTTCAGTGTTGCTGTACACTACTGTCACCCATAGTTTTATCATTCAACTTTTTCCAAATGATCAGCAGTTAATTTCAGAACAGCGTAATGACATTTTAGTAATGAATGAATTTGTCAGTTTGGGAATGTAAACTGAAAGCAATTGAGGACAGAGGAGGAGGAAATCAATCTTCAGTGACTAGTATTCAGTCAATATATTTTACTGTACTGGGGAAGTGGCGATAGTGTTCACTTTTTAGGTGAGGCTTATATTTTTATGAAGGAAATATAAGCTTTAGACACGGTATTCAAATTTATGGATTAAGGGGATAAAATTGGCTACATTGTCGTTTTCCTCTTGGAAAAATAAATCTTTGCAGTAGACCGGCAAGATACAAACTTAGTAAGTAGATACTGCCCACTGAGGAAGTTTGAGTTTTGCAATAGCTTGTGGCACTCGGCCAAGTTTAATATTTTGTGTGCAGCTTTGAGTTTTTTTTTGCAACTTTTACTTCATTGCAGTTGAAATATGGTGGTACAGAGTTTAGTTGCTTTGTCTGACTAACATTGTGGGCGGTTTGAGAGCACCAGTGACTGACACTAAAATATTAGACAGCCTCATTTCAATCTAGATTGTCATTAAAAAAAAAAATTTGGTGAGCGGTAGCTGTGTGCTTGGTTCCTTTATTTTGCCATGGATTCGGTTAGTATCAGTAACATCAAAATTGTGGATCTCTTTGTTGTTGTTTCATTCTTGCTAATCCTCTTAAAAATACCAACTTTGTACTAAAATAAGATAATCTATGAAACCCGTAAGAATGGATCAGTTTTAACATCCGTTTAATGCGCTTTGAATCACAAGTTACGTTTTCTACAAAAATGAAACCAGTTACTGTTTGAGAATCCTAATCAATGCAGATTAAACCTATTCCTGCATCCCATAACCCTTTTATCCCACCTTTGACACACTTCATCCCTCCCTCCTTTCTACAGTTGTTTAGAGCATTGTGGGGCTCAAACTTGGAATGCTATGTACAGTTTTGACTTTCTGACCTCAGGGCATGCCTTAGCAGGAGCGAAAAAGGCTCACCTTGACTGATTCACTGAAACTAGGCACGGGGTAGGCCATGTGGCCCTTCAAACCTGCCTAACCATTTAAATTTGATCATGGTTGATCCTCTGACTATATTCTGCTTTCTTCTTGTACCACTTAATGCTATTAAAATCTTTTTGAAAAAATCTATCTTGAATACATTGTGACTTGATCTCTACAGCCTTCTTTGGTAGAGGATTCCACAAGTTTGCCATCCTTTTGCGTGACTAAATTTTTCCTCAACTCAGTCCTATCTTTATCCCAAGACAGTGTTCCCTGGCTCTAAATTTCCCCAAAGGGAAAGCAATCTGGCTGAATCAAATGTCCTGTCCAGCTGGAATTCTGTAGGTTTTAAACTAACATCCTCTTGTCCCCCCTCATTCCTGGGATGTAGAAATGTCTGATATTTATTAGACTGGGCCTGTGGTCCCTAAAGTTTAGAAGAACGCGAGGAGATCCCACTGAAACATAAAATTTTTAAGAGGCTTAACAGTAAATGCTGGGAAAATGTTGTCCCTTGTTGGGTAGTCTAGAACTTGTCACAGTCTCTGCAACCCCCTACTCAGACTTTGAACTGAGATTTCTTCAATCAGAGTTGTGAATCTTTGTAATTCTCTGCTCTGGAGAGTTATGAATGTTCAGTCAGCAAGCATGTTTAAGGCAGCAGAGAAGAGTTGATGTAGATGTTCAGAAAAGATCTTGTTGACCAGGCTGAATGACCTACACTTCTTATTAGCTAATCTTTTATGCTCTTCAAGTCTGCTCCGACCCTTTGCTCCCCACCACAAATGGAATTGTGGCACTGGGCAGCATGTTGGCACAGTGGTCAGCACTGTTACCGCTCAGTGCCAGGGACCTGGATTCAGTTCCGGCCTTGGGTGAACATCTGTGTGGTGTTTGCACTTTCTCCCGGTGTCTACCCTCTCAGTTCAAAGATGTGCAGGTTAGTGGATTAGCCATGCTAGATTGCTCCTTAGTGTCCCAAGATGAGTAGATTAGGGAGATGAACAGGGTAAATATAGCATAAGCCTTGCATAACGTGATCAGTCAAGTTGGTGTAAAAACGAGGGGCTGAATGGACTCCTGCACTGTAGGGATTCGCCCTCCATTCAAACTACTTCCTTCTCTAGTGATAACTTGCATTTATGTAGAATTGTTAGCATACAAAATATTCCAAGATGTTTCACAGCACCTTAATCAGACAAAAAAGGCACCTTCTCCATTTTCACCCCTTTTTGCAGTTCCTCCACCCATTTGGGGGTCACAAATCATTGCATGTTATTATTGTGGAATGTAGAGTGATCATGCTATAATCTTACCTAATTTTTAAAAAAACTTTCAGATTCATAATCGCTATGAGGGCAAAGATATTTCAAAACACAAGCGAAACTTGGCAATCACTGGAGGTGTGACGTTATCTGTAATCGTTTCTCCTGTTGTTGCTGCAGTAACTGTAGGTAAGAAAACAAACAGCCTTTCAGTGACATAGATTTCTGGTTCACTAGTCATTGGGCATTGTTATATTTATTGATATTGCTTTTAAATGCATTATAAATCACATTAAGAAATGTCAATCAACTACAACAATTGTAGCTACTTAAAATGGCCCAATTTGAATCTGTATTGTTTCACTATTATTTTTGTGATATATTTGGTGTCCTATTGTGTTTTCCTCCACTGAAGTTGTTTACTGGTCAACAAAACACTTGCAATTTTGTTAAAGCATTTTCATTGTTTTATGTGGGTCAAAGGTTTCATTTCC
Organism: Sphyrna mokarran; assembly: GCA_024679065.1. Classification (NCBI taxonomy): domain Eukaryota; kingdom Metazoa; phylum Chordata; class Chondrichthyes; order Carcharhiniformes; family Carcharhinidae; genus Sphyrna; species Sphyrna mokarran. The sequence continues at coordinate 99,902,636 of JAGIQG010000007.1, forward strand.
TATAAATGTTCAGCAGCAATCTGTGAAAGAGCAGTTTATTTGTCTCAGGCTGATGTTAGAATGATAATGATTTGACGAACTACACAATTCCATCTTTATCAAATATATTTATTTCAAATAATTTGTCATTTACAGCAAAAGCTGGTTTTACTGTGCCATGCTCCTCCTGAACTGCAGAGAAACCGTTTGCCTTAATAAATATATTCAGGTTACATGGCTTTTTTTTACATTTTAAGATTTGAGATTGAAAAGGAAGCATTTTACAACACCATGAAACATTTAAGTGGTGCTACAAACCCACCCCTGCCACACAGTTCTGAGAATCCTGGCTTCTGTGGGCCTCTTGTCTATTTTCTCCTTTCATTTGGCACTTGGCAAGCCAAGGTATGCAAGTTAATGGATTGTTCGGGGTTTTTCAGTCTCAAAATTTTCCATGTGCCATATTACCAAAATTAAACTAAGGAAAGACTATAATTGGAATTTTGAAAAAGAAGCTATTGTTAAAATTACATTGACAAAATTTTATAACTGTTTTGATGAATATTTAAAGTCATTTTGCAGGCAGATGTAGCAGCTGAATTGTGTGGCAAGATCCCCACAATTTGTTTTTGATATTGCTCATCGAGCGAGGAATGTTGGTTAGAGCGTTCTAGTAATGTGTTAGAACTTATTAATTGCAGCAGTGTTCCCTGGCTCTAAATTTCCCCAAAGGGAAAGCAATCTGGCTGAATCAAATGTCCTGTCCAGCTGGAATTCTGTAGGTTTTAAACTAACATCCTCTTGTCCCCCCTCATTCCTGGGATGTAGAAATGTCTGATATTTATTAGACTGGGCCTATGGTCCCTAAAGTTTAGAAGAATGCGAGGAGATCCCACTGAAACATAAAATTTTTAAGAGGCTTAACAGTAAATGCTGGGAAAATGTTGTCTCTTGTTGGGTAGTCTAGAACTTGTCACAGTCTCTGAGTAGGGGGTTGCAGACTTTGAACTGAGATTTCTTCAATCAGAGTTGTGAATCTTTGTAATTCTCTGCTCTGGAGAGTTATGAATGTTCAGTCAGCAAACACGTTTAAGGCAACAGAGAAACGAAAAATGAGTAATAACAGACCAGCTTCTGTTACAAACAAGGGCTAATGTTTTCTCCTCCATTGAATCCCTGTCAATGTTAGAACTTCTGCCTATTGGATCTTTAGCATTTACCGGAGCAGGCAATTGGAATCTTGAAAGTTATAAACATATAGCTCTCAGTTTAGAGCAACCTTGATGAGAGAGTGACCAAAGCTTTGTGGTAGCCTGAATTGGTGTCACATGGTCTCACAGATGAAACTATCATCAGTGCATGCTCAGTTTATTTACCACTGCAGTGTATTAATGTCAGTATAGGCTTATCCTCAGGCATGTTCTCTACTTTCAATTTAGAATGTAAGAATTGTGCAGATTGAAGTAGGACTTCCTTTTCTTTGGTGGCAGTAAATTACAGAAGTCCTGAGCAGGTTATTGGACCTCCTCTTGTCAGAGATTACATAGATTAGTTCTGATGGTCTGTTTCTGCATTATCTGTTAGTCTGTACTGGTTTGGAAGTTGCTGCTTGAAGTTGAGTCCTACTGACTAATGACTGTGCATTAATGGCAATTACTACTATAAATTAATGTTAGGAATTTGGAATAAAAGAGCAGTAAGTAAGAGACAAGATAATTTATCGTGCATGTTTTTCAACATTGTCCTGAATTGTTCTGAGGATTTACGCTTCTCTTCAAAGTTCCTGCTATTAGTGTATGTGTGTGGTGCTGAGTCAGATCATTACATCTTTTCTAGAAAGAGCATACTACTTTTGGAGGAAAGCTATGAAGTGCCAAACAGGAAGATCCCACTGTTGGCTGCATGTCTCTCTTGAGAGCAGCAAATGGTCTGGGTCTACTGCAGATGCTGGAATCTGAAACAAAAACAGAAAATGCTGGAAAATCTCGGCAGGCCTGACAGCATCTATGGCAAGAGAATAGAGCTAATGTTTTGAAATGTTGGTTCAGTTCTCTTTACTCAGATGCTGTCAGACCTGCTGAGATTTTCCAATGCTTTCTGTTCTTGGGTTCACCATAGGTTCTGTTGCCTCATGGTTCTTTTTCTCTTCTAGCCTTGACAAAAGCATCCTAAATTTAATTTCAAAGTTCTATAAATCTTTAAGCTAGTTATCTCCATATATAGCCATTTAAGTGTATGGAAATTTCACCTGCTGGAAGCATTTTGTGCACCTGTCATTATCCTCCCTCCCTCTCTGCAAAGGCCAGATTTTCTTTGGCAGTTATGTACTGTTCAACTTACTATTGTAAGTATGAATATGTATTGTCTCATTCTCTGCCCAGACTTGAGGCAGAAAATTCTGAAGGCCCAGATTGGCAACACAACCCTTGTTTATTGTTTCCTGTTGTTCATGTTCAGGTTTTGCTACCAGTCAACTATCTGTAGTTTGCATGCTGATCTGGTTATTTATAGTGTTAGCTTATCTAGTGAGTGAATGAAGATTTAGTTCTGCATTTACAAGCCTATATTCTGAAATCAGCATCCTTGTTGATTGTGAAGATGGGCAGTGATCTGGATCTGTGTTTGATACATAACTTGGGATTGGGTTCCTAAAGTGGAGTAAGTCTGTACTTGAGATCTTTACCTGTGCACTGGATAGGAAAATGCAGTGAGAGGCTTCGGCGTTTTATATAGCTGTATGACTTGAAGGAAAATTAGCACACTCGCTGCCTTCATATTCATGAAAGAACCTCCATTACAGGATTTGTAAAATTACAGAACAGTGTGCCATAAATGGATGCTTGAGAACCTTAATTGATGGAATGCTCTTTCTGTTAAAATCATGCAGTATGTAGAATAGGAATCACAATGGCTTGATTATTGTTGAAGAATGGATACTATCTATGGTGAGCTTGTATCTACCAAATATTACCAGATTAATCAACCAATTTTTAGCAAAGGAGCTCTTCAATGCTATGTTTAACACCCTTCCTAATTCCAGAAATGTAAAAATTTAATTGAGTCTAGTTATCCTGGTCCATTCACTTTTCTGCTGTGGTTTTGGTTCAAAATGTAATTGGTTCATTGTGAAGTAAAATGTGTCATTGGCAGGATGTGGTGATTTGCTACATAATGCAAATTCTCCTTATACCTAAATGTTTAAGTTTATCCTTTTTAAGTGCATGTCACCTTAATTAGTGCATCTTTCAGCCACTTCCACATGTGCCTTGTCTTACTGTGCACTCTTTCTCAGGGCATTTTTGCTGATCCCTGTTTAGCCATCATATTTGCATTTTACACTGTGTAAATGTTGAAAAGCCTGCCTTTGGGACTGGATGGTAATCTGCATGGTAGAGTGAGTGGAATGGGTATGAGTGGTGTGAATTGGAGTTGTCTCTTGGGTTAAAAAGTGGTTTGTTTGTTTATACATGTCTCCCTAATCTGTGACGGACAGGATTGGTTTGGATTCAATTGTGGCGTTCAAGCAAGAGAAAGATGTCTCATGCTCAATTTCTCAAGCACTTCTTGAGAATAAACATAAACTTGTGACTTCAGGACCAATAGTCCTCCTGTGAAATATATAGGTATTAGGCTGTATCAATATTCTTTGATAGTATAGTTGTTTTTATGTTTATGAAGGATTGAGATGTTATATAAGTGACAGTTGAATTCTTTCTGGATAATATCACACAAAACCACTTGTGTTCAACAGAAACAAAAATCTTGTTGCTAAGAAAGTGAAATTTTCATTGTGTATCCATTTCAGCTGCGGAGAAAAAAATACCTGCAGCCCTGCAAATATCTGAAGAGGGCATTTTGAATGGGTGGTATGGTGGCACAGTGTTAGCATTGCTGCCTCACGGTGCCAGGGACCCAGGGTCAATTCTGGCCTTGGGTGACTATGTAGAGTTTGCACATTCTCTGTCTGCATGGATTTCCGCTGGGTGCTTGATTTCCCCCTAGGAACCAAAGATGTGCAGATTAGGTGATTGGCCATGCTGAATTGTTCTTTAGTGTCAGGGCTCATAGCAGGGTAAATACGTGGCGTTATGGAGATTGAGCCTGCACAGACGACAATCCCACGCTGTATGGACTGAATGATCATTTTCTGCATTGTAAGGATTCTATGAACAATACTTCAATAATATACTGAGAATTAGAGACTGGGAGAATCTTTGATGTTGAATTGACAATACTTCATTTTGATTCTATGAACAAAATTTTGTATAATGTAACATATTGCTATCACTATCCTAAATAAAACCAATGAGTACCCTGTTTGACATAATTACTTCAGACACACAGCTGTCAGGCACGTTTTCAAACTGCTGCCTTTTTAGATTTTGGCCTTATGCTTGCTCACTTCACACCATGCAACTGTTGACGTTTGACTGATATTATATACTTAAGTGGATGACTCCTGTTAAGTATTTGAAATCCTAATGTGATTTCAGGTTTCTTTAAGAGAATTACACAGACTTGGAAAGTAGTCAGACTTGTAATTGGGGAACAGCCAAAGGAAATTAGAACAAAACTTTTAAGATAAAACTGCACTAAAGCCTTGGGCCAATTACAATGTTGTAAGCCTATTAATGCCGAATTAGTGTTCACACAGTCAACCTGATTACAAAGTAGGAGATATCTGCTTACCCACATGCAGTGACCTATTTTGATCCTAGCTTACCAACCTTGCAAGGATTTTCCAAGGGCTGACAACTGACGTATCAGATTATTTTTAATTAACATGTGGTGTGTAGGTTAGTTAACGTGATGAAGTTAATAAATGCTCAAGAGCATCCTCCCAAAACTTATGCTTTGTTGTTGAATGCATTTTTTCCTGTTCTATCTTTACAGGAATTGGGGTTCCCATTATGCTAGCATATGTTTACGGAGTAGTCCCAATTTCTCTCTGCCGTAGTGGTGGCTGTGGCGTCTCTGCTGGCACTGGAAAGGGCGTGCGGATTGAATTTGATGATGAAAATGATAATGCTGGTGGAGGAAATGCAGCATTAGGTAAGGGTTACTTATCTGTTATCTTTAGTATTCATCTCCATGCACATGATTCATGTGTTTAGTTGCTTTGTTGTGCTGCGCCTTGTGTAGCAGGGATGAGTGGAAACATCTTAATAAATTTCTTGGCAGTGGTGTTGGCTGCCTCTACCATAATCAGAGTATAATTTGTCCAGTGGTGGCTTTGTTTTATTTGTCCTAAAGAGATTTAACTGCTGCCTATCCTTCATGGGAGAGAGTGGATTGCAGTCAGAGTACTTGTAGCAACGTGACAAATTCATGCCTCTGAGCAATTTTAATTGATTCACTTTACAGTGTCATTTCAGCAGTTCCTTTGTTAACCATAAGGCTATCTGTAGACTGTACAAAATGCCAGCTTAACTCTGCAAGAAAAAAGCCTATTTATGAAAAGATTCAATTTAGTTCAACTGATTGCCCCTCACCTCTAAATGTTGTAGGTAGTTTTTCTCCCCACATGTAATGTCTAAACACCCTTTCCTGCAACATATTAGCTGTGTTGGGGATGTATCTACTTTCCCTCTGCTTTTGGCTTAACTCTTCACACTTGTACCTAGTTGTGCTGTTTGTATTTTTTAATGCTATATTGAAGGATGCCCAAACTTTGACTTCAGGGAATAGACAATATACAAATGAGAGCAAATGGAATTTGGGAGAGAGCACAAGTTTCATTTCATCCCCTTGAATTTGCAAAAACCCCATTTTGCTGATTAAGGTTTATTCATCAACAAAGGACATCAAGAATAGCCCTTTACAATTCTCTTGCTCTTTCCAATCAAAATCAACTAGGAATAACAGCAAAATCAACTAGGAATTGCTAAAAGCTTGGGAACCAACATTTGAAAGCCTTGCACTAATATGTTGTGCTGCTGAATCACACTTTACTGAAGAGGCTAGAGTTCCCTGTTAATTGTGCACTATTTTAGTGATTGTGTTCATTTCTCTCTCCAGCTGCTTTCTACAGCTAGTGCACATTAGGTCAATCTTCTTGGTCCTTCCAATGATACTAGTTGGATGCTTGAATAACTCCAACTTAATACTGTAGTTTTCCACTTATAGTTCAAGATATCTGTAGTTCACACCAGCATTCCATGAGATTCTAAACCTGACCAAACTGTTCAGTTTGTGTTGACTTTTCTAATTGCCTTATTAGCTAGACTATTGCTGATACAAATTTACAGAAAGCAATTCTTTAATTCTGATTTTTAAAAAATGCTTGTACTCATGTAGGATTTCTGTGCACTGCAAGTTTTGAAGCATAATACTTAATGTATTCGGGAAGCTCCATAGGAGATTTCAGTTATGGTTTGGAGAATCTTCTCTCAATTGCTCATAAAAGTGAAATGAATTAAAAGTAATAAGTTGCCGCTGTGTTTGTTTCTGCCTATATAGATACCACATTTGTTGTTGAGGCTCGCAATAATCCCAGTATTGGAGAGGGAAGTGTTGGTGGCCTAACGGGCAGTTTAAGTGCCAGCGGAAGTCACATGGACAGAATAGGTGCAATACGAGACAATCTGAGTGAAACAGCAAGCACTATGGCACTGGCTGGAGCAAGTATCACAGGCAGCCTTTCTGGGAGTGTGATGGTCAACTGTTTTAATAGGTGAGCTTTGTAACTACAGAGTCTTTTCATTGTCTGCAACCTTTCTAATCATACTAAAAATAGTGAAAACTGCGGGTACAGGAGTTAACTTAGAGCAGTTTGAGACCTGATGGTGGAAAGGAACTGGATGCAACTGATTGAAGATAAAATTATTCAAATATTAACCCATCCTGGACTAGGATGGGCATGCTATAGAAATGGATCATTTGACCCATCATCTATCCCAATAAGCCTCTACACTGAGCCACTGGGTTTGATCCACTTTCCTGCTGAATTCCCATTTATCTTTTAATATTTCTACCTTTCAGAGATCCAGTTCCTTTTAATGGAGTTTAAAGCTTATTTCAACAGTATTTTATGACACAATTCTTCATTCTGGTTATCCCTGAAAATATGAACTTCCTCTTATTATTTTTGTGATTTTTCATAAATTGATACCCAATGATACAACCAACCAGTGAAAGCATCTAATGACTACTTGTGTTAGTGTAATCCTTCATACTCTTGGACACCTCTTTCAGGTCCTAGTAGTACTAGTAGAAGGGAATATGTCAAAACTTCTCAATTCTGAGTAATTATGACCCTGTATCCTAGTGAATATACTCTGCAGCTTTTTTTTTGTTTTCACATCCTTTCTATAAGGGGCAAGGTTGCATGTTTTATTCATGCCTGAGTGATTCTAAGTCATTATCTTGTAAAAGCTGTTTGTTGGGGAGAGTTTTTTTGTTATCTTGTCTAATTCTTGACCTGATCTACATAGGTTAGAGGTGCAGGCAGATATCCAAAAGGAACGATACAGTCTTAGTGGTGAATCTGGCACAGTCAGCATTGGGACTATCAGTGACAATGCCAGCACAAGGGCCATGGCAGGATCAATCATCAATTCCTACAACCCACTGGACAGGTTTGCCACTTTGCTGACTTTTAATGAATGCATCAGCTTGTGATCTCCTAAATGTTTAAATTCTTTTGCTATTTGGATTAATAATTGTTTTAATATTAAAAGACACTGATAAAAATTGTGAAACAATGAAAAGCAATTTCAACATTCTGCTTTAGAGAATAATGTCTTTAATTGCTGCCTAATTGCTTTGGAACCTCCATGCAACATTGCACCTGCCTACCACTTGGCTGAGGTGGTTTCTTTGTTTTTGCATGGTGCATCTATGAATGTGTCAGAGTTTGCATTTGTAGAGAACCTCTCACGATCTTGGAGTATGCACAGACAATGATGTACTTTCAAATGGAAGTCACTTGCGATATTGGAAACACCACAATTAACCTGCATGCACCAAAGTCTCAGCATCAGCAGTGAAATGAAAAACCATATAATCTATTTTAGCGTTGTTGGTTCAGTGATCAATATTAGCTACACATTGAGAAAACCTTCAGCAGATGGTGCTATGGGATCTTTTATGCTCCCTGACAGGGTAGGTGGATTCTTGGTTCACCTGGGTGACTGAAAAGTCACCTACATGCACATCAAGATCTGGCTGGGTACAAAATCTGTTCTTTTCATTCCATCATTCCATATTAGAAACTAAAACAATCAGGAACTTGCACAAATATAGAAGTAGGAAATGCTGAAAGTACTTGGGTGGAGAACCGCCCCACCCTGTGGAGAAATATCACGGTTAATGTTTCAGGACAGTGACCTTTCATTCGAAAATTAGGAACTTGCACTGTTTTCTGATGCTACCTATTCCAGGAATAGTGCGTATCCCTGGGTTTTGGGCTGCACTGGAAGAAACGGGTAACCATCCTGAGCCCAGTGATCAGTTCAAAATTTCTTTAGTATCTAATTAAGAACTGAATATATAGAACAAAGAACAAAACAGCATGGGAAACAGGCCCTTCGGCCCAACGAGCCCGTGCTGCCACCTCGATGTTCCCACTTCTACACGCGATCCCTGTCCATGTTTATAGATCTATGGATTAAAAACCAAATTTGAGATAATTTAGGGAGAATTTGTTTTGCCAATTAGCCTAAGAGCACATCTTTGGGATGAAAGAGGAAACCGGAGCTCCCGGAGAAAACCCACGCAAGCACGGGGAGAATGCGCAAACTCCCACAGACACAGGCCCAAATCCATGCATCTGCACAGCACAGCTATAGTCACTGCGCTGTCGTGTTGCCCTAATATATATATATATTAGTGTTACACACTATAATTGGATTTCAAGTCATATTTTTGTCACCTGCCTGCAAGTTCACAGTTCATGTTACATCACAAAAGGAAATAAATGAATAGTTCCATATGGTATCCCTAGTTATATTTTTGTACATGTTATCATTTACACATTGATTCGTCTGAGAGTTAACTTTGTTTAAAAGTTCTTTTTTCATTCTAATTTGTGTGTTTCATTAAAAAGTGGTGGGAATACAGAACAAATGTGTGGAACTAAAAATATTTTTTAGATTACCTTCCTGGTGCTTCTCAAAATGGAACACCTCATTACTAACTCTGCTTTTTTTTGTACTACTTTGGGTTACCTACTGTAGGTAAATGAAATGGTGTCCCTGGAGAGAGGAAAATTGAGTTAATATTTCAGCTCACTGACCCTTCATCTGAGTTGAAAAATTAAAAATGTAATCATTTTTAAGTAGGTTGAATATAGCTCAAAAAGGAAGCCTGATATAGGGTGGAAAACAGGACTTGTCATATAGACAAGTTGATGATGCAAGGCCAATGGGGATAGTAATGGGACAAGTGAAAAAACAAAAGATGTGCCTGGAGGAGGTGTGAATAGCAGGATAATGAGCAGCTGCTGTCCAAAAGCAAAAGAAGATTGCATTAGTGTTGGGGTTTGGAAGAGACAAAGAAATAAAAGATCAGCTGGCTGAGAAAAGGAACCAGAAAACAGAAGTTAGCAAGTCCTATACCATCTTGGTCAACTGTCTTAACAGAGGTGCCCCTGACCCACATTAGATGATGATACAGAGTTGGCTATTAAGCTGAGGCTGCCAAAGATTAATATTGGTATATGTAGGGTCTGATGCATAATAAAGTTCTAGCCTCTCAAAACCATTTTCCTATATTGGGATATATTTTCTGTTTAGGCCTGTGTTAATAGGACTTTGCCGTCTTACATACCCGGAGTATTTCTTTTTGCTTATGACGAGTAAAGAAAATGTGCATTTTCCAGTGATGAAAATATTTTGGTGCCTTCCATTAATAATTTACATATATGTTAGAAGGGAACATGTTCTCTCAGTTGGGCACAAGTGAACAATCAGACTGGTGGAGTTGGCTCCCCTAATCTTAATTAATCTTGCAGAAAGTTAAAACCAACTCCTGTTTGAAGTGAAGAGAGATCTGATCAAATGGGCCAATCAGCTTTAACTTCATGTTCACAGTTGACTTGTAACCTGTTAGGCAAATATCTATATGTATCTTCCATAAGTGCAAACTTTGCCTTTTGCAGTACTTGAGCAGTCTTGTTCTACAATATTTTTTCACCAAGCATATAATACAATGGATGGTATCCTTTCTTTTAAAGATCGATACATTAATTTGGTCACAGGACCTTGCAATCTAAATGTGACTGAGGTGAATGTTTTAGGACAGTAGTTGTCTGGGTTTCACCCTTGGACTTTTAATTTGTAGAAGCTGTCAGGTTGTTGAGGTATAATTCTCTTATCTTTGATCAAAACATGAGTTGTCTTCCTCTGTGACATGATCTGGCAAAAAATAAATCTAACATCTCGCATTAACGGAATGAATTACAAGATGGAATTCAGTCAGTTCATGACATTGCTAATTACAGAGGAACATTTTGTGTGATTTTGTTATGCATCTGAACAGAGATGAATTGATACCTGTAATTCTGTTGTCATCTATTCAGTTTCTGAAATTGTTGAACTACAAATAGATTCAATTACCTCTACAATTGCTGCTGCAATTGAATATTCCTACATTGTCTGTAATGAGCTTGACATTTGTCTGTACATCTCCTTTCAGGGAAGGAAATAGTCTGGAAGTGCAAGTTGACATTGAATCAAAGCCTGCAAAGTTCAGACACAACAGTGGAAGCAGTAGTGTAGAAGACAGCAGTGTGCCAGGTCGCAATGTACCCACCTTGCCTACAGCCCCTGTTACGGACAATCGAGGTAGTGCCTCCAAGTGGCCCAAAGAAACAACAACTAAAAAATGCAAAGGAAAATTGCAGAAAAGAGGCAGCATGAAGATAAATGAGACTCGAGAAGAGATGGATGCACAGTTACTTGAACAAAGAAGCACCAATTCAAGTGAATTTGATTCCCCATCACTTAGTGACAGTATACCATCTGTGGCAGACTCTCACTCCAGCCATTTCTCTGAATTTAGTGGATCTGACATGGAGAGCATGAAAACATCTTGTAGCCATGGTTCCAGCGACTATCATAGTCGGTTTTCAGCAGTCAGTCCCCTACCTGAGGTGGAGAACGATCGTCTAGAGACATGCCCATCGCAGGGTGGTGGTCTTGCTTCTGCTACTACTGGGCCAAGTGCAGATGTCTTGCAGTTAAGCTTCATTGCAGAAGAGAATGGCGCTGCACCTTCAACTGTGTCAAATTATGCCATTGAAGAGGCAGAAAATGTAACCAATAATAACCAGCAGCAACAGATCAGTGCAATTCATACTGAGATTTAATCCTTCCATGCTGCAATTCTAATCATAAGATGTTGCTAATCAGTCCTGCTTACAGTTGATTATATGGTAATTGATATGAAAGGAAACTAAACTTGGAAACTGGTGCTTATTAACAAACAAGATCATGGATTTTGACGGTCAAAATAAAGTGTAGGTGTCAGGGTTAAATATATCGTTACAGAATCTCCCATACATCCAGTTCAATTTTAAAGGATGGGGAGAACAGTAGGTAGAGTTTTTAGAGAGGTGTTTATTGGGCAGTGTTGATGTTTGGCAGGTAACATGTTGAGTGAGAAGTGACAGTCTGTTCTACCACTTACATGTGTGTGATAAATGGCAAAGAATGTATAATTGAACTTGTAAAGGTTCAAGCAGATTAAGTGCAAGTAGAAATCTATTGAAGATTACATCAGAAGGACACATTCTTGTCTGTGGTAATTCCTTTCAATTATCAAAGATCGACCCTTTCCTCAGTGTTTCCTGGTGCCTTTGGAAAAGACTATTTAATACCTACGTTATTGAGGCTATATTTATACTTCTCCAAAAAAAAAATCTGTAGTGGACTACAGTATATCACAGAAGAATGCTAAAAATGCAGTTGGATGAAAGTTGTGTATAATGAATGAGTTATCTTTAAATTATAACCCTATATTAGCCTACCAAAGACATTACTCAGGCTTTTAAAAAAATGTTTTGCGTAACTGATTTAACTGGTTTCTTTGTTCTGAAAAAGCAAGTATTCATGACAAATGAATGCTGCTACTGCAGTTTGTTACAAGTTGAAGGCACAGTGCAGAATTTGCACATTGCTTTGTTTGGAGCATTAGACAAGATAGGTGACGACTATGGCCTTTTCCCCCTTGTGTGACGAGACACTAAAAAAAACTCACAAAGGCTGTACTCAGCCTATAACGGTGCACTGTTAAAATTACAACATACTTCACAAATGCAAAATTGAGTCATTAAATGTGAGTATGTTTTGCGCATTATGCAGTGTTTGGTTTATGTTGCCATGTTGATAATGCTTGAAATTTTATCATTATGAACAGAATAAGAAAGTAACAAGTTATGGTCTTTTTAATTTTCTTTAAGCTTTGGAACACTAGTGCCAGTTACAGTATATGTTGCATAATGCTTGTTTTGGTATCTGTATATTTGTTTGCAAGCTGGTTTGCCTAACAGAATGACTGACTGTACAATGCATATCTAAAATAAAATGCATTTAAAAATAATGTGTTTATTTTTATAATAGTTTGGTTTAAATTTAATATCAGAACAACAATGTACAACTCCTTCATGACTCAGTTACTCACCTGAGGCATTTAGACCAAGATTCCATTTTGTCTGACCCAAGGCAATAATGTGAGGTGTTATTTTTGGCCTGATATCAAGGAGAGTAAAATCAAGGTACTGTTTTTGATAACTATCCATAGAATGTCTCTGGACACTTGATCAAGCTAAGAACTGGCTTCGGCTGTCAAATTGCCTGCTATTATTTGTTCTTCAATAACGGCCATTTATTTGAGGTACTAGAGGACAATCATGCTTGTTGAACTCTTTCCCTAAAAAGAAGTCAAAATCTTTTTAAAGAAACGGGGAGAAAATTTGTGATTTAAGAAAAATCCTTCTTGTCTGAATGCATCACTGATGTTACATAATGAAACATCACAGTCTCAAAAATGAGATGGCAATAGAAATGGAGGTGTGCAAGTGAACTGAAGCCAGTGCTGTTACTGCATAGAGATCAAAGTCTTTCACTAAGTTGAGGACTGGAGGTCGGGGGGTGGGGCTAATACCTGATTTGAAATGCCTTTAAAATTTGCAAAATGAATTACTGAAGTATGTAGGTTAAATTTGCACCAACATAATAAACAAGAGGATTGAAAGTTACACATATAGCTTATGTTTCCCAATATATTGCAACTTTAGATGTTTGGAGTTTTCATTCATGTTGATAATTTAAAATTTTTCATCTAGGTTCCAGAAAGATACTTTTTTCTCTCTTGATATATTGTTAGCAATTAACTGCAGAGTTTTATAACGTCGTTTCTAAATTTGTCAAAAGTTTTTCAAACTTGACCAATTTTTCAACTTTACGTTGATTATATTTTGGGGGTGGGGGGATGATGAAATAAGATGTGGGTTCACAAATGTGCAAGTCTTTGGACATTGATGGGACAAGTTAAGGCTGCTAAATCAAATGAGACCCTTGGCTTTATTTTTTTCATTGGATTTGTTTGTGGTCCATATCCATTTGCCCTTCAGAAGCTAGTGGTGAGCCACCACCTATAAATAAATCACTGGAGCCCGTATGGTGAAGGTAGGGAGTTCTTAAACTTTGACCCAGTGAATGGTAATTCCAAGTCAGAATTATAAGCAGGAGGTTTTCATGTATCTGTCTAAGTGGGAGAGGTTACAGATTTTGGAAGTGCTGTTGCAAAACCCCTTTGGTAGGGTGGCTCTAATGCATCTAAATGATATACGCTGCTATTATAGTATGCCAGTAATAAACTAAGTGAAGGTTTAAGGTGACGCACGGGGTGCTGATGAAATGTCTTGAAATGTGTTGCGTTCCAAATGTTGGAGCTGCACTCTTAGAACATAGAACATTACAGCACAGAACAGGCCCTTTGGCCTTCGATGTTGTGCTGACCAAAATAAAAAGCAATGCCCCTCCAAACTAAACCATTCCGTTCTCTTCCATATACTTATCAATTAACCTCTTAAACGCCACCAAACTTGGCGCATCTACAACAGCTGCAGGCAGGGCATTCCACTCCCTAATCACTCTTTGAGTAAAGAACCTACCTCTGATATCCGTCCTATAACTCATACCCCTTAATTTAAAGCTGTGTCCCCTCGTGCTAGCTTTCTCCATCCTAGGAAAAAGGCTATCACTGTCCACCCTATCTAAACCTCTAATCATCTTATATGCTTCAATAAGATCCCCTCTTAGCCGCCTCCTTTCTAACGAAAACAACCTCAAATCCTTCAACCTCTCTTCATAGGACCTGCCCTCCATACCAGGCAACATCCTGGTAAACCTCCTCTGTACCCTCTCCAATGCCTCCACATCTTTCTTATAATGTGGGGACCAGAACTGCACACAATACTCCAAGTGCGGCCGCACTAGAGTTTTGTACAGTTGCAACATGATGCTGCGGCTCCTAAATTCAATCCCCCTACCAATAAAAGCTAAGACTCCATATGCCTTCTTAACAACTTTATCCACTTGACTGCCTACTTTCAGGGATCTATTGACACATACACCAAGATCCTTCTGTTCCTCAACACTATTAAGAGCCCTACCATTAGCCCTATACTCTACACATTTATTGTTCCTGCCAAAGTGCATTACCTCACACTTTTCCACATTAAACTCCATTTGCCACCTCTCGGCCCAGCTCTGCAACTTGTCCAAGTCACTCTGTAAACTATAACACCCCTCTTCACTATCTACCACTCCACCGACTTTAGTGTCATCTGCAAATTTACTGATCCATCCCTCAATACCCTCATCCAGATCATTTATAAAAATTACAAACAGCAGGGGCCCCAAAACAGACCCCTGAGGCACACCACTTGTCACCGAACTCCACGATGAATATCTCCCATCAACCACCACCCTCTGTCTTCTATCTGCCAGCCAATTCCTAATCCAATTAGCTAAATCACCCTCTATTCCACACATCTGCATTTTCTGTAGAAGTCTTCCATGGGCCACCTTATCAAACGCCTTACTAAAGTCCATATATACTACATCAACCGCCTTACCCCCATCCACCTCTTTGGTCACTTTCTCAAAAAACTCAATGAGGTTAGTAAGGCATGACCTACCCTTCACGAAACCATGCTGACTATCCCCAATCAATTCATTTCTCTCTAAATAACTATAAATCCTATCCCTAATAATTCTCTCCAATACCTTGCCCACAACAGAAGTAAGACTCACTGGCCTATAATTCCCTGGAAGGTCTCTCTTCCCCTTAAACAATGGGACCACATTCGCTATCCTCCAGTCCTCCGGAACCACACCCGTAACCAATGACAAATTTAAGTGCAAGTGTACCATCACTGGTGAGGCTGTGGAAGCAGGAGTTTTGAACTGATCTGTTGATTGTGGGATTGCTTAGCTCTGTCCATAGCATGCTGTTTGTTTAACATGCATGTTGTCACTGGTGGGTTGCTTATCACAATAGTCTCTGCAGCTTCAATTGTGACTGGGCCAACAACCTCTTGGATATTGATCATGTGTATTTGATGATAATGCTGTTGAAAGTTGAGAGGTGGTGGTTAGCTCTCATTGGATATGGTGGTTACCCCTGATTAAGTAATTTTCAAAACCGGCTAGCTATCTACTTAATTTGCAAGACAAGGGAAGCAGGATGAAGATGAGAAAATGGACCTAGTTAGTCTTGGCCTATGTTGGGAACATTCCTGTAAATTGAATTAAAAACAGCAATGAGTGAGCAAGTATCTCTGCCATATCTCTCTGCTGTTCAAATCAGTATTTGACAAAAGGTTCAAGATTTTCCTCCTCCATTTACTGCGTGAAGTAAGATTTTTAAAAAAAAGCACTGAAAAATAAACAAATTAAGTGCATCCTGCAATTCACAATGTTGTTTTTCCTCAAATTAAACAAACACAACTCAATTTCACAACTGGTCTTGCCTTTTAATGGGATTTCAAACCAACTCCATGCTTCCTCTTCATATAGAAATGTTTTGAATGCATTGCTTATTTTTTCCATTCCTGAGGTAGTTTTCCAGACTCACTAAGTTGGCAAAATTAAATGAATATTTTTATAATGAGAAATCGACAAGAAACTGAAACTAGAACGCCAACTAATGTAATGCAATGACATAACTTAAGTCAAACCATAAGTTAGCAAATGCACGATTCAAAAGTGAATAGTTTTGCGAGATGTTTGCCCTTTTCCTTTTGAGGAACTTCCATCTGAAACCAGTCTGAGTATATGACTAGACTGGTCAAAGATAACCATGCATCTTTCTCCCCTTTTTTTTTTCTGCTTTGTTATTTTTCCCTCTCACGGGGAACTTTCAAGTGGTTATCAGATGGAGCACTCCAGAATTATAGGGAGCGGATAGCTTGATCTTAACTCGGCACAACATTACAGCAGAGGCCCTTCGGCCTTTAATGTTCTATGTTTCTATGACAGCTCTTGAACCAGTTTTTGTTAGTGTGACTACTTGCTTGCTTTTAAAAAAATTTGTTTCCTGTACCAAATTACATTCAAATGACAATCAATAAATTATCTAGAAATGAAAAAGCAATTGTCTTTGAATTTGTAAATCCTTGATAAATTTGTATTCCACTATCACGAAATGACAATGTTTTCATGTTGTGTTGCTGAGTTTATAATGGTTAGATGGATAAATGTTAAAAGGACCACATTCTCAAAAATTGAATAGCCAGATTGGTAGCTTTTAATACTGTTAAATCTGTTGATATCAAAGGATGCAATTTATGGAACAAGGTACTATAATGGGAGCACCATCTTGCAAAACTACCAATTTATCAGCAGAAATTTCCTGGGATAGAAGTAGAAAGAATCAATACAAGTATAGTTTATTATTTCAGTGCATGAACATAACAGGCTAAAGCTATTTCTATATTTCCCTGACCTTAAGTGAGATATTGCATTATAGAGCATATCAGTCGCACACATTTTAAATAGTACAGCAGTAAAATAACCTGCACAAATTTACTGTGTCCTGAAGAGCTGCATTTTACATTCAAAGTTCAAGGTTTCTTGAGTATTAATTTTTTATTCATGGGCAAAGTTAACATTTGACAATCCATAAATAAAGCTACTGCATTTTAATTTAGTATTACCAGAGTTCTTGAGGTTTAAAAAAGTTGTCAGTACCATGTATTTTGATATTGAAGTTTTGCAAAAATCAAAATACCAGATGATATTTTTAAAAGTAGAATTGAAGTAATAATAGAAAATAGATGTTTGTTGCCTTTGTGCTACCAGGGTGACACACCAAAAACAAGCTTAACATAAGGAAACACACAAAATGTTTGGCAAGTTGAGCCAACTGTGGTGAGAGAGAGAATAAGTTTACATTTTATGTTGATCTGCCACTGGAACTTTACTCTCTTCTCTCCACAGATACAGCCAGACCTGCTAAGTATTTCCACTGTTTTGTTATTTCAGATTCCCAGCAACTGCAGGTCTTGGTTTTTATGTGAAGAATTAACATGTCCAGCTGATTAACAGTTAGGGACTGAAATCTCAACAATGAAAATGACTTTTTGTGAACCAATGTAATCCTTGTTTAACTGCTTTACATGCATGGACTGTTATGAAACAGATAATTATGAATGAATTTAGAAGGGAAGAACAAGATATTTGAGTGAAAGATTAGCAATATAACTAAGATCTGTTTTGAGAAAGAAACAAGTCAATAAAATATGCAGCATAAGCCATACAATTTTCATTGTTCTAAACCACCTGAGATACACTATTAATCTTGTGATTCCTGCCAAATAATTAACATTATATATCATAGGTTTTTGCTAGATTCTGTACATCTTCAGAGGTGAAATCATTGTTCTTCATCTGTAACAGATGATTGAAGAGTTGTTGCACTTGTTCCCTTTCTTTTCCTACAAGGACTGAAACCATCTGCACAAATTAAAATTTAGTCATTAATTCTTATAAGTCACTCACTAATTAGCCTGTAGGCATATCAAATACAAAGCATAATTTGTTAATGACTGTTATATTGTCTGCAAGCTAGTTTCATGCAGTCATGCCTCCAGCATGTCATTTTGTTGACTCAGTTTTAAGATTGAATATGATTTTTTGCCATTTATGATTTTGTGTAAAGTGCACCTTGTCACAAATTTTCAGTCCTGTTTTAGATACTAACATTCATCTTTTAATCTATGCCTAGAAATTGCATTCTATAATGTTTGTTGTTTGGACTAAAAACAAGCTGATGGATTCAAATTGACATACACTGTCCATGCTAGGAGAGAGTTACATGCCAAATTGACTCTGGGGTCAAACCAGAGTGCCCACCAAAAACTAATGCTTAAGCCCTTCACCTTTGCAGATGTGGGCTCTAGCATCTGTTTCTCCTTTGGAAATCTGGATTATTACTCTTTCAGTCATGTTGTAAAGGTTCACATTGAACAATGGCACAGTGGTTAGCACTGCTGCTTCACAGCACCAAAGACTTAAGTTCAGTTTTTGGCTTGAGTCACTATCTTCCCAGAGTCTGTACGAGTTTCCTCCTACTGTCTGAAAGATGTGCTGGTTAGGTGCATTAATCATTCTATATTGGTGCCTGTTCAGGTACACTGTAGTGTGGTGATTAGGGAATTTTCACAGTAACTTTATTTGTACAAGTAGGCTTACATTAATGCTGCAAACTTTAATTTAAAGTTTGACCATGTATACAAATATAGCACTGCCAAAATGGGCATGTACAGTTTCACTGCCTGGAATGAGTGATAAAGCAAACTATTTAAACAAGTCATTAAGAGCACTTTCCTCCTCTTGAAACATCAACTAATCTACCCTCTGCCACCATTATTGCTTCAGGTTGTCTTCAAACTCCATAAACTATATCATTCAGAATGCTGCTTGATGTAGTCTGCATCAAGATCTATCTATTCATCATGTTAGATTTCACACTCCCTGTGACCCAGATAAATGACTTCATAATCCTCATTTTCAAATCGCTCCATGGGGCTTCTTTATAGTATTTTCCTTCAACCAGTTGTCCTCTCATTCCCAGTCATTAAAACCCTGTTCTTGCAACTTACTCAGTATAATCGTCTTTCTCCTTGACTTCTGAAGTTTACTTTCTTTTTCTCCTGACCTTGCTCTGGTTTCTCTTCTCTTTAGCATCTATTAATTATCTATTTCAATAAATGCTGTCAGATGCCTTTCAGAACAAAGAACACCACAGTACAGGAAACAGGCCCTTTGGCCCAATGAACCCACACTGCCATTTTAACATTGAGTGCCCTCCTCTATGACCTTTATCTACACCTATTAGGGAAGATTGGTGTAACAAATTGTTCCTAAATTAGATTTCCCTCAATCAGCCTAAAAGCACGTTTTGGGGATGTGGGAGGAAACCAGAGCACCTGGAGAAAACCCACACAATTACAGGGAGAATGTGCAAACTCCTGCAGAGTGGCCCAAATCCATGTATCTGCACCACAAACAATGATAGTCACTGAGCTGTCATGTTGCTCATCAGCTGGTCCAGTTTTAAGCATACACTAATGATGTGAAGCACTAGGCTACTCTTGAAGCAACATCCAAGAGCAGCCTTCACACAACCCATCGCATGTATGCCCCTTGTTGGTCAACAAGGTGGACCGAATCACCTGTGAAGTAAAAGAAAAGACAAGACATCAACAGACATGCAAAAACTTGGACATTTATGGAATCTCCAGATGTGCAGAAATAAAGCAAGTGAGCCATGAAATATGTTGGAAAGTCCACAGGAATCAATTGATTCCCAGGGATATCCCAAGGGTCACAATCTTTATTTATAAAAGTCTCCTGTATCTCTCCATCTCCAGTACATTCATGGGCCTGTTTAAGTAAGCCTTAAACAACCCTAGCATCCCTGTCTCCATCACCTTGGCAGTGCATTCCAGAATGAGATCTATCATTATTTGTTTTATTATTGATAAGCATCAGCACATGAATAACTGCTTACTTCAAAACTAAAAATGTATGATAATGATATCAAGGTTTTGGTTCTGGCTTGGAGTAAGACTGATGATTACATCAGTTGTGCTGGAATTGAGCCTGCTGCTGTCTTCTGAACACTAATCTCCTTTTGCAGGTTGTTAAGCCAGTCAGCAGCACTTAATTCGCATGAGCCCAAAGGGTTGAAGTGTCTTGAGGTGCTTGCTAACTGTGTGGAAGAAGAATAGGATTGCAGAGTGGATGAGTAAACTGATCATGATCTGACAGGGGGAACAAAAAGAAATATTGCAGTGATAACAGGTAGTATAGTCAGGGAACGGACAATCTTTGTAACTGTGACCAGGAGCTCAAAGTTATCTTGCTTGTCTGGTACCAGGCTTAAAGATATTTCCTCTTGGCTGGATTTGAACAGAGTAAGAAGATCCCCAATGTGGTGGTCCATAACATAGGTGAAACTAGGAATGATGTTCCACAGAATGAGTTTAAAGAGTTGGGGACCAAATTAAAACAAAGGTAATTTCCTTTCAATTGTTACCTGAGTCATGTGACAACTGGCATTAGTGAATTAAACATGAGCCTCAGAGTGGGGTAGAAAAAAAGGGATTTTAATTCATGGGACACTCAGGAGGCAGAGGAGTTTTCTGTTGGGACAGGCTCATATTAAATGGGGCTGGGACCAGTGTTCCAGCCAAACAGTAGAAACTAACAAAGAAAGGGGAGTTTGAATTTGGTCTATTTATATTCATTGCTCTCTACAGTGGGGAGACTAATACAGACTAGGTGACTGCTTTGTAGAACACATTTGTTCAGTCTTGCCAGGATGATCCCAGTCTTCCTGCTACTCACCAATTTACTCAACATCATGCTCTCATGTCCATCCTTGACTGCAGCAATGCTCCAGTGAAGCCAAGCATAAGCTGGAACAGCAGCATTTCATTTTGCCGCGGGGCACTTTGCAGTCCTTGAGACTCAATGTTGACTTCAGCTTTAGATGCCGATGTTTCTCTTATGTCTTAAACCCCTTTATAAAAATAACTCATACAGGTATTGCCTCAATGCACCACCACATCCACCTCATCCCCATAATTCCAATAACCAATGAAAATCTTATACTTATTTAATTGATTTTAAGTTTGATGGGAGAAACAGTTGAGGTTGATAGTTTATTTACAGCCGTTATTTTTACTTTATTTACCCAATGAGAAAGAATCAATCCAAAATATTCAACAAAAATACATTCCATTGAAAAATAAACCATTAGCATGAAAGATTCATCTATGGCTTACTCAGGAAGTTATTCAAGTATAATAACAGGGTACCCACTTAATTTTACGCCCCTTACAAAAAACCCATCTGATAAAATCCAGCCCAATGGTTCTCTTTTTCCTTATCTACAGGTTCCCCCTCCTCCTTAGATCCTTAATTTCTCAAACAAACCTCAATATTTCAACAGGCCTCAACTACTCTCATAGCTTTAATCCCTAGTCATGTTCAGCCAAACTTCCTGTTTTCAAAGCTTCTAATTATTCTTATTATAGACTTCCAAATGACCTCAAGCATTTCAATTTTTGCAAAACTATTGTACATAAGTAATGATGCAGACAAAAGAAAAACAGGCAATTATCTGGCAAAAACCAGTCCCTTTCCTGAAACACGTTCAGCTCTGCTATTTTACTTCTTAACAGAGACGATGGTGGTACTGTGGCAATGTCATTGGATTATTAACCCGAAAGTCAGGGCTAATGCTCTGTCGGCATGGATACAAATGCCATCATGACAATGGCAGAATTTAATAAAACCTGGAATTAGATGGTGACAATTGAAACTATCAATTGTCATAGAAAAAACATCTGGTTAATTAATATCCTTACCTGGTTTAGCCTAAATGTGATTCCAGACCCACAGCAATGTAGTTGACTCTTAATTACCCTCCAGCACACCATTCAGTTCCATGACAATTAGGGGTGGGCAACAAATGAAAGAATAAAAAAAAATTCCTGGGCATCTGTCTTTAGTCCTCAAACACAGGCAGATGCAAAATAACTATCATAGTTGGACTTTGTTAAAAATGCAAACTGAAGAAATATCTCTGAATGTGTTTGCAATGTTATCGCTTTCTTTTAAAAATAAACCTGGATTAATAATGATGGAAGGTTTAAATAATAAGAAGAGTTAGTGAAAGGGGAAATGCGAATGGCAGTTTAACAGTGTGTGACAAACGAACCTTTCACCTGCCAAGGAAGAAGCCCAACAGAAGAGGAATCAATGCCAGATCTAGCAAGTGAAAATGAACCAGAAAAGTCAAAAGAAGCATTGGATAAGATCTAGGCAGTAGCAATCAACTCATGGCAAGTAACACTCCCATCATACAAGCACCAGGCAATGATCATTTCCAAAAAGAGAGGATCTAACATCTCCCCATGATATTCAATGGCATTATCAATTGTTGAATCCCCCACTATCAACATCCTGGGAGTTACTACTGACCAGAAACTAAACTGGACTAACCATATAAACACTGTGGCTACCAGAGCAGATCAAAGGTTAGGAATCCTGCAGTGAGTCATTTGCTACAATCTGCACAACCCAAGGCAGGACTGTGATGGAATACTCTCCACTTGTCTGAAAGAGTGCAGCTCCAACAAAACTCAAGACACTCGACACCATCCAGGACAAAGCAATCCACTTGAGTGGAATCCAATCCATTACCTTCAATGCTCATTCCCTCCACCACTGATAGCAGTATTTATAAGATACATTTTGCAACTCACCAAGACACCTGTGCTCAGATCTTCCAAACACACAACCTCTACCACCTAGAAGGACAAAGGCAACAGATTCACGTTCCCCTCCAAGTTGCTTACCACCCTGACTTAGAGCTATAACACTGTTCCTTCACTGTCGCTGGATCAAAATCCTGGAACTAATTCCCTAACACTGCTCTAGGTGTTCTAACAACAGATGGATTGCAGCGGTTCAAGAAAGCAGCTCCTCACCACCTTCTCAAAGTATTGAGGGACAGGCAATAAATGCTGACATTGCCAGCAATGCCCACATCCCATGAACAAATTGAAGAAAAGCTTCACAAGGTAATGATCAAAGTAACATTGAAAAAAATAATAATTTCAAAGGGTTGAAATTGATCTGTGGAAGTTAAACCAGAAATATATTAACAATAAAATAGAACAATGGAGGAAAATATTTAATAAGGTGATCAACAGGGTTCTAGATTAACAAAAAAGCAGGAACAAACTATCCTATAATGAAATATCATGGCAAAAAAGGGATCAGGGCATAATTGAAGCTAAAGAAAATGGCATTCACCAAGTATATTGACAATAAAAGGAAAAAGCTGAGAGTCGATAAGTCCCCTGAGTCAGATGGGATACATCCTAGGATACTTTGGAAGGCAAGGGATGAGATTGCAGAGCCTTTAGCTTTGATCTTTGGGCCCTCACTGTCCATGGGGATTGTGCCAGAGGATTGAGTGGCAAATGTTATTCCTCTCTTCAAGAAAGGAAATAGGAATGACCCCGGTAATTGTAGGCCTGTTTGTCTTACTTCAGTGGTCGGTAAGTTAATGGAAAGGATCCTGAGAGATAGGAATTATGATCATTTGGAAAGATTCAGTTTAATCCAGGATAGTCAGCATGGTTTCGTGAGGGGTAAGTCCTGTTTTTCAAATTTGATTGCCCTCTTTGAGGAAGTAACCAAGTGTGTAGACAAAGGTCAAGCAGTTGCTGTCGTATACATAGATTTTAGTAAGGTGTTTGATAAAGTTGCCAATAGTGGGCTCACAAAGAAAGTAAAGAGATGTGGGATAGAAGGAAATTTGGCAGATTTGATAACTAACTAGCTATGTCATAGAAGACAGAGGGTGGTGGTGGTGGTGGAAGGAAAATATTCAGACTGGAGGCCAGTTACAAACAGTGTACCACAGGGATCAGTGCTGGGTCCTCTGCTATTTGTGATTTTTATCAATAATTTGGAAGAGGGAGCTGAAGGGTGGGTTAGTAAATTTACTGATGACACCAAGATTGATGAAGTAGTGGATGAGGTGAAGGGCTCTCGTAGGCTACAAAGAGACATTGATAGGATGCAGCGCTGGACAGAGAAGTGGCAGATGGAATTTAACCTGATAAGTGCGAGGTAATTTATTTTGGTAGGACAAACTTGAATATGGATTACAGGGTCAACAGCAGAATTCTAAGGAATGTGAAGCAAGAGAGATCTTGGGATTCGCATCCACAGATCTCTGAAGGTTGCCAGTCAAGTGGATGGAGCTGTGAAGAAGGCTTATAGTGTGTTAGCGTTTATTAACAGAGGGTTTGAGTTTAAGAGCTGTGGACTAATGGTGCAACTATACCAGACCTTGGTGAGATCACATTTGGAATACTGTGCGCAGTTCTGGTCACTTCACTATAAGAAGGATGTGAAAGCATTGAAGAGAGTGCAGACAAGCTTTACCAAGATGCTGCCTGGTTTGGAGAATAGGACTTATAAAGAAAGGTTGAAGCCTTTTCTCTTTAGAGCAGAGGAGGATAAGAGGCAATTTAATAGAGATTTATAAGATGATGAGAGGGAATAAATAAAATGGATGTGCAGTGACTATTTCCTTGGGTGGATGTAGCTGTTACTTGGGGGCATAACTATAAAGTTCATGGTGGGAGATATAGGAGAGATGTCCAAGGTAGATTCTTTACTCAGAATGGTTGGGGTGTGGAATACACTGCCTGCTGTGATTGTGAAGTCTGACACTTTAGGAACTTTCAAGCAGTCATTACATAGCACATGGAGCACTCCAGAATGATAGGGAGTGGGATAGCTTGATCTTGGGTTTGGACATAGCTCAGAACAACATTGAGGGCCTGTACTGTGCTGTACTGTTCTATGTTTCAATGTTTCTAATTTTACCCTGCAGTCCACCAATCCAATCTGTTTTGGATTCCTCAATTGAATTTGCCTCCATCAAACTCTCCGGCAGTGCATTCTTTTTCTCAAACACTTGCTGTGTAAGAAGGTTTTCCTTGTTTTGCTGTTTCTTCTTTTACCAATCGTGTTAAGTGAACATGTTCTGGTTCTGGATCCCTTTGCCAATGGGCACAATTTCTCCCCATCTACTGTCCTAATCCCTCATTATTTTGAAAACCTCTATTAAATTTCCTCTTCCAATCTTTCCACAAAGCTGAAGCTCCTTGACTTGTAACCATTCTCATGAATTTTTCCCCACATCCTTTAATGTCTTCACAATGTGCCCAGTTCTGGTCTTCAAATTATAAAAAGGATATAACAGAACTGGAGAAAAAAAAGATTTACAAGGATGGTGTCAAAATTTTATGGTAGATGTTATGGTCACCAGGAAAGACTAAACAGGCTGGAGATGACCTGATAGAGACCTTAATAATTATCAAGAGTCTTAATAAGGTAGGTGCAGATAAGATGTTTCTTCTAGTGGGGTTATGAGTATAAGATTGCCAGTAATGAATCCAGCAAGGAATTCAGAAGAAATGTCTGTGCTCAGAGAATGGATAGAATGTTAAACTTACTATCAAATGGGAGTAATGGTTGAGCTAATCAGCACAAATTTATTTAAGGGGAAACTGGATAACAACACAAGGAAGAAAGAAATGAATATGTTGATAGGATGAGAGGAGGCTCCCACAAACACTGCTACAGACCTATTAGACTGAATGACTTTTAAATTCTATGCTATTTTTAAAAAAGTAGTTAGATTTCAAACAAAACATACCTTAAATCTTTCTGTTTTGCACAGATGAATAAGATGCTGATACACAAGACTGGGGTCATTTTCTAATAGATATCCTTTCAAAGCTTGAATAATCATGATGAACACATCACCTTCCAGTTTATTGCTCATCATGGATGGTAAATCTTCAGGTTCTATATTTCTTAGTAGTTCTGCACAAGCAGCAATATCTTTCTTGGTCTGCAACAAACTTAAGACTTGGCCAAATTCATATGCATTTGTCGGTTTTAAATTAGCTCCTTTTTCCAGAGGTGGATGAGAATTTCCCAAGGCTCCTTGCCTGGTTGATGAATCCTCACTTATTGCAGAATCCATTTGCACAGCTTTGGGATTATTTGGAGTTTCTTGCCCACTGGCAGATTCAATTATGTTGTCTTCTTCATCACTATCAGCAACCTTGGAAAGATAAAAATGGTAGAATTTGAAAAGCTTTGTGGGTGGTTAAACTTGGCAACAGCATCAAATAATACCTTAAAGCAAAGAAAAACTATTCAACAAACTAAAATGAAATGTTGTATATGGTTAGGATTGGGGAAAGAATTGGCTGAACTATAGGCAAGGAACTTAAACAAAAGTGCATGTTAGTCCACTGCAGCAGTATTAATGCAGGAAGGCTTTGTGGAATCAGGACATGAGATACTTGCTGAAAAATACCCAGCCTTTGGCCTGTTCTTGTAGTAATTATGTGGTAATTACAGTAATCATGTCACTGATCTAGTTAAGTTTCTGGTCAAAGATTATGTCCAGAATGTTGATGATGGGGGGGATCAGGAATGGTAATATGTTTGAATGTCAAGGGCAAATGGTTGGACTCTTGTTGGAAATCTCTTGATTTTAGATGGCTGAACACATATTCCATACATTCAAGCCATTAGAGACTCAAGCATAGCTGCTGTATAAAGTCTAAATAAGTTTACTTTCACAAGATTACTGTTTTTATTTTTCTCCACTGCTGTCTGGATACTGCATTCAACCTATGACATACCTGAGAGATTTTTCAGAGCATAAAAAGCTGATGGATGTGTCATTTGAAGATTTATTTATTACTGCTTGAGAGTAAACTTCACCACTTTTACCTAGGCAATGAAATATTGTAAAACAGCAAGCCTATAATGTAGAGGACATTCCATCTCGGAATTACAATCTTTATATTATCTGACTTAGAGAAGAATGTAACCTGGAGAGCAACAGCTAATGGAAAAAAAGTCAGAGAGTGAGATGTAAATTATTGCACCAATAGAGTGATCTGACAAGAACAGTTACCTATATTTAAAGCATAGGAGAGGAACTAGGAGGTAAAGAGAGCATGAGGAGTGGAAGCAGAGTTAACAAGATGATTGTACGACAATAATACATCAAAAGCATCACCAAAAACAATATATTTATGTTTATAATGTTATAGGTGTGTAATCTCAATAATCTAAACAGGTAATTTATCTTCCAAGCACAGTTAGAACATAGAACATAGAACACTACAGCACAAACAGGCCCTTCGGCCCACAAGCTGTGCCGATCATATCCATACCTACCAGACCATAGAACTATCTGTAACTCCCAATCCCATTAATTCCCACGTACTCATCCAGAAGTCTCTTAAAAGACCCCAGCGAGTTCGCCTCTACCACCACTGACGGCAGCCGATTCCACTCACTCACCACCCTCTGAGTGAAAAACTTACCTCTGACATCTCCTCTGTACTTGACCCCAAGCACCTTAAACCTGTGTCCTCTCGTAGCAACCATTTCAGCCCTGGGAAATAGCCTCCGAGAATCCACTCTATCTATTCCTCTCAACATCGTATAAACCTCTATCAGATCGCCTCTCATCCTTCGTCTCTCCAGGGAGAAGAGACCTAGCTCCCTCAACCTATCTTCATAAGTCATGCCTCCCAATACAGGCAACATCCTTGTAAATCTCCTCTGCACCCTCTCAATAGCTTCCACATCCTTCCTGTAGTGAGGCGACCAGAACTGCACACAGTGCTCCAAGTGGGGTCTGACAAGGGTCTTATAAAACTGCAGCATTAACCAACATGATGCTAAACTACGGGAATCAGGAAAACCTCTGGTTCAATACTAGTGTAGGGAGAACTGTTTTAAGATGGAGATGAGGAGAATATTTTTCTCTCATAGATAGGGTAGTTAATCTGTGAAACTTCTTCCCAGAAAGCAATGGAGGGTGGGTCATTGAATTTATTCAAGGCTGAATTAGACTTTTGATTGGGGGCAGTGGCTGGGGGGAGAAGAAAGGTTCCCTTTGGTTGAATAACCAATCTCAGTGCACACATTAGGAAGGCTTATTTGGGTAAGATTCTGTAAGGCACCAGTGAAGCTGTATCTACCAAGTATCTGTACTTTCAGCAGGGAAAGAGTTAGTGGAGGTAAGTCAGAGGAGAAAATAATTTGCTATTTAGGTTGAAATTCAGGGCTAAACATAACACTTTTTTAAAATAATTTTCATACATCTGCAGTTCAAAATTGGAGCTGAAATTCCATATGATGTACTCAGCTGAACAAAACAGTGTGCAACATATTTCTACTATCAAAATCCTAAATTTCACATCCTGTTCAGCTGAAATGAAACAGCACCGATATTACGCAGCTAAAGCACAGACATCATTATGAGGGAAGAAGTGTTAGGTGTATTAAGGTAGACAAATTCTCAGGGCCATATGGCATCTATCCGAGATTACTGATGATGTGGAGATGCTGGCATTGGACTGGGGTGGCCACAGTGAAAAGTCTCTCAGCACCAAATTAAAGTCCAAAGGTTTACTTAGAATCACAAGCTTTCACAGTGCTGCTCTCCATCACCTGAAGTTTTTTTTTTGGTGGGGGCCTGGAATGCACTGCCAAGTGAGGTAGTTGAGGCACACACGTTACGTGATATTTAAGATTTATTTGGATATACACATGAACAAGCAGGAAATAGTGATACAGGCAATTGGTCTAGATAGGACAATATGATTGGCTGTTCTTTGTTAGAAAATACTCTTCAAATTAAAATTATATTCATTTGACAGAAGCTATGCAGGTTTAATCTTCTGTATTTTCCTTCTTGGTTGTTGTATTCTTTTATTCTAAGCATTGGCTTGCCTTCCCTATTCAGATGCTAAAATACACATTGCCTTTTTGTTGTTCAAAACAGGTGACAACGGAAGTTAATTTAGGAACAAAGTAGACAACGTTTAAGAGTGAGAGCTAGTAAGAGCAAGAGACAGAGATAAAGATGCCATTTTTAATAAAGAATTCACTGTCACAAAATTGTGTCCTCACTTGCACTGTTTTTCAATGTATGCTTGGAACTAGTGGGGATGCTAGGAGGAGAACTCAGGGCCAAGATTCACTCAATTTTTAATTCCCCATTGTGTTGTACTTTTAAGTATAATGTAAATGACTGCATGGCATTGGAGGACATTGTTGTAACTTTGCTACTATGGCTAAATCTGGACTTGAGCCCTCACAATCCTTCCGCCTTATCTCCATTTCCGTTGTCAGATGTTCAATCTTTACCGTTTGTTTTAAGTCCTTTGGATTTCCTCAAATTCTTAGCAGTTTATAATTTCAGGATTCCTTTAAATATCTTTTTATCTGTTTCCCACCTGTTTCCCTTCTGATTGACAGGCCAGATGGCTATCAAGCAGGGAAAGTCTACAGTCAAGGCTATAGCCAAGGAAAGCAGATAGACCTAGTTTAGAATGAGTGCGGTTATGTTCAATGGTGGTTGTGGGAGCCCAACTGTGAATAAAGAGCAGGACTGGGGTGGGAGAAGAACTGTCAGATTGGTAGGGTTTGGTTTATTAGATAGCTTCCTGGGATTGGAGGAAGCATTCCTTCTTCTGTTCACCCACAAACAGTGATGTAAACATTATGATTTGGCACTTCTTGCCTCTCTTTACATGCTAGAATTCCTGAGGCTTGGGAAAATGAACTGACATGAATTAAAAATACAGTGATAGTTAAAATAAGGACTCATTATAATACTTAAATGAACAACACACTTCTGACTAGCTGAGTGTTTTCTTGTTTTTCATATCAGATATCTGAAGTTAGCAAGTTGGTTCCTGTTTCAGATTTTTTGAATCTTAACCTTTGATCCAATCATAACCTGTTAAGATTCAACCTCTCTAGTCTGTGGCTGACAAAGGTGTAAATTATAGGTTTTCAGCAATTGGATAAATTTGGTAGCGCAAAAAGGCATGAAAATTGTTAGTTTTTGTCATTCATGCCGGATATATGACTTGAAACTCAATTCAGCACCAATAAGGAAACTAACTTGGTATAGTCTGAGACTGGAGTGTGCAATAAAATCAGTGGCTAGTTTGCAGTGTAACTGAAAATAAAAATGCCAGTTTTCCTTTGTAAGGCTGAGAAAGTAATGACTTATCCAAGACTGAATGGCAATCAAGCAGTCTGATAGCACAGAAGTAGGAAGTGGTTGAGGGAATTTGAGGTGATAGAGAGGTAAAGCTGAGCAGGTTTGGTGTTCATTTGATAGCTGACCTCATACCTTTGCATTTGTCAAACACACAAAAAGGTGCTTTTCTGATCAGACTTACATCTGCAATCCTGCATTTCCAGTTGGGAACTTTCTAACAGAGTAAATCATGAAAAATAGTGGCAATGCAGTCTGTTATTTTTCTGTCTATTAATTATATTGAGTGAAAAATTACAAATTATAAAGTTTACTTGGATGTTGCTGGGTTAGTGTACGGAACTAATGTGCTAGCAGCCAGTGACTTCCGCCACTCCACAGAACTTATTTGTAATAATCAGGGTGGGATTTTCCAGCTATGCCTGTCCCAATGCCAGAAAATCATGCCTGAGGTCAATGGGCTTTTGCATGGTCAGTGTCCTGCCTGCTACGATTCCCATGGTAGGATGGGAAAATTCTGCCCGTAGTGTCAATTTGGCAGTCTGGTAATATTTAAACTACATATCCATTATTGTGGAGTCCAATGGACATAGACAAAGCTGATAGGTAGAAGAGGGCAATCACAATGTTAAAATGGTGGGCTCATAGGCTGAAGGGCCTATTTCCCGTGCTGTATTGTTCTTTGTTCTTTCATGGAAATTTGGATAGTTTGGCGAGCAAATTAGCACACAACTTTCTGTCTTCTGAATGCGAAGTTCATTAAAGCCACAAGGGAGCAACAAGAGATACCCCCAAATAGCTGCTCTGAATCAAGTGGAATTATAGTTTCCATATGAATTGGTTAAAATTGCCTTGCAATCTTGCTGGATGATTTAGAATAAAAAATATACCTCCTGTATTGGGATATCTTTTCTCATTTTTTCTTCCTTGCTGGTCTTGTAAAGAAGTTCCTCTTTTCCCATCTGCTTCAAAAGTTCAGAAACCTCCAACAACTCTTTCTGAGCCTCAGCAACATTCGAGTCAAGTTTCAGTAGTTTATTGAGGTCCTCAATACTAGATGTGTAACACTGGAAAAGAAAAATGATTTTCAGAACAGAAATCTGTGCTAAAGGGTATTGTAATGAATTATAAATGTCCTTTAAATTGATGCTCAGCACAGTGATGTTGTTTAAGTCAAAGGAGATTATGCCCATGTGCCAGCTTTCTGATATATATACACACACATGTGGCAAAATTATGCTCAAGGATTTGATTTTAACTTCTGTTTGGTGGAAACTGGCAGTCATTTATCCCCCTGATCCCACTGTTAACCTGTTAAAGCTGGTTTTCTGGAGGAATGATGTGGAGATGCCAGCATTGGACTGGGGTAAATATGATAAGAAGTCTCACAATATCAGGTTAAAGTCCAACAGGTTTATTTGGTAGCAAGAGTCACAAGATTTTGGAGCACTGCTCCTTCACCAGATGAGGGGGATTTCAGTTCACAAACAAGGCATATAAAGACACAAATTCAATTTACAAAATAATGGTTGGAATGCAAGTCTTTACAGGTAATCAAGTTTTAAAGGTACAGACAATGTGAGTGGAGAGACGGTTAAACACAGATTAAAGAGATGTGCATTGTCTCCAGCCAGGGCAGTTAGTGAGGTTTTGCAAGCCCAGGCATGTCGTGGGGGTTACAAATAGTGTGACATGAACCCAAGATCTCTTGCAACTCGGCCACTGTCGTCTACCTGATATGCTGCAGGAAAGAATGTCCCAAGGCATGGTACATTGGGGAGACCTTGCAGACACTATGACAATGGATGAATGAACACCACTCAATAATCACCAGGCAAGAATGTTCTCTTCCTGTTGGGAAACACTTTCAGCAGTCACGGACATTCGGCCTTTGATCTTGCGGTAAGCGTTGTCCAAGGCAGCCTTCATGTCATACCACAACGCAGAGTCACTGAGCAGAGACTGATAGCCAAGTTCCCCACACATGACAATGGCCTTAATCAGAATCTTGCATTCATGCCACACTATTTGTAACTCCCACAACTTGTCTGGGCTTGCAAAATCTTACTAACAGTCCTGGCTGGAGACAAAACATATCTCTTTAACCTCTGCTTAACCCTTTCTCTACTCACATTGTCTGTACCTTTAAGACTTGATTACTTGTAAAGACTTGCATTCCAATCATTATTTTGTGATTTGAGTTTGTGCTTTTATATGCCCTCTTTGTGAACTGAAATCCCACTTATCTGATGAAGGAGCAGTGTTCCAAAAGTTAGTGGCTTTTGCTACCAAATAAACCTGTTGGACTTTAACTTGGTGTTGTGACACTTCTTACTGTATCTGGAGGAAATCACCGAGTTCATGATCAGATTTCCCTTTAATCTGCACAGCTGCCCAGTAATTCAGAAATTATCAAGCGAAGCATAAGTGGATGCTCTGCTTTCTCTCTGCCCTGCCGTTTTTCCAGCAGATAGCTCATCTATTCAGTGCCCAACTAAGCCCTTTTAAGTGGTCAGTAAAGGAGATTTTCTTATCTCTGCTGGCATTTTATCACAGTGTGGTTGGAAGGGAGACTAATTTGTGTAAAAAATAATATTTTCTATCATAACAATGCAACTTTTCCTACATGTGTCATTGATCTCACATATTTATGCATATTCGTGCTACTTCACTACAGTCAGGATATCTGCAGACAACTACCAACGATGTTATGCATTCTTGGCTGTTCCAGTGTTTTCACTGTCTGATCACCCTCTATTTGTCTGAAGTCCTTTCTACAATCCTGTATATTTGTTCTACTTGCTTTGTGGTCTCAGCCGATATAGTGTTCGAGGCCAATGTTTCAAAGAACAAAGAACAAAACAGCACGGGAAACAGGCCCTTCGGCCCAACGAGCCCGTGCCGCCAGCCCGATGTTCCCATCTCTACCCGTGATCCCAGTCTATGTTTATAGATCTATGGATTAAAAACCAAATTTGAGACAATTTAGGGAGAATCTGTTTTGCCAATTAGCCTAAGAGCACACCTTTGGGACGTGGGAGGAAACTGGAGCACCCGGAGAACGCAAGCACGGGGAGAATGCGCAAACTCCCACAGACACAGGCCCAAATCCATGTATCTGCACAGCATAGCGAGAGTCACTGAGCTGTCGTGTTGCCCATCAAATGGTCCAGGTCAAGCGCATACTAACGACATGAAGCACTAGGATACTCTTGAAAAAAATTCGAGAGCAGCCCTCTCACGACCCATCGCGTGTATGCCCCTTGTTAGACAACAAGGTGGATCAAAGCACCTGTAGAGTAAAAACAAGTACATCAATATCATCATCTATTTACACACTTCCCAGGGGCTCCTAAGGCTCATGATCCCTATTTTAAATCAGTTTTCTATACCCTTCCATTCCCATTCTGATCATGTGCCCATCTAAGTATTTCTTAAATAACTCCAGAATATCTGCCTCTACCACTTTATTTGGCAGCCCATTCCATACCCCCACCACCCTCTGTGTGAAAAAACTCCCTCTAGCATCCAAATTATACCTTACCCCCCTCACCCTAAGCCCGTGACCCCTCGTGCTGTTCAAGTCCATCCTAGGAAAAAGCTTAACCCTGTTTACTATATCTGTACCCCTCATAATCTTATACACCTCTATTAGATCTCCTCTAAGTCTACGTCTTTCTAAGGAAAACAGTTTCATGAAATAGAACTCATTCTTCCCAGGACAGTCCTTACATTTACTTTCCTGATCCATTTATCCTTAATTTATCCAATTAATAACTGGATCAGATTTTAATCCAGAGTTCATCATCTTCAACTTCTGGAACAACACATCATTCAATATGTAATATTAATAAAGTTATATAAAGATGTGTTAGTTTACCATTCACTGAGTTTCACGTAGATAATCCCTCCTATTAAAATACAATGATGAATACTTATTGGATGTTTAACAATTGCAACTGACTTTTCTACAAAGTTGATCCTTTCCCGAATGCACAAGAAACTATGGACTGAGATCAGAGGGGAAATAAGTGTGTGGAAAAATACAGGGAACCTATGGAGTTTGGGAAAAAGAAGGGCCTTCTGAAAACGGAACTTTAAGTGGATGGGACATTGCTGGGAGAGTTCTGAATGTAATTTGTGAAGAATGACATTAGAAAAATCGCACTAAAGAGTTTCAGCAGATGTGGTGATGGAAGTAAACAACCTTGGTAATAGAATGGATATGAGGAAGGAAGCAAGCTTGAGGAAAGTCTCAAAGTCAAATGTGATGCTGGATTTGGAAAATGTCCATGTATGGGTGAAAGATCAATATATAGGTTGAAGAGCCATGCAGCGAGCATGAGAAGAAATTTTTAAAGGTTGTGTTTAATTGGAGTCACTGGGAACTATGAGTTGTTTGGTACAGAGTTCAAAGTCACAATGGACACGCATGGAATGCATTCAAATTATTGGCAAGTGACATCAGCAACTGAAGCTGAAAATGTATGGGAATAAAAAGGTCTTGGTGATAATACAGTTTCTAATCCTAATAATGTTTAGAAAGTCTAACAATTATGAGTACTGACATTTGGATATGAGATGCTGCATAGTTGCAATCTTTGCAGTCTGGTCATTGAGAAAATAATTTTAATTAGTGATGCTCCATAAATTGACGTTGTCAAAATAATTTAAATTCACCACTATGCAGACAAATAGGAGTCCCTATTATGCACTGGATGGCATCCAAGTGATAATGAAGCCCCAATGTGAAAGATCTTAATGTAGCACATTAGGAGTCAATGCAACTGATAACATTCAACACTCATTTCAGTTTCGAATGCTATTCCAACTGGGAATGCTTCTCAAAGTGGCTGGAGCATCCAAGAAATACATGGTGCACAATACATATGGACACATTCAAGACCCAATACAAACATTATCTCACCTCCACCACCCACTCCCATCCTCCTCCAAGCCAGGAAACCTCAAAAGATTATTTTGTCCCCGTACTAGGGAGATCATGGATAAGATTTCTAGGTCACAGCAGTGTATTGGCAGGCAGGATGTTGGCTTGAAGTGTGTATACTTTAATGCAAGGAGTACACGCAATAAGGTGGACGAACTTGCAGCCTGGATAGGTACCTGGCACTTCGATGTTGTGGCCATTTCAGAGATGTGGATAGAGCAGAGACAGGAACTATTGTTACACGATCTGGGTTCAGATGTTTCAATCAGAGCAGAGAAGGTGGTAGAAGAGGGAGAGGCGTGGCATCGTTAGTCAAGGACTGTATTACAGTGGCAGAAAAGACATTTGATGTGGACCTGTCTTTTGAAGTAATATGGGCTGAGATTAGAAACAGAAAAGGAGGTCACCCTGTTGGGAATTTTTTATAGGCCTCCAAAAAGTTCCAGAGATATAGAGGAAAGGATTGCAAAGGTGATCCTGGATAGGAGCAAAAATAAAAGGGTAGTTGTTATGGGGGACTTTAACTTTACAAGTATCGATTGGAAAAGCTGTAGTTCAAGCACGTTAGAGGGATCAGTTTTTGTCCAACGTGTGCAGGAAGGTTTCATGACACAGTATGTAGATAGGCCAACAAGAGGTGAGGTTACATTGCATTTGGTACTGGGTAATGAACCAGACCAGGTGCTAGACTTGGAGATAGTTGAGCACTTGGGTGATAGTGACCACAATTCGGTTATGTTTACCTTAGTGATAGAAAGGGATAGGCATATACGAAGGACACAAGTTATAGCTGGGGGGAAAGGTAATTATAAGGCTATTAGGTGAGATTTAGAATACATAGTTTGGAGTAGGAAACTGCAGCGACTGGGAACATCTGAAATATGGAGCTTATTCAATGAGCAGCTACTGCGAGTCCTTGATAAATATGTACCTGTCAGGTAGGGAGGAAGTGGTCGAGCGAGGGAGTACTAAGAAAGTTGAATCTCTGGTGAAGAGGAAGAAGGAGGCTTATGTAAAGATGAGATGTGGAGGCTCAGTTAGGGCACTGGAGATTATAAATTAGCCAAGAAGGAGCTAAAGAGAGAGTTAAGGAGAACTAGAAGAGGATATGAGAAGACTTTGGCAGATAGGATCAAGGAGAACCCTAAAGCTTTCTATAGGTGTGTCAAGAATAAAAGATTAGTTACGACAAGATTAGGGCCAGTCAGAGACAGCAGTGGGAAGTTGTGCGAAGAGCCTGAAGAGATAGGAGAGGCACCAAATGGGTATTTTTCATCAGTATTCACGCAGGAAAAAGTCAGTGTAGTCGAAGAGAATACTAAGATACAGGGTTGTAGACTAGACGGGATTGAGGTACATAAGGTTCACTTTTTGAGAAAGTGACCAAAGAGGTGGATGGGGGTAAGGCGGTTGATGTAGTATATATGGACTTTAGTAAGGCGTTTGATAAGGTGGCCCATGGAAGACTTCTACAGAAAATGCAGATGTGTGGAATAGAGGGTGATTTAGCTAATTGGATTAGGAATTGGCTGGCAGATAGAAGACAGAGGGTGGTGGTTGATGGGAGATATTCATCGTGGAGTTCGGTGACAAGTGGTGTGCCTCAGGGGTCTGTTTTGGGGCCCCTGCTGTTTGTAATTTTTATAAATGATCTGGATGAGGGTATTGAGGGATGGATCAGTAAATTTGCAGATGACACTAAAGTCGGTGGAGTGGTAGATAGTGAAGAGGGGTGTTATAGTTTACAGAGTGACTTGGACAAGTTGCAGAGCTGGGCCGAGAGGTGGCAAATGGAGTTTAATGTGGAAAAGTGTGAGGTAATGCACTTTGGCAGGAACAATAAATGTGTAGAGTATAGGGCTAATGGTAGGGCTCTTAATAGTGTTGAGGAACAGAAGGATCTTGGTGTATGTGTCAATAGATCCCTGAAAGTAGGCAGTCAAGTGGATAAAGTTGTTAAGAAGGCATATGGAGTCTTAGCTTTTATTGGTAGGGGGATTGAATTTAGGAGCCGCAGCATCATGTTGCAACTGTACAAAACTCTAGTGCGGCCGCACTTGGAGTATTGTGTGCAGTTCTGGTCCCCACATTATAAGAAAGATGTGGAGGCATTGGAGAGGGTACAGAGGAGGTTTACCAGGATGTTGCCTGGTATGGAGGGCAGGTCTTATGAAGAGAGGTTGAAGGATTTGAGGTTGTTTTCGTTAGAAAGGAGGCGGCTAAGAGGGGATCTTATTGAAGCATATAAGATGATTAGAGGTTTAGATAGGGTGGACAGTGATAGCCTTTTTCCTAGGATGGAGAAAGCTAGCACGAGGGGACACAGCTTTAAATTAAGGGGTATGAGTTATAGGACGGATATCAGAGGTAGGTTCTTTACTCAAAGAGTGATTAGGGAGTGGAATGCCCTGCCTGCAGCTGTTGTAGATGCGCCAAGTTTGGTGGCGTTTAAGAGGTTAATTGATAAGTATATGGAAGAGAAGGGAATGGTTTAGTTTGGAGGGGCATTGCTTTTTATTTTGGTCGGCACAACATCGAAGGCCGAAGGGCCTGTTCTGTGCTGTAATGTTCTATGTTCTATAAGGAGGAGGTGTTAGCAATTCTTGAGAGTATGAAAATAGATAAGTCCCCTGGGCCAGATGGGATTTACCCTAGGATTCTCTGGGAGGCTAGGGAAGAGATTGCAGAGCCTTTAGCTTTGATCTTCATGTCATCATTGACTACAGTTATAGTGCAGGAAGACTGGAGAATACAAATATTGTCTCCTTGTTCAAGAAGGGGAGTAGAGATCATCCTGGGAATTATAAACCAGTGAGCCTTACTTCTGTTGTAGGCAATGTTTTGGAAAGAATTATAAGGGATGGGATTTATAATCATTTAGGGAGGAATAAATTGACTAAGGATAGTCAACACGGTTTTGTGAAGGGTAGGTCATGCCTCATTAACTTTACTGAGTTTTTTGAAAAGGTGACCAAAGAGGTGGATAAGGGTAAGGCAGTTGACGTGGTATATATGGATTTCAGTAAAACGTTTGATCAGGTAGGCTACTGCAGAAAATGCAGATGCATGGGATTGAACGTGATTAGTAGTTTGGATCAGGAATTGGCTAGCTGATAGAAGACAAGAGGGTGGTGGCTGTTGGGAAATATTCAACCTGGAGTTGAGTTACAAGTGGTGTACCTCAGGGATCTGTTTTGGGGCCATTGCTGTTTGTCATTTTTACATATGATCTAGATGAGGTTGTAGAAGGATGGGTTAGTAAATTTGCTGATGACACCAAAGTCGGAGGAGTTGTAGACAGTGAGGATGAATGTTACTGTTTGCAGAGGGACATAGATAAGCTGCAGAGCTGGGCTGATGAGGTGGCAAATGAAGTTTAACGCGAAAAAGTGTGAGGTGATTCACTTTGGTAAGAGCAACAGGAGTACAGAATATAGGGCTAATGGAAGGATTCTTGGTAGTGTAGACGAGCGGAGAGATTTCGGTGTACATGTGCATAGCTCCCTGAAAATTGGCACCCAGTTGATAAGGTTGTTAAGAAGGCGTACCGTGTGTTAGCTTTTTTTAATAGAGGGATTGAATTTTGGAGGCGTGAGGTCATGTTGCAACTGTACAAAACTCTGGTGCGGCCACACTTGGGAGTATTGCATACCGTTCTGGTCCCTGCATTATAAGAAAGATGTGAAGGCATTGGAAAGAGTGCAGAGGAGGTTTACCAAGGTGGTATGGTGGAAAGGTCTTATGAGAAAAGGCTGAGGGACTTGAGGTTATTTTCATTAGAGAGAAGAAGGTTAAGAGGTGACCTAATTGAGGCATATAAGATGATCAGAGGGTTAGACAGGGTGGACAGTGAGAGCCTTTTTCCTCGGATGGTGATAGCTAGCACGAAGGGACATAGCTTTAAATTAAGGGATGGTATTTATAGGACAGATGTCAGAGATAGGTTCTCTACTCAGAGGGTAGTAAGAGCATGGAATGCCCTGCCTGCAGCAGTTGTGGACTCGCCAACTTTAAGAGCGTTCAAATGGTCATTGGATAGGCATATGGATAACATTGGAATAGTTTAGTTTAAAGGGTCATTAGATTGGTTCCACTGGTCGACGCAACAATGAAGGCCGAAAAGCCTGTACTGCGCTATAATGTTCTATGTTCTACTGGTCCCCAAAATGAACATGGTCTATTTGCAGCATGTCAAGCATTTGGAATATTTATTTATTTATTATGGTGACCTGTCTTTGAATTAAGGAGCAAGGTCAGCTCATTATGACACAGTGGTTGGCAACAGTGCTGGTACATATTCACCCCAACCCTCCAAAACCAGCGCAGTTATTTTGTACCAATGGATAAAATTCCAGTGTTCATTTGATGTGGCTAATCCATTGCCTTACTTTTAGTCCTTTGTAAGCGAGAGCTCTTCGATAAAATGCTTTTACATTAGTGGGCTCCAGTTGCAAAGCTGTGTTACAGTCCTCTTCAGCCTCCTTAAATTGATTAAGTTTCAAATAACATAATGCTCTAAAAAAAAGCAAAAGAGTGTTGGCTTTCTTTAATAATGCACATTTGTGATCCATTGAGAATTTTTCAAAGCCATTCTAGTTAATCTAAAAATCCCAAATATTACTGAGTAAAACTGTAAATATACATGCATACGGACAACCACCTTCATAGTATGTCAAATATTCACACAATAAATCCATAAATCAATGAAACTTCCCAATTACTATGAAATTGCAGCTATTTACATTTCAGCTGAGGGGGTTGGATTACACTCCCTGCAGCTCAGCTTAAATGTAGAGGCTTGCTCACCGTCTGTTGGCTGTTTCACCCTACTTTAATTTTTTAGTTGATGGGCTTTCAATTATTAGAGATGAGACTGCGGTTCTTCTCCAAGAGAAAATACTGTCTCATAATTGGAGGCTGGCAGCTTGGGGCACAGGTAGCACAAGCAGGAGTGATAGCCAGTGATGATACTGTAGTTAGACGAAAGAGGAGCCTTTCAGCGATATACCAAGACCTCCAGTTAAATCTGCTTGAAAACCCTATCTGCAGAACATCTATTCATTCTACAAACCATGCTGGGGACGGGACAGTGGTTAGCAATGCTGCCTCTCAGCACCGGGGACCCGAGTTTGATTCCCGGCTTGGGAGCAGAGTCTGCAGATTCTCCCCATGTCTGAGTGGGTTTCTTTGGATGCTCCAATTTCCTCCCACAGTCTGAAACATGGTTAGGTGCATTCGCCATGCTAAATTCTCTTGGCAACTAGGGAATTTTCACAGTAACTTCATTGCATTGTGATTGTTAAATAAACTTTAAAACCCAAAAATCTTCTTCTGAGTCTGGACCCTCCCTTAGTCCTTCAATTGGTGACAATGCCTTCAGCCATTTGGGTCCAAATTCCCTCCCTCGTTCCATTACTTCTTCCCCTCCCTGACCTTTCAGGCATTCTTTAAAATTTGCCTCTTTAATCAAGATTTTGTTCATGCTTTCAAATACTTCCTTCCTTGGCTTGCCATCTGTTTTTGATTACGTCTTTGTGAAACACTGTGGTATGGCTTTCTGCATTAAAAGGTCTTCATGCAAAAAATGCACGAGGAGAACAGATGAAAAAAGAGAGTCAGAGCGAGACTGAAATTGGAGCTGGGAGGATAAAATAGCATGACATCGAGTAACACTGAGAGCAGAGCAGGTAGGATACAAGAATGCAAGATAGAGCAAGACTGAGAGCACAGCTAAGATGGAAATCAGCACGAGTGGAAAGACAGTTGGGAGATTGAAAACAGTGCAAGTGGAGAGACAGGAGATTGAAAACAGCCTGCGTGGAGAGGCAGTTGGGAGATTGGAAACAGTGTGAGAGTACAGTGAAGAATCAGAGTCCACTCAGCCCATCGACTCCGCTCCGCCATTCAATTGTGGCTGATATTTTTCTCATCCCCACGATGGAAGAGGTATTTTACTTAAAGTGATGACAGGGGATAGGCAATGGCAAACATTGAAAGAGCACATAGGTGAACTGCAGCAATTGTGCATTCCAGATAGTGCAAAAAATAAAATGGGATTTGGAGCTGACAGGTAAGGTCAGGATTCCAAAGTGCTGCAGGATAAGTGGGGGCAGCTCATTGGATGAGTTTAATCAGATACTATTTTTATCGCTTATAGTTTGCATTATTTTGTGGTTTATAGTTTGTAAGGGCTATATTCTTGTCGTAACAAGGACCAGAGAAGAAGGTGGCTAGATGAATTAATATTACATGATCTTAAACATCTTCCAAAAAATTTAATGTAAAGTGTTAAGTCATGGCAAAACAGATCAAAGCCGTGATGTGCTCCTCCTGCTGTTGTGGAAAGCAGGGAACATTTCCAGTGCCTGATGCCAGCACACATGCAGCAAGTGACTCCAGCTGCAGCTCCTATAAGTCTGGGTTCAGAGTTGGAGCAGTAGCTGGGTACACTGTGAAGTGTTTGCAAGGCGGCGAGCATCATGAGTAGCATGTATAGAAAGGTGGTCACACCGCAGGCAGGAAAGAAACGGGTGACCCAGGAGGGCTAGGCAGGCAGTGCAAGAATCACCTTTGGCCATTCCACTGCAAAACGGACAGACTGTTTTGGATACTGTTGGGGAAAGGCCTCTTGGGAAAGCAGCAAAAGCTCAATTTATTGCACCATAGTTGGCTCTACTGCATCAGTGATGAGTAAAAAGTGTGGGAATGCAATTGCAACATAGAATAAATCAGCATTTCTGTGGCCACAAATGAGACTCCAGGATGGTGTGTTGCCTCTCTGATACTAGGGTCAAGGGTGTCTCAGAGCAGCTACAGGGCATTCTGGAGAAGGAGAGTGAGCAATCAGTGGTCATGACACACACTGGTTCAAATAGCATAGGTGAGAAAAAGGATGAGGTACTAAAAGCAGAATATAGGGAGTTAGGAAGCAAGTTAAAAGTAGGATGTCAAAGGTCTGATCTCATTATTACTAGTGCCATATGTTAGAGCAGAAATTGCAGGAAGTAGCAAATGAATAGGAGGCTGAAGAGATGGTGCGAGGGGAAATGTTTCATATTCCTGAAATAGTGGGACCGGTTTTGGAGGAGGTGGCATCAGCACAAGCTGGACAGATTGCACCTGATCAGGACTGGAACTGATGTCCTAGGGGGAGCATTTAAATTAAAATAAGGGCGATGAGAAACTATGCAAGAAGTCAGAGGAGGGGGAAACAGGGACAAGAATGAAAGACAGAAAGAGAATAGGAAAGGTAGTAGAGAAACAAAGGGTTGGAGTCAAACAAGACCACAATGAAAAATGATGAAAATGGGACAAAGAATGGTAAAAAGACAAGCTGAAAGGCTTGTGCCTTAATGCACAGAGCATTTGCAATAAATTGGATGAATTAATTATGCAAATTGACATAAACAGGTATGATATGGTCAGGATGATAGAGACATGGGTGTAAGGTGACCAGAGATGGGAACTGAACATCCAGGGGTGTTCAGTACTTGAGAAGGGCAGAAAAAAAGGAAAAGGCAGTGGAGTTGCTTTGCAAAGCGAGGAAAGACATTAGCTCTGACAATCAGTGTTGGCAGACCTGAGAAACACTAAGTGGCAAAAAACATTAATGGGGTTTATATATATATACACCCCCTAATTTAGAAGTGATGTTGGAATGCATTAAACAGGAAGTTAGAGACGCATGTAATAAAAGAACATCTGCAATTAAGGGTGACTAGAATCTGCATACAGATTGAGCAAATCAAATTAGTCACAATACTATAGATGAGGAATTCCTGGAGTGTATATGGGATGATTTTCTGGATCAATATGAGGAGGAACCAACTAGAGAACAAACCATCCTAGACTGGGTATTGTGTAATGAGAAAGAAATAATTGGCAATCTAGTTGTGTGAGGTCCTTTGGGGGTAAGTGACCATAATATGGTAGAATTTTTCATCAAGGTGGACAGTGATGGAGTTGATTCTGAGATTAGGGCCCTGAATCTAAATAAAGTAAACAATAAGACCCCAGGAGCAGAATTATACCACTCGGCCCATTGACTCTGCTCCGCCATTCAATCGTGGCTGATATTTTTCTCATCCCCCTGATGGAAGAGGTATTTTACTTAAAGTGATGACAGGGGATAGGCAATGGCAAACATTGAAAGAGCACATAGGTGAACTGCAGCAACTGTGCATTCCTATATAGTGCAAAAAATAAAATGGGAGAGGGGGCAAAACCATGGCTTATAAGAGGAATTAGAGATAGTATTAGATTCAAGCAAGGTGCATATACATTGGCCAAAAAAAAAAAAGCAGATCTGAAGGTTAGGAGCAGTTTAGAATCCAGCAAAAGAAGAAAGGGATTGATTAAGAAGGAGAAAATAGAATAAAAAAGGTAGCTTGTGAGGAAATATAAACTAACTATAAAAGCTTTTATAGGTGAGTGAAGAGAAACAGATTAAGATAAATGTAGATCCCTTACAGTCAGAAAAAGGGAAATTTATAATAGTGAACAAAGAAGTGGCTGACTAACTAAATATATATCTTGGTTTTGTCTTCACAAATGAGAATACAAATAATGTACTGCAAATGTTGGGAAACACAGAGTTTACTGAGAGAGACGAACTAAGGAAAATCAGCATTAGTAGGGAATTGTTATTGGAGAAATTGATGGATTGAAGATCGATAAATCCTCAAAGGCTGATAATCTTCCATTCAGAATACTTAAGGAAGTGGCCCTAGAAATAGTAGATGCATTGATGATCATCTTCCAAGAAACTACAGATTCTGGAGCAATTCTTACAGATTGGAGGGTAGCTAATGTAACACCACTATTTAAAAAGGGCGGTAGGGAGAAAACAGCAAATTATACAAGAGTTAGCCTGACATTGGTAGTGGGGAAAATGCTGTTATAAAAGATATAATAGCAGAGCACTTGGAAAACAATAGCAGTATGAGACAGAATCAGCATGGAAAGGGAAATCATGCTTGAAATTCTTCAAGGATATAACTAGTAGTGTTGATGAATGGGAGCCAGTGTATGTTGTACATATGGACTTTCAGAAGGCTTTTACAAGTTCCCACATAAGAGATTAACATGTAAAACTAAGACACATGGTATTGGGGGATAAGGTAATGAAACGGATAGCAAACTGGTT
Organism: Sphyrna mokarran; assembly: GCA_024679065.1. Classification (NCBI taxonomy): domain Eukaryota; kingdom Metazoa; phylum Chordata; class Chondrichthyes; order Carcharhiniformes; family Carcharhinidae; genus Sphyrna; species Sphyrna mokarran. The sequence goes on from JAGIQG010000007.1 coordinate 99,946,864, forward strand.
GGCAGACAGGAAACAAAATGTAGGAGTAAACAGGTTTTTTTCAAGCAGTGGCTACTGGGGTAATCATCGGGATTAGTGCTAGGATTAGTGATAGTTACAATGTATGTTAGTAATTTAGATAAGGGAACTAAATATAATAACTCCAAAATTGCAGATGACACAAAGCTGAGTGGAAGGATGAGCTGAGAGGAGAATGAAGAGATGCTTCAATTGACTTAGACAAGACGAGTGGACAAGTGCATACTAGATGCAGTATAATGCGGATAAATGTGAGATTATCTACTTTAGTTGCAAAAAAACTGAAGGCAGATTATTAACTGAATGGCTATAGATTGGGAGAGAGGCATGTGCAACATTACGTGTCCATGTACACCAATCACAGAAACTAAGCATGCAGGTTGCAGCAGGCAGTGAAAACAGCAAATGGAATGTCGGGCTTCATACTGAGTGGATGGAATACAGGAGCAAGGATATCTTGCTGCAATTACACAAGACCTTGGTGAGACCACACATGGAATATTTTGTGCAGTTTTGATCGCCTTGTCTGAGGAATGATGTTATTACTACGGAAGGAGTTATTAAGAACTTTACAGACTGATTTCAGAGATGGCAGGATTGATGTACGAGGAGAGTTGAGTTGATTAGTACTATATTCGCTGCAGTTTAGAAGAATGAAGGGAGATCGCATATAAACCTGTAAAATTCTAACAGGACTCAGCACGGAAGATGCAGGAAGGATGTTCCCAATAGCTGGGAGAGTCCAGAACCAAGGGTCATAGTGTAAGGAGATTGGGTAAACCATTTAGGACAGAGATGAGGAAACATTTCTTCACTGAGAGAATGGTGAGCCTGTGGAATTCTCTACCAGAGAAAGCAAACATTGTATATTTTTAAGGAGTCAGATATAGCTCTTGGGGCTAAAAGGAATAAAGGATATTGGAGGGTGAGGGGGAAAGAGAATGCAGGAAAAGATTACTAAGTTGGATGATCAGTCATGATGATAATGAACAGTAAAGCAGGAATGAAAGGCCAATGGCCAACTCCTCCTTCTAGTTTCCCTGTTTCTGTAAATTTATGCTGTGTTGTAAATTTCAATATCACCTATATGATCCAAAGATTTTTCACCACATTCTTACCCAACTTCATGTTGACAAGGTGGGCAAGGAATGGGGTCTCGTTCTTTTGAAGCATCTAAGTGCAATGTCATGGAAGGAACCACCACAGACTCAGTTCTTCTGTACTGCTGGATTCTTGATATTAGCTGTGCTGCACATTGCTGAATGGAGACTAGTGAATCCTCAGGGAGGAAGGTGAAAACGAATGTCAAAAAAGTCACTGCTGGGCTACTATAGCATACTTCCTAGTAGAACGGCATGACAATTGGCTTTGAACATGACATCTGCTTTACCTAAGCATCCTTTGAATTGCTTTTCAACATTGCACAAGTAAGTGAAGGTGGCAGAGCAGGTGGAGAAGGTTGTGAAGAAAGCATATAGTATGCTAGCCTTTACAGGAAGGGGTATAGAGTACAACAGCTGGCCTTTAATGTTGCAGTTGTATAAAACATTAGTTAGACCTCATTTGGAATACTGCGTCCAGTTCTGGTTGCCTTACTACCGGAAGGACGTGGAGACTCTGGAGAGAGTGCAGAGGAGGTTTACCAGGATGCTGCCTGGTCTGGAAGGTCTGAGTTACGAGGAGAGGTTAGGCAATGTGGGGCTATTCTCCTTAGAAAGATGTAGACTTAGAGGAGATCTAATAGAGGTGTACAAAATTATGAGGGGTATAGATAGAGTAAACAGGGTTAAGCTTTTTCCTAGGATGGACTCAAATAGCACGAAGGATCATGGGCTTAGGATGAGGGGAGTAAGGTATAATTTGGATGCTAGAGGGAGTTTTTTCACACAGAGGGTAGTGGGGATGTGGAATGCGCTGCCAAGTAAAGTGGTAGAGGCAGGCACTCTTGGAGTTATTTAAGAGATACTTAGATAGGCACATGAACAGAATGGGAATGGAGGGGTATAGAAAACTGAGTCCCTGGGAAGTGTGTAAATAGACGATGATATTGATGTACTTGTTTTTATCCTACAGGTGCTTTGGTCCGCCTTGTTGTCTAACAAGCGGCATACACGCGATGGGTCGTGAGAGGGCTGCTCTTGGACTTTTTTTTTCGAGAGTATCCTAGTGCTTCACGTTGTTAGTGTACGCTTGACCCGGACCATTTGATGGGCAACACGACAGCTCAGTGACTATTGCTGTGCTGATACATGGATTTGGGCCTGTGTCTGTGGGAGTTTGCGCATTCTCCCCGTGCTTATGTGAGTTTTCTCCAGGTGCTCCGGTTTCCTCCCACATCCCAAAAATGTGCTCTTAGGCTAATTGGCAAAACAAATTCTCCCTAAATTGTCTCAAATTTGGTTTTTAATCCATAGATCTATAAACATAGACAAGGATCACGGTAGAGGTGGGAACATCGGGGTTGCGGCACGGGCTCGTTGAGACGAAGGGCCTGTTTCCCGTGCTGTTTTGTTCTTTGTTCTTTGTATTACAAACCTGATATGTGCAACAACTAGTGACTGCTGTGTGCAGAGTTTGTAGAAATACAACATAGGAATACATGTGCTTACAGGGTTGTTGTGAAGATCACCCATTTATTGAGGATGCCTTGAAAGTCCTGCTGCAGGAGGCTTAGCAAATGAACATGAATCTCATTGTAGAAAGTTGGAGGAGGGACAGGGGGAATCTTGTTGCAAACTACAACGACGAACATTGCATAAAGTGTGAATGATGCTGGACCTAGAAGCAAATCAGTGAGATGTTTTCAACAATCAAGGAAGTGCCATCATAAACGCATCCAACATTTTGTGCATTATTATACTTAGGGCATAAGACACTTGGCACAATTCATGGACATTCTTTAGCATCTTTATGCCCAGACCACTTGATGCTTCCTTTCATAACGAAAGTGGCAATGGTGGCATCCCTTGCAAACAAAGCAGCTTGAGAGATGGTCCCCGGGGCAGTTTGGAAGGATTAGATGGCATTAATATTTAGCACCGTTGTTTGTTCACAGCAATGAAAGGGCCATTTCTATTTTAGAAATTATGGGGCAGAAGTGTACACAGCATGGTTTATCTGACATGCCCATGCAGGAACGTCTGCAAGTACAGATTTTGGGGTACACTATATCTCAAGCATCATCATTTATCTTTTTTGGTGTGCTTTTATGAAATCATCTTCCTCATCTAAACTGTGTAGAGCTACAGGAATCCCAAAATTAACTATGCTCTTTGGTTTGTTGCAATTTCAATTGCAAGCAACAATCTGGAATTAAATCATTGCAAAATAAAAAAGAAATTGCAAAATGATATCTTTCAACACAGCATAAATTAATACAAGGTGAAAAATTCAACAAAGCATCAATACTTCCTTTAAAAATGAGTTTGTCAACTTAACCAACATAAGTTTTATTTTTTATGAATTCAATTTCAACTCTCCAGGCCAAGGACTTACGCCACATTGTGCCTATTTTACATGGGTGATGCAAGCATTCAATGTGAAATTTGCCATGAGAATGTGACATCGGGCACAGGGCCAATTAATGTAAGTTTTTGAGACTATAAATGAAAGCTGACTTGTTTTGATAATGCAAAAATGATGCACAATCCTGTAGGCCTGATTTTAAGATCTACATTTACTCCCACGAGGCTTAATACTGTCAGAAGAGCAGTGCAATTTCAGAACATGCCTCTTTGATTTACTTGCACCATGTTGACACAAGTAAGAACAGTACAATAACTAATCATTAATGATAAACACATGGTTCTTCATGTCAACATGAAAAACTGACTCGAGAGAGGGGGATTAATTTATAGGAGGAATGCAGCTGCTACTTACTTCCAACTATAAATATATGTATATTATTCTACACGGTACTTAGGACTGAATAGAAGTTTCAGGGTTCAAATGGTTAGGGTGTGTTTTGTAAAGTGTTCATGCCACTCTTGTGAGTCAGTTACAAGAAGACCTTCTGCTTTGTAGAAAGGAGTAGACAGATTACGTTCAAACAAACCCTTCCCATACACGATGAAATTATAATATTTTACATGGATGATATAATATTAGAATAGAATTTGAGACTATATTTCTTACCTGTTTGTGTAAATTGTACATTCACTGGATTTCAGTTTTAAGCATTCACTGTACTTTGCAATGGCTTCTCTGTACTGGGATTTTTTCACAAAACCGTTCCCTTCCTGTTTCAAGGAAATAAAGTTCTCTTCTATATTTTTACCTGAAAAAATGCATATAAAATATGAACTTCAATTACAAGTGATTCGAGAGGTTCAAGATCTTCAAATGCTACACTACATATTGAACTGTTCTTTAGAAAGCAATCAAAGTATTATATGTAGAAATATAGAAAGGTTTACAGCAGAGAAGGAAATAATTCAGTCCATTATGTACAGTATATGCCAACCAAAATCTGCCTAATCTCACTCTTAAGTCTGTAGCCCTGCAGTTTATAATACCAAATCAGATTTTTAAACGTGATGAGGGTTTCTGCCTTTATTGCCCTTCAGGCAGTGAGTTCCAGACCCACATCCCTGCCTGGTGAAAAAAAATTATTCCCCTCTAATTCTTCTGCCAATTACTTTAAATCTATGGTCCCTCGTTATAGATCTAACAGAAATAGATCCTTTCTATCCTCTGTATCTAAGTTCCTCACAATTGTACACAATCAAATTTTCATCCAGTCCCATCTATTGCAAAGAAAACAACATAAGGCTATCTAATCTTTCCTCATAGCCATAATTCTCAATTTTTGGCAATATTCTTCTAAATCCTCTCTGTATCATCTCTAATGTGATCACATCTTTGCTGCAATGTGATCAGAACTATTCATGGTATTCTAGTTATAGTCTAACTAATGTTCTATGCACTTCTGGCATAACCTCCCTGCTTATACTCTATGCTTTGGTTAACAAAATATCCTTTTTTTATTACCTTATCTACCTGACCTGCTAACTTTATGGGACTGTGATTCTTCCATTCCTCTTCACTTCCTAGATTCCTACCATTTATTGTCCATTTTCTTGTTTTGTTTGTCCTCCACAGATGCATTACTTCACAATTTTCCAGACTGAATTCCATTTGCCATTTTCCACACCAACCTCATATCTACTAATATCTTCCTGGAGTCTGCAGCTTTCTTCATTATATAACTACCTGGCCAATTTTCCTATTGTCTGCAAACATCTTAATGATGTCCCCTACACTTAAGGCTGAATCTTGGTATAAAAATGTACAGCAAGGGACCCAGTACAAAGGCCTACAGAATCTAATTGGAAACAACCTTCTTGCCTCAAAAATACTCGTCAATCATTATTTTTGCTTCCTGCCATTGAGTCAATTTAGCATCCAATTTACCACTATCACTTGGATCCTATCAGATTACTTATTCTTTCATGAGTTGTGGGTGTCAATAACAAGGCCAGCATTTGTTGCCCCTCCCTAATTGTTCTTGAACTCAGTTCCTTGCTAGCCATTTCAGGGAGCAGTTAAGAGTCAACCATATTATTGTGGGCTTGGAGTCGCATGTAGGCCATACCAGGCCAAGCAGATTTTGTTCCTAAAGGATAGTAAACCAGATGGGTTTTTATAACAATCAATGATAGCTGTCGTGGTCACTGTGATTATTAACTCTTTGAAGAGGCCCAACAGCAATTTGTGGTCAGAAATGATGGTAAAGTGATTTATTCTTGAAAAGTTTAATACAGGATTTTTGATTAGTGAAATAATGGTGAATTTTGAGAACTGGATTGATATTTTTACTGCTTTGCAAATACATAGAACTCATGGTGAATATAACGCTTATTTAAGGATAATAGATTTTCTGCAGATTGTAAAGAATAATTCATGTAGTTATTTTATGTATCCCCTTATAATGATAGGGTGTTCAAAATATTTAAACTAATTGAGTCTCAATACCCACATAGCTATTATTTGCTTATATTCAAAACATTATTTTTCATATACTGAATAAAAATCAACAGCTGTGAACAATGCTATTAAAACTTACTTTGAGTTCACTTCTCTTATTAACAACCTGCTTTCTAAGGCCCCATGCTTCAGCTTTCCTCCTACCACTGCCTCTCCCCCTCCCTCTAGTTCAGAACAAAATCCCACTTCTTTGACACAAATTTTTGACCACAACTCTTAAGTACATCCTTTTCTGGTTCACCAGTCATAGAATAGAATCCCTACAGTGCAGAAAGAAGCCATTGCGCCATTGAGCCTGCACCAACAACAATCCCACTCAGGCCCTATCCCCCAAATTCAACTTACATATCTAGCTGACACTAGGGGGGCAAATGAGCATGGCCAATCAATCTAATTTGCACTTCTTTGGGCTGTGAAAGGAAGCCAGAGCAAACCCACACAGACACAGGGAGAACAGTTACACAGGACTGGAACTGAATGTGGGTTCTTGACACTGTCAGGCAGCAGTGCTAACAATTCTGCCATGTTCATTTCTGCCTGATTATATCTTTGCGAAGTGTAAAGATTCTATATAAATGCAAGTCTACTTGTGACACTAATAAATAAATTCTAATTTAAAGAGATGCACTGCAACACTGTCTACACCACATACCATGTTGAAAAAGAACATGCAATTTTACAAACATCATTTATGGTCTCAGGATATCTACAAGTATTTCACAGACAGTTAATTACATTTAAAGTGCAGTTATTACTGCTTTGTGACAAATGGCAGTGAATATGCCCACAGAAAAGTCCCACAAATAACAGTGAGATAAAAGGCAAATTAATCTATTGTGTTGTTGCTTATGAACTACATGTTAGCCAGGACACAAAGAGAATTATCACAGCTCTTTTTCAAATAAATCCACAAGATCTTTCATGTCCATTGGAATAGGCATTTCTGTTTAAGTCTCACCAGCACAATGGCATAGTGGTTAGCACTGTGTTGCCTCACAACACCAAGAACCTGGGTTCAATTCCCGACTTAGGTCACCTCATGTCTACATGGATTTCCTCTTGGTGCTCCTGCTTCATCCCACAATTCAAAAATGTGTAGGTTAGGCGGATTGGCAATGCTAAATTGCTCCTTAGTGTCAAGGCAACTAGCTAGGGTAAATGCATGGGGGTCATGGGGATAGGGCCTGGGTGGAATTTTGGTTGGTGCAGATTCAGGCTGAATGGCCTCCTTCTGCACTGTAGGATTCTATGTGTGCTATGTTAAAAGATGACACCTCTTGACAATGCATTCCACCTGCAGCACCTCATTAAAGCGTTGGCCTACATTATGTATTCAACTCCTGCAGTGAGATTCGGAAGTGATGCTAATGATCTAATCTCACTCCAGTTAGTAGTTTAGCTGTAAGTTACAGGTTGAAGTTATACTGGGCTAAAATTCAAGTGTTTTTCATTTCATAGAGTCATAGAGGTTTACAGCATGGTTTCAGGTGAGAGAGTAAATATTTATTCCAGCTTTCTAGGCAAATTTCAATGAATGAGCTGCTAAAGATTTCAATAATCAATTAAAAATATTTGCAATGATACCAAATGATACTTGTCATGTTTTGCCATTACCATGGTCTGGAGATATGTTTTGATTTTCTTTGGTCATCTGGATTTCACTTCCATCAGTAGATGATACATAATCTTTGTCCCATCTATGTAGCTGTGCAGAGACAGGGACTGTTGGGATAGGTGGCATCTTTTCTCTCCATTTTGTACCATCTTCTTCTATTAGTGTCTTAGTTATCCTGTAAAGGCAATTTGGTTACTGCAAACAGTTATAAATTGTCTAAAGGATATTTTCAAAAAACATTTTTAACAGTAGATTTGAGTAATGCAATGCCAATATTCTGGCATAAATGTGGAAAACCTGAGTGTAAAACTGGGCAGGAATCTGAAATGTTTGGGGGGGGGGGGGGGGAGGAGAGAGGGCTGATTCTCCCAAAAAAATTTTAAGTGCCAAATTCACATACAAACTGGAGTAAATCCTGCTAATTTTTCCAGCTGAGGTTCCAAAATGAATCTCCCACTCACTCTACAGTTACAGACTGCACGCATATAAATCTCACAAAAAAATCAGTCGGCAGTGCCTATTCCCATTGCAGAAGCTAGTAGCTGAGAGATTGGCGTCTGCAGAGTAGCCTCACACTGCTGGCTTCCTGATTGCTGGCCAGCCCAGCGACCTCCACATTGCTGACGCTTCCTTGCCCAACAGCAGCCCAGGCCTCCCAATCTCCTCAACTGTAGCCCCCATCCTCTATTACTGCCAAGTGCAGAGTGGCAGTGGGACTCCCCTTCTCCACCGATCTCCCTCCCAGGGGACCCGTCTCCCCTTTTGCTTCATTGGCACTGCCTGGTACCTTTGAGCATTACCACATTACCCCTTGGGCAGTGCCAGAGGGCCAGGCTGGCACTGTCAAGATGGCAATGTCCAGGGTACTCCCCGCACTCAATCCTCTGGAGGAGAGGGATGGCTGCCTTGATTGTCCCCCTTCACTCCAGCAGGGTCAGGCCACCAGCTACCCACAAGTGAGGGGTGATAGGAAACTCCACTGGAGCGAACCACTCTAGGGTAAGGGGGTAAAGAGAGATGCTAGTGGGCCTGGAGATTTTAGTCCTACACCCACTAATGAAATTTAAATTATTTTCAAATTAATACCTGCATAATTTATTCAGCTCCGCACGACTGCTGACAGTGCCAGAAATCAGACAAACTCATGGCACCAAATGGGGAGTGTGCCAAATGGCCTGTGCTTGAGTCTCCTAGTCCACTGTGCCACAAAAGCAGTGTAGCGCTAGGGGAATTGCCCTCATGATATCTGCACAACTTTTAAAATTAGATATGCAGAGGCTTATGGAAGTGTCTGCCAGATTTTAGGTGGATTTACAAATGAATGTTTAATCACATCATAATGTCCCATCCTTTTCCACCATTTCCTCATACAAAAGATAGCAATATATAATATGCTTCCAGTTCCTTATAAAGATGCTAAATGACACCAATAGAGTTTTACAGCACAAAAAGAAACCCGTTTGCCATTGTGTCTATGCTGGCTAACGAACAGCCATCTATTCTAATCCCATTTTCCAGCACTAGGTCCATAGTCTTGTATGCTATGGCATTTCAAATGGTCATTTAAATTCTTCTTAAATGTTGTGAAGGTTCCTGTCTCTACCATCCTTTCAGACAGTGAGTTCTACATTCCCACCACCCTCTGGATGAAAAAGATTTTCCTCAAATCTCCTGCTCCTTACCTTGATACTATGCACCAGGTTATTGACCCCTCTACTGAGGGAGAGTTTTCTTCTTACGTATTCTATCTTATCCCCCAATTTTCTGCACCTCAGTGAGGTCTCTGCTCAGCCTTCTCTGCTCTAAGGAAAACAACCCCAGCCTTTCTTCATTACTGAGCTATTCTAGCTCAGGCAGCATCCTGGTAAATCTCCTCAACACCCTTTCTAGTGCAATCACGTCCTTCTGGGATGCACAAAGGTACAGTGGTTAGTGTTGCTGCCTCTCAGCAACTAGCACTGTTGCCTCACAGCACCAGGGATCCAAGTTCAAACCTGGCCTTGGGTAACTATGTGGAGTTTGCACATTCTCCCCATGTTTGCGTGGGTTTCTTCCAGGTGCTTTGGTTTCCTCTCACAGTTGTGCAAGTTAGGTTAACTGGCTATGCTAAATTGCCCCTTAATGTCACAAAATGTATAGTTCAGGGAGTCAGCAGGGTAAATATGTGGGGTTACAGGGATAGGGCCTGGGTAAGATGCTTGCCAAAGTCGCTGCAGACTCGATGGGCCAAATTACCTCCTTCTGCACTGTAGGGATTCTATTATTCCTTGTGTGACAACCAGAACTATACACAATACTGTAGCTGTGGCTTACTGAGCTTTTTATAGCTCTATCATAATCTCTTGGCTCTTCTATTCTATGCCTTGGTTAATAAAGGCAAGTATTTCACACGCCTTCTTAACCATCTTATCTACTACCTGTTCCGTTGCTTTCAGGAATCTTTGGATATGCACCCTAAGGTCCCTCTGGTCCTTTGTACTTCCTAGAGTCCAAATGTTCACCATATACTCTCTTGTCTTATTGTCCTCCCAAGATGCATCACCTCATATTTTTCAGGGTTAAACTTCATTTGCCACTGTTCTGATCAACTGACCAGCCTATCTACGTCATTCTGCAATCAAAGACTTTCTTTGTTGCTATTTATCACACCTCCAGTTTTTGTGTCATCTGTGAACTTACTGATCATACCCCCCATATTCACATCTAGACAATTAATGTACACGACAAACTGCGAAGGACCGAGCATTGATCCCAGAGGTACACCACTGGACACAGGTTTCTAATCACAAAAGCAAGATTCGATTTATTAGTGTCACAAATAGGCGTATATTAACATTGCAATGAGGGTACTGTGAAAATCCCCTTGTCGCCACACTCCGGCATCTTTTGGGTACACTGAAGGAAAATTTAGCATGGCCAATCCACCAAACCAGCACGTCTTTCAGGCTGTGGGAGAAACTGGAGCACCCAGAGGAAACCCGCACAGATATGGGAAGAACATAAAGACTCCACACAGAAGTGACCCAAGTTGGGGATTGAACCTGGATCCCTGGTACTGTGATGCTGCTTTGCTAACCACTGTGCCACCATACTGCACTTTTTGTGTTTGCATCTAAGTTTTCTAGGATCAGTAGTCCTATGGTCTGGAACTCTGGTTTTTGGATAGATGCCTGTTTCTCTCTCAGCTCTCCTGTGGTGATTTGCCTGTTTACGGTTCTCAAGCAGCTGTTTGCTGCTCTTCTTGTTCCCTTGTGGTTGCTCCTTACACTACCTCTCACAGCTTATTGCTACTTTCCCATGACTTTATGCAATGAATTACAACTCTTCTACATCCTTTTCACTGCACTCTTGCAGCTTCTGGTTATTTCCTTCGGGCTCCTCACCTCCCCCAACTATTTTTTTTAGTGTTGTACTTTGTCTAATTGCAGTCTTCATTGGAACAAAATTGTGAAAAAAGGTCTAAAAATGCTACTTATTATTTAAAATAGAATTGACATAATATAGTTAAAGTAGGCTTTTAAAACAGGTATTACATCCTAATTGATAGATTTTCTGTTTTAAGAACATTTAAGATTCTGGAGTGAAAAAAGGCTATTTGATCCAGATTCACCTCAACACTAAGTAGGGGTTGCAGCCCAGATGTCCAGACATATTTTATACCAAGATTTCATTCAATTTTTAAATAATCTCTGTTCTCTAGCCAACAGCTAGATTGAAAGGATGATTGGCTGTTAGGCAGCAAGGACACCAACTTCAGGTTGTAGATAGGGATTGGACAGAAGGGTTTGGGTGGGGAAGAAAGGGAGCAGATCGTGGGCTGGGGAGGAAATTACAGGCCAGAGAGAATATTTAGACAACATTGGATGGAGGGCACTACCTAAAATGGGAAAGATGGCAGGTTAAATTGGTGGGAGTGAGTAGAAGCATTCCTACTCCTCCTTGCCACGTGTAGCAATGTATAGGCACTTAGCCCTACTTCCTCTTCTTCAGTTGCTAGGCTTACGAAACCTGGCCCACAGCTGTTAAAAGCATAACTGTGGTTAAATTTGAGACATTCAGTCTTATTTAAATACGTAATTTACAGATTTTTCTCAGGAGAGCAGGTCTTTTCCCCAGTCTCCATCATTAAAACAGGAAATGGGCATATTATAGTCAGGTGTCAGATTTTTAAATTTTGAACCACTTCCCCTGCTCTATATGCACTCCCATCATCCACATACTACCTTGTAAGCATTTTGTCTTAAAAGTGTACATCAAGCTGTTAATACAAGTTTAACTTTCAATCCCCCTTCTCAACATACATCAGTCCAACTTTTTGAAAGGATCAAATGACTATCATCTATTTTATCTGGAAGTCTGTTCCATCTATTCACTGTCTTGTAACAATAATTTCTTGAATTTTCAACCTTTCATATCTGTAGAAGTCCTACCATACTATCAGAAGAACAGCAGGGAGATTCTTACAATGATCTTTCCAATATTCTTCTTTTAACCAGAATTATAAATAGACCGTCATTAATAGACTGGAACTTGCAGTGAACAAATGGCTATGTGCTTTTACCTACTGCATAGGATTCACTACACAGAAAAAGACAATTTGGCCCCAACAGTCCATGCAGGTATTTATACTTCAATTGGGTACTCCTGTACAAGGCATCAGTGATTGCCTTTGAAAGTAATCTATTGCTGTATATGTGAAGTACTCAAGGACATCTTGGGACACAAATCTCATTCTATTTTGCTTTCCAGCTATCTCTCTTCTATAATGATGTTTTACTGTTCAAGCATGTTTATAATAAACTTTATTTATATTTTTGCATTTATAATAGTAATATTCCTTTCTATTTCCTAACATTCAAATTCAATATATTCTACCTATACTGATCAGTCTTACATAACCTATAACAGGAAACAGCAGTTATAGTTAAGGACTTTAGCTCTCTAACTTTGTCTAAGGAAATAAACTTTAAAATTCAAGGGAGTAAGTCTATTTGAAAGCAAGAGATGGGAAGCAGGAGGCTTCCTGCCAATATGAAGTTCATTCTAAACTTCCTCATTCTTAGTTCTCTTACTGACAATATCACCATAGTGGTGATCTGTCTAAGGGCAGCTTTCTCATTTCTCGATGTCTCGCAATCCTATCCTTTCCTCTTCAATTGCTGTATGAATCTGCCATTTTCATGAGAAATTTAGCAACATGACAAGGGAAAGAATACATGAAGCAGTTTCCTATTGCCTTCCTCACGTGTACTTAAAGAAAGCACAGGTTCTACTTCCGAAAGATTCTCTGCATGGAAGCAATCGTTGTCCCTTGAGGTTCAAGCTTTTCTACCATTAGCAATGAGAAATTTATTACCATCACCAGTGAGGCGAGGGTCATCTCAGATTCAAGAGGTGAGAAATATTGTGGATGCAAAGCCTAGATGCACAACAGGTTTATGCATTAATACCTGGTTATACTGAATTTTAAGTATACACAGAAAAGACTGTTGCATGTGCAATAAATAATATAACTGTGAGTAACTTGCAATATGTAAGCTATTACTCCTGAGTACATATTTCTATGGGCATAGGGTATATACAAGATGACTAAAGATATAGTTAGATTTCCAACTTAAGAGGTGTCATTTTGTTGAATTGTTCTAGCATCTAGTTTTAGATTCTTCTCTGCAGGGTTTTCAGGATGCTGCTACTCCCATTTGGAGTTCTCGCTGCTGTGCTTAGGAACCATCCTCCATATCTCCAGGGCATAGTTTTGCAATGAACACCAGGTTATTACTAACTTGAAATGGTTCGTAAGCAACACATCCTCAGTTCCCAGCAGCAATAGTACTGATTCAACATGCATGCTTTGTGGCTAGCTGGCATGTAATTTATATCTACATTCAACTGGTGAATTTGAATTGCATTAAGTTAAGCTATGGCTGCTGAAGAAAGCCTTGCTTTTGCAATCGTTACACCAAAGCTTGTGCAGGATTTTCTTCTGCTATTTTATCCCAAATTGGGCAAGATTGTGGCAGAAACATGTCAACATTCAAGATTGGACTGTCTTAAGTGGAAGAAGAACCAAGTAAATAATGGTTTTTAGGGCTAGGGTGGATAAATATGACAATTATTTGCAGAGGTAAATGCTGATGCACTGGCTAAGTTTAATATATTTTTTCCCTTAAGTTTCAGGGATTCCTGCTGCCCTCTCTTTATTTTCTGCTGCATGAATACTAATGAAGGGATAGCATCCGGATTTCCTGCTCATTTTCCTCCTGTCTTTCTCCATTTAAGATGGCCAAAATGAAGATTAGTGGTCATCCTAAATTTAGCTTGGGAATTTCCCAAAATATCCCGATGGAGTGAGAGAAGCCTAATGATAGCTTTTTCTCCTCCAGCTTGGCCTAATCAATCACTTGCTGAAGACAAGATGCATTGCCTTAAAACAAAGGCATGATAACAACGGCCTGGAAAGTTCGCATTGTCTTCAAAATGCATTGCTGAAGGTTGTAAATAAAATGCATGTTGAGGAAGTATTCATATAGGGAGTGAAATATGCTAAGGGGCACAATAGGCCACATGAATGCAAAGTGTAAAATTGCAATGCTCCTGTCAGTAATCCAAAGGGAAATTAAATTGCTTGCAAAAGCAAACAGACATCTGCCATTTGCTTTAAACAATTGATCAGTTTATGACATTGATATTCTGTATGCAATGCTAAAATAATCCAGAAGCATCAAACATAAAAACATAGAACAGTACAGCACAGTACAAGCTCTTTGGCGCTCAATGTTATGCCAATTTATGTCCAAACCCAAGATCAAGCTATCCCACTTACCACCACTCTGGTGTGCTCCACTTGTCTATCCAATAACTTGAAAGTTCCTAAAGTGTCCGACTCCACTATTACAGCAGGCAGTGTATTCCACACCCCAACCACTCTCTGAGTAAAGAATCTATCTCAGACATTCCTCCTACATTCCCACCATGAATCTTGTAGTTATGCCCCCTAGTAACAGCTATGTCCACGCGAGGAAATAGTCTCTGCACATCTACTCTATTTATTCCCCTCATGGTCTTATAAACCTCTATTAAATCGCCTCTCATCTTCCTCCACTCTAAAGAGAAAAGCACCAGCTCCCTCAACCTTTCCTCATAAGACGTTCCCTCCAAACCATGCAGCATCCTAATAAGTTTCCTCTGCACTCTCTACAATGCTTCTACATCCTCCTTGTAGTGAGGTGACCAGAACTGCACACACTATTCCAAATGTGGTCTCACCAAGGTCCAGTATAGTTGCAGCATAACCCCACAGCTCTTAAACTAAAACCTTCTGTCAATAAACGCTAATATACTATATGTCTTCTTCATGGCTCCACTTGAGTAGCACCCTTCAGAGTTCGGTGGCTATGAACCCCAAGATCTCTGTTCCTCACATTCCTCAGAACTCTGCTGTTGACCCTGTGAGCTGCTTTCAAGTTTGTCCTACCAAAATGAATCACTTCGCAGTTATCAGGGTTAAACTCCCTTTGCCATTTTTCGGCCCAGCTCTGCATCCTATCAATGTCTCTTTGCAGCCTACAAGAGCCTTCCACCTTATCCACTACTCCATCATCTTGGTGTCATCAGCAAATTTACTAACCAACCCTTCAGCCTCCTTTTCCAAGCCATTGATAAAAGTCACAAATGGCAGAGGACCCAGCACTGATCCCTGTAGTACACCGCTGGTAACTGGCCTCCAGCCTGAAAATTTTCCCTCTACTACCATGTTCTATTTTCTATAAGGCAGCCAGTTACTTATCCAATCGGCCAAATTTCCAACTATCCCACACCTCCTTACTTTCTTCATGAGCCTACCATGGGGAACCTTATCAAACACCTTACTAAAATCCATGTGTACGACATCAACTGCTCTACCTTCATCTACATGCTTAGTTATCTCTTCAAAGAATTCAATCAAATTTGTGAAGCAGGACTTACCACTCACGAAACTGTGCTGACTTTCCTGGATTAAACTGCATCTTTCCAAATGGTCATAAATTCTCTCTCTCAGGACTCTTTCCATTAACTTACTGACCACCAAAGTAAAACTAACTGGCCTGTAATTACCCGGGTCATTCCTATTTCCTTTCTTGAAGAGAGGAACAACATTTGCCACTCAGTCCTCTGGCACAATCCCCATAGACAGTAAGGACCCAAAGATCAAAGCTAAAGGCTCCGCAATCTCATCCCTTGCCTCCCAAAGTATCCTAGGATGTATCCCATCTGGCCCAGGGGTCTTATCGACCCTCAGGTTTTTCAAAATTGTTAATATCAACGGTATTAATGGTAATTGTAATCTTGACATCCGTTTGCATAATTTGTCTGTAAATGTTTAGCTGCAGATTTGCTTGGAGCAGATAGTATAACTCTAGTATTGCATCCCTTGGCACATTACTCTGTCTAGGTTCTGGTGTCAGTTTGGGTGCAGCTTGAAATTGCTCCATTGATCCCACTGTTATGGGAGGCTTCCTGTTGTTTCCCAAGCGATGCACAGAATGGAAAAGGTATGACGATCTTCCCCAGTTTTGGTTTGGTAATGCCTATCATAAAACAAAAAACCTGCTATACTGTCTCCAAAACAGACCTATAGCAGATATTAATGTACACTGCTATAAAAGCAATTCACTAGGCAGCACCCAGTTCCCATACTACATGCCACGCATTAGCCATACGCAATGCCATTGGAGACCCACATATTACAAAACAGAGCATATTCTCTATAGAACTATGTTGAAGTTTCTTGTCAATTTAACTTTAATACTCCATTTACTTTGCCTCATAGCTGAGATATCAAAGATGACACATATACTATTACTTCTAGTCCTTTTTTACATCCCATTTTGCTAATGATACTCCATATTTATTTGTCAGTATAAATTTACTTTGCAATTTGAATTTCTCAATTATGTTATTATCATTTAAAAACCATTGTTTTGAGATCAGCAAAATTGCGTCCTGCCAACTGGATGAAAACACTGGAACTCAAGTTTACAATAATTTGATTGGGACGCTAACACTAGTCTACAATTATGCTAAGTCAAAATTTTATTTTTGAGTTTAGCTGACTGTCAAGCAACCACTGCAATTGTTTACTTTATCTAGATGCAAATCATATGTGCCTTGGGATTTCAGCCAGATAAATTTTCCCACCATATTCTTTCATACTGTCAAGCATACAGAGAATCTTGGCATTCCCAAAGTAATTATTTTACGTGATATTTAAATAAATATTCCAGCAGAATTTCCTTTAAGGCCAAAGGTTGAATATTCGAAAAACAAAGACTGACAGCTTAATCAGCATCCCTCCATATGACTAACCCTATCCTCTTATGACTTACTTCTATCAAAACACTTTCATAAATGCATCCCAGAATCTAGCCCTCCCCTTGGTATGTGGCATGATTGGAAGAATGAGCAAAGAGCACCTAAGTGAAAAGAAGGAACAAGGGATCCTAGAAAAAGGCCATATTTTCTCAGTAGGGCGCTTACTGTGACAAGAGTTATTCTTTGATGACACAGCTGATGACTCCAGTGCAGGACCCACGGAGGTAACAGGCATGCAATGATTGATAGCTCAGACCATTGGCATGTTCAGTAACACTTCTCATGGCTGGATCACCCTCGAGGAGTTCTGCATTATTTGCTGCAGAATGGGTAACTAGATTTGTGATGGTCTGAAGTACCACACATAATGTCATTATTCTGAGGTTACAGCCCTACCACAAACTATACGGTGAACAGAAAGAGGAAGAGGAGAAAGGAAGCAGTTAAGCTAGACGTTCTTTTCTGGCTGGGCTGTTCATCCACTGGCGAGGATACCAGCAAAAACAATTTCAATTCCCTATTCATCAGTAGTCCCACACCTTATCTTCCTTTTGTTACTAACATCTTAGTGACCATTAAGCCACAATGAAGACCAACACAAATATTCCAAGCTGAATTTGTACATTGAAGATTGTCATATTGCATACAAACATCACCTAATCACCCTGGCACATTCTTTCAGTGTCTGCTTTTGCCTGTCCTGGTGCTCTGATGCAATATTATCACAGTGGTTGCAGTATGGCTGGTTGAAGGTTGTCAAGTTTCAGTGGGGGAAATGCAAAACGGCCTTGGAGGACATGTGCAACAGGAGCTTGAACTGGCTGGCAGACAACAACAAGATGATGTGAAAGTGATAGGAAAACGAATGTTGTAATTCTTAGTAATAATATTACTATTCTTCACCAGAATGATAGGGAGTGGGATAGCTTGATTTTGGGTTTGGACATAGCTTGGCACAACATCGAGGGTCAAAAAGCCTGTACTGGCTGTACTATTCTATGTTTTAAGATTGGTTTCACTTTCTATGGAATGACTGCAACTCTTCTGGGACATCTCCTCAGCAATCTTGATGGAAGCTGAAGCATCAGCTATCACATTTGGATCAACAGTGAAGTTGGCTACCATTTCCATGATGGGTTCCAAGCTCTATACAATGCATTAATGTTCCCCCTGTCCTGTCAAGAATACTTTTTACATATGAAACTTAGCTGTTTGCTGGTGGCCTTTGAGAACACTGTCAAACAATGTCTTGATTAAAAATTCTTGCTCTTGTTTTTAAATCTCTTTTCTGGCCCTCACCCCACCCCCATGTCAATAATCTCCTACAGCCCACAATCTTTTCAGACATCATTGCTCATGAAATTTGGCCTCTTGAATATCCCCGATTTTAGTCGCTCCATCATTAGTGATTGCACCTTCTGTTGCCTAGGCCCTAATAGGCTCTGCAGTTCTTTGCCTCTTTATTTCTTATTACTCTTTTAAGAAACTGCTTAAAACCTACTTTGTTGACCAAATTTTGACATCAGACTTAATACCTTCTTACAAAGATTGGTCTCAGACTTTGTTTTATAATACTCCTGTGAAACATCTTAAGATTCTTCTGCTGTTAAAGGCACTATATTATACTTAGTATTCGTGGATGCATTCATCACATTTCGACTTAAAAATTGTAATTGTGGGTCTATAATTAGCATATATCCTTGATTTGAGTGGCTCCTTCTTGTTTCTGATGAAAGCATATTCTCTCATTTATAGGCTCTCTTTAAAAATCACCTTAGATAGAGACACACCTCTTTCTACCAGAAACAGGCAACCAGCTGTGGACACTCACCCACACAACTGTTACTAACCATGACTAAAATTAGATACATGCTCATTCATTTCATTAAGTGCATATGTGCTTTGCAGAGTGATTTTTGAAAGTTCATTCCTATGTTGCCAATAATTAATGAATTATAACTAATGACAGACTGTAGATAATATAACTAACCAGCTTAGAAAGGTAAAAGCCCTAAGCTTTCTCCTCAACAATGCCCCAATTATTCCTGTACACTGTACAACTAAAATATACATGTGAGCAATAGTGAATAAAAGTGAAAGGGCGAATAAAAAAGGGTGAATGTGAGAGAAAGAGGGAAAGAGACAGAGAATATGGTCCTGAAATTTCCATAGTTACCCTGGGATAACATTGATTGTATCCTCCAACACTGACCTTGCTGGAGTTTGCACTGTCAGTCCTTTCTTTTTCCAAGGGTATATTCAATTATTTGTTAAACACTTCAAGAAGTTTCCATTGGTAAGTAACTATTTATGCTATTTCTCC
Source organism: Sphyrna mokarran (assembly GCA_024679065.1). Classification (NCBI taxonomy): domain Eukaryota; kingdom Metazoa; phylum Chordata; class Chondrichthyes; order Carcharhiniformes; family Carcharhinidae; genus Sphyrna; species Sphyrna mokarran. The sequence continues at coordinate 99,966,156 of JAGIQG010000007.1, forward strand.
TACGGTTCTGCCAATCTTCTGCCCAGGTTATGGTAAAAGGTAAGGAGGAATGCTCAACTAAATTTCAACTAAATGAGGGCATTAAAGACTATATAATTATTTAAATTAAATAAAGACTATAGTATCAATAGAACACCATTTCCTAAGAATGATTCTTCATTTTTGTTAGACTAGAAAAGTGCAAACTAAATGCTTAGGCAAAGTGGCATAAAACTTGTGCAGGTCCAAGGGCTGGCTAATTAAAAGCTATGTGAGCATGAGGTTTTTCGTCATAGAATCCCTATAGTGAAGGAGATAGCCATTTGGCTAATTCAGTCTACACTGATCCTCCGACAGTATCCTATCCTGGCCCTATCCCTGTAACTCCACAGATTTACCACACTAATCCCCTAACCTCCATATATTGAAACATTAAGGGACAATTTAGCATGGACAATCCACCTGACCTGCACATCTTTGGACTGTGGGAGGAAACTGGAACACCAAGAGGAAACCCATACAGACACGGGATGAATGCTTGTGTGAAGTTTGCACAGTTACTCAAGACTGGAGTTGAACCCAAATCCCTGATGCTATGAGACAGCAGTGATAGCCACTATGCCATCCTTTACTTCTTATCTTGATATACCTAACAAAAAAAATTGTCTAAAGACTTTACATTAAATGCAACGGTCTCACCTGTTGACACTGTCATTTGCAATCTGAATCCGACTATCAACCTGAAGAACAGTTTTATAATCCACGTAAGCTTGCCGATAACGCTCAAGGGATTCATATGCCATGGCCCTTCGCAAGAGAGGTTTCACGGAAAATGGCTGCAGCTCCAAAGCCCTAGTGAAATGAAAGTTAAACTAATTACAGTATTCACTGCACACAAGAAGGCCAACATTTCCATATCAGTGTTTATGTTCTACACAGGCCTTCTCCTACACGTGACTTCATTAACATACCTGTTTATTCATTTTTTCCCTCATGAATCCATTTAAAGCATTAATATTATTACTCGCCTCCCAATTCCTGCTTTCACCAAGAAAATCCAGCCCCGGGCTCCAAACTCTCTAGGACCGCCAAAATCTTGGAACTCATGATACGATTGTGCACGAATTTCTACGATTGTGCGAATCTCTACAGCAGTTTCCCTATTACCTAGCAAAAAAGGAATACTCTGTTCCACTCAGAGAAAACTGGGATAATGTATGAACACAGAGAGTCCAGTGAACTGCCATATTGGACAAGAATTATAGTAATTCTTGCCTTTATTTTTTCTTAAGTTCCAAACCACCCCTTTGGATCTCACAACTATCAGTGAGCTAGCTGCTATGCTGATCAGTACCCTGTACGAATTGTATGCTGGCCACCTATGGAATATGAAACTCATGTTGGGATTCTAGGTCACCCCAGCTCTGGCCTCTTCATAATAGTCGATTTCTAAACTGGCCCATGATGACTCCACCCTCAAGGCAATTCCAGAAACTTGGATACCACATAGCGTCCTGCAGAATTTCTGGCTCTCCCCCAAATCCTATCAGAGTTATGACAACCTGGCTCCTCTTGGGTCACTTTTTTATCGAGTCTCTTCTTCCAACAGAGCATCTTTATAAAACAGCAATCCCAACAACAACAAACGTCCCAATCATATCATAGGATCCCAAATTCTATGTATTAATGAAGTTTCTATTTGAATCTGATGGATGCCTCAGCTAAAAATATAACAGACTAGTTGAGTGGGTGCTAAGTGTAAAGACAGCAGAAGCAGACAGAAAGTTTTTGAGGTGATTTTAACTTTTGTTGCCCTTTTCCTACCAGGTGGGGTAGATTAAAATCATCTCCACAGGTGCAAATCAGTAAAGCTCCCAAAAACCCACAATGAGTATGAGATCTTTAGGACATTATTAACTTATACTTTGCTTTACATTGCTATTTTGTTTTGTGATTTTTAAAATCATTAGAATCTTAAATCCATATGTTAGCCTAAACACAAACAGCAATATGAAACAAAGGCAGTTAGTTTACATTTTCAATCAGCCAAATAGATAAAATTCTGTCTCTATTCTAGGCAGATACCCCAGCAGAGATTGAGGGAACCTATTAAAATTATGTTAATAATTTTGAGAATGCATGATTTGCTGCTATCTAGGTATAGCTAATAGCAAATGAAAATTTTCAAATTGTGTTTCACTTTTACCATGAGAAAATTTGCGTCAATTTTTAGAAAAAAATTATCCTTATCAGAATAAAAGCAAATGCTGAAAGAAGTATTTATCCTTTTTAAATACATCTTTATCCTCAGCAGAATAAATGCAACCATTAATGAAAAAATATCAAAATTTTGTACAAGTCAGAGGTTTAAATTTCTCATTGAGTAATTTTCTTTTAAAACCTGTTACGCATTGAATAAGTGTATTAAGAACTATATCAACAACCAATTTAAGATTATCTGTTGGGTGAACAATATAATTCATTTCCATTTGCAAGAGGCTACATATATTCATAAGCAGGAATTTGCCCTCTGCAGTCAAAAGGAGGGGATCCAGGCACTGCGCCTTTTTTGAAGTGAACATAAGCATGGGGGAATAATAGCTCCCGGGTGCATCCTCCATGCCAATGCATTGACGACAGTCAACTTGCCAAACAGTGGGCATCCTTTTCTCTGCAGTATAAATTGCTAATAACTTTGAAATTTGGCATTCTTGTCTTTGTCCTGATGAGTGTAAGAGGAAAAGTTTCAGCAACAGATCTTTTTTCAACAAGCAATTGTTTGTATACCTGACAGAGGTACAGCAAGGGACAAATTTGGAGTATCAACAACAAAAATTCAACTCACAGGTAAGTTAAGAACAGGCAAGTTATCTAATGAATTTCTCTGTAGTCAACACAAGATTCTGTCTGTCTATGTTCATTTCCAAGCATACTGATAATGCTCAAGTGAGACAGTCCCATGGTCAAGCGAGTGTTCAAGTAAGTTGAGATTGAACAGATTAGCTGCACAGTTACTAATCTTTGCTGTGCTTCATTTAAGGTCTGTAAATTTCTTTTTTTTTTACACTACGTGGTGAAATAACTTTGTCTACTCAGGCTTATAAAATGTCATGTATTTGAAGTATTAATCACTCACAAAAGTAATTTGCTCTCGATCATTTATCAAAATAAATAATTTATGTTCAAATGAGTTTTAAAATCAATATCAATGCTGATAATGAATGTTATTCTGATATTTCTCTGAAGGTAACAACTCTTGTTTTATCATTAATTTAAAAAGCATTTTAATCCATAAAAAGTATATTTTTCAATCATAGTCTTTTCACCTAGTATGAAGAAAAATATATTGGCCCACACTTCTACTGGCAAAATAATGGCAGATTTAACGGCATTTGTTATTAATATGTCGTCTCTACACTGGGGCCCATCACCTTTTATGGTTGCCAGGGTCCAAACTGCATGTTCACAGTTGAAGTTTTGAGTGCAACCATCTTAGGAAATAAGGCAGAGTATTGTGTTTCTGCTGATTTCCTATGCTGTGTTAGTCAATGCTCATACTGCTTCATATTTGAGTGAATAGTTCTCATCTCATTTGATATCACACAAGGACCAGGAGAATCCAGTAACATGTGACAAAGAGGAACTGATCTATAAACCGCAAATTGCCACAAGTTGCTCAATGATTTGTGGCACTTCTCAATTAGCTCCACAAAGTCAGCAGTTTGTTCTCACTTTCCTACTGTGTTTCAGGGAATTGTTGCGTTTATGTATTAATTGACAAGCAAACATCTCACAGAAAGCTAAGGACACTACATAACAGTGCAAGTAACTTCTTAATGAGATTATGTTCCTGTAATGCCACCTTCCTGTCTCAAAAGAGACCATTTTAATTGTGGAATCTCATTTCTGCATCTAATATTGTTATTAAATAATTTTTTAAAACGTTACCCTTCTCAGACTTTAAAATTCATTTTTCTTTCTCAATCAAATTTTTCTTTCCTTCTCTTTATTTCTCATTCTGTACCCAATTTGACTCTATTTCACTTGGTTTAATCACCACATTTCCTCTTTTGTTGTTTCTGTTTTTTTTCTCTCTCCTTAAATCTCATTGGCTAAATAAGACTGTTGATCTGGCCAGCAACTTACGGGGCAAAAACTTTTCAAACTGAGATTTGAAAGAAAACATCTCACTATTGAGGTATACCTTGAGATGATCTGCTCTGATAAATTTCAGGCCACCATTTTTAAAAATTTAAATATCTGAGATTGTTTTTCCCTCATATGTTAACTAGTGCTGGAGGCTGCATTGCTCTAGAGGAAGCCCACAATTCCTCAGGGATTAATGCTGTAACAAAGGAATTAGTATTAATAACAAAGGAAAATCCTGTGGTGCCACAGAAGGGCACAGCCATTGTTAAAGTTACTGTGCTGTTATCCCAGTACCAATCTAGCTGTGGGTTGATGATACTGCCATGAAAAGATTAGCAGGTTTACACAGTTCCACTCTTCCTGCAATACTGAAGTAAAGCAGGGCATTCACAGGCTGACAACAATCAAGATCCCTACCAATGGCGTGGGAGGGAGGGAAAGAGGAGCAGTTCTGAGATTTGACTGTCAAGCCCCCCAGCCAACTTTCCCTCCCAGAATTACCTGAAGACAGGTGACTGGCTAGAGGAATATATACAGGTCTGACGTCACAGATTCATTCACAGAATTGTTACAGCACAGAAGGAGCCATTTGACCTAGCTTACATTAATATGGTTCCTCAATTTCTTTTAGAGTTGTCCTCTTAGTTTATAGTGTTTCTCTGCATTCTTCCCCCAAAGTAAATCGCTTCAACTTTCATCTGCCCATTCCAACAACCTATGTGCTTTTGCACTTCTACACTATTCTCCTCTTAGTTCACAATATTTCCAAATTTTATTTAATCAACAAATTTTGAAATTGTGCCCTGTATACTAAGATCTAAGTCATTAACATATATCAGGAAGAGAAAATATCCCATCACTGATCCTGGGGAACTCCATCACAAAGCTTCCTCCAGTCCAAAAACATTCAGCACTAGTCTCTGTTTCCTCAATTCCATGAAACTATTGGTATGTGATACAAAACACACAACTCTTAGGCTGATTGGGTAACAAATTGTCCCTATATTGGTCTCTATATGTCATTAAGACGTTAGGATGGCAGCGCGGGCTCGTTGGGCCAAAGGGCCTGTTTCCCGTGCTGTGTTGTTCTTTGTTCTTTTGTTCTTTGGTTAACTGCTTTAAGTTTCAAGCTCACTTTATGAAAAAAGATCAATCTAAAGAAGGCATGGCACAGTTTCATACTGCATGATATACTGATCACTGCAAACCTGTCCTGTGCAGTGTCCAATGTTGCAGCAGCAGCAGATCAGGAATTGCTGTATTAGTCAGATTTTTTTCTCCATTGCAGTGTGTGCTAGCGTAGCATTTTGTTTATAAGCAACCAGTAATAACAGCATTTCATTAGTTTCCTTACGTAAAAGCAATTTATTTCCATAAGCTGGATTTTAAAATAATTCTGAATTAAAAACATGTAAAGATGTTTTCCTTGACTACACAGACTATGTGAACTATGAGAAGCTTCTCCAAAACAAACATTCTGAAATTAAATGCAACATGAAATAAAAGATTTTGTACGAGCCTTTTACTACAAAAATAATTTCTTGTTTGTCTCCTGAAAGCACTTCACTGCATAATACATCATGTTTAAGCTCATGCCAGACTTTCAAAATGATTTTCTTTTAGAAGGCTGTTGTTTGCAAACAGTAAATCATGGTGCATAATACAGAGGGGACACAGATATAAATTCTACATGACACCAGACCTTGTAACATAACTTTCATTTTCAAGTACTGAAGCATCAATATTAGGTTAGAATTATATGCGGATGTGAAACTAACATGAATAACCACAAATTTAAAACAAGTTATATCTTGACAATTATATTGCTGCACCTGCTCTTATCCACACGATCTACAAAGTCAAAAAATTGTGCCATGCATCTAATATAGGAAAAGGGAAGCCAAGATACTGAGGGAAAGGTTAGGAGGGTTATCCAATAGTCTGATCAAATTCATTGAAATGGGGTTTTGGGGAGGAAAGCTGGCAGCAGGGGAGGCAGGTTTGTGCAGATGAGTTAGTTCTCCCAAAATTGATGCCAGGTCAGGGTTTATAGTCCTGCCCTCTCGGTTTATATAGGGGGGGAGGGATAGAAAGCAACCTTTGCATCTATGTGGTAAGTAATTAGATGATTAAGAAACCAATTAAGAACTATTTTAACATTGAGTTCTGGATTTCCCATCAGCTTGCCTGGGCACCAAGGTGAATACAGAGCAGGGATAGCTTTTTCAGTGAAACTGACATCAGTGAAAATGAATCATTCCAGACATGGCCAGGTCAGAGCCTGCTGTTAAAAGCACTTCTCCAGGACTGCTATTGCTACTTGACAGGTAATTGTCAACTTTTTGGAAGGTATTTCATCTGTCCAGTATTTAATTTATCTTCAGCTGGACTTCCCTACTGCTTATTTCAATATAGCCTGAGAGCAGCTATTGTAGCTGGACCTTACATCTCTGATGAAAAGGAGCAGCAGAAGCAACACCATCAGCGTCAACACCAGCAGCAGCATGAGCAAGTCCAATGACAATTACCTTCTCTTTAGCTGAGTCCCCCTCTACAGGGCAGAAAGAGTAGACGTGAAGATCCAGTCAAGAGGCAGGACCCCCAAACGACAGAAGATCAGATCTCTCAAGCTCGCTTTATGAAAAAAAAGTCAATCTAAAGAAGGCATGGCACAGTTTCATACTGCACGATATACTGATCACTGCAAACCTGTCTTGTGCAGCTGTGTCTCAGAAGATTCAGTCTCTTCTCAGATCCCAAATTCTCTTGATGCATTGTCTCCAGATTGGAGCAACCACACTCTGTTCATTTCCTCATTCACTTCCATCCATGCCTGTTTAGCTGGAGCGACTATCTGGGGAGAGCTCACGTCAATGCAGTTCCTGAAGTCCTGCTACAGAACCTTAAGGTAAGAATCAGCCTTCCCAGGTTATCCTCTTCATTTCTGTGGATACTGCAGCCTCAAAAATTCATGTGTTTTACTTAGAATTCCTTCCTAAAATAAACAACCTCAAGCATATTTTAGGCTTCTTATTTGCATATGCAAAGGTCCAAACTCTTGCCCCAGGATGGGTAGAGGAAGCCTGTTGTTTATTTTTATCCATTATGGGGGTTGGCCCACTTCTGCTCAGAAGTGCATGCACTCATTCTGTTTTGGGGCCTGAATAGGCTGTGCAGTGGCTGAAAATGTGCGACATGATTCAATTTAGTTGCCAATGTGCTGGAAGACAGTAAGACAGTATAGGTCAAAAATGAGAGGTGACGTTTGAGAAAGGGAACATTAAGCAGAATATTAGATAAGTTATGGCTTTGGGAGGATGGGAGATAGGTGACATGACATCTTTTCATTATATGTACCTAGATATTTTTATTCCTTATCCCCAGTGAATCCTCTAATTTGGATTCTCATCTATGATTCTTACATCTAAAATAAACTACATCTATCAACATTCAGTCAAGTTGTTTAATTTATCTACCTTTTATAATTTTCTGTCCCCTTTTTCACATTTCTTGAAAAACCAAAAAAAATTTTTGTATATCATGTATTTCTGGTTCCACAGCATTACCCGAGAAACACTGTTTGTTACCACCTGCCAATCTCCCTTTTATCCTGACTTCCTAAATCCGAACTCCCAATTCCTCAGGAATGTGTATTGTAGAACCAGCAATATCCATAATTCCTTCAAAATTGGGTTATTTATGAAGAAGAGCAGAAAAATCTCATCTATCTATTGCCTCAGTGGCTATCAAATAATTAATTAGATAAATCTGCCTTTCAGAAAACCATGCTGTCTCTCCCTCATGATTTTACTACTTTCTCTGTTGCTCATGATGGATTCTTGAAATGTTCCCATTAATGGCATTAAACTCACTAATGTATTAGTTGCTTGATTTATTTCAACTTAAATTTATATTGGGCCTTTAACATAGTAAATGTTGCAAAGCACTTCACAGCAGCAGTATGAAATATAAATATTTAGGTCACGTGACCAAAAGCTTGGTGAAAAGTAGTAAATATGAAGGAAATGTCTGAATGGAAGCAGCTACCAAAGATGTTACAGAAAGAGAGAAGAGCAAGGCCATGCAGGAATTTGAAAACAAGGATGGGAATATTGAAATTGAGGTATTTTTGGATCAGAAGACCAGTGAGTACAGGAGTGATGGGTACATTAAGATTTGACAGGAGTTAGGATGTAGGCAGCAGAGTTTTGGATGAGCTCAAGTTTACACAGAGTGGAAGACTGAATGCTGGCCAGGATAGCAACTAGTCTAGAGCTAATAAAGGAACCGATGAACACAGACGAGGTGGAACTAAGGTGAAGCTGGACATTGTTATGGATGTCAAAGCAGCTGAACTTGGTGTCAGATAGACATGGTCTGAAATTCATCTTGGGGTCAAATATTACGCTGATGTTGCAAAAAGTCAGATTCATCCTCAAACAATTTGATTCTATGGTTCCTTCTTGTTTTACAGATAAAGGTGCAACATTTTCTACTTCAAATTCTCAGGTTGTGTCAACAAAGCAAAAAAGCTTTGGATAATTATAGCTTATGCACATCCAAAGTCCTTCCCTTTTTTTGAAAAAAGAAAAGTTCATGCGCAAGTGTTTTTGATCTTCATTTGTGCTTTACTTTTGTGACAGGAAATTATTCGTTAAAATGGCGAGTGACAGGAAAAAAAAACCTGATTCAGCAGCATATAAGCAGCAGTAACATTGTTCTAAATGAGGAAGCTGTCTCTATGGTCAGCTCAATAAATTGGAATTAGTTCTCTGAATCCGTAAAAAAAAGCAACCCCCAACCAGTAACATGCAGCTCCTTTAGAGCCAAGGACAAATAGGATCTAACCATGCTCTTGGTGAGTCTGACATATCTTGGTGTTTAAGTTAACATTCTCAGCCATCATGCAAAAGTGTATTGTATCTAATAAATTGACTGCAGAATTCCAAACCTTGGTGCAAATGAGAAACTATTAAATTTACTGTACATATCTATTAAGGAGCTATCCATGCAAAGTACATTTACCTGTATTGTCTATATGGTGTTATTTATTAAATTTAGTGCACAAGGCTGAAATGATGTTGCTATAGCTGCAGTGTGCTCAATTGAGTCTTTAACATAAAAAACAATTGTGCAAGTTCATACTGTTTCAACACTACCTTAAATTTCCACTTTTAATACCATGCGTTGCTCATTGAACAAAAATGTAGAATGGTGAACTACTCCCAGTGAGTCACACTGTTGATACTGTTGGTGCTGGGGACAAATTATTTTTCAATTTTACAAACTACTGCTTCATTGCAGAGCTTTGTGCAAGGCAAGCACATATGGGAAACTTGTGTGTGGATGTCACTGCACATAAATCTGGCTATAAGATTTCCTGTCCATTCATTTTAAAATTAAACATAATTTACCCCTATGAATGAATCCATTCCCTTTAAACCAGCATTTTGCTGGAGTACAGCAACAAATAGTGCCATGTAGTTTTTACATTTGATGCATTGCTATACTAACCTGAAAACATAATTCAATCCCTGACAAAACCCTTACCTAGTACAATCCTTAATGCATTCAGTGCAATTTCCATCCTTCAGATAGCATGCTGCTCGATTTGAGTGCAAGATGCTCAGTTCTGCTGGGCTGTCCACCCCTTATTAAAAAAAACACAGTAGCATTTATTTACCATCTTATTTCTCCTTCTTGAAAATTTATTACATGCCAGTAATCTATTTCACAGTGAGAGCCATCTTACTTTAATCTAATTCTGCTCTCACCCATTTTCTATTGTCTGAACTTTCAGATATTGATAAGGAATGGGAGTTTGGATTAGGACAGTTTTCTCTCCCTTGTCCAAGGATACTGATACCACCAAGAGCAATATCACTGCTGTCTAGTATTGATGATAGATTGAATCTAGCAGCAATTATAATTCTAAGGCTTAAGAATCTTATAATTTGTAGATTTAAATGTAGAAAAAAAATGAAAGGGAATTGTGACCTATTCTGCAGTTTGCTTGGCCGTATCCCTAGGTAATTTGATTGCTGGGTATCAAAGGAAGACTTGCATTGTTTTACTGAGAATGTGCAAAGAATTTACAATTGGAAAAAATGGCAACAGTCACTGAATTAAAAATGAATAGTCTCTTAAGTTTCCCCAATTTGTAAACAGTTAGGTTTGCATTTCTATCTTAATGCAAGGTTAAGGTGTTTCACATTGCTATGAGCAGAGGAAGCCATTTTAAGATTAGGTTACAGGCTTCCCTACAAAACAATGAATATCACAGGCAGCAGAAGTCTTTGAGATCAGCAGAGAGAAGAGGCTGCTTAGCTTTGCAAGTTACCAAAGCTAGCTGTGGAAGGGAGACAGTCTCTGGTCGAAGACGCATATCCTGCAATCTTTTATGGATTTCAGCTTTGTTCTGGCATACCTAGGGGGAAGAATATGCATTGGAATAAGCTTTACGGCTGGTGGTAGATTGAAGGAACTTTAAGAATACAGAGAAAAATATCAACAAAACTGGGATATGCTGGAACCTACTGTGGTCTGTTTGCTGTAATTCCATGGAGAGTGCAATGTGTGATACATATAAAAGGGAAATATTTCTCTCTGTAATTTTTAAGCATAAGTTACAAAAAGAAATTGTTTCATCAAAAGTGTTTTAGTCAGTTGTTACAGTAAAAGTTTTAGAATGTGATTTCACAATGTGTCATTCTTTTAGCTATAAGTGAAAGCTCAAATTTGTTTTAAAAGGACTCTTTAGAGATTGTAACATAATATATTTAACTACTGAGTATCTGGGTGGTGCTGAGGTCAGGAAAGGCAACTCATGATAACTCTGCTTTGGGAAACCATATAAAAAGGAAAAATAAATCAAAAAATATATTTAGTTATCTTCTCCAGTTCTTTAGATGTCCCTTGCACCTTTAAGAAAGCTGATGGGCAATATTTCTATCCCTCTTTCAATAGTACTGCAGAATCATTAGGTGTGACAGGCATTGCCAAAAAGTGACTCCCCAGAAATTCATCACACAATTGTCTGGAGGAGTGGGGGGTGGTGGCAGTATTTTTGTTCACAGTATGTGACATAGGAGTTTAAATATATCAATGAGCTAGCCATGTTCATTACAGATATGTAATTCTTTTGTAACAAACGTGGCATGTAAACATACTTGCATATGAACATGCAAATTAGAATCAGAATAAGCCACTCAGCCCTTTGGGTTCAGCTGAACCATTCAATAAGATCACAGCTAATCTGATTATCATCACTACCCCACATTTATGTCTCCCTCCATAACCTTTCACCCCCTTGTTAACCATTAAGCTATCTAATTCTGCCTTAAAAATATCAATAGACTCTCAAAACACACGTCCCTCAAAGAAAAATAAATTCTTCATCCCTCATTTTAAATGAGCAACCTCTTATTTTTAAACAGTGGCCCCTAGTTGTAGATTCTCCCACAATTTGTAAACAGATTTGCATTTCTATCTTCATGCAAGGTTACCAATGTGTGTCCAATCTTAATACTTTGTATTACATTTAGGTAATAAGAAGTCTCACAACACCAAGTTAAATCCAACCAGTTTATTTGATAATAAAGCTTTTGGGGTTTGCCCCTTTGTACTGAATAGCCTCTTGCTATTCAATTAAATAGCAGGTTAGCCGTAAAGACTTGCATTCTAATCAGTATTCTCTAAACTGTGTGTGCCTTTTATATGCTCTGTTTGAGACCAGAACTCTCCACTCACCTGACGAAGGGGCAAACCCTAAAAGCTTGTCGGTTTACTATCAAATAAACTGGCTGGACTTTAACCTGGTGTTGTGAGACTTCTTACTATGTTTACCCCAGTCCAATGCCGGCATCTCCACACCATTACATTTAGGTCTTTTCAACAAGGTGGTGATTGATTGGTTAGCTGCAGATACTGCTAACTTCTTTTACTTTTCAACTCAGATGCTAAAGTCAACTCTTACCTTACGTGAATAGCAACTAATTCGTTACAGAACAAATATTACATTTAGGACCATATTTTTCAGATCTTAATTGTTTTTGTCTTTTACGTAGTCTTGAAGCACTACATTTATATTTGCACAACTTAACACCTGGAACAAAGGCCCCACTGTCACTTGTATTTCATAACAGTTTGATTTCATAGTAATTCTTTGTAGCTGATGGGCTGTTTTTTCCATAAAGTACAAAGGATATGTCATGGCCAGCAACGAGATACAATAAATATTTCTACCAATGAATTATGATCTGCATTAAGAGTAAGTCTACTGATCAGACCTTTTAATTAGCATCCCTATTCTATTTACATCATATTTATAAATCAGAATTTTAAAACAGATTAATGATTTTATCACACCATAAGCATGGTGACATTTTAGACCCAAGTTCCTGTATCAATTCTCATACACAGAGGATAGTTTATATATGTACACAAACAGTGTATAACAGTCAACATGTTAGAAGGCCTTACCTAATTCAATGAGTTCTGTAATGGCTTTTGTGTATTTGAACGCTGCATCTCCAAATTGCCCATTCTTGAACAACTCATTTCCTTCACTCTTAAGCATTGCTACAGCAGGGGGCAGGGCCCATGTGTTGTTCTTTCCTTTCTCTGTCTCTGAAGTTGACCCAGGTGGAAACATCTGACTGGAGTCAATTCTGGGAGGATCTTGACTTTTACTTGCCATGGGAATTGTAGCATTCTTGACATTTTCACCTTTAGTTTCATGCCCACATTTATTTGTTTCAGTTTTCTTCAGTGTTGTTGAATTACTGTCACTGTCCTTTTTAGTGTTTTTTTGGGCTGCTGCACTGCCGGTATCCTTTCCTTTAGTTCGGTTCTTTTCATTAATCTCACATTCTCGTTTGTGTGAATGCTTTTTCTGTGAATTCCCCATTACAGCTTTGGCTTTTGATGTCCTTCCACCCACCGGCTTGTTAGACTCTGTAAGGAAGTCCACATATTACAAGCTAAATTGCATCAGTGGAAAGAACTATTGCAGTCTAAGAAGGGGGAGGTAAAGGAATTACATTAAAAGCTGAGTGTGGCAACAACATAACATTTTGTAATGAAAACAACAGCAGAAATATGAAAACTTCAGCAACATTTACACTCAGTTAATCTGTGAAAGGAGGACATGAATAGAGTCACATTTCATTAAATAGCAAAGCAGTACTTCCCCTTTATCAGCACAGGCAGTCAGCAATTTGCTTTACAAATACTGAGTCAACTGAGCACATTATATAAAAAAAACCTTCAAGTTAACCCTAAGAGGAGGAAAGTGCTTCAACAACCTCTGAAAGATCTTTGGCTTATACATTATTTAGTATGTTAACCCTTTAGTTACTAAAAAGTTTTTTGTCTCTATAACATCCGTAAAAAAAAAATTCAATTTAATCTCATAGAGTTATTATGGCATAGCCTGAGGCTATTCAGCTTATCATGGTCAGAATCCTATTGATATGCCAACTTGTGAATTTATCATGCAACACATAATTTCATAACAAAATCAAGGTCTTTTTCCAATCTCGTGAGAGGGTTATGAAATCTCAGGATTTTTCAAATGCAGTCCAATTCTGGAGTGATTTCTCATAGTGCATCTGCCTATGCATAGCATAATTACAAAAGGGATACTATAAGCTCGCCAATTAAGAAAGCTGCAACAAAGCAAATCTCCATTCTTACGGCTTCTCTCAACCTGTCCCTCTCTTAGCTCCCCCATTACTGCCCAAGTGTTGTTCATCACTTACTCCCAAGGAAATCCAACTCTACCAAATATTTAAATCATATTCCCATGTCTGAAAGATTTTTCCTGCTCTCTCCCATTTCCTATTGATACAAGGTAGTCAGTTACCTGGTTCTAAATCATGGACGGCACAGTTGTTAACACTGTAACCAAGGACCTAGGTTCAAACCCATCCTTGGGTGATTGTGTGAAATTTGCATGGATGCTCTGATTTCCTCTCTCAGTCCAAAGATGTGCAGGTTAGATTGATTAGCCATGCTAAATTGCCCCTCAGTATCAGGGGAATTTGCAGGATAAATAAATTAGGTTACAGGGATAGATGGGATAGTTGCAAGCTCAGTGGGCTAAATGGCCTCCTTCTGCACTGTAGGGATTCTATGATTCTACACTCCAGCACTCTCCCCATGCCTCTAGAGTCTAGAAATCCTTCTATTTCCCTAATAAACATATTCAATGATTTGGCCTTCTTGGCGTTCTATAATAGAGAATTCTACAGGTTCAACACCTACTGAGTGGAGACATTTCTTCTCATTCTAGTCTGAAATGCCTATCCCATATACTGAAACTGTGACCCTGCAGCCAGGGGAAACAACATTCATGCACGTACTTTGTCCAGCCTTGTCAGAATTTTAGACATTTCAATCAGATCCCTTCTCATTCTTCTAAATTACAATGAATACATGTCCTGAAAACCCAATCTTTCCTCATAGGACAATCCTGATGTCCCAGAAATCAGTCTTGGTGAACCTTCATTGCAGTCTCTCTTTGTTAAGTACATCCTTTTTTTAGATAAGGAAACAAAAACTACAATACTCCAGATGTAGTTTCAATAAATCCCTGTACAGTTGCAGTAACATCCTTACTTCTGTCGTCAAGTCTTCTTGTAATGAAGATCAACATATTATTTGACTACCTAATTGCTTAAACCTGCATGCTTGCTTTTAATGACTGGGTACTGGGACATCGAGTTCCCTTTGTACATCAACATATCCTAATCTATCACCATTTAAATAATACTTTGCTATTCAGTTTCTTCATCCGAAGTGGATAACTTCACATTTTATCCATCTTGTACTGTACCTACCATGTATTTGCCTATTCACTCAACCTTTCTAAATCACCTTGAAGCCTCTTAACATCCTCCTCACCACTCGTATTCCTATCAAGTTTTTTGTCATCAGCAAATTTAGACATGTTATTTTTGGTTCCCTCATCCAAATCACTGATGTATATTGTGAATTTCTGGGGCTCAAGCATTCATGCTACTTTGAAAAATTTCCATTTATTCCTACTTTCTGTTTCCTATGTGCTAACAAATTCTCAATTCATGAAAATATATTATCTAACACCATGTGTCTTAATTTTGCTCACTAACCTCTTTTATTAATTTTCTGGAAATCCAAAATATACCACATCTACTAGTTTAGCCTTACCTATTCTAGTTACGCCTTCACAAAACTCTTGTAGGTTTATTAAACAGGATTTCCCTTCCTAAATCCATGTTGATTTTGTCTAATCCCATTGATATTTTCAAAGTGTTCTGTCATCACATTCTTTATAATAGAATCTAGCATTTTCCCTACTGCTGATATTAGGCTACCTAGTCCATAATTTCCTATTTCTCCATCCCTTCTATTTTCAATTGCAAGATTACATTTTCTACTCTCCAATCTGCTGGGACTGTTGCAGAATGTACAGAATTTTGGAATATGACGACAAACACATCTGCAATTTTATGGCCATTTCCTAGACCCACAGGAAATCAACTTTTAGTCCCATTAATTTCTCCAACACCACATTTTTAGTAATATTAATTTCCCTCAACTCCATTTTCTCATTAGACCTTTGATTTATTCGCATTTCCAGGAAGTTGCTGGTGTCTTTTTCTGTGCAGACAGTTATTTAATTGCTATTGTTATTTAAGTTGTTACTTAATTACTCTGCTATTTCCTTGTTCTCTATTACAAATTCTCCTGTTTCAACCTACAAGGAACCTACTTTTATGTTATTTGTAAGTTTACTCTCATACTCTATTTTTCCCCTCCTAATCAATCTTTTAATCCCCTTTGCTGAACACTGGGCATCTCCCAAACCTCAGGCTTGCTATTTTCTTCAGCAACTTTATATGACTCCTTTTTGGATTTAACGCCATCCTTCATTTATTTTGTAAGCCATGGTTGGACTTGTTTTCTTTTTGTGTTTTTATCATAAAAGAACATACAACTGTTGTGAGGCATATATTAGTTCCTTAAATATTACCCCCCATTCCACTTTCATGCCTTTTAGTGAAGTTCTCTAATCTATCTCAGCTGTCTCGTGCCTCATTACTTTGCATTTTCTTTCATTTAGATTTAGGACCCTAGTTTCAGATTGGACATCTTCACTTTCCATCTTGATGAAGAATTCTATCATGCTACAGTCACTGCTCCCTAAAGAAAACTACAGATCAACATTATTAATTAACCCCATTTCAATGGATAGTACCAAATCAAGAATAGTGCATTTCCTAGTTAATTCCTCAACATATCGGTCTAAAAAAACCATCTCATACACATTCCAGAAATTCATCTATCACAGTATTGTTGCAAGCTTGAGCTGCTCAATCTATATGTAGATTAAAGTCACCCATGATTAATGTAGCACCATTATTAGATGCCTCTCCAATTTCCTGTTTAATACCATCCTTTATCTCACCATAGCAATTTAGAGGCCTACAGACAACTCTCACAATCTTTTCCGTCCCTTGTTGCTTCTCAATTCCACCCAGACTGATTCTATATTGAGATTTTCTGTGCCAATATCCTCTCTCACTTTGCACTGATTTTATCTTTAACACCACCAACCCAGCTCCTTTCCCTTTTTGTCTGTTTTTCCTAAGTATTAGTTCTTGGATATTCATTTCCCAGCCTTGGCTACCCTGCAGCCATGTCTCCATAACCACAATGTAGAGATGCTGGCATTGGACTGGGGTAAACACAGTAAGAAGTCTGCAACACCAGTTTTAAATCCAACCGATTTATTTGATAGTAAATTCACAAGCTTTTGGCTTTATAGCCTTTGTCAGATGAATGTGGTATTCTGGTCTCCAAAAGCATGGAAACTAGAACACCTCATTCGCCTGACAAAGGCTATAAAGCCGAAAGCCTGCGAGTTTACTATCAAATAAATCGGTTGGATTTAAAACTGGTGTTGCAGACTTCTTACTGTCCATAATCACAATCATATGATGCCCATGTATATCAATTTGCACTTTTAATTAATCTACCTTATTGTGAATGTTTAGTGCATTCAGATATATGCTTTCAACTTTGTAGCGATTTGGTACAGATGAGTGAATTGTTAGACCATTCAAAGAGCCTTTAATGAATCAATCACATTGCTGTAGGCCAGGCTAGGTAAGGATGGCAGATTTCTTTCCCAAAAGACATAGTGAACCAAATGTGTTTTTCTGATAATGGAATATATAGCTTCATGGTCATCATTTATTTAGGTTTTAACTGAAAATTTATTAAATAAAATTAAATTCCGCCAGCTGCCAAAATGGGATTTGGAACTCGCATTTCCAGACCATTAGTCTGGGCCTCTGCCTTGCTAGCCAGTGACATCACCAGTAGAGCACCACATCCCCTGAACTTTTCCAGCTCAACGGGAAATCCCTAAACTATTTTAGCTGCAATGGAAACCTTTGCACTCCTCTGGAAGCGCTGAAAACCTCTGGATCCCAGAATTCAACTGAGGACCCCTGATTCAGTCTGGAAAATTGCTGCCAACACGACAGAGAAAAAACACTTGGCAGCAACCTTCCAGCGTTCATTGAGATCTCCTTGCAGTTCTTCTCTAGATTGAATGACAAAGATAGGAGACACTTTTCTCAAGGGAGAACAAGAAGTGACTCACATACCAAAGAAGCCTGGAAGGAGTTAGAAAAAATTCAGTAGCAGTAATATCCACCTGACTGCAAGATGCACAATATCTTCATGAATAGTCAGATCTCGCAGAGCAGTGAGTGGCGGTCAGAGATACATGCATATGTGCAAGCCATCACCTTGGCCATGGGCTCAACATAGCAATGACATGACAAGAGGAGCATCTGGACTCTCCTCCAGTTGCTTCTTGAGTAGCAGAACAATGGGAGGAAAAATATGCCTTGTAAGGGAAGAGGAGTATTTGCCAGTCACATTAGGAGGCTCTTCTCAGGGTGCTAATTGTGGACAGTGGCCCGTCCATCTATCTGCCGATGATCCCAGCACCTCAAGTAGCTATAGTAACAGAAAATCCTACACCCCTGCAGGAGCCTTTCAGCATACTGGGACCTTCTAAGTCATCCTACAAGGCATCCTTCTAAAGGGCATCCTTCTATGTCATCCTACAAGGCAACATAATCAGCAACTACCTCCCTTCCAGCTGTAATTGAAGAGGTTGCACTTCATAGGAGCTGAGAACAATGTCAAAAAAACAGCATCACGAAGCAGCAGGAAGGCAGCAATGCCAAGACTTTGTGTGTGATAAAGACAGATAGTCTAGTTCAATAAATAACTATCAAATTTATGGTTCTGCTACTCAAGAAGCAACTGGAGGAGAGTCCAGATGCTCCTCTTGTCATGTCATTGCTATGTTGAGCCCATGGCCAAGGTGATGGCATCTGCATGATTGCTGTGTGGTCACAGACCCGTTGAACATTGATCAAATGGAAACCTGTCCTGCTTATTAAGGTCACAAACTGATCTGTAAACACTTTGATGACCACATCCAATCAATTACACCTCGCACTCCATGAGTCATTCATGGAGTGAATACTGCCTTCTCACATGTAACCTGTATTTATCCACCATGAGTTGTTCCTATGTGTAGGGGCAGGCCAAGTATGCTAATGTCAAGTTTCGGCAGTGCACATGAAGGGGCTGGGCACCAAGCAATGATGAGTGATATGGTGAAGGTAGGGTGGAGTTTTTATTACACAGGCATTGCTAGGGCGCAGGAAGCAGGTGTGAATTTATGTGTCATGAGTCTCTCTCTCGCATGTTTCTCAATGCTCCTAGCCTGTGTAACAGAAGGATTTATCATCATATCTTGCCTGTTCTGCCCTTCCATCGATATTCTCATCAAATGGGGAGTGCCAATCATCTATACAAATAGACAACAATAATATGCAAAATCCTCCCTGGAACAAACTGTAGCACTCATGGATGGCTTTGTAACATTTCTTGGCAGAAGTGCGAGGGCTCCTAGTTTGACGTCCGCAATCATGTTTGGAGTGGGTAATCTTGTCCCTAGGGATCAGTCCCTGAAGCTGCACGGGGCAGGCTAAATTAGCGTCGATACCTGGAACTGTCGAATTATGTATATGTCCTGACTGCTCATAGAAAACCTAGCAAGCAGCTGCATGATTGCTGTGTGGTCACAGACCCGTTGAACATTGATCAAATGGAAACCTGTCCTGCTTATTAAGGTCACAAACTGATCTGTAAACACTTTGATGACCACATCCAATCAATTACACCTCGCACTTATGGAAATGTTGCAGTGGCACCGAAGCTAATGGACTACTTGACTACTCTTTCTGTTGTTATCATAGAATCATAGAAACCTTACAGTGCAGAAAGGGGCCATTTGGCCCATCTAGTCTGCAATGACCACAATTCCAACCAGTCCCTATCTTCATATCCCTACATATTTACATGCTAATCCCTCTAACCTACACATCTCAGAACTCTAAGAGGCAATTTTAGCTTGGCCAATCAACCTAACCCACATAGAACATAGAACATTACAGCGCAGTACAGGCCCTTCGGCCCTCGATGTTGCGCCGGCCAGTGGACCCTCTAACCTAAACTATTCCAATATCATCCATATGCCTATCCACCGAACATTTGAATACCCCCAAAGTAGGCGAGTCCACAACTGCTGCAGGCAGGGCATTCCACGCCCTCACCACCCTCTGTGTGAAGAACCTGCCTCTGACATCCGTCCTATAACTACCACCTCTTAATTTAAAGTTATGTCCCCTCGTGTTGGTCATCACCATCCGAGGAAAAAGGCTCTCACTATCCACCCTATCCAATCCCTTGATCATCTTATACGCCTCAATTAGGTCACCGCGTAACCTTCTTCTCTCTAATGAAAATAACCTCAGGTCCCTCAGCCTTTCCTCATAAGGCCTTCCCACCATACCAGGCAACATCCTGGTAAACCTCCTCTGCACCCTTTCCAATGCTTCCACATCTTTCTTATAATGCGGCGACCAGAACTGTACGCAATACTCCAAGTGCGGCCGCACCAGAGTTTTGTACAGTTGTAACATAACCTCACGGCTCCTAAATTCAATCCCTCTACCAATAAAAGCTAACACACCGTACGCCTTCTTAACAACTTTATCAACCTGGGTGCCAACTTTCAAAGAGCTATGTACTTGTACCCCAAGATCCCTCTGCTCGACAACACTATTAAGGGTCCTTCCATTAGCCCTATATTTCATATGCCTGTTATTCCTACCAAAGTGAATCACCTCACACTTATCCGTATTGAATTCCATTTGCCACCTCATGGCCCAGCTCTGCAACCTATCTATGTCCCTCTGCAAACTGTAACATCCATCCTCGCTGTCTACAACTCCCCCCACTTTGGTATCGTCAGCAAATTTACTAATCCAACCCTCTACACCCTCATCTAGGTCATTTATAAAAATGACAAACAGCAGTGGCCCTAAAACAGATCCTTGAGGTACACCACTTGTAACTGCACTCCAGGTTGAATATTTCCCATCAACCACCACCCTCTGTCTTCTATCAGCTAGCCAATTCCTAATCCAAACTACTAAATCACCTTCAATCCCATGCATCTGCACTTTCTGCAGTAGCCTACCATGGGGAACCTTATCAAACGCTTTGCTAAAATCCATATACACTACATCAACTGCCTTACCCTTATCTACCTCTTTGGTCACCTCCTCAAAAAACTCAATAAGGTTTGTGAGGCACGACCTACCCTTCACAAAACCGTGCTGACTATCCCTAATCAATTTATTCCTCTCTAGATGCTTATAAATCCTATCCCTTATAATTCTTTCCAAGACCTTGCCCACAACAGAAGTCAGGCTCACCGGTCTATAATTTCCAGGATGGTCCCTACTCCCCTTTTTGAACAAAGGGACAATATTTGCCATCCTCCAGTCTTCCGGCACTATACCTGTAGCTAACGACAACATGAAGATCAAAGCCAAAAAGCATATCTTTGGACTGTGGGAGGAAACCAGCGCACCAGGTGTAAATCCTACACAGACACAAGGAGAATGTACAAATTCCACACAGACAGTGATTCAAGCTGGGAACTGAACCCAGCTTGTGAAGCAGCAGTGCTAACCACTGTGTTACTGTGCCATCCCATATTATGGTTGGTCGGTTTGGTAGCATACAAAGTCTCCAGCCTGCTTAAATAATTAATTCCTTAGTGTAGTAATAAGCTGCTGCCTGATAATATTCTGCATATTTTCCCTCTGAATCCCTGAAAGAAGGCAGAAATGTAGAAATTCAATGCAACGGTTTTACTCAGAGTCACCCAAGTACCAAGGATTGCAACTCATTCTTCAGGTCAGTATATGGGTCAGTGAGTACTGCTCTCTCTTGACAGTTTGTTTGAGCACTCAGATATCTAGAGGTAGCTTAAGCAAGCCTGGGAGACTTTGGGCTGCAGCCGGTCCTCTTTGCCTCTCTGCATCATTTTGCAGCTTACCTAGCTGGAGGCTGGCCTACTTACTGCAACTGCTGCTGCAGCATTGATGCCTCCTGTAACTGGTCCTCCCTCTTTCTGCGCCCGTCCATCTCCATACTAGGTCCAGGACTGGGTGGATGAGTGTCACAGCTGTTGATCACTCCCTTTGTTGTATGCTATTCTTGGAGGAAATTTCCCCTGCGATCCCAGCCTTATCATTCCTTTTTAACTCAGCAGCTAGGATATTCTGGTGTCTTACTGAGAGGCAATGACAACAATCTACTTCCTCAACTCCTCTGAACCTAACCACAGACTCCTGCCCATCTCTCAGACGCCTCTCCTCTCACTCTAGCAATGGTCACCTCTTCCTCTTTCTTGCAATGTAAAGTACAACAAAAGCCAACTCTAACATGCTTGACTTCCACAGGCAAGCCTGAAGCTTGGTCTTTAAATAATCAGAGATTGACAGTCTATGATCCCTGTGCTGGTCTAATTCTCACCTGAGTAGCATTTAAATAAGAATCAATTGCTTGCACAACTAGCACAATTGTCTTTTAGCTTCACTGAAGAAGCAGCACTGCCTTGGAGGCTCCCTGTCACTGGCTGCCCACCCCACCACCACCAATTCATCCTACTACATAACTTGATAGATTTACCATGGCTAATCCATCTAAGTGTTTACCCCAGTCCAACACCAGCATCTCCACTTCATAATCCATCTAACCCAGACATCTTTGGACACTAAGGGGCATTTATCATGGCCAACAGACCTAACCTGCATATCTTTGGACCGTGGGAGGAAACTGGAACACTCAGCGGAAACTCACACAGTCACAGGAAGAATGTGCAAACTTCACACAATCACCCAAAGCCATAATCAAACCCAGATCCCTGGCACTGTGAGGCAGCAATGCTAACCACTGTGGCACTATGAGCAGATCCCACTTCTATACCATGATCTAAGATATGCACTGTGTCTACCTTGGTGGTTATGTCTGTGAAAACAAGTGGCATTCTTTTGCATAGTGGTATTTTAAGTATGTGGTATCTTTACTTTTTTTGCATTGGATCATAAATCATGGGACCTTTTAAAGTTGTTGCTCAGCCATGCAGCTAAGAGGGAGCATTGGTGAAGGTTTCTCTTCATTATCACCATCTTCTTGCACTGTCTGACCAGGTTGTAAAAAGGAACAGGGGTATATTGTGGTGAGAACAGTTGGGTAACAAATGCCTGTTTGTGCCATCTGCAGCTTCTAAATCTAAAGTGAATGTGGGATGAGGAGAAGGTGGGATGGAAGCAGAAGTGGCTCAGGTCGAGTATCTCCTGGTGTTTGATTTCTTCCGTATACACCCATTCTTCCCTCTGCGTCTGTTATGCTTAGTTGGTAGCATTCTCACATCTGAGTCACAAGGTTGTGGGTCCAGGACTTGAGCACAAAAAAAATTAAAGTTGACAGTGCAGTGCAATATGGAGAAAGTGTTGCACTGTCAGAAGTGTCAGCTTTTGGATGAGACATCAAACCAAGGTCCCATCAGATAGATGTAAAAGACCCCATAACTCTATTCTGAAGAAGAAACAAGGAGTTATCTCTAGTGCCTTGGCCAATATTTATCCCTCAATCAGCAATACAAAACATAATATCAGATTATTCTCACATTTTTAAATGTGGGTGCTTGCTCTGTGCAAATTGATTGCCACATTTCCTGAATTACAATAGTGACAACAGCTGCAAGTTTTTCATTGGCTATAAAACATGAATTGGTCACAGTATATATACATTTTTTTCCACATTTGATTCAGCTAATAGAGGACTTATAACAGCTGTCCCAGTCAGAATGCAGACAAGTTCAAGTAATATCAGCAAGTTATGATTTTGGGCTCTGTCCTGTTGCATGGTCCTATTGCATCAATAGCATGGTAACTCTGATTGCACACAGAAATCATGAGCAGGCAGCACTTACATCAAACAGGTCAGGGTGGTCACACATTATGACCTCTGTCTCTATTTTTGATAGTCAACCTCTTTAGCCATCTGTACTGCTTTGAAATGCCATCCCAGATTATGTGTTGAAATACTGGAGCTGGGTTTGAAAAAAATCAACCTCTGAGTCAGAATTGAGTGGTATCACTGAGCCAAGGTGACACCATAAGTAAATATTGTATACTGTGTACACATATAAGCATGATTAATGTTTTATTGGAGAGTGAAATATCAGCATCGTGAAATTAAGGTTAATCTGTACTTGAAGTGCACACTAGGAACATTTTAAAATATTTTGTAACTGAAGTTTGTTGCAGTTTTGTCCAAAAGGTGGCAAAGTGGTTAGCAATGCTGCCTCATTGTGTGCTGGTGAGAAGGAGTGTGTGCATGTGAAAGAGATGATGTGTGACAGAGTGAGAGTGATTACATGTAAGTGAATGCACAGTGCAACTGACTGAGTGATATTCAGGTGAGTGTGAGAAATTGAATGAATATGTGAGGGTGAATACAAGAGACTGAATGAGTAAGGGAGCAATGTGAAAGATGAAGTAATTGAGCAAGTGGGAGTGAGTACAAGAATAAATATGTGGAGGTGCGAGTCTGCATCATGCTCAGTCCCAGGTTTCTCATTCTCCCACCATCATAAACTAACTCATCCACACACACACATTCAATTTCATTACTTTTTTTTAAAAAAAATTATTGCTCGTTCGTCCTACTTTTGCTCAGAAATCATTCCTTTCCTTAAAGCTTCAAGTTTTGTTTTGAAATTTTCAAATAACTTCCAAAATTTTCTCAGCAGCTCCTCAAGTGAAGATGACATTCAAATATGCCCCCCCACCCCACTGAGCCCATATCAGTGACTAATTAGGAGGAACGTTATGACTGCATTTTTTTAACAATAGACCAAATTAGATTATAGCACTTATGGTATCTGGAACAGTGCTTCTTCTTTTTCAGCGCTAACAGTGCCACCATGTGAGAATAAATTAAATTGCAGCTGTGGGATTCTAAAAGAAGTTCCATTCCTCAGCCAGAATTCTTCCCAAAAAATTCTAAGTGTTGAATTTGCATGAAAACTGGAGTAATTCACTCTAGTTTTCAAGTGGGAGTTCAGAGAAGAATCTCCCATACTCTGTACTGCCAAGGACACTAGCATATATATCATTAAAAATCAGTGGCTGGGGCCAATCCCCGCTAAAGAGGCCGGCAGCATATCACTGAGCAAGCCAGTGCGCATGCACTTATCTGTCGATGCCAAGATCGGAGAACGCATTGATAGCCTCCAGATCACTGGCCTCTGACCCCCAAGACCCCCGGTGTCCTGACCATTCTCAGGCCAGCCCTGAATCCACTGTCCTGGCCCGTCCCGCTCTCCAGCACTGTCTGCCGCTCCCCCAGCCCCAGGCCCAGCCCCAATTCCCTATCCCCATAGTCCTGACCCATCCAGTAGACTGATTCCCCTCCCACCAGCCCACCCCAATCGCTGGCCTTTCTCCTTCCTTTACTGATCTTGTCTGCAGAGTGGCAGGGGACCTCCATCCCACTGATTGGCCCATCAGGCCCCCCAAACTCTGCCCCCTGCTGGCACTGCCCTATGCCTGGCCAGCTAATTACATTTAAATTATTAGATAACCATTTAAATGGTGTTGGTGCCTCTCTGACGACTTCCAGCACAAAGCTGACGCTGCCAGAAATCTGGTGCTAGGTGATGCTATCAGGGCGCAAATCCTATGAACTGGCCAATGCAAGAATCTCCTGGCCTGCTGTTGATACGTCTTCCTTCTTCCTCAATTGTGGGTGCCCACCCACTGTGGTTGACAGAACCATATCCAACCCATTCACTGGACCACTATCTCACTCCCTGCTTCCCAGAACCAGAAGGGGCTCCCCCCTGTCCTCATTTTTCATTCCACCAGTCTCCAAATTTAAAGAATCTTTCTCCACTATTTCCACCAACTGCAAATGATGCCACTACACAACACATCTTCCATTCACCCTCGGTCCCTGTCAACATTCTGCAGTGACCACTCTTTCTGGAATACCCCGGTCTACTCCTCCACCACATGGATCATGGCTGTAGGCGGAAAAGGACCAGATAAGAGACAGAATGGATTCAAGATAGATAGAAATGAGTTCAATGGGGTGGAAACAGGCTGACATGATGACCTCCCACGCAGTCCTGTTTGTGGATTTTGGGAGGAGGTAGAAACGGGCTCTCAGGGGTTGGGAGATTATGAGATTGGAGGCTGTGGAAGATCTCCAAAGGAGATGAGGTCATTGACAGTCCTGGAAAAGCAGTTTGATATTTGGTGATCCAGGGGAAGGTAGGAGGAAGCATCCAAGAGTTGGCACACAGCCTCTATGAGATAGATGTCCATGTGCCAGACAATAACATGCCACTCTTGTCAACAGGTTTAATGACAAGGTCAGGGTTGGTTCTAAGAGAGCAAAGTATAGCTAGTTCAGAAGGAAACAAGTTACAGTGGTTGAGAGGAGTGGAGAAATTGAGATTGCCGATGTCATTGAGTCAGTGTTGCTACAGAGGGATATCAAGGGTATGCATACGGTGGTGCATGGCACTGAGCATGGATCTCAGAATGTAGTGAGAACAGCAGTCCAAGGAGTGTTGTATATCTTGGAGGTACCTGTAACCCTGGTTGCATTCAAGAGACAAGGGGGTGATTTTCCCGACTTGTTAATCTTTTAGCACAGCAGTCTGGGAGCTTCTTGCGTCAGCCAATTCGTAGGATTTGTACACGCGGTCCTGCTCAATAGTGTTTTCCAACACCAGATTTCTGGCAGTATCAGCTCAATGCTGGAAATTGGCAGGGAGGCACCAAGACCATTTAAATAGTCACCATCTCAGGTCCTAAACACTCCTTTCAGATGAAGCACCTCCTTAAATCTATTGCATTTGCTGCTACCAAGGAGGTCTACCCTACATTGGAGAGACCAAACATAGACTGGCTGCTGAACGTCTTCCTGTCGCTTGCCACTTCAACACACCATTCTATTCTCCTGTCCACATATCTGTCCTTAGCCTTTTGCAATGTTCTAGCGAACTCCAACATAAACTGGAGGAACAGCACCTCATCTTCCGATTGGGCACTTCATAGCCTTCTGGACTGAACACTGAGTTCAACAACTTCAGAGCATGAAATTTCTCCACCATCTTTACACCATTTCCATTTATGTTGTTTCATTTTGTTTCATCTCATTCATCCATCTTACATCCGTCTTTCTAACTTCTGCTTTTCCATTCCACCTCTCCTTCTCCTCCTCCTCTTCTCCAGCATCACTCCACCCCATACCTCCACCCCACCCCCTTCCAAACCCGGCCCCTTCCAGTACAACTGCAATAACCCCCACACAGTCCCTTAACCATCTGTACCTCTGTTCTGCCATTCATACATTCTAATCATTTAATGGACACTTTCAGCACCTGCTCAGCTTTCTGTATCATCGTTTGTTCCATTTTCCTCCTCACCCCTTCCACTAACTTCACAGTATAAATCTCTGCAGATTCTCTTTGCTCTTAATTCTGATGAAGGTCATCTAGGCTCGAAACGTCTCTCCCCACAGATGCTATCAGTCCTGCTGAGATTTTCTAGCATTTTCTATTTCTGCTGTAAATTGCAGCTGATTTGCATAATTCATTGATTTCAATGAATTGATGTGATATAAAGACATGCATATTATATATCAAAATTCCTTCCTCATTGTGCAGAATATGGCAAATCAGAGAATACCATTTCCATCTTGCCTTTTGTACTTGAGCTTCTGTTAATAGCAATAAGGATCCCATAAGCTTTTTTCACTGTGTTCTCAGTTTGGCCTGCTACCTTCATCAGTTTGTGTACATACACCTCCAGATCCCTCTGTTACTGCACCTTCTCTAACAGTATCATTTTAATTCTTTTTTCCTTTCCTTATTCTTCTTAAAATGCATCACTTACTGAATTAAATTTCATCTGCTATGTCTGTTATTTCACCAGCCTATGTCCTCATATTAATTATTGTTTGCTATACGTTCCAAGTTGTTTTATCTTCAAATTTTGAAACTGTGTCTGCATAGCCAAATCTGTCATTAATGTTTATCAAAAGAGCAAAAAGAACAGGGGAACACTACTGCATACTTTTCTCCAGTTTGAGAAACAACCATTTATCACTGTTCTATGTTTGTAAACTTTAACAAATTTTATATCTATATTGCTAGTTTTCCTTTAACTTCAAGGGTTTTAATTTTGCTAACAAGTCTAGAGACAGAAATTCTCATCACATTTCAAAACAAAAATTGGTAATGCACTTGAAGTGTGATAAACTACAAGGCTACAAGAACTGGTAAATGGGATTGTGCTGATATCGGCCAAATTACTTTTGAAATTCCAAATGCACAACTTTAACTGCAACACTCTCATTAAACCTCTCCTTCAGTGCATCAACAGTTTTAATCAAATTCGTCAACATACCTTGACACTAACAAATCTGTGTTGGCTTGCATACTTTCCCAAATACATTTTGGGAATATTGTTCCTGAAAGATTTCCCACCACTGATGCTGGAGTAGCTGCCAGTTTTATCCCTCTTCCCTTTTCTAAACAGAGGTGTAACATTGGCGATTCTACAGGTTTCTGGCACCACCTCATATCAGAGGGTTGGAAGTTTGTGGCAAGCATTTCTACGATTAGTTTCTTCAATAGCACAGAATGCATCTCATTAGGAGGAGTGACTCTTCTACTTTGAGGATTGACAATCTTTTAAGGATTAACCTTCTCTTTATTTATGTTTATCTGGTCTAACATCACTACAGTCTCCTCGTTTACTGCATCACTGACAACATCTTCTATGCTAATGAAGACAGATGCAAATGACTCATTCAGTATTTCAGCAATACCTCTGTATCCACAAAACCATGTCCTTTTTGGTCTTTTATTGACTCTTTTACTCTTTAATATTTATAAAAGACTTCTGAGTTCCCTCTTCTGTTAGATTCCAGTCTATCCCCATACTCTCTTTGCCCCCTTATTCTCTTTTTTAAGATCTCCTCAGTACTTTCTATATTCAAAGAACAAAGAACAAAACAGCATGGGAAACAGACCCTTCGGCCCAACGAGCCTGCGCCGCCACCACGATGTTCCCACCTCTACCCGCGATCCCTGTCCATGTTTATAGATCTATGGATTAAAAATCAAATTTGAGACAATTTAGGGAGAATTTGTTTTGCCAATTAGCCTAAGAGTACATCTTTGGGATGTGGGAGGAAACCGGAGCACCTGGAGAAAACCCACGCAAGCACGGGGAGAATGCGCAAACTCCCACAGACACAGGCCCAAATCCATGTATCTGCACAGCACAGCAATAGTCACTGAACTGTCATGTTGCCCATCAAATGGTCCAGGTCAAGCATACACTAACAACGTGAAGCACTAGGATACTCTCGAAAAAAAATCCAAGAGCAGTCCTCTCATGACCCATCGCGTGTATGCCCCTTATTAGACAACAAGGTGGACCAAAGCAACTGTAGGATAAAAACAAGTACATCAATATCATCATCTATTTACACACTTCCCAGGGATTCCCAAGGCTCACGATCCCAATTTTAAATCAGTTTTCTATACTCCTACATTCCCATTCTGGTCATGTGCCCATCTAAGTATCTCTTAAATAATTCCAGACTGCCTGCTTCCACCACTTTACTTGGCAGCGCATTCCATACCCCCACCACCCTCTGTGTGAAAAAACTCCCTCTAGCATCCAAATTATACCTTACCCCCTTCACCCTAAGCCCGTGACCCCTCGTGCTATTCGAGTCCATCCTAGGAAAAAGCTTAACCCTGTTTACTCTATCTATACCCTTCATAATCTTGTACACCTCTATTAAATCTCCTCTAAGTCTACGTCTTTCTAAGGAAAACAGTCCCAATTTGCCTAACCTCTCCTCGTAACTCAGACCTTCCGTACCAGGCAACATCCTGGTAAACGTCCTCTGCACTCTCTCCAGAGTCTCCACATCCTTCCAGTAGTAAGGCGACCAGAACTGGACGCAGTATTCCAAATGAGGTCTAACCGACGTCAGCTTGATACTCTATTGTATTGCATTTGTCATAAAAATTATTCTTCTCTGTCTTGTTTTAACCTATTTTTAAGCATCTAGGAAGCTCCAACCTGGGATGTCCTTCCTTCCTCCCTCATGGGAATGCATATCTGTACTCAAACCATTTCCTTTTTGTAGATATCCCATTGTTGAATGAATGCTTCTGAAACAGAAAAGCTACAGCCCAGGACAATCAGCATGTTGTGTCTGTGCCAGAAGGAAAAGAGCTCCTGGTATTCAGACCAATCACACTTACCAGCTCTTGATCTGTAACCCAGTAGTTTACCACACTTCAAGAACATAACCAGTTTTTAAAAAAAATGTGATAAGGCTTCTGCCTCTACCACCTTTTTAGATAGTAAGTTCCAGTTCCCACCAACTTCTGGGTGAAAACATTTCCAATTGCTTTCTACCAACTATTTGAAATCAATCCCCCGGTTTATTGGCCTCTCTGCTAAGGAAATGGCTTCTTCTATTCATTCTATTTAGGCCCCTCAATTTTATATACCTCAATTAAAACTCCCTTTGGCCTCCCCTGTTTTTTTTTAGAACAATCTCAACGAAGAAGTTTTTCTTCGTCAAAATTCTCTATTCCAAGCAACATCTCCTAAATGTCCTCTTCACCATGGCTGGGATGATCACATCTTTCCTGTAATGCAATGGGACAGTGTGTGGGCACAATGCCTCTTGCAGCTTATCCACCATCACTTGCATTTTATCAGCAGTAGAACAGGTATCAGGTAGTCTGCCCAACTTTGGACCCTTAAGCAGTCAATTAATAGTTGCATCACAACAGAGTTTGAACTGATGTTCTGCTGAGAAATAAACACATTCCTGTTGGAATAGTTAAAAATAGTTTGGCAAGGTAGTAGAAATTAGGATGGAGAGGAGAAACAAGGTTAACAGAGAATTAGGAGAGATGCGTAGCACTTGAGTAAAGAATAGTTAATAATAAGATGGATCAGATAAGGGCACATGCAAAAATTCTATGATAGGTTTGGAATGTAAATACCATATGGCGTGGTAAATAAGACTGGTACATTACAGCCACAAATCATCAGACAGGATTATAATAAGGCAAAAAAATGAGACTTGGTTCAAAGAAGGGCCCAACCTAGAGCACCACACAGTGGAAAGAGTCAATCTGCTTGAATTTTCCCCACAACAAGCCCCTCCAGTCTCCTGATCATTGTCACCCTGGAAAGAGAAGCAAATCATCAAGAGTGCTCAACATTTATCATCAAGTAAAAATTTGAACTATTGAAAAATTGACCAAATAGTTGGGATGCTCTTCTTGTTGCTTCCTTATATTCACATTCTTCCCTTAGTAAATTGGAAGATTTTTCAGACTGACTAGCAGTCTGATAGACCACATTACAAACATTCTTTCCATGACCATAAATATCATTATACTAGCAGTGGCAAGTGCTGCCACTGCAGTTGTTGGAACTGGTGCTGCCAGCTCTCTGATGGGCCTTTGAAGTGTGACATGTTCTGACATGGGAGTGGAAGCCACAACCTCAGGCAATTAACTATCTTATGACAGTAAAACCCAGTCATGGCTACCTGAGCTGGCACAGACAGTCTCACCCTAAGGGAAGAATTCACTAAGGGAAGAATGTGAATATAAGGAAGCAACAAGAAGAGCATCCCAACTATTTGGTCAATTTTTCAATAGTTCAAATTTTTACTTGATGATAAATGTTGAGCACTCTTGATGATTTGCTTCTCTTTCCAGGGAGACAATGATCAGGAGACTGAAGGGGCTTGTTGTGGGGAAAATTCAAGCAGATTGACTCTTTCCACTGTGTGGTGCTCTAGGTTGGGCCCTTCTTTTCAGCTGCTGGGTGGGGTCACCACCTCTGCATAAAATTCAGCCCAGAGCTCCAGCTCTGAATTCTGGGGTGAGATCCATGGATCATTTGCACTTAGTGGTTATGGGCAGTTCTCCAGTTACAACCTCCCCATTAACCCCCTTATCGTTGTATTGGTTTTGGGAGCCCAGCAATTTATGATTTGTATATAATTAACAAAGCTGGTTATAATGATGCTTATGGCCATGGAAAGGATGTTTGCAAAGTGGCCTATCAGACTGTTAGTCAGTCTGAAAAATCTTCCAATTCACTAAGGAAAGAATGTGAATACAAGGAAGCAACAAGCAGAGCATCCCAACTATTTGGTCAATTTTTCAATAGTTCAAATTTTTACTTGATGATAAATGTTGAGCACTCTTGATGATTTGCTTCTCTTTCCAGTAAATAATAAAAAACATCTGACGTTAGGAATTTTGGATCCAATATAGTATTTCTAAGCCTTTCTAATTAGACAAGTACAAGACTATTTTTGGTTGCTGATTGGTGTACAATATGACAATAAACTGGTTAACAAAGTCAGATTTGTCTTTACAAGAATCTGACAGTCATTCCCACCTTTATTCTCATTTCTAAATTTTTCTTCCTTCTCATCATCAGATCCCTCTACTTCTTTGATGAGCATCCTTTTCCCTTTATTCTTCTTTTTACCAAGAGGCTGAGAGTCTTTCAGCTTCTGTTCAACTTCTTGGAGCAACTTCTGAAAATGAGTATTTGATCAAACAGTTAATCATGCTGAATCAATATGTTTTGATTTTATTCAATAAAAAAGGTAGATAAAAAGTGCGGCTAATTCTTTTTGTTTTATTGAAACTAGTTAAAAGTTTAAATTAGGAAAATCATTACACTGCTCACAAGTCAAATGGTTTATACGTATCATCACGACTTAAGAAAAAGGTTGATTCAGGTTTTACAAATCTGTAACATAATGGATTGCATTTAGCTGATCACTACAGGATCGTTGTGTAATCGCGAGAAAGTGTGGCAGAAAATTTCACCTGTTGGAACCAGGAACCCCACAGTAGCTAAGGCTGCCTAATTAGGACTTAACCTTATCTGGGCTCTCGGAAATGACTGTGGCGGTCACTCGACAAGCTCATTGCTGTGACCGTTAAATTCTCTCCAAGGTAAGTACTTATATCAGCAAAATCAACAAAGAAACACTTGCATTTATATATAGCATCCTTCATGATCATCGGATGCCCCAAAGCATTTCACACCTAATTAAATACTTTTGAGAAGTAGCAACTGTTGTAATGTACAGAATGCAGCAGCCAAACTTGCGCACAGCAACCCACTATAAACAGAAATGACCAGATAGTCTGATTTCGTAATGTTGTTTGAACATAAGTATTGAATTTGCCAGCACACCAGGAATAATCCCTGTCTTCTTCAAAAGGTGCCATAGGATCTTTTACCTCCAACCAAGATGGAAATTGAGGTCTCGATTTAACATTTCATCCAAAAGACACCTGATAGTGTAGATAAGTAAGTAGTGTAGTGTAAAAAGGATTGAGACGTGTCCTAGTCCTTCATGACAACACTATTGTTAAGAAAGCCCACTGATGCCTCTACTTTTTCAGAAAACTAAAGAAATTTGGCATATCAGCTATGACTCTCACCAACTTTTACAGGTGCATCATAGAAAGCATTTTTTCTGGTTTCTTAATAGGTTGGTATGGCTCCTTCTTTGCCCAAGACGGCACAAAACTATAAAAGGTCATGAATGTAACCCAATCCATCATGTAAACCACTTACTCTGTCTACACTTCCTATTACCTCGGCAAAGCAGCCAGCATAATTAAGAACTCCACATGCCCCTGCCATTGTCTCTTCCACCTTTTTCCATCAGGAAAAAGACGCAAAAGTCTGAGGTCACATACCAACCGACTCAAGAACAGCTTCTTTCCTGCTTTCATCAGACTTTTGAATGGACCTACCTTGCATTAAGTTGAAATTTCTCTACACTCTAGCTATGACTTGAATACTATATTCTGCACTCTCATTTCTTCCTCTATGAACAGTTGCTTTATCCGTATGGCATACAAGAAATAATACTTTTCACTGTATGCTATTCCACATGACAATAATAAATCAAATCAAATCAAAATCCTCATTAATGTACTTAAGTATCTGCCCAGATTGCTGATTCTGAAGTGAAACTTGCCACAACCATGTAACTCGGAATTGAGTGTACTACAAACTGAATCACGGCTAACATGTTCCTCCCTGACTCTATAACCTACCTAATTTATACCTACACCAACAATAGCATTATTTATAACACTTTCAGTGTGCCAGTAATACACCTCAAATTTACTATCAAGTCTGGTAATGTTATATTATTACATTTTGCACTATGGCCTTTCTCAAGTTCTTACCTTTGCTATGGGATTGTCTGGTTCAGCTCTCAGTACTTTCTCCAAGTCATCTGTTGCAGCTTGATAGTTAGCTAAATGCTTATGAACAGTGGCACGGCGTAAATGTGCTGCAAAACAATGTACAGATAGTGCAATCAAGAAAATTGTTAAAAAGCCACAGTGCTTCTGACTAATTTATCATGCTTATAATTCACACTTGTTTCATATTATCTCCAAGCATGCTTATTTAGGACTTACCTAAACTTCCAAAAACAACTTACTTGATAAAGTTTTCACATTAATTTTAAAGAATTGGTGGAGCACCAGCGACATTTTCTTCACACAACTGAAGATTACTGCAATCCCTAAGTAAAATACATTTATTTTTTGAATATTTTCCAATGAATGCTCTGTTTCCTCAGAAGGCAACCACAAATTATTCAACCTTGTACCTTACAGGAATTGTATTTATATTTCTAGATATCCATACTAGAGCTGTGGGGAGTTCACTTGATTCTTTGGATCTAACTGTGAGCATTCAGTATCACGAAGTCTATATGGTGTTTGTCAAGCTATATGTGGCAGGTTGCAAGCCATATTAAGAATTTATGGAAATTGACACCTCAGTCACCCCAGATAGTTAAGGTGCTATGCCCAAGTTCAGCAACCAGTCAGCCCTGATGGTGTCATCAGGTACCAGCTTCTCTTTGTTGTGGATTAGTTCAAGCAGTTTTTTCATTACTGCATTCATTTACTACATTTGGTCAGAACAAAATTACATGTTGGGCAGCCAAGTATCATCATAAATCCACAAACCCAAAAGATACAACTGTTGTCTAAACCCAATGCCTCTCTTCCACAGAGAATTGGCAATACTGCTAAATTGTTTTGCGAATGGTTTGCATCATCTGTGCTTTGGAGAGGCTGAAGTACACCGAATTTTCCAAATTTAACTTACAAAAATGCTTCTCTCTCATTCAAGCAGCACATTGCTTGCAATCCTGAAAGCAAATATTCTAAAATTTAAGATTTTTATCAATTATTGCCTTATGCTTAAACATGTAGCAGTGTGGATAAAAACAAGTGGGACAAAAAGCATGAGAAAATTAACATTGTATTAACAAATAAGGTCCATGCAAACAGTGGTGAAATAAAAATACAAGTTTCTTTACTCTTTATCTGAATTCATGAAGCACTTGCAAAAATATGGGCAAACTAGTTACACGAATAAAGATAAATGGATTTGATATAATCAATATTTCCAAGACATACTTGCAAGGTGATCAATGTTGGAAAATAAATATCATAAGGATAAACAAGGCATTTTTTAGGTTGGTAGCATACAACAGACAGAGCGTTGGAAGGAATACTACCAGGCCTCAGTTACTTTCAATTTATGTTAATGATCTAGACAAAGAGACCAAGGTCAACATATCCATGTTTATTACTATTACAAAGCTAAGTAGGAATGTAAATTTTGAGGAGGACATAAGGAGGTCAGAGAGAGAGATAAAATGAGCAATAAGGTAGCATATATATGTGGGGAAGTGTGAAAAGATATTCATTTTGGCAGCAAAAGAGAAGTAATTTTTTTTAAGTTGTGGAATTCAAATAAAAGTTTGATCTTGGGTGTTGAGCATTTATTGCCCAAATTAATTAGCCTTGAAAATGTACTGATAGGTCACCTTTTTGAATCGCTACAATCCATGTGATGCAGTTATAGCCAGAGTGCTAATAGGAAGCGCCATGGTTCAGGTTCAGTGACAGTAAAACAAGTCACAATAGTATGTGGCCAGGAGGTGATGCAGTCACAGTGTTTTAAATCCAGCAGTAAAAAAAAATTGGATTTGTTCAAAGATTTTTCTAATGTGCAATGCATCAATTTTAATTAAAAAAAGAAATAAATTTGCCTATGAGGTTTGACCAGTTATCAGCTTTGCTGCTTGTTGTGTCAGTCTATTCTCGGGCTCCAAGTGAACATTGACCCCAACCAACCCAGTTTGATCCAAACTGCCCGAACGGAAATCCAGCATGGCCTTGGTCCTGAGGTTGCTGGTTTTGAGGTACTGTGGCTGTACTGTTTCCTCATTGATGTTAAATGATAAATATTGATGTTCAGGGACAGGATATTCTCATATAAGGAACTCAAGAATTTATTATTCAGTAATTGGAAATACAAATTGCATGTTAGTCTTTATTGTAAAGGGAGAGTGCAAGAACAAGGAATTCTTTTTCCAATTGTGCAGAGCCACATCTAGAATACTGTGTGCAGTTTTAGTTTCCATATCAAAGGAAAGATATATTTGCCTTGAAGACAATCCAGCTGAAATTCACCAGATCGGTTCCCTGGATAAGAGGATTGTCCTATGATGAAAGGATAAGTAAATTGTACCTATACATTCTGCACCTAGAAGAATTGAGTTGATCTAAGCTGACAAAATTAAGGCTCTGATAAGATAGACAATGAAAGGTTTTTCACTTGCCTAGAGAATCCAGAACACGGAGGCGCAGACTTGTACCTGCTGCCTTTGTTCTTCAAGGTAACATGCTGCCACAATTTACCAGCAATGAACAGAATTAATATTTGAGGTGGTGGGTGGATTACCATTCAAGCAGACTGCGTTGAATGTAAGAGGAGTTTCTTTATTGTTTTTGCAGCAGCACTTATCCAGACAAGTGAAGAGTATTCCATCACAATTCTTTCTCCTGCTTTGTGTTACAATTATGAGACTGTTATGTTTTGGAACTGTCTCTTCAATTTAAATGTAAAATGAAGGTGGTCATGTCACCTGTTCTGAAGAGTCTGCCTGAAGAGAAGGATTTCTAAGATATCACTGAATTTCACGAATAAGGTGGGGTTTTCCTAGGGTCCAGGAGAATGAGAAAGAACAACTAGAGGTGGCACGTCTCTATGGTTTTCTGAGCAAGAAAACAGGTGGAATTTCATGCCCAGATTAAAAAGACTAAATTCACACAGAGCAGGAAGATTCGCCTAGTTTGTGCCAGAAAAGGGACCTCACATAATACTCTCATGGTGTGGGACAGTTCTGGGATTAGAAGTTACCAAGAAGGAAACTAAGAAAGGAAAAGTCAGAAGCAAATCAGAGATCAGAAATATTTGAACTGATTTGGAAAGAATAGAATGTCTACAATAACATATACCTGTAAAGTTTGTTTTTTCAGCTAAAGATAAAAAGGGGAATTCTGTTCTGCAGTATAAATTGTTTACAAGGATAGTATTAAGCCAGAGATTTTAGTCTGTTTATTACAGTAAACTTTTTAAAATGTGAAATCTTGTTCTGTTATTCTTTCAGCTTTTAACTGGAAATTCAATTTTTAAAAAAAATTTATTGGTCTCCACAGAGGTTGTGCAAGTGTACATACTGGACAGATTATTGCAAGTCAAGAGCTGAGTTACTTGCCATAGAATTTCCATTTCTGAGCTGCCTTTAAAGGCACAGCATTTATCTTGCTGATCTGGGTAAGTTTCTGGTCAATGGTGACTTCCAGTATGTTGATGATGGGGCATTCATATTACTGAATATCAAGGAGAGACTGTTAGATATCTTATTGAATACGATCATTGCCTGGTATTTGTGTGGCAATGTTACTTGCTATCAATCCAAATATGAATGTTGTCTAGGTCAGAGTATAGGTGAAGGTTGCTTCAGTATCTGCAAATGATGCTAAGCACTGTGCAATCATCAGCAAACATTCTCACTTTTGATCTCACATTCAGGGAAGGTAATTAATAAAGCAGCTGAAAACGACTGGGCCAAGGATACTACCCAGAAGAATAACTGCAATTATGTCCTATGACTGAAATAATTGATCTGCAACAACCATAATTGTTCTCTTTTGTTATAGGTACAACTCCAGTTTTGCAAGGGTTCTTTGATGTCACACTCAGTCCAAGTGCTCCTTTGATGTCAAAGAACATCATTCTCACCTCATCTATGCAATTCAGCCATTTTGCCCATATTTGATCAAGAACCTGTCCTCATGGGTGACAGGTCCAGGCTGTCCTGGAGATGGGCAAGGATGTTTCCGGCATCCAAAAGGCACAGTGTTTGATGTCCCATAGGTGCGAGGGGTATGTGGGAGATACTCTAGCCATGGCTGGGATTCTCGCTTGCATTCTGAAGAAACAGCAGGTCATGGCTTCTGTCTCGACAACTTAGCTCAGGCTGACAAGGCAACTGCTGACGAGCTCCATAGCCTGGCCTGCTCACAGAATGTTGTAGCGGAGTGGCTTGACTGAGCCTTGGAGGGCCAGAGCTAAGGGATCGCACATCATGGAACAGATGCATCTAAGCCTCCAGGACTGGCAGAGTCAGGTGACGCCAGAGCATTTGGAGCTCAGTCAGCTATTCTGGCATCCCATGGAGTGTTCTCGGATACTTGGACACCCCAAAGGAGGAAGAAGGGCTTTAGCCGGAGATTTCTGTCTAGGAGATTCTGTACATCCAGAGATCTTCCATTACCCTCTTCCTGACATCAGGGCATCTCAGGGCCAGCAAGTTGAACAGGGTGGCACCAAACAGTGCCATTGGCAAGTTGCCAGGGCCCTCCAGTCGCAGCCACCCAGGGGACATCTGCCAAGGGCAACGGGGCGTGCATCACAGCTGGACACTCCATCTCCGATGTGCATTCTGAGGTAGTAGAGAAAGAAGCAGTAGACGGCACAAAGTTAGAAAGTTGTAGTTCACTAGAAGATACAGGTGAAATTCAGCATTAGTCAGGGCTTGGTAATCATTTATGTTAAGATCACAATGAACTACTAATTGCACACCATACTGTAACTAATGTGTTTCTGATTCTCTTCCACTGCCCCCCTCTCCCACCCCCCCACACACACAGACATCAGTGCTCCCAACTCCCAAATATAGAGGTGCAACTTGTTGAGCCTTGCAGACTCAGCCCATGTTTCAGAGTGCCTGCCCGACCTTCCCCAACATCCATCAGACAGGTGTACAGGTAGGAGTCAGACTTAAATTACACCAGGGCCAGATCCCAATGATGACAACTTGCACAACAGAAAGTCGTCATCATTCTCCAGCTTTCAAACAAGACTAGCAATCACTACCATTAAAATATTCAGATGTTTTTGAAGGGAAGTGTGGTGGGATGATAGGAGCAAGGGAAAGGTGATGTAGTAGTTCAAGGGTCCAGGTCGATTCGGAGGGGGGGTTAGAGGCAACAGTTGCTCCAAGGGTGTGCTGGATGTGTGTTGGTTGCACCTCCTTCACTGCACACCACCAGCTATGTGAAGCGGGCTGCAATCAAGGCATCCATCGCTGCCCTTACTTTCTAGACACTTGCTATTGCTGCCCGCCATCTTTTCGCCAGCTCTTTGTGTGGCCACCATGTCCTCCTCTTCCTGCTCCTCCTCCTGCTCCAGCTGGTCTTCCCGCTGCTGGGGTATGTTGTGCAGAACACACAGCATCACACTGGAGGCCACCCCTCCCCTGAGTGATCCAAGCAGTGGAACAGCATCTTCAAAGGCTGATGCACTGCTCAACTGCAGGCCAGGTAGCTGCTTGAGTCTCTGCCTTGTTCTGGAGCCTCCACACATGCATCATCAGCCATTGAGGGATATAGGAGATTTTTCTAGAGGGATACAGGAGGCTTTTCTAAATAAAGGTCAAGAGCCTTGGGATATCCCTGGGAATGACTTGATTCCTATGGACCTTTCAACATATTTTATGGCTCACTTGCTTTACTTCTGCGCTTCTGGGGATTCCGTAAATGTCTAAGTTGTGCATGTTTATTGATGTCTTTTCCTTTGCTTCACAGGTGATTCAGTCTGCCTTGTTGACCAACAAGGGGCATACACATGGTGGGT
Organism: Sphyrna mokarran; assembly: GCA_024679065.1. Lineage (NCBI taxonomy): Eukaryota > Metazoa > Chordata > Chondrichthyes > Carcharhiniformes > Carcharhinidae > Sphyrna > Sphyrna mokarran. The sequence goes on from JAGIQG010000007.1 coordinate 100,005,902, forward strand.
CGTGTGAGGGCTGTTCTTGAATGTTGCTTCAAGAGTTGCCTAGTGTTTCACATCGTTAGTGTAGGCTTAAACTGGACCATCTGACGGGCAACATGACAGCTCAGTGACTATCACTGTTTGCTGTGCAAATACATGGATTTGGGCTGGTGTCTGTGGGAGTTTGCACATTTTCCCCCGTGATTGCATGGGTTTTCTCCGGGTGCTCCAGTTTCCTCCCACACCCCAAAAACGTGCTCTTAGGCTGACTGGTGTAACAAATTGTCCCTTAGTCTTCCCTCAATCTTCCCCAACAGGTGTAGACAAAGGTCATAGGTAGAGGAGGGCACTCAATGTTAAAATGGTGGCGCAGGCTCATTGGACCGAAGGACCTGTTTCTCATGCTGTATTGTTCTTTGTTCTTCTTAACCGTAAAGAGGTCTGGAGCTGAGTCACCCTGGCAGAACTCATTCTGAGTAAGAGCTAACAGGTTGTTGCTGAGTAAAGAGTGCTTGATAGCAGCGCCAATGACACCTTCCATCACTTTCCTGATATTTGAGAATAGACAAATGGAGTGGTAATTAGAGTCATAGAGGTTTACAACATGGAAACAGGCCCTTTGACCCAACTTGTCCATGCCGCTCTTTTTTTTTTAAAAACCACTAAACTAATCCCAATTGCCTACATTTGGCCCATATCCCTCTATATCCATTGTATCCAAATAATACCCACCTCTATTACTACATCTGGGAGCTTGTTCCAGACACTCACTACCCTCAGTGTGAAAAAATTGCTCCTGTGGACACTTTTGTATCTCTCCCCTCTCATCTTAAACCTATTCCCTCTAGTTTTAGATTCCCCTACCTTTGGGAAAAGATATTGACTAGCAAGGTACAAGGAGTACCTTGTCGATACTCCTCATTATTTTATAGACCTCTATAAGTCACCCCTCAGCCTCCTACGTTCCAAAGAACAAAGTCCCAGTTTATTCAACCTCTCCGTATAACTCAATCCAACAAGTCGCGGTAGCATCGTAGTAAATCTTTTCCGCAATCTTTCTAGTTTAGTAATATTCTTTCTATAAAAGGGTGACCAGAATTGCACACAATACTCCAAACGTGGCCTCACCAATGTTTTGTACAACTTCAACAAGACGTCCCAATTCCTATATTCAATGTTCTCACCGATGAAACTGAACATGCCGAATGCCTTCTTCACCACTCTGCCCACCTGTGACTCCATTTTCAAGGAGCTATGAACATGTACCCCTAGTTCTCTTTGTTCTGTAACTCTCCCCAGAGCCCTACAATTAACTGAGTAAGTCCTGCCCTGGTTCAATCTACCAAAATACATTACCTCACATTTGTCTAAATTAAAATCCGTCAACCTAACTTGCATATCTTTGGGCCTCATCAGGCCCCGCAGATTTATCTATCTTGATGTCTTTAAGAATTCCAGCACCTCTTTCTCTGTAATATGTACACTCCTTAAGACATCAATATTTAATTCCCCAAGTTCCCTATCATCCATGCTTTTCTCAGAGTAAATATTGATAAGAAATATTCATTTAAGATCTCACCCATCTCTTGTGGATCCACACATAGATTATCTTATTTAGAACATAGAACATAGAACATTACAGCATAGAACAGGCTCTTCGGCCTTCGATGTTGCGCCGACCAATATAAAAAGCAATGCCCCTCCAAACTAAACCATTCCCTTCTCTTCCATATACTTATCAACTAACCTCTTAAACGCCACCAAACTTGGCGCATCTACAACTGCTGCAGGCAGGGCATTCCACTCCCGAACCACCCTTTGGGTAAAGAACCTACCTCTGATATCCGTCCTATAACTATCACCCCTTAATTTAAAGCTGTGTCCCCTCGTGCTAGCTTTCTCCATCCTAGGAAAAAGGCTATCACTGTCCACCCTATCTAAACCTCTAATCATCTTATATGTTTCGATCAGGTCCCCTCTTAGCCGCCTCCTTTCTAACGAAAACAACCTCAAATCCCTCAGCCTCTCTTCATAAGACCTGCCCTCCATACCAGGCAACATCCTGGTAAACCTCCTCTGTACCCTCTCCAATGCCTCCACATCTTTCTTATAATGTGGGGACCAGAACTGCACACAATACTCCAAGTGCGGCCGCACTAGAGTTTTGTACAGTTGCAACATGACGTTGCGGCTCCGAAATTCAATCCCTCTACCAATAAAAGCCAAGACTCCATATGCCTTCCTAACAACCTTCTCGACCTGACTGCCTACTTTCAGGGATCTATGCACATACACACCAAGATCCCTCTGTTCATCTAGACTACTAAGAAACCTACCATTTGCCCTATACTCTACACATTTATTATTTCTGCCATAGTGCATTACCTCACACTTTTCCACATTAAACTCCATTCGCCACCTCTCGGCCCAGCTCTGCAACTTGTCCAAGTCCCTCTGCAAACTATAACACCCTTCTTCACTATCTATTTGGTCCTTAACAGGTCCTACTCTGTCCCTTGTTATTCTTTTGCCCTTCATGTATTTGTAGAAGCTCTTTGGATTCTCCTTTGCCTTATCTGCCAAAACAATTTCGTGTCCCCTTTTTGCCCTCTTGATTTCTCTCTTAACTGTATTCCTATACCCCCTATACTCTTCAACAGATTCACTTGATCCCAGTTGCCTATGTATGTCGTGTGCTTCTTTCTTCTTTTTGATCAGGGCCTCAATATCCCGAGTCATCCAGGGTTCCCGACTTCTTCCACTCTTGTCCTTCACTCTTAGAGGTATGCATTTACCCCTGAACCCTAGCTAACACAGTTTTAAAAGTATGCCACTTACCAGGTGATCCTTTTCCTTCCCACAGACTCCCCCAGTTAACTTTTGAAAGTTCCTGCCTTATACCATCAAAATTGTCCTTGCCCCAATTTAGTACAACAACTTTTGGGACAGACCTATCATTCTCCACAGTTATCTTACTGGTTGGGTTGGATTTGTCCTGTTGGATTGGACGTAGCTAGGCAATTTTTCACAATGTTTCATGGATGTCAATATCATAAATAAATTGGAGCAACCTGAACTAAGTATGCTGCCAGTGCTGAAGCAAGAGTCTTCAATACCACCACCGACATGTTATAATAACCCTTGCTATACCCAGTATCTTCATCCACTTATTGATATCAAGTAGGGTAAATCAAATTGTCTTAAGACTGGCATTTATGATGGTGGAATTCTTAGAAACAGGCTGGGATGGATCAGCCACCCAATGTTTCTGGCTGAAGATTGTTGCAGCCTTGCGTGTTGAACTGATGTACTGGTGTTCCCCATCATGAAGGGTGACAATGTTTTTGGAGCTTCCTCCTCCAGATTGTTGTTTTAATTGCTCACCACTATTCACAAATTGATGTGGTACGACTGCAAAGCATTAACTGGCCTGTTGGTTGTTGGCTTGCTTAGCTATATCTACAACATGCTGCTTCTGCAGAATTTTATGGGATCGAATGGGCAGAGTTGCCTTTCTTGTTTCTGGCGCTTGGTTAGTGCGAGATGGCTCATTCAGTTTTATTCTTATTCAATTTTTTCTGTAATGATTTCATACAACTGCGTGGTTTCCCAGGGCATTTCAGAGACCAGTTAAGAATAAACCATATTCCTCTGGTTCCAGAGTGGCATGTAGACTACACTGGATGAGGAGGACAGATTTACTTACCTAAAGGACGCTGGTGAAGCAAATGGGTGTTTATGTTAATGTACTAATTTCACAATCATTACTAATGAGACTAACATTTTATTTCAGAATTATTGGAATGCAAAATGATCCCTGGCTTCTTTTCTCCATCATCATAACCTGTGTCTTAGATCCTTATTCCTTGGTCCCTTCGTCCTCACCTCCAACATCTATGCATTCACCAAAATTGAGACAAACTATTCTGCAATATGCTCCCGTAAATGTCAACTCTTCGCTATCTCTCTCTCCTCCTATAACAAGCTTTTAGTCAATTGTCTTACTAAATCTTACAATGAAGCTAAAGGCAGAGGACAGAATAAAAAAGCTAGGAAAGTAAGAATAAAATGGAAAAGCAATGAAAAATATGTACAAGTTAGAAGAGGCAATTAAAGAGGTTAGCATGACTTTACAGTATTGATGTTTCAAAATGTCACATAAGGGTATCCTTTAACATTGGGAGTGATGAAAATCTACGCCCAAGGTTACTCATTGGTGCTCAGCAGAACTACCACATCTCTGCCAGTAAAGTGAATGTACTCCATAGTACTTTTGAACTTTTGGATGAATAAAACATCAGTATTACATCATTATATAACCACTCACCTTTCAAATTGCCAGGATCCAATTCTAACACTTTTTCAACATCATGAAGAGCTTTCTGCCAGTTCTGAAGCTTAATTTCTGCTTGTGCTCTGTTGTTAAATGCAGTCACATTTGGTATCACTGATATGCTTCTGGTTGAGGGAAGAGTCAGAGGGAGAAAGGGAAATAAAGTAACAGATGAGTACACACCTTCTAGAAGTAGAAGAGTACTCTTTTACTTCAGAATAATATAACAGAAATATTACTTGGACCTTAATTTGTCAAAGCAATAGTGAAGTAAATGGCATGCAAACACAACAACAGCTTCAGGAAACAAGTGGAAATCCAAAGTTGCTACCCAAGTGCAATGCTGCCATTAGCTCTGAGAAAACGGCATCTCGCTGCTGTGAAATGCACCAATTGGGGCGAAGTTGCCATATTTGTATGATAGATACAACCTAAACTCGGCATACAAAGTTAACCCTTGTCCATTTCAATCTCAGTGCCTTTATACAGAAAGTCATATTTGACAATTTTTGTAGTTATTTTGAAGAAGCGACTGAACAGATTAAGGGAAAGCTGCAAATGCATTTTTAGACAGGCATCCCACAGGAATACTGGACATGAAGATAATTTCATTAAAGGATGATGACTATGCTTAAATCTTGGAAAAATTATACACTGAATTGAAAAACTTAAAAAATAAGATCAAATTGTACTTCTGACTTTCATCATTTTGCCTCAAATGATGTCCTTTATTAGGCAAAGTTGAATAACCTAAAGAAATCTTTCTCCTCCTTGAGGAGGGAACTTTTACAAAGTGTTTATCTTAACTCCAATTGCAAGGTACATTCCAAAACAATCTAGTTGCAGACATTTAGGAATTGTTGCCATCAAGCCCAACGCCTACACAATAGAATTAGGTTTGAAACTGGCAAGAAGATTGAATTATTTGATGTGCAGTGGGTTTATGTAATCCGACAGTAAGAAGTTGATTATCCACTTGTCTGCAACCAGGTACTTTTGAAGGTTAAGTCCTCTTCTCGCGCTTGTCCCTCAGTAAATGAAAAATCACCCCGTGCTTCTGTGCAGCATCCGAGTGCATTTACTGATTTCATATCTACTTCTACAAAAATATCATCATGAAAATGCCTCAACTTAAGAAAGGTCATCACTATACAAAACTAATATGTGGATCTTCTAAAGTCTAGTAAGTGGACTGAATAATTCAATTTAGCATAGGCAACTTACTACTTTTCCTAGAATCATGGGAATCCCTACAGTTCAGAAGGAAGCCATTTGGCCCATCGAGCCTGCACTGCCAGCCCCCATCTGGAACTAAGGGGTGATTTAACATGGCCAATCAACCTACCCACACATCCTTGGTGTGCAGGAAAAACTGGAGCACCTGGACAAAACCCATGCAGACATGAGGAGAATGTGCAAACTCCGCACAGGCAGTCACTCAAGGCCGAAATCGGACGCACGTCCCTGGCACTGCGAGGCAACAGTGCTAACCATTGTGCCGAGGAACGTGCCAAGGTTGTGTGAAACTGCACATTATAATGATCAACAGACATTTCTGAAACACACAATCTGAACTAAGCACAAGTATGTTACTTTTTTTTATCTTTTTAAAGCATGAAGATGTTTACACTATTATATTGCAATAAGAGATTTCAAATCCTGTGGATATCACGTTACTTAACTAGTCTACTTTTCAGAAAATCATAAAACAAGATCTTGCTTTGACCGAACTTAATATGTGAATGTTATGCATAATGTATGGCCTAGAATTTAATATCAGCAGCAAAGTGATGTTGCTCAACACTGACATCAAAGAAAGCCACCCACAAAGAACTAGTCAAGAATCATTTATAAGTTGACTGGCTGTAACTATCCAGATACAACAAGGATCTAGACTCAGCTATTGACAATCTATATCAATAAGTCAGATGAGGGGATTGAACGTAATGTGTCCATGTTTTACTGCTGATACAAAGTTAGCTGGAAGGGTATGTAGTAAGGAAGATGCAAAGAGCCTCCAAAAGAATTTTGGTGGATTAAGCAATTGACAAGGATATGATAAAGATGAATTTAGTACAGATAATATGAAGTTATCCATTCTAATAGAAAAAAACAGAAAAGCAAAACATTTTTAATGGCGAGCCTTGGAATACTGGAATTGAGAGGGGCCTTGGTATCCTTGTACATCAATAATACTAGGCTGACAGACAGATATAGCAAGCAATTAGGAAAACAAATGATATGTTGGCCTTTCTCATAAAAGGGTTTGAAATAGAACAGTAGTAAGGTCTTACTGCAAATGATATAGAGTGTTGTTGAGAGCCCATCCAGAGAAACATGGATAGTTTTACCCTGTAATCCAAGGAAAAATACGCAGTATTTGCTTTACAGGGAGTGCAACATAAGTTTACTGGACTGATTCCTGGGACAAGGAGGCTATCCTGTGGGCAGAGATTAAGTAGACTATCCCTATAATCTCTGGGGTTTAAAAATGAGATGTGATCTCATTGATACTTAAAATTCTTAACGGCCTGACAGGACAGATGTTGAGATCTAAACCTCTAGCTCGAGACTCTAGAACTAGGGATCACACTCTCAGATAAGGAATCCACAATTTAGGATTAAGATTAAGAGAAATGTTTTCATTCAGAATATTGTAAATGTTTGGGGGAGAACTCTCTACCCAAGTGAGCTGTGTATGGTCAATTTTGTTTCTTTAAAAGTAAGTATACTCAAGAGATCAATGTATTTTTGGATGCTAAGGAAGTGGAGATGCATGGATTAGTGTGAAAAGGTGGATTTGAGGTAAAAGATCAGTAGGCTCAAAGAACTCATGACATACTCCTACCAAAGTCAGGGTTTTTATTATTTCCTCTTTCCTGATGTTGTCTCTATTCTCAGCTATTGGACATTTTCTTGCAAAAGTTATGCCATCAAGTATCAGATGATGTTTTCCAATGGCCAAATTGAAAAGTTCTCACAGATAGCAAATCTGTAAGTTACAAGTGGAGCTTGTCATTTATTTTTTATAAATTTACCTAAAGTGAATTAAAAGTCAGTACATGCACATGGTATTATGACTGAAGCTCATATGATAACAAACTTTATTCATTTAAGAATCTTGGAAGTTTTATCATAGAATGGCAAAATTTAACATACCACATATATAAAATTATTTTTTCAGGGGGCAGAAAGGTTAGTTAGCATTAATTATGATTTAGTACACTGTTATAAACAAGGCTTCACCTTATTTGACAAGGTGTAATATTTTCTAGGGTTCTTACAACAGAATTATAGTGTGGCTACTGGAAGATTACATCAATTCAGTGATTTTCAATTAAAACATGACAGTGAAGTGAAATTACAATGTCAAATCATCGACAAGTTTAAAACGAAATAATGAAGTATTTGACAGATTCAAGACTGGCTTAAACCAATTTTTAATCTGCAAGGGAGCCACATGTTATGGGGAACATGCAGGAAAATGGACTTGAGGCCATAAGATCAGCTATGATCTTAATGAATGGCACAGCAGTTTTGTAGCAGTCAAATATCTACTCCTACTCCTGCAAATGTTGACAGCTCCACCATCAATATAGTACAAATGGAAAATCAGGCCTACAAGGCAAATCTATTGCCCAGACAACATTTAAAAGTTGTTTAAGAATTTCCTGTGTACAAGATTGATGTTATATTACTTAATGTAACAACAGTTACTGCATTTCAAAGTCATTTATTGTATGTGATTTGCTCTGAGACATTTCTGAAAGATATAATGATGAACGAGATAAATGAAAATCATTCTTTCAAATATGTCAAAAGTACAGAAAATACCTGGTGTAGTAAATCACAGCTTCCTTGTGGTCACCAGCTCTGAAAGCTTCATTTCCCTTGTCCTTTTCCCGATCAGCTAAAACCATCTTTTCTTGGTCACTCATGCCTGAGAAACAAAATTACTCAGATGACGTTTCCCTCTGTGTGCATTTTGCCACGACCCACCCCACCCCACCTCAAAGGAACATACCTCACTTTGTAATCTTAAATATGTGTGAGATAGTAGAAAGCTATTGGTTTCGGTAAATTAAAGCAGGTACTTTCTGCCACTCTCTATCATGAGCAATTAACAGGTCTTTATTTTAGAACAGGTGTCAATCTTATTAAAACAATTAATAAACTGAATAAATTCCCTAATAGAATGTTGTTCCAATTGCAAGACTCATTCAACAATAATGAAATAATTCATTACAGAATATAGTCACTCTCCAATAATATAACACCAAGTGTCTGTTGGAAGTACGAACTTTCTTCTGACGCTTTGAGCTGGAATATTTTCTGAGTCAGTTTTTCCTTCTATTTAGATGGTAATTTGATTAAGCTAAATTTTACTGTGGTTTTTCATGACAGACTGCCAATCCTCTTTCAGTTTACAGGTGCAAAGTTGCTCTGTCATCTCCCCTTGTCCGGGTTTAAAAACCTGGAATTACCTCACAACATCCCTGTAATCTGAATGGCTTTAGATATCAAAAACCCTTAAACTTGAATTCAATTGGTTCTGTATCAATTGGAACTTTGGAATGAAAAAACTATCAACTCTTGCCTTCACAATGTAACGACAGGTGGTTCTGCATTACCTTCTCTCTCCCTAGCTGCAGCATACCTGTGCATCAAATCTCTTCTCGCCACTCACAGCTCCAGACTCTGTACTGCTTCTCTATATTTCTTTGATGATGAGGGCAAAGATAAGCAATACAAAAATTTTAACTTCATAGACCAGCAAAAAAATGTTTTTCTGTGGCTGAACCATAATTACCTGTTGTGTCAATTTCCTTCCCTATTGCAGAAAAACTACTATTGACAATAGTTTTGGAATTGTTTTTTTGCTTCCCTTCATCAATTTTGGCACACTCTTTTTCCACATCAAATCTGGAATCAAAATTAAGAGCATTATAAATTTTCATTTACCTTTGGCATAATTTTTTTCCAAAAACAGAACCCTGAGAGAACCATTTAAAATTCTGTTCAAGAACTATCATGCACTATAATACTTATAAGTCAATAATTCACTTTGCCTGATTTCAAAATACATGAAGTTGTAAAATTACTGAGTGTGTTACAAATACAAGGTTTTATACGATTGTAGTGTTTTCAGATTGTCTCTTTAATTTAGGGTAAAATGGAGGCATGTAAGAGTCATGTAATCTGTCCTGAAATCTGTCTGATTCTTTGGATGTTAAAAGATTAAAAGGAGCCCCAGTTGTTTCACTGAGAAGGAGGGGCACGTGTTCATGCCTTGAAACAATGACCAAAGCATCACTGCTGAAATGATTGCAAGATGGCAGCAGGTCAAATATATGGGTACAAAGCCCACAATCTGCACTTATGAACTGGCTGGTTCTATCATATATGCATTTCCCGACACCTGCAATTTTCATAGAGTTGGGACAACTTCTTGAGGACTCACGGCAAGAGATTCGACATTGCATTTTAGTAAGGAGTTTGAATCACTTCTAAGCATGCTTGGCTAAGAACCCAGAGTCAAAGTTGGAACGGGTTGGGAGATATTTTGATGATTGGAGAGGAATGCTTACTTTGTTTGACTGACATTTTTCTGAAATCTCTTCTGTCAATATCGTAATGTTTATTTGCACAACAGTGTGAATTGTTCAAAGGCTCTGCTCCTGAAATTATAATTGCCTTCTCAGGATCATTTTTTTCACAGGATTGTAAAAAAGCTGTTTCCTTTCCACAAGAAGACTTGTGTTTTTTTTCTTCTGAGCAGTTCCACATATGCCATTGTTACGTACATACTATACCAGGTGGATAGGTCTGGAAGGGCCATGAGTTGGCATGGGGACTATAATGGGCCTTGAGGGTTGCGTGTGTTGATATGAGAATACCAGTTGGCATAGAATCAGGTGGGGATGTGAAGGAGTGTGTGGGGAGAAAACTATAAACATGGTGGGGGATTTTTGGTTGTTTTAAATTTAACTGGGTGATCTTTTCTGTAGATTAGAGTATAAATTGCTTACTGAAATTATGTTAGTCAATGAAGCTTTTAAATTGTATGTTACAATAGAAGTCTTAAAACGTGAAATTCTGCACACTTCTTTAGGTTGGTCACAAGGAATTCAATCTTCCTTTTAAAAATACATGCTACCAATGATAATCTTTCATTAAGGCTAGTTATTAAATGGATATTCTTAATGAACATACTTATCCCATTCTCTGTAATCTCTGGGGACAACTCTTTTCTTATCTGTTGACATTTTTTCATCAAAGCCATTCTGTGAAATAAAGAATATAACTATCAAAAATACAAACAAAAAAACTATAGTTTTATTAAAGTCCAGCTAAACCATATATAGATGCTTGGGATTGGTAACTGAATGCACTATTAATGCTAGGATATGTGCAGTCTAGCATGGTCTCTTGGATGGAATGTGGTAGGGAAGAGCAGTGGAGGAAAGTTTTTCCTTTGCTTCCTAGCCCAGAGACACAGAATCCAAATACAGTACCCAGCCCTAACTTAGATCAACTAACATCAGTAGCTAGGGTTAAGACCGGGATCTCTGTGCCTCTCTACTAGGTTGTAGAAAGTATATTTACTCATTTAAGAGATGATTCATAAGTGCTTTCGAGGGAAAATTTCAATTTCAAAACTGTGTTTATGCCATCTGTCATCTACATAGTTCCACATCTACGATGGTTCAATTACTTTGTTAAATCAGGCACTTTTTCTTCTTTCAAGTTAACTCAACTTGCTCCATTATGTTCTTGTGCTGGTTACAGAATTTTCCTCCCTCAAACTAAATGGAAAACTTCTGACATAATATCTCCACGTACAATCTGGATGCATCCAAAAATAATATCCTTCAACTTAAGAACTATTTTTGTTTGCTTGTTAATACCTGGAATATATTCCTGATATATGTTTTCCTTCTGAATTGCACAAACAAAACGAGAATTAATTCTGAATGTTGATTTTGCAAAATTTTTAATCAACCAAGTTTCTGATAGAATCAGATCAATCAGAATCATTTTCCACATCTTCCCCACGTATGTTTTCTGACAGTGGATGGAATTCACTATTAGCAGCTAACAGGATCTTACGATCCTCATAGAGTCTTCATTGTGCAGAAGAGGTCATTTGGCCCATCGAGTCTGCATCAACTCTCTGATAGAGCATCTTAGCTAGGCGCCCTCTTACCCCGTCCTATTCCTATGAGTAACCACACACATTTCCCATAGCTAGTCCACCAAATCTACACATCTTGAGACACTAAGGGACAATTTACTATAGCCAATCCACCTAACCTGCACATCCTGCCGACCTCCATGGTGTTTTGCACAGCTTACCTGCTTAGTCATCTTGGAATCCACCATGAGGATTTGCCTTCAGCAAGATCAGGAGATCCCAGGGTACGCAGGGTGAGAAAACACATGTCCTAAATATACAAGGAGGACTCCAGGAAGACATCAAGCTATTTTATATTTATATATGTTCTAATTAAATGGTCTATCAGTAGGACTTCTATTTGCTTGTCCTTCTTTTGGCAGAATGTGAAGTTACTTTTGTGTCATATTTTGTTTGACAATAGCTCCTGTGAAGCACCAGAGATCATTTTACTAAATGGTTTAAGGTACTTTATAATTTGCTGTTGCTTAGCACAATAAACAATAATTTCCACAATATTGCATATCACTGTAAGGTTATGTTTATATCTTCCTTAGGTCTTCTGTGTAACAACTGTTCTCCTGTGAATAACAGGAAACAGATGACTTGCTTCCAGGCATTCACAAATATTCTTCTCCCTTATTGCCTCTGGGATATTTCCTATCTGGGATAGGAAAATAGGATATCTCTGCATTTCACTGCAGTACAGAGATCAGAATCTTAATGTACAAACAATGAATAAGAGTCGAAATTAAGTTTGCTGATTATAGAGTGGTGTTTATATTAGGTTTAACAAAATAAATCTCGTGAACAGCCTTTTTCAGGGGAAAATGGAGCTAAAAAGGCAATAGAAGAAAGAAAGTGAAAAACTTCAACTCTTACCTGATGAGAAAGAACCGACGAATTAACTCCACGAATAGGTGTTCGATTTTCTGAATTCAAACATTCAATTTCTGGTGGTCTCCATTTTGCTTCATTTTCCTTTTGTTTCATTTCATCTGTCCAACTCTAACCAAAGAAAAAAACATTTTCTTGCATCAATCTACAGTTGGAAAGAATGCAGAAAAGTTTTGTTTTTAAAAAAGCAAAATTTCTAAATATAAAATATGATTGAATATTTTAGTTTCATACAGTTCTTTATATTCGCATTATGTATTAATATGTATCCTGATAAAACTTCAAAGTAAGTGAAACTATAATTTAACATATTAGATAATTTAATGTTCAAATACGCAAATCATTGCTGATATTCTGACTTTTATGGCATTTTTTTAATAAACATTATTAATAAAATAAAGCTATGACCAATTTTTACCCAGCAAATTCTATTATTTTTCCAGTTCCTTTCTGGAGTTTGCCTCACCGTACAGTTTAGTTACATAAAATGATAGACTGGACCCTCTCTGCAATTCTGCTCTACAGTTAGCCAAGAAATTGAACAGCAACTTGGGATGACGTTCACAGACACAGAAGAGGCCCTTCAGCCCATCAAGTCTGCACCAACACATGGAGGGCCCTGACCTGCCCATCTAATCCCACTTGCCAACAGCTGGCACATAGCCTTGAGTGCTATGGTGTGTCAAGTCTTCATCCAGGTCCTTTTTAAAGGACGTGAGGCATCCTGTCTCCACCACCTTCCCATGCAGTGGGTTCCAGACTGTCATCAAACTCCGAGTAAAAAATTTTTTTTTTCAAATCCCCCCAAACGTCATACCCCTCACTTTTAACTTGTGTCCCCTTATAACTAACCCATCAACTAAGGGAAACAGCTGCTTCCCATCCACACTGTCCAGGCCCCTCAATCTTGAGCTCCTCAATTAGGTCGCCTCAGTCTTCCCTACTCCAACAAAAGCAGTAAGAGGTCTCACAACACCAGGTTAAAGTCCAACAAGTTTATTTGATAGTAAACCCACTAGCTTTCAAGATTTGCTCCTTTGTTAGATGAGTAGAGAATTCAGGTTACAAATAGGGCATATAAAGGCACACACAATTTACAGAATACTAATTAGAATGTGAGTTTTTACAGCTAATCAATTCTTACAGGTGCAGACAATGCGAGTGAAGATAGCATTAAGCACAGATTAAAGAGATGTGTATTGTCTCCAGACAGCACAGTAAGTGAGATGTTGCAAGCCCAGGCAAGTCATGGATTACAGATAGTGTGACATGAACCTAAGGTCCAGGTTGAGCCATCTTCATGTGTATGGAACTTGGCTATTCTGCACTGTCATATGTCGTGAAGGCCACCTTGGAGAATATTTACCCAAAGATCAGAGGCCAAATGCCCATGATTGCTGAAGCGCTCACCAACAAGAAGGGAACAGTCTTGCCGGGTGATTGTCAAGCAGTGTTCATCCATCCTTTGTCGTAGTGTCTGTATGGTCTCCCCGATGTATAATGCCTTGGGACATCCTTTTTTGCAGCATATCAGGTAGACAATGTTGGTTGAGTTGCAAGAGTATGTGCCATATACCTGGTGGATGGTGTTCTCACATGAGAAGATGGCATCCACGCTGATGTTCCGTCACGTCTTGTGGAGGCTGCTGTGTCAGGGTTGTGGTCACTGTTCTCCTGAAGGCTGGGTAGTTTGCTGCGGACAATGGTCTGTTTGAGGTTGTGTGGTTGTTTGAAGGCAAGAAATGGGAGTGTGGGGATGGTCTTGGTGAGATGTTCGTCGTCATCAATGACATATCGAAGACTCTAAAGATGTCGTGGCTTCTCCGCTCTGAGGAAGTACTGGACAACAAAGGGTACTCTGTCCACATTGTCCCATGTTTGTCTTCTGAGGAGGTCGATGCAGTTTTTCGCTGTGGCACATTAGAACTGTCAATTGATGAGTCGAGTGCCATATCCTGTTCTTATGAGGGCATTTTTTAGTGTCTGGAGGTGTCTGTTGCGATCCTCCTCATCTGAGCAGATCCTGTGTATACAGAAGGCTTGTCCATAGGGGATGGTTTTTTTATTGAGTTTAGCATGGAAGCTGAAGAAGTGGAGCATCGTGAGGTTATCTGTGGGCTTGCGGTATGGTGCTGAGGTGACCATCCTCGAGATACGTGTATCCAAGAATGCAACCAATTCTGGAGTACAGTCCATGATGAGTCTGATGGTGGAATGGAACTTGTTGATGTCATCATATAGTTGTTTCAGTGATTACTCACCATGAGTCCAAAGGAAGAAAATGTCATCGATGTATCTAGTATATAGCATCGGTTGAAGGTCCTGTGTGGTGAAGAATTCTTATTCGAGCCTGTGCATGAAGATATTGGCATATCGAGGTGCAAATTTAATCCCCATGCTGTTCCGTGTGTCTGGATGAAGAACTGTGAAGACAGTGTGGTCCAGGATGAAGCGGATGAGTTGTAAAATTGCATCAGGAAACTGGCAGTTGTCGGCATTGAGTACTGAGTCAGTTGCGGCAATACCATTGTCGTGGGGGATGCTGGTGTAGAACGCTGAGACATCCATTGTGATGAGGAGTGCCCCTGGTTCAACTGCTCCACATGTGCTGAGCTTCTGTAGAAAATCCGTAGTGTCGTGACAAAAGCTGGGGGTTCTTTGTACAATGGGTTTCAGGATGCCTTTGACGTAGCCAGAGAGGTTCTCGCATAGGATCCCATTGTCCAATATGGGCAATGTCCATTGCCCACTGCAACATTTCACTTACTATCCTGTCTGGAGACAATACACGTCTCTTTAACCTATGCTTAATGCTATCTCCACTCACATTGTCTGTACCTTTAAGAATTGATTAGCTGTAAAAATTTGCATTCTAATCAGTATTCTGTAAACCGTGTGTGCCTTTAAATGCTCTGTTTGTAACCAGAAATCCCCACTCACCTGACGAAGGGGCAAATCCTAAAGGCTAGTGGATTTACTATCAAATAAACTTGTTGGGCTTTAACCTGGTGTTGAGAAACGTTTTGCTGTGTTTACTTCAGTCCAATATTGGCATCTCCACATCATGGCCAATGAAAACAAAGCAAGTCTATCTAACCTCTCTTCATAACTTAGATATTCTATCCAGGCAGCATCCTGGTAAATCTCCTTTGTATCCCCTCCAGTGCGTTCACGTCCTTCCTAGAATGTGGCGACCCGAACTGCACACACTACTCCAATTTTAGCCTCATCATCATACAACTCCATCATGGTCTCTTTGCTTTGTAATTTATACCCTGATTGATAACGGCAAGTGTGCCAATATGCCTTTTTCACTACCTCATTTACCTGCCTTTCGGTCTTCAGAGATTTTGCTTCCTTTCCTCTGGGAAGCATCTTGTTTCTTCATGATTACAACACAGGTATTGAACTCATTATCTGGAGGGTCATGCTGTAAACACATCATTTTGCTGCGTAGTGGGTTGGTGCTCCAATGACATGAACCACACTATTCTATCTTATTATAGTTTTAGAGTACAAAACAAAAACAAAATTCACAACAGACAGAAACAGTATCACACTTTCAAATATATCCAGAAACATGACTCCAGGGAAACTTTAATTGTAATGCTACTGGGAAACAGACAAACATATTGCAGCAAGAGGAGTTACGTCCCGGGTACTTTAAAATTTTTTAACGGTAGGAAACAAGTCACAAAAAAATGTAAAATGAACTGAAGATATCAGAGTTTTACAATTATGCAAAAGCAAAATATTGCAGATTCTGGAAAGTTGAAATAAAAACAGAAAATGATGGAAATACTCAACAGATCTGGCAGCATCTGTGAAGAGTGAAACAAAGTTAACGGTTGGGACTCTGAAAAAGGTAGGGGCTGAGTTTGAACATAGGCAAATCCACAATTTGACACCACTGGCCACTGAGCTTGGTGCCTGCCATGACCCCAAACCCAAGCCATCTTCAACAAGGACAGCTCAAGGTCAGATTGGCTGACTGCAGGCGGCATCAGGCAGTCACTTTTGGTAATTAAAACTGGAAATTCCAGTCAACTACATAAACAACCCATGTTGGCCTGCATCTCTGTCACCTCTCAAACATAGTTGCGGTGATGGTTAAAGGAAGGGAAGCAGTGGCAACTGAATATTCCTGGGTATAAGTGTTTCAGGCGTGACAGAGGAGGGTCCAGAAGAGGTGGGGGAGTGGCATTGTTAGTTAGGGAAAGTATCACGGCAGTGCAAAGGGAGGACAATACAGAGGAGTTAGGAGTGGAATCGCTGTGGGTGGAGTTGAGGAATAGAAAGGGGGTGATTACTATGCTAGGGGTGGACTACAGGAGCTACCATTGAACCAGTGGTTGGTTCCCTGACCCTGAATTGAAAATCCCAGCCAATGTTTTGGGTTAATGATGAAAGCATTAATTCTCTTTCACTCTCCAAAAATTCCACCAGAACAGCCAAGCATTTCCAGAATTTTCTACTGATTTCCAGATTAACCATTTGATTCATCAAGTTTGTTCCTCCAGCACTCCAAACAATGGTAGATGTTTTTTGTTTTTAGAATTCAGGTTGTTAATCTATCAGCTATGGATCATAGGTAGCAACTCTTAGCCAGAACGTTGTGGATTCCAATCCCACTTCAGGAACATGAGTACAAAATTCAGCTGACAATCTGGACCCAGGGTGATTAAAATTTCAAAAGTCAAAACCGGGATACACTGAAAAGCCTAGGGAAGGCAGGATTCCATGATGATGCATATCTTGGGTGACCAATGGCAGGGATCTGGGGGAGGCACATTCAAATGTAGGAGATTATGTGATAATACCTCCTTGAATACGTCCAGCCAGAATTGGCAATCCTAATGACACATGATTACTGATTTACTGAAATACAGCAATTTAGAACCATAGACTTTTGCTTCAATTACATTTTCCAGTGTGTTTCAACAATCAGTTTTTGAAGTTTATAAAGTATTTTTTAGTGTCACAAGTAGGCTTACATTAACACTGCAATGAAAATCCCATAGTTATTACAATCTGACACCTGTTTAAGTACACGAAGGGAGAATTTAGTATAGCCAATATACCGAACCAGCACATCTTTCAGACTGTGGGAGGAAACCCGCGCAGACATGGGGAGAATGTGCAGACTCCACACAAATAGTCACCCAAGGCTGGAATTGAATCCAGGTCCCTGTAGTGCTAACAGTAGCGTTAACCACTGTGCTGCCTGTAATCATTCTAATCAATTAAAATTTTTCTGGATATAATGATCACCAGCAAGGCACAGTTAGGTGACCTGGGTTCTTAGAACTTCAAGAGATCCATTTGTTCTGTTCCCTTTCTTTTGAACACAAACCTCTCAGTCAGCAGCACAAAACACTATATCTGCTTCCCCACAGTTGTAGCTCCTCTGCCTTTGCAGTTGTCCGTTTGCTGTGGGATACTGTGAAAAAGTGTTAAAAGTGGCACACAACACTTCACTGGGTTTTGTTTAAGTTTCTCTCCCAATAGTATAGGGTCATATGGGCATAGCTCCAGGTACAAGTATTTCCAGAATCCTCTACTTTTGAGTAAAAAGATTTCAAAACATAACCAACTTGCAAAGTTCACCATACATGACAATTTTAATCAGATTTTGTTAATCTTACTGTAAGAAGTATAGGCAGCCAATCCCAATATGCTGCACAGATTTGGGGATCTTACTTCAGAAAGAATGTCAAAGCTACAAAGGGCTGTTGATTAGATTTACTATATTAGATTCACAGATATTTTATTCAGGGGGTGTCCATGAGGCAGCATGGTGACACAATGGAGTCTGCACGTTCTCCCCATGTCTGTGTGGATTTCCTCTGGATGCTCCAGTTTCTTCCCACAGTCTGAAATGTACATTAACCTGAACAGGCGCCAGAGTGTGGCAATTAGGGGAATTTCATGGTAACTTCATTGCAGTGTTAATGTACACTTTACTTGTAACTAATAAAAAAACTTATCCTGTGGCAGCAATGTTTCTAGAAGCACTATATAATGACATAAAATAACAATAGATACAACATTGTGAAATAAATTTGCTCATCGTGAGTACCAATTCACATAAATTCAATATAGTACACCAGAAACTCAAGTATAATGATGTCAAATGACACTAATAATTTATTGTTACTTTGTATCAAGGTAGAAAATTCTAAAAAAAACTTCCAGTTCCAGTAGCATCTATGGAGAGAAACAGAGTTAACATTTCAAGTCCGTATGACTCTTCTTCACAGCAGATTTTAAGTAACTAGCAAGTTCACTGTGAATCACAAGTTTTGATATTTATACCTGAATTTTAAGAACTTACCTATAACAGAAGTATACTGATTTTGTCTTACATGCACAAATAAATCCGCAGGTATAGAGTGTGGTGATAGTATACACCACTATATCGTTCCAAAAAATATAATTTGTTGAGAAAGGAGCCTGTTCCACAGTACAGGACATCATTAACTTTAAAAAGAGTAGAGCAGAAGATAAAATAAATCAGGAGCGATTAGGCTAAATAAAGCCCAAAGATTGAGAGGCTTGGAAGCTAGCAAGGAATTCCACATTTCTGAGGTATAAGAGGTCACACTAAACATGAGTTTTAAACAAGGTGAGAAAATGGTTCTTTGGAAAGCAAGCACAATAAGCAACCGCCTCTATTGTCAGCAATGCAAACACAGTAAACAATTTTTGTTAAATTCTGGTGACTATTTTCAGTTGCACACAGACCCTCTATGAAATATTCTGTTATTACTCATTTAGACAGTGTATACCTTTATGTCGCTGGTAATTTCTTGCCACTCTTCTTTAGTGAAGTTAGCAGCAGTTGCTGGTGGATTGTTTGTTCGAAGGATTCGATTTTTAGGATCCAGTTTTTCAATCCTCTTCTCACAAAATGAAATAAGATCAGGATACAATCCCTCTTCACCAGACCTTGTATATTGTACATAAAGGTAATAATAACAAAAAATATTGGCTTCAAATCATGTTAGCACTTGAGAGACAGAGACAAAAAAAATTACCAATTGTCTCTAAAATTTGAAAAATGGTCTGTGATGACATGGTCTTCTAAATGCCAAGCAATTGAACACTATTCCCAAACAAATCCTATAATCATGTATAATCAAACCTTCTTGATATGCAAAAGGAAAGTAAAAATACTTCTTCCATGTAAGCCTAAATAAAATAAAACAGCAGGAGAGATATGAATCAGCAGTGGTACTAAGGGAAATGTTAAGGAACCAGTAAAAATTAGCAGCTGCATCAAGGGAAATCATAAAGAGCAAATAGAAATCAGTAGTGGTACTTAGGGAAACGGTAAGGAGCCAGTCAAGATCAGCAGTGATACCAAGAGAAATTCTAAAGAGCAAATAGAATTCAGTAAACAATTGTGAAAATTGCAAAGGCACTATTATATTACAAACATTGAAAAAACAGAATTACGTTTACACTACTTCCCTCAAAAATAGGAGCCTGACTGGACTTGGACTACTGACCTGCATGTTTTCTTTCAGTACTCTGTACATCATTATAGCAAGTTAATGTTATATAATTCATAAAAGTAAAATCCTTTAAAACTAAAATTAAAACTTTACTTTCTAACCATGCTTATCCAAAAACTCCATCATGAATATTCAAGTCTTAAATACTCATAACTTCCTGCAAATTATGTTCATTGTACAAGTGCTACCGGCAATGATAAATAATTAACCTATGTTTTGGGCGCAACCATGCTCTAATGGCAGAAGAATGCTAGATATTGATACTATGTGAACATTGAATGTATCATAGTATCATCGGCCTTTGGCCCATCGAGTCTGCACTGACCACAATCCCACCCAGGCCCCACCCTCACATATTTCACCCAATAATCCCTTTAACCTACGCATCCAAGGGCACTAACGGCCAATTTTAGCATTGCCAATCAACCTAACCCACAAATCTTTGGACTGTGGGAGGAAACAGGAGCAGAGAAAACCCACGCTGACATGAGGATAATGTGCAAACTCCATACAGACAGTGACCCGAGCTGGGAATCAAACCCCAGTCCCTGAAGCTGTGAAGCAGCAGCACTAACTACTGTGCCGTTGTGCCGCCCCATTGAAAAATCACTGGTACTTTCCATGGCTCAGCCTAGATCAGAATGTCAATTTTCCTTCTTAAAGAAAATAGCATTTTATATTTGTTGTTACCAAATGCCATAGGTTCATTGATTAACAATTCAGATGCACTCGACAATAGTTGAAAACATTCAATATTTTCAATATACAAAGCTTTGATTAGATTTAGTATCATATTGCATTGTACATTAGATTTTTTTTGAAGCCAAGAAACTTAGTAGTTTCACATTGCAGCAATTTCAGTTAAATTTCTGAAAACTGTGATCACAATACACCTTTGTTTTAGAAAAAGATTCTGTTTGGTTTTGTACAAAATATTTGACTAAATTTGCAGAAAATCCTTTCAGATTAGGAAAAGACAATGAATGTCTTTCATTGCACTGACAATATTGCACATCAAGACAGAGAATGTTGCAGAAGTGAGATATGTGAATGTACCTTAGTACAATCAAAATTTTTTCCAGATACTTCACATCGGTGCATTTTTCCACAAAGCCATAGTCCAGATGTTCAATTGGAAGCTTGTATGTCTTCGTAGTTCCCTGGTTCATCAACGAACAAGTATGTTCTGTACTCATGCTAGAAGGAATACTAGAAAGTTATTTATCAATCTTCTGTTGCCCTATGAACACAAAATTTTAGTTTTTGTGCAATTTATTCAAGGTTTAGCTTATGCAAGTACATCTGAGGTTACAAAAAAGTGAACATATGGTTTGCTGAAACTAAATGAGAAGGGCAACATACGTAAAGTATTCAAGTTGAATCTGAGATTCATTTTTTTTAAACTCCTAAACCTATAGAACAGGGCATCAATATTTTTTCCTTGTGGAGCACTTGTTCAATTTAAAACTTATATATTAATTATAAGAAACTGGTTTGGATGATCAAAGGTTATATATACTTTTGAAACTTGCGGATTCCAATTTCATGCAAGTTCTCTCTTCTTCCTCTTCAATTTTAGACTCAAACTCTCCTATTCTCAGTGACATTACCAATTACTCCTCTCTCAAATATTTCCTACCTTCAGATGGCGCTGTTCCTACAATGATGGACATATTATAGTTAAGAACTCATGATAATATGAGAATTCTTACCATAGTGTGCAATTATGTTGAACACTTTGTTAGAGTAGGAGAGATATGAATCAGCAGTGGTACTAAGGGAAATGTTAAGGAACCAATAAAAATTAGCAGTGGCACCAAGGGAAACCATAAAGAGCAAGTAGAAATCAGCAGTGGTACTTAGAGAAACGTTAAGGAGGCAGTCAAAATCAGCAGTGATATCAAGGGAAACTCTAAAAAGCAAATAGAATTCAGCAATAGTAAAGAAAACAGCAAGAAATTAGGGAAGAGTTCAGTCTGGAAATTCATTGATAATAGGAAACAGTGCACATTTTCAAATACATGGGCTGGATAACTGAACATTGTAGGCCAGATCTGGATTACAGGCACTGTTCTGAACATCACAGCTAAAGAACAAACATCTATGGGCATCTGACCTGCATAATCAATTACGCAACCATAATATATTCCTTGTGAGACTATTTCAAATTCTTTGAAACCCTTAAAAATTTAAAGTACTAATTGTGGAAGCTCCTTCAAATAACAAAATCCTACATATTTTGTACAGATTATAATAATATTCTTATTTTAGCAAGATTCACTAACTTTTAGAATTTACAAACTTAGGTTTAGTAAAATTATTACTGATAACAGATAAAATAAAACATTTACAAGCCGTGAACCTTATAGCAGTAAAAGTAAAATTATAACCAGTCCCACAGAACATGCCCAAAGTGAAGTTATTGTTTTTAGCCTTGATCTAAAGAGACCATTCTAGAACACTCACCCTGCTGTGGAACTACTCATTTTCCTTAAAAAGTAAAGTGTACTAAAAGTCATATTCAGTGTAAATGCAAGGATTACGGCACATTAAAAGAAAAAGCAAACCAGCTTACCACTGCACAACCTCATATATAACCAACTCAGTATACTCCCCACTGGGAAGCAGGAGACCCACAAATAATTAAACCACACCACAAGTATGCCAATGAACAACATAAATAAAAAGCAATATAGACAGTCTGGATTTTCGCAATACAATAGACAATAAATACCTCTGTGCTCATATATCAAACATCCTTGTCAGGATAAAAGAGAATCAGAAAATCAGGATTATAATCTCAAGGAAACAAAGTTTAGGATTAATGATGAACTGGAGGATAATATAACCAAGAAGCCTGAAAAGCCATGACAGGATCAGTGAGCAATATCCAGGATCCATCCAGAACTTCTGCATCTCCGCTACGTAATCATCCCAAAACTCTGGCAAGAAAAGCCTAGGTCCTGGCAGGTGGCAAGAACTTAACACATCCAGCTGCCTCTAAACCTTCTTGACAAACACCGAGGACAAATCAAAGCAAGACCAGTGGTTGAGGTCTTTGACTGACCCCGAGCCTCAAAGACTGGATACAATGTTCTTATTGAACTTGCAACACCTAACCCTCAAATCGATATTGTCAAACCACTGCAGCTGATTCTCAATTTAGGCTAGGAATTCACTGCAGTACCCTTTGGGAGGCCAGGCGCATGGATACTCCTTCTCCAGGCCCATCTTCCAAGTGAGCCAGGATATCTAACGCACCATGAAGCAGAATTTCCAAGAATTGAAAGTGAGCCTTTATCAAAGAAACTGCCCTGCCCACTGACAGGATTCTCTTCTCTGCTTCATCCTAAAGAGAGTGGATATCTCACAGTTCATCAATATGAACACCAAAAATCTTGTTGGGAAGATGAAACCCTCGTCTAAACCTTCACTCATAACGCTGGGTGGTCATCACCCTGATGCAAGTCGCATCATTGAAATGTATGCTCGCTCCTCAATGAAATCATCATCGCGAATTGAATACCACTCAGACAGTGTCCGACCATCTCGATCATACAAGGATTTTCTTGACTTAACTTGGCACCTCTCTCCAAACTTTAATCAGGATCTTGCAGGATCACAACACAGGTTATATACAGATGGATTGAATAATTACGTGTTGTGCATCTCAGAATAAAAAGATTAAAAGATGCGCAGCACCAGGGCTCACGAAATGCAGCCCCCTTCCACACTTATATCACCAGAAGGCATATCTTAAAATTAGCACTATGCCATTTAGGACGAAAGTCAGGAAGCAATTTTTCACCGAAGAAAATCTGAAACACTCTCCTAAAAAATACTGTGAACACTGTGCCACACCAGTGTTGTTGGATAAAGCTTGCAAGGAACATAGAACAACATTGGATAAATTGAGTTGTTAGTTGAGCAGAGCAGAGTCAAGGGGCTGATGGCCTACTTTTGTTCCTATACAGATCCTTGTAAATAACTCCAAGTTCATCTATATGGGATGGCTGCAGTTGGAATGAGCTGGGATTGGCATTCTTCCCACTCATAAAATGTTAAATCTCAAAGACTTACATAGGATTATTAAAATACTCGCTTGATCACGAGTCTCCCAGAATTGACTGTTTCCAAGGGATTGCAGCTGGCAACCCAGGAGAAAAGTTTGTTGTCAGGGCACAATTCCAAGATGACTTACTGGCTGCCAATCTGTTATTGTACCCCAGCTGCCACATTCCCTGAGAATTTACAATGGCATTGCTCTGAACACGATTCTCTTTGACCTTTAAATAGGATATGTTTGGTGATTCTGGGCCCTAATGGTGGCTATAATGCTGTCTGATCATCTCCATGATTGTGATGTGCAGTATAGCACTGGATATATTGCTGACTGGTTGCATGCTTAGCAAGTTGCCAATAAAAGTCATCCTAAATTTTTAAAAATTATCATGCATATCTTAAAGGGAAGATGAAGTCTTGATGCAGCAGATATTAGAAGTGATTGTGCATGTGTTAATTACCAGGGATGCTTGACAAATGACACAACAGACAAAAGAGTGTCTCCAATGCAGCACTAGAGGCTTTTTTTGCAGCTGGAATCTAGGAAATAGGCACTAAGAAATGATAGCATTGAGATCAACTGCCAGCAGTGTGGCATAAAAAATGTTTTCATGGCTTCACACAAGTTGTCATGGTCAGTTAGAGCATCTTTACGTGGCATATTCTACATAATCAGCCTCATACTGTGTCACTCATCAAACCACTTCATTCACCTACCAGCAAATTCCATGTCACATTTTGGTACATTGTCAGCTATTCAACCACGTCACAGCACTCTCAGAACACAATTAACTCACTCTCGTAAGGTAAAGTGATATACAACAGGGATGCAGCAACAACCTCATGCTAGCTCAGGGGTAACAGGAATGGTGGACTAGTGCAGGATGAAAGCACCCAGACGCTGCCAGGATAGTGGGAATTCATCAGCTTACCTGCCTGTGTGCGCTCACACATCAAATGTATTGAGATGTGGGGCCTGCAAAGCATTGTCCCCTACACAATGGAAAGGCTGCCTACCCAGGC
The DNA here is from genome assembly GCA_024679065.1 of Sphyrna mokarran. Taxonomy (NCBI): domain Eukaryota; kingdom Metazoa; phylum Chordata; class Chondrichthyes; order Carcharhiniformes; family Carcharhinidae; genus Sphyrna; species Sphyrna mokarran. Next base: position 100,030,884 of record JAGIQG010000007.1, read on the forward strand.
ACTCCTCCTGTTTTTCTGTTAATTTTAGCTTATTTATTAGTGTCACAAGTAGGCTTACATTAACATGAAGTTACTGTGAAAATCCTCTGGTGACCATACTCTGGCATCTATTCAGATATACTAGAGAGAATTTAGCATAATTTTAAAAAGTGGGGGTGCTGACGCTTAGATTAAACAGTGTAGATGAGGCGCAAACAAATATAACTCAAACCTAGATTTCACCGTGGAAAATTTGCAAGGAATCAGTGTGCGCTGGATTCTTGAGAGCCCAGCACTGAGAGTGGGATGTTACAGGTAGGGAACGTATTGCTTCGCTGCCATTTTGTAAACAATAATTTGGGAAAGTGCACCCAACTCGACTTCTTTGTCACACTGTCACGGATAAAGTTACCGACGGTAACTGAATTTGACGTCTGCTTCACAAAAGGTTCAGGCGAAAGGTTTTCGTTTTGGGGGAAAAAAAAACGAGAGAAAACGTTTCCCAGCGCGACGCGCGTTTCCATGGAAACAGCCAAAGCGGCAGTCTGGCGCACGTTGGCCCAAACAATATAATTCACTGTTTGATTTACACGACGCACTTTTCTGCTCTCACACGGACGCTGGGCCGGCTCAGGGCGGACAGTCACAGGCGCCGCTCTCTCTACCTGCTTGTTGTTCACACAATCGCCACTCTCGAGCCGCGAACTTCCCCCCCCTCCCGGTCTACCGCCTCTTCACCCAGCAGCCCAAGCGCCGGAAGCAGGTAGAACCTCAGTGCGTCACTAGGCAGGAAATTCGAACCCTCCAGCTGCATGTTCCACCAGGGAGGGGAATTCTTGTCTCAGCTCTGCTGCAGAACCAAATGGGATGGAAATGTTAGCTCAGCTTTTTTCTTCCTACCAGACCGGCTGAGTATCCCCCACCCACAGTGTTTCAGATTCCAGCATCGACACAGTTTTGTTCAACATATTATTGATATCTCTTCTCACTTCACAGTAGGAACTGCCCCATATCTTTTTGCCTTCAGTTCACCCAAACAAACTGCGTGCCCTCAAACCATCTCTCTTCCTGGCGAACAAGACTCAATTCACAATCTTGGTGTCGTAGTTGACCTCATTCCCAGAGAAGCTTCCTTGCTAAATTTCCGTCACTTCCAAAACTACTGACTTCAAACTCCATAACATCACCCAACTTCAGCCTGCCTCTGATTGTCTCAGTTGAAACTTTCATCTATGCCTGTAGAACGCTCCCCTGACCAATCTCCCATCTTCCAACCTACGTAATAGGTTGTATCTACCTCGTACGCTGCAAGATCATCCTGAGATGTGGTACATGTCAACACTATGACATCGGATGAACAGACACACGTGGCAATCACGAGGTTGGAGTGTTCCCTTTCTGTCGGGGAACACTTCAGCAGTCAAGGACATTCAGCCCATCTTTGAGTAAGTATTCTCCAAGGTTGCCTTCAGACATAACACAATCGCTGAGCAGAAACTGATAGCCAAGTTCTGCTCGCAAGAGGATTGCCTCAACCAGGATCTTGGGTTCATGCCATACTACGTGTAACTTCCACCATTTTGCCTAGGCTTGCAAAATCCTACTAACTGTCCTGGCTTGAGATAAAATTCGCAATCCGTGATTATCCCTCGCTCCAATCACATAGTCTGTAACTGCGAAGACACACATTCCAATCATTATCTTGCAATAGTGTCTGTCTATAGGTGCCGTGTTTGCAAACTCAACTCTCCACACATCTGAGGAAGGAGCAGTGCTCCAAAAGCTCGTGATTCCAAATAAGTGTTGGACTTTAACCTGGTGTTGTGAGACTTATTAGCGTGCCCACCCTAGTCCAACGCTAGCATCTCAACATCAACCTACATAAATGAGGTCATGCAAAACTCAGCAACTCATATTCTAACCTGCACTATCCCATTTGTTCAATAATCAGCTGTGTACACTAACAATGAATCTAGCGATGTTTCAATTTCAAAATCTTCAACTTTGGTTTCGACCAATCATCTGAATTCCATTTTGGGGGCAGTTGGCTCAGGCAATTTGTTTCTGGGATGCAGTTTGCCCTATCATGGAAACCTAATCTTCCGCCTTCACATCGTATATGCTCTCCACATGGTTCCTTTGTGCTAGCCCTATTCCCTTTACTCACGATCCAAACCTCCTCATTACCCCACAAGACCCAAGAATGAACTTGTCTTTTCTCTCTCTGCATGCCCTCTAAGTTGTTTCTGTTTATAAGATGCACTATCTGCTTCCTTAACACCCCATTCCCAGTAAAAACCTAGTACTCAAATTTCCCTTCCTGGGCCCATGTTAACTGGCATCTCAAAAGTTTTCATCTCCTCTTCCTCAGATATTGCCCTCTTCCCTTTCAAAAGTGCCATCATCAGCCCATTCCTCAAGACTCACCTATGATACCCATCCTAGGAAACTCCTGCTCCACCTACAATTTCCAAAGTCCTCAAATTTTGTTGCATCCAAAATCCACACCCATCTTCTCAACTCCCATATTTGAATCTTTCCATTCAGATTTCCACAAGCACTGAGATGGTCCTAAGCCTTCAGAAATGACATTCTTCATGACTGAGACTGATTAATTCAACTTGTCTTCTCTATAGTCCTTAGTGACTCCACTATTGTCCAGGACAAAGCAAACTGCTCTTGTGACCTGCTTGCCATTGGAACCGGTCATCGAAAGCAAGTCCTAATGAACCCATGTGCTAACTATTACATCCAGATTTAATGAAAGTAACAGCTAACCTTGCTGTCTTATAGTCAAAACTTACTGGCTCAAAAACTCTGCACAGAGCAAATCCTGGAGATAGCATTGCAACAGTAAGGGATAAGTCCATTAGGCAGAATAGGGGAAAGGGCACATTTTGGTCAAAAGAGATGGAACCGTGGAAATTTAAGGACAACAAAGATTTATTTTGGTGAGAATGGAAGGAGTCGCTGGAGTCAATTTGGGGATTCTTAAAAGGAAAATTAGGTTCAACAGACATGGGGGCAGGATTTTACAGCCTTGCTCGTCCCGAAACAGTAAAATCCCATCTAAGGAATATAAACCTTCCCATACCCCACCCCTTGCCTGCTCTGATTCCAATGGGTGGGGGGGGGGGACTGGTAAATCTCCAGCCAGGATGTTGAATCTCAACAAAACTGGGAGAAGTGAGCCTGCTGGAAACTGGGAATATCTTTGAACAGGTGCTTTAAAGACGACAATTCCACAGAGAACGATACAATGTATAAACACAAAGTTTGAGTTTTCAGTCTTGATTTTACATATTTCAATTAGGCCATGGCTAATCTAATTCCCTTCCAACACAGAAGTTAGAAGACATATCTTTTTTGCAATTTGCTGCATTGGTTGCCAAGTAATATTCAATCAATACTGCTTTTGCTTGTTCATTATAGTAAAAGTCTTAAAATGTGAACTCTCATGTGTTCCCTTGAGCCTATCACTAGGAATTCAAATCTCCTTTTTAAACTTATTAGTCTTTATAGGAATCGTAACTACTTTTTAAATTCCAGCAATGCAATCCCAATTTGTGTCATTGCTCTTCATAATTTAATCACTGCAGTGCATTATCATTCTGGTAAAATTAAAAAAAATAGAAGCTAGAAATATTCAGCAGGTCTGACACGTCTGTGTGAGACTGAAACGGAGTCTGGGTTCAAACCCAGACATACTCCTAAATAACTGTCACGGCTTGGTTAGCTGATTCCTCTTCTTAGTCCACTGCTGGGTTGGTTATAACAGAATTTGAATTTTTAAAAAGAGGTGAAATTGCCAAATTCAATGAATACTTAGCTATGTATAGATCAGTATAAGAATTAAGCCTTGAGTTAACAAGGAGTTAGCATTGTTACTAAAACTTACTCAGGTAAAGATGCAGGAGTTTTTAATAAAAAGCTTGACAACATGCAAAAATGTCCCACTTCTCACTAATGCAGAAAATATAACCACACCTCCAGCCATACACAGAAAGAAATCAAACTTTACATAGTATCATGCTTTAAAACTTAGCCAAGTATGATGATCAGGAAAATTATTCCCGAGTTGTCTGAAAGTTCACACCCAGAAAGTCACAGTAGCTGCTAGTTCTTTTGTTTCTTACTGAAGCAGTCACTAGGCAGTCATGGCTGGTTGATTCTCACTTTTCTTGAAGCAGTGGTGGAGAGTTGGAATCCTCAAATGAAAGAACTTTCAGTTTGCAGCACTAAAGTCTCTGGTAGATTTTTGAACCACAAATCAGCACAGCTTTAAGAGGTTTGAGACAGAGTGTGATAAGGCAGTTGCCACTGCTGTCCCTGTGGCAATCTCTTTCTCTGTTCATTCAAATCCAAAATATTTTACACACAAGAGCTGGGTCATGTGACCTCTGGTCTTATCTGAGCCATTGCCTTGGAGAGCTCCATTGACATCTTCATGAAGTGGCCTTTATAAATTTAACTTCGTAGCTTGCTGTAGGCCAATGGGCTTTAATGCAATGTTCCTGACAAAAAGTTTAGTGTGTGGAAACTTATATTACATCCATATGACACAAGTTAAGCACATATAGCACATCACTGTGAGATTAGCAGCATATATTTGAGAGATTTTGATAATTAGTTCTAAACGTTGAAACCTAAGGAAATCATATGTGAAATGTAGTATCTATTACAGCCACAATGATTCTAATCGCATGTAGAAGAACTTGATTATTGCTGAAACAACTTACATTCATCAGGATATATTCACAAGAATAAAAATTATAAATATAATGACAATTTATATTTATGAGAAAAGAATGCCGATTGATTGGCATGTTTCAGCAAGTTCCGTTCAATCACAAGTAATGTTGGATACTAAGTTTTGAATTTTCTAAGCCATTTTCTATGATTTGCCAGCTATTGGGATGTACTGCCTATGTGACTGGCATCACACAGGCAATGAAATTCATGTACTACATTACTCATTTTGTGTGATTGGCAGAACATCTTTTTGGCTTGACAGCAATATTCTGTTAGTGAAGAATACTACTCACCTCTGCATATGGCGTTAGCAACAGGTTTAAGCTGTATTATGCTGCTTCTATGCAGTAACGACATGAGTGAACTCAAGGGCAATTTGGGATAGATATTAAATGCTGGCTTGCTAGCAACACTGAACAAATAAAAAAGTTGAAAGAAATTGAACCTGACCACCTGTAATTCCTTTTTAGTTCAAATTATCTGCTTCCATCCTGAAAAAAACACAAAACAATTAAACAATTCTATCTTGAACAACAATGTAATTCTTGGATGATGTCACATCTTACCGGCAACTAAAGATTTATCAAACACTAACACCAATTGTTATCTCCTTTACTGCACAGTTGATCTTTAATGTACGAGTGAAATGCCTTAATATTTTTAAATTGCAGCTAGTAAGTGAAAGGAAAAGCAATTAACTGATTGACCAACAAGCTGGCAAAATATCAACTACACAAAACATTTATTTTCATCAAATAAAACAAAATCAGTCTTTCAAATATTCTAACTTTTGAAGGATACAAGCAATATTTTACATTAACATAAAAATATCAAAGCCTTTCTTTCTGCCTGATGAAATTTACAAGTGTAACAAGGCTGGATGGTAAACATTAGCAATTTTTGTCAGTGCAAGTTGGAAGAAAAGCTTTAGATTTCATCGGGCATCAAAAACAACCACTGTAAAGGTTCAGGTTAAGGAAAGAAATGTAAATTGTGAAATTAAAGCTACTTGGAATCTAATTATTAACTTTTACAGAACGTCATGAGTAACCCTGGATCTATTCAGTATGATACCGGTATTGAAATGGGGGTAAGCTCAGTAAGAAGTCTCACAACACCAAGTTAAAGTCTAATAGGTTGATTTGGTAGCACAAGCCACAAGCTTTCAGAGCACTGCTCCTTCATCAGGTGAATGGGAGTTCTGTTCACAAACAGAGCATATAAAGACACAAACTCAATTTATAGAATAATGGTTGGAATCTTTACAGGTAATCAAGTCTTAATGGTACAGACAATGTGAATGGAGAGAAGGTTAAGCACAGGTTAAAGAGGTGTATATTGTCTCCAACCAGGATAGTTAGTGAGATTTTGCAAGCCCAGGCAAGTCGTTGGGGCTACAGATAGTGTGACATGAACCCAAGATCCCGACTGAGCACGTAGCTTGGCTATCAGTTTCTGCTCAGTGATTCTGCGTTGTGTGTCGGGATCTTGGGTTCATGTCACACTATCTGTAGCCCCAATGACTTGCCTGGGCTTGCAAAATCTCACTAACTATCCTGGTTGGAGACAATATACACCTCTTTAACCTGTGCTTAACCCTCTCTCCATTCACATTGTCTGTACCTTTAAGACTTGATTACCTGTAAAGACTCCCATTCCAACCATTATTTTGTAAATTGAATTTGTGTCTTTATGCCCCATTTGGAAACAGAATTCCCACTCATCTGATGAAGCTTGTGGCTTGTGCTACCAAATAAATCTGTTGGAATTTAATCTGGTGTTGTGAGACTTCTTTCTATTCAGTATCCCAGTTAGCATCACCTGCTGTACCAAGCTCCCAGTCAAATTACTGGAAAAAACAATTTGTTTTAATGTAGAGATAACTCAGACTCTTGACAGCTTAAAAAAAGTGTATGCATATCTGGCATTTTTAAATAACTTTCAATCAAGAGATTTTCAAGCTCACCCAAACTAGTTTCAGATATTGTATTTTAAATTTTCTTTCACCAATCATGTTCCTTAATATAGTTCCCATTAACATTCTGATCAGCAAGCAACAGAAAAGATGTGAGCAAGAGGGTAGCAAAGATGGACAGTGTCAATATTTCTTCTCTAAAATAGAGTACCTCTATTACTTCATCTCTTTTTGAGGTGGTGGTCAGTGAGAGGATGCTTTATGCCTGAAAACCTAGGCCATACCAGTAACGGAGGTCAACATTGCAGACGTCAGATCAGCTTTCATGAAAGTCAACCCCTGAAAGTGAATGGCCTGGGTGGGTTACCTGGACAAGCACTCAGATCCTGTGCGGATCAGTTGGTCGGAGTATTTACAGACTTCTTTAACCTCTCCTTACTCTAATCTGAGGTTCCTACCTGCTTCAAAACGACAACCATCATTCCTGGATCAAAAAAATGCCAGGCAACATGTCTTAATGACTATTAATAATGGTTCTGACATTCATTATTATGAAGTGCTTCAAAAAGTTAGCACGGCACAGAACAACTCCGGCCTCACAGACTGCCTGGATCCACTACAATTTGCCTATTATTGCTGCAACAGGTCCGTAGCAGACACCTTCTCCTGGTCCTACACTCAACCCCAAAACACCTGGATAACAAAAACACTTATGTCAGTTTCCTATTCATTGACCACAGTTCAACCTCCAACACTATTATTCAGATAGAACTCATCTCCAAACTCTGTGGCCTAGAGCTCGGCTTCTTCCTGTGACTGGATCCTAGACTTCCTAACAATTAGACCGCAACATAAGGCTAGGTGACAACACCTTTTTCATCATTATTCCCTACACTGGTGTCCCACAAGGTTGTGTCCTCTGCCTCTTACTATACTCCTTAGACATTTATGAATGTGGCCAAGTTCCGCTCCAACTTGATGTTCAAGTTTGCTGATGACATGACTTAGTGGATCGGACCTCAAACAATGATGAGACGGAGTACAAGAAAGATAGAGAATCTGATCAAATGGTGTGGCGACAATAATCTCTCCCTCAATGTCAGTAAAATAAAGGAGATAATCATCAACTTCGGGAAGCATAGTGGAGGACATGCCTCTGTCTACGTTAATGGGGATGAAGTAGAAATATTTGAGAACTTCAACTTTCTAGGTATCCAGATTGCCAACAACTTTTCCTGGTCCCTCTACACCAATGCTAGTTAAGAAAACCTACTAGACCCTCTACTTTCTCAGGAAGCTGAGGATATTCAGCATGAATGCTATGACTCTCTCAACTTTTTAGAGATGCACCATAGAAAACGTCCTTTCTGGGTGTATCACAGCTTGATACAGCTCAAAGAAACTACAAAGGGTTGTGAACATTAACCAATCCATCACACAAACCAACCTTGCATCCATTGACTCCGTCTATACTTCCTGCTGCCTTGGAAAAGCAATCAGCATCATCAAGAAACCTATGCACCCCAGGCATTTTCTTCTGCTGGGAAAAAGATGCAAAAGTACCAGCCAACTCCAGAACAGCTTCTTCCCTGATGCAAACAGACTTTTGAATGAGCCCGGCTTATATTAAGTTGCTCTTTCTCTACACTCTAGCTATGACTGTTAACACTATATTCTGTGCCCTCTCCTTTCCTTCTCCCCTATGTACTCTACAAATGGTATGCTTTGTATAACGCAGAAGAAACAATATTTTTCACTATACCAATACATGCGACAATAATAAATCAAATCAACGCTATTCCTATCATCCTTGCCTTGTACTGTTGAGAAAGACTACTTCTAAATCTCTCACCAAAACCTTGTACTTTCCTTTCCTCCAGTCCATACCACATTTGTCTCTAATTAGTTTTATAATTATCTTGCTTCCATTTGGTTTCAGACGCAAATCAACCACACTTCACTATTCTTCTGCCCGACTTTTCTCCACCATCACCTTTATTTCACACTCTATATTCATGATACCCATTTATCAACATTTACTCCTTTACATCCTGTTCTCCTGGGTTTTGTTTCTCCTTCTGTAACATCGCTGTCACCCCTAATTTGTAGCAACTTTCTGTTTTGGTCCCCTATGTGCACACAAGAACCCATCCAATGGGATGGAGATAAACAACCCGTCAATCTATTTTAGTGATGTTGGTTAAACGTTGGCCAAGACATTGGAGAATTGCTCTTCTCATTTTTGAATAATGCCATTAAATTTCTCGAGTGGACATTAAAGTTTCAATGTCTCGTCTAAAGATTGTCATCCCAAATAATACCGTACTGCCCCAGTCCAGCAATAAAGTATCATCCTGGATTATTTGCCTTAATTTCTGGAACAGCTTTGAAAGACCTTATAACACAAAGGTGAAGTATCGTCACTGTGGCAAGTTGAGAAAAAAAATCTTCAGTCTCTCCTTTGCAGCCAACCCAATTCTTTTACTTCAACCTTGGTGTCCGACTTCTTTCATATTAGTACAGAAATTTAGGCTTTTCTGTAGGCAACACAAATTATCCAAATGAAATGAATAAGTTAAAGACAGACAACTGTTTCAACAGCATTAGTACACTCTAAATTCAGCAAAGACTAAACTCTGGTATCCTTAATAAAACTATCTGTACAAGGGATTCCAATGGTAGATGAGATCACTTTGATCTCTATATGCACGCCATATATTTTCCAAAAGAAGCAAAACAATAAGACATTAAGTAGTTATTTGTTATAATGTTTAAGGATACATCTTTTTGTTCTCTTCTTGTACATTATTCTGTAACCACATTCTCGGCATCGGATGGGATCTCTGGCTTTAATTTCATTTTCAGTATGACATTCTGTAATAAGTAAATAAATAGCTCAGTATTCAAATTCAACGTCAATTATATTGTTGCCTTATTCATTTTATTTTTTAAGGGTAAGTGAATGTTAAATGTTGCTCATGTACTTCGCTATGTACATGCAGAAACAGATTAGCTTGAAGAATGAATGTTATGCCAGCTGGAGGAATGAGTTAGACATTTGGCAGAGAGTCCTGTCACCACTTTATACTGACAAACTCACTCATTGATATTGGTGCCAATTAAATATTCAGCATTAAGCAAGACAATCAGAGTTGATTAGTTCAGTTGGCTGTACTGACAATTTGTGGTATATAGCAATGCCAACACTGCGGGTTCAATTCTCAGACCGGCTTAGGTTATTCATGAAGGCCTGCATTCTCAACTTTTCCCCACCCCTAAGGTATAGTGATCCTCAGGTTAAAATCACCACTAGAGCACCTTCTGGGAATACGGTGACTTTACCTTTAATTAAGCAAGATAACTTAGCACTCCAATACATAGCAATGAAGCTCCATTAGAAATTGGTATTTGGATCTAACAGCAAATGCGGCCTTTAAAAAGCAAATTCTGATTATAAACAAAGTACCAAATAAATCAAAAGGGCAACCCTTACTAATCAAATGAGAAGATAACTATAAGGTTCATGGTAGGAGATGTCTGAGGATGGAGGTCCGAAGTAGTTTCTTTACTCAAAGTGGTTGGGGTGTGGATTGCACAGTCTGCTGTGATAGTGGAGTTGGACACTTCAGGAACTTTCAAGCGGTTACTGGATAGGCACATGGAGCACACCAGAATGATAGGGAGTAGAATAGCTTGATCTTGGTTTTGGACAAAGCTCGACACAACATCGAGGGCTGAAGGGCCTGTACTGTGCTATACTATGTTCTATAACAATTCATTTACCTCACAAAATGGACACTACTATTGAAGTTGACACATTCAAGGTAAGTTCTTGTAATTTAGATTATGTGCAATATCTACAACATAGTACTGGATATTTTTCTTGATACTTTTGTCCATCCAGGACACAAATTTTACTAAGAAAAATACATTTTAGCTGCAGGAAAACCAATTTTACATTTTTATAATTAGATATATTATGGGTGTTGTGGCTGGACTAATAACTCGGATTGCATTAAACTTCCTCCAAAGTAACACCAAAAGAACTACAAAACTTAAAATTATTCAAACCATTTCCAATTTTTTTCTCCATTGATGTCAAAATTAAATGTTTGGAAAACAATTATTTACTATGCTCACTATCCCATGTTATGCTATAAAGTAGTTTTTAATATCCTAGTCATCAAATACATATTCTTCCAAAGCATTAGGAACTGTGGAATGTTTGCATCACCAGGCCAACCCCAATGGAGGGAGAAGGTTGTGCAAACCAATCAGAAATAGGTGTTGTTTAGTTGAATCCCAATGCTGTCAAATTGCAGCAGTCCCACTCCATCATTAAATCAGGCCAATCGTTAGCAACAATGCTACAAAACAAATGCCATGTCAATTTATACTACAGGGTATTTTCACTGAAGCTTTAGGTTTTCTCCCCCTCCACCCAATCTTACCTATTGCAGGAATCACAATGCACATGCAATTCTTTTCTCTGTACAGGCACTCAACTACAACCACCTAATGTCCAGTTACTGCGTAAGCTGTTCTTAAGCTAGTCACTAAAAGATACATCAAACCAATGTGATAACTCATTGTTTCTTCCCCTATCACCAGTACCCTACAAAAAAAAGGAACACAATATTATCTGTACGTTAAAATAAAAGCAAAATACTGCAGATGCTGGAATCTGAAACAAAAACAGAAAAAGCTGAAAATCTCAGCAAGTCTGACGTCATGTCTGGGGAGAGAATAAAACTATGTTTTGAGGCTAGATGACCCTTTGTCAGCTAAGAGGTCACCTCTCGTTTCTCTTAGCTCTAACAGAGGGTCATCTCAACTCGAAACATTCACTCTATTCTCTCACCACAGTTGCTGTCAGATCTGCTGAGGTTTTCCAGCATTCTCTGTTTTTAGAGCATAAAATACTACAGCACAGTACAGGCCCTTTCGCCCTCAATGTTCTGCCGAACTACATCCGAACCCAAGATCAAGCTATCCCACTCCCTATCATTCTGGTGTATCCCATATGCCTATCTAATAATCGTTTGAAAGTTCCTAAAGTATCCGACTCCACTATCACAGCAGGCAGTGCATTCCACACCCCTGTCCACTGCTATTAGTTAAGACTGTCAATTCAGAGGTGCAAGCCTGTATCCTGCCACTCCAGATGAATGCATAGTTTATTTTAAGTAATTTGGAAGATTCAGAGAGGACAGACTGTATTAAGTAATGGGAAAACAGCAAGGCAAGGACACAAACCTGCAACTGGAACAACACACAAAACAATCTGACATTTTACTAGCAGAGCTTTGCACGTTTCCGTTCATGTCTGACAATGAGACAGATCCTTGAGAAGCGCCTAAATAGTGTTGAATACTGCACACACACCAGCATTTTCTGCATTATGCAGGGCCAAAGCAAATTGGATGTCTTGGAGAAATGCAAGGACTCGCCTTTGTAATCGGATAGATTACAAAGATAAAAAGTATCAAGTCAGTACTAAGGATGAAATACAAATATTAAATGGGCATTACTTTGAAGCTAGGAAGTTTCACATGGCATACATGGCGATCCTTCAACTCTTAAAACTTCTGGATTTCGTAACAGCTCCAGTGGTGAATGAAGTAACCGAAAACACCACTTTAACTGGATCATAGATTTGACTTAAAATCCAATAAGTAACACAACAATCTGTTTTGTTATTCAAAATTGTAGTTAAGGTTGTGATTATTACCTCCACAAATATAGACCATGGGTTGTTGTTTCGGAGGCTGCAAGTCTTTCTGGGCATCCATTTCTATCAGATGCTCAGGTGGTTAAACTGAAAGACAATTAACCAAATGATAATAATTATATAGTCCACAGGGTTTGTGCTTCATTAGTTTAGACAGTTTCTCCTCAGGATTTTTTTAAATATACAGACAGTTACATGTCATATTTTGAACTAATGTTGTAATAATGTCAAATTTGAAGTTATCAGTAAACACATTAAATTCAAACATACAAACTATGTTAGTAAACCTAACATCCAATTTAATTTCCCAAGTCTTAAAGCCTATTGACAAACTTCAATAGGTGCTATTTGTGCTAGACATGGACAACTGAGATATCCATATGTCTGCATGAGTGCAGCTCCATCACTTAAGAATCGACACCATTTAGGACAATGCAACCTGACTGGCACCATATCCATCATGTTAAAGAACAAAGAACAAAACAGCACGGGAAACAGGCCCTTCGGCCCAACGAGCCCGCACCGCCACCCCGATGTTCCCACCTCTACCTGTGATCCCTGTCTATGTTTATAGATCTATGGATTAAAAACCAAATTTGAGACAATTTAGGGAGAGTTTGTTTTGTCAATTAGCCTAAGAGCACATTTTTGGGATGTGGGAGAAACCGGAGCACCCGGACAAAACCCACGCAAGCACCGGGAGAATGCGCAAACTCCCACAGACACAGGCCCAAATCCATGTATCTGCACAGCACAGCGATAGTCACTGAGCTGTCGTGTTGCCATCAAATGGTCCAGGTCAAGCGTACACTAACGACGTGAAGCACTAGGATACTCTCGAAAAAAATCCAAGAGCAGCCCTCTCACGACCCATCGCGTGTATGCCCCTTGTTAGACAACAAGGTGGACCAAAGCACCTGTAGGATAAAAACAAGTACATCAATATCATCATCTATTTACACACTTCCCAGGGACTCCTAAGGCTCATGATCCCTATTTTAAATCAGTTTTCTATACCCCTCCATTCCCATTCTGTTCATAGTCATTCCCTCCACCACCAGCACAGGGTGGCAGCAGTATGCCCCACCATACACTGATGAACAAGGTCAGAGAATGTGGAGTCAAGATGAAAGAGGGAGAATGGATTGCTAGCTCTCTTCAGGACAGAAAGCAGAGTAACAATAAAAGGTATTTTCTCAGAGTGGCAGAACATAGGAAGTGGTGTTCCACAAAGAATCTGCACTGGGAAAACTTTTGTTCACAATTCAATTATTAATTTGAACTTTGAAATCCAAAACATAATTACCAGCAAAGATATTAAGAAAATCTTGCAGATTGGGCAAATAATTGGCAAATGAAATTCAATACAATTGAATGTGTGGTAGTGCATTTTTGTAGGAATAATAAAAAGGTCACTTCTCACTTGGAAGGGGCACACTTAAATGAGGTACAGCAACAAAGATATCTTGGACTACAAATAGATCAATCAAGTTGGGCCATGAATTTGCAAGCCATAAACTGAGCACCACGCTTTATTTCTTGGGGAATAGAATTGAAAATTAAAGAAGGTAATGCCAAATCTGTACTGAGACTTGGTTGGACAACAGAGTTTTGCATGCAGTTCTGGTTGACACATTATACAAAGGATATAGAGGCTCTGGAGAGGAAGCAGAGAATACTTACAAAGATGATACCAGAAATGCACATCAATAACGGGTTGACAGATTAGGTCCCTTTTTCTCTTGAAAAAGGCTGAGAGGTGACCCAATAAAAGGATTTAAAAGTTTCATAGAATGCCTATAATGCAGAGGAAGGCTATTTGGCCCATCAAGTCTGCAATGACCACAACTCCACCCAAGCCCCATCTCCTCAAACCAACGCATTTATCCTGCTAATTCCCCTGACATTATGGGACAATTTAGCATGCCAACCTAACTTGCACATCTTTGGACTGTGACAAGAAATTGGAAAACCCAGAGGAAACCACGCAGACAAAGCAAGAACATACAAACTCACATAGGCAGTCACCTGTGGCCGGAGTTCAATCCGGATCCCTGATGCTGTGAGGTAACAGTGCTAACCACTGTACCACTGTCCTGTCCCAAAAGGGTGGCACAGGTTGAAAGGTTTTGATTAAGTGAATACAAAAAGAACGTTTCCTCTAACGGGAGGCCATCAACACAAGATAGCCAACAAGAAATCCAATAATAAATACAGAATAGTCTTCTTTACTCAATGACAAAGTAGAAATGGTTGAGAGCTTCAAGTTTTTAGGTGTCCAGATCACCAACAATCTGTCTTCATCCTCCCATGCTAACACTATATTTAAGAAAGCCCGCCAACGCCTCTACTTTCTCAGAAGATTAATTTGGCATTCAGCCTACAACTGTTACCAACTTTTACAGATGCACCATAGAAAGTATTTTTTCTGGTTGTATCACAGCTTGGTACGGCTCCTGCTCTGCCTAAGTCCAAGAAACTACAAAAGGTTCTGAACATAGCCCAATCTATCACACAAACCAGCTTCCCATTCACTGACTCTGTCTACACTTCCCACTGCCTCGGCAAAGTAACCAGCATAATTAAGGACTCCGTGCACTCTCTTCTATCTTCTTTCGTCGGGAAAAAGATATAAAAGTCTGAGGTCATGCATCAATGGACTCGAGCAGCATCTTCCTAGCTGTCATCATTCTTTTGAATGGCCCTACCCTGCATTAAGTTCATCTTTCTCTACACCCTAACTATAACTAAAACACTACATTCTGCACTTTCTTCTTTCCTTCTGTGAATGGTATGCTTTATCTGTATAGCACGCAAGAAACAATACTTTTCACTATACAGTAATACATGACAATAAATCAAATCAAATGAATGGTGAGAATGTGGAACTTATCAGAAGAAGCGTTTGAATTGAATAGTACAGATGCATTTACAGAATTGGAGGCCATTTGTCTCCACATTCTCACCATTCATTTGATTTGATTTATTATCACATGTATTAATGTACAGCGAATATGGAATGTCTCTTGGAAGAAGTAGTTCACCCAGTGTCACTCCCTGTAGCACTGCATTCTTTCTTTTCAGATAATATTCCAATTCTCTCTTTAATGCCTTGATTGAACCTGCCTCCATCATACTCAGGCAGGGCATTCCTGATCCCAACTATCCACTGTGTGAAGAGGTTGTCATTGTTTATTTTGCTAATTACCTTAAATCTGTATCCTCTTGCTCTCTATTCTTCTACCAAGGGGAATAGTTTTTCTCAATCCACCCTGTCCAAAAATCTTAACAATTTGGAACACCTCTATCAAATCTCCACTCAATATTCTCTTCTCCAAGCAGACAGTCCTAACTTCTCTTCCTATATAACTGATGTTCCTCATCCCTGGAACCACTTCCATCAATATTTTCTGCATTCTCTCTAATGCATTCACATCTTTCAGTATGGTGTCCAAAACATAATACTCTGATTAGTGTACAAGTTTATTTAACTTATTTGCTTTTGCGATCTATGCTATTAATAAAATCCCAGATGCTTTATCAACCATACTTTCAACCTATCTTGTCATTTTAAATGATTTATGCACATATACATTCATGTCACTTTACTTTTGCAACCCCTTTGAGAAATATACCCTTTATTTTATATTGCCTATCTGCAAACTTCATACCAAAATCAATCTCTTCAAATTTCTCTGCCTCAAATTTTATCTACCACTTGCCCACACACAAAGACTGTCTTTTTGAAGTTTTATATCATCCCTCTAACACTTAATGCTTCTATCTTTGAAACCGTGCTCGTGGACTAGGTCATTGATAAATGTAGGGAATAACAAGGGCCCCAACACTAACTCCTGAGGAACTCCAATGTAAAATGTCCTCCAGTCTGAAAAATATCCATTAACCATTATTCTGTTTCCTGTCACTCAAGGAAATTTGATTCATGCTGCTACTGTTCTTTTTAATTCATGAGCTATAACTTTATTCACAATCTGTCACATAGCATTTTATCTAGTACATGTACACCAAATCAACATTACATATAATTTTCTCTCTTGCTTCATCAAAAACATCAGCAAGTCAATTAAACATGATTTGCTCATAACAAATCATTGTTATAATTTGTACCAAATTATTATTTCTGGAAGCTTCACCACCAAAGTTAAATGGCCTGTAGCTACTGGGCTCATTTTTGGACCCTTAGCATGTGCAATTCTACAGGGAAACCCAGCAAATGATGTGGGCTACTTCTAAAGTGCAGATTTCATAAAATGCATTCAGAACTTTTCAGCCACTACATAGCAAGCCCACAAGAAGGAATAATTAGATTTTGGAAATTAAGTTGGGCAGCTGGAAAAGCTACCAGTGGGATAGCATTTTGGTGGCAATGATCACAATTGAATTAGATTTGGTGCTGCCATGAAAAAAAGATCAAGATTGACAATGAGTAAAAATTTTAAATTGAATTAGGCCAGTTTTACTAAAATGAGATGTAATTTGACAAATGTGATTAGAAATAGCTTCTTGAAGGTAAATTATGTGTCAAAGTAGTGAGAAGCCTTCAAGGAGGAGTTCAAGAGAGTTCCGAAGAAAGAAGAGTGTGACTCAAATCTACATGTAACCAATGGACATCAAAGAGCATATGGAGTATGATAAGGCAAGAAAAAGAGAAACTGATATCAGACACCAAAGCACAATATTGCAGAAAGGCCAGTGGAATATAGAAAGGGATGAAATTAAAAAGGAAATTCAGAAAGCAAGATATGGCATGAGGAAATATTGGCATGTATAATCAAGGAAAACTCAGATATTCTAATACAGAAAAAGAACGCAACTTTGAAATGGGATAAATTGATAGATCATGCCCAGAATGAAATGTATCCCAGACTGCTAAGAGTAGCAAGAGAAGAAATAGCAGTTTGACAAATATCAATGATTGCCATTTTCCAAATCTGTCTGCTGGCAAGCACGGAACCTAAGGACTGCTAATATTGCTGCACTGTATAAAAGTGGAAGGAGGTATGTTCGAGTTCTTAGCTATTTAAGCCTAACAAATTATTGGAAAAAATTGAAACATCATACGAATCATCATTTAGAAAGACAAATTAATCAAGAACACTTGGAATGGAACTAACAGTAGATTGCCCTGAATTAACAAATCAATTATTTTCAAATAACAAGAATGGTCAATAGGGGCAACATATCTGATGCTGTTCACATGGATTTCAACAAAACTTTTGACATGGCTCCACATGACAGACTGCTAAAAGAATAAGGACTAATAGGATCCAAACAAAAGTCATAAACTGGATCCAAATGTGATCAGCAGCCAATTGGGTTATTCAACAGGTGGTTTTATAAATTGAAAACTGTTTTGAGTGAAGATGCCTCAGGGCTCAGTATTAGTCCCATCTTTTCATGGTTCATATCAATGATTTGGATGCAAATGTATAATTTGCAGATAATGAAAAATGACCTTGTGGTTCAGTGTTGAAGAAAGCTGTACACTAGGAAAATAGGCTGGTCAGTATGCAGAAAGCTGGCAAAAAAGACAAGAAAATACATTATAGATAGTAGGATAGTGAGAAGTGTAGAGTAACAGAAGCCACTTGGTTTGCATATCCACAGATCTCTGAAGATAACAGGACAGATAGACAAGATGATTAAAAAGGGATACAAGATACATTCACTGCCTGAACAAACAAAATAAAGCAAGAGATTGTGTTGATTGTATATAGGATACTAGTTTGACTACAGTTACAGTACTTTGTACAGTTCCAAGTACATTACAGGAAACCATTAAAAAAAGTACAGTGGAGATTTCCAAGACGTTGACAGGAATGGGTCATTTTTCACCAAGATGAAAGATTACTATGGGTAGGAGATACAACTGAGGTGTAAAAATCATGAGGGACTTCGATGGGATTCACAGGAAGCGGAAGAATTAATAATTACTGGAATTTCTTTTAAGTAACTGGAAAAAACAATTGGATGAGGAACATTTTCTTTCATAAAGAAATTGATGGGATTCAACCTGAAAGGGTGGGAAAGACACAGTTGGTTATAATAAACTATAAACATATTTGATGGGCCAAAGTGCCAGAAAGTGGGATCAGACTGGATAGCTCTCTGCCAGTCAAGCGCCATAGACAAAGTAGCCTCTTTCTGTGCCATGAATTTTCTGCATTTTATTGGCAGCCTATTTGTGGCCAAGAAGGCAAGAGTCCAAAATGGCAAGTTACCCACCAATTGATCAAATCTGCTCCATAATTTACAAAAACAGCTGTACCTCAAAAACTAAAAGTAAGCAATTTCATTGCAGGTGATAAGGCTCCTGACAGACAGAAGCTTTTTCCCTCCACTTCAGCTGAAGAAAACTTTAGTCCCATCCACTGTCACCACAACAAATGACCCATACAAGTGTATAGATGGATCATAACCCCCTAGACCCTCAGTCTAATAATTAACAACAATTTCAAAACCAGGTGAGCTGATTAAAAGCAAAATACCGCAAATGCTGGAGAAATCTAAAATAAAAACAGAAAGTGAAGGAAAAAGTCAGATCTGGCAGCATCTTGTGTAGAGAGAAAAAGAAAGGATTAATTTCAACTCCAACATGACTACTTGTGTTCTTCCCAAGAAGTCATGCTGGACTTAAGAAGTTTATTAATTGATTTACCACTGGCTGATGGTTTATATTGGGTTTAAGTTGGCATTATTTATTCCTAAGACCTCTCAACCACAAGAGAACCAAAGGATGCAGAACTTCCTGAGGTCAAATGAGTCTCTGAATGCACTGTAAATATTACGTGCACCTCAGTTGTACCAAAAGATCTTAGATGCACATTTTTCTATCTAGACAACCTTTAAAATAACTTTGCAACATTTGTAGGACCACTGTAAAACATCCAAAACGTTTCTTTGATGTTCTGAAGCCACCTGAGAATTATTTGATGCACATAATGAAGTTTATTTATTAGTGTCGCAAATAGACTTACATTAACATTGCAATGAAGTCACTGCAAAAAATACCCTAGCGACCACTCTTGGCGCCTGCTCAGGTACACGGTGGGAGAATTTAGCACGGCCAATGTACCTAACCAGCATATCTTTCAGAGTGGGGTGAAGGAAGGGGAGGGTGGGGGGTGAAGCCAGAGCACCTGAAGAAAACCCACCCAGAGAAAATGAGAACATGTAGCCTCCGCACACAGTCACCCGAGGCCGGTATCCAACTCGAGTCCCTGGCGCTGTAAGGTAGCAACGTGGCACCAAATAAAGGACCTGAACATTATTGCTTTTTGTACGATAGCCATACTATAACGTTCCCTCAGACTTATGAATAAATCATATTTTTGTTCGGGAGTGGATTGTCGCACACTTACCCGCTGCGCCACACTCTCTCACCCGCCCCTCCAGTTTCTCCGGAAGGAAAGCCTCGAGGCTCGCGCCAGCACGCAGCAGAACTTCCGGTCGGTCAGGCACAGTAAGGCGGCCGCTGATTGGCTGCCCCAACCGACAAATCAGGATTTTGGATACGAAATTCGAACGGTGGAGCGCGAGACAGAAGCGGTTCAGTCAGTCAGCTGGTCAGGCTGGGAGCTGAGGGGCAGCAATGGTGGGGACGTACAGATAGCTGGCGGAACACAGAGAGTAATGTCGGCTCGGCTTGACAGGAGGGTTCTGTGTTTAAAGTGCTGCTGACCGTTCCTCCTGTGCCAGTTGTGTAAGTACCCTGTGTGTCCCGTGGCTGAAGTGGTGGATAATCTCATTCCCCGTCTCCTCCCTTCCACCGCCTTCTCTGTCATGCTCCAGCCGCACGTCTCCCCAGAGCTCGTTTGAGTGCTAGGTGGAAAACGACTTCCCGCTGCCGATTCGAGTGGTGGTTTGGACTTGAGCAATCAGGGGAAAGAAGAGGAAGCACGTTTCTCAGAGGAAGCACGTTTCTCAAGGGTGAAGGACTGAATTACTGATTAAGGGCTTTACTGGAAAGGGGCTAAAAAAGATTTCTGAAGTGTGTGTACTGTGCAGTGGTTTCTAACTTCTGTGTGTACTTAGTTGTTGGTGGGGGTGGGGAACAGTCACCATGATGAAAATCTGCACTTGGAGCATGATATTCTATTTCTTTGCAAACAAGTGGGGTAGGGGATAACTAGTAAAGATTGAAATAACACTCTTTGGATTTTGATTCTTAGCTTGACTCTAAATCTTTTCTGGATCTTCATTGAAAGTGAGCAATTTTTGTTTCCAATTTTGAACATTGTATAGTTGAAGTTGGGTAGTGCAAAGTAACATATTTTAAATGTATTTTCATTTGCTTGTTGAACCCCTTTGAGGATTTTCTGTTTGGTTTTGATGCTGTGGAATTTGTTTCCAAACTTGATGTCTGAGGCAAAAACTGTCGATGCTTAGAATGGATAGATGAATGAATCAAGTGCACCAAGGGAGGTTGGAACTGCAATTTGCATTCATATAGGGCTTTCTTATTTAGTTAAGCATTTCAAGCTGCCTTACATGAGTATCATCAGCAAAATTTGACAGTGCCACATCAGCAGGTAGAGCACACGGGAGTAGGCAAGTTGGCTCTTTTTAGGCTTATTTTGCCATTTTGGTAAGATCGTGTGCAGACTGCCTGACGAAGACACAGTGTTGAAAGCTCACAATTTTACTATCAAATAAATCGGTTGGATTTAAAATTGGTGTTGCTAAATTCTTACTGAGTTCTTACTACCCCAGTCCAATGTCGGCATCTTTACATCAGACTGTGGATGCCCAGTTCTCACAGTGGAATTTGATATGCTCCCCTTTCTCTCTTCCCACTCCCACCCAGGCACATGTTTCACGCAGCCTTGACCAAATTCTTTACCCAGCATTTGCTATTATTTAGGAATCAGAATTCCAGACTAACAATCCTCAGGTAAAGAAAATTCTCTTAACTTCTGTCATAAATGGAATATCCCATAAACTGTCTCCACCACAAGAGAAAACATCATCTGGTAACCACTCTATCAAGACTACTAAGATCT
Organism: Sphyrna mokarran; assembly: GCA_024679065.1. Lineage (NCBI taxonomy): Eukaryota > Metazoa > Chordata > Chondrichthyes > Carcharhiniformes > Carcharhinidae > Sphyrna > Sphyrna mokarran. The sequence continues at coordinate 100,052,284 of JAGIQG010000007.1, forward strand.
TTTGCATGTTTCAATAAGATCGTCTCTTCTTCCTTTTAGTTGAGTTCAGTGAAAGCTCTGGTTTTAAAAACTGAAGCAAAGCAACTTAATGTGTGTGATTGAATTTGGAAGGATATTCCTTCCAGGAAATTGGATCTGTAGATGACAAATGAAATTCAAAATAAGGGGCCTGAGAACCAAAATATACAGTTTTATGTAGAGCTGTAAAGTTCTGATATGAAAGAAATTAAAATTGCCATTTGTAAGTTGCTGGAAAAATATATTTGATTGCATTTGCAGAAGGGTAGAATACTGAGAGTGGAACCCAGAAGGTAGAAAGAAAAATTCCACCTTGAGAACTGAGTATTCACAATCTGCTGGAATCCCAAAGATTTATCTTCTGAGAAATTCTCGACACCAAACACCTCTCCATCTAAACTGTTAATCCCTCAAGGTTTTTACATATTTCAATAAGAATCCTCTCATTCTTCTAAACATCAGATGAATGTAGGCGCATTTTATTTAGCACCTCTTCAGGGCAAACCCCTCAATCTCGAGGTCAATCTAGTGAACCTTTGGTTATATCCTCCCTCATGTAAGGAAAACCAAAACTGTATACTGCTCCAGGTGTTGTCCCATCAAAGCTCAAACAATCACAGCAGGATGATCTTAAGTCTGCTCTTTATTGCAAAGGGGTTGGAATACAACATAACATTTGCTGTCCTAATTTCTTGCTACAACAATGTAATTATTCCTCACATTTAGGAAAAAATGTTATTTCTGCCAAAGCAAGTAAACTCATTTTCCCACATTATACTCTATCTGTAACCTGCCCACTTGATTAACCTATCCTTACTTCTTTAGACATTTTCATCTCTTCACAACTTACTTTTCCGCTTAGCATTGCACGGGTCAATAAACTCCAGTCCCTCGTTCCAAATCATTATTATAGGTTGTTAATAATCAGGTCCCCAACGTTGATCCTTTAAAAGTGAAAGAATAATTGAAAGCTAGATCTGCTCAGTCATTGGAGGAGGAATGAGATTATGAAAGATAAGTCTGAAAGATTCAGACTCGAGGGCTGAATGGCCTACTCCTGTGATTCAATCCCAAATCTTATGCAGTCATAGTTTGTGTATAAGCAAAAATAATTTGTATCAATGTTTTTAAAAATGGTGCAAGTGAGAATGTGGGTGCATTATATTTAAAAACTGAGACAGGAGGTGAGGGGTGAGGCTATTGACGTACTTGAATGAAGGTTTTGAAATTTGTTGGACAAACCCATTGAGGAAAGAAATGATGGCTGAAGTGGGACTTGGTAAAGTAAGAGTCAGGTAGTTTAAAGTTTGGATAAGTTTGAAACATACATTTCTTTGAGACTCAAAAACTTGATAGAAATAGTGATCCAATCACTGCTAATGAGAGAAATTGAAGATTGTTTTAGTTTAAAGGAAGAGGCTTATAAAGTCGCCAAAAATGTTGTAAGCCTGGGGATTGGGAGCTTTTTAAGAATCTTACAAATGAGGATGAAGTAATGATAGAGAAAATAAAATAAGTAAACTAGTTATTAGCAAAGGCAAACATGGGTGAATTTATAATGAATAAAAGGAAATGTTAACAAAACTGAAATATTTTGTGCCTGCCTTCATGAAGGAAGATGCAAAAAAAACTCCCGTAAAGACTAGAGAATCAAAGGACAGGTAGGAATGAGGAGCTGAAAGAAATCAGTATCAGGTTTTTTAAAAATGTATTACTGGAGAAAAGAACTGAAATTTGAAATAATCTTTGTACCGGACAATCAATGTCCTAGAGGGTTGAAAGAGATTGTGGAGATAGTAGATCCATTCATAGTCTTTTTCCAATGTTCTTTGGATTTTGGAATGTAACCCCACTAATAAGAAAAGAGGGGTGGGGGAAAAGATATTACTACAAACCTATTCGTCTGACACCAATGTAGAGAAAATAGTGAGTTTCATAATAAATTCCGTCCTTTAGAGAAGGAAGTCTGCCCTTCTTAGTTGATCTGGCCTACGTGTGACTCGAGAGCCACAGCATTGTGGTTAGCTCTCAGCTGTCCTCTCTGAAATAGCTGAAGTGAGACACTCAGTTGAATCAATTGCTACCAAGTCTCAACAAAAGTTTGAAACATGCCCTGTCACCTTGCAAAGGCCTCCTTACTAACATGTGGGGCGTAGTGCCAAAATTGGGAGAGCTGTCTAGTTCCCTCCCTTATGGCATTGTGGATCAACCCACAGCACGTGGACTGCAGCGATTCAAGAAGGCAGCTCGCCACTACCTTCTCGAGGGCAACTAGGGATAGGCGATAAATGCTGACCAGCCAGTGTTGCCCATGTCCCACAAAGGAATTTTTTTTAAAAAACTTAGAAAATATTGGGCAGAGTCTTAGTGGCCAAAGATGTGCAAGTTAGATGGTTGATAAATGTGTGGCGTTGTGGGAATAGAGCAGAGGGGAGGACTGGATGCTATATTCCGGATATATATTTGAGGTGGGAGGGAGAAACCTTATAGTGGATGAGGGGAAGCTGGCAAATGTGGTGCATTTGGATTTTCCAAAGACTTTTGTTAAGGTCATACAAACATAGAAACTAGAAGCAGGAGTAGGACATTCAGCCCTTCGAGCCTGCTCTGCCTTTCATTTTGATCGTGGCTGATCATAGAATTCAATATCGTTATTCTCAAATTAGGACCCGTAGTCCTGTATTCCCCACCATTGGAAACATCCTTTCTGAATCCATCTTGTCTAACACTGTCAGAATTTCATAAGTTTCTGAGATCGCCCATCTTACTCTTCTAAATTCTAGTGAAGAAAATCCTAACTGACTCATGACAGATCTGCCATCTCAACCTGGTAAATGTTTGCTGACATCCTTCCTCAGATAATGACACCAAAACTGCACACATCACAACATACCAATGCCCTATACTATTGCAGCAAAAACATCCCTGTCCCTGTACTCATCCTCACTGTGAAGGCCAAATAACATTTGCCTTTTTGCTGCCTTTTGTACCTACAACTTAGTTTCAATGATGAATGAGAATACCAAAGTTTCACTGAGTATCCACCTCTCAATTTACACCCATTCAAGTATTATTGTCCTGCTATTATTGCTACCAAAATGGATAACCTCACATTTAACCACGTTTGCCATGCAGATTCCCACACATTTAGCCTGTCAAATTCATGCTGAGGCATCTCTGAATTTTTTTCATGGCACAACCTTTCACCCAACTTCATACCCTCTGCCAATTTGGAAATAATACATTCAGTTCTCTTTTCCAGATATTAATGTGAACAGTTGGGGTCCTGGTACAGATCCCTGCAGAATCCCATCAATCAGAAAAAGATACATTTATGTCAACAAGGGGTTAGTAACCCAGATTCAAGTTCATGGGTTTGGCGGGGAATATGCTGGCATGGATTGATTAACTGACAGAAAATGGCCTTGTTTCCAGATGTGGGTCTGTGTGAGGAATAAAAAGATCATTCTTGGATTGGCAAGCTATGACTGACTAGTGAGGTATCACAAGGGTCAATGCATAGGCTCCAGCTATTCATAAACTATATCGATGATTCAGATGTGAATCATAAAATCCCTACAGTGCAGAAAAAGGCCATTCAGCCCAGTCAAGTATGCACTGACTGAAAGAATATCACACACAGGCTCTGTCATAACCCCACACATTTATCATGGCTGATTCACCAAACATACACATCTTTGGGCACTAAGGGGCAATTTTGTATGGCCAATCCACCTAACCTACACATCTTTAGACCATAGGAGAAAACTTAAAACACTCAAAGGAAACAGACACGAGAACGTGCAGTCATCCCAAGGCTGCAATTGAACCTGGGTCTCTGGCTCTAGTGCTAACCACTGCCACCGTGTGGACCAAATGTAATATTTCTCAGTTTGCTGGTGATAGAAAACTTGGTGGGGATTTAGGCGGGCAAGAGCATAGCAGACGGTCTAAAATCTACTTTGACAGGATAAATAAGCAGAATGTTAAAATAAAGGGAGATTGAAAAGTATTGATATCCAAAGGGACCTGTACACGAGTCACTAAAAGCTAATATGCAGGGGCAGAAAGCAATTGAAAATGCAAATTGGATGTTTTTAAGTCGAAGTAAAAATGTCTTGCTGCAATTATATGTATATTTAGTAGGACCGCACGAAGAATATTGTGTATAGTTTTCTTACCAGAGCGAATGCAACAAAGGTTCGCTGGACTGATTCCTGGGATGGCAGGCATGTCCTTTGAAGGAGAGATTGAGTATGCACTCAATCTTTGGAAGAATAATCTAATTGAAAAATACAAATTATATTTAAAGTTTTATATAAACAGGATCCACGAAACTAGTTTGTATTTCTGACAACAGAGAAGGGGTTTGAGAGTATGATGCATAGGTAGGGTTGCAGTCTCATTTACAGATGTAGGTTTGTGTTAGGAACTTTAGTAACCTACATTCAGTCCCAGTAGTTTGTTAATTTGGTGGGGATGGTGAATTTCAAGGTATGAAGTTGGGAGAAACACAGACTTCTCTCGGTTCTTTAGTGAATACTGACAGCCAGTTGAATTAATATTTGCCCGTTCATTTTAAATGGGGAGCACACAGCATTGCAGTTATGCTGTGTTTTGGGGTTCCCTGCCCACCGACACGAAACTGTTGACTCGAAAAACTTGGCACCGGATTCACGCCGAATGTGCAGAGCAAGATAACACTAGATCAAAACAGGCAGTTTTAAAACTTGTTCTTGAAAGAGTGATCATATAGGTGACAAACTTGGTGAAACCATTCTGATAACAAGTAGTCCTAAAAGTGTAATTTTGATGCGCTAAATGTTGTATAGACAAATATTTTGAGGATTAAATGATTTTTGCTGCCTCATTTTCAGTTTTATAAAACTGTCGGTATCAAAATTCCCAGTCTGTCCTCAAAGGTCTAAAAACCAAATCTCTTTAAATATAGTCTGCTGTAACAGGCGGTTGCTGTGCTTTTCGTAGGAGGAAGAGTATGGTAGCGACGATATTAATCGCCACAAATATTTTTTAAAAACTACTAATTGTGCAGAGCGACGGACTCGTGTTTTTTGTTCCTATTGGCTCTGGGCGCTGTAAACGAGAGTCTGTCCCGGAGGAAGCAGTTTGTGTGTATGAGTTTTTTTTTTGGCGGTCATTTAAACTGGTTTAGCGGGCATCTGCAAACGGCTGGGTTGGATCGCAGTGGCGCAAAATTCAAATCCAAACGAGGGAACCTGCAAAGAGGCTTCGCGTGGAAGACAGCATCTGGTTCCCAAGACGATGAGTTAAAGGATTAGAGGGTTGGGCGCGCTCTTGGGGACGTTACTATTGCGAATGCATCTCTTGCAGTAACCCATCCTCGCCGGTGTAACCAACTTAATCCATAGCGTTCCTCATACCAACTGTGTATACGCCTGTGTAGATGTCCTCGGAAGGGAATAAGTGGAGCGACTGTGGTTCTGAAAAGGTGACCCTGTTTCAAATAGAATCAGAAATTATTTCAAAATTCAGTTTACGTTTTAATCTATATTGGAATTTGTCACAGTATTTCAATCTTTTTGCTTCTCTTTGTAGGAATGGTTGAGTGTCATCCTATCCAGAATAAAAAGTGTTGCGTTCCAGTGGGAAAAGCTGCTGGTATGGGGCAGTATTCTGTACACAATACCTCTTCACCAGAAGTCTGTAAGGAACGTTTAGACCTTTTCGAGGAACAGCTGAAACAATCTTGTACCTTTTTTCCTCTTTATAGATATATGGTATGCTACAGTTCATTCCCAATCTGAAGTATTTTTCTTCAGTTTAATAGTGGTAAGTTGAGGATTAGTGTCCCTGCAGTCAAGGAGAAGCTAAGATTTTTAATCCTTATCTCTGCCTATTGCTACTCTGTCACTTTGCCCTGGATGAAAAGCAGAAGTATCTGCAGGATCCTGGCTGGGGAATGTTTGGCCCCTTGGGTGTATACTTGAGGAGACAGGTATTAGACTGATCAGACTGCAGCTTCTGTTTTATAAGCACACATGAAGAATCCTTAATTGGACATGGAGCTGCAACTATCTTGAACTCAGTGTAAGTTGCCTCTTTCAGAAGAAACTATTTGGGAGATGGAGGTGCACAGATGGTGCTGAGGAGGATCAATTACTGAACAATATATTTTCATAAAATACAATTCTATGAAAATACTCAGTTGGCTTTAGGATTTCAGATTTGAGATCTGTAAGTTGATTTGATGAAAGAAGCAGTTTCCTTGGTTAGTTTTTCATTTTAAGTAGTTTTGCATCACTTGAATGTCGATCAGACTGTTTGCATGACACTTCTGCCTTTTCTCTCTTCTCAAGTCAAGAGTTTAACACAATTAATTGTGCCCATGCTACAATGGAAACTGATAGTGCTTATTCTGATATTTTTCTCCCAAATGAACTCTGTATTGAAGCAATGAACACTGGCTGTACATTTAAATTTTTTTAGAAAATTATAGCTTCAAAATATTTCTTTGATCTGACTTCTATTGAAGGGGCTGTTTCCAGGTGGACTGCAGGCTGTCCACAGCAGATTATTTTTCTTTAACGCGATTCTTTGAGTAGTTTTAATCAAAATAGGAGTAAGCTATTCAGCCCCTTTGACGTGTACTGCTATTCAGTTAGATCATGGATCATCTGTACCTCAACATTTACCTGCCTTTGTTCTATATCCCTTCTGTAGCAAAATCTACAATTCTCAATCCTGAAAATTTCAATCGATACAATTTGGGATTGAGTTCCATATCTTCACTAGCATTCTGGTGTGTGCAAGTGCCTTTGGCAGGTTGCTTCCTGATTTTGCTCCTTCAATGATGGCAATTCCAATTTTTAAGGAAAAAAGATGATGCACTTACTGGTGAACAGAAATTCTCTACCTTGATTCTTAGCTCTTGCTCTATTGTGTTTTCCTACTGAGCTTAAAAATATATGTGGCATTCAGAGTTGTAAATGTTATTGGATCTAATAATAGAAATGACTACTGAGATTAAGCTTGAGAAAAAGTATTTAACCCCTCCAAAACATGACACTAATCTTGCAGTATTGCAATATAACTCCCTTCCTGGCTCCTGTGTAAGAGCTGTTCAAGAAAATGACTCATCCTTGGGGCAGTTGGGAATGGACAATAGCCAGTAACATCACTCATGCAGAAGAAATCCTCACTATAAAGCACATTCCTTAATAATATCAATATTAAATCTACACAAGATCTGAATAGTGCCCAAACCTTCCAAAACTTACCTATTTGCATTCTTATCTCCATTACTTGTTGGAAGGCAGTAGCAGGTGATTTAAAAAAATCATTGGACCTACTATTGCCTTAATGATTTTTTTTGATCTATTATTGTCATGTATTAGTATACAGTGAAAAGTACTGTTTCTTGCGTGCTATAAGACGAACCATACCATTCCTAGTGAAGGAAAGGAGAGAGTGCAAAATGTAATGTTACAGTCATAGCTAGGGTCTAGAGAAAGATCAACTTAATGTGAGTTATGTCCATTCAAAAGTCTAATGGCAACAGGGAAGAAACTGTTTTTGAGTCAGTTGGTGCGTGATCTCAAACTTTTGTATCTTTTTTCCAACACAAAGTGAAAGAGAGTATGTCCAGTGTGTGTGTGTGTGGGATCCTTAATTACGCTGGCTGCTTTGCCAAACAGTGAGAAGTGTAGACAGTCAATAGTTGGGAGGCTAGTTTGCATGATGGATTGGGCTTGCAGTTGCAAGGCAGTATCCATACCAACTACGTTGTTATGGCTCTGAAATCACACATAGACCAGACCAAGCAAGGATGGCAGATTTCCTTCCCTAAAGGACATTAGTGAACCGGATGAGTTTTTCTGACAATTGACAATTCCAGATTTTTTTAAACTGAATTCCAATACTACCAGATACCATGGCGGGATTCAAATACCAGATCCCCAGAGCACTAGATGAGTTTCTGGATTAATAGTCTAGCAATAATACCACTCAGTCATCACCACCTTATATCATCACAAAACAACTGCAGGAGTACAATGAAGTACCAAGAGATGCAACTAGAAAGAATGCTTTCTGTGATGCATCTTTCCTCTTTAATCTCTGAATCTCATGCCATTAACAGACATTATTTTCATACTATTTCTGTTAACAATCCCAACCCGTACGCCCTTTTTGGCAAATCCAAGCTCTTGGTAAAAGATGACACTAATAATTTAATTGCATTCGTTCATCCAACCGAAATATTTGGCTCTGTGTATTGCCCTTAAAAGATGGGATTTCTGAGCAACTTCATCGTACTCCCATAATTGCTTTGTGATAATATAAGGAGGTGATGATCAAGTGGTATTATCACTAGACTATTAATCCAGAAACTCAGCTAATATTCTGGGGATCCGGTGTTTGAATCCTGCCATGATATCTGGTGGAATTGGAATTCAATTTAAAAAATCTGGAATTAAAAATCTACTATTCTGAAACTATTGTCAATTGTCAGGAAAAACCCATCTGGTTCACTAATGTCCTTTAGGTAAGGGAATCTGCCATCGTTGCGTGGTCTGGCCTATACATGATTTAAGAGCCACAACAATGTGGTTGACTCAACTGCCCAGCAAAAGCAACCAGAGATGAGCAATAAATGCTGGCCAGCTAACAATGCTCATGTCCCACAAATGAATTTTAAAAAAAGACTGCATTTTTTTTTTATAAAGTAAGCAACCTTAAACAGATGCTTCAAAAGCTGGGGTCAAGTAAGGCTGTGTGATGGCCCCCATGCTATTTGACGATTACAACCCATATCTTCAAAAGTCCTCTGGTATTAATTAGTAAATTTTCTCAATGGCAATTCTTTCACCTCTGCCAGAAACCACGATAGATCTAGGTGATCTACAGTTTGCGCATGACAGAAGTGTCATTGCCCATATTTGCAAGATATTCTGACACCCTGCCTGATCTGATCAGCCAAATATTCCATTCCCATGTGTTGTAGGAGATCCTGGATAATATTGTGCAGTTCCTGTACCTTAGCAATCACCTTGCAATGGTGGGGAAATGCAACACAATCAGGTGTGCTAGTCGAGTCACTAACCAAGTATGCAAGTGTTTGTCAACAATGACCTCCCGAGTCAGCAAAAGTCCTAGGGAACAGAATGGTTGACATCACTGCACTTTTTTTGTACTGCAGTGAGGCCTGGACTGTGCCTTGTGACAGAGTACTAGAGAAAATCTACAAATAATTCCTCTGCTGCATCCTCTGGATTCAATGAGGGAATTCTTGAATATACTCCAGTGTCCCTTTTGAAGCCAGCTCCAAAAATATTCAGGCAAAACCCCAATAAAATTAACCTTGATGGACCAGTAACTTTATCTTGGTGGTTGAAGACCACCTCCACCTGCCAAGTTCTGCTTTCTCAACCATCAAATGAGCAACATACTGGGGAGGACAAAAACTGCTTCAAAAACGCTCTCCTTCGATTGCTGCATGTTGACATCAATGACAGATGGATCTTGTTACTAACAGTTCAAAATGGTGATGATTGTCTGCAAACTGCATCAACAAATACCTCAATGACAAGGCAGAGGTAGGAAGAAAAGGAAACATATCTTGCACTACAGATCCTAATACTTCATAAGATGTCCAGCTCATGCCCAAAGAGGTGTGGGTCTACAAATGGCCTGTTTGGTTACCTCAAGGCCCACGAGAGAAAACTGTGACCCTAAGTAAGTATGCTGAAATTAGGGGATAGCTGATGACGACAAAGAAAATCAGTCTGGCTTTTGTAGTTCGATCAGTATGCAGTTGTGGATGAAAATGAGAGCTGACCTATACTTGAGCCCAAATGACATTGTGATGTATCATTTGGTAGCTGAGAAATAGTATGATTGACTACTGAGATGCTAAAGTTTTGTGTTGTAACAAATTTCCCAACTCATTGCTTATACAATGTTGACTTGCGTTTGCTGAAGTGTATTGCTATATGCCTTTTGAGATGATGCTAACCCCAGGGAATTAAACAGAACTTTATCTTTGTGGTTTACTACACTTGAGCTGTTGGACTTGAGGAGAGTTAACAGCTGAAAACTTTAGATCAATGGCAATGTTGCTAACCAATTGATATGATGCAGTGTTTATCTATCTGTTTCACAAACACTGACTTTCCCCTTCGTGTTCTTAACTATCTTAACATTTTATATGATGACAAAGGTTGTGTATTAATAGTTTTCAGAAGAAATATAATTTTTCTTCAAATGATTTCACTTGATAGTAAAGTACCATTCCTGGATATGAAGTATGGTATCTAGTTACATTATCAATTTGATGCTCACACTATTTTCCAAAAATTGTCCTTGACTTTGTTTATAATGTCAATCATGTTGTTCCCTTTTGTAATCCTCTCTCTGCTTTACATATTCCTCTATCTCTGTGTTAAGTTTAATGTTTCTATATAAGATTACAATTGTTTTATTTTGGCATGCATATAAGAATTACATTCTCCTTTTTTTCTTAATCTTTTCAAATAAATAACTTTGACCAAATAACCAAATTTTCAATCCTCTAAAGGTCCCTCAGAGGGTTGAAATATATGTGGATTTTGTATTTGCGAAAATGTCTCAGCAAAGCAGTCACACAGTAGGAGTTCCCTACTGTGTGTTCCCTTGATTCAAAAGCACAAAATTTAGACCTTTGATTCCCAAATGGCCAACACAGTTTAGACTCATATGACAAATAGATATGTTGTTCCTGTGTGATATAACCAAAAAGCAATGAATGATCTTAAGTTTCTGTATAAGATGCATAAGCCAGGAGGTACATGTGCAGAATCAAAAATATATTGCAATTTAAATTAGAGTTATTCTGAGTCTTACGGTCAGATTTTAGGAAATGATCTGGATCAAAGTTTAAGAATAACTGCCAAGCGCTCAGTATAGTTGTATTTCTGACTAGTAATCCTAAATTTCTATTTACTTTAAATTAATGTTGATCCAATAAATTTGCATGGAAATTCAAATTATAAATATTTCTTGGCTTTCTCCAGAATTTCAAATGATCCAATTTAATTTTTTATGTTGAATATAACAAACATATTTGTTTCCTTTTTAGGACTGAAAGCCATAGCTGTGTTGCCTTTTGTGCCAAGATGTTGAGATTACTGAAGCATTGTTGTGATTTGACAACTGGCTCTGAGCAACAAGGGGCTGATCCTGAAGAAAGTTATAAATCCTTTGGGCATAGATCATTAGGATGGGACAGTGGCTATGGTGAGACTGAAGGCACAGCTCTATCAGCTAAAGATTCCAGTGGAACTGTAGGAGAACTTGAATCACTTCTGGCCAATATATCTCCTGTAATGTGCAAAGAAAGGCAACCCTATACTGATAGGCCATCATCCTTTCCAGCTGAAAGAAAATGTTTTGATGGGAAAACTCTGTTTGAGACACCTAGGATCACTGATAAGAGGAGCACGTTACGGCGCCGACTTCTTGAGTCACATCTAGCCACAAGTGGAAGTGTGGAATTATGTGAAACTAAACACACTGAAGCTGATGCAGCAAAATGGTCTTGTACCAGAATAGGTTATAAAAATTTTTTTTCTTCAGACAGTTCATTGGACTCTCCTGAACTCTTGAACTCTGAAGCTTTGGCAACTAGCACTTTAAAGAATGTGGAAAGTAACACTTCACTTAGAACTAAAAGGCATTTGTTTGCACAGCAGCGAACCTCCACAATAGATGACTCAAAGGGTAAAAACGAGCTAACACCTACTAAATGTATAACTCTTGATCAGTCTACCATATATAGTAATCTTGAATTGAGCAGTTTCTCTTTCTTTGAAGACAATGATGAATGCACTTCAGCAGAGCCCTCTGATACACCATGTAGCCATGGAAAATCTGAAACACATAGAGATGACCAGTTCCATACTCCAGTGAGCAACTTTGTAGTAAGCTTCGATATATATTTGACTGACAGCAGAACACTATCCAGGACCCCTTCACGTGGCAAATTAAATACCTTAACAACTCAGGACAGTGGTTATAATTCAGTTGGTTTGGAAAAATCTGATTCTTTCTCAAATCATGAATGTTCCTTCCAGGAGTTGGTTCAAAACCAAAAAAAAACCCCCAAGATTCTAGATTGTAAAAAGTCTCGAAGTTTGGAAAGAAGCAAGCGGTTATCCACGCTCAATGAGCGAGGTTCCCAGTCTGAGGCAGAAGATGAAAACAGAGAAGCTGTTCTACTGAGATCAGATTGCAACCTAGAACTTTCCGCTAAAGAGAATGAATTGGTGTTTGAGGATGAATGCTGTGAGAAATCTTTAAAGTTTAAAGATTTGTCTCTAACTCCTGCTTTACAATTGGTGCAGGAAATGTGCATGAGAAAAAGAAAAAGGCTTGGTATTATCACTGTGCAAGATCCCAGACAGTCAGAAGAAAAGTCATTGGATGAATCTATGCCATTACTATATAGACTCATTGGCAGGAAAATGGGTTTAGATAAAGTGGATATTCTGAAAGAACTGTTGAACAGGAATCTGACACATATTCTTTCTCTCATTTTGTGCCACTTAACTGTAGAAGACCTCTGCAGGTAAGATTGGTAATATGTGTTCTATTCCAGAAAGTGAAGGATAAAAATATTGCACAATACAAGCTTACACCTCTTTGCCCAAAACCATTAGAGTCTATGTCGATTAGGAGTCCTAGTTAAAACCATCATCTGCAAGTAATTAAACACAATTAACAATATACAAGCAAGGTCGTCTCCAATTCTTCACACTGGTTTATTTAATAAGTAGCCAGTTTCTTACCCCACATAAACATTTTTTTAAACAAACTTGGATGTGTGACAAATTTATGTATTCTCCAAATTGTTGGAACTTTGGAATAATGGGGTGAGGGTCTTTTGGCTTTTGGTATAACATTTCAGTAACCTCCTGCGACAGCTTTTAAAGCAGGATTGTCCAACATACAGCATGCCAAAGTTTCGATTTGAATCACCAACCTTTTATGTAACATTAAAATTTCATAGTGAGAACTCTTCCAACTGATCCAAGAGTGTTTACTGCAACATAAACAATTAGCCGTCTGTCATGTCGTCATTGACTGGAATGTTGCAACCTGTTGTCTGTGTCCAGCTGCCCTCTTTCTGATTTGCTACCTTACCTGTCAGTCAACAGCCTGACACTTTCTTTGCTAACACTTTGCTGACACTTTTCTTTTTCCTGGCTGCAGATAGCATTGCCACCGTAAAAGCAGCTGATCCAAAAAAAACAAACTAGCGAGACCTCTTTGTTATTCCAGGCTTTAAACTTTAGAAATGACCTTTGAGCACCACGAAGAGGCACATTTCAAATATATGAAGTTCATCTTTCTTCATGGACAGCTGATATGCACTGACAGAATAGGACAAGTGTAACATTGTAAATGTTTACCTAAATTTGCCAATCTCAATCTTTGATCCTTGCTGTAGAGCTTATTGTGTGTCTTTCTCAACCTATCTGAATACTCCACAATACCGCACGAAGTATGTGGGCAGTCATTGATTACTTATGCAAGCAAAAACAATGCCAGCTATCTGCGTAAATCAGTGTTGAATCTAGTTGTGAGAAAGTAAGCTAATAAATTAGTCTTCTCATGACACACTACTTTATTGTTTTGATTATTGGTGTGCTAAATTTTTAATGTATTATCTTTCCAAAATTTGCTCACTGGCCCTAGTGAGAGAAATTTAATGTGACTCCTTGTGAAAATATTGGATAATGCTGCTCGTCGGTTTAAAGGCTATAAGTGGCATTTTGCACTCTTCTCTTAACCCAGCAAACAATCTCCTTTTTTCATGGGATGTGGATATCACCATCTATTGCATTTGGAGAATCTAATGTCTGGGCAAAAATTAAGGAATTTAACTAGCTTGTCTTGTTTGCGAATTACTTGACGTTGGGTTTAAATGTCATCTGACTATGCTATATGATGTGCAATGTAACTTAAATCTGTGTGTATTTCACGTGTTGCCATTTTGTTTTGAAAATGAAATACTTGCATTCTTATCAGAACAAGGAAGGTGAGCAAAGTCTGGAAGAAAATTATCAAGCAAGATCAGGCAGCATATATTAGGAGGAAGCAGTATCTGGATGAGATTGCAACTCCCAGAGTGGTATGCATTATTGTTTTTGACCCTCACATTATTTTTCCCTCATAAGCTATCTTTATAATTAGTTTGTGCTTTCAACTTGGAAGCTGACAAATTACATTCTGTTTATATGGCCCTTTGTAATTTCTTTGGAAATCTTGGTAATTTTTATATAGGATCTACTTTTTTTTTGAAATTTTTATAATCTTAAAAGCATTGAACACAAATTTATTGCAAACTCCAATGACTTGAAGCAGACTCTGTATTGGTACCCACTTGATTTTGTATTTCAAGCATAAATGACATATTCAAGCAGCAGTTTGAAAAGAACAACAGAGAATTGTATAATTCATATTTGTTCTTTTGAGAAGTAATGTGTCCTCTAATCCACGAAGCAGTTTGGAAGTTTTCACTTGTGTGTTGGACCCTTTTTTTTTTTTGCACAGCAACTCAGAGCCCAACAAATTGCCCAACTACTAAATATAATAATCTTGAGTTGAGTAGCTTCTCTTTCTTGGAAGACAATGATGAACGCACTTCAGCAGAGCCCTTTTGAAACAAATTGGCTGTGCACTTCAAAAAAAACTTGAGTTAGTTAGAAGACGCTGCCAGTTCTATTAAGTTTCTGCACCTATCTGGTTTCATTCCTGGTGTATCTACACTGAGTGACCTAAACATGCTAAGTTATACTCCATTAGCCATAACTACAAGTATGAATAACCTGAGATATACAGATTACATATTAATTACAGCGGAAAGTTAAGACTTAGAATTCTATCAAGCCATAACAGGTTTTGAAACTATTATTAAACTGCAGCAAAACAACAAATTTGGTAACATGCAGCAAAATAAGGAATCAAAAGAAACAAATGGAATCCTATTTTCTTATCTGGACAGTTTAATAGATACCTGATGATCCCAGGACCTTGGGGGCTCCCACAGAACCCCACCCCCACGCCCACCCAGATTGCTAGACATGCCCTGGCTCTTTATCTGAGTACGTCCACCTGCTTTGCCAAGTGTGGGAACCAACACGAGAATTTTTCCTTTTTTTCCTCCCTCATTTTTCCCTTCTCTCTTCACTATCTCTTTCTCTTTTCTCTGCTTGCTAGTTTATAGCCTGGACTGTTTAGGCACTAATTGGTGATCTGCCTTTTTGTTTCTTCTTATCACTGTCATTACCTGTGCAATTAGACAGGATTTGGACAGGCGAGGTACTGGAGGCTTGTCCCCTGGCCACGGGGAGCCCTGAGCTAAGTCATGTTAGAATGTACACATGAGCACTATGGATCTATATCTGTTTGTTTTGCTATGTAAAATAAGAAAATTTTCAATAAATATCAAGAAAACATTTTTGGGTTTGTTAAGGTAGTTAGGAATGAGTTTTTTAAAAAAAGGCTTAGGAGAGCTAGGAGGGGGCATGAGAAGTCCTTGGCGGGTTGGATAAAGGAAAACCCCAAGGTTTTTTACTCTTGTGTGAGAAATTAAAAAATGACCAGGATGAGTTTAGGGCCAGTAAAGGATAGTGATGGAAACTTGTGTATGGAGTCAGAAGTGATAGGAGAGGTGTTGAATGAATACTTCTCTTCAGTGCTCACTAAGGAGAAGGGGCCATGTTTTTGAGGATGTGTGTGATGCAAGCTGATTAGAATGGAGGAGGTAGATGTTCTGAGGGAAGATGTATTAGCAATTTTGAAAGACTTGAGGGTTGATAAGTCCCCGTGCCAGATGAGATACATCCTAGGATACTTTGGGAGGTATGGGATGAGATTGCGGTGCCTTTGACTTTTGATCTTTGGGTCCTCACTGTACACAGGAATTGTGCAAGAGGACTGGAGAGTGGTGAATGTTGTTCCTGTTTTCAAGAAAGGAAACCGGAATGACCCTGGTAATAACTTACTTTGGTAAGTTAATGGAAAGAGTCCTCAGAGGTAGGATTTATGATCATTTGGAAAGATGCAGTTTAATCAGGGATAGCCAGCAAGATTTCGTGAGGGGTAAGTCCTGCCTCTCAAATTTGAATTCTTTGAAGAAGTAACTAAATGTGTAGATGAAGGTAGAGCAGTTGATGTTGTATACATGGATTTTAATAAGGTGTTTGATAAAGTTCCTCATTGTAGGCTGATGAAGAAAGTAAGGTGGTGTGGGATAGTAGAAAATTTGGCTGATTGGATAAGTAACTGGCTACCTCATAGAAGACAGAGGGTGATGGTGGAGGAAAATTTTCAGGCTGGAGCCAGTTACCAGCAGTGTACCACATGGATCAGTGCTGGGTCCTCTGCTATTTGTGATTTTTATCAATGTCTTGGAAGAGGTGGCTGAAGGGTGGGTTAGCAAATTTGATGACGCCAAGATTAGTGAAGTAGTGCATGAGGTGGAGGGCTCTTGTAGGTTGCAAAGGGACACTAATAGGATGCAGAGCTGGGCTGAAAAGTGGCAGATGGAGCTTAACCCTGATAAGTGCAAGGTGATTCATTTTGTTAGGACAAACCTGAATGTGGATATAGGGTCAATGGCAGCTTCCAAGGAATGTGGAGAACAGAGAGATCTTGGGGTTCATATCCACTCTGAAGGTTGCCATTCAAGCGTTTATTAGGGGCTTTGAGTTTAAGAGCTGTGGGGTTATGCTGCAAATACACCGGATCTTGGTGAGATCACATTTGGAATATTGTGTACAGTTCTGATCACCTCACTATAAGAGAGTGCAGAGGAGATTTACCAGGATGCTGCCTGGTTTGGAGAGTAGGTCTTATGAGGAAAGGTTGAGGGAGCTGGGGCTTCTCTTTTTAAAGTGGAGGAGAATGAGAGGTGACTTAGAGGTTTATAAGATGAGGGGGATAGATGGAGTGGACATGCAGAGAACTATATGCTTGTGGATGTAGCTGTTATTAGGGGGCATAACTATATAAGGCTCATGGTGAGAGATTTAAGAGGCACAAGGACCTGTACTGTGCTATACTATTCCATGTTCTATGATTGATTTTTAAAATGGCAATGTGAAAGACACATTAAATGGTACTCCTAAACTAAATGGAAAAATACTTGAGAGGAGCAAAGAAATTATAAGGGTATAGGAAAAGGAAGGATTGAGACTAGTTGGATAGCTATACCGAAGAGCCTTCTCAGACATAATGGGTAGAATAATCACCTCTTGTGCTGTATCATTCTGTGATTGTACATTGTAGACTGAATCTTTGATCCTTTTGGATGTGTTCCAGTGAGCAAAATAGATTGTTTAATTTATTGAACTTGTTAGACATTGGATTCCTTTTGCATTCCCTTTCCTATCCCTAATTAAAATTTGTACTGGTGACATTTATTGTAGCATTGGATTTTATAAAATGTAATTGTTTAAATTAGTATTATGTAGGGCAGCATGGTGGCACAATGTTTAGCACTGCTGCCTCACAGTGCCAGGGACCCAGGTTCAATTTCTGCCTTAGGTTACTGTGTGGAGTCTGCACAATCTCCCCATATCTGCATGAGTTTCCTCTGGGTGCTTTGGTTTCCTCCCACGGTTCATAAGACGTGCTTGCTAGGTGTGTTGGACGGGCTAAATTCCACCTCGGTGTATCTGAACAGGCAACAATATGGGATGATTATGGAATTTTTGCATTGCTGCGTAAATGTAACATACTTGTGAGACTAAACTTACGTTAAAGTATGAATTTGATATTTTTCCTGCTGTTCCCTCCTCCCCATTTTTTTGGTGCTATTTCCCCATTTGATAAGACTGGTGTTTTACACATTGCTGAGTTGAAAAGTAGGAACTTTTTGCAACTTCTGAACTGGCTGAATTATTTGATGTCTGCTTGGCACCAATTCAGATGACCCATTTGGGATTAGAGATTTGATATTTTCCCACTCTTGCTATGTTAGCTGTCAGAATTGTTCCTCCATTCCATGAAGCTTCCGTGTGAAATAAAAATTATATCAAATCTATAAATGTCCTGAAGGGTTTGATTTTTCAGTAGCAAACTTGCATGTTTTAAAGTTGACATTTTATCACTATTCACCTGGAATACAAAACTGAATAATTTTGTTCAACAGCATACCGTTCCTTGGGTCGCAGATGCAGAAACCAGATGTAATCTCCCAAGTCGTTCTGCTTTGAAATCTGTTCAGGCGCAAGCAAGAAACACTGCTGCAACTCCATCCGCTCAGCAAGAAGTCACCCCTGGTGGTTGCAGCAGTGTTTCTAGATCAACTAGTAAACGAGAGGAGTATTTAAAGGTATGTTGAAAGAAATCTCTTGGAGCCTTCTGTAAACCATCAACATCTAGACAACAGTAAAAATTCATTTGCCAAACAAGTAGAACTGTAACATTATTTCAGTTTAAATGTGGAGTACTGTCAAGATGGTTACTAACAGCATTGAAGAAGTTGCTTTGGAGCCACCTGTAATGCCAGAAGCCAGTTGTTTGTTGAAAATAAGTCAAAATACCAGTTGTATAGTTGGTGTTGCAAGCAAGTTACAGTTTATTTCCTGTAAACTACTAATTTCTGTGTAGGCTTATCATATAGGTTAGATATAGAATAGTACAAAACAGAAATGATTTTGGGATCAAATTTTGGTATTTATATTATAATTTTCATGTTTGTATATCTGAGTTGTGGAGAAAAATTGCACAGACAACTATTCCTATTATTATATTTGCTAACCTTCTGCTAGAAGTGACAGCTTTATGCTTGACTATGCTGTCTTGCTAATCTTTGTTCTTTGAGGCAACATAGACAGTTTAGGTCTGGAGAAACTTCATTTGGGAGGAAGGCGAAAGAGAAGAAATTGTGTCTTATATATAATGTATTCTCACTACCAGGTTGCTAAAACACTGTTTAACGATGAGGCTCTAAAACCATGCCCACGGTGCCAGTCGCCCGCCAGGTACAATCCAATGAAGAAACGAGGCCTCTGCAGTCGAGAAGGGTGCGCATTTGACTTCTGCACGCAGTGCTTTTGTGTTTTCCATGGATCCAAAGAATGTGGCAGTAGGTCTGCAAAATGTTTGGGCAATAAAGGAGGACCACCAGGAAGTGCTCAAAGCAAACGGAATTTGAAGAGATTGTAAATTTGTGTATATATGAAAACCTATGAATTTCCTGCAACCTCTTGGGTGTTTTGAACTGCTTGTGCACCTTTTATCAAAACATTTCAGAATGAACTATTCAATATTTATCAATTTGTACATATTTGAGTGGGGGGGGGGTGATTTGTAATGGGAGATTACAAGATTTCCCCCTTCCACTGATTATAACCTACATGTATGATTTTCTTAGTCTTCAGAATAACCATTTGATAACACTCAAAAGATGTGATTGGAAATAATCCAAGATTTCTTCTGGGCAACGGCTAAATAAGGAATTCAAGATCGATAAATATAGGATCAGCAAAGAAAATATCAATCTGCTGGACCAGTGTTATCAGCTCTTTGCTGTCTTAGATTAAATGAAATAGGGATGTAAGCAGGCAAACTATTTACTTCCCCCTCCTCATCGTCCTAATTTTAAATAGAAAATGTTATTGGATAGATACTGAAGAAATGAAAATCACAGATTTGAGATCCAATTTTCATCTATTGTTTAAGATGTTTGTGAAGAACTGCTAATTGTTGGCTGTACCCAAATCTGAGACAGCAGGTATGTATAGCTTTGACAACTTTGTATATAGTTTTTATGTATCAATAGAAACTTAGTCTTTTAAGTGGATTTTTATCTGTTATGCCAAATCATTTTTTAATAAAACCTTTTTTACATGACATATTTTCTTTACTGTCTTCAAATTCTGCAATTTTGTTTATGAAGACTGCCATCTTTTGCCAAATTTCAAATTGCCTGCAGGCATTTCATGCCTATTGCAACTTAGTGCAATATATAAAAGTAATAAATGTAAAGTTTGAAGCTGGAAACATTAGAGTTTAAGGTCTGGTTTCTCTTAAGATGGCTACTGTCTTCAGCTGCAATAATAATTAGGAAGGCCTTGTTGTAATAGAACATAGAACATTACAGCACAGAACAGGCCCTTCGGCCTTTGATGTTGCGCCGACCAATTAAGAAAAAAGCAATGACCCTCTAACCTAAACCATTCCCTTTTCATCCATAAACTTATCTACTAACCTCTTAAACGTCACCAAACTTGGTGCATCTACAACTGCAGCAGGCAGGGCATTCCATACCCTTACCACCCTCTGGGTAAAGAACCTACCTCTGACATCTGTCCTATAACTACCACCCCTTAATTTAAAGCTACAAATGGTGTATTGTTTTATAAGTCAAGCTTTAGTCTAATGTAGAGAGCAATACAAGCTTGTGTAAAATGAAGTGTCCTACATTTTTAATCTGATCAAAGTTCAGCATATTGGTTTATCACCTGGAGTGGCTTGGAGAGAAAATGCAGTAATCTAGGATTGAGTCCTGCAGGGAATACAATGTAAGCAACTTGTGGTTTGTAGGGAATGTTAGATCTGCTTATGGGAAGTGAAGCAATAGCTCATTCTAAAATACCTTGAAACTGCAAAACATTTGGTACCAAGGCTTGAAAGAAATGTAGAGTTTATCCACTAGTGGAATTCTGTTCATTCTGAATTGCAGGTTCTTCCAGCTTGGGAAGACTTCTTTGCCTTAAGTATCAGTGGAAGAATTCTTAACTTCCTATGGGAAAATAGGAAAGTCACAGTTGTGGCTTTCTGCCTGTCCCTTCACTCAATGCCTTTCAAGGTTTTTTTTTCTCTTTGCACCAATTATCAAATCTGCTGATTTATTCCAAACAATTTATCGTTTTCATTTTCCCAGCAGTAACCCTTAACGTTGTTCCTTTTCCAGAAAGTGTTTCCATGTGACACTATATATTTTTCTGACCCCTTGAACTCCACAGATGCTGTGCTTCAACTTTCATACCCCAGCACGGCTGCAATTTAGAATTCCCATTCCCCACTCTTATACTCTGACATTACTACTTCTCGTGCTGCAGGATCTTAAATCTTAATGTCCTTCTGCATCTACATGTCTGCCATTACCATCCGAACACAATCAATCAATGGGGCCAAAACTGCAAACAGAACTCGGTGTAGTCTAACCAATATTCTATATAATTGAAGCAAGACTTTGCTCCTCCTGTATTTAAAGTCTCTTGATAAATGTTACCACACCATTAGCCTTTCTAATTGCTTGCTGTACCTGCATATTAGCTTTTGGTGACTTATTGATGAGGACATCTGGGTCCCTTTGTACATCTACATTTGCTAACTCTTACTATTTAAGAAATGCTCTACACGTGTTCTTCCTACCACAGTGATAATCTTACATTATATTCCACCTGCTATGTTTTTGCCCACTTAATAAATCTGTCCAAGTCACCTTGAAGCAACTTTTGCATCTTCCTCACAAAAACATTCCCATCTAGCTTTGTGTAATCCATGAACTTGGAAATATTTATATTTGGTACCCACAGCTTATTAATTAATATTGCAAACCCCTGGGGTATTATCTTTCTTTAATAATCATAACACAATAGTCAGTGAGAATGATCTGTTTATTCCTACTCTGCACTTCCTGCCTGCAACCTTAATCCATGCCAATATATTACCTCTTATCTCATATGCTTGAATTTTGTTAACCAACTTCTGTGGGGTACCTCATTGTGTATTTCAATTTTCAGGAGGCTATCAATGTCCATGTTTATCAAGTCTGTTAAAAATATCCTCAAAACTTCAAGTTAGTCAAATATGATACCCCATTTATAAATCTTTGTCTAATTCCAAACACATCATTAACTAGGTTTCCATTTATCACATCCTTTAACAAATTACAGCCTTTTCCCTACTACTGTTGAAGTCTAACAGGTCTAAAATTTCCTGTATTTGCTCTCCATTGCTTCTTGAATAGTAGGATGATATTTGCTATTGTCCTATCTGCAGGAACCATTCCAGAATTTTGGAAGATGATCATTAATGCATCCACTATTTCCATTACTACCTCTCTCAATACTAATAACTACAAGTAGAAAAATTGGGGTCTAGTCAGGCTTCATAATATACTTTGGGGTTTCTGATCTGGCATCCTAACAATTAGTCCTTTCTTGTTGCATAAGTCAATTCTTCAACGTTCTGCATTGGAAAACAGTCCAGAAACTGCATTCATGCTCAACAAACTTATCCAGTCTATATGCAGATTGGAGGCACCCATGATTATTGTATTACCCATACTACATGCTTCTTAATCTTCCAATCAATACCATTCTCTACACTACCCACTGGTAGTGTAGACTAGCTGACCTATAAATAATTTCTAATGTTTCCTGCCCCTTTTAATGTCAACTCCACACACAGTTCACATTTTGGTCTTCCAATTTGAAATACTCCCTTAATTAATGTTATTACCAGCACAATACGACCACCTTTTTTCCTTTTTGTTGAATATTCAATTCCTAGTCTTTGTCATCCTGTAGCCATGTTTTCTGTCATGGCAATTAAATTTATATATGTTTTACCTTCATTTGTGCTTTTATTTTGTGATGGGGTCCTCTATTCCAGGCTTTCTTGACACGATATATGTAAGTGAATATACTTACTATATATTCAGGACAATGATCTCTCATAACCTTAAGTATTGCTTCTCTTTCTACCCCACACCGAGATATCATCTGACTTGCTTTCTAGTATTTTCTCTTTTTTGCAGATACAACCAAAATCATTATATGCACGTACTAATGAAATTTGAACCCATGATCCCGAGTTATGCTGTGTGAGGCCAAGGAGTCCACTCCCACGCAAGAAACCATTGCATTAAATGTGTATTCTATCAAAAAACCAATTTAATTAAATTAGTAAGCCATTTTAGTAATTAAAGTGTTAATCTCAATTACACCAGTTGAGTTGTACCTCAGATAAAAGCATAATACTGAGAGTGCTGGAAATCTGAAATGAAAACAAAAAATGCTGGAAAGAGAAACAAGAATCAACATCTCAAGTCCAATACAACTCTTCCAAATTCGTACTTCTGGACTAGCTGACTCCCGTGCAGTGTGACAGACATCTGCATGCTATAATATCTTTTATATGTACATCTTGGAGCAAAATGCAGTACCCAATATATGACACATTTACTTAACTATTTGCATATTAGTTCAGCAAGCTGGTCACAATTGAATAATGTAGATGTTTGCAATATTCTGGAACTTTTTGTTACATTCATTGTACAAACTTATTACTGAGATTTTCATCTGCAAGATATTTAAAACAAATGTGATGAACGATTAATTAGAATTTGTAAACTTGTTTTCCACTACAGCATACTTAAAATATTTTTAAACATTGTACTAATGCAGAAAGCCCAAAACAAAGCTCCAGTCTTTGAAGCATTATCATTTTACATTCATCTGTGTAAAATGTCCATTAACCTTTGCCAAATTGTCTTTTTAAAAACAAATTCATATATAACTTGTCAAAAATGACTACTTATGAAATCAGGCAAGAGGCCAAGATCCCTCACATTAAAGAAAATACAGGAGCAGAATATCTGGGTGTCTTAATTATAGGATATAGGCCAAGTTTATTGTCTATCACAAATTTACGCTTGATGAGCTTTGATTTGATTTATTATTGTCAAGTATTAACATACAGTGAAAAGTATTGTTTCTTGCGCACTATACAGCCAGAGCATACTGTTCATTCTGCACTCTCTTGTTTCCTTCTCTATGTAGTGTTACAGTCATAGCTGGGGTGTAGAGAAAGATCAACTTAATGCAAGATAAGTCCATTCAAAAATCTGACAGTAGCAGGGAAGAAGCTGTTTTGATGTCAATTGGTATATGACCTCAGACTTTTGTATCTTTATCCTGACGGAAGAAAGTGTAAGGAAGAATGCCCGGGGTGCATGGGGTCCTTAATTATGCTGGCTGCTTTGCCGAGGCAACGGGAAGTGTAGATAGACTCAATGGATGGAGGTTGGTTTGCGTGATGGATTACGCTATGTTTGTGACCTTATGTAGTTCCTTGCGAACTTGGGCAGAGCAGGAACCATACCAAGTTGTGATAGAACCAGAAATAATGCTTTCTATGTTACATTTGTAAAAGTTAGTGAGAGTTGTAGCTGACATGCCAAATTTCCTTAGTCTTCTGAGAAAATAGAGGCATGGGGGAACCAGGACAGGTTGTTGATGATCTGGACACCTTAAAAACTTGAAGCTTTTCACCCTTTCTACTTTGTCCCCATTGATGTAGACAGAGGCATGTTGTCCTTTATGCTTTTTATATTTGCAAGAACATAGCCAAGCCAAATTCAATATAAATGTGAACATAGAACAATACAGCACAAACAGGTTGCGCCGATCACCTCTACCAATCCACAGACCTATCTATAACCACCTATTCTATTCTTTTCCATATACTCATCTAGAAGTCTCTTAAAAGACCCCAGTGAGTTTGCCTCAACAACCTCCGACGGCAGTCGGTTCCATTCACTCACCACCCTCTGAGTGAAAAACCTACCTCTGACATCTCCTTTGTATTTGCTTCCCTGCACCTTAAATCTGTATCCTCTCTTAGTGACCGTTTCAGCTCGGGGAAATAGTCTCTGAGAGTCCACCTTATTATCCCTCTCACCATTTTATAAACCTCTATCAGGTCGCCTCTCAACCTACATCTCTCCAGTGAGAACAGTCCCAGCTCCCTCAACCTATCTTCATAAGGCTTGCCTCCCAATCCAGGCAGCATCCTTGTAAATCTCCTCTGAACTCTCTCAATAGCCTCTACATCCTTCCTATAATGTGGCGACCAGAACTGCGCACAATACTCCAACTCCAACATGTGATGACTAGTTTAAATCTAATATTTCAAGCTCTTGGAATCTTCTACAGCATTCTAGATCATCTGATGCCTCGTTAAGATCCTGTACACATGCTAAACCAGTGTATAGTCACTTGGATAAATTCTCATTCTGATTAATGATTTAAACTAGACTTTAATTCTGTATGGTATCATTATCTGTAGTATATTGGTCATGAGCCAGGATGGTCCATAAAATTCAAAATAATCTTATTGTGGTTTTGACTTTGTCTGGACACTGTTGTATTATCTCTGTTTTAAAGTTTATTTGTGTCACAAGTAGGCTTACATTAACACTGCAATGAAGTTACTATGAAAATCCCATAGTTGTCACACTTCAACACCTGTTCAGGTACACAGAGAATTTAGCATAGCCAATACACCTAACTAGCCTGATTTTTGGACTGAGAGAGGAAACCCATGCAGACACAGGCAGAACATGCAGACTCCAAACAGTGAACAAGCCAGGAATTGAACCTGGGTCCCTGGCACTGTGAGGCAGCAGTGCTAACCACTGTGCCACTAAAGCAAGAGAAGCATTCATTTTGGAATGTCAGGAAAGGGAAGTATGACATCCAAACTTGTCATTTTGTGCCAATCCTAGCTGAAAATCAAGTGTGGCCACCCATCAAACACTATCAAATATCCTTTGTAATTTTCTCTGTGATGTGTTTATCTGTTTTGACTCTTGACCTTATGCATATATGCTTATCACATCAACTACTCCTTTTGTGTTAGCACTGGGTAAAATTTTCTCTCAATTCCTTATTGGATTTACTTTATATCCTCCAGTAAGTCTGTAGAAATTCAAGTTTGCTGCTCTAGTAAAAGTTGTGCCAACTTTTACTATTGGTTAGCACTGCCATTCTCACCATGCCAGGGACCTATGTTCTATTCTGGCCTTGGATCACTGTGCGGCATTTGCATGTTCTCTCTGTATCTGTGTGGATTTCCACTGGGTGTCCCTACTTCCTTCCACAGTCCAAAGGTGTGCAGGTTGGTTGACTGGCTGTGCTAAATTGCCCCTTAGTTTCTCAAGATGTGTAAGTTAAGGGGCTAAGTAGGGTAAATACATGAGGCTACAGGGATAGGACGTGGGTGGGATATTCTGTCTGGGGGGGCATCAATGCAGACATGATGGATTGAATGGCCTCTTTCTGCACTGTCAGGATCCTATAAAATCCAAATTTTTTGGCAATGACTCTAAGCTTCACCATTGAAATCACTGCATTAGAACATAAATAGTCATGGGTGTAGACCATTGGGCTCTTCTGTAAAATAATAAAAAGCAAAGCAAATTGATGTATTTTAATTTCTGGTTTGCCGAGTATGTAAATTTATCAATGCTTACCTTCACAGTTATATAATCAATGTGATGTAAATTATCAAATTGTAGTGTGATTTTTGGGGTATTTTTAAAAATGGCAATTAAGTGCCAAATACTGAGATGTGTCTTTAAGAAAAAATACGCAGATCCTTTGAGAGTGAACTGAAGTTATAACTAGGAAACATTTGCACGTTTTAATTCCAGCAAATCTAGCTTAGCAGCAGAGTCAAAGCTTCAACACTGATTCGACAGGAAAGAAAGGTGAATTGAGGACGAAGTGTTCCAATGCCTCTCATTAAAGGTATAAGTTATAGTTTAGCAGTTAAAGGAATGGCAAGGCTGCAAAGCTAATTGGCGAGAAGAATAGTCTTGGTTCTTAAATGGTCGAAGGACCTTTGGTTAAAGATTCAAATTAAGATTAGATTGTTGTAAATTGTTAGAAGCATTGATTAGAAGTTGCAAATACTGAGCTGGAAGTCATTAGTTGTGATTGATCCAGGTATACATACTTGCGCTGAAGATTGAACTACAAAAGATGTAAAATTGGGATTGCATCACTAAAGTCTTTGCACTTGCTAAAAGTCAGCATGTGTTACAGGACACTTGCTGGGGGACATTTGTCGGAAGGAGCAATCTCCACCATTTATGGTGGAGATTGCTCTGACAGGTATTTGTCACTGGGTGAGGGATTGCTGTAGGAATCCAATATTAGGCTTTGTGATTAAAGTAACGTCACAGGACTGAGGATTTCTAAATGCCAGTATCAGAGATCAGTGGATCCAGTATAGACAGGTTACCAGGCCTGAAGTAATTGCCGTAAAAGATAATGAATAGAAAATACATAATCGCTTAACTGCTCAGGAATCGTCAGTCAATTAAAGTCTAGCTCGAGAGAATCAGTACTGAAATACAGTTTTCATCAGATTGAGAAAATCACAGTCTTTGATAGCGCGGGCTCATTGGGCCAAAAGGCCGTCTCCCGCGCTGAGTTGTTCTTTGTCCTTTAGAAAGCCATTGGGGAAAAAAAACAAGAGGTATGTAGTTTCAACAGTTAAGGTGGACTGGAAGTTTAGGATTGGGAAGGACCTACTAGTGTTCACGTTTCAACGGTGTTGTATGAGATGCTTGAGTTAAATTAGCAGTTAAAATTTGAAGGACATTATGAGGCAAGAGATCACATTCGAGAAGAGACAACAGAAGTCCTGGAATCCACGGGAAAAACTGACACATTGAATGTGTTTGATCATGATCAAAAGGATATTCAAGTATCAATCTTTAGTCCAATAAGCAATCATAGGTGCGAGGCAGGAGAAAGCGGGAACTCTGGATTAAGGGGTGGTGGTGGTAGGGGTCTGGACCCGGGGGCGGGGGTAAGTGGGTAGGTACGGAGTAAAGGGGGTTGCTCTATCTTCCTGAAGCTAGATTTGTGGGCAAAATTTTCCCAAAAGATTTCTAAGCGTCCCAAAAGTCTGAAAATCGGAGCATAGACTCCACCCCCACGACCGAAACACCCCCCGGCAAAAAAAATTTGGCAGGGCAGGAGGAAATTGCATATGAAAACTCGTTGAAAAAAAAGGAATGAAGCTCCACAACGAAACTTCTGACACTTAGATTGTTTTTGGAAAATTCTACCCGATGCCGGAGTCGGACGAGCAGCGGGTGATATTCACTGCTCGACCCTTGTGCAGTGACTTTTTTTTGAGGTTGGGGCAAGCACCGTCCACAGACCCACAAAGTCCGGTTCAATATTTCTCCCGAGTCCAATGGCTCTCTCACCTACAAAAACAAAATACTGAGGATGGTGGCAATGTGACATCTAAAAAAAACAAGAAATGTTGAAACTACTCAGCAAGTCAGTCAACATTCTTGGAAAGCGAAACAAGAGTTAACGTTCCCATCCTTTCCCTATTTCCTCCAAACTTCTTAACCTTTCGATGTATTTTGTTGGATCTAATCCAGTGCAGAACCACCACATTCCAGCATGACATGGCGCTACCTGAAACTCCACTAGCACCTGCTGCTTTGTAATGTATTTCACGATCTTGGTTACTCCAGCCTTGTTATCGTAAATCTGTTTCAGAACTCGAAAGTTGCTTATAAGAAGTAGTATGTGCGGACTTTGCACATTCTCTCCGTGTCTGCATGGGGTTTCCTCCCACATTCCGAAAATGTGCGGGTTAGGTGGATTGGCCAGGATAAATTGTCCTTTAGGGTCAGGGGGACTAACAGCGTGGGGTGGGTGGGACTGTTGTTGGTGCAGGCTTGATGGGCTGAATAGCCTCCTGCACCATGGGGATACTATGAAATTAAAAACCAAAAGCCTAAATTTGATTCACTGGGCTTTGCATTTCTACTCGGGGTTTTTTTTTTGTTGCTGTCTCCTCGTTAAAACAATAAAGACACGTTCTGCTGCTTTGCTTTGTGACGTTGGTGGCTGATGTTCTCACTGGAAGTCAGTGCAAGTTAGTTAAGACAGAGTCCCGAGGGACGAGGAAAAATACCCCAGCGTTTCAGGACGACAACGAGTCTTGCTAAGTTGATTATTATGCAGTGACAATATCGGATCTTCCTCTGCGTCCATTTCACCGGCTGGTAGCCACCAAATTGAACGGTTGTTTTTAACAAATCTCTGTTGAAGTAGTCTCAAAAGGAGAAGCTGAGACATTTGTATCCAAGTGGTAGGACACGGATTGTGGGAGTATTGTTTGTTCAGTTCATGCTTGAGGTTTTTTTTTGTCTGCAGCTCCATAGCAACCCAGGTCGGCACAAAAGCACCAGCCCTTATTTGTTTCCCCACGTTCAGCCGTAAAAATTAATCACGAACTAATCGCTCAGCTTCACAGCCCGTTGCACCAGAGCTGACACCCCCCGAAGGAGAAACAGGTTCAGAAGCTGGAATCATCTCCTCTCCAACCCGAAATTTTTATTAGGGAAGTCACCAGCCAGGGACAAAGTTACGAACATCGATTCTCATTTATAATATCAATACTTCGCCTTCTTCTCGACTTCTGTCCTGAAGTTACATCGTGCCGATGGAGCAGGGGGACAGACCCGCAGACAAGTTAACGACCGGTATGTGGGCACATAAGGGCTCAATAGGTAACATAGCCGTCTATCAGCTGGAAAGCCCCGGGTTCATGTCACTCAAGGACTCGATGTACAGATGCCGGCGTTGGATTGGGGTGGTAAGAACTCAGTAAGAATTTAGCAACACCAATTTATAATCCAACCGATTTATTTGATAGTAAAAAAGCGAGCTTTCGACTCCTGTGTCTTCCTCAGGCAAATGCAGAACACTGCATTTCCTCAGGCAAATGCAGAACACTGCATTTGCCTGAGGAAGACACAGGAATCGAAAGCTCGCTTTTTTACTATAAAATAAATCGGTTGGATTATAAATTGGTGTTGCTAAATTCTTACTCAAGGACTCACCAGCCGCAGAAATAATGCCCCAAAGCAGGTCCATCAGCTTGCAAAATTCTACCAATCTCCAGTGGAGAACAGAGTGTGATGATATGCTAAAGCACTCATTGAATAAGGCAGACAATGGGGTGATATAATCGAGTGAAGATGGTAATAGTGAAGAAGGGGTGGCATGATAGATAGTGGTTAGCACTGCTGCTTCACAGTGCCAGGAGTCTGGGTTCACTGGCTGTATGGAGTCTGGTGTCGTGAGACTTCTTCCTGTGTAGAGTCTGCACATTCTCCTGATGTCTACATGGCTTTCTTCCCCGTACTCTGGTTTCCTCCCACAGTCCAAAAGACGTGGTGGTTAGGCGAATTGACCATGTTAAATTCTCCCTCATCGTACTGGAACAGGTGTTGTAGTGTGGTGACCAGGAGACTTTCACAGTAAATTCATTGCAGTGTTCATGTAAACCTACTTGTGACACTGACAAAATAAAATAATAAAAATAATTTAATAAGAAAAGAGATCGAACAGCTGTTGTGGGATTTGATCTCTGTGCGGTTTGCACAACAGTCTATTTCAATGTAAGGTGAAGAGTTTGACTTAAGGGATTAATTTTGAAGTTCATGCCTTGTCTGCCATCTAAAGTGGGGAATAATTGTAATGTTTTATTTCAGTTGCCTTAAATTAATGCGTCAAGGGGAATTTGTTGGCTGCAGCATTTGAGGTGATTGAGGTCTGGCTCTGAAGTACTTTGGAAGTTCAGAAGTACTCTGGATATGTACTTCGTAGGAATGGACCTGTGATTTGATTTTCTGGCTAGGCATCTGTTGTCTGATGTTTCTGAAGGTAATTTAGTTGACAAGCAAGGTTGCAAGGATGACATTATTAAACAGCTCACAATGGAATTCTTTGTTTTCCAGAACCTCCTGATATAACAGCGGATGACTTTGTGAGTAGATGCCTCTTTCTAATTAGAAACAGAAAATGCTGGTGGGGTGGGGTGGGGAGGGAAATCTCACCAGGTCTGGCTGGCAGCATCTGTAGAGAGATAATGAACATTTAGAACCATCAGAAGAGTTCATGGAACCATAAAATCCCTACAGTGCAGAAGCAGACATTTGGCCCACCTAGTCTGCACCAGCTCTGTGAACAGCATCTTACCCAGGCCCATGGCTAATCCACCTAACCTACATATCTTTAGATTGTAGTGGGGGGGAGGTGGTGGTAGCGGTCAGACATTTCATTTTAGGCACAGCCTTCTTTCTCTCTCGCTGCCTTATTCACTCATTCTGCCACAGGGGCTCAACTCTGCTCTTGCAGATGGCTGGTCCCGATTATATCCCCTCTGTTGATGTCAACACAATCTGATGATAACACTTTTGGTTATCTATCTTATCCTTTCTTTATAAACTAAAGCATTGTTGCCACATTGTGGAGTCAGCGAGCAGAGACTGTTCTTGGACCAGCCCTCAAGTCCTTGAAAATGCTGAGTTTCCTTTTCCAAACCGAGCCTCTGGTGTGAACGTGACAGACGTGAAAAGTGGGCTGTATAGAGCTCCAGATCCATAGCGAACCGCGGCTTCACACAGCCACAGGTATGGGGGAGAACATACAAACTTCAGTCATACTAACTGGAAACATTAATTCTTGTTTCTCACTCCACAGATTCTGCCAGCCAGCCCTGCTGTGTTCTCCCCCTAGCACTTTCTGTTTTCATTTCAGATTTCTGAGCACCTGCTTTCAAAACCTGCTTTGCTTTCAAAACCAGTTTTGTTGTTTGATTTGGGATGGAATCTCGATGATCTTGCCATCACTTGTAGCTTTTCCATTCACATTTCTTATCAGCTGAATAATTTTAATGCTGGTCAGTTCATTTTACTTTGATGTTTATATACTGCTAAGATGGAGACTGACATTTTAAGTTGTTGATTCAAAGCTTCGCTTACGTTGAAAAGAGCAATCACAGTATGTAAACTAGGATGTTTTAGTCTTTTGAATGCATTTCGCTCTTCGATGTTCATTCCAATTGTCATTTTTTAAATGTTTTTTTAAAATAGTTAAGGATAAAATAAACTTTCACTATGCATAGGGAGAGAGAAATTAATTGCATCATTCTGATTTAGTTGTAAAACACTGGCATATTTTTAAAATAGTCCATTGACTAAAACATTGAGAGATCACACAATGCCTAGCAGAACCTGAAAGTGAAGCAATAGAATACAAACAAACTGAAATAGCAGATAATTACATGCTGCTGAATCCTAATAGTGACCTACAATGCATCTTAGCATTGTAGATAGGAATCCGAACAGCAAGCCTACCTAGTTTTATTGGAAGTTTCTGGTTTGATAATGTTAATAACAATCCCTTTCCTTCTGGTGTCAGGCTTTAAAAGGGTGTTTAACCATGGGCTTCGACTGGATTGGTCCAAGATTATTCTTGGCAATGTATTATAGTGGTTTGCCATTGCCTTTTGCAGGGTGGCTGCAAAACTCTCTCTCTCTTAACCACTTGTCATCAGGCGCATTGAAAGGATTTGCAGGCTGGTAATCAACTTGTCACATTATGAACCCACTTTCTGTGGCCATCAACATCTGAAATGAGATAGGACCTGAACCCGGAGTTTCTGGCTCAGGGAGAACGGGACAGCACTGTTGTGCCACAGGTTAATACCATACTTTGTAAATATAAATAAAACAGACGGAGATCTTATTCCTTACTCAGAATCCACGCAATCTAATGTATTACCCTATAACTGTTAGATTTATAAGGACCCTTGTATTTTTGTTTGAAATGAGATCTGACCTCGACATTACAAAGGGAAGGTTTAAGGGGGATCTTCAATGAGGAGAAGGAAGTGGAGAGATTGAAGGGTTTAGGGAGGCGGTTCCTAAGGACACAGGAAAAGGAATAACTTACGTGGCTGAAAGTTCTCTTACCAATTGTGGGGCACAAAGAAGGTGAAAACACAGTTTCAGGATAGGATTTTACAACATGTGTTTTGTCATAATTTACATATTTAAGTGGCATCATATTATTTTTAGCATCCACTCTTAGCAATATGACCACTTTAAGTAACCACTCATTTAGCAATGGGAACAACATTTGTTAGGTAAATTGTGTTTTATGTTCAAATGGGCAGAATGTAATTGAATTTATGTAACAAAAATTGGTCAGTAGCAGGTACTCTGGATGGACTTCTTTTCCTTAGAACAAAGAAAATTACAGCACAGGAACAGGCCCTTCGGTCCTCTAAGCCCGTACTGACCAAGCTGCCCGACTAAACTAAAACCCTCTACCCTTCTGGGGACCATATCCCTCTATTCCCATCTTATTCATGTATTTGTCAAGATGCCCCTTAAATGCCACTATTGTATTTGCTTCCACTAGTTTCCCAGCAATGAATTCCAGGCACCCACCACCCTCTGTGTAAAAAAAAAAAACTTGCCTCGTACATCTCCTTTAAACCTTGTGCCTCACATCTTAAACCCATGTCCCGTAATAATTAACTCTTCCACCCTGGGGAAAAGCTTCTGACTATCTATTCAGTCCATGCCTCTCATAATTTTCTATCAGGTTGCCCCTCAACTTCCATCACTCCAGTGAGAACAAACCAAGTTTCTCCAACCTCTCCACATAGCTAATGCCCTCCATAACCAGGCAACATTGTGGTAAATCTACTTAGGTCAGGAAGACCAAGACCACTTGAAGTGGTACTAATAATTCTGAAATATCAAGGATAACGTTATTGCTCTAATATTATGGACTTTCTGGAAGGGGTGAACTTTTGTGCTTATTGGGAGTGGGTACAACATATCAAATCCAGCTAGCTTTGAGGTAAAGTTCCTCATACTCTGCCACTTCAATGCACTTTAGCTCTAACTGCAAAAAAGCAACATTTACTTCCACTTTCAGCACTACCCATTATTGTGAACTTTGGGAAAGATTCAAACTGCCAGTGACTTGGGCTGTTTTATCTTAGATCAATCCTGATTTGCAATAAAATAACATTTTATTTTATCAGAGGACATTTTGAATCAATTACTAAATGCTGGGGCAGTAGTTAACACATAATACACATGAAGGTGTTTGACATTGATGCTAATTTTCTCAGTATTGTTCCTTATTTTGTATACGTGCCACAGAGATTATGGTAAACTCTACAATTTTTCAGCACTGAGCTCAAAAGACTGTGTTCTCAGCCCCCTACTATATTCCTTTTACATCTATGACTGTGTGGCGAAATTCCCCTTCAATTCGATTTTTAAGTTTGCTGACGACTCCACCATAGTAGGTCGGATCTCAAGCAATGACGAGACAGAGTACAGGAATGAGATACAGAATCTGGCAAATTGGTGCAGCAGCAATAATCTCTCCCTCAATGTCAACAAAATGAAGAAGATTGTCATCAACTTCAAAAAGCGTAAAAGAGAATACGACCGTCTACATCAACAGGGGCGAAGTAGAAAGAGTCAAGAGCTTCATGTTTTAGGTGTCCAGACCACCAACAACCTTATGTTGTCCCCTTAATTATGCCGACACTATAATTAAGAAAGCTCATCAATGCTTCTACTTTCTCAGAAGACTAAGGAAATTTGGCATATCAGCTACGACACTCATCAATTTTTACAGATGCACCATCGAAAGCATTCTTTCCGATTGTATCACAGCTTGGTATGGCTCCTGCTCTGCCCAAGACCACAAAGAACTACAAAAGTCATGAATGTAGCCCAATTCATCACCCAAACCAGCTTCCCATCCATTGACTCTGTCTACACTTCCAGTTGTCTTGGCAAAGTAGCCACATAATTAAGGATCCCATGCACCCTTGACATCTTTCTTACACTTTCCTTCAGAAAAAAGATACAAAAGTTTGAGGTCAGGTACCAACTGACTCAAGAGTGGCTTCCTCCCTGCTGCTGTCAGACTTCTGAATGGACTTACCTTTCATTAAGTTGATCTTTATCTACACCCTAGCTATTTTTGTAACACTACATTCTGCAATCTCTCGTTTCCTTCTCTATGAATGGTAAGTTTTATCTGTATAGCTCGCAAAAACAATACTTTTCACTGTATGTTAATACATATGACAATAAATCAAATCAAATCATATTTTGATGCACAAAAATATTTCACTCCAAGTAAGATTACAAGTAAAATTTAGCCTTTCATAGCTATCTTTCTTTCTTAAATTGAGAAACACCATGGTCCATAGTAAACCATGTTATGATGGTTGAAAAGAGTAACAGTTTGAATTTTTCTTTTTTTTCCAATTCTAGGAAGAATACCTGCTAACAGATAATCTACTCAGCGATTATTTCAATATGTTTCTCAGTCTCATGGTAAGTCTTTCCTTGATTAAATACACTGAAATCTGTATATGCAGGCACTCAGAAACTAGGCACCTGCAAAACAAATTCACTGAGAGACACAAGTAATTTACATGGTAAAATATACAGAGGAACTCTGAAACCACAGATTCTAATAAGTTATGAATTATGTACAGCCTTCAAAACAGCAAGCCTTTTTAGAACTTAAAACATGACACAGAAAGGTTAGCACAAAGCCACAGTATATTTTGTTAAAAACTGGGCAGTTATACAATGGTGAGCTCTTACTGGAATTCATGGAGATAGAGAAACCACTGCCTACACTGTCTTGCTTCAGAGATGGAACAGTTTCTCTATGGATAAAGAATTCCACATTCAGTACAATTGTTTCTTTCAATAAAAAATACTATTTATTCATGCTGAGCTGCATTTACTAACCTCGATGTGGAGATGCTGGCGTCCGACTGGGGTAACCATAGTAAGAAGTCTCACAATACCAGGTTAAAGTCCAACAAATTTATTTGGTAGCACAAATGTGACTTCAACAACCTTCCAAATCAATGAACACATTTGTTACAGTGGGAAGGGCCATCCTTTCCTTCCCCAGTGCCGCATTCATTTGTTCTTTCAGTTCCTGACTCTATGACCATATTTTCTGTTTTTTCATTTTTTGATGGTGGATCTGCTTCTTGGAGGAGTTTTGGCTTTGGGCAATGAGATGATTGGTTCTCACAGCTCTCTTCTCTCTATTGCTCTATGGTGCAATGGACAAGCGTAGGAGTCCCTAATTTGCCAATCAATTTTCCTGCAGACTTATAGTTCAACTCGAACACATAATGCAATCTGTTTTATATTCCCTCCCAAATGTGCAGAAGGAGGCTATTCAACCCACTGAGTCTTCACCGACTCTCAAACAGAGCATATTACTCAGGCTCATCCCCCATGCTATCCCTTTAACCCCATGCATTTCTCCCACTATTCCCCCAAATCTATGCATCTTGACACAATCAGGGGCAATTTAGCATGGCCAGTCAGCCTAACCTGTACATCCTTGGATTGTAGCAGCAAACCGGAATACCCAGAAGAAACACATGCAGATATAGGGAAAACGTACAGATTCCACGCAGTCATCCAAAGTTGGAATCGAACCTTGGGTCCCTGGCGCTGTGATGCAGTAGTGCTAACAACTGTGCCACTATCAATTTGCCTTTTCCAGCTTCAATATATCAGCACAAGTTCTTAACCTCTGATTACCCTATTATTAGAACCACAATTCATCACTGGAGTTGCACTGCTGCAAGGGGGAGAGTGGCTTGAAATGAAACAGAAATTTGAACAGCAAAATGATTAAGTGAACAGTATGCAACAATGGTGATTGGGAGAAGAATTCATACCATTGTAACAATTGATGAAGGCTGACTAAAATTTCAGGGGCTGCTTCAAGTTTGCTGGGATTTTTTTAAACAATGCGTACAACAACCATTTTAAAAATGAGACCTGATAATCTGCAAAGTATCTGTAATTTACAAGTTTCACTCTAGTCATAATTCTCTAATCTGTGAGGATTGGTATAGTTATAATGGGATCAAAAGGATTCCTTTCGTTCAATTATAAATTGATCAACACCCTTTGAATACATTGTAATTGCAGAATGTGTCTGGATCCTATGACTTTACTCTTGCAATAATGTATTTTTTGCAGGTTTGCTGTAGATTTTACAGAATGAAATTTTTCTGAGCAGGACTTTCTGGTACTGTACATGGAAAGTTTTTTTCAATTTTCATTAAAGCTTTAAAATCCAGAATCGGAGCATGAACTGAATCAAATGTAATAATAATCATTCAGAAGGATTGTTTTATGCTACTTTGGTTTGACACTGAGTGGAATTCAGTGGTGACAGTCTGGAATGTGCTGTCTGGAAGAGTGATAGAGGCGGGTTGCCTCATGTCCTTTAAACAGTACCTGGATGAGCACCTGACACATCATGACATTCAAGGCTTTGGGCCAAGTGCTGGTAGGTGGGATTAGGTGGGAGTTTCTCATGTTTCGGTGCAAACTCGACTCCTCTGCACTGTACGATTCAGTGATTCTAATAGAAAGCCTCTTAAGGTGGAAGCAGACATCAGGTCATGTGGTTTCTCTCAAATTTCATTATTTGAGAGAGGGAGCCCAGCAATTGAACTGCTGGGCTCCTTCTGAACTACTAGAGTACTGCAGCAAAGTTAACAGCTTACACAGAAGAAGCCATAAAATAATGATCACAACAACAGTGCCTGTAAGCTAGCGTCTGGGCCTTGGTTGGCTTAAGGAAACCTAGTTAAATTAGACAAAGATTTTCAAAGTGCAGGAATGTTGACTGCTCAAATGGATAAGAAATACGAAAGCGTCTTCAGTGACATGTTAGGCAAGACAAAGGGTCTGCAAGCGAAGACTCGGAGGCGACTCCTCTTTTCATTTTGGGGACAAGACAATCTGCCTTATGAGGACAGGTGGATACTGAATTAAGAACTGGGAGTTATTTTGTTCAGTTTACAGAATGGGCAGCACCCATAGTCCGCATGTTGAAGTGAGACAAGACTGTCTGCATTTGTGGGGACTACAAGTTGCATTGCCACGTTGGAGAAATATCCAATCCCGAAGATTGAAGACTTGTATGCAAAGATGGCTGAAGGACTGATCTTATATAAAGCTGGGTATCAGTCACTCGTATCAGTAGCCTGATGTAGATAACACTTTCCGAGATTATGACAAACACAGACATAGGTTTGTTCCAATATATGTGCCAGCCCTTTGGTGTATCATCAATATGTGCTGTTTTCCACAGAACAATGGAAAGTCTGTTGCAAGGGCTGCCACGAGTTGATATAGGGTATTTTGATTATCTATAACGGGATCAATAGAAGCCGAGCACTCAGCTAATGTGGAGGAAATGCTAAAGAGATTTCAAGAGGTTGCCGTTTGTGTCAAGAAGGAGAAATATACTTTTCAAGCCACTGAAATAGCCTATCTGGGATATTGCATAAATGCATAAAGATTACACCCAATGGAAGAAGAGGTCACAGCCATAAAGGAAAACACATTTCAGGCCATTTTTAGGAACAGTGGATTACTTTGGGCATTTTTTATCTGATTTGACGTTATTGGCCCCCTTTCATATGCTGTGAAAGAAATACCAGCATTGGTTTGGAAGATGCCCCTGAAATAAGTTGTTAACAGAGCATAACAATTCTGCATTCTTTGAATTTGTTAGTGCATTTATATGTCTAACATAATCTGGTGTTAACTTGTGATGCAACTTTATATGGCATTGTTGCAGTGCTGTCCTATGAGATGCCAATGGACTTAAAAAGCTAATAGAGTTGATTTGATTTACTTATTATGTCACATGTATTAGTATGCAGTGAAAAATATTGTTTCTTGCGTGCTATGCAGACAAAGCATGCCGCACATAGAGAAAGAAAGGAGAGAGTGCAGCATGTGGTGTTACAGTCATAGCTCGGGTGTAGAGAGAGATCAATTTAATGCAAGATAAATCCATTCAAAAATCTGATGACAGCAGGGAAGAAGCTGTTCTTGAGTCAGTTGTTATGTGACCTCAGACTTCTGTATCCTTTTCCCGATGAAAGAAAGTGGAAAAAAGTACATTTGCGGTGGGTAGGACCCTTGATTGTGCTGGCTGCTTTTCTGAGGCGAGGGGAAGTGTAGACAGTGTCCTCTCTCAGAAGCCAAAAAAGGCTACTCACTAATTGAGAAAGAAGGATTATCAATGGTTTTTTCGTATCAAGAAATTCCACTGGTATTTGTATGGTAGGCACTCATTTCTGATCCCTGCTTTTGGGTCTTTTTAAAGAAGACAAGGCTATACCAATTGTATTAACAAGAATTCAGTGTTGGGTCTTAATTCTCATCTACAAATATACCTTCAAACACAGGCCAGGAACATGCACAGTGAATGCACTTAGTCAGCTACTTTAGCAAGAGAGTGTTGCACCTCCCCCAGTATCACAGGAAATTGCCATGCCGTTGAATTTCCAGGATGCATTGCCAGTCTCAGCAAAACAGATCAAGTACTGGATCAGTCAGGATCCATTGCTGTCCAAGGGTACAGGGTCTTAATGAGATGGGTTAATGAGGCACAGGGTCTTAATGGGATGGGTTAATGAACCAGTTTCTGAAGAGATAAAACCATATTTTATACAAAAATATAAGTTTAATTGCCGAGATGGCATCATATTTTGGGGAGCAAGAATAGTTATCCCTGTACTATGAGAAGAATTGCTTTTAGATACACCCATATGGGCACTGGTTATTCAGCTAAGATGAAGATGATTGTCAAGAGTTATACCTGGAGACCGGGCATTGCTGACATTGAGAGCCTAGTCAAGCATTGTGAACAGTGCCAGTTGCAGCAAAGGTTACCTGTTGCAACCCACTGATCCTTGGGAGTGGACTGGCCAGCCTATGTGTTTGAATCCATATTGATTATGTAGCTCCATTCATGGGCTTCTTGTCAATGTGCAGTGTTTAAGATGAAACCTCCATCATCACATGCTACAGTTGAGAAATTACGCCAATGTTTTTCCACCCATGGAATACTTGAACTCACGGTCGCTGATAATGGAAAACTCTTCATGAATGCTTCAGAATTTCACTGCCTGCAATGCTATCAAGCACATGATGACTGCACCTTACCACCCAACATCCAACAGACTAGCTGAATGAATCTTTAAGTCCAAAGAAGCAGTTGGGAGGGACTGTGGAGACCAGAATTTCACACTATCTTGGCTATAGGACCACTCTAAATGCAACAACAAGAGTCCCAACAGCACAGTTGTTACTGAACCATCACCTGAACAAGAGCGGGCCTCATGTTTCCAAATTTGCTGGGAAGACTAGTGGCCAACCAGAGCAGTCAAGAGAAACCTTGATTCATATAAGTTAACATGGTCGGTTTCAGTGAATGAAGTTATGCATGTGAGGAAATTTGGGTGCGGGCGTTAGAGTACCTGGTCATCCTGTTATAGGTGAAACTGACATCTCTTTGGAAACAGAAGGAGCTGAGATGTGTGTACTGAAGAGACACTTGTGAATGTATTTTGTACTGACAGTACTCCAGTGGAAGTATTCCAGATAGAGAAGTTACATCATTCCACTAGAAATCTGAAGCCATCTGAAAGACTTAATTTATAATGGATTGGATTTATGTACTAAATGTTTAAATATCTTGGACTATGTAAATTAAGCATTGATATTTGTATAAAAGAGCTCAGAAACATAGAATAGAAACTCTCAGAAGGAGGCCATTTGACCTATCGAGCTTGCACTGACAACAATACTGTCCAGGCCCTAGCCCAGTAACCCCCGCATATTTACCCTGCTAATCCTCCTGACACTACGGCTCAACTTAGCATGGCCAGTCAACCTAATGTGCACATTTTTGGACTGAGAGGAAACTGAAGTACTTGGAGAAAACCCATGCTGACAGAGAGAGAATGTGTAAACTCCACTCAGACACCTGAGGCCAGAATTGAATCCAGGTTTCTTGAAGCTATGAGGCAGCAGTGCTAATCTCTGCTTGGAGGGAGAGATGTGGTGATTGCCCTTTTAAGGATCAATTTGCAGAGTAAGGGTCACATGATCCAGAGAACCAATCTGGGAGCAAGGTGAAGGATTACCCTGGAAAGCAGGGATTTCTGTTCCAGAACCTTCTCAGACGTTGGCTGCAGTTATGTGGCTGCAAACCACATAAAAGAGAAATAAATTGATTAGGAATAGTCAACATGGTTTTGTGAAGAGTAGGCCATGCCTCACAAATCTTAGAGTTTTTTGAAAAAGTAACCAAAGAGGTGGATAAGGGTAAGGCAGTTGACATGATGTATATGGATTTTAGTAAAGCATTTGATAAGGTTCCCCATGGTAGGCTACTGCAGAAAATGCAGATGCATGGGATTGAGGGAGATTTAGCAATTTGGATCAGGAATTGGCAAGCTGATAGAAGACAGAGGGTGGTGGTT
This sequence comes from Sphyrna mokarran, assembly GCA_024679065.1. Lineage (NCBI taxonomy): Eukaryota > Metazoa > Chordata > Chondrichthyes > Carcharhiniformes > Carcharhinidae > Sphyrna > Sphyrna mokarran. The sequence goes on from JAGIQG010000007.1 coordinate 100,093,330, forward strand.
GATGGGAAATATTCAACCTGGAGTTCAGTTACAAGTGGTTTATCTCAGGGATCTGTTTTGCTGCTTGTCATTTTTATAAATGACCTAGATGAAAGTGTAGAAGGATGGGTTAGTAAATTTGCTGACGACACCAAAGTTGGAGGAGTTGTAGACAGTGAGGATGGATGTTACAGTTTGCAGAGGGACATAGATAAGCTGCAGAGCTGGGCCAAGAGGTGGCAAATGGAGTTTAATGCGGAAAAGTGTGAGATAATTCACTTTGGTAAGAGTAACAGGAGTACAGAATATAGGGCTAATGGAAGGACTCGGTGTACATGTGCATAGCTCCTTGAAAGTTGGCACCCAGGTTGATAAGGTTGTTAAGAAGGCATACAGTGTGTTAGCTTTTATTGGTAGAGGGATTGAATTTCAGAACCGAGACTTCATGCTGCAACTGTACAAAATTCTGTTGCGGCCACACTTGGAGTATTGCGTACAGTTCTAATTGCCATATTATAAGAAAGATGTGGAGGCATTGGAAAGGGTGCAGAAGAGGTTTTTCGGGATGTTGCCTGATATGATGGGTAGGTCTTATGAGGAAAGACTAAGGGACTTGAGCCTATTTTCATTAGAGAGAAGAAGGCTAAGAGGTGGCCTAATTAAGGCATATAAGATAATCAGAGCGCTAGATAGGGTGGACAATGAGAGCCTTTTTCCTCAGATAGAGATGGCTAACACAAGAGGACATAGCTTTAAATTAAGGGGTGATAGTTATAGGACGGATGTCAGAGGTAAGTTCTTTACATGGAATGCTCTGCCTGCAGCCGTTGTGGACTCGCCAACTTTAAGGGCATTCAAATGGTCATTGGATAGGTATATGGATAACATTGGAATAGTTTAGGTTAAAGGGTCATTGGATTGGTTCCACTGGTCGGTGCAACATCGAGGGCCGAAGGGCCTGTACTGCGCTGTAATGTTCTATGTTCTAAACTTCTGTAGTAGCCTTTACCTGTAAATAAACATATTGTTTTTCCCTTCACTGATAAACAAAAATGATTACATAAATATATAAAATGCACTCAGCCTTAGCCTCATTGATTTAAACAAAACAATAAAAGGATTGATATTCACAACATTTGAAAATTAAACATGATGGAAAGTTTTATGTGAGAAAGGATCCTGCTGGGGCCCTATTAGTTCCACTCAATAAAATGATACAGAATAACATGGAATGCTAGCATGGGTCATGTTTCTTTTTATTTGTATACAAGCTGATATAATGGAAGTGCTCCTAATTTACATTTAGATGGCAGCTCAAGATATCCCAAAAACCTGTACAACCAATTAAATACTTTCTGAAATGTAGCAAGTATTGGAATGTGACAGCTAATTTGCAAACAGCAAATTCCTACAAACAGAAAGAGGATAAATACATCACTCAAAATGAACCATTGCTGTAACAGTTTAATTCACTACTTTTAGTGAGACAGCAGAGACAAAAGGAACATGCAAATATCTTTGACAGGCAAAAGCCTGACCATATCATTTCATTTGATCCGGATTTTAAAACTAAGATAGATGCAACATAATGTGAGAACTCTTTTCAACAATGCAAAACCCATGCTAAGTTCCAGATTCAAATAACAGAAAAGATATTTTTTTAAATAATTTAAACTGGATAGGATTTGTCACAAATAACTTAATGTAAGTTACAGCATGGAGTTGACTTCAGATATTATAGGAAAACATATAAGATGATTAGAGGTTTAGATAGGGTGGACAGTGATAGCCTTTTTCCTATAATAACAAATGTGTAGAGTATAGGGCTAATGGTAGGACTCTCAATAGTGTTGATGAACAGAGGGATCTTGGTGTATATGTTAATAGATCCCTGAAAGTTGGCAGTCAAGTCGATAAGGTTGTTAAGAAGGCATATGGAGTCTTAGCTTTTATTAGTAGGGGGATTGAATTTCGGAGCCGCAACGTCATGTTGCAACTGTACAAAACTCTAGTGCGGCCGCACTTGGAGTATTGTGTGCAGTTCTGGTCCCGCATTATAAGAAAGATGTGGAGGCATTGGAGAGGGTACAGAGGAGGTTTACCAGGATGTTCCCTGGTATGGAGGGCAGGTCTTATGAAGAGAGGCTGAGGGATTTGAGGTTGTTTTCGTTAGAAAGAAGGCGGCTAAGAGGAGACCTTATTGACACATATAAGATGATTAGAGGTTTAGATAGGGTGGACAGTGATAGCCTTTTTCCTAGGATGGAGACAGCTAGCACGAGGGGACACAGCTTTAAATTAAGGGGTGATAGTTATAGGACGGATATCAGAGGTAGGTTCTTTACCAGAGGGTGGTTAGGGAGTGGAATGCCCTGCCTGCGGCAGTTGTAGATGCGCCAAGTTTGGTGGCGTTTAAGAGGTTAGTAGATAAGTTTATGGACGAAAAGGGAATGGTTTAGGTTAGAGGGTCATTGCTTTCTCCTAATTGGTCGGCGCAACATTGAAGGCCGAAGGGCCTGTTCTGCGCTGTAATGTTCTATGTTCTATGTTTTTCCTAGGATAGAGAAAGCTAGCATGAGGGGACATAGCTTTAAATTAGGGGGTGGTAGTTATAGGACAGGTGTCAGAGGTAGGTTCTTTACTCAGAGGGTGGTAAGGGTATGGAATGCCCTGCCTGCTGCAGTTGTAGATGCACCAAGTTTGGTGGCGTTTAAGAGGTTAGTAGATAAGTTTATGGACGAAAAGGGAATGGTTTAGGTTAGAGGGTCATTGCTTTTTCTTAATTGGTCGGGCAACATCGAAGGCCGAAGGGCCTGTTCTGCGCTGTAATGTTCTATGTTCTTAATCATTTCACTGCTGCAGTAATATTAGTATATTTTATTTTAAGATGCAATAGCCCTATCAGACAATCAATGTGATTAATGTGGAGAGATGTCCATAAGAGACCTTGCTGGGTCATTGGTTATTTACGTAAACATGACACTCAATCCTCAATGCTTATCTAATTTAAATTTTATAATTTGGCCTTTGACTCTTAGAGGCATGAATATCAGAAACCCACAAAACAAAAAGCTTGGATATCCCTGGATTAACTGCTTCAGTCTTTCTAATGTACAAACAGGACAAGCAATGTATGCAGTAGGTGCAAAATGTGTATGGAACCAGTTTTTTTTTAAAAGGACAGCTAAACTTTGGTTTAATACTTAAGAGGCTAACTCAAGAGTGCTGGGAAGTTTAATTTACCTCCAGCAAACAAAACTGTCCATAAAATAGCTCTGCTTTTTCAAAAGCAATTTCTTGCCACTGATGATTTAGGAAGATGGGATCTGAAGAGGGAGGAGTAGGTGCTGTATTTACTGCAGTATTTCTTGGATAGCACGGTGACACAGTAGTTAGCACTGCTGCCTTACAGCACTAGAGACATAGGTTTGATTGCCGGCTTGGGTCTGTGCAGAGTCTGCATATTCTCCCTGTGTCTGCATGGGTTTCCTTCCACAGTTCAAAATATGTGCTGGTTTGGTGCATTGATCATGCTAAATTCTCCCTCAATGAACCCGAACAGACACCGGAGTGTGACATCTAGGGGATTTTCACAGTAACTTCACTGCAGTGTTAATGTAAACTTACTTACTACATTAATAATAAACTTAAACTTAACCAGGCAGAGACTGCCAAACTGTTTCCTGTAATAAACTTCATATTAATCAAACCTATGAACCATCGTAGTAAACATAGCTGGAAAAGGTCTGCCATCACTATTCCCGTTTACTGTGAAACAATGGGCAGACTCTTCTGCTCTTGCCAGCGCTAGGGGTTGAGCAGGGGAACTTGGCATGAAGCCAAAAATTAGTTTCTCAGTGTCGGGCTGAACTATCGGAACTCTGTTTTTGGGAATTTGAAGGTGGGTCAAGCTTCCCAGAGAATATTGTCGGGAAGCCATTTTGCATGTGTCAACATGCAAAAGGCCATCTTGCAGAATTAAGTTCCCTTACCAGTGAGAAATTAGAATATTCACTATACGACTGTATATAAGTGGCATGCAGCTGATCAGTTTCGCTACTTCCATGACATTGTGAGATCAGTAGATGCTGCTTTCACCATTTGGGGACTGCTCATAACTTCACTCAGGGTGCTGATAATTCAAGCTGCTTGAAGGCTGGAAGTGGGCAGGGGAGGGTCACAGCATAGGGTTGAGCAGAGAGTGGGTTTGGAAGGCAGACTAAAGGGAAAAGGGAGGGTGGCTTTACGGGTGCCCTGTAAACATGGCACCTGGTATGTTGAGCCCATGAATTAAAATAGGGAGCGCATCTTCCTGCCCCGCTCCGCCAAGGCAGCATAAGTAATGAGCTAAATAGTTCAAAGTCAGTCATGTTTAGCTGTCATCACTTGCAAATTCTCTTGTAAGCCTTTCACCATCCTGACTTGGAAAATACCACCATTCCTTCGCAGTCACTGGGTCAAAATCCTGGAATTCCCGCCCTAATGGCATTGTGGGTCAACCCACAGAACACAGACAGCAGTGATTCAAGAAGGCAGCTCATTACTACGTTCTCAAGGGCAATTCGGGATGGGCAATAAATGCTGGTCAGCCCATGTCCCACGCATGAGTAAAAAAAACCATCCCACCCCATGCACCCCCTGACTCATTTCCAGTTTGAATACCAGATTACAAAAATTAATATTTTTTCGTCCCCTTATCCATGAATATCCTCTTTTCTGCCAATCTATTAGCACACGAGATCTGAGATCGGCACATGCGCAGTAGCCCCACACTGCCTGTCTCCTGATGTTGGCTACCTCGATCGCTGGCCAGACTTACAGCTCTGGCATCATTGGCCCTCCACTCCACCACAGCCCGAACACCAATCCCCTGACCATCCCTGGGCCAATCCCAAACCACCTCTCAGCACCCAAATTTCCAACACTCTACACCCCTGATTATCCCCCATGTCAGTCCTGACACAAACCCCATACCTCCACACATGCAGGCTAACCAACCCCAATTGCAGGCTTCCCTCCTTTCATCACTGATCCTGTCTACAGAGTAGCAGCAGGACCTTCTATCCACACTGAATGTCCTACCAGATTCTGCCCCTTGAGTGGGCGAGGACCTGGCAGATGGAGTATAATGTTAACAAGTGTGAAGTTATCCACTTTGGTAGAAATAACAGTAGGAGGGATTATTATTTAAAAGGCTAAAAGCTGCAGTATGCTACAGTGCAGAGGGACTTGGGAGTCCTTGTGCACGAATCGCAAAAACCCAGTCTGCAGGTGCAGCAGGTGATCAAGAAGGTGAATGGAATGTTGGCCTTTATAGCGAGGGAGATAGAATATAAAAACAGGGAGGTCTTGTTACAACTGTACAGGGCACTGGTGAGGCCTCAGCTGGAGTACTGTGTGCAGTTTTGGTCGCCGCATTTGCGGAAGGATATATTGGCCTTGGAGGGAGTGCAGAAAAACTAGACTGATACTGGAGATGAGGGTGTTAGCCTATGAGGAGAGATTGAGTAGACTAAGTTTGGACTTGTTGGAGTTTAGAAGGCTGAAGCGGGATCTTATAGAGACATATAATGAAGGGGATGGATAAGGTAGAGGTAGAGAAATTCTTCCCACTTAGAAAGGATAGCAGGACTAGAGGGCATAGCCTCAAAATAAGAGAGGGGGGGCGGTTTAGATCGGAGTTGAGGAGGAACTTCTCTCAAAGGGTGGTGAATCTTTGGAATTCTCTGCCTATTGAAGTGGTGGAGGCTACCTTGCTGAATATATTTAAGTCAGGGATAGATAAGTTTCTGATAGACAAGGGAATTAAGGGTTATGGGGAGAAAGTGGGAAAGTGGAACTGATCCACTTCAGATCAGCCATGACCTTATTGAATGGCAGGGCAGACTTGAACGGGCTAGATGGCCTACCCTTGCTCCTATTTCTTATGTTCTTATAATGGGCTCTTCCCCTAGCCACTCCACAGGCTTTGTCAAATGGGCAGTGCCAAGGTGTCCCTGGGCATTGGCACTTTGCCTCTTGGGCAGTGCCAGTGACATGCTGGCACTGCCCTGGTGCAAATGCCCAGAGGGCAGCACCCTCAGCCTGCCTGACCTTCTGGGAGTGCCTCGATTGCCCCCCCTTCACACCAGTGAGGTCAGGCCAGTAGTTCCCCGTTAGTGGGAAGCTAGTGTAATTCCCACTGAATTGAATCACTCAGACTGGGGAAGGGGATGATTCTAGTGGGCTCTAAGACTTCAGTCCCAGGCTTGCTAATGATATTTAAAATATATGGAAATACCTATTTAATTGGTTTTGGCATCTTTCTGCCAATTTTCAGTGTAGAGTTGATGCCACCAAAATCTGATGCTGGGAGATGCTATCAGGGCAGGAATGCTGTGCAAATCCCACGAGGTCAATTGCTACAGTTTAGGTTATTAAGAAAAATAGTGTATCCAAATCAAGCTGGATTACCAATCTGAGACTGTTATTATGCTGTTTATAATAATAATTTCATAGAAATCCTGCAGTGCAGAAAGAGGCCACAATCCCACCCAGGCCCTACCCCCATATCCCTCCAACCTATGCATCTCAGGACACTAAGGGACAATTTTAGCATAGCCAGTCGACCTAACCCACACAACTTTGGACTGTGAGAGGAAACCTACGCAGACATGAGGAGAATGTACAAACTCCACACAAACAAATAGTGAACCAAGCCAGGAATCAAACCCAGGTCTCTGGAGCTGTGAACTAGCAGTGCAAACCACTGTGCTACCATGCCACCGTGCCACCCAGCTAATCTTTTCATGTATCAGCTGATCCTTTCAAGTCAACTGAATCACACAACTGCGATGTTAATGGAAAGACTTATGAAGAACTCATTCATAAAGAACTAACTTAATAAACATTTCCATTGGCCATGCAGATATTGCAGTAATTCAATGAACACGTGCCTCCACCACCTCACTATTATTTAATTATGTTGTTCTAGGTTTGTATTTAGGATGATTGCTAGGTTGTTCTAGAAGGAATAATTGGTTAGAATAGTCCTGTGCTCTGTGAGTTTATAAGAATGAGAGATGATCTTATGAAAATGAATTGAGTTGAATTAAATATTTTAATCTCACTCAAGTATTTCCTTAACGACAGAAGCAGGATGGAAATTCAACCCACTGCTCGACCCCACCCACTTCCTAGGGTGAGGAGAATTGAGTATTCATAAGCACCTTTTTGGTGGGTTTTATGTCAGTGAACAGGCACTGTCTGGTGGCCCTGAGGAAGTTCTGGGTGGTGCTGCAGCAGGAGGAGAAAACATTGAAGGCTCCACAGACCTTCAAAAACCTGGATAAAGTCCTCCAGTGAGGACCTTGGTGCAGATTGAGGCTTCAGCAAGTAAGGAATTAGAGGGAGAGGAGACCTTCCATGACAGCAACTGGGGGTATTATTACACCATACCATTACCCAAAATAATCCATCGTCCAGGTGGTCTCACCAAACGTTGGGAAGAGGGACAGATGGAAAAAATTGGGTCAAGATCCCTTCTTGCATGTAGTGGATGTAAGTGGCTACCAGTTAATCTGCTTTTGGTGGAGGGGCAGAGATGAAGATCAAGGCTGGGCAGGAAGTGTAAGTAGTTGTTGCCATCTGATTTTCCTTGCTGTTTTCTCTATTATCTCATCCAACTTAGTGTACGATAGCAGAGGAAAATCCAGGCTTATGAGGGTGAAGTGTTAGGTGGAGGATAGAGTATGAAATGGGTGAGTTAGCTGGAGTCTGGTTCAGTTAACCAGAGGGCAAAATTGGTAGTGAAATTTAACCATTATGATTTTCCACCAGAGGTCTTGTAACAGTGCTCAGGAGTTTGGTCTTTAATTCCTGGAAAATCCAGACCATTCCTGGAGAATTTGGAACAAAATTATTGTCCTGGTTCTGCACATTAAATCTGCATTCTATTTTTGTTTCACAGAATTTTCCAATGCCAATTTGGTTTAACAAAGAAACGGAGACATTTGAAATAGTTGACAATGCCAAGAAAAATCTGTTGAGGCAGTTAAAATGTTTGGTAAATACTTACAGTCCTATGGACCCCATCTACGATGTAACAGTCAAATTCAGAGAAAGATATCCTCAATTTCAAAAAAAAATCACTGCGCAGGACCTGAAATTTGAAAACAAATTCACTGTAAAGGTAGGTAAATGATTCACGTTGTCATTATGTCTCTTAGTCTGTCTATCAATGATTGTACATATAAGAGTGGTAAAAGAATAACAACAGTAGAAATCTCAGTTTAAGAATAGGATTTGCTGTAAACATACCACATTTTTAAGAAGTAAAATAGGTACAGCTCAAGGGTGTTGCCATTCATCAGAAGATCTAGATAGAATGTAACATTGGGCTCGGTTTCACAGTGGTAACGTAAGTAAAACTAGTCGGTTTGTTTGAAACCGGAAGCAGTTTCTGGGACAGTATTTTCCTATTCTGCCTGCCACGGGAATTGTAGTGGGCAGGACATGAACCATGTGAATGTCTGTTGATCATGGGTGGAACTTTCCAGTCTTGAGGTAAGCGTGGCCAGAAAATCCCGCCCCTGGAATCTATACACATGCAATTAAATGCAGAAGTTGCTGTCTGTGGTTCTGTGCTTCTCATAGAGTGTCCAGTTGATATTTCTGCAGTCTGCAATCAAATAAAAGTCGCTGAATGATACAAACTTGCCCTTTTATACTATTAGTCACACTGTAAAACTCGGAAAAAGGTTATATCCTGTCAAATGAAGTATCACTAAGTTTTTTTAAAATGTACTAAATTCCTAATTACTGCTGAGAAATATCTCCGGCCCAAAAAATGTAATTTCGTATACGTGGAATGTTAATTTTCTCCATTAAGTTTAGAAAATATTTTTAAAATTTTGTACTTTTCTGAAATTTATGATATTTCAGCCTCTACAATAGTCCCATGTTTATATCCAATCATTTGCTTTCTAAAATGTAATTAAAAGTGAAGAATATCTGTGCATTTTATTTCCAGGCTTGCTGTCTTTGAGAATATTTAAGTCTGATTGGCTGCTTAGACTGCTTGATAACAATAAATAATGATGAATAATCAACTCAGGACTTCCAAATATCTGTGATTCTTTGCTGTAATGTAATAAAATAAATCAACATAAATTGTATTTTTTTCAATTTCAGTGCCTCGATCAACTGCAAGGCATTGCATGGATAAAAAATGAGAGATTGCCAACATTCCTTATGAGTGATTGTTACTTTGAGTACAGGTGAAAGCTCCAAATCCTTTTTCATGAGCGATTGTTAATATTTACCTCACACAATAACTATGTTTTCAATAAGCTTGAATATATACCTTATAGTCATGAATAATCAGTGTATTGCTTAATAAATATCAATTTATAGTTTACAATTGCTTGCCTAAGTGAGAAGAACACTAACTTGAGTACTTCCCTGCTTGAGCAATAAAGCTAGAAGGCATCTGCCAAGGGCACTTTCTAACCAGCTACTAGGAGATAGACAAAAATGAGCACCGACTTGCTCTTCCTTTCAACTTTTCCTTTCCCTTTGGGAAAGCAGTCCTTTTCCTTGTGGCTTTTTGCCAGTGGATTAGCTGGATTTAGGACCTCAAATGAGAAATAGTGATTGTGAAGATATGTGAATCTAGTAGTTACAATTTGAAAAGCTTTTGTGTGAGGACGATGCATTTGCTGCTTGTGTTTTGGTCTTCCTTTCCCCTTTTATCCTCACTTTTGTCGATTGTGTTTGTCCTCTCTTCTCTTGAATGGCACAGTTGTAATTCCATGGATGTCACAGCGCTCCAGTATCTTGCTCCAAAAGCCTTCCTTAACATGTGAACATATTGAATGGAATTTTGGAGTTTCAAGTCTTTTCCAATTTTACTGCCAGGGAGAGAATGAACATGTGCCCTCATTTTGTAGTATTATAGCAGTCAGAAGCAGGAACTGTGTTTCCTTCTCTAGTCTATTATTGAGATCTGTGAACTCACTACAAACTGCAGGCCAAACCTCAACATTTACTAATCCTTCTGGCTGAATCTTTGGCTGTCAGCTGTATTTGTCTAGCTAGTCATTACTTAACTGCATCTAGTTTCTGACTTTCCTTTATTGTGTAAAGTTAGTTTATTGGAACAGTTTTTTGACATTTTAAATCTACTGCAGTCCTGACAACCAACTAATCTGAGATTGCTTGTGGGCTGCACAGTGGTATAATGTTCATCACTGTTGACTCAAAGCCCCAGGATCTGGATTGAATTATAGCCTTGGGTCACTGTCTGTGTGGAGTTTGCACATCCTCCCCATGTCTGAATGGGCTTCCTCCGAGGTGGTCTGGTTTCCATCCACACTCCAAAGATGTGCTGGTTAGGTTGATTGCCCATGTTAAATTGACCATTAGTCTTAGGGAAATTAGCAGGGTAAATACATGGGGTTAGGGGCTGGCTGAGATTGTTGACGGTGAAGATTTGATGGGCCAAATGGCCTCCTTCTGCACTGTGGGGATTCTATGAAAACTTTCTATGAAAGCTAAACTCAATAGAATTAAAACATAAAGTTGTTAAGAAAAACAGGTTTACAATCTCAGGTCACAGAGGAAATCTTACTTCCTACAGAGTTTACAATAACATTTCATTCTGAAAGAATCATTGTTACTGCCAACTGAAATAATTAGAAGTGTTTAAATATTTAAAAACTTAATATTACAAGTTAATATAGGCATGCACATTACACTCTTGTTCAGCAATTTAAAATCTATTGACAGGCTATCAAACCTATTGTCGTGAAGACACTCCATGATGTAATGGCTGACGTGACTGAATTGCATATACCTACTTTTGTTGCATATCCTTCAAACCATTTGGTTAGAACAAATCTATTAAATACAGGTGTACAATTAGTCTAGCATCAAGTACCCAGTTGCAGAAGAACATTCCAAACTTCTACCACTCTTTGCTGCAAAAGTGTTTCGTAACTTCAGTTCAGGCAGCCTGACTCTAACAGTTAAGCCAATAGTTCTTTACCTTTTTTTGATTAAGGAATGCTATAACATATTGTGGAATTCTGTGAAACCCCAATCCTCTTTCTTCCTACTTGTCTTTCACTTTATAATAAACAGAATAAGACAGTTTTAAATTAATAATTACTTTTCATTAACTGTAAGAATGTATTTTGAAAAAATTTATACAATTTTCAAATGACTTGAAAATTGAGTGGAACCCTGTTGGAATGTTCAGGGAAGCTTTGGATTCTGGGATATCCTGGTCTAAAAATGCTGACTTAGGCAATGTTATCTAGTCTTAGGTACCCCCATCAACAGAAATAGGTTTGCTCAATTTACCTAATTTCTTCCCCTTAATATCTTGAAAACTTCAATCCAGTCATTCCTTAATTTTTTTGTCACAAAATGTAGCCTTGGATTGAGTAAAGTGTCCTCATAATTTAACTTGGAAGTTAGTTATTATTCTGGTAAATCTACTCTACCACACTTTCCAAGATCAGTGGATCCTTCCAAACTGGTGCTGTGTTACCAAAGGATGACATCTACCACATTGTTTTTAGTTCTCTGGATGTAGAGCACAGGATTCCATTAGCCTTCATATTATTTTCTATACCTGTAGATATTTTAATGATCTGGATACCTGGACCACATATTTCTTTGGGCCTCTATTATTTTTTGATTTTTACCATTTAGAAAGTATTCTGATTATCCTTTTTAGCTCTAAAACTGGTGACCTCAAGCTTACTTATTTTGAAATCCATTTATCATGTTTTTGCTCAATTCACTTCATCTATTACTATGAGTAATTTTATGTTTCTGTCTTCACTGCTGACAGTGCCACTCATCTTTGTGTCACTGGCAAAATTAGATAAGTGACAATCTATCCTTCATCCAAGTCATTAACAAATGCAGTGAATAGTTGGGGCCCCAACCCAGATATTTTTGGGATGCTATTATTTACATCATGCCAATTGGCATATATCCCATGATCCATACCCTCCATTTCCTGTTACTCAACTAACTTCCTGTCAATTTATTTTCATTGCCATGTGTTTCAATTTTAGCTAACAATCTTTTATATAGGAATTATTGAATACTTTCTGGATGTCCATATAAATGATATCTATAGAAAAATATTTTTTGTAATTTATTTAAATTTATGGAAATTGTCATCTACATGTGTTTAGCAAACCTAACAATCATCCAGGCTTACTTGCCTTTACGGCCTTGCCATAGATGTTCTCTCCGGTGAAGAAAACGCTGGCTCCCCATAATGGGGAACAGTCATGTTGGACTTGAAACCGGAAGGTTAAGTACAAGGCGGAGGTGCCGCTTGGGCAGTTCCAGACTGGCAGTGCAACCCAGGCATGTCGACAATGCCAGCCTGGCAGCTGGACAATGCCCAATGGGCAGTGCAAGGCTTGGGGTCAAATGGTGGAGTGGCCTGTGAGTGAGCAGGGCCAGTGGGGCAGGGCTTGAGGGGAGGATGGAGGCTGCGATCGATTTGGATGATGTGGTCGTGATCAGTCTAGGTGGTGGGGCCACAATTGATCTGGGCAGTGGGAGGGGGAAATTGGTTTGTGAAGCTGTAGGCCCTCGCAGTTGTGGAGGAGGGGAGCTTTCAGGAGCAGGTGCCTGACAGCTGTCTCTCTGTCTGTCAAACCTTTGCTACTTTAATGCGCTTATGCAGCATTAGAGGTCTGCATATGCGCAATAGCTCCCTCTACAGGCTACCTGGCAAATTAAGTGCCGCCCACGGCCCCTCTTGCCAGAAACAAATTTACTAAAAATTTCAGAGACAGAGTGCATAAGATTGGACGTAAAAACTCGTCTGTCGGGAGAAAGATACAAAAGTCTAAATCATGTACCAACCAATTCAAGAACAGCTTCTTCCCTGCTGCCATTAGACCTTTGAATGAACCTACCTCACGCTAAGTTGATCTTTACACCCTAGTTATGATTTTAACACTACATTCTGTAGTGCTTTGTCTGTACAGCGTGTAAGAAATAACACTTTTCACTGTATACAAATACCTATAATAATAATAAATTAAATCAAATCAAAAATCAAATACAGAACTCTGTTTCAGACTAGCTGGACACACAGGAAAAAATCTTACAAAATTCCACCCCATCGCTTTTGGGTCAGCAGTAAACAGTGTCAGAAAACTTCTTCACCATGTTTCTGGCAAATGGATTAGAAACTTGGGATAGCTTTAAAATTGTTTCTTTTTGAATGAATGGTTATTCATACTTTGCTCTCACATAATTCACATCTCTTACATGGCCCATTATAGATATAAATACCATTTAATATCTTGCACTCTCCTGCAGTCCAATATCACTGACTTTAATTTCACGCATCAATTATGCTTGTAATTTAAAGGGACAGATTGTAAATGTATAGTGTTACTCAAAGTAGTATGTCAGTATTTAATAACTGAAAAGAAAAAGAAATGTTTCTTGTCACATAAATACCATCTGTATGACTAATATTTTTCCCAATATCAATTGCAGACTGGCAAAGTTGCTGTCTCAGTTAGAATGCAAGCCTGGACTTGGCATGCCACAAATAGACTCTACTTTCCACCCATGGGATATTGAAAAAGAGTCCATGCCTGCATTTGTAGACTTAGCTGAAACTACCACGGAAGAGATGCATACGAGCTATGAAGAAGAAAGTGATATGGCATCGTTGTACATTGAGGCAAGTTTGCTAATTACATCTTTTGTTGCTAAGCCATTTAACCGTGGCTGTCTTCCAAATGATCTTTAATCTTATACTTTCAACGTAATGAGGGAGTGAAAGCCAACAAAAGTGTAGTTTTTGACAACTGTCACCAAATCTCAATTTTCAAAAAATGTTGGGTTTGCAAAGTTATTTGAAAAAGCTGTTGAGCAATTATGCACATAAATAGATTAAGTGTCAAATAGATGTATGACGGAAGAACATGTAGTCCTGAATATCTACTTTTGTAACTATAGGAAAGCAGAAATTATGATGCAGGTGGTGGTGGTGGTGGGGGTGGTGGTAGCAGTGATGGTGATGGTGAAGATTGATCTTGGTAGAGCTCTGGGTGGCAGAGTAAGGCAGAGTAATGTCAAGAAGTGAAATCTTTAGCTCTCCTATGTGATAGGTTTTGTGGTGGAGGCATTTATTCAGGTGAGAGGGTAGGGATCCCCCATCCACTTCCACCCTGATTAATTTGAATATTAATGGTCAGTTAAGGGCCTCATTTCACCAGGCAGGGACTCACCATGCAAGGAGCATGACAAGCATACTCTGCTGTCTTTATTTGTGGACTACCTGGCAGGGGTTTGGGTGGGCAGGGGGAGAGATGTGGGGGCAAGGCCTCTCATTCAAAGGTACTTAACGTTTGATCAAGGAACCAGTATTAGGGAGTGATGGTGATGGTGGGATGAGGGAACGGGGGTGGGGGGGGAATGTATTTGCCAAATGCCAGCCCTTGCTGCCAACCCCCCTTACCCTCTCCCCTGTGACCCAGATGATGTAGTACCAGCAGCAGCCAATGTCTTCCCAGTGGTGCATCTGAGCAAAGAAGTGCTGTCAGCTTCGGATAGACTGGCAGCCCTTGGTATTCTCAGATTTTCACCCCCCCATCCCCTCCCTATCCTGAATTTCTTGGGGAAGGCTTGATGCTGGCCTTCTAAGTGCCTGAGTGGAACAAGATGCAGAAAGCCTTCTCAAAAAAAAGTGAAGCAAAGTCTCACTGACTCACAAGCCAACAACAGAGATCTGCATTGCTCCAACAAGATTCTGTCCAAGGATATACATTAAAACCAAAGGATCTGTCAACCAATGTCAACACATCTTGGATCACCACTTGATCAGAGAGGTAAATGGTGCATTGAAAAACTGCTTGACTGGTGCACAAAGGAAGAATATATATTTATATAAAGCCTTTTAAACTTCAGGACATTAAATAGCACTTCAAACTTACTGTTTTTTGCTATCATATAAGGAGCACAGCAGTCAATTTGTCCTCAGCAATATCTCAATCGAAATCGAAGTAAGTGATCAGATAATTTTAATGTGTGATTGAAGGATAAATGTTAACATAGACATCAGGAACATATCCATAATTTTTCTCAATTAGTGCCATGAGACATTTTACATCCACCAGAAATTTGGTTTAACTCTTCATTCAGAGGATTGTCAATAATGAAATATTTCATTAGCACTCAGTGCAATAACGCAGCAGTGCTACTTTACAAATTATGACTTCAGTGAAATTTGTCCTGTGACATTGCAAGTGCTTTAACTGGCTGGCTCACACCGAAACCTATCAGGCTATTCTCTCTTCTGCTAAAACTGCACATTTCAGCATCATCCAGGACAGTAAAGGCAATCCCTGGTTATTTTTTTCTCCATTAGCAACCATCTTCTTGAGTGCTTTTCCCCAGTGGTCTCAACCTTCACCTTCAATAATAACTGCAAGGAGCTCATGGTCTTCTTTTTGATTTGGATTGAGCCACTTGTTCAGTTGCTTATTACCCTGCTCCTTGCTTACTGCCCTGCTCCTTGCTCACCAAATCAAACCTATTCCTGGCCCTCCCTTTGCTAACTCTGAGCACCTCCTTTCTCACATTTCTCTTCAGAGTCCCGAGGGACGAACTGGAGCATCTGAAGAAAACCTATGGAGATATGGGAGAATGTGCAGACTCCATACAGACAGTCACCCAAGGGCAGAATTGAACCCAGATCTCTGGCGTTGTGAGGCAACAGTACTGACCATTGTGCCATCGTGCCACCCATACTGGCTAATCATGTAAAATGTTTCATCTTCTCAGGTACCAACATTGTCCTTTTCAAGAATTCACTCTAGCCTTCACTGTCCTTGCATATTAGAGCCCTTCATAATACTGTGGTGGCATTATCTTGCCATCTCACAGTACAGCTGGGACAGAGGAGATGATTACTTCTGCATACACTTATCCCCAGCAGAAATCTGATGTTGATGATCCTTGTGATGAAGATCCAACATTACTAGGTCCCCATGCTAGTTTTCTGTTGGCTTTTCAGTTCCTCTGTATAGATTCGCAGTCCAGGAACATCAATGGCTGAGAATATTGGAGGCTATAATAGATAATGCATTCCCATCCCATTCATTGAATTCTTAACGTGGTTATTTTCATATTATAGAGTACACCAAGACCATCTGGATAAGTTTATATTTTCTCTTGTATTGATGGCATTGCCACTGTGTGAAGCAGTTCACATGTGCCATAGGGTTAATGACTCAGGGAAAAACATCAAGAGTAGATTTTGGGGCAGCACAGTGGTTAGAACCTGGGTTTGATTCCTAGTTTGGGTCACTGTCTGTGTGGAGTTTGCACATTGTCCCCGTGCCTGCATGGATTTCCTCAGATGCTCCAGTTTTCTTGCACTATCCATAGATGTGCAGGCTGACCATGCTAACATGCTCTCTTTGTGTACCCGACATAGTGTGGTGACTAAGAAATTTTCACAGTAATTTCATTGCAGTGTGAATGTAAGTCCTACTTGTGACTAAAAAATTAAAAAAACTTATGATCCAAGAGGAGCCGGGCAAAAGGCCGGAGGTAATGACAAGTTTCAATACTGTTAGGATTCCAGCTGATATTACTACAGGACAAGTCAGATCTTAAATTGGAAGTAGCCTTACAGATCGTAACTTTTTTTGTCTGGAAAAAAGTAGAAAGCAGCTACTGAATAGTCAGATTCTGCTGATGAACTCTATTAAACAAAAAAAGATTAACTATTTTATGCCACTCCTTCACTCTCAACTGTGCCTTTACAAATGTACACAGATTTGTAAGATAACATAGGTTACGGAAATGCATTTTATACTCTAACGTTCTCAGTAAAAATGCAGTCCATTGGAAGGTATCCAATAGAAAGAATTGCTTGAGAGAAGATTCCAAACCAAGTACACCCCACATTCTAAAACCAAATGGCAGATGCCAAACAACTTCCATGAATATTTCATCAACACATGACAGCCCCTCCACCCATTGACACTTATCACACCATGAGCCAATTGATTTTACTGAAACTCTGGGTATGATCTTGCCTGCTGTTTGTGCCATGCTTTTACTGCAGCGAGGTAGGAGAATTTGGCAGCTAGCCAAATCTCTGTTCACTGCAATGGAATGGGAAAATCCTACAGGTGTGAACTGTGATAATTCCAACCTTTGTGTTCACATGAGTGCTTCCAATCTCAATGCTCAAGTACTTGGTTTGAAATCTTCTCTCAAGCAATTCTTTCTATTGGATATCTTCAACAATAGTCTACTTCCGAGGTTTCAATCTCTCCTTCTGATATTTCTTTCCCCTAGATCACCACATTTTCAAGCTTCCCCTTTCACACACTCTTTGGTGTTCATATTTATCAACAGAACACTGTTTCACAGAGTCAAGAGTCACCAACTTTTAGTTGTCTCCACTGATCTTCAGGCTTCCCACAAATTCACTTTTTCCCAAGTCTACTTCTGGTAGCTTTCTCCCTTTAAACTTGGAGCCTTCCTCTGCTCCGTACTTTCGGCATCACTTAACAAATTTCTGATCTTTTCCTTTTATTTGACTTAAAGATCTTGTTTGTACTTTTCTCCTTTTCTTTTAAGACCTGTTTCCTGCAGTTCTTCTCTATGCAGACTGCTTGATATCTCTCTTGAGATCCAGAACACGCTTGATGTTCATTGTTACATTAACTTTAGAGTAATTTGTCTGAGATTCTGATACTTATTTCCCTCAGCAGTCAGCTAATACATCCAGTTAGAGAGATTTAAACTACTCTCTGCACCCCAGAACATAAGCACCATCTGAACTAAAAACTGCTGTTCTGTCTTTGTGGGTGCCTCTCTCTAGTCTGCTGTTGCTAGGCACAGCACAATAACTTCCCTGAATGATTTCAAAAGTGTAAAAGCCTCATTTAAAATGCAGGTATACAAGCAGCTGTCTCCACTCTAAAAGAAAACTAGGGCCCAGGTTTTACCTTTTTAACCCAAAAATAAAGAAGACAAATTAAAATTAAACTTAAAGTTAAAATTTAACCTGAACAGCCCCATATCCAAATAGAACTTACTTAAAACTATTTTTCTTTCCCAACAATATCCAGGACTGCAGTAAAGAGTCAGAAGAAGAGAGCAAAATACAGATCCTAAAAGCATGTCAGCTCCAGGACTCCACTGCAGGAATTCCTCAGGATAGTGTCCTAGGCTCAACCATTTTCAGCTGTTTTACTAATAACCATCCCCCCACCATAAAGTCAGAAGTGGGATGTTCACTAATGACCACACAATGTTCAGTAGCATTCACAACTCTTCAGATACTGAAGCAATTCATGTCCAAATGCAGCAAGACCTTGATAATTTCCAGGCTTGGTCTGATAAGTGACAAGTAATATTTGTGCCACACAAGTGCCAGGCAATGACCACCTCCAACAAGCGAGGATGTTAACTGTCACCCCTTGACATTCAATGGCATTATCATTAATGAATCCCCCACATTCAACATCCTGGGGGTTTCTATTGATTAGAAACGGAACTGGATTAGCCATATAAATACTATGGCTACCAGAGCAGATAGACACTGGGAATTCTGTGGTTAGTCACTTACTTATGACTCCCCAAAACCTGTCCACCATCTACAAGTTGTAAATCAGGAAGGTATCGGAATACTTTTCACTTGCCAAGATGAGTGCTGCTCCAACAACAACACAAATAGCTTGACACCATCCAGGACAAAGCAGCACACTTGATTGTTATACCTTCCACAAACATTATCTTCCTTCATGGCAAACAGTGGCAGCTATATGTACCATTTAAAAGATGCACTGCAGGAACTCATTAGTCAGCACCTTCTAAACTCATAACCACTTTTACCTTGATGGACAAGAGCAGCAGATACCTGGGAACACCACTACTTCCCTCTGAGTCACTCATTACCATGACTTGGAAGTTTATTACATTCCTTCTGTTGCTGGATCAAAATCCTAGAATTCTCTCCCTAACTGCAATGTGGATACACCTACACCTCAGGGATTGCAGAGGCTTAAGGAGGCAGTTGCTGCTTTGTCAAGGGTAACAAGGGATAGGCAGTAAAAATCTTGGTCTAGCCAGCACCACCCATTTCCCATAAAATGATTTTTTTAAAGAAGTGTTTAAGCTGCTCATATATCCATTGAGTTACTGTGGTTTCTTCAGATGAATACTTACATACATTTTTATCAAAGCACAACTGCCATAAACTTGTTTTTGAAAAAATTATTCTAATTATTGCAAGAAACAATTTTGCCTCCGCAGGCTTCCAATGCCCAAACTGAAGAATTGTTCACAGAAATAGTGGAAGAAGCTCCAATAATGAATATACCTGACGAAGATCATGGTGTGATCACTACTAGGGCATCAACACATTCTTCTCCAAGTACTATGACACACACAGAAAGTATTACACCCGGTAAGACACTTAATATTACAGTTTTCTGTTTTTTACAAAGAATCACTTGTGTACCATGGAATTTAATAACTACGTTAAAAATAACGGGGCATAATTTTTCTTCAAGTGATTTAGTGAACCACCAATTCATTGTTAGTGTAATTTGTTATAACAATGTTGCTTTAAAACTTAAATCATAATCTAAAGGGTGCTATTGCCAAAATATTATGCAATCCAAGTGACATATATGGCTATGTCATTTTACTCTATGTCTAGTGAAATTAAATATTTCATCACTAATCTTTTAATTTCTGTCAAAAAATGCACACAAATTTGATTATGTACTGAATAAAATTTTGCTGATAAATAATTTTGTTAACATAATTGTAATTATAGTAAGTATATTTGAATTTTCCACAACTATATTATATTTTTGCTGATCATCAAAAGATTTAGATTATTTCAAAATTTTAGATTATTTCAAGGATTTAGATTGTTTTTCATGCAATAGTAGCTGCCAAGTATGTTGACATTTTGAAATCTTGTCTTTCCTTTGCCTAACTAATATTACGTCAGGTCTTCGGTTCAGAACTTAATATCATTCATAAGCCCTTAACTTCGTCATGATTAATAATAAGGTCTTAACTGGTCTTATTATGCATTTTTGGAGTAATTGTCGCTGACATATTTTAGTATAAAAGCAAGAAGACTAAAAGAACAAAAGAAAAATTGGAAAGCAGTTCCAAGATTGTTTTCAAATCTTGCTCCTCTGTTTAGACACAATTTCTTTTTATGTTATGCTTACTATCCTGTGGAACATGGCTCTGAATGCATTGTAAATATTGAGAAAAATTGAAGCAACGAGAGCAATGGGATGTGTCAAATAACCTAATGAATCCTTAGATAAAGGCAAAATACTTCAGAAGCTGGAATCTCAAACAAAATCAGGAAATGCTAGAAAAGCGCAACAGGTCCTTCTGTATCTGTGGAGAGAGAGAATAGAGCCAATGTTTCATATCAGTGTGACCTTTCGTCAGAGCTCTGAAATATTGGCTCTAATCTCTCTCCACAGACACAGTCAGACCTGCAGAGCTTTCCAGCATTTTCTGTTTTTGTTCCAGTAATCCTATCCCTTTTCCTATAAGGGGGAGAGAAACATTGAATGGTCCCCTTAGAACAGAGGCAGTTAAGGAGAAATTTGAAGAAAGGTATTTAAAATCATGAAAGGTTTTGATACAGTAAATAAAGACAAACTGTTTGCCACACCAGAGGGATTGGTAACCAGGGGAACATACATTTGAGTTGACTGGCAAAAGAAACAGAGTAGATACAAGGAAACACTTTCTGCAGTGAGTTGTTATAATCTGGAATGCACTGCCTGAAAAGGTGGTGGAAGCAGATTCAATAATCAAAAAAGAATTGGACTGAATATCTGAAAAGGAAAATTTTACAGAGCTATTAAAAACAGAGGAGTGGGGCAAATTGGATTGTTCCTTTAAGAGCAGGCAAGGGTAAGATGGGCTGCCAGCCTCCTTCTGTACTATGTCTTTCTCTAAACTGTGATTTACATTTCTTAATATTTAATTGCTCTAGATAATTCAATATTAAAAGAAATTATGCCAAATATTACAACTGAACGAGTGGTAACTGAGTCCCGTAAACCGCAACTTCGCAAGCAAAATGCTTCCAAATCGTCACAAGGGATTTGTTATCCCGGTGCATCCAAACCAAAAATTGTGGATAAAGAATTATTTGAATCCGTCCCTGCGTACCCTCTGCAGGGACAAGAAATAGTTTTCCTCGGAGAAATGTTAGACAGCACAGTTGAAAATCTCCCCAAGGGAAGCAAAAAAGCCAAAGAACTGGGCAGAATTGATGATAAGGCATCTACGTATACAGAGGTCACAATCAAGGATAAAACAAGAATGCATAAAGAGCAGGCCACAATTGATGTTAAAGCCATAGCTCAAAGAACAGAAACTGGCCTCTCTGATGAAGCAGCACAAAAATCTCATGTTTCTCAACCTACCAAGTTGGACGGACAGCAATCATCTGCTCTCCAGGATGGTGTAGAGGCTGAAGTTGTTCCTGACAGTAAAGATGAAGAAAGTACAGAAACTGATTCATCCAGTGAGGCAGGTGATATCAGAGACATCTGTTTTGCAACACCACATCGCAGTTCTAATTTCAAGAGCCGAAAGGATGTGGAAAAATTCAAGAGGTTTCTCCAGGGAACTGCTGGTGAGAAATACTGGTGGCTATGGATGGATATTGAACGATTAAAGATCATCAAGGATGGCAAAAAAAAGCAAAGGTTAGTCACTGCTTTATCTTACCAACTTAGATATAAGCTTTTTGAAAACGGGTCCCAACATTGTCACTGTTTCCATAAAATTGCTCACAGTTGAAAGGAAAAACATTTTTTTTCTAAGACACCAGTTACCTGGGTGGTGAATCTGCTGAATTCTTTACCACAGAGAATTGTAGAGGCTGGGTCATTAAGTACATCCAAGACTGAGAAAGACAGATCTTTAAGGGAATAATGGGTTATGGGGATAACAAGGGTGTGTGTGTGTGTGTGTGTGCGCGCGGTGGATGAGTGAAGTTGAGGATTATGTCAGATCAGTCCTAATCCCACTGGAGAATAGACTCAATGAGTTGAATGGTCTATTTCTGTTCCTATCTCTTATGATCTTAACTGTGATATTAATCATACAAGAGATTAGCATTTGCTTTTGACTTTTGAGTCAATCGTTAGTTGAATTCAGTCGGTAGTATTCACCCTCAAACAATAAAAACTTGCATTTATATAGCACATTTAACAGAGTAAATCATGTCAAGGTGCTTAAATCAGAAGATTAATCACAAAATCTAGGCTGACACTTCAGTGAAGCTCTGAGGGAGTTGTTGTGGGTTTCCATCATTTGGTTGCAGTGGCCAAAATTGTGGAAAATAGATTTCAAAGACAAATATGAGGTTATCCATTTGGAACCTAAATTGGATAGAACAGAGTACGTTGTGAATGTGGGAAGTGTTAGAAACTGTGCAGACCCAAAGGGACTTGGTTGTCAAAATACATAGATCATTAAAATGATGAAGGGGTACAGAAAATAATCAAAATAAGTAGAGCAAGAGAATACACAGATGCTAGAAGCAAGCTCTAACTATACAAAGCCTCTGTTAGGCCACACCTGGCTTACTGCATTGCTGCTCCTTTAATATTTTACTCACATTCCTTACCTCACTTTCCTGAGTTTAATTACTTTACATATTTTGGTTTTTCTTTTACCTCTGGTGTTGATCTGAAATAATTTCTAAATGTTACTCTAATCTCTTCCCTTTTGCCTATTTTTTACCCACTGTTTAGATAATCTTTACCATCTGGAACATCCTCCCCACTATTCCTACCAGTTGAAAGTTGTTGTGATTGCCCGATTCATCTGTTAAGACCCTGATCTCTACCTAATTCAGCTGGAACAGTGCTGTTCCTTCCTGCCTTGGTGTTGTTGCCAGAACCCCATGAAACGGAATCCCTTTTGTCAATAATACTCCTTCAGCCTTGTTTTTGCTTCCCTAATATGTTTACCTATATATCAATTTGCATGTGATTTTGATGATTATCCAGAGATTATCGCTCTTGAAATCCTATTCTTTCATTTATCTCCTTGTTTCTGGTACACAACCAACAGGATCCCTACACTTCTCGATGTTGTTGGTCCTAAAGTCAACCACAACTGAATTCTCCTTCCTCTGCAATAACCTTTAAGATCTGTTTGACGTCAAGAAGGCAGGATATCACGCAAGACACTCGAGTCTGTCCCCCTAATTATTGAATTCCCTGCAACTACTACATTCAATCTTCCCTCCTACTGACCCATTTTGGACAACCTCCTGCTAGAAGGAGCCAGGGATGTTATTTTACAATGCTTCTAAATGTCCATCTAGTGTGAAAATGGGAGAATTCCTAATCCATTTTTGGGCTGGTTTTCAATCATGGAAAATGGTCTTGATGTTTCTAGCCACTACAGGCAGTGGGTTGGGCTTAATTCGCCAGCCAGCCTGCAGAGAGAGCAATTGCACGTGTACTGACTTCTGATTCTGTACATGTGCAATAGCAACTTCTAAGTCTCCATATGCGCAATTCCAACAACAGGGCCTGACAGAGAGAGAGAGAGAGAATGCTCAGGCCCATGCTGCTGCAGTCAGCCTCAACAAACTATCCCCCATTCCACCAATCTGTTGCCTGGAGAGTGGCAGTGAGCCCCTACTCCCGCCCTGATACAATGCAGAGTGGCAGAGCTCCTCCCAACCCTGGATTTGATCACAGACAGTGTGGCAGGAAGACATTTCCCACCTGATCAGGCTCCCCCTTCAGGACTTGTCCCTAGGCCCTGCGCCCTGGTAATACCCAGTGGGCATTACCAAGGTGCCAGGTTAGCAGTGCCAAGTTGCCAGGCTCTCACTGCCCAAGGGGCACTCCCCCTTGCCCCAGGCCTTCCTGGGCAGCCTCAATGACCTTTGGTTCTACCAACAAGACCAACATCAGTCAGGTATTTTTCTCACTGGAGAGAACCTCTCTTGGCAAGTCCATAGAGGCAAGTGAGCCCGGACGATTGAGCACAGGGCTCGCTAAAGACATGGAAATCAACACTATCATAAATTTAAATCATTTAATCAACATCTTGCTGGAAATCCGGTTCACATAAAATCTTGAGAGCCGAGAAATTGGGCGTGAGCCTGATTTCTCAGCTCTCGCACAATTTTACTGGCTTATTCTGCCCTTCAATGGGTGGGGCGAACTGGTAGAATCCTGGCCATGGTCTGTGTTTTTACTATCTCTCCAAATATCTTTATCCTTATCCTCACCTAATGAAGGAGTTCATTTAATGAAGAAGCAGTGCTCCAAAAGCTCGTGATTCCAAATAAACCTGGTGTTGAGAGACTTCTTAGTCCAACGCTGGCATAGAACATAGAACAATACAGCACAGAACAGGCCCTTCGGCCTTCGATGTTGTGCCGACCAAAATAAAAAGCAATGCCCCTCCTAACTAAACCATTCCCTTCTCATCCATATACTTATCAACTAACACATCTGCACATCCTGATTAAAGAGGTGACCAGATTACTCCAACCGATATTTCCCCCTGTCCAGGTTTAAATATCTAGAATTATCTCACAATATACCTGAGTGGCTTGAGGCTGTCAACACCCTCAAATTTGAATTTAATTCGTTCTGTGTCTTTGGACTGCTTTTAAACTCATTGATCCAATTTCAAAATCCTGTTTTGCTCTGCTGGAACTCTGGCTGCTGCTTTGGATATGAATGTGCAAAGTTGTCTTCTGCAGCCTGCTTTCTGTAGCTTAAAATCCCAAGCACAAAATCACGTGCTTTTTAAAAAGAAAATGCTATATGATTTCTTTCAGGTTTTCTTAGTATTTCTTTTCAATATTTACATTTGTCAAAGATCAGATTTTTAATTTTATATATGCAACTTCATACTTAAAACTATAACATTTCTGGATTTTCTCAGATCTGATGAAATGTTAGGCAATATTTTCCCGTAGGCTTCGGGACCCCAATGTCAGGATCAAATGGGACTTCCAAGGCCACAGTTGCTGGCAGTGGGGCTGGCATCCTAAGTGGGTGCCTCTCAGCCTGTGGTTCTATTCAGGATGGTGGGTGATTTCTTGGTTCTGCCAGTTCAATCTGAGGGCCAGCACCCTGAAGTGTTGGCTGCCCCACTGGATGGAGGCTGCAGATACAGGCCATAGACCATAAGGACGCTTCAACATGACAGCATCCCTTGCTGGTCTGTGCATCAATAATTAAATAACTGGAATAAAGACTGTTAAGCAAATCAGGATGAAGAGAAAACTTCATTGCTCGATCAATCTCATCTATGATTGCAGTATTTTGTGAATGCAGATGTCTGAATCCAATGGCCCCATAGCTTGCCACAACAAGGCAGCCTATATTGCATTGATGGCCTCCGCAAGTGGCAGGGAGTACTTAACCAGCTGGCAAAATGGCAGAAATACATCAAAATCATTTCTGACTGGGGCCTTATCAATACAAAATGTCTGCTCACCTATGTAGAGCCCACTTTCTTTTGCCCTTACCATTATAGGGTGGAGGGAAGTACAGTCCATTCTCTGTTTCCCTCTTCACAGATGCTGCCAAACCTAACGACTGAAAAGCAAAGAACAGTACAGCACAGGAGCAGTCCTTCAGCCCACCAAACCTACAATAATACATGATGCCTTTCGAAACTAAAGACTTTTTGCCACTATGCAGTCATAATCCTCAATTCCTGCCTATTCATGAATCTGTCAAAATGTTTTTATCATTGCTGTTATATTTGCTTCTACCCCCTCCTCTGGCAGTGTATTCCAGGCACTTATCCTCTGTGCAAAAAACTTGCCTCTTACATTTCCTTTAAACTTTCCCCCCTTCTACCTTAAACCGATGTCCCCTAATAATTGACATTTCTACCTTGGGAAAAAGACTCCAACTATTCATTCTATCCATATCTCTCATAATTTTGTAAACTTCTATCAGATTGTCCCTCAGCCTTTGATTATTCCAGCATTTTCAGTTTTATTTTTCATCTTTCCTGCTTCCACAATATGTTGTTTTTGTCCCTCTTTTGATTTGTACCCTTTAGTACTGTATTGCCTCTCCACATTCTCCCAACCAAAATGTCTCAGTTTGCCACTTCTTAGAATTAAATTCCACCTGCCAGATGTTTGCCCTTCTGCCAGGCTGTCTATGTCCTCTTGAAATCTATCACTATCCTCCTCTCAGTTCACAGTGCTTCCAAGTTTTGTGTTGCCTCCACATTTTGAAATTGAAACCTTTACATCCAAGTCTAATTCATTAATATATTTCAAAAAAAGCACTGCCAACTCTTGGCAAGCTGCATTGAATACCTTCCTTTAGACCGAAAAACTGCTCGTCACAATTATCTATTTCCGTGATACCATGCCTTTATAGCTACCGTGCCTTTTATTCCACAGATCTCTGCTTTGCTGGAACACATAGAACACTTTATCAAATATTTTCTGGAACTCTTGCATCAACTGCATTACCATCATCAATCCTCTTGTTAGTTTGTCAAAAAACCTCAAGCAATTTACTTAAACGCAATTTATCCTTTTCTTCCTCATTTATAGTTTCATGGGACATGAAAGAGTGGTCTGGAATTTGCTACCTGAGTTGTTGGTGAAGGCAGAGATACTAAACTCATTTAAAAAATATCTGGTTCTGCACCTTTAGTGCTACAAATTACAGGGCTATAAGCCCGGTGCAGGAAGGTAGGATTAGAAAGAGTATCTGGGTGTCTTCAGGCTGGCACGCATAAGATGGGCTGAATGGCTTCCTTCTGTGCTCTAACCTTTCTATGGTTCTATGGACTTCACTGACAAGACTAGTATTTGTTGCCCATCCCTAATTGCCTTGAACTGAACAGCCTAATAGGCCATTTCAGAGGGCAATTAAAAATCAACCACATAGCTGTGGCTCTGCAGTTGCACATGGACCAAACTGGATAAAGAACAATAGTAAACCAGCAACTGTTTTTTTAAAACAATTATCATGCTGGGATTTGAACCCATTTCTCCTAAGAAGTAGTCTGAGCCCCTATATTACTTGAGCAATGACATTACCACCATACTACAATCTGTGCTAACAAATCTTTGCTGGTTTACCTTAATTGATCCATACTCGTGCAAAAGACTGTTAATTTTGTACCAGACTAGCATTTCTTAAAGCTTTCCCACCACTGAGGTTCAAATGACTATCTTTATTCTTGTACCCTTTTTTAAAGCAAAGGCGAGATATTTGACACTTTCCATTCCAATGGCATTCGAAGGATGGTTAGAAGTTTATGACCCAACTCTCAACGTGTACTTTTCTATGAGGTGTGACTAAAGTCTAGAGCAAACTGTCCAGATCCTGCTCTCCCCATCTTCTGTGTCTGAATGTTCTCAACTTACCTGTCCTATTATTGCCCCTAGCACCATATCACCTTTTTGTCATTTTCATCCTTACGTCCCTCCGCTTTTTCATATATTTTTCTTTTTCTTTATTCATTCATGAAATGTGGGCATTGCTGGCAAGGCCAGCATTTGTTACATGTCCCTAATTGTTCTTAAACTAAGTGGTATGCTAGAGCAATTTAAGAGAGCAGTTAAGAGTCAATTGCATTGCTCTGTATCTGGAGTTACATATAGCCCAGACCAGATAAGGAAGGTAGGTTTCTTTCCCTAAAGGACATTAATGAAGCAGAAGTGATGCATACCATTATTCCAGGTGACTTAACAACTTCAGGTATCTCTAACCTTTCCTCTATCTCTCTATCAACTTTCACCCCATCCAGTATCTCAATTACCTCTTTTCTCACTATGGCTTTGGCAGCATATTCCTCGTTGGCATAGACAGATGCAAAATTTTGTTTAGTAGCTCTTCGTTAGCTCTTTTTTAGATTCTCTTTGTTAGTTGCCACTGTCCCTATAGATAACTAATAAAAAGACATTTGAATTCTAGTGACTGCTGTTCGTTCAAGTTGCTCTACAATATTTTTTGTTATTTTGCTTTGTTCTGTGTGACGTATTGAATGTTTTTTATTCTTTGGCTTAAAGCTATCTGAACAAGATACGGAATCGGTATTTATTTAATGGTGGTGAATACTGCATGAATGCAGAGACACGTGCAAAACTATATTTGTCATTTGTCTCTCAGTGGACTGTGGAAAACCTGTGTCAGGTTCAGTCGGACATAGTGGCGCCTCTGCTTCTGTATTGGTGAGTACAGGCACGGGCCTGGTAAAGGAAGTTAAACTATAATTAATTCTATTTATACCTCAACAGTATATTCTGTGAACCAGAATCTGTTAACTGCAAACTTAACTTAAAGAAGCTTTGCGCTCCAGTTGTGAAATGGTTTACCCATGATTGCAACAGAATTAGATTTGAAAGGTACAAACTTTAAAGCAAAGCAAAATGAAACATTTAAAATACATTATATGATGATGATCCTCAGTAAGGATTGAGTTGAATCCAAATCTGCTTCTGAAAGGTCTTTTTGACTGTACATTTTTGCCTACACTGTTGAAGTTATTGGGGCATAGTTCTGATATTCAAGCTCAAAAAATCTCCAGGCAAATATTGCAATTAAGATATTTTTAAAAATATGAATTGTCAACCAAATGACTACTGGCATCTCCAGATTATTTTGAAAATTTTCATTTTTTAAAATTTTTATTTCAAACAATTTCAGGGGTCCGAGATACTGCATTAATCAAGGATTTCCCATACGACAAGCTGGAATTGGCCTGAAAGATTGGGAAGATCGTCAGCTTAGACCTAAACCTGATGTAGGCCCATTCACTATGATACTGCCAAGTCTTCCCAAGATAGAATGCATTCCAAAGGAGGTTGGTATCTATCACAGGCTGTTTACCAATTCAGCGATTTCTAGAAGGTCTTTTTTGAAAACTTTATTATATAATTATTTTTTCAACTTCACTGTTTCCAATGGACCTTGGATTTCACTATTCCCAATGGGTATTTTCCTATCCTTCCAGTCTGAAATTACTATGAATATCAAAGACATCCTTGTTCCCACTGCCAAGGAAGACTGGCTTCAGTGGACTAGAGGAAAGTGATAGAGCTGCAAACATTTATACACAACCAAATATTTTCTTCAATTTCTCAATGTTTTTTTCTAATATTCTGCAAATGTTAGGTCTAAAGCACTGAGATTTATTTTGTTGCAAAAGTAGTGTAGATTTGACTTGTGTTGGTTGGGAGAGGTAGAAGGAGTGGAGAATCTGAGCCATCAGCCAAATTCATAAGTTTGGGGAGGGAAGGTGGAGAATTTGTACTTTGGTTTTGCGAAGAAGAAATGACGGCGAGGATGAAAAATTGAGTGGGATTCCCAAAATGGCTTTTAAACTAGTATGATATCCCCAATTGATTATTCCCGTCCACCCGCCAGTGGCGTAATGGGAATCTGGACTTTAAAAGTCGGGATCCCAATTTGCATCCATTTAAATACATATATCAGGACTTTACGCCTGATAGTCCCCTCCATATTAAATTATCTATCCATGTTGGGATGAGGCACAGCAATATGAATCATGACAGGTCCCACACAACATGCTCTTGGTGAGCAGAACCTTCTGGAGGTGCACAGGTGAGTACAACCTCTAGAGGAGAAAATGTCCTCCCATCCACATTTCTCACCCAAGGTGACAGTTTGCCAAAAATTGGAAAAGTTCCACCTGTGAACTTTGCTCTAAAATACAAATTTTCTTCCAGTAGAATTGGTAAAAAAATGTCCTAGTCTAAATTGTGTGGAAGTAACAGCATACTAAGGGCCAGTGCTACTGGCCTGCAAACCCCAAAGTTTGGGTCTGAATTGATCCTGACTTCACATAAAAAGAGGGCATAACTTGCCAAACCAGGAAATACTTGAATTCACAGGCCTTTGAACATTCATAAACTTGGTCTAAAAGATCAATTAGAAAAATCTTTTGTCAATTTTTTCATGGCTTGTGGGTGTTGTTGTTTGGGCCAGCATTTATTGCCCAGCCGTAACTGCCGTTGAACTGACTGGCTTGCTAAGCCGTTTTAGAGGCATTTAAGAATCAACCACACTGCTGTGGATCTGGAGTCACATGTAGGTCAAATCAGATAATGGGACATGAGTGAACCAGATAGGTTTTTATGACAATTGATAATGGTTTTATGGTCATCAGTACACTTTTAATTCCAGATTTTTACTGAATTCGGATTTCGTCATTTCCCATGATGGGACTCGGATACAGGTCCCCAGAGTATTATCTTAGGTCTCTGGGTTACTAGTCGAGACTTACAACAACATGGCTGACTTTTAAATGCCCTGAGGGACGGGCAATGCACATACCATGAAAAAGTAAAAAAAAAAGTGGGCAATGTGCAAAGTGACTGTCAGGAAAGGCCAACAGCCAATCTCTTACCTGTACTGCTCTTGTGAAATAATTATTAAATTCACTATTCACTACAATAGAATGTCTATAACTCATAGTCGTTTACTCCAAGTACTTATATGAGGGCTGGCTGTGGAGACTGAATTGTTGAATATATTCAAGACTGAGTTAGAATTTTAAACCATAGGGAGGCCAAAGTGTTATGGGAAACAGATAAGTGGAATTGATGCCAGGACCAAGTCAGTCATAATCTTTAGTAAATGGCAGAACATGCTAGAGGGACCCTATTGCTGACTCCTGTCCCTTTTTGTACATTCTTACAGCATGCATTTGATCTTTTACAGAACAATGAATCATTATTCATCTAAAGACACACAAAGCAGATTTCAGACACACAACATTGAGCTAAGAAAATATACTGGTGCCCTTAATCTCTCCCAGTGATTCTGCTATAGTTATTTTTCCACTTAAACTCTTCAATAACTTTATTACTGTGACCAAACAACATGTCCCAGACCCTCAAGACATGGGTAAGTGACCTATCAACTTCTAAACTTTGCCTTCGGCTAGGTTCACAAAACATTCTTATGTAGCAGAACTGAAAGCTGTTTTAACTCCTTGTGCCAAGTCCACAAACAGTCTAAGATGTTGAGATACAGAGGTAGTGTGAACCCACATTGCTGCAGTCTGTATAATTTTATGCTTTCATTTATGCTGTTTAAAATGCTGCCTATTTTTGTGTCACCGGCAAACTTGAATACATGACTGTCAATCCCCTAAGTCATTAATAAATACATACATAGTTGAGACCCCAACAAAAACCTCTGTAGGACACCACTAGAATCTTGCACTCTTGTCTTATTCTTGAGTGCTCCAATGAAGAGTGTCTCCTACACTGAAATTTCCTGGCGTTTACCGTACCCATATCAACTTTGTAATGTTATTACACCACAACACATGCCACTTTTGTGTACCAGTGAACTTACCCAATAAAACTTCAGACTACTCTGCGAGTGAATGATGTTATTCCCATTCAGTAAGACAGCACAATGGACAGGAAGACAATCCAAGGACAATATTACATTTATGATAGGAATAAAATAAGTACAAGAAACTGAAGAAAGAGAAAGAAAATGAAACAAAATCGACTGAAGCTCAAAGCTGACAAAACCCATTTGTAGAGCCTGTGTTCATATAATATAATAGTAGTGTCTTCAGATTAGATTTATATTAATCTCTATTACTATTCATTAATAGAAACACCCAAAGAATACTTGCAAACCGCGCCACCGCCAAAGGAAAGTTCCACAGAAAAAACAATCACCAAAGAGGTATTGCACAGGGTCAGTGTGTAAAACTACTCTACACAAACAAGAATCTAAAAAGTAAGTTCATATTTATTTAGTTTTTTTTATTAGTGTCACAAGTAAGCTTACATTAACACTGCAGTGAAGTTACTGTGAAAATACCCCAGATGCCACACTCAGGCGCTTGTTCGGGAGGGAGGAACTACAGCACCCGGAGGAAACCATGCAGATACGGGAGAATGTGCAGACTGCACACAGATCATGACTTCAGCTGGGCATCGAACCCGGGCCCTTGACTGTGAGGCTGCAGTGCTAACCAGTATGCCACTGTGCTGCCCACTTATCATGTCATGTTGGAGAATGGCTTGTCAATAGTTTGATGCTCATTGGTAGGAAAAAGTAGATTTTTGCCTGAGTTGCATTTTTTATTTTTATTGCTGGAAACAAGGTTTACAAGATAACACTCCAGATCACACCAAATATTTACTAACATAAAGAATCAAATAGGTTGCTTACACAAGACTCCAGGAGGGTATGGTGCACAGTTATGTGGCAAGCACAGTGAGTTATCTAAATCATAGAAACTTACAACAAAGAGGAAGTCTATTTGGTCCATTGTTCTGAGCTAGCTATTTGAAAGAGCGGACTATGCCATTACCAGACCATATTTTCCACTAACCTGCTCAACTCCCTTTTAAAAGTAATTATGATATTAGCTTCAGATAAAACTTTCAAGATCCTGGAAATTCTCCTCATTTTCCCTCCTGATATTTTGCAAACAATTTTGAATCTGACTGCTCTTTTTGAATCTCTTATAATTTTGAAGACCTCTCTCAATCTTTTCTGTTCCAAAGAGAACAGCCCTAATCTTTTTAATCACTTGTCATAATTGAAGTCCCTCATCTCCTCCACTATGCCCTTTCTATGGCCTTTATATCTTTCCTGAAGTATAGTGCCCAGAATTTCCTCTAATATTACAGAAAGCTAAGGCCCAACCAGTGCATTATAAAATTCTAGCACAAAACAGTTCCTCTCGGTGAAAGATTCAATAACTGTGGGTCATAGAATTGAAATCAAATGGCATCTTTTACAATTACAATAAGCTGCATATACATAACTGAATTTTAGGTTCCTCCATCAGAGGTGAGTTTTCAGAGGAGAGGGAATGGTACGTAAAAAAGGTCAAGCGACTAGTCTGCTCAATCTTTAATCTCATACCATACTACACTAAGTGGCAAGTGCCAAAATCAGCAGCCTGCCAACCATATATAAATACAGCTTGGGCAGTTGGGCGGGAGTTAGCAAGCCATTTTTGAAGGCAGTCATGAACAAAAGTGGGAGGGAAAAGTGAGGGCATCTCATTCAGGGTTGGGAGGATACCCATTTCCTGAGAAACCACCCGTCCCTCTTCTTTCCATGCTGCCTGCCTTAGCGTCCCTCCCCCCTCTCCTACCCACCCCAACACTCTCCTCACTACAGCTGAACCTTCTCCCCTCCATAGGTTCCGGGATTCCTCTCTACCCTAAAACCCTAGGACTTACTTTCTCAGGCCATCCATGTTCCCGTACAGCCTTCTACCTGGCAGTGCTCACCACTCAGCTCAGGTGTTTCCAAGGGCTTGACCTCCTCCTGATGGAGGGGTGGAAGTCTCACTCTTCACCAATTCAGTCTACCTGCAGCATCTTATGGCTGCAGAAAAGGCTGGCATAGAATGAGTCAACTTGCAACCTTTTTTATTTGTGAAGGTGTGGGGAAGGGGAAAACCAGTCATTAAAAGTCATTAAATGCAGCCTGGTGTCTTTAACATGGTAGAACATCCTAAGTCACTTGGCAGAAACATTATGAGACCAAAGTTAATGCCAGGTCAGATAGAGATGGTAGGACAGGTGTTGGATTTTAAAAGACATGGGGTGCAATCTTTACCTACCATTCACGCCATGTCCCCAATGCAGTGAGAAAGAGAAGTTGGCAGCCAGCCAAATCTCCATTCACCACAGCAGGGTAGGTATATTTCACTGGCATGAACAATGATAAGATTCCAACCACGTATTGTGTCTCTGTGGATCTTTAAAATGGGATAACATTGTCATTGTAAACCATAAAAACAAGTTTTCAATAATTCTTATAATTTTTTTTCAGTTGTCTTTAAGTGAATCTTTGAGAGTCTTTTTGTTTTTACTATCTAATTCTGTCACACATGTTTTCAAACAACAAGGTGTTCAAGGTTCTTATGAATTCCCATTCTTCTGGGTAGTGTTTTTCATTGGCTGCTTGGCACTAGTTCAAATGCTCCATGAGTTTCTCAACTTCTATTAATTTAATTAACGTTTTAATTTCTTCATTGAATGGTCACTTCCTTTACAGTTGGTTTTTAGATATAAAGATAATTGATAGAAATGGGATAATGTGGAAAGACAGAATTGAAATTGAAGATAAGCCACAATCTCAAATAGTCCACCACTGTTTTTATTATGCTGCCTCAATGAAACAAACTCATATGCTAAAAACTTGCGATAAAACATCTACTGGTTAATGTTGTATATTTGGTTACTAAAACTGTATCCCAAGAACTGGCTCCACAGACGGACACTGGGGAACACAAGTATTTATTTGCAGGTCTCACACTCCAACTCCTACTGCCCAGTCAGGATGGTGCCCAGTGGATCTCCAGACACCCAGAGTGTCATGGCCTATTTCCTTAAAGGGACTATGTCCCCAACATAGATAACAGTTAAGGGTTCTGCAAACGCTAAACATATCTTAATTTATAATCTCTGTTATAGGCAACTTATTTTATGTCTTCCATATATTTCAACTAAATTGTCGATAATCGCTTCCTCACAGACAGCTTCCACCTTCAATTGACAATATTTGGTCTCAAGCTTCAAAAGCTATGAAAGATTTAGAAGACCTGGAGTTACGTAAAGCAAAGGACCTCCGCAATTTAGAGACTTTAGTGAGTATTCAGCTGAAAACTTAAAGCAACAGGAAAAAATTGAGAAAATCCTTACGAGGCAAAAACCACTTTATAGGGTCCCTCACAGTGCCAGGGACATGTATTTGATTCCAGTCTTAGGTGAGTGTCTGTGTGCAGTTTGCACATCCTCCCCATGTCTGTGTGGGTTTCCTCCGGGTGTTCCGGTTTTCTCCCACGCTCCAAAATGTACAGGTTAGGTGAATTGACCATGCAAAGTTGCCCTTTAGTTACCAAAGATCTGTAAGTTAGGTGGATTCGCCATTATAAATGCATAGGTTTATAGGGTTAGAACAGAGGGTTGGGGCGGAGGCTGGGCAGCATGCTCTTTTGGAGAATTGGTGCAGACTCAATGAGTCGAATGACCTCTTTCTGCACTGTAGGGACCCTATGGTTAACCATTCACTCAACTAGAAGGGAAAGAAAATCAACTGCAAGCAAAATACAATGAAGATATCATTATCAGATGACGATGGGCAGGCAGTAGTCTGATACTCCTCGTTTTCTGGAAGTGATTGTCACATTGAATCAATTACTGTGCTTGAAAATTGGTGACTAGAACAAGATTCTGTTGCACCAATTTGAATAGCCATGACAATGCTACACTATCAGTCAATTTTAACCTGCTATTGCCTTTTAGGATGAACTATTTTATTTTGAGATATCCTGCTGAAATGATGCCCAAGGTCTGTCTGACTTGATGTTAGATCTGCCCTCCAAATGTCTGGCCAGCATTCTTTCCCATTAAGACTTAGTAAAATTTAACTTGGACATTAGACAGCTGTAAGATCCCAGTACAGTCTTTAGGCGCGAATGGATGATGAAGTCACCAATGTACACAGCATCCAGATTGATTCAATGTACAGTGACCTAACCAACAGTTTTTAAAGGGAACTCAGGAGACTACTCTGAAAACAGGATAGCAAACATAAGTTCACTAAATTTTGTGGGACCATAGGGCATATGAATGCCTCTTCAATTTCTAATCATTCTCACTCCAGCCAAACAACTAATTTTGTCATGGATAGCATTTAGCGTGTGATTAATTTCCATGTAAATTCAAATATTAGTGAATCTTGGTGAAAAATGTATTTAACGTGACTTAAAATTCCAATTCTGTCCACTGGCCAATACTGTTTCCCACCTGTTCCACAAAGACAGATTAGTCTTGGGAGTTACATTTACCTGAATGATCTAGTGTGGACAGCCTGGGATGTATGGCCTCTCTGCTGCCCACAAGCTTAGATCCTCTCAGGTTAATAATGGAACTGCTGTAGCAGAGACCATGGATGGTCTACAGCAGATTATTTCAAATGTTAGGTGGGTAGAGACATTGAAAGCTGGCTCAGCAGCAGTAGAGAACAGGACTTGATGTTGATTAAGTGATAGGTTGAGCTGAGGTTTATAAATGGCAGAACTCTGCAGGCATTTGGGAATAGCATTGAAATAATCAAGTCTATGAGGAGGTTTTGTGGTGTGGAAGCTTTGTGTCCTACTCCAGGGGTTGATGGCCATGGAAAGTGCATTCATGATGCAGCCAAACAGGATTGAGTATCAATTCTTCCACCACATGCCAATGGCAGTCAGTAAAAGTGGGAGAGATTTTTGGTCAGCCATGTGATGGAAAGAATGTTAGAGCTCTACCATCACTATTTATGGCTCCAGGCTACAACATGCATTTAGAAGTACATGTTGCCACAACAACTCAGACTCCCAGAGTGAACTCTAAGATATCAGTCAAGCCTAGACATAGCATCGCAAAGATGTAGATGAAAATTTCAACTCACCAGTGATATGAGGTACAGTCAAAGTGGATAACAAAGTAACCATAGACGTAGTGATTGCATGTGAAATTTAAAGTACAGCTCAGGATGACACAAAAGACTGGTTGTATCTAATTAGGCTTAACTGTAGGAACTGCAAGAGACAGATTTCCTGAGCAAAATTAGGAATCCCAAGATACGGCCTAGAGTTTTAGCTATGAATGGTTCAGTCTTGCTGATGTTGAGTTGAAGGGAGCGAAGGGAGCTCTTGCTACTTCAACACTTGGTAAAGGTGGATATCTTTGGCATGGCACTGAGAACTCTAAGATCATTGATAAAAACATAAGAAAGAGGAGCAAAATTAGGCGATTCTACCTACTTCTCCACCATTCAATATGATCATGACGGATCTCATCTCGGCCTCATCTTTACGTTTCTTCCCACTTCCCATAACCCTTCATCTTTTTGATAATTAAAAATCTATATTACCTCTTCTTTAAATTTATTTTGTATTCCAATATCCATTGCATTTTGGGGTACAGAATTCCACAGATTCACAACCCTTTGAGTGAAGTAATTCCTCCTCATTTCTGCTTTAAATCTATCACCCTTCAGCCTACAATTGTGGCATTGCATTCTAGAATTCAAATAAGAGGAAACGTCTGTTCTATGACTACCCTGTCAATCCCCTTTAGCATCTTAAATACCTCAATTAGATCTTCTGTCATTCTTCTGAACTGAAGTGTGAGCCTCGATTACTCAACCTCTCTTCATAACACAAGTCCTTCATCGTTGGATGCTGAATCAAAGAATCTTGCTTGCATGTGTTTCTTTAGATACAGGTAAAGAAATACCATGAGGATCTGTGTGACTCTAAAATAGACAACTTGCTACAGGCTCTGCAGAATGAAGGCAGAACTGGATACTACTTCACACGTTTTTGTGAAGAAACAGGGAATGTGGTAAGTGAAATAAATCTTAGATTATGAGGCAGAGAGTTTTGTTACTTGATCATGAATTGGTTTGAGAACCGACCAGAAATCTTATTTTCATCTGAGAGTCAACATATTTGTCACTTCCAAGCTGGCAGGTTACTATCGGCGAATCATAGTTTAATGTAGCACAGAAGGAGGCCATTTATCCCATCATGCCTATGCCAGCTCTTTGGAAGAGTTTCGAACTAGTTCAGCTCCTAGCTCTTTCTCATAGTCTTGTAATTATTTTCCCTTCAAGTATGTATCCAATTCTCTTTCAAAAGAATCTGCTTCTAATACTTTTGCATTCCAAAATGCAAATATACATACAAATATCATATAGGGTGGGGAGTGGCATAATGGTATTGTCACTGAACCAATAATCCAGAGATCCAGTATAATGCTCTGGGGACCTGGGTTCAAATTCTACCATGGCAGATGGTGAAATTTGAATTCAGTAGTAAAAATCTGGAATTAAAAAAGTCTTATTGATGACCATGAAACCATTATTGATTGTCAGAAAAACCCATCTGATTCATGAATGTCCTTTAGGGAAGGAAATTTGTCATCCTTACCCAGTCTGGCCTACATGTAACTCCAGACTCACAGCAATGTGGTTGATGCTTGAATATCTGCTGAAATGGAGGGCAGATAGAGATGGGCAGTGAATGTTGGTTCAGGCAGTGACACCCACATTCTGTAATCAATTTACAAAAACATACAAATTAGGTGTCAGAGTAGGCCACTTGGCCCCACTTGCTTTTATTTCCTGTTACTGCTACTTCCTTTGCCTATCATCCTATATCTGTGTTCTCTGGTTAGTCATCCTTTTGCCACACAATACGACCAATTGTGGGCAGCATGGTGGCATAGTGGTTAACATTGCTTCCTCACAGTGCCAGGGACCAGGTTCGATTCCCCACTTGGGTCACTATCGATGCAAAGTCTGCACCTTTTCTCCGTGTCTCTGCCTGGTGCTCCGGTTTCCTCCACAGTCCAAAGATGTACAGGTTAGGCGAATTGGCCATGCTAAATTCTCTTTCAGTGTACCCGAACAGCATCGGGGTGTGGCGACTAGGGGATTTTCACAATAACTTCATTGCAGTGTGAATGTAAGCTACTTGTGACTAATAAATAAATTTAACTTTGTGTTCTTATTAAACAGTTATACAAAATGGCTACACAGAATGGAAACAAACCATTGCCATAATGAACATGAACCAATTTTTCTTCTTATCTTGCAGTTATGGAGCAATGCTGTGAATTTGTGGTTTGACCTGAAGGAATATCAGCGATTATTTTATGCAGAAATCTTTCAACCTTTTAAACTCAAGAGACAAGCTCAGGCAAGCTATGAAATTTATTTTATTTTGATAGTCCTTACTATTTGGTGACTCAGATATGGATGGATGAGATAAAGAATTTATAGTGATGTAAATGAGAAAGCTAAGGAACCCAGCTGTATTGCAATAGAGGAGGATTTTACACCCTTTCCTCCCCTCCCAATATGGGAGGTTTTGTGTCAGGAGGAATATTACATCTTTTAAAATCCCTTACCTTAACTCACTTACTTCTGGGCTTAGCAGAGGAGGGACAGATTCTGTCGATGGCCAATGAACTTCCAGTTGCAAGTCACTCATTCAAATATTTAAATTAAACAGCATGCCTCAGATTTTAACTCCACTCCATCTTTAATGCTACCTGGCTACCCAGCTGATAAAGGGAGATGAGGAAGCTGATTGAAAGAGGTAAAATTTTTTTTTACAGCACAGCTTGTAGGCCTGGTGGAGCAGGAATACATTATCCTGGCCTCCTAAGCTAACTTGCTTTCCTTCCTGCAGTTGGCCTCTCCCACAATCAGCTAAATTTTCCAAACTCTTTCTCTGCCCCCATCTCTCTCCAATCTCCATGATCACTTCCCAACAACATTCTCCTAATTCGTCTTTGCTGTGCACAGCTTGTTTGTTGCACTATGCAATCCTTTCTATGTGGCCATAAATGTGTGCATCTTAAAAGTGCGCAATCTGGTATGCTCCTGTGTGGCATTTTCTTGATTCTGCAGCCACATGCAATCTGTGGCTTAGGAGGAACGTTGCTCCCTGATCCTCCAAGCCACTGCTGTACCCACTGCCACCTAAGTCACCCCTGCCCCATGACCTCATAACCCGAGGAACAGGAGGCCTTTTGAGGTGCATTCCTTGCTTGGCAGAGAGCCAAGCTAGTCAAACAGTTGGCTTCTGGGCAGAGAACTGTTAAAAATATATCTACATAGTATAGATAAAACTACCTAGCACTTGATGAAACACAGAATTCCAGATTCCAATCCCAACTTCTTCCCAGTGTTTGCAAATCTCAGCAGGGGATGCAACAAACAGAGGCATTTGGTTTCTTCTATTTAATAAGCCTTCCTTTAAAGCAACATAAGCAATTAAAAAAACAATCAGCTGCAGTTCAATGCTTGAAACAAGTTTACTTCAATAAATGTTGCAAATTTCAGGGGAATAATGTGGACTTAGGTTTATGCCACTGAAGTTAATGGAAAATGAAATGGTGGGGGGTTCGATTGTATAACATGACAGACGATTCAATGTTAAGTCATGGTGTCACTTATATGAGGCCAGCAAGCTGCAGATACTTGCTGGCACATTTTGAAGGTGTTGTGGTGGAGTAGGGAAGGCAGAGCTCAGAGCACAAACTATGCCAGAATTTTCCTCTCTCTAACCCAGGAATGTTAGAGCCACTTGAAGTAGCCCAACTCCTGACGTGGTTAAAATAAAGTCATAAGGGGGGAGGCAGTGACATAGTGGTATTGTTACCGGACTAGTACTCCAGAGATCCAGGGTGATGATCTGAGGACCTGGGTTGAAATCCCACCACAGTAGATGGTGAAATTTGAATTCAATAAATATCTGGAATTAAAAATGTTGACCATGAAACCATTGTCAATTGTCATAAAAATCCATCTGATTCACTAATGTCCTTGAGAGAAGGAAATCATAGAGTTCCTGCGGTGCAGAAGGAGGCCATTCAGCCTATTGAGTTTCCCAGGCCCTATTCAGTAACCCCACATATATACCCTACTAATCTCCCTGATACTAGGGTCAACATAGCATGGCTAATTGACTTAATCTGCAAATCTTTGGACTGTGGGAGGAAACTGGAGCACCCGGAGAAAACCTGCACAGACACTGGGATAACATACAAACTCCACACAGATTGTCACCTGAGTCCCTGGTGCTGTGAGGCAGCAATGCTAACCACTGTGCCACCCAATCTGCTGTCCTTACCTGCTGTGGCCTACGTGTGATTCCAGATCCACAGTAA
The DNA here is from genome assembly GCA_024679065.1 of Sphyrna mokarran. Lineage (NCBI taxonomy): Eukaryota > Metazoa > Chordata > Chondrichthyes > Carcharhiniformes > Carcharhinidae > Sphyrna > Sphyrna mokarran. The sequence continues at coordinate 100,134,062 of JAGIQG010000007.1, forward strand.
TGTGGTTGACTTTTAAATGCCCCAATGATAGGCAATAAATGCTAACCCAGCCAGCAATGCCCATATCCCATAGATGAGTTTTAAAAAAATTCCACGCAAGGAAGGAAATCAAACCTTACACACGCTGTTGTCTGTGGAGCTCCGTATACAACATTACACATGTTCTTGTCTGTGGCGCTCAGTTACACAACATGTGTAACTGTTGTGTTTCACCTCTAAGCCTTGGAGCAAGAGGCATTCAGTACATATTATAACCACCAATATTCTCCTTCATTATTTTCTAATAAGACAATTAGCTATTGACCCTCAGGTCTAACGTTACTCTCTGACCTGTCTGTTTAGCGGACTGACTCTGCAATCCAATATAATTTTATGATGGAAATTAAGATTGTTTGTATGATTTTAAGGAGCCATTGAAACAATAACTGGGTGTTTGGTTACTTCCATCTGTCAAATTGATTTTTCACAGTTTGTCCATTTGTTTCAGTTCATTTTTGCTACATATACTGTTGATGGCGCCCCAGCAGATATCCAAATAGATGCAGAGAATAAAAAAGCGATCTATAGCAAACTGGAACCTCCCTTTGAAGAGCTATTTGATCAGTTAGAGGAACACACTCTCCTCTTGCTGCTGGTACCGTGGATCCAAATGATTGAAGCAGAAATGGTAGCTTTTAGAAAGGTACGTCATTGCATCCAACTCTTTATTACATGAGTCTATGCAAAATAGTCCACGTCATACTTTGCTCAGTCTTATACTAAGTCTGTAGACGTGCACGCTTTTCCCTCTTTCATATTGCTTCTTTACCCTCTACATCCTGAATACTGTTGTGAATGACAGAATGCATACAGAATAGACAAGCACTGTATGCAGCCATTAGGGCCAGTGTGATTGCAGTTTCCTCCAAATCCTGTTGAAGAAACTGCTTCTTTTAAATTACCTGATCTACACTTGACAGCATGGCTGAGATTAGTATTGAACGTATAAAGCTGAGTCATTTGTTGTCAAGTCTTCACAAGCTATTGGCCTACTCAAAGGGTCATAGGTACATTTCTGGTGTCCTCAGAGGAGGAAATGCTAAAAGATTAGTGATCTCTTCCCTTGTACTTACACCTCAACTCTCCACCTCAGAATAAATCTTGTAAATATAGGTATTTTGAAAATGTTTCCATTTTTGTCTTAAAAGAAATATTTTTCCAACAATGAAATACAGGTGTGAAAACTTATTGTAGCTGTATGTTTCTTGGTACACTATTTTTATTCAAGTATTGGTCAATTTAATTTTTTTCATTGAATCATAGAATCCCTACAGTGCAGAAGAGGTCATTCAGCGCATCGAGTCTGCACTGACTCTCTGACAGAGCATCTTTCCTCCGCCCTATCCCCATAACCCCAGACATGTCCCATGGCTAATCCATTGAACCTGTACATCTTGGGACACTAAACGGCCAGTCTGCTTAATCTGCACATCTTTGGGAGGAAACCCTCGCAGACATGGAGAGAATGTGCAAACTCCACACAGACAGTGACCTGAGGCTGGAATTGAATCCAGGTCCCTGGAACTATAAGACAGCAATACTAACCACCACACCACTCATTTTAATTTCATTTTAATTTGTTGACAGCTATGTCAAATTAGTGCACAGAAGAATATAGTAAGAACAGTTGTCCCTGATCAGAAAATATATGTACATTTTCCCTCTTGTTTTCATTCTGGTCTACTGTAAATTGAGCATTTAACTTATAGTACAACTGTAATGGTCATACCATTGTTTACAGATACTTAGCGAAGATCTTTTGTTTTTAGGTGAAGGTGTCAACGAAGACACGACACTTGGATACAATACACAACAAGAAACTTCTAGAACTACAGAGAAAGATTTTGCCCCATGATGTAATTAACTCTTTGGTTCTAAAAAAAGTAAATGACGATCTGTATTTATTCCTGAAAAGCCAAGAACAGAATCACACTCTAGTCTCAATTAACTAACCTTGGTAACACATTGATTATTTTGGGAAATAATGCTGGGACATTCTTGTGCTGATCAGATTCACGTGTTGATTATTGATTGCACCCCTCTTCTTTCTCTGCTTTGCAAAGAATGGCTTACTGGCACTATTGTCCTGATTCAACATTACCTAATGTGTGAATAGTTGTAATTCCAAACGGTGAAGGTGTGCATGCAATTTGAAATCAAGTCTGTTTCATGTCCAGATTTGTCTTCTAACAGATTGTTGTAACTATTTTTTTGGAAAACTTAGACTCGTCAATTCCTATCTTGATGTAGGCAGGGTAGATGATGTGCTAGGTTATTTTCTTGGTGACAGTAATGCAGGGTGGGCAATGGGAGATGTAGACTATGGCTAGGATTCATTTCAGGGGATGCAGCAGGCCAGCCAAAAGTCCACTGACTTTCAGTGGAACCGGTCAATTCTGAGAGACAGCAATCTCCATTTTTATTCTAGATGTGCTCTGCTGCTGGACACTAATTAGCGTGTCCACTAATTTTCAGTGGAACTGACTTTCAAGCAATTATGAGGGCAGAGATACTGTGTACATTGACTTTCCCCAGCTGATCCCCCCTACTGAAGGTAATACAGTTTCTTGTAGATCAGAGCTGAAGACATCTCTGCCAGGAAATCCCAAGAGATTCTCTGTCTAAGCTTATCATCTCTGGCACCTCTGCTGCAGCTATCCATTGGAATTACCATGTATTCCACAGTAACACAGCAGTGATAAGAAGCCATGATGACTGCACAGAAGTGAGTGTCAGTTCTCTTGGCTAGTCTATGCTTACTGTCAAACAATACAATGTCCTTGTCTCAATTTCTGGCAACTGCAGCACACAGTGATCATTTTGTTGCATTCTCCATAAAATCACAATCCAAAGGGCTGAGGATGAATGTGAGTTGGACATCTAGGTTTCACTCTCATCATCATTTTCTCCTCCTCCTCTGTGTAACACCCTGTGCATCCAATATACTAATTAATTCTCACATGTTGGATAAATATTTTGTTGTTTAAACCAGCAGGAGAACCCTATTTTCTTGGCACATCTGTAGAAAGCGAAGAGGAAAGTATGTTGTATGAACTCTGGCTACATCATATCCCATGAAGTATCCCCAAGAGTGATTTGTAACACCAACTAATGTGCTTGATTGTGTCCCGGTAGGAGTAGTGATGAAATATATACGTGAGTAGGGTATCAGAACATGCACAAAAAGGATGATAATGATTCTGAATTTAATTTTTTACTACTCAACCCCCAACTTCTTCCATATTCTTGACCAGTGGAATGCAAAATGCATTCAGCATTAAATTATTCACCAATCTCCTCTAGTCTGTGTGCGCTTTCCTCTGTCATGTGACATCTTGGCCTACACACAGAGAAGTAGCTCCAAGAAGATAGTAGAGGCAAGAACATGTGAGCTAGAATTCTGCCATAGGGCCTCACTAGATGGGAGTTCAGGCTGGAAAATCTGGCTTTACATACAAGTTGATAATCAAAGCAAAGATACCAAAAACAGGGAGAAAATGTTGGAGGCATACAGGGAAACTTACAACACTGTTACTACCTTAGTTACTAAAGTCACACCTGTCTGTTTTCTTAGGAGATACCTCTTTTCACGTATTCACCAAGCCAAGGAGAAATTACGGATGACGCCAAAAACACATGGGAAATGGTTCCCATGGAATTCCGTAATCACACTTTCAATTCAATTCTTCGCAATCGCTTAGAACTTGACAAATTCCAGATGTTTCTTAGAGAAAATTTAGCAGAGTAAGTTTCTAAGAATCTTCCTGTCATACAGTATAGTAAAGGTCTACTATAGGAGATGTACATTGCACAATGCAGAGTTTCCCACACATGCCTCTCAAGCCTATTAGCACTTTGATTACAGTAAACATTCACAGAATCATCACTTAACAAATTTGGAAATATTGATGTACCACCTCAGAACATTCTCTACTACAATCCTTCTGCTACATTTCTAATCAGTGGTGAACATTGGAGCCACTTAAATGCACAGCAACTCGCACCACTTTGATGAACTGTTTCTCATTTATTAAAAGGGTTTGGTAAAGGAGAAAGAACAATTTGCCATATTCCTCATTTTGACAGTACTGTGGCACAGAAGTATTTACAGAAGCATTGGGTATTTTAATATGGTGTCTGGTACAGTATCACTATTTACTAAACTAATTGTTCTTTTGCTTCTTAAGAACTTTTCTGAAACAATGGGCAGAACAATACGGGAAGGAGTGGGTGGACAACCAACTCTGGAAATAATGTCAGTGCAGGGCTTTGTGTTACAGTGCCCCGCAGCAACAAAGTGCTGTGCGGTGGATTAACGGGATCCCATTCTCTGGACGCTGCTGGTCGGTCTGACTGGTTGACAGCTATAGTGGTCCCAGCAACATTGGGAGGCATCAATGGCTAATGTTGAGACAGAAAAGAAGAAGATTAAGGCCTTTATATCTATCGAGTGGTTACGTCTGAGGTCTTGGACTGGGAGGATGTAGGTTGATTAGAGAGGCAAGTGGGGGTGGGGAGTGGCAATGAGTGGCTGAGTTTAAAGGAAAGAGAGGGTAGGAAGGAAGAGGAGGAGTTCAACTTTAGGAGAGAACCCCCTGCTCCTGCCCAGCTGCCCATGGCAAATGTTTTATGACGTGGGCAGCATATCATCGGGTCAACTGGCTAGATAGCAACCTAATTTACACTTAATTATTCATTTAAATATGACAGGCATGTTGTTGACTTTGGAACCCATCTGCCTATCCACACTAATTATTATGGGGGTGAGTTTGGAGTAATGGGAAGGTGGTGGGGCAGGCTATATTATGTTTACCCTGGGAGCAATAAAATGAGCCCTTTGATTCCAATCTATAGTGGAAATTCACAAAATGTTATTGTTTCAACATCCTTCCTTCAGTGAGGTAACCAGAACTATACATAATATTCCAGCTGTGGCCTAAAGATGGAAAACTGTCTCTCTTTTCTTGTAGCATGGATCTTAACTGCTGGTTGGACATTGACTACTATATGACGATAACTCAAAATGACAAGAAAAATAAAAATATCAAGTCCAAAGAAATCATCAACAAATATCTGAATCGAAAGTATTTCTTTGGACCCAGCAGCCCTGCAACCAAAGAGCAACAAAATGAGGTAACTGTAAGTTTTAATGCCTTGCACTGTGGTTCAAGGTGTTTGAACCATTTCAGGAAGCTAAAATTCAGGTAGTCAATCCAAAATGCTTTGGAGTTTGCTATTTATTTGCTGGAAGGCGCATGTAAATTATATGCTGAATTTTTAACCCAAAAACAGGCATCTGTGGAATGAATGGTACTTTAAAGCCTGAAAGTTCTGTTTCCCCACCCAAACTCGCCTCAAATTCACCTGCTTCTGATTTTAATTGAGGCCAGAAGTTGGGTAGCCACCCCCAATCTGTTCCATGAGGACAGGTTCATAGCATATTATCACTACAATGCAGGTGGCCATTCAGCCCATCGAGTCTGCATCAACTCTCTGACAGGGTACCTTTGGAACTCTAAATATGATAATGAAGCTGTGAGACTCTTTGTCAATTAAGTTTTCAGCTTTACCTCTGGTTAATGGGGTTCACTGAGAGTTGGGGAACCTGATAGCTTAGATGAGGTGAGTACTTGGATTCAGGAGGTAAATGCCTACATGCACTCCCCTTCACCCCTTCCCCACCTTCAGATAAGGGTGCCTACTGGAGAAATCTATATAATCAAGCAATTTCACTGACCTTCATCATGGGATATCCTGATTGACCATACCTCCTCTTGCCCACCTCCGCCCACACCAAACCTTGATCCCCTCCCATCAAATGAGGCTGTAATCTTTTGCCCTGAAATGTCCAATTCACTCATATAGGCATCCGATTCCATCCCCCATCCTACCAACCTCTAATCCCGCCTGCAATTCCCTCATCTTACAATGGATGTGGACCACCTGATGATGATGATGACCTTCAAACAATTACATGCTGACCATTAACACGTAGGCGTGTTAATGCAGACGTTGTCCCCTCATGTATACCACTGGCCCTGGCAAACTGAAATATTTCTGACATCAAGAAACCCTCAGGGTCGAGCGTAGTTTCAGTACTTTGTTGCTCATACCCTATTTCTCCGTAAACATTGTTTGAAGCTCGGACTGGAGATCTCAAACCATGCCAAATGGATCCATAGCCCACCACACATGCCAATTGGAACTAGCATTCATGAGTATTTGGGTGAGGGGGTGAACAGAACTGCCCAGTAGTCCTCCAAGTGCTGTCGTCCTCAGATGTCACTGCTTCTGCCTACTGTGAATCAGACTGTGTGCTGTATTCACCAGATTATGATCCTGAGCCTGGTCTAGATCTATATCCCACCAAATGTGTATATCGTTGCTGGTGGAATGAATGGAATTTGTGGATGAGCACTGTGATGGGTCTTCTTAGGTGCTTTCGCAGCTGGAGCTGGGGTGCAGGTTGCCTAAGGGCATCGGCAGATGCGCCCTGGAAAGAAAATGGAGATTATCAATGCATGACAGTTAGGGAGACACATCAGTAAAGGTAGTGTCGACAGAGGGATGATCTGGTGCAAGATCCTTACGTGAGCATAGGGATGGTCAGTATTGTTTCCGGCCAGTGCAATGGCTATTGCCAAAGTTAATGAGGGCCTTGAGATCCAGCAACTATCCCCCTCACCCCCCATCACCTCCCATCCCCAACCTCTTCTGGGACCTTTCCCTTTTATTGTACACATTCATGACCTGCATAAAGACCAATGGAGAGGGTGTGAGCAATACACATGGCAGGGCAGGTGAGAAGGATGCCTGGCATTTGTGGGCTGTTACTGGAGCTACAAATGGAATGAGGGCAGGATGAACAGAAGGGATGAAGCCAGATGGAGATGTGAGGGTGTGCATGTAAGTGAGTGTTGCTGTCCATTGAGCTGACAGTGATTGAAAATTTCCCTGCACTGAATGGCCAACTACCTCTGGTCAATGTTCACACTGACCACTGGTGGTATCATCTCTCAAGCCAGATTTGTGATTTTAATGGCCCTCCTTGAACCAGGGCAGTATTACAGGACATTGTGGTGCACCCCTACAGCATCCAGCAGGCTCTCAAGTAAGGCATCATTAAACCTGAGGGCATCACTTTTAGGCTTTGAGGTGATATCTTCGATGGAGCTGTTCTGGGCTGCAAGCATTAAGAACTGTGCTTGCTGCAGCTCTTTATTTATGCCACTCTGAGTGAGGAATTGGTGAGGACATATTGAGATGGGCAATTTGCAATTAGTACAATTCAGGAAAAATTTGACTTTGTACTTCTTATAAGGGTTCCTAATCTCCACATTTGAAGAACTTGCCTCAGAGTTCTCTCCAGAAGTAACTCCCGCTTTGAAGGCTGCAACAAGAATCCATCTTCAGGGTTTTAATCTCACCTTCCAAGATTCCTTTCCCCTGAATCTCCTTGTAGACTCATGCTTCACCTTCCAAGTACACTTTCAATCGTGCTAAGCAGAATGCCATGGCTCCAAAAGAGAATCTTTGCCCTTCTGGCCTGTAGCACAGAGTTACTAACCCATTGGCTGCCTGCTCAGATCTTCTGGACTTCTCTGAAGCTCATTTTGTTTCTACCCTGTTTTCTGCAGCTTTCTTTAACTTAGAGCCCTTTTCTCTTGTTCATCTCAACTCAGTTGTATCTATCGCTGATCCCAGTCTTTATTCCAGCCTGGGACTTTCTTCTGGGATCTCTTTCTGTCCCATTCCCTGATTTAGGACCTTCTCCCTGACCCCATTTCCGTGTCCTCTTCTTTGGGATGCTTCTTTAATGGTTCCAGATCACCTGATCAACGAGTTCACACTATTTCACTTTGCTTCTGTTTCTTTTGCACATTTGCATAGGGCTGGTTCTCACCCTAAAGAATGTAAAAAGATTAACTGCACATGTTCAGCCCTTTCCCAACTGGTGCATGCACACAAGTCCCTAGGGTAATCAGGAATTCTGGTTCTTGAACTGCAACTCAACTTGCAGTAATTTCATTTTTTGAGTTTCACCACATATCAAGCTGGCACTCAGGCTGGGTATATAGGCCAAAAGTAATGATTTATAGATCGTATCAAACATCATGTCCCTTCATCCATTTGCAGCAGGCAAAGTATTGGTTGTACACAGCATATGCTTCCCAAACTCATAACATAAAACATTTGGGGCAGAATTTTCTGGCCATGTTTGCCCCAAAGACCGGAAAATCGCGCCTGAGGTCAACAGACCTTTGCAGGGTTCCCCCCTCCCTTCCCCCTCCCCCCCACCCCCGACCACCAGCTACTATTTCTGTAGTAGGCAGGATGGGAAAATTCTGGTCTACATGTGATTTAGCATTGGACAGTCCCTACTGAAACTTCTGATTGCACTAAGAATTTAAGCCAATTTAAGATTGTCAATCACGCTCACAGTGTGGTTCATATACCTGTGCTGGAAGCCACATATATTCAGCTCAGGACTCTGCTCTTTGCAGAAAGAAGGAACACATCCATACTTTGCACCTTTTTCAAATAAAGGAAAGCTCAAGGGACACCATTCCCTGGTTCATTCTCCAGGCCAATGCTTTGGGCAATCAGAATTGACCTGCTTGGTTGAATGTGAAGAATGTCAACAGATAACTGCTTCATTGCAACAATTCCAGCAGAGTCAACTTGCCAACCAATCAGTATTCTCCTCTCATGCAGCATAAACTGTTGTTCACATGTTAGAGTTTGCTAAGTTTTTGGAAGCTATTCTGATGAGTGCAAGACAGAAAGCCTAGATATCATTTTTATTTTTTTCAGCAATACTTAAGTTCTGTATTATCAAACAAAAACTTACTGAACTTCATACACCAAGAGCACATATTTGGGAATTTGAATCCATCCAGTTAATTTTAAGAGATGCATAGTCACAATCTTCTCAATGGGCAAAACTTTGCACCAGAAGTCCACATTCATAGATGTTATGGTAGAAAAATAATGTTTAGCAACAGACTTTGAGGATAATGAAGGAACATAAATGTAATTTTTCTCTCTAGGTGTTGGCGTTAGCTGGGGGACGGGAAGCATTGAACCATCAGCAGTTGTCTACAGAGGTTGCAATGGAGGTTCAAAGATATGCAAAAGAACGTATAGAAAATAAATGGCTGCCAATGTTCCTGTCCACATCAGAGTTTGCTGCGGATCACCACATACAGGTACGGTAGCTGTGCATTTGAACAAACTGTTATACCAACCTTTATAGTTCATACTGAGAGCTAGATTTTCATGGAGTCATGAAGATTCTGCCGATCTTTAAAAATGGTGGATGGTACCCAAATGCTTAAGTATCAGCATCATTTCTCAAATATACAATTTTTGCAGGCAAGAGGAAGATGGTGGGGCATGATTCACCAGGCAGGAAACCCAAACTCAGTTGGGCCAGTTGAACTTAGTGCTGAGTTCAAATAGATCCTACTTTGGTTGTTCCAAGAGCCGTAATAAACATTCTTGAAATGAGGATAATATTTGTTTAAGTATGATAGTATTTGATTAAGTTATGATCTGAATGTTTTTAAATCCCCTACTCTTTAAACATAAAGAAGATAGGTTGAAACTATCAATGAGAGTTTAAAAAACACTATCTAGCAGACTAATAAAATTGTCAGACCATCTGTTGCAAGTTAGAAAAGAAATTACTGTCTATTCATGCAGTTTCAACAGAGTTGACATTTGTTTTTATAAGAGACTAAATCTGATTTTATAAGAGATTATTTATTTGAGGAAATATAAATGATTTGAATAGGTTTCATGAATGGGTGTGTTTTTCACAATGATTGTGTATGTGTGTGAGTGGCATTAAATTGTATTGAGCTTATTTTTTTTCATTTCTACCTAGCTCCTGAGGCGGATACTGGGTGAATGACTATTGGAGGTGGCATAGGGGTATGAAGAGACATGGAGGGTCAATGTTAGTATGTAGAGACTAGAGGGTGGATGAGAGGATTAAGGGATATGAGGGATGAAGACTGGAGGCCCAATATAAATTTCAAAAACACCAGCGAACTGAAGCAGGTTTATTAAGCAGTCTATCTTATTACTTACCCACCCATGTAACTCAATATAATCGACTTCTGGGGTCAGAATCTATCCTGCCACCACCTCCAACAGCAAAAATTGGATCTATTTAACCAAGGTGGGTCTGCCAGATGGGAAATTCTCCAACTCAATCTATCCACTCGGTAGTGAAAATCCAGCTCTGAGTATAAAGCAGTGTTATCTGTATACCCTAGATTGAATAAAACCTCAACTGTTTTACATTCAACATTTAATCATTATTAGAATAATGGAAATTAATTACATTTGTGAATGTTTATTCATTAATGCCTCATGGATATATTTGATTTTTTAAAAATATTTTGGGAGATGTGTTGTTGGCAAAGCCAGCATTTGTTTCTCATCCATAATTGCTCTTGAGAAGGTGATGATGAGTTGCTGTCTTGATCTGTCATATCGTGTAGAGACTCCCAGTATTGTGAGGGAGGGAGTTCCAGGATTTTGACCCAGTGACAGTGAAAGAATGGTGTTATATTTCCAAGTCAGGATGGTCTGTGTTCGGAGGCAAACTTGCAGGTGGTGACATTTCCATGTATCTGCTGCCCTTGTCCTTCTGGATGATAACGGTTGCTGTTTGCAAGGTACTATGAAGGACCTTTTTTTTTAAAAACAAAGAAATGTTTTTTAATTGCAACAAGTAATAAATATGAAGCGGTACAGTTGAGAAAAGGGTCACAGAATGAAATTGTAATCAAACTTTAAAACTCTCAATCAAATCGAGGAATTGATCAATTATGAGAATGCAAATGCACAGATATCTAAAAGTAGGATTGCAAGTATTAAAAAAAGCGTTTTAGATATTGAGATATTGGAAGGAAAATTCAATTTCAGTGGGAAGTTAAGGGAAGAGTCTAATGATAGTGTTCAAAATTGTGAGAAGTTTTGGGAGAGTGTATAGTGAATGGTTGGGAAACTGGTTTAAAAAAAGAGCTACTATTAGAAGGAGGAAGCTAGAAAGACCATTTTAAAGCAAGAGGTCATTGGAATTAGAAATGCTCCTTATGTTATTCCAATGGATCAGAACTATAGACTATTGATGATGAGTCAATCACAGCACTAAATAAGCAGAGCATTAAAGTGTATAGGGAAATAAAACAAGAATCAATGGGGTCGATTTTAACTGTCCTAGTTTAGATTTCCATTGACATCAAAATTGGGAAAGAGGTAAAGTAAGCTGTCAATTCCCAATCAACTACTTTACAATAACACCCACAGTCGAATTCAACACTATTGCGGAAGTCTTAACATTGCTATAAGTATTAAGAACCCCTTCTCATGAAGACTTCTATGGTTCTAGAGACTTGTTCTTTTTTATGTGCATTTTACATGTCCATTGAGATGAGGCACATTTGTACAGAGATTGGAATATTATTACTCTTTCCATCAACTATCAGTATTTAATTGTTTTAGGTTAGGAAGAATGCAGAGTAAAGTTGCCTAACATGTGCCTCAACCTCTGAAGAGCATTTCTTTGTGAATAAGCATGATATTTCCATTTCTCAAAGTAGATATCCTAAGTAAGTTGTCCAATTAATATGCAACTATGGGTGGTAGCATGATATGGACTCCTTGTGGAGCTAAATAAACTTAATTTTAGTGTTCTTTTAGCTGTACGCTTAAAAATACATTTTGTAGCTGTTGTTCTATGTCATATAACATGAGGCCATTCAGTCCATTGTGCTTATCTCTGCTCTTTGAAAAAGCTATCTTAATTAATTCCACTCCCCTGCACTTTCCCCACAGTACGGCATTTTCTTTACTTTTCTAGTATGTATTAAATTTCCTTTCGCACAGTTGAAATTTGTGGCAAAAGCATTAGATGAAATATATCGAGAGAATGTATTTGACTTCTTAAAGGAATCTATTTGTAATTTGATCTTGAAGTTTTATTTGTTGGTTTCTGCTCTCCAGATAAAATTGCAAGAGGTAGTAGAGGACCAGATGTTACACAAGAGTAGGAAGAAGCGAGACGTAATGAAGGTGAGAACTTGCACCACAAATGCACTATAAGCAAATCATTATTTTATGCTAATATTCCCCACTCTGTTGGTAATATTCCCTACAGTATTTCACACTATGAACTGTTATTCCAAATTAGAAAAGATGGAGATAGTATTACATTTCCATAACTTCAGAACTGTTGTTCATTTTACGCAGTACTGAAAGTTCAAATTTCAAGGCTACAATCTCATCTCCTTAAAGCCACCGTGGCGCTTTGCTTGCCAAAGCGCCATGATATGAAAGCTGCTCAAGCTTTTGGAAACACTGGCACTTCAATGTTTGCGATACTTTATTCTCTTGGAGTAGCTTGTGAGAGTGAGCACGATATAAATGATTGTGAGCGTTTCTGTTTCCAACAGCATGTAGATAATAAATGGACTGCCTCATCAAAAGAAATCATTGCATTCCGTAAAGCATTATTAAATCCAATAACCGCTCTCCTGTTTCGGAAGTATATATCATCAAAGGGACCACTGATGGAGAATAATGTGCTCTTTTGGCTTGAGGTTCAAAAATACAAGGTAAATAATGTTCAGGATAATGAATTCTAATCAAAAATTTAAGTAATAATGCAAAACTACTTTCAAATGACTCAGATGTTTAATCTACATAATATTATTCAAACAAAGAATACTCCAACTAAAATGATGTGTTTGTGGAAATTGACTGGATTTTTATGCTATGGGTGTAGGAGGGCATTAAATCCAATGAGTTGCCTTCCTGCCCCTACTTTACCACCCCCAATCTGCTTGAAATTTCAGAGATTTAGGGCATGCATCAGATGGCGCTTCAGCCTTTGAGCCTATTGAGGTCCTTAAGTGGCGAGTCAATGAAGGGTCTCACCCATTTCTGTCAGCATTTTACCCACAGTGGGGTGAGGTCCATGCCAGATGGGAAGCCAGGCAGTTTTAGCTGCACAGGATGGTGTTGGGTAGGTGGAGGAGAGGAAACCCATCAAGCAGCTCCCTTGCTTTGACTCTCACGCAGGGTCTCACCTGGGCTCCTTAGTCTAGTGGGACTGCCTGAGGTTCCAGCAGTGACCACTACTTCCAGCTGGCGACTAGAGTTGTCAGCCATCTGATTGGCTGGCAGATCTCTTAAGATATGACTTTTTCATGAAAAAGTCTCACCTTAAACTATTAATATGTCTCCCTGTATCAAACTGTTGTGGGGCAGTCATCATGATTGTGGGTAGACTCCCCCATTGATTTATTAGCTGGGAAAGGCAGAGATCACAACGCCCTGTAAAATGTATCCTCATGAATTTGTGTTGTGTTTACGTACATGCCTGTTTTCATTATCTGAATCTATCTGGCACAGAAGAGAATACACAGACCTCTTTTCTGTGCTTCTTTTTCCTTCAGGACCTGTGTCATTCCCATGCAAGTGAGGAAACCATTCAGAATAAGATCACTGTCATTATCGATTGTTTTATCAATTCCAACATCCCACCAACTGTGCAGATCACCATTCCAGAAGAATATGCAAGCACAATTATTAACCACAGAGAAGAACAGGGTCCATATATCTTCAGAGAAGCACAGGTACATGAAGAAAAGCATGTAAAGGAGCACACTAGGATGGCAGCAACATGGATTATTACCCATGGAAGTTTATGAAGGGAAGTCCATTCAGTCTTTAAATTGGTTGTGTGTTTTTTGTTCAATTCCACTAGTTCACTGAGGATAGAACTTCAGCACTTTTAGCTTTTAAAAAGAAAACTGGGTATTGATTCTAACCAGTTCCTAACTGAAATTATTCTACTTGTGCAATCACATGAGAAACATATATAGCATGACAAAGTACTTAGAGCAGACACAGGCCTTTTGGCTCAATAATCGTATGCCAGTATTTATGGTCCACACAAACCTCCTTCCCCAATTCATGTAACTCTCATCCATATATCCTTCTCCCTTTCTCATTTGTATGTTTATCCAGCTTCCCATGCATGCATCTATGCAAGTAACTGCTTGTAGTAACAAAAACCACATTCTAACCATTCTTTGTATAAAGAAGTTTGTCTTGCATTTCTTATTGGGTTAATTAATGATTATCTTACATCTGTGGAATCTAGTTTGGATTCCCTATATCTGGTAATGTCTTCTCATCTACATATACCCTATCAAACACTTTCTAAAGACCTCTCACCCTCAGGCTTCTTTTTCTAGATAAAAAGCCTCAACTTCTGTTCAGTCTGTCTGGATAGGTATTTTGTTTTAGCTCTGGAATCATCCTATTAAAGCATGTTTCCACTTTCTCTGATGCCCCTCTATTATTTTTATAATATTGAGACTTGAAATGTTCCAAGTATGGTCTAACCAAGGTTTTGTACAAGTTTAACATAAGTTCTGTGCACTTCAATTCTATTTTCTGAGAAATGAACTCTACTGTACTGTTTGCTTTTTCATGGCTTCATTAACCAGTATTGCTACCTTTCGTGATTTGTGTATCTTTACCCCTTAGATCCTCTACTCCTCTACCCCTTTTCGATACTTGTATTCAAAAGAGAATGTGGCTTCCTTATTCATCCCACCAAATATATCACCTCACACTTACCTGCATTGATGTAAATAAATTGATTAATATTGTCATATAGTTGCCACAGTATTCTTTTATATTAACTATACCACCTATTGTAGTGTTGCCTTTTTCAATCATACATGGACTAGAATTTATTGTCCAAACCTAATTTCCCTTGAATTGAGTGGCTTGCTAGGCCATTTCAGAGTCAATCACATTGCTGTGGGTTTGAAGTCACATGTAGGGCAGTCCAAGTAAGGATGACTGATTTCTTCCCTTTAAGGCTTTTACAAAAATCGACAATGGTTTCATGGCTGTCGTTAGACTTTTAATTCCAGATTTTTATTGAAATCAAATTTCACCATTTGCTGTGGTAGGATTCAAACGCAGGTCACCAGGACATTGCCCAAAGTCTCTGGATTACTAATTCAGTGATAATATCCCTGTGCCATCACCGGAAAATTTTGAAATCATATTTTCAATTTGAAATTCAAATTATTTACATCAGAAGCAGAAATGGCTCCAACACTTGTCCTTATGGAACACTGCTTCCCCAGCTTTTGTCTGTCTTAGAAATGACCTTTAACCTCTATTGTCTTGCGATCTATAACTAGCTTACTATCCATTTCTGTCCACAGACTCCCCATGTTCTTATCTTAATCATGTGTCTCCTCTGTAGTACTTCTGTCGTTAGTACCTTATTGAAAATATTTGCAAATCCCAATTTATTATATCGCTACTACTCAAGTCTAGCCTTCCTATCATCTCCTTAAAGTATCCAAAAAGGTTGGCCTAATATTCATTGAGAAGTGTAGCTGCACATATTTTCAACTGGTTGATAAGATACATGTTTATCTCAGAAATATTTTGCTTACGAAAGTAATGAAGTTTCACTCCGCAGATGGCAGTTTTTAATGTTCTCTTCAAACTGTGGCCAGAATTTTCTGACTTCCGACGTAGACTCGCAGTTGAAAGCAATCTATCAGAATTAGAGGAGAAAAGCATGATGGATCAAGAACTGCCACAAAGTAAAGTCACAGTCAAGACCTTAGATACGAGTAAGGTAAAACTATCCACAAAATTGAATTGTTTTGAGACAGGTTGATGTTGCATTCTAATAATCTTAAACCCAATCTCATTTTAACAGAAATGTAATGGGATTGGGGGAAAAACATATTACAAAGGGAACGGGTGCCTTATATTTAACTGGACTTTCAGCTTTAACCCTGGCTGGGTGGATTCCCAAACTGAACAGCTTAAGAAAGACGAAGATTGTATTGTGAAAACATCAACACTCTTTTATAGTGTTGCTTGTGGGTCAAGAGGCGCCCTATGCTTCATCAAGCTTATCTTCTTCCCTGCCCACTTTCAGACTCTTCCTACCAATCTAAAGACATCTCCATAATTGGACCACCTGGGTTAGAGATCAAATTCCACCCCAGCTAATCAGAAATCAGAAACTCCTTTCGATCCAACTACTAGACCCCAAATCAGACACTTCAGACATCCCCGGTCACCCCACATTCCAGTATTTGACGCTCACCCATGTCACCTCCATATACAAGAGATTTATGAATGGCACCTCTTCAAAATCTTGAGCACTTCCATCAAACCTGCTGCTCCAACTAACCGAGCTGTAGGCTTGCTACTTGCTCCTGACCTGTGCCCTCTATTGGCACCCTCCCAGTCTGCCAGAAAACTGTCTTCCGAGCAGAGGAGAAGAAGATGCTGCTGTAGAGTTGAACCTCAAAACCACACAGGAAAACCTGGACCTTGGGATTTCCCAAACAAAACTCCTCCTCTCCACCTACAATTCCCTCACCACCAGGTTACAAAACCTACCACAGTAAATACTGAGATCAGTATCTTAGAATAATGCAAATTCATTCGTTTTCTGTGTATTTCAGAGCAATATTTAGATATTTGAAGCATATGACTTGATGTGTTCACGACTGGATGTTGGAATTGGATTAACAGTGTCAGTAAATGTAAGAGCACATTATGGTGCAGCATTGGCAGGTTTCAGCACTCTTTTTGATCATATTGCTATGCTCCAAACAACTACTGGGGAAAGGGCAGGCATTTATAGAGTCATAGAGATTTACAGCATTGAAACAGGCCCTTTGGCCCAACTTGTCCATGCATTTTTTTAAAAGCCAAAATTGTACCTATGTCTACCTCTGGCATTGACACTCAGCACTCTCTGTGTGAAAAAATTGTCCCTCTGCACCCTTTTGTATCTCTCCCCTCTTAACTTAAGTCTATGTCCTCTAGTTTTAGACTCTCCTACCTTTGGGAAAATGTATTGACTATCTAGCTGATCTATGCCCCTCATTATTCTATAGACTTCTAAAAGTCTTCAGAAAAAAGATCCAGTCTATCCAGTCTCTCCTTGTAACTCAAATCATCAAGTCCCAGTAGCATCCTAGTAAATCTTTTCTGCACTCTTTCTAGTTTAATAATATCCTTTCTATTATAGAGTGACCAGAACTGTACACAGTATTCCAAGTGTGGCCTTACTAATGTCTTCACCAAGACGTCCCAACTCAAAGAAAAAAGAACAAAGAACAACACAGCACGGGAAACAGGCCCTTCGGCCCAACGAGCCCGTGCCACCATCCTAACGTCTTAATGACATATAGAGACCAATATAGGGACAATTTGTTACCCAATCAGCCTAAGAGCACATTTTTGGGATGTGGGAGGAAACCGGAGCACCCGGAGAAAACCCACGCAACCACGGGGAGAACGCGCAAACTCCCGCAGACACAGGCCCAAATCCACGTGTCTGCACAGCAACAGCGATAGTCTCTGAGCTGTCATGTTGCCCATCTGATGGTCCAGTTTAAGCATACACTAACGACATGAAGCACTAGGCCACTCCTGAAGTAACATCCAGGAGCAGCCCTCGCACGACCTGCCGAATGCATGCACCTTGTTGGTCAACAAGGTGGACCGAACAGCCTGTGGAAACAATTAAAGTATTTAAACAGTCCTCCTATATCCCTCTATCTGCAGACCGCTCATGTGGCTGTCCAAGAGACCCTTAAACAACCCTAGCGTGCCTGCTCCCACCACCTTACTCGGTAGTGCATTCCACACCCCCACTACCCTTTGTGTGAAAAAATTCCCTCTAATATTAGTCTTATACATAGCCCCCTTCACCCTAAGGCCGTGACCCCTCGTTCTATCCGAATCTAATGGTGGAAAAAGCTTACCACCATTTACTCTATCTATACCCCTCATAATCTTATATACCTCTAATAGATCCCCTCTCAGCCGACGTCTTTCAAGGGAAAACAACCCCAGTGCGTTCAACCTTTCCTCGTAAGACAGCCCTCCATACCAGGCAGCATCCTGGTAAATCTCCTCTGCACTCTCTCCAGGGACTCCACACCTTCCGGTAGTATGGCGACCAGAACTGGACGCAGTACTCCAAGTGAGGCCTAACCAACGTTCTATACACTGCAACATCAAACTCCTACTCTTGTATTCTATACCTCTTCCTATGAAGGCTAACATACCATACGCTTTCTTTATCACCTTTTCCACCTGTACTGACACCTTCAGAGACTTGTGAACCTGCACCCCCAGGTCTCTCTGCGTCTCTATACTCCGGATAGTTTTACCTTTTATCCTATAACTCCCCTCTACATTATTCCGGCCAAAATGCATCACCTCGCATTTATCCGGATTAAATTCCATTTGCCATCTATCTGCCCAATCTACCAGCCTATCTATGTCCTGTTGTATTGCCTGGCACTGCTCCTCAGTCCCCGCCAATCCAAGTATCTTAGTGTCATCAGCAAATTTGCTGATCACACCACCTACCCTCTCTTCCAAGTCATTTATATAAATCACAAATAGAAGAGGTCCTAGTACTGAGCCCTGTGGCACACCACTAGTGACTGACCTCCAGTTGGAAAAAGAGCCTTCCACTACTACCCGCTGTCTCCTCCTCCCAAGCCAGTTCTCAACCCATCTACATACCTGGCCCTGTATCCCATGCGCCTTCACCTTTTTTATCAGCCTACCATGGGGAACCTTGTCAAACGCCTTACTGAAATCCATGTAGACGACATCAACGGCTTGTTCTTCATCAACCGTTTTTGTCACCTCTTCAAAAAATTCCACTAGGTTCGTAAGGCACGACCTCCCCTTAACGAAGCCATGCTGCGTATCCCTGATCAGATCGCAGCGCTCCAGATGCTTATATGTCCTGTCCCTGAGGATCCTCTCCATTAGCTTACCTATAACTGAAGTCAAGCTCACCGGCCTATAGTTCCCTGGGTTATCCCTTTGACCCTTTGTAAACAACGGTACTACATTTGCAATCCTCCAGTCCTCTGGGAGGACTCCTATATTCAATGTTCTGACCAATGAAACCAAGCATGCCGAATGACTGTGACTCCACTTTTAAGGGGTATGAACCTGTACCCCTAAGTATTTTTGTTCTATAACTCTCCCCGATGCTCTATCATTAACTGAGTAAGTCCTTAATTTTCTAAAGGAGATGAGGAAATGATTAGAGTGTCTTCTTCACCCTCTTCTTCATTTGCCAAATATTTAAAAACAGCATCTGGGTCATGGATTCCCATCTCATCCTTTGCACAGCATGTTTATGAGCAAAGAAAAATAACAAGAACAGAAGTAATGTGGCCTTACTGGGCCCATTCAAATAAATGAATTGTCCATTTCCCTATTCTCAAAATTGATTCAATGTTAGTGTAAATATCTGCCAGGTTGCAATGCATGTAACCCAGTGGCAAAATAAAAATGTTTGAATGTTGGCATTTAATAGATAATAGATCTGTATCTATATCTGTATCATTATTTAATAGATAACTATATCCTTATTCCCATTTTCCCTTTGGCAATTGAAATTGGGACAAAATAGATAAATTATGGATCATAGAAGTCAAACTCAGAGTAAACTTTTCAAATATATCAGGGCAGTAGGAAAATTGGCAGAATTTTATAAACAGGGATGAGATCAGTAGAGAGCATAAAGACCTTTAAATTATATGCAAATGACCATTTAAATGTATTAATGGGCCCAGGACTGAGGTCTCTGGGCCCATTAGTACCCCCCCCCCCCACCAGACTGGTCCTGGCCAGCAGGGTTTAGAGTAGCTCCTCACTAACAGGGAACTAGCAGCCCAACTCCGCTGGAGTGAAGAGGAGCAATTATGGTTCACCAGAGGGCTAGGCAGCAGGAATAGGTGCCCCTGGGCATTGGCACCCTGGCAGTGCCAGTCTGTGCACCCAGCACTGCCCAAGGGGCAAAGTGTCAATGACCAAGGAACACCTTAGTATTGGGTCAACCTACTGGGGGAGGTTGGCATTATGGTGGGAGGGAGTTTGCTTTGTGGTTGCTTGTAGTCTTATTACTAGGAGATTCATTTCCTGTACTGGTGAGCTTGCAATGGAACAGGCTGGAAAGCTTATGCTACTTTTAAGCGCAAACTGAATAGTTTCTCCCTGGTTCTTAAAGTAAGGAAGCTTGGTTATGTCAAAACTGTTGATCAGGCGATTAACATATGATCAACACTTCCAACATAATTTGAAGTTAGATGCCTTTGCTAGAAGGGGAGTCCCCACTCACGTGCAAAAGAGAAACCCACCCGTCATAGCCCTTGTTCCATGGCTTCTGAAAACCATTATTGATTCAGCAAAGACGGACCAAGGGATCGATTAAGAAAGGGAAAATATTAAAAAGTAAGCTAGTAGGAAACATAAAAACTGATTGTTAAAGTTTCTATAGTAATGTAAAGAGAAGAGATTGACAAAAATGACTGCAGGCCCCTTACAGTCAGAAACAAGGAAATTCACAATTTGGAATAAAGAAATGGCTGAGGAACTAATTTTCTATTTACATGAATAATGTACTGGAAGTTCTGAGAAACATGAGTCTTAGAGAGGAGCTGAAGAAAATTAGTATAGGTAGAGGAATAATTTGGGGGAAATTAATTGAAGGCAGATAATTTTCATCCCAGAGTACTTAAGGAAGTGGCTTAGAAATAGTGGATCCATTGTTGATCATTTTCCAAAATTCTTTAGGCTCTGGAATGGTTTCTATAGTTTGAAAGATAGCTAATATAAGCCTGCTATTCAAAAAGGGAGGTAGAGAGAAAAAAAGGAACGATAGACCAATGAACCTAATGTAGGCAATTGGGAAATTGCTAGAGTTGTTTATCAAGGATTTCATAGCACAGCATTTAGAAACAAGTGCTATAATCAGACAAAATCAATATGGATTTACAAAAGAGAAATCATTCTTGACAAATCTTCTGGAAATCTTTGAGGATATAATTAGTAGAGTTGACCAGGGAGAATCTTTGGATCTGGTTTATTTAGTCGTTCAGAAGGCTCTTGACAAGGCCTCGTATAGCAGATTATTATATAATTTTAAAGCACACAGGATTGCAGGTAGTGTCTTGAGATGGATAGAAAACTTGTTATCAGACAGGAAGTGAAAGTTGGAATAAATTGCTCTTTTTCTGATTGGCAGGCAGTAACTAGTGAGGTTATATCACTATATCGTAGGACCCCAACTATTCACATTATATATTAATAACTTGGATGAGGGAGCTAAATGCATAATTTCCATATTTGCAGATGATGCAAAGTTGGGTGGGAGGAGGATGCAGAGATCTTTTAGTGTGATTGGACAAGCTGAGTGAGTAGACATATGCATAGCGATGCAGTATAAAGAGGATAAATATGAGGTTATCCACTTCGGTAGCAAAAATTTGAAAGCAGGTTAGTGTTTGAATGGGTGTAAATTGAGAGAGATGGATGCTCAGTGAGACTTTGGTGTCCACATGCATCAGTCACTGAAGTAAGCGCATAGATACAGCAGATAGCAAAGAAGGCAAATGGTTTGTTGGCCTTCATAGCGAGAGGATTTGAATATAGGATTAGGGATTTTTAGTCCAATTGGTTAGGATATTGGTGAGTCCATATCTGGAGTATTATGTGCAGTTTTGGTGTCCTTATCTAAGTGTGGCAAAGGTTTACCAAGATCATTCCTGAGATAGTAGGACTACCAAATGAAGAGAGATTAAGTCAGTTAGGATTATATTCATTGATGTTTAGAACACTGAGTTGGGATCTCATAAAAACTTATAAAATTCTAACAGGATTAGACTTTGTATTTTAGAACAAATGGGGTGTCCAGAATTACAGGTCATAGTTTGAAGATAATGGGTAAACTTTCAAAACTGAGGTGAGGAGAAATTTCTTCACCTAGAGAGTGGTGAATCTGTGGAACTGATTACCACGAAAGTAGTTGAGGCTCAAACATTGTGACATTTCAAGAAGGAATTAGATCTGGCTCTTGAGGCTAAAGGGATCAAATGATATGGAGGGGCGGGGCGGGGGGTGGGGGGGGGGGGGCGGCAGAGGGACGAAGGTAAGATCAGGGTATTGAATTTGATGATCAGCCGTCAAAGGCTGAATGGCTTTCTTCTGCTTCTATTTTCTATGTATGTCATGCCGCTGGGAGGAGAAAAGGATAAATCATGGTCGAATGCTTTGACATCAAGTCATTTAATACCATTGAGTGTGAACCTGATCACGTCACTGGCGGTGGGGAGAGGGGAGGTGGAGGTGATGATTTCAAAATGAGATCTTGTTAGCACAAATCCTGTTTTTGGCTGCTCGTGAGATTTGTGCTCATGGCTAAGGAGCTGATAGATTGCTGCCATAATCTATAAATACATCAGGTTCTCACGTGTATTTTGATACCCCATTCTCCCTCACCACTTCCTCTTTTGATCTCTCCAGTGATATGCTAGCCTAACATGAAGTATTGGATGAGCAGGATCTTCCTTTGGTTAAATATTGAGAAGACTGAAGCCATTTCCCTTGCTCTCTGATACACTATTTTTCCCAATCCATCCCTCTCCCTCTCAAACTGTGGCTGAACCAGGACCAACATGTGGCTGTCTCCTTCTACCTCCACAACATTGCCTGACTCTGCCCCACCTCAGTTCATCTGTTGCTAAAACGCTCATTCATATCTCTATTGCCTCTGATGTGTCTTTTCTAAAGCTCTCTTGGCTGGCCTCTCAACTTCTACGGTGCACATAAGTAATCTACTGAAATATAACTTCACCATCTGGAAGGATTTTGACACGCTGATATTCACATGTGCTGTGGAGTTTGATTTCATGGAGATTGAGGTGATCTTGTAAGATTGTAAAATGTATTGATATGAACGTTGTGATATTGATGCTCAGTGGACAGAGTGGAAAGTTGCAGCTCAGATCCCTGTTCTGTTTTTAAGCTGGCTGGAGACCTGTTAAGTCAGGGAATGCCAACTAGAAGTGTGCAAGGCCATCGGATACTGGCCTGTAGAGCTGATGGAAGGATAGATATTGATGGGTAAGAATGTTTCCAGAGATAAATAACTAGCTATGAGGATAGATTGGAGAGATTGGGTCTGTTTTCCTTGGGGGAAATGAAAGGAGATAGAGATATTCAAAGTCCTGAGGGATATAGACAGGCTAAATGATCAGAAACTGCTCTGTCTCAAGAGTATGTCAAGAATGAGAGGGCACAGATTCAAAACAATGGGCAAAGGGAGTAGAAGTGATGTGAGGAAAGAAAGTTTTTCACCGAGAGGGCTAATTGTGTCTGGAACAAACATTCTTGGATGGTGCTGGAGGAGACAGGTTTGATCAAGGTTTTCGAAAAAGAATTGGATTCTATCTGAAAAGAAAGAAGGTGCACTGTTATGGGGACAAGGCAGGGGATGGAACTAGGTAGAATGCTGTATCTGAGAGCCCCTGCAGCATCGATGGCCTAAATGGTCTCTTTTTGTGCTGTAAAGATTCTGTGATACATAAACTTGCATTCATTCAAAACTCTGCAACTTATATTCTAACTCGCAATAAACCCTTTTCACCCATCATCCCTGTGCTTGCGAACCTGTTTGACTCTCAGTGCAGCAACCAATTTAAAAGCTCACATGCTTGTTTCCAAATCCCTTCATGCCCTCATTCCTCCCAATGCCTACAATCTCCTCCTGCCAAACAATCATATGAGATTTCTGCTCTCTTCCAATTCTGGCCTATTGTGCAGTCTCTTGATCCACCACTGGCAGTTTTAACCATCTATTACTTTTTCAAGTTTCTGCCCATCTGTGCCATAGCTTCTTACAAGCTGTCAAATTTTGCTGTATAACCTCCCTGTGACTGGAACTTTAATGTATTAAATATGATATATAAATGCCAATCAATGTTGTTGTAGTATTCTAAAAGGGTGAGACCAACTGAACGAAAAACCTCCTTCTTACAAACCTATTTCATGATCTCTTGTGATCATAGTGCATTACTGCTGCTGTGAGATCCAGGCTTACCTTGTCAAGAGGCTGGGAGCTGTGACTTCTAGCATCCTTCGGCAGTTTCTGCATATGCATTGTTTGGGAGTGGATTGTATATGTACATTTTAAAGTTCATAGAACATATGGAGATAAAAAAGAAATGGTGTGAAAACCCCAGTTATGTGATTCAACATTGGACTCAGCCATAATATAAGATGATTAGAGGTTTAGATAGGGTGGACAGTGATAGCCTTTTTCCTAGGATGGAGAAAGCTAGCACGAGGGGACACAGCTTTAAATTAAGGGGTGATAGTTATAGGACGGATATCAGAGGTAGGTTCTTTACCCAAAGGGTGGTTCGGGAGTGGAATGCCCTGCCTGCAGCAGTTGTAGATGCGCCAAGTTTGGTGGCGTTTAAGAGGTTAGTTGATAAGTATATGGAAGAGAAGGGAATGGTTTAGTTTGGAGGGGCATTGCTTTTTATATTGGTCGGCGCAACATCGAAGGCCGAAGGGCCTGTTCTGTGCTGTAATGTTCTATGTTCTATGTTCTATAATAGAGGAGAGTTCCAGGCAGGTAACTGGGATTGGGGAAAGGATAGGGTCCCAGGAGAAGAGTTCCAGACGTGGGAATGGCAGACAGACAGAGATCAGTCACAGTTAAGAGAGAGAAGCAGAGAAAGAGGTTCTATGCAAAACATGGGCTGCAGCTGATTGAACTTACCTCAGGTGAAGCCCTGGCGATTAGAAAAGCCTCAGAAGGTTGGTGATTCCATACTGTGAGTCATAAGGACAAACAGCCCTTTGGAGCAGTAGAATCTTGTCAGCCCAACTGAGGAGCTGATATTGTAAGTTGTTGCTGGAGTGTAGACTTGGGAATCCTGGCGAACAGAGTCTTAGGAGAGAAGATTGAATCCCTGTGAGGTGAGCAGTCAATGAGGCAACCCAAGTTGAAGCAACTTTTGGAGAAAATTCCAAGGTAAGATCTGAGAAGGTGAATATTAGATAGCCTTGTCAGAGAGACAGAGTTTCAGTGGGATTACTGACTTCAGTTTAGTTTACTCATGTCTGTGTGGGTTGTTGAGAAACCAGTCTTGGTCACCATCTGACATTTGTTGTGCACTGTGATGTGTAGGACCACAGTTTGCCTGTTAATTCTCATACACCTCATATTTGACCATGTATGTTAGAATGTAATACAGATGTTGTAAATTGCTTTATCTTTCTGACTTTGTGTAGCAAAGTTTTGTTTTTTTTAAATCCTGTACAATCTTGGGGCTTTATTCTTTTAGGAGGTATCTTGAATCTCAACTTTGTCTACTTTCAATAAAAAGTTAATGGTTCCAAACCAGATTGTGCCAATCCTTTTGGCTAATTGGATAAACTAAATCAAACAAACTGAGGGACAAAGTGAAAGGGACAGCCCCGTAAAAGAGGCCGGGGGGGGGAGGTGGGAGAATAGGGGAGAACAGGACTATCCAAAACAAAAAGCGAAACATAAAGGAAGCTTAAAACGTTAAATCAAAATGTGCTTAAAGGGGTCAGTAATATACCCCAGAACCTGAGGTGCCCAATGAGCATTGAAGGCCTCAACAGGGCCTGTGGACACCGCATGCTCCCTCCCCAGGGACATATGGTCATGAATGTAGCTGCAGTAGAGGAGTACACAATCAGGTCGGACAATCTTCCCAGTCGTCCACTGCTTGGACCTGTTTTCCAGATTGAGCCAAAGACTTAGGGGTCTCGCCCAGGATCATAGGTCCATAGAATCCACTATGTGTGGCTGGGTTAGGAGACTGATGCTTGTGATGTTTCACTCTGTAAACAAATATAAGACTGAGTCTCATTTTTCGCCAAAAGACGTTGCAGACTAAAGCATGTTAGCAGAGAATGGTTGCCTAAAGGAGGTTTCAGTAATTATCTCTCTTTGTAACCCAACTGATGCCCTTCACCTGCATACAATTAAACACAACTGATATACAATTAACCCCCACGTCAGAGATTCCACTGAATCTCTGACCTTAGTTGTATTTCTGTAAAGAAGCTCTGAGCTCAAAGGGTGAGCAGTCTTTTTTCACACAGGAAATTAGGGATACGTACCATCAATAACGTTCTGCTCTTGAGAGTGAATATTAAAATAACCCAACTTAAAGTTAGCAGCGATTCTTTATCATTAGACATCTATAGTGATTCAGTTGAAGGGTCAGTCACAAGGGCTCACAAGTTCATATGAGGGGCAAGAGGTTCAGGAAGGTTGTGAGAAAAAAATTGTTTTACCCAGAGGGTGATGACTGTCTGGAATGTGCTGCCTCGGAAGGTGGTAGAAGTGAGATGTTTCACAATCTATAAAAAGTACCTGGATGAGCACTGGGTGTGATATTACATTCAAGATTATGGGCCAAGTACTGATGAATGTAGGTCAGGTATTTCTCGTGTATTACTGCAGACTTGATGGATCGAAGAACGTCTTCTGCACTGTATGATTTTATGTATAAGCTTAAGAATGGTAGTGTTCAAGACCTGGGAATAAAATGCAGACTGAATTCACATTTGATGAATGAATAGAGGTCACTGAGTAATGAGAGAACAATATAAAAATCACAGCTATGAAACAACAATTGGATTCTATAATGCAAGCTCCTAGTTTATTATATATCTTGTTATTGTCACTGAGTTGCTGACTTTTATCTATTTACTTTTTCACCCATGTCTCTATAAAATGACTGAAGAGGATTTGTTGATTTTATTCAGGATGGAAGACTTCAGTCTGCCAAACCATTACATTCTCTGGATACTGGTAGCAGATCCAGTGGAAGCCAACTGTCCTTAAAGGGTGGAAGTGACAAAGCAACACAAGATCAGTCTGAAATGAAGGCAGGAAGTGCTGGAACTGTTCAGGTCAGACAGCATCTACTGGGGGGAAACAGAGTTTAAAGTGCCACTATTTATGGGCAGGGTGCTCAGAAAGACTGGCTACGCCAAGGACTTGGTCTCATTATATATTCTTCCTTCTCCTTCCCTTACCCCCAACTGCCTGGGGGGGCTTCCATAGTCTCTGTTCCCTCCAGTGGGGTCATCCCTTGGAGAGGAAGTGTAAACCCCACTGAAGTGGACTGTAGTAAGAAACACCAGAAGGCTGGAGATTTCAACCTCAGACCCATTAATAGGATCTAAATTGAAATTTAAACATTGAAATCAGCTCCATGTTGACTTCTGGCTTGGAGCTGATGACTTCAAGAAAACTTGGAGTCAGAGATACATGGTGGCCATTGTGTCCAGTGAGGAGCTGCCAAACAGCCTCTGTGATGTTCCCTGGCCCACTGTGCTGCTCTAGAATTGCCTTTGTGTAGTTTAGGAAGATTAGTGAGGGAGATGCACGGGGGATGGGCAGCCTGGGTAAAATGCTCTGTCAGAGTCAGTGCAGACTTGATGGGCTGAATGGCCTCCTTCTGCAGAGCAAGGATTCTATGAATTGCAACATACACATTCAGAATGTTTTGTTACTAAGCCTTGTAACTTCATTTTTTTTCTAATTTTCTTGGCAGAGTTCAAAGCAGAGTCAAAAGGTAAGGAATGAGGAAACTGCCTTCTCGTTGCTGAGAGAATTTCCAACATTTGTTTTGTATATTTCTGTCTCCTATTCCCCTGGTTTGTTTTATGGCCACCTGTGTATTGCTATGTTTCACAATATGGTTTCTTAGTACCTGTACGTTTGGTGCCACAAATACAGGATGAGATTTTATGGCCACTCCATCAGGCATGTTTGTTGTGGTGGGGTGGGATACACATAAAATATCTAATTTCATTTCATAGTCCACCAGCTTCCCATTCACCCCTTCCCAAGGTCCAAATAATATCGATGGGTGGGGTGGTATTGAATAAGGTAACCACTGGTTTTATTCCTCCTTAGTCCTATTGAGGTCCTTAAGTTGTCAATTACTGCCCACTTAAACTCTCAATTCTCCTCCTCTGCTACAATACACTGGGTACGTGGTTGAGAGTGAGAACTTTTTTCAATTTAACACAACTGTTTAAAAGGCAGGAATGAAAGGGGTACATCATTTGATTGGGAGGGGATGTGGTGTTGTTAGTGCCCTGTGCACACCAAGTGCAGCCTCCCCAAGTTTCTCCTTGCCTGGCTTCAAAATGCAGCGTTCTTCTTCCTTATCTTCCATCCTTAGGATGTCCAATTCCTTCCTGCCATAAGATCCTGCAACTTGCCTCACTCTGATTGCCATTGTTCTCCTTCCCAGGGCTTGCTTACAATTCCAGCAGTGTCCACTAATGAAGTTTTGTGCTGCTAGGATCTCTAGAGCAGATTGGCCAGCAGTTCTCCAGGGTGAGATTTTCTCCCATTCTGGGCTTGACCCTTACATCATTCAGGCTGACTGGAGAATATTATTACAGCTGTGGTGCAGCCCATTTAAAGTTATAGAGTCATAGGTACCAAATTTTCTTTGATGGGGTGAGAGGAGGTGAGCTATATGCTTCTCCACACTCGCCCTGATATTCAGCAGGTCCAAAGGGCCATTCATACCGTGTATTCACACATCTGGCCCAGGTACTCTAATTGTTTCATTATTGGGACATGCAATGCATCAGAGCAGTAATTATAAATTTAGTCTGCACTTTAAAAGTTACAGTTCATTAAACGAGGTGTAACTTTTTTCAGGGATGCAAAGTGAAACTGATAGTGAAAAAGAGCAAATTCTCATCAGCTCACTAACTGATAATTGATTGCAGTCTTTTGGGACATCAACAGAACACACTGTAAGACGTATAGAATCACTGACAATAATCTTGGATTTTCACCGTTAATTGCACACATATGGACTTCAGAAGTTGCTGCCAGTTTCACAGGAATATTTACAATCAATATTGACTGCATTGCTATCATTACTAGCACACACTCTGAGCCAGTGTAACAAACTATTCAACCCATCCAGTCCAGTCTGACTTTATGCTCCATAGGGATCTCCTCCCTTCCTTGTTGTTACCAGCATAGCACCATGTTCCCTTCTCCCTCACAGATTTATGTTTTCGCTCTCAATGCACCTATACTATTTTCTCTATATTCTTTCCCTGTTCCCGATTTCATTTCTTGGCGATATAACATGGATGGTGGCTAGTTTTGCTCTTCCTCACAGGTGGAATTTCTCACTCCAATTACTCAAACTGAACTTTCCATAACTCGAGAATCTTATATTATGTTGCTCCTCAATCTACTTGCTTCAAGAGGCGAGACACATTACCTGATGAATTAAATGGAACCCCAGGAGAATTTTCTGTGCTTATCGCCTACATTTGTACATTTTGAATCAACTGTCTTCTTTGGTGTGATCTTTTCAGAGGCCCAGAAGTTCACTACCCTCCCACCCCTGGGATTTACCTAATCAAAGCTCCTGTCCATTTACCTCAGGCAGAGTGCTGCAGGACCAACTCTGACTACTGCAGCACTGTACCTGATCATGTCGATGAGTTGTTGGCCAAGCGGATTGGTGCTCCAAGGGCAGGAGGGCAGGTGGCAGCCTCACCTAGTGCCAGTCAATGCTCAAGTGAATGTTAAATGGCAATGGGAGTTCAAGAGTCAGTGGTAGAGCACCAAGCACTGATTACTCGTTGTCCTTGATATCCTATTCATGATGTATTTTGTTGTGTGGAGCAGGCTAATAATTATGGACTTTATACTCTGAGAAATGAAAAATGATACTTTTAACTGTAATCTGTCAGAAACATAATTTTCCTTTCTTTTCCTGAACAGCTTTCCTGGTCTTTTTCCAAATATATTGAAACCCTGAATAGGCAGGAGGCACTAATTAAGAGTGCACATGATGCTGACAGAAAAGAGTCTCTCAGACATGACGCTAGTAGAATGGAGTCAGTGGAGTCTACAGTAATAAAAACAATACCTCCAGGTAATTCCAAATGTAAATAATTGTAAAGTGAAATGCACAACACTGGGACCTCTGTCTGCCCACTATGTCGAATACCCAAAAGTATAATCCCTACTAAAATAGTATAGCACTGACAGCACTGTGGTTTACTTTTTAGTCATTTTTCACAAGCGATTGACACTGGTAAACTCAACATTTACTGCTCATCACTAATTGCCCTTGGAGGGGATGGTGAGCCACTGCCCTTAACTGCTGCAGACAATATTGTGCTGTTGGGGCAGAAATTCCATGACTTTGAAAGAACAAAAGATTAGTTTCAAGTCAGGACGGTTTGCGATCCCATGCATCTGCTGCCCAAGGTGGGGTACTGGAATTCTGCAGTAACTCAACTCCTGATTCCCACTCCCCACACTAATAAAAACCCTATCCACCATCATGACTACATCTAAAGTCACAAGGTGGCAAGATCATGGGTTTGGAAAGTGCTGTTGAGGAGCCTTAGTATGTTGTTGCAATACATCTTGTAGATGGTACACACTGCTGTTACTGTATGCCAGTGGTGGAGTGAGTGAATGTTTATGGTAGATGGGGTGTTTATCACTTGCAAAGCTGCTTTATTTTGCATGATATTGAACTTCTTCGTAATGAGCACCTTCGAGTCTGAGGGACGAAAGCAAGCTAAAATTTTACTCCAGCATAGGCAAGGGAGAGAGAATCTCAATTAACCAAAAGAGCCTCTCAATGATAACAAGTTTACAGCAAAAATATGCAGATCTTGCCTCTCTGTTTTCACTGTAATGTTTTGGAACAGTCATTAATCCTTGACCATACTATTCTATCAGTGAACTGGATTAATCAAGATCAGCCTGTGTTCCCATTAGCTCAACCTTCAGTCTTGATCAGCTTGTTTTCATCCTGACTCAATCATCTTCTCTGGCCTTTGGTTTCTCTTAACTCCTCCCTTTGTACAGCAGTGAATAGTATGTTAATATAGGCTGTTATTGCAAACTGCTGATTCAGCATCCCAGAACCACCTTTGGTCAAGTAACTAGTCATGCTTAAAAAAGGAACCTTCATAACTACAGCACATATTTTAAGATAAGTAAAGCATTTTAATTAGTATAAGCCCCCCGGTTGAATCATAAAATTGTAGGATTATTACATCATGGAAAGAGATATTTGGCCTACTCTGGTAGGCCAGAGTTGCTGGCCCAAGTTGCTCTTGCAGAGTACAATGCTGGTTCTCCGAAAGAGCAACTCAACTACTTTCACTCCCCTGACCTTTCCTCGTAGCCTTGCACATTTTTTCTTCAGATAATTATCTAATTCTCTTTTGTAAGCTATGATTGAACCTGCCTCCATCACACACTCAGGCAGTGCATTCTATATCCTAATTGCAATCCTAGTTGCAAAGAAATTTCTCCTCATGTCACCAGTGCTTCATTTGCCAAACAATTTGAGGGTGATCATACCAAAACAAATTCTATGTGTCAAACAAGCATGACAACTGGAAAGAATCACACTCATTTTTTGGGTGAATTCTCAAACACAATCATATGGCAGTTAGTGCACAAAAAGAATAAAGTGTGATTCATGTCAGTAGGGGGAGCAGATGGAATCCATTCTCACTGGGAAGCTGGCTGCTGACTGCAAGGGATGCTATTGTGCATGCCCCTCAAAACAGAGATCTGCCTCTCCCACCCCTTCCCAATTTCTCCTTCCTTTATCCTAGCACTGGCCTCCCTAACCAATCATCACCCTGATTCTCCCTCCACCATCTCAGTCGATTGCCAATCTGACACCCCATCCCATGCCCTCCCCAGCCAATCATTGCCCCCATATCCATATATTTTATTAACCACTTTCCCAAGCTGCCCTACCACCTTCTACACATCTCCAACCTCATCTGCCCTACACCCTCTTTCGAAGTTTATACTCTATTTTAAAATCTCTTTCTTTGTCCTTCTTACCAAAATGAATCACTCCTCTGCATTAAATTTCAACTGCCACACTCCCATCCATTCTACCAATCTGCCTCTTAAAGTCAGTCATTATTCTCCTCAGAATTCATAATACTTCCAAGTTTTGTGTCATCTGAAAATTTTAAAATTACACCCATGCCTAAATAATTAATATATATCAGAGAAAGCCAGGATCCTAACACAGATATCGGGAAAATCCCACTGTATAACTTCTCCGAGACTTTGAAACAACTGTTCATTGTTTTCTGTTTCTTGTTTCTTAGCCAATTTCATATCCAAGTCTCTTTCAGTACATAGGCTGTAACTTTATTGATAAGCCCATTATTTGGCAATTTATCAAACACCTTTACAAAGTCGATATACATCACATTAGCCACACTATCCTCATCAACCCTTCCTGCTACCTCATCAAAAACTCCAGCAAGTTAGTTAAACAACTAATTCAGGCAAGTGAGAGTATTTCATCACACTCCTGATTAGTGACTTGTAGATAGTGGACAGCATCTGGGGAGTCAAGAGATGAGTTAATTTCCGCAGAATTCTGAGGTCCTAAGTTATTTTTCTGGCTATAATTGTTAGATAACTGAAAATGGTTCAGCCTGGAACACCATCTACCCCGAGGAACTTCTGCACCAATGTCCTGGGACTGTGATAATTGGCCTTCAATTTTGTGAAGATTCCTTGATGCCATGCCCAGCCAAATGACCTACTTCTTGAATTCAACTTTTTATTTATGTATATCCAGAGCTGAAATTAAGTCAGGAGCCATTGAGCAGCTTGTTGTTGAGCAAGTGCCATTTGAGAGCAATGCCATCTTCCATTACTTTGTTGAAGATTGGGAGTTGTCCGCATTGTCCGAGTTGTCCGTATGGTGGTAATTGGATTAGCTTTGCTTTTGGTGGACATAAATGCTCAGAATAGGGCTGATAAGTCAACCTTGAAAAAAGTGGACATTCAAAGACTAAAATGTTATAAAAAAGTGGCTCAAGAGAATGATGGAGTGAGCCAGTTAAAAAAAAAACACAAGATGTAGTGAAGAGTTCTGATGAAAGGTCATCAATGTAAAACATTAACTTTGCTTCTTCTCACGCATTACACCTGACATGCTGAATATTTTCAGCATTTTAAAACTTTTGTAACTGAAGATTTTGGTATTTTTAAAATAATTATTAATGAGAGGTCCTGGAGCATGCCAATTCC
This sequence comes from Sphyrna mokarran, assembly GCA_024679065.1. Classification (NCBI taxonomy): domain Eukaryota; kingdom Metazoa; phylum Chordata; class Chondrichthyes; order Carcharhiniformes; family Carcharhinidae; genus Sphyrna; species Sphyrna mokarran. The sequence goes on from JAGIQG010000007.1 coordinate 100,167,132, forward strand.
ATCAGCATGAATCAATTACCACAATGTAAACAATTTGTCTTATGGAAGGCTGCCAAAACCAATTAATGAGGATAGCATCATTTATGAAAAAACAGACATGCTTTCAAGGCTTTTCTTCTCGCACTCATCAGGATACATGCAGGAATGACAAATTTATACTACATGGAAAAAGGGTTAACAACTCAACTGATTGGTCATGTCTTTGTCACAGAGAATGAACCATGGTTCCCCAGGCTTTTTAATTCAGAAAAGGCACAATGTTATTTTTGCTTACAGTGGACAGGTCCCTATGTATGAATATAGGTATTTTCCAGCAAGTGTAGTTGAACCACATTACAAACTTGACTGATAAGCTTAAATTGGCTGTTGTGTAATTCTTAGCACACTCAAAATTGTTCAGCAGGTGCTATCCAATTATGCAATCATATTTAATGTTAGACACTGAAATTCATTTACCACACTTGTGATATATTTGTGTGGTAGACAAAACATCATTTTGGTTTGATAGCAACTTGCTGTTAGTAGAAAATACCACTCATATTGTTACTATAAAGTCGCAGCATGAAATGATTAGCTATATCTGTTGCTCTGATTAGTCTCATAAGCTTGCTTTCTTTCATGTGCTTGTTGAAAAATTCTGCCTATCGACAGCCGACTTTCATTGGTCAATATACATGTTGGAATTTCTAAACCTTCTCCAACTATAATGTTGGCCTCAATAGCAATTTCCCAAATAAGGCCTGAGCCATTGCTTTCCGTGCAAACTTGGGCATATCATTGCAATTTGCAGGATAACGGCAATCATGATCAAGTCATTGCCCGCTGTGTGTTGTACGTATTCACAAACAGACCAAAGGCTGTTTGGACCTCTCAAACACCCATTCTACCTCAAATTAAAATGGAAGGGGATGGTATGCCAAAAAACTTGAGACAATAGGTGAAGCTAGCCTTTTCACCCTGTCTTATACAATAGAAATATAAACATTTCTTTCACTGACATGATGCTGTCATCAAGCCAAAAGAGGTTCTGCCTCCTACGCAGATGAGTGATATGATATATGAATTTCAGCGCTGTGCAATGCCGGTACAAAAGTCAGATTTCCCAGTGATTGGTTGATGAAAATCTCCTTCTTGTTGATATTGAGGAGAGATAATTGTTGCCGCACCAGTTCACCAGATTCTCTATCTCATTCCTGTACTCTGTCTCATCATTGTTTACCATCTGTCCCAGTATGGTGGTGTCATCAGTAAACTTGAAAATTGAATTGGAGGGGAATTTGGCCATGCAGACATAGATGCATAAAGAGTATAATAGGGAGCACTGGTGTTGATTGTCAAGGAGATGTTGTCGCCTATTCTTACTGATTGTGGTCTATGAGTTAGGAAGTTTAGGATCTAATCGCAGAGGAAGGAATCGAGGCCCAGGCCATAGAGTTCGGAGTTGAGTTTCTTGGGAATAATGGCATTGAAGGCTTAGCTATCATCAATAAATAGGAGTCTGACAAAGGAGTCTTTGTTATCTTTGTTATTCCAGGGTTGAGTGCAGGGTCAGGGAAATGGTGTCTATTGTGGACCTGTTGCAGTGGTAGGCAAACTATGGTGGATCCAGGTAATCCAGCAGGCTGGAATTGATTCATGCCATGACTAGCCTTTCAAAGTACTTCACAATAATGGTTGTCAGAACCACTGGCCAATTGTCATTGAGGCCATGCTGCATGGTTTTTCTTAGGTATGGGAATAATGGTCTTCTTCTTGAGACTTCAGATTGTTATAAAATGAGGTTGAAGATGTCTGCGAATACTCCCGCCAGCTGCTCCGGAGTGTTCATCTGTGTACCCCATCTGGGCCAGTCATTTCCATGCATTGACCTTCAAGAAAACTGCATATCTGATGGCTGCAATGGTGACCTCAGACATCCAAGATGAAAAGCTTTGATAGCACATCCCTTTTTTCAACAATGACCAAGTTCTGTATTACCATGCAACTGTAATGTCATTTATTAATTAATGACCTTTATTAATTGATTGAATTTAAATGCTATGGTGGACTTGAACTTGTGTCATTGAAGTATTAGTCCGGGCCTTCAGATCACTCATCTACTAACATTATCACAATGTCCCTCTAACTGGCACTGTGTCTAGCAGCACAAAGGGTACTGATTAGTTCTGAATGGAGTTGGTTACTGGTAATACTGAGCCCTGATGTTAGGGAAGCATATCAGGTCCCCCAGGTGATCGTTACAATAGAATTAATCCTGGCAGTAATTAATCTTAACATACATTCTGCAGTTGGACCATTAAGAAGAATATGCTTCTCCTTTAAAGCTGGGTTGCTGGAACAATGCAGAATGAGTTTTTCACTCTGCACTTAAATGTCTCAGTTCTTGACACGTTAACCATACAATGAATTCTGTTCTATTCAGAATTGAAATATGTTTCAGAAATCCATTGAAAGGAATCATTCGGACACCAGCAAATTTGCTGTTTGTTGTATGACAGGCACAAGTTTGCATTTTTTGGGTATGTGTGGATTTTGGGTAAATGAAAATGGATGAAAAAAGTTTCAGCTGAGGCATAAAACTTATGTAATTAGAAAATCATACAATCATAGAATTCCTACTGTGCAGAAAGACGCCATTTGGCCCATCGAGACTGCATTGACAATAATCCCACCTAGGCCCTATCTCCCTAATCTCATGTATTTACGTTGCTAATCACCCTGACATGTCAATTTAGCATGGCCAATCCACCTAACCGTGCACATCTTTGGAGTGATTGATGATTGGAACTAGTCAGTCAAACATTCAAGCATTGAACATAAAACATAGAACACAACAGCACAAACAGGCCCTTCAGCCCACAAGTTGTGTCGATCATATCAGTACCTACCAGGCCATAGAACTATCTGTAACTCCCAATCCATTAAATCCCATGTACTCATCCAGAAGTCTCTTAAAAGACCCCAGCAAGTTCGCCTCTACCACCACTGATGACAGCCGATTCCATTCACTCATCACCCTCTGAGTGAAAAACTTACCCCTGACATCTCCTCTGTACTTGCCCCCCAGCACCTTAAACCTGTGTCCTCTCATAGCGACCATTTCAGCCCTGGAAAATAGCTTCTGAGAATCCACTCTATCTATTCCTCTCAACACCTTATAAACCTCTATCAGGTCGCCTCTCAACCTTCATCTCTCCAGGGAGAACAGACCTAGCTCTCTCAACCTATATTCATAAGGCATGCCCCCCAATTCAGGCAACATCCTTGTAAATCTCCTCTGCACCCTCTCAATAGCTTCCACATCCTTCCTATAGTGAGGCGACCAGAACTGCACACAGTACTCCAAGTGGGGTCTGACAAGGGTCTTACAAAGTTGCAGCATTACCTCCCGACTCCTAAACTCAATCCTTCAATTAATGAAGGCCAGTACACCATATGCCTTCTTGACCACATCCTCCACTGGCGGGCCAGATTTAGGAGACCTTTGGACCCGGACCCCAAGATCCTTCTGCTCCTCAACACTCCCAAGACTCCTACCCTTGATATTATACTCTTTCATCCCATTGGTCCTGCCAAAATGGGTTACCACACATTTATCCGCATTGAAGTCCATCTGCCACTTCTCTGCCCAGTCTTGCATCCTATCTATGTCTCGCTGCAATTTCAGACATCCCTCCAGACTATCCACAACACCACCAACCTTCGTATCATCGGCAAACTTACTAACCCATCCCTCCACTTCCTCATCCAGGTCATTTATGAAAATGACAAACAGCAAGGGTCCTAGAACAGATCCCTGGGGCATTCCACTGGTGACTGACCTCCATACAGAAAAAGACCCATCCACATAACTGATGTATTTCCAGGTGCAATCATTTAATCTACTTAACAGAAATGTAAGACTGCAGTCTCCAAAACAAAATTAGAATGTTACATTCATAATATAGTAAATGATCCTCTTTCTTCCTTGTCAATACACATAATCATAGACTCCAAGCCCAGATTAAAAGGCCAATAATATATTCCTGACACAGTGACACTGGTCTGTTGCTCCTCAGACACTGTGGCACCCCCCCCCCCAGTAGCGAAGAGGATTGACCAAGTGTTATGATGTGAAATTACTGCAGTACATTTTAACAATAGTACCTTACCAGCAGTGTACAAAGCATGACAGACTGAAAATGTATTTTAAAAAGGATATCTAAGTCTTAAAGGCCAGCAGTTCTTTCTAAAGGCTGCCTTGTAGCAAAATAAAAAGCCATCCCATAATCTGTGACAAAGGGAAGCTCCCAGGTCTGAGCACACCTACATTTATGATCTGTAAAACTTCAGATCTCATAGTGTACTACTGCTGACAGTTCTTCTGGTGTGAGGAGATTAAAGTGCAACTTCATCCTGTTTATGCACTGGGGGTGGGAGAAGGTTAGAAGCAAATAGTATTAGATTGGATACCCATTATAAGATGGACCTGACTTCCAATTTCATTGCTGAAATATTCATAATGTCACCGTTTTTTAATACTGGCTGACTAATATTCAGATTTGATTATTAAGTAATTCAGTAAAGATGTAGACAAAGCATCACAGAGCAAATTAGGAGTCTACACGCATAAACTGTTTCTCCCAAAACATATGCAGAATCTTTTCACCACTGACATGATCCCTGCCTAATTTGTGCAGACAAGAGGACAGGATTTGGAATGCTTGGGAAAGATTGCAAAGATTTGATGGGATGTCGCTTTTCAAAGATCCCACGTAAGGGAACAAAAAGTTAGACAAAAGGGAACAAAAAGTGTACAGCCAATCCAATGGCATTGCTATGAACTTAAAATACTTGACAACCTTTCTATAGGGCAAGATTGGCAGAATATGTGGCTGCCAAAATTGAAGGGAAAGCAGCTTTGGAGGCAGAAAACTGTCTGCGAACAAGTGAAAGTAAAGTAAGCTACCTCATAGGCAAATCTTGTTTGATAATTGACAAAGTGGATTTGTGAGGTGGGTTCAGGAATGATTGCCCTCTTTGCCATGCTAGCATATCCTCCCCTCTAGGTAGGAGAGCAGCATTCTTGGCAGCATTCTTCATGGGTGGCACATGGCACAGTTAGCACTGCTGTCTCAGAGTATCAGGGTCCAAGGTTCAATTCCAGCCCCAAGTCACTGTCTGGGTGGAGTTTGCACATTTTTCTTGTGTCTGCGTGGGTTTCCTCCAGGGTGCTCTGGTTTTCTCCCACAGTCCAAAGATGTGCAAGTTAGATGTGATTGGCCATGTTAAATTGACCCTCGTATCAGGGAGATTAGCAGGGTAAATGTGAGGAGTTATGGGGATAGGGTCTGGATGGGATTGTAGTTGGTACAGACTTGATGGGCCGAACAGCCACTTTCTGTATTGTAAGGATTCTATGATTCTTGGTGACAGATGGTGGTCAGACTCAAAACAATATAAATTGCCTCCATAACTAAGGAATAGATACAGAGAAAGATAACACACTTTAAAGAGGTTATCAAAGAGTACCTATTATTGGATAAATTTGTATTTTATGTTAACTTCTTCTACAGTTAGTACTAAAAACAGATGAATTTATACACAGAGACCTGTACTTTGCAGGCAAAAAGAACATGTTCAGGCATTGAGTCTTTCTTGATGAAACAAAAGCTTTGAGAATATTGGTTACTTGGTGCATTTCTCCATGGCAATGCCTCAATCAATCAGAGTCGATGTGCCAATCAATCCTCACCTGTTTTTCATGTAATTTATATTGTTGCTCCTTTGAAATTTGGTATTTTTCCATCTTTCAGCCCTTTCACAACCTTACAATGTATTGCTCACTATACACAACTATACTTCAGTATATCATACACTCAACATAAATTGAAAGCCTTGCTACACATCTACAAATTAAACACCAAAAGAGAAAAAAAATTGGAACAGATTGATGGTAATTTTGAGTAATGAGTCTTCAAAATATGCTAAGTCCTGTAATGCTTCTTCTGACAATCTACTTTCTATCCCTGGGTACATAACATTAACACTAACAATAACTTTTCTCTTCATAGGTTCAAGCAGCATAAACATACCAAACAACTCAAATCCAAATTGATCAACCCTATTTTGTCACAGCTTATTGAAGCCCAAAGTGAACTCATTCTATGGTGGGTTCTGCAAAACCAAATTTTAAAAATGTCTTTACAACAATTTGCTGAGATAAAATAAAAGCTGTGGCTATTTGCCTTCATATTTAATGACAGAAATTTATACAGTTATGATTTATTTTGATATAGAATATCCAAGTTATGTCTTTGAAGAAAACTGTGTTTACCATAACTTTGTAATACAAAAGGAAGTATGTATTCCAATAACCTTTCAGATATGCAGTGATTCACAGTTAAAAGGGCTTTTGGTTACATTTTCCATTACCTAATTGGTAAACACTGGAATATCTTCCCTGCCAACATTGTCTGCCTTAAGACACAGAGGATGGGATTTTCCAGTCACTCTCACCCCAAAACTGGAAAATCCCTCCCAAGGTCAATGCACCTTTGCATGCCCTCCCGTCCTGCCCCTCCACTGGCTAGCTATAATTCCCGCAATGGGCAGAACAGGAACATTTCTCCCATAGGCTTATCTTGGCATCAGAATAATATATTCTGTGCTACACAGTGTGATTTTGTTTTCTTTATAAAATACAGGAGGTAACTTTCCATTTGGCAGCTTGGGCAGTTATGATGTGGACTGGATTGCCTGTCAGTTATAAAACGTGCCCATTTTCAAACCAGTGATTTCAGGCAAATTCCATTCTGCATCATTATAGTCCAGAAGGTGGATGGAAAATTACCACCACACATCCTCAGACTCTTAGAGATCAATTCCACAGAAGATCAGTTAGTAAGTAGAAAAGTTTTTAGGTTGCAGCAATGACATCTTAGGTGGCTTCCACATCACAATTTTTAAAAGTGATGCCAACCAGGCAGAAAGTCATATCCTATTTCCCAATGAGTGCTCCTTCTAGGCAAAGCTCCACACTGGAAGTGCAAACTTCTAGATATTTCTCATTGGTTTCTTCATACCTTACAGAGGAATTAGTTGTCAATCTGCAGAAAAGTGTATCCAGTCTTTTGGTCTTTAATTGACGTTCAAATGTGCGTATTACAGCAATTAAAGCCAGGCCAGGTTACACATAGCTACAACTTAAGAGTTGAATAACACAGATTCAGTAAGTTACTAGCAGATATCCTGCGACATTGATTATAGCAACTAAGATGAAAACTCTAGCATTGGTTTTAAGGATCTCCTGCCTGGCTTAAAGGAGCTGATAGAAGTCTGGAAATGATCTTGTATTACTTACATGTCCAATCACCCCATCCACTATCAGGATAGGATAACCAGAGGGTTGACCAAAGTACACATGTATATTGGAACAGAGACAACTCGAATACACAAATTTGGATCCTGTAATGTACAATTTTTGTGGTATTGTTGGGTTTCCCATTTCTCTCCCATATATGGAATGGATATTATATCCCTGTCCTTTCAAACAGTAGAGGTAATTTTAACTTGAGACACATAATGGACATGTAAAGCACCTGTCACCACATGTGGGGCTAGAACCATATTAAGTTGCATTTATAGGAGTGAAAATAATTAACTTCCACTTTGAGCTGGAGAGAGTGGAGATGATAGTGCGGCTTTGCATGGGCTGGAAGTAGCATCTTTTTCCTGCGGGTATAGAATGGGGACTACTTTTCCTGGCCCCACAAAAATACAAGTTTGATGGTCTGCTGATTATGCTCTAAGAGTGCCTGGACTTATCCAGCAAGGCACTCAATATCTGTTATAAGTCATCATCCTGAAATGTTACTCTGTTCCTTTCTCCACTGATGCTGCCTAATCTGCTGAGCATTTCCAAACTTTTTAGTTTTTATTTGAGTCCATTTGTACTTCTGAATTGCAGGAAGGCTCCTAAGTATGCTATAGGACCTGATTTGCATATTAGAAGGGGTTTGCTGAGTGAAAGATGGGTACTGCATCCAACCATTTCAGAGTCCTACCAAGATAGCGGTGGTTGCAGCACAAGTGTTGGAAGTGATCCAATACTATTTTAAATCCATTATCAAACATTTTACACTGGGTGAGGCCTTTACAATCAACGCTAGTGTATTCTCCAACTTAATGTGGTCAGTACTCACTTGCGTAACTGCAACAACATTTAAGAAACTGAACACCACCCAGGATAAAGCAGCCCGCTTGATTGCATCTCATTACTACCTTAAATATTCACTCCCAACACTTCTGGAACACCATGGCAATGTGCACCATTTACAAGATGTCAGCATCAATCCCAAGTTATCAATGCTCTTTTAACAGCACTTTCCAATTCTCTATCAATTGGAAGAAATGGGAATTAGGCACCATCACCGGCAAGTATCCTTACACCACGCTGAATTGGAAATATATCACCATTCCTTCACTAAGGGATTAATTTTCAGTGATTATTTTTCCCAACATAGAGCTATTTTCTCAGCACTGGGGGAGTCAACTGGAACTCCCTCCCTAGCAGCACATGAGGGTGTACTTGCACCAAGCAGGTTGCAACAGTTCACGAAGATGCGTGACACTGTGGTGCAGTGGTTAGCATTGTTGCCTCACAGTACTAGGGACCCGTGTTCAATTCTGGCTTTGGGTGACTGTCTGTGTGGAGTTTGCACATTCTCCTTATGTCTGCATGTTTCCTCCAGGTGCTGCAATTCCTTTGAAAGATGTGCGGATTAGTTGGATTGGCCATGCTAAATTGCCCCTTTGAGTGAGGTGGATTAGCAGGGTAAACATGTGGGAATTTGAGGATAGGGCCTGGGTGGGATGCACTGTAGTCTCTTCTCTATCTCTTCTCTATGATAGTGGAGCTCTGGGATTATTCCATTGAATCTCCATCTTTCAAGTGTTGTTGGTGCAGGCTCGATGTGCTGGATGGCCTACTTCTGCATTGTAGGGATTTTATGATTCTAAGGTAGCACCCAGCACCTTCTTGAGAATAATCAGGAAATATATGCTGATCTTGCCACATCTGATGAACAATTTTTAAAAAGTCATTGGAAATTTGCCTTTGAATTTTTACATTCAAGGAAATTATATATAAAATCTAACATGTTGCCAGGGTGGTATTGAACTATAGAAGCAAAACCTTGCTTTCTTGTTTTTTTCCAGACTGACAGATGAAAATAAAGTTGACTAAACTCTGTGGACTAAAACATCATCCTCTAAACTTTATACTTTCTTTTCAGTTTTACCTTAATGTAGAATAAAAATCTATTTAAAATCATTGCTGGTTTTCTTATTTATTTTTAATGGATGTTTCCCATATTAAAAAATATAAGGTGAGAAACAATTTTTTTTCCTTTTCATTCATGGGATGTGAGGATCGCTCAGCATTTAGGCCACTGCTGTGGAGTCACATGGAGGCCAGACCAGATAAACCATCTTTACCCTCAAGGGCAGGAGAATCAGGTGGGTTTTTACAACCAATGGTTTCATGGTCATCATTAGACTTTTAATTCCAGATTTTTATTAAGTTCAAACTCCACTAACTAACGTGGTAGGATTCAAACCTGGGTGCCAAGAGCATTACTCCCGTGTCTGTGGACTACTTGTCCAGTGACAAAATCATAATGCCACTGCTCCCCCTGCAGAATGACTTAGATGCACTGTAGTCTCTTCTCTATGATAGTGGAGCTCTGGGATTATTCCATTGAATCTCCATCTTTCAAGTGCAGTAGGATTGGCAAGGGAAACAACGGACAACTGCCCACATTGGCATTCCAGGAATTCTACAATGTAGAATTTTCCACAATGATGCCAATGAATCAATTTTATTTTAACCAAAAGAATAGCTGCTTTTATCAGGAAACAAACCAGATTCAAGGAAAGACTAGGTCAGAGCTCCAATATAGTTGAATTCACATTTAAATCACAGCTGTACCAATACTTATATTTTCTACAAGGCATTACAACCCAGCACTGGAATATGTCAGTGAATAAATGCAATGCTTGCTGAAAAAGTTCTGACTGGATTTTTCCTTCACGTCAGCCCCAGGTCCAGTTTGGGCCTGCCCCTAGGAGGCTTCCAAAAGAGGGCAAAAGTAGAAATCTACCTGAATCAAACTGCTTCAAGGACATTTGGAAAAAATTAAAGGAATGAGATTTTTTAAAAATTCTATTTATTTAATAGAATTATTACAAATATAAACGGCTGAAGGCGATGAGAGATTGGAAGTGGGAAGTTAATGATGTACCTCAGAACCTTTTGGAGAAGGGAAAAGAAAACTGTGATGGGACCAATTTATAAAAAAGGAACTACTTCATCTGTCAACTGTCTCAGTGCTTTGATGTTGTCTAGAAGCCAATGTGGGAGCAAGACAGGGACAGAATTGGTATAACTAGTGCAGGATTCCTATATGTGTTGCACAAGTCAATAGGAGTTGTCAAAGCTGATTTTCAACTTTAAAATTACATCCGACTTACCAATTGCCTACACTTTATACTCTCCTATTGGTGGTATAACCTGGAGGAATGGTTGCAGAAATGGCAAATAACCACCAGCAGGTGGAGCAAATCCTAAAGTGTTCAAAATGATGATAAAAGCAACAAGACACTATTAGCCACAATGGGGAAAGATTCGCTTAATGCAATTTGCTAATTAAAATGATCAACCTTGTTTATATAAAAAAAGGAACATTGCTGTGTTCTGCATTAAATTCCATTTCCTCACACAATACATGTAAGCGGTCATAACAGAGAACGAGGTAGAATTCTGTTGATAAAGGCGAAACACTATAGATGATGGAATCTAAACCAAAAAAGAGAAAATGCTGTCAGCTGCTGTCAGACTACTAGATTTTCCAGGATTTTCTGTAGAATTTTGTTGATTTTAGTTTTACTTACAGACCCATTGTCTCCTTACACAGCCTAATTATGGTTGCTATTAAGTAAACCTCACTCAGTATGATCCAGAAATAGGATATTTTACTGTCCTCAAACAATCATGTGCTGTTGTTCTTACAGGAAGATTCTTTGGTCACTTATTCCTATTTGTGGAATCTTGTTATCTGCAAATATCCTGCCGTATTTCTACACATTCAACAGTGCCTACACTTCAAGAGCTGTAAAGGAAAATGCCATAATAAACACAATAAACAGTACATGGCATTTCTTCTGGAAAAAGCATCATGTGGGACGGTTGTGTGTGTGTGGTGGAAATATCCCAGTTGATCATATTATGCATCAAAAGCCTTATACTGGCTGATTGTTGCATGATTTACAAGCTTGAACCTCTGCTACTGAAAAGTCACAGGAAGAACAATGGACTTATTTTAAAGAGGCTGTGGTAAATAGGGTGGTATGGTGGCACAGTGGTTAGCACTGCTGTCTCACAACACCAGAGATGTGGATTTGTTTCCTGGCTTTGGTTGCTGTCCATGCAGAGGCTGCACATTCTCCTGATATTTGTGTGGATTTCTTCCCATAGTCCAAAAGATGTGACGGTTAAGTGCATTGGCCATATTAAATTCTCCTTTGGTGTATTCGAATAGGTGTCAAGTTTGGTGATTAGAGGATTTTCAGAATATCTTGCAGTGCTACTGTGACAATAAGAAATAAAACTTAAACCTAAAACTTAATTTGCTGGTTTTGACAGGGAGTGCTACAGCATCCTTAACAGGAGGGCATAAGGTGTGTGATCACCTCTACACAGCAAGACTTCAGCAGCAATGTATGGTACACTAGACTGCTCAGCTCACTTGTGCGGCAAAGATAAAAGAACAAAACAGTCCAGGATTGGATTGTGAGGGAAAACCTCGCAAATACCTCTGATGATGTCACCACGCAATCACATTCTATAGGGGCATTTAAAGGACTTTTAGATAAGCACATGAATAGAGAGATATGGACCAAAGACAAGTGGAAGGGATTAGTTTAATTTGGCATCATGTGGATCGAACAGCCCATTCCTGTGCTGTACTGTTCAATGTTCTATGTGATACTACACAGAGATGCAGTGGTTTACAATACATAACATCCCTCCCCCTTTACTTCAATTGTGCAACTAACATTAACTTGAACTCTTACAATGAATAATAATTATTTTACAGTTTTACATCTATACATTCAGTATTTTAGGTGGATGTTGGTTCAGCTTAAGCAGAATCTGTAATTCTGGAGTCTTTGCTTTCATGCTCTCAATAGTTTGTTCACCACTTGGCTCAGGAACATCATCTAATAAAGTTGGTTCTTCTTCAGCTTCTACAGATGCCATTGGTTCAAGTGCTTTAGAATGTAAATTCAACTCAATCATGATCATAGGTTCAAGTATTTCCAAACCTTGAGTGTCAGATGATGGCCTTTCAGATTCTGATTCTGCAAATTGTCTTTTTGAAGCAAGAATTTTATCTGTATGCCTCTTGTCATTGGTTTGCACCATAGAAGAAATAAGTCCTGTCATTGCAAGTATTGTGGCAGGTACCCACTTCTCGCTAAAACTCCTTCTCCTTAATCAAAACTCTTGGTTTCGATGTCTGTTCATGGTGATGTTTTGTAGAAGTGTCAGATGGTAAGAGCAAATCAAATTTGATTCTTTAAAAACAATATTGCCGGCATGTTTTGAGTTATCACATGGGTTATGTTTCTGTAGATTATGAGAAAGTTGTTTACTCCTTTGGCTAATGGTCCTTCATCCTTTGATGCTTTAATGAGATTTTTCAATTACAGTACCAACCTGTCCTGCAATTTATTGGTAGAAGGATGATAAGACACAGTTCTGATTTGCTGTATGCCATGCTTTCTGAGGTAGTCCATGAATTCCGTTGACACAAACTGAGTTCCGTTATTGCCAACTCATTGCTCCAGCCTGCTAAACCATGCAGGTATTTTGTCTGGTTATTATATTTTCTTTTCAGTAGCTTCAAGTTTGCCTTCATGATCTCAGGCCACATGGAATATGTGTCCACAAAGACAAGAAACATATATCCTTCAATTTGTCCTGCAAAATCAAGATGAACTCTTTGCTAAGGTTGTCTTGACCAATTCCATGGGTGAAGTAGTTGAAGACCTGCAGTATCCTAGCACAACACTGACACTGTTCTACTCTTTCTTCAATCTATGAGTCTTGTCCTGGCCACCAGAAATAACTCCTTGCAAGTTCTTTCATATGTATGACCTCTGGATGTCCCTGGTGAAGTTGATCCAGTATATGGCTCTGCAATATGGAGGAATGATCTCATAATCCCCAATAGCAGTACTCCATTTTGTACCATTAATTCAAGTTCCCTTGTTCTATACGATTTGAATTCCAAATTCCTCCCATTTATCCAATGGTATTTATTTTAAAATCATTTCCATGACCTTCCCCATCACTGAATCTGACCTCATGTCTCTTTACACTTGACAGGCTGTAATAGGTATACTATTAACTTGGGGAAAGGACAAGATGTTCACATAGTACTCTTGTGATTTGGCTTTATCCTGAATCAATAGACATAATAGAGCATTGGTGTTCGCAAGTTGCTCAGATCTTCTGTACTGAATCTCAAAATTATACACTGATGAGAGATCATCTCTGTAAGTGACTCGCAGCTAGAGATGGTATTGTCAATATGGACCACAGATCATTGCTAAAGGTCTGTGTCTATTATCGAGGTAAAATGTCTTCCATACAGATAGTGATGAAACCTCTTGATTCCAAGAGATATAGTCAGGGCTTCCTATTCCAATTGGGCATTATTTTGTTCAGCACTTGTCAATGTTCTCGAAGCGAAAGCTATTGGTCTTTCATCTCCATTTGGCATTTTTGAGAAACAGTTGCACTTACCCTACAGGGTAATGTGTCATATGAGCTGTATTTTCAAATTAGAGTTGAAATGAACTAAGACTTCTGATTTTGTTTTGCATATTTTTCCTTTCATTATGTGCCTTTTCAAAGTCCATTGTTGATTCACACATAATAATGTTTGGCGAAGTTTTGATATGGTAGCGAGATTTGATATGGTAGCAACTTTTCCACAATAAAGTTAAAGTTTACTTATTAGTGTCACACGTAGGCTTACATTAACACTGCAATGAAGTGACTGCAAAAATCCCCTAGTTGCCACACTTCAGTACCTGTTCGGGTATACTAAGGGAGAATTTAGCATGGCCAATGCAATAAATCAACATGTCTTTTGGACTGTGGGAGGAAACTAGAGGAAACTCATGCAGACATGGGGAGAACATGCAAACTCCACATAGACAGTGATCCAAGCCGGGAATTGAACCCAGAGGGCGCAAGTAGGCAGCAGTGCTAAGCACTCTGCCATCTTGAGTCCTGAAAAACTTCTCAGTTGTGATATATTCTGCAGTCTAGATGCATTTAAAATCATCTTAGGTTGTTTGTGGAATCCACCTTCGTCAATTACAAGACCTAGATAGTTAATCGGTGACTCTGCATTCTTCATCTTCACATGAAAATCGTGTTTCTCTGGATGTTCCTGTGTGTTTCCTAACTTCTGTAAATGGTCCTGTTCATCTTTGCCCGTGATTAAAAGGTCATCCAAATAGCACTGGAGCCACACTATTAAGACCACTTTGGATTCGACCCATTGACTTTTGGAATAAGGCTGGAATCAATGTTATTCTGAATGGTAGCCATTTATAATGGAATAATTCTTTGTGAGTAACAACTGTTAGCAATGTTGCCACCTTCATTAGGAGATGTGCTTAGGACAAGTCTATCTTACTGAACTGCTGATCCCACAGACATCTAGCGTATAGTCCTCAATTCATGTAAAGACTACTGGTCGACACATGGATTTACTGTTGCTTTGAAGTCATCACAATTCATATAGAATCATCTAGTATAATGACGGGGATGATTGGAGTTGCCCAATCACTCGTGGTTTTGGACTCGATCACCCCATTTTTGATTAATTTTCCAAGTTTTATTTCTTAACAGTGTATGGCATAGTTCTTGCCTTTAAGCGTGTTAGAATCAGGTTTTATCCTAAGTCATGCCTCGACTCTGGTCATTTCCTTAAACTATTTTCAAATAACTTCTTTCACTTTTCTAAGAATCTCTGTAATGTATTCTTTCCCTCAACCAATTGGTTAACTACTAGTTTGATTTTCAAACATACTATTCCGAAGAGTACAGATAAGTTTCCTTTCATCACATGTAATGGCAATTTTTCAGACAGACCATTTGTTTCAACTTGCACCATGATATAACCCTTCACTGGAACCACCTCTTCCATATTCTCAGGATTATATTAGAAGGTTTTACTGATATAGTCTTGAGCATTGATTGATTTAAATTCTCAGAGGTAAGAGATACAGTACCAGGTCTGACAGGATGAACTAAACTTTGTAATAGAATGAAGATACTCGATTTTATTACACTCAGGAAAGTTGCTACTTTAATTTCATCCAATATCCTGTTTGCGACAAACTAATATTGAAATTTCTCATCAGTCCTCCATGCTACTGCTTTTTCATCGAACGGTTCTATAATGCTCCCTTTCCCGCCATTGCAGTTATCCGTTCTGAAATTGTAGTACTTTAACTTTTCCTCTTCTTGAATTCCTTTTCTTTTCCAATTTAATTTGCATCATTTCTGTTGGAATTTATTCTTTATTCTTTCTTACTGGACTGTAGTCCTAATAAATATTTTTCCCTTTTGTTTGCAAACAATGATCTCTATTAAAACAAGAAGATTTCAACTTCAGTTCAGCTTAATCTTGATTACTATCGTGTTGCTTTCCTTTTGAGTAAATGCTCCTCTGAAGGCAGGTTTTCTCTCTTTGTAACTGAGTTCTGAGGCCCAATACCACAGTCTGCCATGTATGGAGACGCGCAGCTGGAAGAGACTCCTCAGCGTCTGTAAGTAAAGTTGTTTATATACAGCTTACACCCTTATGTTCTTACACTGCTCGTTTTCAGGGAGATTTTGAGCCCACTTATTAGGTGGGATGTTCTGGTCGTGCTTGGCTAAAGTCCAGAAAATCCTGCCCAAGGTCAAGAGATGGTTGCATAGTCCTGTTCTGCCCGCTACCATTCCTATAGTGGGCAGGATGAGAAAATTCCACCCATTATGTCAATTGACTAATATTATGATTGACACATTGGCTGAAAGTTCTTTCTTAGGAGTAGGAGGCACTGGGGTAGGAGGTGTTAGGGTGGGAGACATTCTGTAAAGATTCATTCACTGGCCTTCAGCACCACTGTAAGACTATTACATTCCTTGTGCCTCTGCTGCCAGGTCCTCGGTTCAGATTTTGGGTGCTAACCAGCTCTGATTATTTGTATCCTTTTCCTTAGCCCCATGGCAGAAATGTAATCTCTTCTTGCCCATCTCCATTTTTAAGGCCTCAAACACTGCACCCGTGAACCTAAGGGGGCCCTCTCTTCCCTAATACTCTATTCTTGCAACTGCTACATGCAGCCAGTGTCAGTATAAACAATAAGCTCCTTTCTACTGAGTGCAGCTCCCCTTTAAAATGGACAGACTGCCTTTAAAAGGAGCAGGCTGGCTGCACCATTTACATCAATCTACAACTGAGCACTCAGTTAAGCAGCAATGTTGGCCAAGCTCAAATCTACGCTATCATTTAATAAAAAGTCTCATTTAAAAAAGGAGGTAGGCTCGCCCAAGACAGTGGGTGGGGGAGCAGGACATGAGACTTGGATCCTGGATCACAAAGCTGGATCAATTATTAGCCTCACATTTCTATCAATCACACAAGAGTTTATAGAACAAATTCTCTTGCATTTAATGATCAATGGTGTTCCAAAATCAAATAAACTAATTAACCTGGGGCTGAATTTTAGTTCTGCTGCAGTGGGGATAGGACTGCAAAATGCAGTGAGCCTTTCTGAAGCCTGTTGACTTTGACTAGACTGGAAAATCACGTTGGTGGGAAGGACTGGAAAATTTCACCCTTGATCTTTTGATTGAAGAGATAGATCAGTATTTGTGGTTTTCCATTTCTCTGCTCACCAGCTCCAGCAGAACACAGAATGGGCTGAAAATTGCAAGCCGTCAAATACAAAAAAGGAAAGCCCTGACCATGACATTATATTAAATAAAACCAACGGTTCACAAACCTTGTCACAAATTTAATTAGAAATGCGTATCTGAAGTGTGTGTTCGTCTGTGAATAATGCTAGGAAATATCTTACATTTGATGATATTATTTGCAGAGTAGAGCATCTCTGCATAACTTTTACCCCCTACACTCCAGACCATCAAACTGTTCCAAATAAAGGAAACCTGTCAAAAGTTTTGAAATGTTTCTGATGTCATTGGAAAAAAAGTTCTTGCAATTTTTTTTTTGTTTCCACTTGCAAACACATCGCACTTCAGCTTAACCACATCAATTCTAATATTTGCAAGCAGCAGCAGTGGCAAAAAAGGTTCACAATTCTTTAGCACAGAGTGGAGTGTTTCCACAATGCTTTTCCATGGCTGTATAAATATATTGATGATATATTTACTAATATGTTCTATCCCCATTTGTACTAACAGAAATGAAACAATGCTTGCCAGTTCTAACTATGTTTAGACATGTTCTCATTGATATGGGTGCTTCAATAAGCCAAGTAGCAATGAGTCATAGGCTTACATTAACACTGCAATGAAGTTACTGTTAAAATACCCACATCACCACATTCTGGTGCCTGTTCAGGTACACTCTGGGAGAATTTAGCATAGGCAATGCACCTAACCAGCATGTCTTTCAGACTGTGGGAGGAAACTGGAGCACCCAGAGGAAACTTGCGCAGATACCAGCAGAACATCCAAATTCTGCACAGACAGTGACCCAAGCCAGGAATTGAACCAGGCTCCCTGGTGCTTGAGGCGGCAGTGCTAACTATTGTGCCACCATGTGCGCTGCTCATTAGAACTCAAATAGTTAAGTAGCTCTTGGCAGACCACTCTGTTTGATATCTTTGTCAATGACATGTTTCTGGAATTGTGATATTATTATCTGCTGCCACAATCGATCCAAAGAAATTCTTTTCCAAATGTATGTTCATGTGTCCAATACATTACACAATGGGAATACACACCAGGAACTTTAAAAAAACATTTTCTTTCATTTGAAAAGCTTGACCAGGATTTGTTGCCCATCCCTAATTGCCCTTCAAGTGAGTGACTTGCTAGACCATTACAGATGATGGTTAACAGTCAACCACATTGACGTGGACTGGAGTCACATGTAGGCCAGACCAGATAAGACCAGCAGATTTCCTTCCCTGAAGTACATTAGTGAACCAGATGAGTGTCGATGACAATTGATGATGGTTGTCACAGTTGCCATTACTGAGACAAACTTTCAGTTCCAGATTTATAAATTGAATTTAGATTCTACCAGCCATGTGGTGGGATTTGAACCCTTGACTCCCCGCTGTAGGATGGGTGTCCCTCGAGCATTACAGAAGCACACCCTTTCAACTGGTAGGAAAACTCTTATATTGTCCTAATATTTGCACCTTGTGTACAAACTACACAATCAAACTGTGCAAAATTGATTATCTGCTCCGTTTACCACATTTCAGGATCTTTTCACTGATTTTGTCCAGAAGTGGATATGGAAGCAAATGGGCTGGAGGCAGTCATTTCCCTTATACATTGCATTTAAGCTTATCACTTTGAAGGGGCACATGTCCTCTCCTGGATCCCCCAAAAAATTGTTCAGACTGTCACTCTTTCTATTCATGATTCCGTCAAAATCCATTTCCTTAACCTACCTGATGGTCTCTGGTCCTGCCATTTTCACTTGCCCACAGTTGGCCCATTGTCCGGAATGATACCACTGTTTATACCATCGGGACTTTCTCATCCTGCTTCAGTGAACAGAGATTTGGCTGGGTGCCAAGTTCTCCAATCTTGCTGCAGCGGGAGCATGGTGAGCAAGATCACGGCCAAGGTCTCTCCATGCCTGTGTGTGGCAGCCAGATAGTCTGTGGGGTGTAAATGAGATCGGTGGTCCATTCTAAAGTTTGATTCATCCTGAACTCATTGGACTGGATTTTTCTTCCAATGTTGAGGAGCAAGAATTCTCCCCACTGCTCCAATCCAACCAAGATTCCAGCTCAATTGCCTACATTAAAGCTCATAACGCACATGTGGTAGACACCCAACAGATGTGTCCCGACTTCTATAAAAGGATTAGGCTATTGAGATAGATGATCAGCTATGATCGTAATGAATGCAAAGCAGGCTTCAAAGGCCAAATGGCCTCCTCCTGTTCCTGTCTTCTATGTTTCTATGAACACCGTCAATAGTTATTTGAAATGCAGGAAATTCTTATAACTGTTTTCAAAGATATTTAAAGGATTGTAGATTTCAATCTTAGTAATCTTAACAAAACAGTTTGAATGTGCATCAGCTCCATCCGCGATAAGATAAAAACTGTTCTCCAAAAGAATAACTGAGCATTAGATAACAAAATAACAAAAACAAAAGCATTTGACTTTTATGGATTTCATGCACAAAAGGATTCTGATTATAAATATGTATTTGTATTGAAACACTTAGTTATTTGTTCATCCTCTGTAAAATAAATTTGTCTAATAATTTAATTCTAAAACAAGTCTGAAATATGATGTTCCTACTGCTTATCAAAGCTTAGCCGTGACCTGTGGGACTGGAGGATATAGTGAACACAGGTAGCAAAATTGATATTTGATTTTAAAAGTTCCATTTTTTCAAGATTTACATGGTATGTACAGCACTAAAGCAAGCCATTCGGTCTAACCCATTCATACCAGCATTTATGTTCCAATCAATCTTCATCTCATTCTTCCATATCTAACTCAGTGTATCCTTCTCTTCCCTTCTCCCTCACGTGATTAGCTTTCCATAAAATATACCCATGCCATTTGCCTCAATGTCTCCCTGTAGTAGTAAATTCCACACCTTCACCTTCTCTGGGTAAATATACTTCTTCCGAAATCTATATTTGACTTCTTGGTAACTGTCATATATTTGATAGCTTCTAGTTTTCTTTTCCCCACAAATAGAAATACCCAATCTTTGTCTACGCTGACCAAACCTTTCAGCATTTTAGAAACCTCCAGTCATCTCACAATTTTCATTTTTCAAGAGACCCAGCGTGCATTTTTGGTATTTTTCTGGTAAATCTTTTTTTGACACCCTTCTCAGTACCTAAATGCTCTTTTGCGATTACCAGAACAGTAAACAGTACTCCAACTGTGATCTTACCAAGCTTTGATAGTTTAGCCTAACCTAACCCCTCTGCTTCTCTAGAAATGAAACCTCCTGTTTGGTTTATATTTTTATGCTTCAGTAACCCACATTGCAATGTTAAGCAATTTTTACTCTGGATCCACTGTTGCTCCTCTATCCCATTGAGACTCTTATTTCACAAGTAACATATGACCTTCTTATTTTTCTTTCTAAAATGTAATACCTTTCACACACAGTAGGTTGACTTTCATTTGTCAATTATATGTCCATTCTGTAGGTTCATTAATATCTGTAATTAGTTTCAGTTCTCTTCAGTGCTGAGTTTTCCTCTTCCTTATACAATTTGGTACAAGAGGAGAAAGATCTGCCTAGGCCTAGAATTGTGGTGGAGGTGGATTCAATTCTGGCATTCAGTAGGACATTACTTGGAGAGAAACAATGTATATTGTTTATTGTATATTAAATAGGAGAATGGCATTAACTCAGAATACACTTTTGGAAAGTTAGTGAGAACAACCTCCTTCCACATCAGAGCAACTCTGAGTCTGTGGGAAGAGGCGGGGCTCCTGACTCAGGGGGCGAGCCTCCGACTGGGGGAGAGGCGGGCCACGGATCTAGAAGGCGGGGTCATTGATTCCAGAGGCGGGGCCCACTGACACATGGGGCGGGGCTCCTGACTCGGGGGCGAGCCTCCGACTGGGGGGAGGGGAACAACGGATCTAGAAGGCGGGGTCATTGATTCCAGAGGCGGGGCCCACTGACACATGGGGCGGGGCTCCTGACTCAGGGGGCGAGCCTCCGGCTGGGGGAGAGGCGGGCCACGGATCTAGAAGGCGGGGTCATTGATTCCAGAGGCGGGGCCCACTGACACATGGGGCGGGGCTCCTGACTCGGGGGCGAGCCTCCGACTGGGGGGAGGGGAACAACGGATCTAGAAGGCGGGGTCATTGATTCCTGAGGGCGGGGCTACTGACCAGGAAAGCACGGTTCCAGAGACGGGGCTCGCTGACACATGGGGCGGGGCTCCTGTCTCAGGGGGCGGTGCCACACTGTGGCGGTGGCGAGGGAGGAAGGAGACAAACTTGAGGGGCGGATCATCGGTTCCTGAGGGCGGGGATACTGGCCGGGGAAGGCACGGGTGCAGAGGGGCGGGCCCACTGATTCAGGGGGCGGGGCCTCTAACTGAGGGGGCGGGATTACTGATTCAGGTGTGGGGCCAGACGAACGGTGAGGGGGTTGGGTGCGTTCACTCACTGGGCAGTGGAGATGGGTGGGAATGGGGGAGACTGTAACCATCACTGGACAATGGAGTGGACGGGGGAGAAGATCGTAACCGTCACTGGCACTGGGGTGGGCGGGGGGAGGTGGGAGAGGATCCTAACCGTCTCTGGGTAGTGGGGTGGGCGGTTACCTGATGGGGGGAAGGGGAGAGGATCCTCACCGTCATTGACACTGGGGTGGGCGGGGGAAGGGGAGAGGATCCGCTCGCTCCATATAAGGACTCCCGGGCGATGACGTTAAACCGGAAGTTGGTGGGCCGGAGGCGGAAGTGGTTACTTGGCGCAGGTGCAGTGAGTGCGGGGTCGGGCTTCCTTGACGGTTGTGGCTGTGTGAATTTAGAGTGAGTGACCGGTCCAGCGCCCTCAAATACTCAGAGCCGCAATCCGCTTTCTGGTGAGGGCGCACTATAGCGGCCTCTTAAACCAATCTCCTCCTCACCGCCTGTGCGCCTAATGGGGTAGCTGTGCCGGGGGCTGCGGCCTGGCTGGCTGGGCCGGTAACCTTGGCGTGGCCGCCCAGGGTCAGAGCTTCCGAAAGGGAAGTGGCGAAGCCGAAGCCGCGGCCTGTCCTCACTCGCCACTCCCTGGCTAAAGGTGGGATCTCCTTATCCTGGAGAAGATGCAGGCAGCCCGGGGGAAGCTTGGAATGGGTGAGGGTCCCCCAGGAAAAGTGAGGAGTGTCCAATGGAAATAATCATTTGGGTAATCATAAGGACGAAGGACCGAATGGTCTGATTGTGTAAATGTGAACGTGGGGCTCAGGTGAAAAAAGATAATTTAAAGAAATGAAAAAGCGAATTAAGGTAGCAATTGAATGTACTTGAAGCAATATGGGAAAGGCATATGTTGATTTTTATTTTTAAAAAAATGACATGGAAAGTTGGGCTGAAGGACCTGTTTCCATGCAGTAAACATTTTTCAAATGGGAGAAAAGCATCAGAAACTTCATTTGTTGAAGGGCAGGCTAGGTTATGTAGCCCAATATTCTATCTTTACCCAAGTGTGTGGAGTATAAGGAGCAAATTTTGAGGGTATGACAATGTTAATTAAGAAATAGCTGTAAGTGTAAGCTGGGAACCAAATGTGCAGGTTCTTCAGGAAAATAATGAAGTGGCAAAGGGACAGGCACAGGAAGGTTGTGTATGATGGTCTGATTTTAGATGTTTATAGTTGTATGTTTCTCAGTTAAACCATCACAATTATGTTTTCATTTGAAGCTTAATGACAATGTATTATGTATGTTGCAAATAACTATCCATTTTTACCCCCCAGATAAGCCATGTCTTCTGCTGTGATTGCCAAGCCTTTGATGAGAGGCCTGTTGGCCAAACGTTTGCGATTTCACTTGGCTATGGCATTTACTTTATCTTTTGCGATGGCTGCTTCTGTCAAGGTAATCTTGCTACTTGTGTATTTTGGCATAAATCTACTTATTTTCTTTTGTTCTCCCTCCTGTAACCCCCTGTCTCTCCACCTGATATTGACTGCAATAATAAAGTGGGACACTTCCTTTGTGTGAAGGAACGTTATAATTACTCTCATGTATGGACTGAGAACACAACATTTTGTTAAAAGCAAATCATGTTTGGCTAACCTGATCAAGTTCTCTGAAGTAGGCAGTTCTTGACTGTGGTTGATATGTATGTGGACTTTAGAAGGTGTTTGACAAAGTGCTGCATAAACTTGTTGGCAAAATAAAAGCTCAGGATTAAAGTGACATGGCAGAATATCTTAACCAATTCTGTATACAAAACACAAAAGTGGCTGATAGTTGTTTTTCAGATTGGTGTGAAAAACAGCTTCACTGTGGTTGGTATTAGGGCCTGAAATATACATCAATGAGGATAATATCACAATTCAGATGTTATGAAATATGAAAATGTAGTAAAGAAAGATATAAATTTGTTTCTAAGACTAGAGACATAGCAGATGGAATTTAAAAAAAATGCAAGAACTGAGACTTGGAGGTTATGGGCACTAATCGGACTATGGCAGGTGAAGTTTAGAAAGCTGTAAATAATTATTGTCCTTACTTAAAGTAAGGGAATTAATGCAAAATGTCTTAAGGCCCCATATGGCATGAGTTCATTTCTAGGTAGCTCTCTTGGAATGATGTCTAGGTCTTAGAAGGTTCAGAAGAGATATACCAGAAGGTATTAAGAATGACAGAGTTCAGTTCCAAGGAGATGCTGTGAAAGTTGGGGCTGCTTGTAGCCCAGAGGAGGTTGAGGAGATCTAATACATGTATTCCAAATCCATGAGGATTTTGTCAAGAGTAAATAGGGGGAGTTTTTTTAATGATTGTAAGGTTAATAACAAAAAATATAGATTTTTGGTTGGAAAAGACCCAGAGCTAACTTGAGGCAACATATTTTTGATTGAGTTTACCCAGTGAAAGCAGATTCAATGGTGACATGAAAATTACTTGTATTTTAAGTGGAGTAGAGTTAATTGGATAGCTGAATGAAAGAGCTGGTATAGGCCACTTTCTGCGCAGTCATGCTATGTATCGTAAATTTGTGATGGTAGTTTGCTGTATATTGGACTTTGTATATTCTTATGTATCTCAGTTCAATTAAAATTTGTAAGTTGCAGTGAGAACATTAAAAGCTCAGATTATTGATTTCTCACCCATATCTGTTCCTGATACTCGTCATTCTTGCCCTAACTGAGACATGTATAATGTGCAATAACTGAAGATAGTATTTGTTAATGATGCTTCGTAGTTGATCAGGAGCAATAAGCTGATTCTAATGTTTAATGACATCACTGCTTCTCTGATTCTGGCATCATGCAAATCCTGATTTGTCATTCTGTCCTTGGCAACAAAACGTCTGGTTGCCAAGGGCTTAAGTGCTGGAATTTCCTCTGTCTCAAAAGAAAACATTCATTGATACCTTTGACCAATCATCTACTCTAATGTCTCCTGTGGCTTGATGTCAGATATTGCTTGATACTGCTTTTGTGAAAGGTGCATTGTTTTTAATTCATTTTTTAAGACATGGGTGTCGCTACTGGCCAGTATTTATTGTCCATCCCTAGTTGTCCTTGCTCAGAGGGTAGTTGAGGTTCAACCATACTGTGTGGCTCTAATAATGTGTAGACATACAACATAGAACACTACAGCACTACAGCACAAACACTACAGCACTACAGCCCTTTGGCCCACAAGTTGCACCGATCATATCCATACCTACCAGACCTATCTATAACCCTGAATCCCATTAAATTCCATGTACTCATCCAGCAGTCTCTTAAAAGACCCCAATGAGTTCACCTCTACCACCACTGACGGCAGCTGATTCCACTCACTCACCACCCTCTGAGTGGAAAAACTTACCCCTGACATCTCTTTATCTGCTCCCTTGCATCTTAAATCTGTGTCCCCTCATAGCGACCATTTCAGCCCTGGTATATAGCCTTCAAGAATCCACCCTATCTATACCTGTCAACATGTTATAAACATCTATCAGGTCACCTTTCAATCATTATCTCTCCAGGGAGAAGAGACCTAGCTCCCTCAACCTGTCTTCATAAGGCATGTCTCCCAATCCAGGCAACATCCTTGTAAATCTCTTGAGTTTAAATTTACTGAGGTAGTCTGCTCCAATATTCAAACAGATCAAGATTGGTCATGTACCTCCATGTTATCACAGCTTGGTATGGCTTCTGCTCAGCCCAAGATTGCAAGGAACTACAAAATGTTGTGAACGTAGCCCAATCCGTCATGCAAATCAGCCTCCCAACCATTAATGCTGTCCACACTTCCCATTGCCTTGGCAAAGCAGTTAGCATAATTAAGGACCCAATGCACCGGGGACATTCTCTCCCACCACCTTCTGTCCAGGAAAAAGATACAAAAGTCTGAGGTCGTGTACCAACCAATTCAAGAACAGCTTCTTCCCTGCTGCCATCAAAATGTTTGAATGGATCTACCTTGCATTAAGTTGATCTTTCTCTACACCCTAACTGATTGCAATAATACATAAGAACATAGCCTACTGCTGCTCCTATTTCTATCTAGCTCTTTGAGCCTGCCATGCCGTTCAACAAGATCATGGCTGATCTGAAGTGGATCAGTTCCACTTTCCTGCTTCCTCCCCATAATGCTTAATTCCCTTGTCTATCAGAAACTTTTATACCTGTGACTTAAATATATTCAGTGAGGTAGCCTCCACCACTTCAATGGGCAGAGAATTAGAGACTCATCATGCTTTGAGTGAAGAAGCTCTTCCTCAACCTCTTATTTTGAGGCTGTGTCCACTAGTTCTGCTATCCTTTCTAAGTGGGAAGAATCTCTCTACCTCTACCCTATCTAGCCCCTTCATTATTTTGTCTGTATAAGATTTCCTCCCTCAGCCTTATAAACGCCAATGAATGCAGACTTGGTCTATTCATCTCTCCTCATAAGTTAACCTTCTCATCTTTGGTATCAGCCTAGTGAACCTTCTCTGTATTCCCAAGGCCAATATATCCTTTCGCAAATAGTGATCAAAACTGGACACAGTACTCCAGTTGCAGCCTGACCAGTACCCTGTATGGTTGCAGCAAGACCTCCCTGCTTTTATATTCTATCCCCTCGCTATAAAGGCCAACATTCCATTAAACACTTGTTTCCTTCTCTATGAACGGTATGCTTTGTCTGTATAGTGTGCAAAAAAACAATAAACAATACTTTTTACTGTATTCCAATTAATGTGACAATAAATCAAATCATTGAAATTCTTACAGGGCATGATGCTGTTAGCAGATACAAGGCTTATCAGGATGTTGCCTAGTCTGGAGGTATTAGGTATGAAGCTGAATAAACTCAGTTTACTCTCACTCGAATGACAGAGTTTGAGGAGTGACCTGGTAAAGGTCAACAACATTGAGTGACATGGACAGAGTGGATAGTGAGATGCACTTTCCTAGGTAGAAAAGTGAAGTACTAGGGGACATAGGTTTAAGATGTGTGGGGAAAAGTTTTGAGATGTGTGAGACAAGTTTTTAGAGTAGTAAATGTTTGGAACATGTTGCCTGAGGAGATTGTGGGAATAGGTACAATAGTGGCATTTAAGGGGCATCTGCACAAATAAATGAGTAGGATGGGAATGGAACGATACAGACTCCAAGTGCGTATGGTTTTAATTAGGCAGGCAACATGATCGGTGCAGGTTAGAGGGTGGAAGGGCCAGTTCCCATACTGTACTGTTCTTTGTGTCTGCCTCATTTGCTGTCCCTGATCACTGACTGAATTAGAGGTGTAGGCTAGATTTGATAAGGACAGCAGATTTCCTTCCCTAAAAGACATTAGTGAACCAGATGGGATTTTCTGACAATTGACAATGGTTTCATGGTTATCACGTTCCTAATTCCAGAATTTTATTTTGTTGAATTCAAATTCCACCATCTGCTGTGGCAGGATATGAACCGAGGTCCCCAGAACATTAACTGAGTTTTTGGATTGATAGTCTAGTGATAATACCACTAGGCCATCACCTTCCTTTTGTAGTCAGTTGTTTGGTTTGATGTCTGTTATTCCCAGTGAATATGACTTTGTTAAAAATAATTCTTAAATTTAAATGTCCTGGGTACAGTTAATTATTCTCTAAACAGCTACTCCAAATTTGACATCCTGATACTGCAGATGTTTTTACTCAATTCACTGGCAACATACATGATTTGCTGCTCTTGTATTTTTGTGGTGGGGGGGTGTCCCAGTTGGCCCAAATCTTGATTCAAATACTTTCTAAATGGTTATAAATGAGCTGGAGCTGTGGGCTCCTTTTGTGCAGATTTACATATACTGAAGTATAATTTTTTTTAACTGTTGCAGTTTTTAATGGGTGATTCCAGGAAGAAAGCATATGCTGATTTCTATAAGAAATATGATGCCATGAAGTCATTTGAAGACATGAGGGCTGCTGGTGTATTTGAAAGTGTGAAACCCAAATAAATATTCTTGCAAAGGTAATTCTTTCAGTTGTGTTAAATGCAACAATAAAGTTGATGTGTCTCAACAGCTCAATTTCAATGTTGCTATTTAAATACATTTACTCTAACTTATCATTGAGGAGTTTATTGATGGAATAGATGCAATTAATATGTACCCCTGCACTGCGCACTCTCAGGTTGATGTCACAGGAAGGGCAGGATCTGAAACTTGGTCTTTTGGCTTATGATTAGAACATTTTAGAAGTATCATAGTTTAAAAGTCAACTTAAATATTGTTATTCCTGCTAATACCATTCCCCATTAATTAAATATTTCTGAAAATGGGAGATGGAAGTGAAGCAATATCCACCCAGAGTGTCTGGATCCTGGGCAAACGAGTAAGATGGGTTGGAGGATTCTGAAATTAACATTACACAGTAAGTTAGAATGGCTGAATTCAATCAAATCCAGTATGAAAAGAGAAATATATATTTGCAAAGAAATATCAACTCGGATATGAGACTCCACACTTTTACTAGTAACATCAAATGATTGGCAATTAGCATATGCTGTTAAGTTTCTTGGCAAATTTCAACTATACAAGAACCTTGGGCTACTCAGATTCAATGTGAAATGCTAATTTTGCAAAGCTAGTTCTGCAGATCTAACAGCAGCTTTTTGATTTTTCAACTTAATCATGCATTTGCCCTTGTCTTTGGTTGCATTTCTTTTGAAGTGAGTTAAATGTGTCCATAACAGAAGCCATGGTATCATTGTGCCAACTAAGACCAAGATTTTTCAACTGTTGTCCCTCAGTCTTCCTTATTTGGAGATGGTCCAAATTAACCACCTTATTGGCTAAAGAATGCTAATCACTTTGTCATCTCACCTTTGTAATTAGCCATATAAAGTATTCATCCATTTTCCTCTTAGGACCCTTCATTTACATTACAAACATTTGGTACATTTCCTCTAATTACAGAACAATCACAGACAAAACTACATTCTTTTGCCAACATATTTTAACCCAAACCCCACACTAAAGATCAGCTAAGAACTCTTCCTATCATATCAGAAAATTAAGGTTTTCTTTTAACATATCCTGCCCTAAAAATATAGTTCATCCTTTAATTTAATATATAGGTTTGCTTAAACATAGTGTCATCAAAGTTCAGATACTGCCTTTAGCCATTCCTTTTTTTAAAAAAAAAACACCTAATTGTATTAGGGACAATTGAGATAGCATGTGGCTGCTCCACTCAGGATTCTCAATTCTGATTCTCAGAACTGCCTTCCTATGAAGAATTCCAACTAGCAGACATTCAAACTGAACATTTTAAAAAGTGGCAAAGGAACAAATTCCATAGATATTAGACCCTTAAAATTATCAATCTTACAGTAATATCAAATGTAAAAATGTTTGAGCTTGGTTCAGCCACTACTGCATTTGGCAAGAATGTTAAAATGTGATTAATGGTATAATATTGATTCTGCATGCAGCAGCTTCCACTTTGAAAACTTGATGTTGATCATCCTTTCTGAATTGTACTAATGTCAATTTTTAAAACAGGAAACTCGGAACGAGTAACAGGACTGCTTCTCTAATATACACTGGGAAATGAAGACAAAAGGATATACTTCTGTACCTGATGTTTAAATAAAACATTTTTCTGACCATTAATCTGTACATGTGGTTTTTAACAGCTAAGTACAGAACATTTTTCCATTTTTAAAAAAGTCATGAAATTTGCTGAAACCCAGGCTGATTTTATTGGAGCAGGCAAGGCTCACAGGATAACATTCTCTATTGGCCTTGGGCAGGCCTGTAAAATTCCCACCTCAAATCTTGCTCTTAAAAAATAAACCATGAAATAGTGGAATTCTGAATTTTCCATGTGCAGAGTTATTGGTTAAATGGAGAGAGTTGTGATAAGAAAACAGTTAAAAAGAATATTATTTTAATGTTCTATTTATTAAGAACCTGAGCAGCAGTTTGCAATGTTTAAAATTAGAATGTAGAAATAGCTTGCACATCTAAAATTGCACTTGTGTACGCTTGCTGTATAGTGATTGCAATTGTTGCAAGTCAAATCATAGAACATAGAACATAGATTAAATCATTTTATTAAATTAAATCATTTAAATTAAATTAAATTAAATCATTTCATTTTAAAACACTTAGAGGTAAATTTTATCTAGTGTCTGCCTAGTGTCTGTTGGAAGCACCAGTGAGGTACTTATTAGTTGTATGTTAACGAGACCTCCATCTCAAAATAGATGGGGACTCCTGTCTGAGCAATTGGGTAGATATCAAATGGTTTAAATCTATCCTCAGATGAGAAATGAATGAGACATTCAGCTTAAATAGCATAATCAAGGACCCATTCTGGATGTACTCTCTTCACCATCTGTTGGAGGAAAAAGATACAAAACTGTCCCAACTGACTCAAGCAGCTTCTTCCCTGTTGCCATCAGACTTTTGAATAGATCTATATATTGATCTTTCTGTACCATAACTGTGACTAACACTACATTATGCACTCTCCTATGTACTCTAGCAATGGTATGCTTTGTATAGTGTACAAACAATACTTGCATACAAATGTGACAATAAATCAGATGATATTTGGAAATACTTAGGTAGCATCTTTAGAAAGAGAAACTTAGTTATTATAGGTGGTTTAATGTATTGTCAGAACACTTCCAGTTTTGACAAAAGGTCATTGATCTGAAACATTTGACTGTTTATCTCTATAGATGCTGCCTGAACTGCACATTTCTTGCATCTGAGGTATCTTCAGAACACAAGTAGGAATAGGAGTTTAAGCTCCTCCAGCCACCTGTCATTTAATATGATCATGACTAATCTGCTTCATTTTCCTGCCTAATCCCCCAATGTCTTGATTCTCTGTGAGAACAAAATCTCTCACTTTTGAATATACCTAACCATGGAGCACTCTTAACTCTATAGTGTACAGAATTCCAAAGACTCAACCCATTGAACGAAGAAGCTTCTCATCCCAATCTTTCCAAAAGATTGACCCCTTATTCCAAGGCTGTACTCACTTGCTAGATTTTCCAACTAGGGGAACTATCATTATTTTTTTGACTGCAGAAGGGAGCCCCTTCTGAATCTTGTTTCATAGGCTCAACTTGCTCAGCTGAAGTAACTGGCAAAATAACCTTTCCCCAAAAGACAACCTGTTTCTTACATTAGTCTTGTAAGTCTCTGAATTGCTATACACAATATTCCAGATGTGATCTCACCAGTGCCTTGTGCAACTGAAGCCTAATCTCATTAATTTGTAATCAATTTCCTTCACAAACAATGACATTTAGCTTTCCTCACTTCTTGCTGTACTGAAAACTAGTCTTTTGTGATTTATGTACTAGGATATCCAAATATCTCAGCAGCTCAGAGCACTGCAATATCTCACCATTCATGTGTTTTTAACCTTCCTGACAAAAGACATTTCTGTACTTATCCAATTCATCTGTCTCTTTGCAACCTTATCATAATTTACTGATGACACAAATAAGTAGCATAGTAAACTTAGCAACCATACTTTCAGTCCCTTCATTCTAGTCATTTATAGAAATTGTAAAAGTTGAGGCTCTAGCAATGCTCCATGTGCCCATCAGAAGACCACTTTATTCTAATGCTGATTCCTGTTAGCTAGCTAATCTATACATGCCAATGTTAACCCTAAACTAGGAGCTTTTATTTTCTGCAATAATCTTTGACATAGCACCTTATCACATGCTTTCTGGAAAATAAAGTACAGTACATCCACCAGTTCCTCTTTATCCACAATACATGTGACTCATTCAAAGAACTCCAAAAAAGTTGGTTAATTTCACAAAACCATGCTGATTCTGCCAGACTGTCTTGATTTTTTTTTTTCCCCAAGTGCCCTGCTATAAGATCTTGAATAATGGCTTCTAACATTTCCCCAATGCCAGATGTTAGATTAACTGGCCTATGGTTTCTTCTTAGAACATAGAACATTACAGCACAGAACAGGCCCTTCGGCCTTTGATGTTGTGCCGACCAAAATAAAAAGCAATGCCCCTCCAAACTAAACCATTCCCTTCTCTTCCATATACTTATCAATTAAAATACTTATTATACTTAATATACTTATCAATTTCCTTAGCTTCCTCAGGAAGCTAAGGAAATTTGGAAAGTCTGCTACAAGTCCCACCAACTTTTACAGATGCATCACAAAGCATTCTTTCTGGTTGTATCACAGCTTGGTATAGTTTCTGTTCTGTCCCAATACCATAAACAATAAACAGTTGTGAACTTAGCCCCATCCATCACACAAACCAGGCTCCTATCCATTGACATGCTACACTTTCCACTGCCTCAGAAAAGCAAACAGCATAATCAAGGACCCCACCCTGACCATCCTTTCTTCTATTGGGAAGATACAAAAGTCTGAAGTCCCATACCAACCAATTCAATAATGGCTTCTTCCCTGCTGCCTTATATTAAGTTGCTCTTTCTCTACACCCTAGCTATGACTGCAACACTACGTTCTGTATTCACCTTTTCTTTTTCTATGAATGACATGTTTTATCTGTATAGCATGTAAAATACCTTTCACTAAATACTAAAACATCTGACAATTAAATCCAATCCAAAAAAAAACAATCCTTGTGTCTCCCTCCATTTTTAAATATTTGCTGTCTTTCAATCTAACGGAACCTTACCCTAATGTAGGGAACTTTGGAAAATTAAAACTAATGCAGCAACTATCTTGCTAGCCACATCTTTCAGGACCTTTAGCATCAGGCGCACCCAGAACTAGAGGATTTGTCAGTTTGTACCTGACATTTGTGAGGAACAGACCATGTCACAAAAAAAAAATCACCTCTCAAAAAACTTGCTCAGTTCAACTTCTCTAATAATAGCAATTTTCCCAAGTCCCTCCCTTCCATTACAGCTATTTCTGGGATGTTACTCATGTCCTTTATGAAGACCAATACAAAATACCTGTTTGAATTAATCTGCCATAACCTTACTTTTCATTATTTATTTGACACACAAAAGGGCCAATGCTCACTTTGATATCTCTCATTTAAATGTCTACAGAAAGTCTCACTATTCAAATTTATAGCACTAGTGAGCTTTCTCTAGAACTCCCCTCCTGATCAGTCTGTCATTCTTTGCTTTTTTTTCATATTCTTTCCAAACAAAAGATCACTGGAACTTGAACAAATTTCAAAACAAAGATGGATAGATTAACTGTTAGATAAGATGATGTCTTCATTTGGAGGGTGGTGAACCTGTGGAATTCTCTACCACAGAAAACTGTGTGAGGCCAAATCCCCAAATGTATTTATGAAAAAATAGATTTCTAGACACTAAAGGTATCAAGGGCTAACAGGAGAATGCAGACATTGGGCCTCGAAATATAGGATCAGCCATGATCACATTTATGGGCAGAGCAGACGCAAAGGGCTGAATAGACTAGTCCTGCTATTTTCTATAGTATAGGCAGAATTTTCCCAAAATTGCACAATGCTAAATCAGGTGACAAAAGCTGAGTGAAAATCGTCAGCTTCCTATTTTTTTTCTTGTGATTTAATGGTGCCTAACGAAGTTTGAGTTTTGGCAAGGATCAAACAGACAGCTGGAGGGGCTGAGCCTAAATATGCCAGCAAAACTGGGATGCTGAGATTGTGGAGCCCTTTAAAAAGTGCCCCAATCTCAAAGATAAATATAAGAACCTCCACCCACGGACATCAGGATCCCACTGTGGGTAAAGGAAACATTCCCCAACCACCATACGAAGAAGGGACCCTACCACGCTCATATCTTCATGTCCTGGATAAGGGAACATAACCCCAATCCTTACATAAAACGGAACCCCCCCAATGGATCGGGAAACATATCCAATCCCCTGCCAGATTGGGAGAGGGAGCTGGTGAAGAAAATTATAGCCGAATGCGACAGCATCAAACCCAATATTCAGATTATAATTTATTAAAATGTATGCAAGTCTGGTTCATGTCAAATAAGGATTTTGTCACTGGCAGGAGAGGGATAGAGGGAAAGAGAATGATCTCAGGCTGACTGAATCCTACAAAAGGTGTAAATAGCTCAGGAATGCAATAGAGCTGAGACTTTGTATCACGGCGTTAGATTGTGAACCGAGTACTTTATTTAGTTGATTGAAAATTAATTCTGAAAAACAATACCATTGAGGGAGAGTGTTCATACACATGTGCCTTTTTGGTATTAATCGTACCCCAAGACTTTGGAACGGTATCCAGCTGCCAGTGAACGTGTCTCAAGAACCATCTCGATTGAATGGGAATGTGAGAGATCCTACAAACTAGACGCTGAATTAGAAACATTCAGTTTGCACAGGGTGTACATCTGCACAGGGACTGATGGGAGTTGTGTATCAAACAATTTGAAGTGAAATTTAATGACAGTCGTTACTTGAAGTAAAAAGCTAATGTGAAATCTTGTTGGCACAGCAATTTCTTCATTTTACGGGGGGGGGGGGGGGGTCATGATTTGCTTACTTTGGGAGTTTTAATAAAATCTTGAAGAACTGTATGGAGTTGACTGTCCTCATTTCTCCCCCTTGCAATAATGAATTGCTATCATTCACAACTTTTGTGAATGATAGCAATTTAACAACTGGCATGTTTAATTGCAAGCTTTGTGCTGAAAATGCTAAAACCAGGATGGAAAGTTAGCGCAATAAAGAAAAACACCAAGCAAAGATTTTCTCAACTTTTATTTATATAAAACAAACTATCATTGCCCATAAAACAAAGCTAAATGCATACTCCAGCATAATAATGAATTAATACACCAGTAAGTGGTTTTGACAGCAAACTTGCAACGGTATTCTCTGTAACAATGAAAAGTGGAATTCAGTTAATCAGCATTCAATTAAGAAACTTGGTCCAGAAATCTATGTCTAAATCAGGACAATTCACTCAGACAAATGAAATGGATAAAAAGATTATTCCAAAACTAATGTGTGGCTCTTCATTTTGGAGTCAATGCCAGGTATATCATTTATTTGATGTCATACAATTAATGCCTCGTGAGAATGAATATTCCTGCTCCATTCTAAATTAAATTAATTTGCCCAAATATATCATAGATACTGGAGCCTTCTGTCTTGAATTCAAGGTAATTTGTAGGCTAGCTATATTGCAGCAGAAATGAAACATAGGTTTTTTTTGGTCAGAGATTAAAATGAAAGATATGAAGATCAATTTATTGAAAAAGGCTTGAAGTAGAGAGCAGAGAAGCATGATTGTCATTCAGTAATCATTTTTTGGCCTATATTCAGTTATTCCTCTTTGCACAATCACTAGAGCAACATTAAAAAAGTAATTCCATACATTACAATGAAAGTTATCCCACTGAGAGGCACATTATAATTCAAATAGTAGTTTTATCTTTTGACTGCTCAATGCAGTAATTGTTTGACACTAACAGTTTTAATAAGTTTATATAAAATTCATAAATTAAAGCTGGTTTCATTTAATAATGTAATGATTAATAACGTAATGCTTGTTGAGCATCGAAATAAAACTAAGCTTCCACATTGACCAATATGCTCACCACATGTTACATTATACATGGCATGGAACAAGCACTTACAGATTAATCACATCCTGCTTTTATTTCCTTATTATAAACACACCTTTTTCTGGAAGTTTTAAAGATTGAAACTTCTACAATCTGCATATTTACTTCTTGTGCAGTCCAGTAGCTAGAAAACTAACGTGGGCTCTGCAGCACAGCGGGATACACTCTGTTAGAAGAGTTGTTATGACATTTGGAACAAAGTACAATTTATCTTCAAGATTCTATTTTCTTTCCAAACTTCCTCAGTTCCTTTGCTTATTTGACTCTCCTAAAGCTCTGATCAATGCTAGAGATACTCTCAGGAGTCCTGTTGTCTCACCAATTAACTTTTTTTTAAGTGCAAGACAAAGCTGCAAGCATCAGTTAGATATTGGATTAACGTGGTATTCCCCACTCCTGCTTTCACTCAACAGGTTCAGTGGGCAGCAATCAGGAGTAAGATTCCTTGTTGAGTTCCCCCTCTAGATCAGGAATGCAGATTCTAACAGTGGCATCTCTACTGCAGACTGTTGTTTGAGGTGGATAATTAAGCACACCTGGAAACAAAGGATGCCATTCACTGGTCCCAATATTCCCCCATATAACATGTTTATCCAATAAACCAAAGAAACCCAACGTCTATGTTTCTACAAACTTACACTGGTTAATTTTGCTGGGAATTGATAAGATCACAAATTGTGCATTAAGCTGAATACACTACTGCAGAAGTCAGTGGTTTGTGGTAATAGCTGGTTTATCTGAACTGTTACTAATTTAAAAACTAGGCGCAAAGAGCTTTAACAGTGTACATTAATCTGACAAAGAAACATATTTAACATCGTTTGAAGGAAGTGCTTTCATTCAATAGCTGCTAACTGCATTGGCTTAGCTGGTCCTATCACTATCATACAGATGCAGATGTGAAACCTACTTTTGTTTTGCACTGTACAGCCCTGTAGATACCAACGCTGACTGCACTGCGATATTTAGTTTACAGAGGCTTCTCAAATGTGTACAGCACTGACATTAAATGCTGCTTGTAGATCCCAAATAATGCTCCATCTTTGACATCCGATGTTAACTCCAATGCCGATACAAGGTAAGTGTCTTTGAGTGCTTCTTTAGAGATCCTGTCAGGTTGTCTACAATAACTAAATAAATGATGATTAACTATCAGTATTAACATCTAGCGCTCATTGGGAAGTATTCTATTTACTTCAAAATTGGATGCAAGTACTATGGCTGGATAAAAATGTCTTCAAACCTGTTTCTATTGTTTCTTTGTTTAAACATTAAGGATGGAAGACCTACTGAGTTTAAATTGAAAATATTGGCAGTTTACTCTGATCTATTTTTTATTAGCTATGTCTTTGCTAGCAGTGCACTTCCTATCACAGTTATCACAAGGAATTTTGTAAGCTGCAGCTGCTGAGTCGCTTTGGGTTATATTTTATTAGATGTTAACAACTCGCTTACATTTATTGCAAAGCCATAGTATTTGATTTTAGATTTCATAACTATCAAACACAAAGTTACAAAATAATCAGTTTGGTTTTCATTCTTTGTTCACATACTAAGGAGAGAGATACTGGAATCATCCTTTTAGTAGTAAAATGAATAATGTGAAGATGATCTTGAGGGGACTGTTTGTTTTTCTTAAACAAAAGAAAGCATGCATTTTTCAAAACTTTAAATGTCTCTGGCTCAGGTAATAAAATTGCAATCAATCCAGTTTTTTAGAATCAAAAGCAAACAGCAATGAGGAAAAAAAAAATCTCAATTATACCCTAAGGATTAGTGAGTAGTCTGCAATTTCTACCACAGTGACTTATTTCTTATTTACAAAAACAGCCAAATGCCCAACATAGGGCATAATGCTTCTTGTTAGCTGTTTCACTTTTTAAAATTGGGGTTGAGGGTGGGGAGGAGGGAAGGAAAGATTAGCGGAATAAATGTACAAAAGAAAATACTCTCATAATGGGAACTCTTTTATCCCACAACCTCAAATTTTCATACCTATTTCAAAACTACAGTGGAACTCTTAACATCTAGCAGATTTTCTTGATTAGATAAAGCCTTGTGCAAGATATCTCACAACAGTCAGTTATTACCTTTAATGGCTTTTTTGTCCAGTGCCTTCGGATATTATACCCAGAAGACCAAATTCTGGGATTCTCGATTACCCGCCTATTTTCATGATTGACCAGAACTCATTCCCTTATGGCAGATAACAGAGGTTCCACTGTGACTTTATGCATCAAAGAAACAAAAATGTAAATTTACATGATCATTCAAAAATCATCTAACCCAGATAGTCTCTATATAGAGCACAGGTCAAACTGTGAGTGTGATGGAGGAGGGGAACAAAAAAAATAAAACATTTGCATCATATTTCCAACAGTCTTCACTGATGTTAAAATGTAACATTCACTCAATCATTTGGAATCCTAAAGGGAACTCAGCACTTAAGCACACATTAATCTCTTTTCTTTTCTACCATGCTTTTCTCTTCCACTTCTTCATCTTTGAGTTCCTTTAAATTTTCTTTTACTTCATTATCATCCTTGTGATGTCCGGCATTGCTTTCTTCCTTTTCCTCATCACTGGCTTCTGCATCTCCCTGCTCAATGGCTTCGTTCTGAAGCAGTTCTCCTTCCTCAGGTTCATATTCCCCATCAGCTGTCCAGATTCCGTAACACATGATGCTAATAACACCCAAAGGCAGACCGAACAGAAAGCAACCCAGGAGAGGAGAGGTCTTAAAAACTGACTAGATGAAGCACAAAAAGAACACAAAACAGTTTTAACTCTCCTCCTCACACAATGAAAAGGTAAAACAGTTTAAGCAATGGTACCAAATACCCTTTCTGAAATCAGCACTGAATGAAACTATAGTTAAACAATGTAATATTTTTACACTGCCAAAAACTCTCCTGGACGAAGTCATTTGGACCCTTTGGTTACTCTGATGTGTGTTATGACGTTTTAGGCATCTTCTCTTATCCTTCTTAACTCAGGCTTTGACTGATATTTTAGATCATTTTCATAGACGAGACTCCAAATTTCTATTTTTCTGAGAATAATTTAACTAGCATGGATGTAGGAAATGTTTGGGTATCACACAGAACAACAAGAAGCAGCTTTCTATCAAATTCTACTGTTTCCCAACATCAAGTAGCAGTGAAACATTGTATCATTAGATTTCATTTTAGACCTAAACACTTTAAAAAAAAGATTGACATGAAAAAGCAATAGCATGCACATAATATGCCACTGAACCTCCAAGTCTATGGTGGGGCAACCTGTGGCGCAGAAAACCATATGCATCCCATCTGGGTTTTCAGTACAGTCCAGAAGGCATTTTATTGACTATGCCCAGAGTTCCTAATTTCCATCCATGTAGGTTTTTTTCCCCTATCAGTATGCCTGAAGTGATACAAACATAAAACAAGAGCAAGGGTAATGAGGTGTGTGCTGATTATATAGACAGAGAGAGCTGTGCACTCCCTCTGCTTGCAAAGAGTGGAAATTTCTTTTGTTTTTAACCACTTTAAGTTGATCAGTTTTATTAATATATGATTACGTATGTTCTGTAACTTATGAAATATTCAGCATGTATTGAACA
This sequence comes from Sphyrna mokarran, assembly GCA_024679065.1. Lineage (NCBI taxonomy): Eukaryota > Metazoa > Chordata > Chondrichthyes > Carcharhiniformes > Carcharhinidae > Sphyrna > Sphyrna mokarran. The sequence continues at coordinate 100,205,786 of JAGIQG010000007.1, forward strand.
TATTTAATCATATTCATGAGGTCATGGTTAGTCAACAAGTCTGATTTCAATCTTGCAGCCCACTGAGATGAAGGAGGGCCACTAGCCTAAGTTGCTGATCACTGCACCATGCCATAGCATAGGGTCATTGAGGTTTACAGCATGGAAACAGGCTCTTCGGCCCAACTTGTCCATGCTTCCTTTTTTTTTTAAGAAGACCCCCAAACTAATCCCAATTGCCTGCAATTGGCCCATATGCTTCTCTACCTATCGTACCCATGTAACTACCTAAATGCTTTTTAAAAGATAAAATTGTATCCACCTCTACCACTATTTCTGGCAGTTTGTTCCAGACACTCACCCTTCACCCTCAGTGTGAAAAAATTGCCCCTCTGGACACTTTTGTGTCTCTCTCCTCTCACCTTAAACCTATGCCCTCTAGTTTTAGACTCCTCTACATCTGGGAAAAGATTGACTGTCTACATTGTCCAAGCCCTCATTATTTTATAAACTTCTGTAAGATCGCTCCTTAGCTCCTACACTCCATAGAAAAAAAGTCCCAGTCTATTCAGCCTCTCCTTATAACTCAATCCATCAAGTCCTGATAGCATCCTAGTAAAATTTTTCTGTATTCTTTCTAGTTTAATAATATCCTTTCTATAATAGGGTGACCACAGTATTCCAAGTGTGGCCTTATCAATGTCTTGTATAACTTCAGAAAGGTGTCCCAACTCCTGTATTCAATGCTCTGACCGATGAAGTCAAGCATGTCGAATACCTTCTTCACCACTGTCTACCTGTGACTCCACTTTAAAGGAGCTATGTATCCCTATATCTCTTTGTTCTGTAATTCTCCCCAACGCCCTACCAACTGAGTAAGTCCTGCCCTAACTCAGTCTACCAAAATGCATCACCTTGCATTTTGTCTAAATTAAACTCCATCTGCCAATTGTCAACCTACTGGCCCAAATTAATCAAGATCCCACTGCAACTGGAGGAAACCTTTCTGACTGTCCACCATGCCACCAATCTTGGTGCCATCTGCAAACTTACTAACCATGCCCCTTATATTTTGATCCAAATCATTAATATAAATGACAAATAATAGTGGGTCCAGCACTGATCCCTGAAGCACATTGCTGGTCACAGACCTCCAGTATGAAAAATAATTCTGTACAACCACCCTCTGGCTTCTGTTAAGAAGCCAATCTTGTATCCATTTAAATACCTTACCTTGGATCCTGTGAGATTTAACTTTTTGCAACAACCTACCATACAATATCTTGTCAAAGGCCTTGCTAAAGTCCATGTAGACAACATCAACTGCACTGCCCTCATCTACCTTCTTGGTTACCTCTTCAAAAAGGGATCAATCAAATTTGAGAGGCGTGATTTTCCACTCACAAAGCCATCATGACTGTCTCTAGTCAGTCCTTGCATCTCTAAATGCCTGCAGATCCTGTCTCTCAAAATACCTTCGAACAATTTACTCACCACAGATGTGAGGCTCACTCATTTCCCTGCAACTTTTTTCAACAATGGCTCAACATTTGCCACACTCCAATCTTCAGGCACCTCATCCGTGACTACAATTGATTCAAATATCTCAGCTAGGTGATCCTTCCTAGCTTCCCACAACATCCTAGGATATACCTCATTGGGTCCCGGGGATTTATTTACCTTGACGTGTTTTAAGACTTTCAACAACACCTTCTCTGCAATATGTACACTCCTCAAAATATCACTGTTCATTTTCCCAAGTTCCCTAACATTCATGCTTTTCTCAACAGTAATATTCATTTAAAATCTCACTCATCTCTTGTGGATCTGCACATAGATGATCTTGTTGATCCTTAAGAGGTTTTACTCTCTCCCTTGTTACCCTTTCATCCTTTATGTATTTGTAAAAGCTCTCTGGATTCTCCTTTGCCTTATCTGCCAAAACAATTTTGTGTTCCCTTTTTGCCCTCCTGATTTCTCTCTTAACTATACTCCTACACCCTCTGTACTCTTCAAGACATTCACTGGATCCCAGCTGCCTATACATGTCATGTGCTTCCTTCTTCTTGACAGGGCCTCAATATCCTGAATCATCCAGGGTTCTCGACTTCTGCTAGCCTTACCCTTGACTCTCAGTGTTTACCCTGAACCTGGTTAACACACTTTTGAAACCATGCCACTAACCAGACATCCCTTTTCCTTCCCACAGACTCCCCCAATTAACTGTTGAAAGTTCCTGCCTGAGACCATCAAAATTGGCTTTGCCCCAATTTAGAATATTGACTTTTAGGCCAGATCTATCATTCTCCATAGCTATCTTAAAAGTAACAGAATTATAGTCACTTCTCCCAAAGCGATTCCTCATTAACACTTCTGTCACCTGCCCTTCCTTATTTCCCAAGAGGAGGTCAAGTTTTGCCCCCTCTCTAGTCAGATCATTCACATGCTGAAAAAGAAATTCCTCCTGAATACACCCAACAAATTTCTCTCCTTCCAACCCTCTAACACTATGGCTGTCCTAGTCAATGTTGGGAAATTAAAATCTCCGACTATTACCACCCTATTTTTCTTGGAGCTATCTATAATCTCCTTACACATTTGCTCCTCAATTTCCTGCTGACTATTTGGGAGCCTATAGTACACCTTTCAAAATGATTTCCCCTTTCTTATTTCTCAGTTCTACCCATATAGACTCAGCGGCCAAATGCTCGAATATATATCCTCTCAGTATGACCGTGATGCTTTCTCTAATCGCAAGTGCAACTCCCTCTCCTCTCTTACCTCTTGTTCTATCTTTGCTATAGCATCTGTACCCTGGAACTTTTGGGATAAGAGTGGCAGATTTAAAACAGAGATGAGGAGAAATTACTTTTCTCAATGATCATGAGTCCGTGGAATTCACTACCCAAGACTTGGTGGATGTCGGGACTTTGAGTAAATTTAAGAGGCGGACAGATTTTTAATTAATAAGGGTTTGAAGAGCTATGAACGGGCAGGAAAGCGAAGCTGAGGACGAGATGAGATCAGCCATCATCATATTGAATGGCAGAGCAGGTTCGAGGGGCTGAACTTACCTGATCCTAGTTCTTATGATTCTGATTGTTACGAAAAGGAGATTAAAAATGAGGTCCACAACATCAAAGGAGTCAAGCGTCAGCTCTCTGAGGGTGCAATTGCAGTGAGGCTTTGAAAGAGAGGACAGCAGTGCTTGAAAGGAAGGCACCAATTACAAGGTCAACTAGCATGGACAGCTAGAAAGAATACTTAGTTGGTTGGAGGTTTAGTGGGAATGCGTGGCACGGTGGTTAGCACTGCTACCTCACAGTGCCAGGGACCTGGGTTCAATTCTGGCCTCGGGTCACTGGCCATGTGGAGTTTGCACATTCTCCCAGTGTGGCTTTCCGCCAGTGCTCTGGATTTCTCCCACAGTCCAAAGACGTGCAGGTTAGGTTGACTGGCCATGACCCGAGTGTCAGGGAGATTACTGGGATAACTACGTGGGGTTATGGGACTAGGGCCGGGTGGCATTATGATCAGTGCAGATTTGATGGGCCGAAAAGACTCCTTCTGCACTGTAGAGCTTCCAAGGTTCAAGGAGCAGAAAGATAAGACTAGCTTAGTGAGGGTAGCAAAGAGTGACTTTAGAAAATTGAGAGTTAAGAAGTCTGGAGGATGTTTGGCCTGATATGCAGAATAGATGCCTCAATGTCAGTAACAAAAAAGTCGAGGAGCTGCAGGCACCAGTAAAATACAATGGTGGAAGGGACAAGGAGGTGGGTTTAAGGAGATTGTTGAATGTGAAGAAAAAAGCTGTGTGGTTTTAACAGAAGATAACAGGGACCACGGTGCTAAACATAGTCCAGTAACGTTGGGCAAAACCAGTTATGCTTCAGGGGTTTGATCTTAGTACAGGAGAGTTAAGATATTGTAAAATAGACTTCCTTTTGAATTGTATACTCCAAGGTCAATAATGGGATGAGTTACTTATTTTAACTTAAATAACAAGCTTTTTATATCAATAAAAATATGATTCCTATTAAATCATGGAAAAATTCTTACATATCAAAGTTCTTACTTTATATAATCATTGTGCAAAGGTTTGAATCACAACGTTGCTTTCATTACTCAGACATTTATCTCCAAAGCAAAAATGTAATGGGTGGGGTGAAGATAAATATCCATGGGAAGGAAAGAAATCCTCTAAATTAACAATGCGCTATGTAGTATTTCTTTACATTTAAATTAAAAATTTGTCCAAAATTGTTAATTTTGCATTTTTCTTGTAAGGAAGAGATAGAAAACAGAAGAAATGTGTTAAATGAAAGATTATCCTTCTTGCAGTTATAGAAATACTTTAAAAAATTTTTTAAAATGCCCCAATCATTGTATTGCACATTTTTATACAAACTGACTGTCAATGTATTATTTCTAGGATGCAGAACATCTAGAAAGCACAATCAATAATTATAAATTTGAGTGCAAGTGAAATGAGATTTGCAGATACTCACTAATATGGTGGATTTTCCATCATATAACAATCTTCTAACACGATAATAGAAACTGTCCCCTCCTTGTGCCTGAAAATCAGGTGAAAGAAATTACTGAATTTAGCGTCAAACATTAAAACAAAACTGCAAACAAAAAGCTATCCTAGCACCTAAAAAAGAGAATTAAGTGCAAGACTGTGAATCAGACCTGGGTATTAAAGAGCAAGTTGGAAACAAACTTCCTAAATTTATAGTGTATTTCAGTCCAAATAAAATGGCGAAATGTCTATTAGGAAAATTATACCATTCTTCCTTTTCTGATGCAGTGGTTATATTGATAAACACCTCAATGAACTGACTTGGTTCCAGACCCAGACCCATCATGGAGAAATAAATAAAATTGAAAACATTCCCAATTTTGGGTAGCATGGTGGCACAATGTTTAGCACTGCTGCCTCACAGCACCAGGAACCCGGGTTCAATTCTGGCCTCAGATCACTGTCTGTGTGCAGTTTGCACGTTCACCCCATGCCTGTGAAAATTTCCTCTGGATACTCCAGTTTCCTCTCACAAAGATGTGCGGGTTAGATTGATTGGCCAGGCTAAACCGACCAGAATGTAGCCACGTAAATGTGTGAGATTATAGGAAAAAGGCTTGGGTAGGATTGTGGTCAGTGAGGACTTGATGGACTAAATGCCTCTTTCTGCACTGTAGGAATTTTATGATTCCCTTTCTGAGAAAACACTTACCATTCAAACACTCACTAGATGGGTTTCTTCTGCTGCTCACATAAAAGGTTAATTCCATAAGCAAGCCCAAACTCCCTATATATCAGATCATAAGTTTATGCAAAATACACCCTATAATCTGACTGCCACCATGGTGAGATGGTGAATGTAGGAACTGGAGAGTGGTAGAAATTTGTAGAGGTCAAACATGCCATTGTTTTTTCAAGCAAAGTTGTATTAAAATTAGTTACTATCCTTAAAACTTACTTGCGCTGATCCTGCTATGATGTCATTAATAAACTTAATCAGGTCCTCAATGCTCTCAATTGCTGTTTCTGGGATAAAGTATTGCTGGTTTGAAGTATTCAGTACAACAATGGAAGGAACGATGACTTCACTGAAAGAAAACATACAAAGGGAATTTTCAAAACAAATACTAATGGTTAAAAAAGTGATCTAGTTTATACTTCTTTTCAAGATTTTCATTAAATTTGCTAAACGGAATGGAAGTGATAATGAAAATATGAATGAAATTGAACTTACACTGCCATCTAATGGTGGAAATTAGAACTGTGTCCTTAGCACACACACTGACCAAATTGGTGGAGTTCCATACTAAAATTTTAAGTGTAGATGTGACCCTTTGCACATTTCAAAATTAGTACAATTTAAATAGGACTCCTGTAGAATGTGGGGCTGCGTTTCATGGAGGCGGGGTGTGAGGGGAAGAGGGTGAAAACAGAGAGAGAGGGAGAGAGAAGGGGCATGCACAGCATGCCCTCCTGGAAGAAATGCCAACCCTGAACAGCGGGGGTGGGTTAAATGAGCTCCGGGTCGGATTTCCGTTCCTCAGTGTTCAAGAGGTCCCACCATTCAAAGCTGCTGGCCAATCAGCACTGCTGGGATTGTGAGGAGGTAGAGCAGGAGCGATGACAGCAAAGACAGGCAAATCCTGGGGTTTTTGGGCAGGGAGGGATCAAGGGTGGAGGTACAAATGTCTGGGTTTAGGAGGGAGGTGGATGGGGTGGATCAAAGAGGCGGGTGGCATCTTGTGAGGGTATCACCGACACATATAGGGCATTCCCCAAGTGATGTGATCACACCTCAAGCTCCTTCAAAGAAGCCCTTTCAGAAATAATTTTCACACACAGACTTGCCTGCTACTGCCGAGCAGTTTTATGGCAGTGGAGGCAGATTGAAGCTCTTAACTGGACTGTTAAGGGCCTCGGTAGGGTTAGGGGTGGTTGGCCTGGTAGGTGAATTACCCACCCTCCCATTTTTTGGGAATCAGATTAGAGGTGAGCATCAAGATGTTGGGCTGGTGCCAATCCAGTGACAGTGTCAGTGACCCATGGCTGAAAACATGGTTGGTGGAGGGCTGTAAAATCTAGCCTTTGAAATTACAAATAAAAACTACTGTTTAAAGACTTCTGAAAAACAAAGTGAAAAACTGGATTCTCCCAATAGCTCACTAAATACCCTGCAGCATGAAAATAAACCAGGTGTGCTAGAAATTTGGGTTTGATCCTGCATCAATATTGCGTGGGCCAATACCAGATAAGATGAAAGCGGGGCTGTTCTCGTTGATGAAAAAACTTCTGCGCTACAGAGGATGGGAAAAAAATCCATTCGAATTCTTGCTCCTGATCATTGCTCAGAGATCTCCCTGCAGAACGGTTATGTATGTAAGGAGTAAGATAAGGTCCAACTATGATGCCACTTATGGTAAAATAAACTGTCTAAATCACTTTGAAGAGGCACCAGAAGACTACCAGAACTCTTCAAATTAGACCTTGGAGGCACAAATTTGGAATTTGCTGCAGGATCCTAATTATTGCAGAGCCTCTGAAAATTTAACAGGATAGTTTCTTACCTAATCAACATTGATGGAGTGCACATATTTTCTTCTATGGGGTTCTAATGTGCAATTTCCCATAAAGAAACAAAGATAAAACCCTTCAAAATATTAAATGATGTGTAACACTTCACAAAAGTTACATTACCTCTCTCAGTATTTCTGTCAAAACACATTGCCAGTCCCCTCATCTCTAATTTAGCTATTTTTCCTCAGTTTCTGATTCCTTGCACTATTTCTTCAGTTTATTTAACTTCCTGCATTTCTGTCTTTATGTTCGTAGAATCTCTTTTCTCTCTTTCTGTACAATCTTCCTTTCTTCCATTTTTGGAATGAAAAAGAAAGAGGGGCTCTCAACTGCAAATGAAACCAAGGATTGAAAGGTAAGCCAGATTAAATAAAAGTATTGTAAAACTTTATTTCTCCCTGAGAATTTGATAATAAGATTGAAAGGGTACATTGTTTGGTGGGACAAGTCATACAATATGAATATTAAAATGAGTATTTCAGTAGAGTGCCCCCCTCCCCCTGATAACACTACCATCAATAATTTTAACACCCAGAAACATTTCCTATTGAAGACACTGGAGTTAGATTTCATAACAGACAATAATATACTAAAGACCTACCACAAAATTTCACAATGATTACTTTTCAAAGTAACTGGTTAAAAATGAGTAAACACTTACTCCATTATGACACTGTTGATGTAATCGGCTCCATCTATATGTCCAAACTGGAAATTCCTGTTAACAAATTGAATTTGGCAAGTTTCAAATAAAAATATTTAAAGTTCACTCTTTGAAATATGTTTCCTTTTTCCACAGAGGATTGTGCTGATGACTAACAGAGGTGACAGTAGCTATTCTCACCTTTGGGTTGGGTGTGGAGTTGACTGTTGGTGATTTTAATCCGAGGATTATCACACCGTAGGTGAGGGGCAAAGTTCACAAGGTGAACCTTCATGAATAACTTAGCTGGGAATTGAACCCACGCTGTTGATATTGCTCTGCACCACAAACCAGCTGACCAGTAAACTGAGCTGTCTAACTCCCCATTACCACGAGTATTCCCTTAAACAGAACACTGAATGAGCACTGCACTGTTGAGGTTGTTGTCTGTGTTGGCTCTCGATGCGCAACCGCAACTAGTCTCACCTTTTCTTTGTAACAATGCACATTTTCTTTCTTCGGGGCTTTCCTATCCAATTCCCTCCTGAAAGTCCCGATTTAACATGCTTCCATAATATTCTCAGGCAGTGCATTCGAAATCCTAGCAACTCAATACATATTAAAGTTTTATCCCATGTTGCCTTGCTTCTTTGCCAATCACCTTGATTGATGTTTTCTAATTCTCAACTTTTCTACCTACGGGAACAGTTTCTCTCAATCCAGACCCTTTATAATTTTGAACACATCTAATAAATCATCTTTCGGCCTTCTCTGCTGGTAGGGAAATGTCACCTTTTCCAATCTGTCCATATACTGATGGCCCTTATCCCTTGATCTAACCTTGGAGATTGCTCGGAGATTTTATGGGCTGTATCATATTAAATACACCACTTTAAAATGCAAAGATTGTACATCTGTCACCTAGATAGGTGCCTGTTGGACATGTAGCTTTTCACTTACTTATTTCTCTCCCAATTTGAATCAATAAGATTAAAAATAAGACTATGAGTCAGTGCAATAATCCTCTAATTAAATTTATTGTTAGAATACGACAGTCTTTTTGCAATTCACTATTTTGTTCTGGTTAGGATATTGATTATATGCAAACTGCCAAAGAAAATGAAGTTCAATGTCAGATCTTTAATATCAAAATAAATATGTACATGCTACCACAATGAGCTTTCAACAGAGTGAATGAAGATTTCAGAAGCTTTTCTTGGAGACAGGAAGCTTTTATGGAATCACAGACTACAGCACATTTGGCCCATGATAAAAGATCTTTTAAAGAGTTATTCAATAAATCCCACTCCCCTACACTTTCCCATGCTCTTCAGGTTTATCCCTTTTAGAAATATATTCAATTCCCTTTTGAAGATTAGTATTTAATCTGCTTCTACTGCTCTTTCAGGCAGTGTGCTCCAGGACAATAGGCTACATTAAAAATAATTCTCATCTCCCATTTGCTTATGCCAATTGCCTCAAATCTGTACTTTCTGCCTACTGATGCTTCTGCCAGTGTAAAGTTTCTTCCTGTGTACCGTATGCATATCAAGTTTGAGTACCTTTGTTGAACCCCCCCCTTAACATTCTATGTCTGAAATGAGAGTTTTTCTAGTCGACTTTTCTAGTCCCTCAGCCCTTGAAATCAGTCTAGGAAATTTCCACTACACACATTTCAAGGCCTTACTGTCTTACCTCAAGTTTGGTTCCCAGAATGGAATGCAACACTCCAACATGGGTCCAATTGGTGTTCTATTAAGTTTAACATAATTTTCTTGCTTTTGTGCTTCACCTCTCTCTTTTCAAAGCCCAGATCTGATAACAGCCTATTCAGCTGCCCTTGCCATCTTCAATGATGACATGAACCCAGATTTCTCTGTTCCTGCATCCTCTTTAAAATTGTATCAATTTATTTTAAATCGCCTTTCCTCATTTTTTTCCCCCACTTTAGACTACTTTGCATTTAATTTTGTCTGCTGTGAGTTTGCACATTTTATCAGTCTTGGTCTTTCTGTTTTTACCCTCTTCAAATGTTTACTACATTTTCAATGTATTTGTCACAAACCTGTGAAATTGCTCCCTGTATCCAGTAGCAACTTCATGAGTAATGGCCTTTAAGCTGGAAAAAAAAGAATAATGCAATAACGCACCAGCAGTTTTACAATAGAGACCATGTGCATTGCAATTTATCCTATTTTCTAACTGTTCAGGGAACTAGAAGAGTACTAGCTTTGCAAAATTAGCTAACTCGAGTCTGTAAAAAATGTCACCCAAATTATCAAAGAATTTGGCTGAAAAATATCTTTTCTGAGGCTTAGCAGAAGACATTTTCTTCTCATATATAACATACCAAAACAGGTCAGGAGCAAGACCTAGAAAAGGGGGAGGAGACAAGCAAGTGCAGGAGAACGTGGTGCACAAAATGGTGGTGATGCACAGGAAGAAGGCACAAGGAGGTAGAGGTGCATTAGGAAGACAGCATGTGTATGAGGAGGAGTGAATAGAGATTTCAACTGGTGGGTTGGAGGGCACGAGAGACTTGCAGCTTTGAGGAGAAATTAAGCCATGGAGGAATGCAATTGTGAGGATTGGTGGCACATGGTTAGCACTGCTACCTCACAGCACCGGAGACCCAGTTTTGATTCCCAGCTTGAGCAGCGTTTGCACGTTCTCCTTGTGTCTGCATGGGATTAGTTCGAGTTTCCTCCCACAGTCCAAAAGATGTGCTGGTTAGATGCATTGGCCAGGCTAAATTCTCCTGAAAAGTGGCCAGAGTGTGGTGAGTAGGGATTTCTTTTTACAGTAACTTAATTGCAGTGTTAATGTAAGCCAGCTTGTGACAATAATAAATAAACTTCAAATGCAAAACTTTGGGAGAGTAGGTGGCAATGCAGGTCAGTAACGGCAGAACTGAGGGGTGACAAGAGCAGGAAAAAGGCTGGAAGTTTATGTAATAAGCTGAGGTTTACAGAGGGTGGAAGATGGAAGGAGAGGAGAAAGATTGTTGGAATTTTTGGGTCTAAAGGTGTCAAAGACACAGATGAGGATGTCACACCAACTTTTGTGACAGAGGCAATGTTAGAATAGATGTTTAGAAGCCTAGAGTATGCTTAAAATGGAATATTGAAGTTGCAAGAAGTCTGGGTTAGCCTGAGTCAGTAGCAATGGAAATGGATAAAATTGATGTCAGGATAGAAAGTGGGGAAGTGGAGATGTGGTTAGGATTATGATTTAAGTGAAGGAATTTTGTTTCCTTAAGATTAGGATATTGAACACACAATCTGGCATTAAAAAGGCAGTGGAAGGACTGAAGAAGGTGACAGGGTATTCCACTTGGGTGTCACGTGGACGTTGACTTTATCTCTGCAGACAATGTTTCTGAAGGAAGGATCCAAAGGAAGGATCTGTGATCAACCCATGGATTGTGGAGGTAATGATGTATAGTGCAAAGAGATGTCTTTTCTATTGCTATTCTGGTTACATTTGGATAGGTAGGAGTGGAACCAAGTGAGAACAGCCAGCTGAGCTGGGAGACTGAACAGGAGGATGGTGTCTTCAACTATGTCAAAGTTTGCAAAGACAAGGAGGGATAATATATCACAATTACTGTCAAAGGATGTCATTTGTGGCTTTGGCATTGTGGTCTAGACAGAAAACTGACTGGAGAGATTCCAACAGGAACTTGCAGCAAAGAGAAGCAACATATTCATGATCATTGGAGAGGAAAAGGAGGTCAAATATGGGATGGTAGTTTGCAAGAAGAGATGAATCACTGGTAGGGATTTCTTTTAGGTGAGATGATAACAGTGATTTTGAAATTCAAAGGGACAGAACCAGAGGTGAGCAAAGTATTTCCAGTATCAGTTAGCAGAAGGGCCAAGAAAGGAAGATGAGCAGTCAGCTGTTTAGTGGGAAAGGCAAACATTACATTTTTCAGGCAAGATGAGTTCAGAGAGAGTGTAGATGGGAAATACAAAATTGGTAAATCGAGACAAATCACAATTTGTTTAATAAAAGTGAACAGAATTAGTTAAACAGTCATAAATCAATAGAATTTATTTCTCTTATGCATGTGTAAGAGCTGATCAGAGTATTGATACAGCAGATCCAAACCATCTGCATGAAAAATTGACAAGTTAATCATTACTTCCTTAATTGTTAGGAAGGTGGGACTGAGATAGAAGAACAAACACAATTTTACTGAATGGCAGAGCAGGCCTTGATGGGTTGAACAGCTTACTCCCACTGCAATTCTTATTTTGTATGTTTTTTTAGTACTTAATACATTAGAACAATGGAAGCTACTGGTTGATAATGGTTTAATCTCTAGGACTTATACTTGTAGCCAGTTACATCCTTTTCTATGCTTATTTGGAGCTTTTCATGTAAAACGAGGTCCATGCATACTCAACTCAACAGAACATCCTATTACACCTATAAACATGCACTCCCCAAAATCTTTACACGTCTTTTGCAGTAAATCTCGAGTAAATTGAACTTTTGAATATACTCTCTCACTTGAAATTGTAATACTACCTTCCATGTGACTTGCACATTATTATGTAATAATGCTTGCTTACAAAGATAAAAAATATAAGAATTTATTCTGACACATCTTGTTTTGAGCTTGCAGTTGAGATACCTCACTGAGGCAGCCACAAGAACACACTAAATTTAAATACATGATCTAAGAGCATCTAATTACAATATTCCCTTTTGGCATATTAGTTGTCACTCTTCAATGAAACTGATGAGTTTACATCCTGGTAGAAAGCAATTTTTGCAACTAGCAGAATGAAAGGAACCTCTCTGAGTTTATAGAGCAGGAACCCACAAAGATTTCCTTACATTACCTATAAGATGCCTGGTTATTGAGAGCTGAAATGAGCAAGAACTTTTCTGATCAATGACAAAATCATAAAAATGAAGGAATACACTATCTGAAGACACAATAATTATAATTTTATTTCATCTGTTTGAAGGGTAGTAAACTCTATCTTTAGAATAATTCAAATATAGTTTCAGACAGAATTTGTTCAGGCTTATAGTGGTCGAAATAAAGCAAAGTACAGCAAGTAGTAAAACTGGGGCAAATGATCACTCAGCATTCATTCTGACCTTATATAAAAAAGTCCTTTGTGGGACATAGCATTTCAAAGCTGAGACAATACCTGCATAATATTTATATGGTATCTATTTGCAAGGGCTATGTTTCACATACGTTGGGACTAGAACATCAAGAAGTGAATACAAATTCATGAGATTGATAAAAATCCAATAACGAAAGTTTCCTAAGTTGAATTTTTTTTAATTCAAAGGCACAGATATCCCTCTAATTTTCCTTCCTTCCATCTTGGCTTGCCTGTTATTGAGGAACACAAGTATGGGAAGAAAGCAATGTTAAATTGTCAATTCAAATTTGTGCTGGATTTTTTGAACAACTATGGGACAATAACTTTAATGTGCAAATAAATATTTTATATATGAATAGTATTTTATGTACCTCACCAATATTTATGTGCAAGAGAAAAACAACAATTCAATAGAACAGCTAACTGGAAGTGAAATTATTTAGGATGATAATGTCAAATTTATGCAAAGAAAATTTGTGACTTAATTAGTACATCTATTTTTTTTCCCTTAGAAATGTATTTGACTATTCTGATTCATGCTGAGTATGAGGTACACTTAGATGCACCCTAGTTTATTGGGATTAATCAAAAGACGTACAAATACTATACTGAAGAACTGAAGATAGATATGTTAACTGAAATGCATTGGTTCAATCCTTCAAAATAGCATGCCATTGCTCAATTCCTCATTATATTTGACACCAATAATCATCAATTAAGCAGATCTTTTGCTTTCAAGAATTCCCTCAATATTCCCTATATCTTTATTTTAACTCCCACAGGATACTGGCAGCAACATTATGGAATGACAGTGCCTCTGTAAGTATTATTGGAGGTGAGACTGGGTCAGGGATAGGGAATGGCTGTAGAAGAGAGTGTTTCATACCAACAGAATAGTTAATATTAAATTTGTAACAAAGTTTGCATTCAGAAGCAGGGTCATTTATATCAGGGCTTAAGAAAACAAATCTCAACCTGGTCTCCGGTTTCCAGACCGCTGCCATCACAGTACAGTAAACAAGATAACAGAAGATTGGCTAGAAAAGTATACAGCACGTGTTAAATATTTACTTTGTTCCAGCATGACAAAAATTTGGAGAAGTGTCAGTTTCTGGGAGTACAATGCTAGATACTAAGCAATATTTAACTGAACTTGTACTGTTGAGGTACATTATAGCTGTCAATGCTGGTTGAACATATTGCTTAAGGTTTCATCACGTGCCTCTTGCCACACCTTACCCTCTCTCCCCCCACATCTACCACCCCTATCTCCAATACCTTTAGAACTCATAAATCAAAGTGATGAAAGAAAATGAAAAACATTTCTCTCTCAAATGCCACATTCTCCCAGGTTACCTTACGTGTCCAGTAGATTAAATTGACAATTCCTGGAATTTCTAGGGCAATTCTAGAGGCCAGCAAATCTACTAAGAACACTGTCTCACCTAGAATGCTCTTCGGATGAATTTGTGCTGTCAATAACTGCAACCACCACCAGTTTTCCTGAAGAGGTAAAGCAAACATGAAAAGAAATGAAAGGTTCCATTAAGCATAAAAATTTGCAAAGAATGATCTTTCTCCCAAATCAATTCAAATTAAAAAATGCATAAACACTACTCTCTTAATGTGAGCACCAAATGTTTTTGAACAGGTAAGCATCAGACAAAAAAGTTAGAAATAGTCAAACTTTATGGCTAACATACAAACACAATTAGGTAAGTCAGATTTTCTGGTGGCTTATTGACACCACTGGGTGTTTCTCCCACCTGTCTTTTGCTTTCTGTTTGTTTAATATGTTACACACCAACTTAATTTCTGCGTCTTTACACCTACTTTTCCTGCTTTCATTGAAGTTTATTTATTTGTTACAAACAAGGCTTATATTAACACTGCTATTAAGTTACTGTGAAAATCCCCTAGTTGCCACAGTCCGGTGCCTGTTTGGGCACATTGAGAGAGAATTTATCATGACCAATTTACCTACCTGCAGATCTTTGGACTGTGGAAGGAAACCAAAGCGCCTGGAGGAAACCTATGCAGACATGGGAAGAATGTGCAAACTCCACACAGACAGGGACCCAAGCTGCGAGGAACCCGAGACCCTGACGCTGTGAGGCAACAGCGCTAACCACTGTGCCACTCCAACTTTCCATTTTGTTATTTTTTTTTGGAAATATCTTGCTATTTAGCTACAATTTTAAGCTAATGTGACAAATGAATTCAAAGAACTTTAAAATATGATGCGCATTTGACATTTGTCAACCACTACAATGTTCTATAGTATTTTAATTTTTGAAGTGTTTGCTACATTGAGGTAGTTTGACCAGAGTGTGCAAAATTTTCACAATTACTGTAAAATTATTTCTGATACAGCAAAAAACATAATAAAACAGGTAAAACAGCTCACATTAAGAGAGTAGCGTTCATGTATTCATAGAACCCTGCAGATCTCATTCAGGTCCAACAAACACTGGTGGGCAAGGCAACTCTAAATTCTAAACTAAGCATTAATTGGGTTTATTACTCTGAGAGCAAGCATGCATATGAGGTGTATGGGACATACACTGTAATGTAAACCCGGCATTGCAATTTATTCAGCACATAATTCATGACTTAGAGGTGCTTAAGAAAATCATCCTGCCAAATTGTAAGCAGTTTTAGTTTACAATCAAATCCAGGGGCAATTCTTAAAAATAAAATTTCATCCACATTTGAGTTTGTGAATCTTTTCCTTTAACTTTCTTCCCTTCTTCAGGAGGTGAGATAGCATGGAACAATTTCTCATTAAATCGTCGTTTCCTGCAGCAGAGACCTTAAAGCTCAATGAAGTGTCATTTCTATTTACAATATATTGTAAATCTCCATTTTAAAATTTGATTTCTGCCACCCATTAGATTTTGTCTACAAACCTGCCATCTCTATAATGTTGAGCCCATTAAATCAATGTTCCATTTTTCTTCTGGTTCAGTGCTGTAGACCAGTTGCCATTTTTCTGTGAACATCCAACTCACTTGCTAAATCTGCCAATAATTTAGATAAAGCTAGGAACTTACAGCATGGGGATATAAACCTTTGGCAAATCAAATATAAAAACTCTTCAAATTTAAGAATTATTCCAAACTATGAAGAAATATGCCATTTTAAGACAAAAAATATTCATGAAGGATGCAAAAATAAAACTGTGACGCACCTGTCTCTGCAAGTTCATATAATGTGAAACCATCAATGTGAACATAGCCTAAAAATCTTTCTTTGGTCACCCATGAGGACAGATCGCCATCTTCGTATTCTGAAGGGGAGGGGGCGGAGAGAAAAGTTTAATAGATATAGTCAATTTTGTCAATGAACTTAAACATAGTCAAGACATCATTTTAAAAAAAAAAAATTTTCACCAAAGAAATGTTAAACATTAATTCCGCACTCTATTAAAGATATTCAGCATTTGCACACAACTGAGTTATTATTACCATTCCACTTGTTGGTCAACTTGTTGGGGATTGAGGAAGGTGGTGGCCTGTGGAAAGGTTGGATGAGTGAATAGAACATAAGAAAGCATGCAAAGAGAAAGATTTTTTGGCCCATCACAATTGTTTCTTCCCTGGAACAAATATTATTTGTTTTGTCATCGGTTCCAGCTAATCCCATAAGATCCCAAGTAAGGCTTTCTGAGAAGTCATTATTTTACCTATACTCGCATTTCAAATCTGTAATTCTCTAGAAACAGTGTTCCTTAAATCCCTTATAGGTCAATTGGTAAATACATTGTTAAATATTTTATAGACTAAGGAGGCCTTAGTTCCATCTGCAGTCTGTACTAACCTCAGCTAGGGTAGCAACAGCAGTGCTCCATTTAGCCTCAGTTCCCCAGACTAAGGAGAAGGAAGAAATAAATGTGTTACAACTAACTGCGAGAAAAGCCAAAAACTTGGATGCAGTTTACACCAGAAACAATGACGTTATCTTTCACTTGTTGAATGTTGACTGATTAGATATACATTTCCAGCACATTGCTTTGTCATTTCACAGTTAAACATTTGCAGTTTTTCTAAATAGCTACAAAGGCTCCAAAATCAGAAGCCACAAAGGAGCATATGCATGAAGTATGGCTTAACTACGTTCAGGTACTCTCAATATCCTTTCAAAGTCCATTCAAATGAAAATAAAATTAAAGGAAGCATAAAATGTCTGTTCTTTGATAGATGTAGATGACTTTTTACCATATAAAATGGGCAGAAATCCTCAACATCCAACTGACCATAAAACAAAACTCTGGGTGAACTGGCCAATAACTGAACATAGAACATTACTGCGCAGTACAGGCCCTTCGGCCCTCGACGTTGCGCCGACTAGAGGGACGAATCTAATGACCTTCTAACCTAAACTATGCAGTATAATTTGGATAAATGTGAGGTTATTCACTTTGGTCATAAATTAGAAGTGGGGAAATATGTAGTGGGACCTGGGTGTCCTTGTGCACCAGCCACTGAAGGTAAGCATGCAAGTGCAACAGGCAGTAAAAAAGGCAAATGATATGTTGGCCTTCATAGTGAGAAGATATGAGTAGAGGTGCAGAGATGTCTTACTGCAAATATACAAGGCACTAATGAGGCCACAGCTGGAGTGTTGTGTGCAGTTTTGCACTCTTTGTCTGAAAACGAACTACCACTTTATAAAATCAGATCTTGCTGCCATGTATCAGTGGCAGCCTCCACTTAGAGCTAACTTCCAGTGACTTTCCTTCACAGACACAAAATCAAACAGGAGCAAGTTTTGCTCCAGCTGTACAAAGCTCTGACTAGATAACATCAGAGGCATTGTGTACAGTTCTCTACATTGCACCTCTGAAAGGATATATTAGCCCTGCAAGGAATGCAGTGCAGATTTAGCAGCATGTTACTATAGCTCTAAAGATTAGATCATAAACTAGAGTTGTAATTTATGGAATATGAAGGTTAAGAATTTTGTTTTAATGTTTTAAGAATTTTCAAAGAAATAAGACAGATATGCTGGTGGGAAAGTGTTGGACAAGGGAACAAAGCTCTAAAATCAGACCCTAGCCACTGAGAAGAGAATAAGAAGTCTCACGGCACCCAGTTAAAGTCCAATAGGTTTATTTGGAATCATGAGCTTTCGGAGCACTGCTCCTTCTTCAAGTGAGTCAAGGAGCAGCGCTCTGAAAGCTCATGGCTCCAAATAAAACTGTTGAACTTTAACCTGATGTTAAGAAACTTCTTACTGTGCCCACCCAAGTCCAACACCAGCATCTCCACATACTGAGAAGAGATGTTAGGAAATACTTCTACATGGCAGAAGTGTGAAACTCTCCCACTAAAAACAGTAGATCAAGGCTCAAATAATAACATTAAATTTGAGATCAATAGTTTTTAGCTAGCCCAAGAGCATTAAGAAGAATACTAACAAGATGAGCGAATGGACTTAGGATACACATTGGCCAACATTTCACTGAATGGTGCCAGGAGGCTCAAGGGCTATTTCTAAAGCTACTCCTGTTTCTAAAGATCAATTTGAATTTTGCTTATCTACCTGGCACATAAACGTAATACGTCATCATTTCCCAAATGAGCTGTTCAACGATAGAGAGATAAAGTATACTGATGAATTATTCAAAGACTGCATTACCTATGTTAGAGTATGCAAATTGAAATTTGCAAAGCACACAGTATTTTACATGAGCATGTACTCTAGCCAATACCTATTGGCAGAAGAAAGTCATTTTCTGGAGCTGCCTGTATCTATACCTCACAAAAATGTGCCCATTCACTCCAGTGCTAATCGCACACGCAGTACTGTTAATAAAGAAGTAGGGATTTTATTTAACTTGCTAGAATCAAGTTAAAAATTGTTGAGATGTGTTAGCAGCTCAAAATCAACCAGCTACCAGGTAGGTAAGTAAATAGTTTTTAAATATAGTTTTTATACCAGGTAGGTAAGTAAATAGTTTTTAAATATAGTTTTATACTTTAAAAAACTAGTTGCTCAGCAGAGTCAATAGCGTGGGTGGGGGGAGGGTGGAGGAGGAGCACTATTAAACACTGTGCTACTGTGCACTAATGGTGCAAACAGAGGGTGCCTAATTGTGGAAAGAAGGGTGGCATGCCAGATCATGAAAAGAAATAACTGCGATGTGAATTTTAAATGTTAGGCAATTGGCACCCAATATAGGTCAGCAAGGACACAAGTAATGGGCGAGTTGGATAATGGTGCAAGATTGGACACAGGCAAAGATCTGGATGGACTAAAGGTAACAGCACACAAGTGCTTGGCTGGTGATTCTAATATTCTCCTGGCTAATTTTATAAATGACAAAAGAAATGGCTGAGCAATTGCACCGCAGGTGGGGAAAGAAAGATGATGCTATGAAAATAGATTGCCTTTGGGAGTGTGAATATGATTTGAGAAACTGAACTTCAGGTTAAATGTAGATTGCAGACAAATTGGTTCAACATGAGATGATAGCTGGGAAGGGGAGTGAATCAATGCCAAGGGCATGAAATCTGCAGCAATGGCTGAAGACACTGTCTTCTCAATACTTAAATGAACATATTGGAACTCAAGACTGGATACCGGTTAAATATTTTAAGGGCACCGAGTTAATGAAAGATTTGGGAAAGATAGAGATGGTTGTCATTAGTATACAAGCAGAAATGGATAATGTTGTCATGGGATTGTACACTGAAAAGAAGATCAAGGCTAGGTTCTTGGAGTGCAGAGGGAATGTTGTCAGAAAGGAAGAGAAGTAACTTCTGGGGATGCTCTGTTACAATCTGATAGGGAAGAGTGGAGTAACAAGTTAGAAGGAAGATGCATGTGGTTGACTATTTCAAAAGTTATAGCAAGTCTAGGAAGAAGGGGAATTGCATGATGGCCATAACTATAGCAGTTATTTGTGATGATGGTGTGATGGTGATCGTTGAGCATTGCAATTAACAGTGAGGCAGAATGAAACAGAAAAGTGACATTGTAAACTAAGATAGTTCAAAGTCTTTCTCACCTCCAAAGTTTAGGGACAGATTAAGTTATGGATATTGCATTATTCAGACACAAAATAGTGAAAAGGGGGCAAAACATTAAAGGAACATTGCTTCATCAAAACAAGAAATTATATTTTAACATTAAACATGGTTTTCCTCTTTATTTGTTAAAAAGACAATACTGATAAGTTGGTTAGAAATCTGATTATCAAAATACTTTTACTCAAGCTGTTCCTTCACGTTTAATTACAACCCATTTTAAGTCAAATGATATTAAACATATTTTGAAAAATTAATCACCATAACTGAAAACAATTGAAATTCTTATACTTTTATGCACATCTTAACACTTTTCATCACAAATTGCTTTTGCTGAAAAAAATTAGTGAGACTAATAGCTTTGGCTATTATTTACAC
Organism: Sphyrna mokarran; assembly: GCA_024679065.1. NCBI lineage: Eukaryota > Metazoa > Chordata > Chondrichthyes > Carcharhiniformes > Carcharhinidae > Sphyrna > Sphyrna mokarran. The sequence continues at coordinate 100,226,048 of JAGIQG010000007.1, forward strand.
CTTAATATACATAACCATCAGGCATTACAAACTTAAATACATCCACGATAACATGGTAGGTATTACCTTCCCAATAGCTACTTTAGTATGGAGCCTCTTCCTTGGGTTATTTGAGGAGATTTTAAAAAATTGTTAGATGTCTTTTTTTCCTTTCTGTCTCTCTTAACCCAATCTTGCTTTCCTTCTTTACCTTTCTTCCTGCACTTGATTAGAAATTGAATTTAGCCCTTTTACTTCACCCTTCAGGTTCACTTCCCAATCTTCAAATCTCATTAGTTGAGGCAACTGACTCTGTTGGTTGTTCTATTCACTCAGGTCCCAAATGCTCTGTTCCCTCATTGCACAGTTACCAATTTGCATTTTGAGCAATTCCATAAGCAAACTTATAGGCTTTTTTTTAAATCTGAGGGGCAAATCAAATTATTGGCAATCATCAGGTTGACCCAATAGATCAACTATAAAGAGTAAAGCACATTTCTACAACAATACTGCATGAAACAAATCGTGCAGCTGATCAACTGACAAAATCTAACTTTTTAGTCAACTATGACAGCAATCTAGAAATGATCCAATTCAGAGCTATTTTGTGCTCAGTCACCAATCTGTAGAGCAGGTTAAGCAAAGAACTTAATTAACAAAAAACATTTTCGTTCCCACTTTTACTGACAGTTGCTCTTTTAGCCTACAGGTATCTCCATCAATTGACATCATGGCTCAACCTCTCAATGCAGACTACCTTTCCATTAAGGTTCTTGAAAATGATGCAGAAAGTTCTATGTTCGTGGTTCAGGCAACTTCCCAAAACCTCATTCTGCTACAATACTGGTCTGAGAAACCTTTCTTTGATAATACTCAGATAAAACAGACACAAGCTATACTTTCAAATACAAATGACAGCATTCAGTTTGTTTTGAAAGTCTTGTGTCGTTCTTCTTCATTGAAAAACTGTGACTACTGGACACCCTTTGTAATAGGACTCGTGTTGGATGCATTGTCACGAGGTTATCAACTACCTTCTAGAACAACCTGGAATGGAGACATTGAGCAATTACTGAAAGACAAGGCCATTCTATTAATGAAGTAGCAATGGTTTATATTTGGCAAAAAGGTCATCTGTCAATCTCTGTTGTACTCTGATTATATTTAAAATGTATTATCAATCTCAAACTATTCAACTGTTGTGTGTTTATAAGGACTGATTATCATATTGTTTTACTGGCAGCTACCTTTAGGGCAAATCGCTCAATAAATTAAAATGATCACAAATTTGAAAAAATAGCTCCAGTCAACTTCTTCCCACACCTGCACTTTACTTTTAATCAATACAAGTGTTTTAAATGTTTATTTACGTTTATTAATTCCTCAGATATGTGCAATTACTGCACATTCCTAGCTGCTTCAAAATGGTGGGTCAGTCTTTTTCTCAATCCACTAGTAGTGTTTTAATATAACTGTGTGCTTCCTTGGTCATTCCACATTTAATGGAAAGGTTAGACTTCTTTGTGTCAAACTAATGATAGGGAAGATTTACCAATAATTACTGCCTTCAGAAAGGGCACATGCTTAGCTCTGCAGAATCAAGTTACTGGCAAGTGATTAATAATCTGTAGTTTATAAGCAGGTGACTGAAGAAGTCAGGGTATGTGTTCTCATTTAACCACAGGAAGTTGCAGCACAGAAGGAGGCCTTTTGGCCCATCTGGTCCATGCCAGCCCATGACAGCCAGGTGCCCTTTCTAGTCCTATCTTCCTGCATCTGGCCCATAATCCTGAAGTACTTAAGGTGCAGATCTTTTAGAAAATTTTTAGGGTCTCAGTCTCCACCATCAACACAGGCAGTGAATTCCAGAATCCACCACTCTTCACATATAAGTAGGTGTAACTTCCTCTACACCTACAGTCACTTATCTTGAACTTATGCCCCTTGGTTCTGGAATTCCCCATCAACAATGGAAGAGAGAATGTCAGGGTTGCGTGGGGTCCTTAATTATATTGGCTGCTTTGCTGAGGCAGCAGGAAGTGTCGATAGGGTCAATGGATTGGAGGCTGGTTTGTGTGATAGATTGGGCTACATTCACAACTTTTTGTAGTTTCTTGCAGTCTTAGGCGGAGCAGAAGTCATACCAAGCTGCTGTACAACCAGAAAGAATTCTTTCTATGGTGCATCTGTAAAATTTGGTGACAGTCTTAGCTAACATGCCGAATTTCCTTAGTCTTTAGAGGAAGTAGAGGCTTTGATGGCTTAACTATAATGTCAACATGGGGGGACCAGGACACATTACTGGTGATCTGGACAGCTAAAACCTTGAAGCTTTCGAACATTTTGTTTCTGTTGATGTAGACAGGGCTTCCTGAAGTCAATGACAATCTTTTTCATTTTGTTGACATTGAGGGAGAGATTATTGTCGTCACACCAGTTCACCAGATTCTCTATCTCATTCATGCAGTTCATAGTAGAGTTCAACACTGCAGATTTGAATTTGTACCCCATTTTGTGGATTAATTAGTTGGGGCTCCAAAGTCATTTTTCAGGAATAATTATGTATTTATAGTTTGCCATGTTTTCTTAGTTAATAAATATCCCAGTGGCATTTTAAAATCTATACATTATAGAATACAATCTTTCTTTTCACAAGCTGAAATTCCTGGTATAATCATACATAATTGAAATTATTAATTCCAATATTTAATATAATGAATTTGTTATTGAAACAACTGAATCATTCAAAATGCTTTTTCAAAAAAACTTTCATGCCTAATTTTTCTTCCGTAACTGCCTCAAAAATGGTTTTAAACAATTATTTTCAATTACATACTTAATAACAATTATACTTACCCAAATAATTGTCTTGTGTCTTTTAATCTTTTATTAGTTTTTACTTCAGACTTCAGCACATTTCACACTTCGCATTTCTGAAGAAGCCAAGCTCACAAGACCGGGCCAGAACCGCGAAGTAAAGTCAGGGCGCAGAAAAGCATGAAGAGCGCGGCAATCTGATAACAATTTGTACTTTGCAGAAAATTTAGTCAGCTGTTGTGTGTTAATTAGCCAATCCTCTATCCGTGCTAATGTATCAGCCCCAACACCATAATCTTTTACTTTCAGTACTAGCCTTTTACACGGCACCTTATTGAATGCCTTTTGGAAATTTTTTGGGTCAGAATTCTCTGTGGGTGGGAAAGCTGGTGGTGGCAAGAATCCAATGGGAGCTTACCCCTCCCCCAACAAATGACGTAATGGTGTTCCAACCATGAAGGATCATCAGGAACCCCATCAGCATACATTAACATCTCATTAGCAGGCTTCTCTGCTCTGGCTCCCCATGTGCCAGGTGGCAATGACAAGGAGGGAGGTCCTTGGTGAATGGGGGGATTTTTTTTATTTAACGGATGCCCTGCTTTCTCAAAGGCTAGAGGTGCTGGTGGGACCACTGCCAGCATGGCATTGTAGGATTCCCCCACGGAATTTTTTGTAACTTAAGTGTCAAAAGATGAGGTGGTAAATGCCAACAGTGGAGCCAGCGATCAGCACATGGCTTTACCCACCTGAGTTGACAGTTAGCTAAAAGTGATAAAATTCTGCCCAATATCTACTGGCTCTCCTTTATCCATGGTACCTGTTACATCCTCAAAGAACTCTAATAAACTTGTCAAACATAATTTCTCTTTTACAAAACCATGTTGACCCTTCCCGATAGTATGAATTTCTAAAAGTACTGCTACAACTTCTTTAATAATAGATTCTCACATTTTCCCTATGACAGAGCTAGGCCAGTCTGATGGTAGTGGATTGTCACTGATATTTGCTTACAAAGTCAGAGCTAATTGGCCTATAGTTTCCTGTGTTTTGTTCCTCTCCTTACTTAAACATACGTGTTACATTTGCTGGAACCTTTCCAAAACTAGGGAATCCTAGGTGATTACAATGCATTCCCCATTTCTGCAGCCACTTCTTTCGAAACTCTAGGATACAAGCCAACAAGTCCAGGGCTATCGGGGTCCAGTCTCATCAGCCATTAGTTTTCCAATTACGTTTTCTCTAGTAATAGTTTCACCTCCCGAATGCCTCTTGATTTTCTACTATTCTTAGGATGCTTTTCGTGTCTTCTACTGCAAAAATAAATAAGAAATACTTATTCAAGGCCTCTGACATTTCCTCGTTTCCCATTATTAATTCCCCCATCTCACCATTTAAAGAAATTGGTGCTTTCAGCAGTTGAAGGGAAGTAAGGGATGGAAAAGGGAAAATGAAGAGTGACAAGCTTGGCTGCAGACTATGAAAGAACAGCAGACAAATTAGTCTCAAAAGAAAAAGTGAGAAGAATACATGGTGGGCAGAAGGAAAAGATCCACTGGTTTCCTGCCACCATAACATTTCCCTCTCCTATATAAAAAAAAGGATAAAAAGAACAAGAATTGCATAAAATCTGTGACTTTCACAAGCACAAGACATCCCAAAGCATTTGGGAACCATGCTTTAGGAAGAACGTAAAGGCTTAAGAGAAAATGTGGAAAAGATTCACAAGAACGGTTCCATGGCTGAGAATCTTCAAATACAAGAATAGGGTGCAGAAGTTGAGGCTGCTCTCCTTTGAGAAGGCTGAGAAGGATTTGAAAGAAGTGTTGAAAATTAGGAGGACTTTGGACAGGATAAATAGAAAGAATCTGCTCCCTTTGGCAAAGGGTTTGAGAAGAAAATGATGTAGAATTCAGTTGATTAGTAAAGGCAGCAAAGATAATATGTGAAAATGTTTTTAAAGCACTGTCAGCGGCAGGTGTGGCAGAAGCAAGTTGAATTGTGGCTTTCAAAAGGAAATTGGATCAGTGTCAGAAGGTTTAAAAAAAAAATGCAGGATTATGGGGAAGGAAGGGATAGTGGGATTAGTTGAATTGCTCCCATAGGATTCCAGCATGCATCCTCAGGGCTGAATGCCGTCCACCTGTGCTGCAACTATTGTATGGTTCTATAATCAAGAAGGTACTTTTGAATGGTAACCATCGCTATAATGCGAGAAATACGAGCGCTAACCCATGAACAACAAGCTCTCACAGAGGTGTTATATACTTAAAAGGGTTGCAGATTGCTTTATGAACTGATGCCATGATTTGATGGTGATGCAATTACATGTTGCAGAGACTGCTGTTTATTCTGTACAAACAAGAGATCCATAAAATCCCTACATCGCAGAAGGAGACCATTTGGCCCATCCAGTCTGCTCCATTCTCCAAAAGAGAATCTTATCCAGGCTTTCCCTAAACCTGCCTATACCCATAACCTTGCGCATTCACCATGGGTAATCCACCTAACCTACACATCTTTAGACTGTGGGAGGAAACCAGAAAATCCAGAGGAAACCCACACAGACAACAGAATGTGAAAACTCCACACGACAATTACCCAAGGCCAGAATTGAACCAAGTCCCTGGCCCTGAGGTAGCAGTGCTAACCACTGTGTCATCATGCCTAGAATAAATCTGTTGTTTTTACTTTGAATCTAAAAGAGCAAACCATTTTTTTGATTAAAAGCCACAACTCCTTAACGTAGTCAGAATATTACAAGATGGCAGGATGAGAATGACAAGATAATCTGTTTTTGCAGTATAGATTAAGGAATAACTATTGGCCAAGACACTGGAGTCAACCCTTCTGCTTTTCTTCAAAATGGTACTATAAGGATTTTTAAAAAGTATCAACTAGAGAGTGCAGATGGTTGGATATGTCAGCCAAAAGATGATATCTCCTTCAGTATTACATTGAGAGTGTCAGTCTTAACTTTTCTGTTCAAGTCCTTGATTGAGACCTGAATCCACAACCTTTTGATAAGACAGAGTACTGCCAACGGATTTTCAGCTAACACCTACATTTAGAGATAGACATTTCAAACGTTTTCCAGATATTTAGCAGGATCTGATCAAGGATGAAAAACCTGGCAACATGACAAATCACCAAAGACAATACCCATGAAAACCCATTCAAACTTATTTGCTCCCCTGAACACCTATTGATATCACCTCTATCTTAAACAGATCTTTGAACTCTTAAAACAAAAGCAAAACTACTGTGGAAATCCAAAAAGATCAGTATTTTTGAAGAGGAAGTTGCTCAAAGGAAGAGCACATTTTTATTCTAAATCTTTTATTTTGTTCACCATATAAAAGATGTAAGTTAACTTAGTGTAATTTATATCCATGTAAATTCCCTGTCAGTATATAGATTATATAAATTAAAATAAACATGAATATAAATCTTACTTATCAAGATATAGATTGCATAAATTAAAATAAATGATTAATCAAGTCAGTAATTATATATTTCATATGCAAATTCCTTGCCAGGAAAAATAACTGATTTTGCATTCCTGGGATAAATCTAAATAAAACCTAGATAAAGAGATGTGACAAGCAATAGCCCTGTAAATGTGCAGTATTAATTACAATTTCTAAGAAAAAGAATTGTTTAAACATTATGAACTCTGCTCTACTTGCTTGGCCCATAATATGAAAAGGAACATTTTGCTAACTTTGCATTGTTTTAATAAATATTATTAGCAATAAGTAAAATGTGAAAGAGAAAGAAAGTGAAGGAAAGAGATAATGAATGAGAGACTGATAGGAAAGAAAAGCTACATATCAATTATTCTCTCTTCTTTCTATTCTGGTGAGGCATATATTAAAACTATGTAAAACTGATAATCTAAAAGTATTGGCAATGCTCCTGTCTCAAATGAAAATCCCCAGAAACTGCAGTCAAGATTTAAAAGCCATTTTTCCGAATTAGGAAAACATTAGAGAGGAATATTTTAGACATTGCCAGTAAATACTTTGATGTGGTTACTTTGATTTTTTTTTCCCTAATAACAAAATCCCTTAGGAAGTACTATGAACTAATATTCCAGTACAGCATAAAGTATGGTATATAAAACCATAAAACAAAAGAGATGTGATAATACTTTTAAAAGGACATTGGAAAAATATTCCTGATCCAACCTGGAAATTTGCAGATTTTTTTCAAAAGCTAAGCAAACACAACAAGGGCAGAAAGGTACCATATTACTAAATGGAGCAACATGGGGCCCTATGCTTCCTTGCAGATTGATGCAGACCAACTCTAGACAGAGATCATGTTTTATTTTCAAGATGCACAGTAATTACAGTGAGCTCTTTTTAGTCTTTGCTATGGTATGACTACTCAAAACACCATAGCAAAGAATGAGGTTATTCTGGTTTGAAGGTTACTTCATATTAACAGAGACCGCAACAATAAAGATGCACTCTGATTGCAAAAAAACCCCAAAATATGCCTTTAAATAACCACATCAACTCAAATTTCAGTGAGCAGTGTTAAACTGAGGATTCAAACTATGGATTGGATCTCCTAATTTGGAGTGTGACAATGAGAAGGCAACCACCTCCCTTGTCCTCTACCTATCTTTATCGAAACACATTTTCCCTAGGTTTGGGGTCATTTTGTTTAATTAGTGTCACAAGTAGATTTACATTAACATTGCAATTAAGTTACTGAAAATCCCCTAGTCATCATACTCTGGCACCTCACGTATATTGAGGGTCAATTTAGCAAGGCCAATGCACATAACCAGCATGTCTTTCAGACGTGGGAGGAAACCAGAGCACTTGGAGGAAACCTACACAGACATGGGGAGAACGTGCAGACTCCGCATAGACAATGACTCAAGCTGGGAATCGAATCTGGATCCCTGGCACTCTGAGGCAGCAGTGCTAACCATTGTGTCATCGTGCTATCCATTGCAATAGTATGTTGGGCTTTTGGCAAAAATCTTGCCACAAATAGAAGCCCATCCATTTGAAAATCTCAACATGCAGCAGCAGTATGCTGAACCTTTATGGAGGAAGAAAAGGAATCATTTGGGCTGTCTTAACTCCATTTTCCATTACTATTGTACACATGGTAGCCCCAAAGAGTAGAGGCAATTAGGGTGAACAGAAAGGACCCTGTGACTCTCGCTGTTTCCTCTCACTTATCTGATGGTTCCAATTAACACGTCAGTACAATTTTGACACTAATTAAAGTGGATGAGATTAGCACAACACTCAGTCTCTGGACTGGACAAGGATGGCTACCATTTAACGATCCAGGAGTTGCAATAATAAAAACGTTAGCTTTTAAAGGCACAATAGGAGTCAAAATCAGTCCAGACAGAGACTCAAGTCTTTGACAATTATAAAGGTCAGGCACCATATTTAAGAATGTTTAACCCAGCTTTCAATTTCATGACAAAACTGTGCTGAGTCAGGAATTAAATGATAATTCCATGAGACAAGTGATGAGGAAACAGCTATTTTTCTGAAGACTTTATAGCATCATTAATTACCTTCACCTTCTTTTCATTATTGAAGCTATAAGAGACTCAAACTCTACCTTCCCATCATTAGTGTTGCCAAAATTTGTGATTCCATCCAGGCATCTTCCCGGCAGCCAGACTTAGTCTCCTAAGTCTAGACTTTGACTGCTATTGTGCCTTTAAAAGCTAAGTCCAGACTTAGCAGTCCTCTGCTTCCTTCCCTGAGCACCCATCTCTCTTGTATTCCCCCCCCGCCCCGAACTCAAATTTCTGAGAGCACCCATATATAATCCCCTCCAAAACCCAATGAACTCCAGTTGAGCTGCAAGAGATGGGATGGAATTGCAGCTAGTGATAAACTCATTGAAAAAAGCTAAGAAATTATTCTCTTTGAAGTTAATACAGTAACATCTGGTTTGGAATCCTGATGCAGGTTAATAATACTTAACTGGTCAATGCAAGTGTCTGTTGTTCGCATGCTGCATACTGAAATTTTAAACAGCCTGAGCTCCCTACAGGTTTGCTGCAACAGTTGGCAGTGGAATCACCGATTTTGGTAGACTTGGGAACTCTATTGTTAGGCAATTTCAGAGAGCCACAGGTTTTAATGGACAACCACGTTGCTTTGGATCTAGAAATTCCTTGGTTTGATTTGATGGCAGGTTTCCTTCTGTAAAATGACATTAGTGAGCCAACTGAATCTCTTTTACTTTAATCTGACACTTTTTGTGCACTTTTATGAATACCAGCTTTTGATTTCCAGATTTTAAAAACATTTCATCAGGAATGAACTGAATGTGCTTTCTTTTGGATTATTCCAATCTGGTTTGAGAATTCAGTAACAAATACCAGGCAACATCCTGCACTCTCTCCAAAGCCTCCATGTCCTTCTGGTAGTGCGGCGACCAGAATTGGATGCAGTACTCCAAATATGACCTAACCAGGGTTCTATACACCTGCAATTCTCCTGAATGAAATGCAAGTGCTGCTGCCAGTGGGAAATTCAGTGTAGCACTACTGAGGTAGGATTCAATGACTTTAAAATGAAAAAAATGCCCCCAATGAATCATACCAGACCATAGGCACAAAGCATGAGGTTCCCGAACTGGCAATCAATTGGCATTCAAGAACACTTTGTGCTTTTCCCTCTTTCAGAATAATTGAAGGAAGAATGACCCAGTCTCACATTAATGCAGGAAACATATCTTTTTTATATATCTTTGAGTTAGCCCTTACAGTCGCTAGAACAAAGAACAGTACAGCACAGGAAATAGGCCCTTCGACCCTCCAAGCCTGTGCCACTCATTGGTCCAATTAGACCATTCGTTTGTATCCTTCCATTCCCAGGCTGCTCATGAGACTATCCTGGTAATTTTTAAATGATATTGGCGTGTCAGTCTCCACCACCCTACTTGGCAGTGCATTCCAGGCCCCCACCAGCCTCTTGTAAAAAACGTCTCTCTGATATCAGAGTTATACCTCGCCCCCTCTCACCTTGAGCCTGTGACCCCTCATGATCGTCACCTCCGACCTAGAAAAAGCTTCCCACTATTCACCCTATCTACACCCTTCATAATTTTGTATACCTTTATTAGGTCTCCCCTCATTCTCCGTCTTTCCACAACTCCAATCTACCCAATCTTTCCTCATAGCTAAGACCCTTCATACCAGGCAACATCCTGCACTCTCTCCAAAGCCTCCACGTCCTTCTGGTAGTGCGGCGACCAGAATTGGATGCAAATTCAAATGTGACCTAACCAGGGTTCTATACACCTGCAACATCAGACTTCAGCTTTTATATTCTATACCCCGTCCTATAAAGGCAAGCATACCATATGCCTTCTTCACCACTTTCTCCACCTATGCTGCCACCTTCAGGGATTTGTGGATGTGCATACCTAGGTCCCTCTGTGTTTCTATATTCTTGATGGCCCTGCCATTTATTGTATAGCTCCCCCCTACATTAGTTCTTCCAAAATGCATCACCTCGTATTTATCTGGATTAAATTCCATCTGCCATTTCTCCACCTAATTTTCCAACCTATCTATATCCTGCTGTATTGTTTGACAATGTTCATAGCTATCCGCAAGTCCAGCCATCTTCATGTCATCTACAAACTTCCGATAACACCAATTACACGCTCTTCCAGATCATTTATATACATCGCAAATAGCAGAGATCCCAGTACAAAGCCCTGCGAAACACCACTGACCTCCAGCTGGAGAAGGATCCTTCCACTGCTATCCTCTGTCTCCTGTGGCCAAGCCAGTTCTCTACCCAGCTAACCACCTCTCCTTTATCCCATGAGCCTTAACCTTCTTAACCAACCTGCCATGAGGGACTTTGTTAAAAGCCTTACTGAAATCCATATAGACAACATCCATGACCCTTCCTTCGTCAACTGTTTTTGTCATCTCCTCAAAAAACTCCACCAAATTTGTAAGGCACGACCTCCCTCTTACAAAGCCATGCTGTCTGTCACTAATGAGATTGTTCCATTCTAAATGTGCATACATCCTATCTCTAAGAATCCTCTTCAACAACTTCCCTATCACGGACATCAAGCTCACTGGCCTATAATTAGCCAGGTTATCCCTGCTACCCTTCTAAGTAATGGGACCACATTCACTCTCCTCCAATCCTCAGGGACTTCACCTGTGTCCAGTGAAGAGACAAAGATTTCCGTCAGAGGCCCAGCAATTTCATCTCTTGTCTCCCTGCGCAGTCTAGGATAGATGCCTGAGGATTTGTCAGTTTTAATGTTCCCTAAAAAACCTAACATTTCCTCCCTTGTAATGGAGATTCTCTCTAACGGGATTCTCTACTGCAACAAGAACCCCCCAAAGGATTATTGAAGCCTGTAATTGAACTAATCTCCAAAATTTAGTTCATCACAAGAATAGTTACATATTCTACACATGTCCATTTAAAATGTGATATAACTGAATCAAACCTGTCATTTTTCCCATGCCAGCTGCGTCTCAGCGGTTCTATCTACCCATAACAATAGAATGAGGTGCAGTTCTGAAATTGTACTTAGTGCAGGAGCATCAGGATGGCACAATACATTAGAGTTTTAAGTTTACATACAACAGAGCAGAGAGATAAAGATTAGCAGATATAAAGTCACGAGTTCCTGATCTCATCTGATCATCGGAAAATCATCACTCCTACACAAGGGAGAGTTAGTCACACCAGTCCTTGCATACCTCCTGGTGACCAGCTTCCAGCATCTCACTTGTAAATACTGAAAATTATGAGTACAACAATCATAAAAGGACTTGCATTCTTATACAGCAGCTTACCATATTCTCAAAGTCCCAGAGTGCCAATGAACCACACTAAAATATTATGAACAGCTCTTAAGTGGCAAACATTGATGATGGGAAAGCGAAATCATATAGAAAAAATCTGGCACTTTAATTCAAAGTCTTCACATGTGGGATCTGGCATATTTGTTAAGTGTGGCATTGTCATAACTCTAAGGTCAATTTCAAATCTAAGGGAGCAACAACAAAAGTCAGAACCAATGAAACACCAAATAAGCCAATGATCAAATGAACAAGATTCTGCATCCTCATCTCAGATGACAATGGCAGAATTATTTGGATGTTTTATTTAATGATTATGAATAATCCTGAGTGATTTGTTGGATGAAGTGAAGAGACTGGCTATGGACTTACAGAAAATAAAAGTAGAGGAGGCAGCCATTCAGTCCATTAGACGTCTGCCAACTAAAAGAGATGCATTTTCAGCCTTTGGCAATAGCCCCATAGATCATGATACTTTTAATGGATAAATATGTGCAGCATGTTAGAAGCTTTCTGCCTCTTCCTCCCAACCCCTGCACTCTGGTTAACATACTTTCCCCTCAGCCGTCTTTGATCCTTGAGCCATCACTTTTAATTCATGTCCTTGATGATTCTTCTGCATTTAGAAAGACAAGGTCCCTTTATTATTAAATAGTAAGAAAATTAAACCTGTAATACAAAGCTTATGGCTTCAGTGAGAGCTTTGCAGGCAAGAAGAAAGGCCAATGAGAAAACGGTATTCGAAAGCCTATCTGCTTTCTCGGAGAAGTTTAAAAAAAAAATGGGGCCAACAGGTAGTGAAAAGAAGAAGCACTTCAGGCTTAATGGGACATGTCTGATTGTAGAAATAATGAACTGTTTGATCTGCCCTGGAGCTGTCAGTTAGAAAAGCTTTTAGCAGCTAATGCACCCTCACCTTGTGTGAACAAACCTCTGCTAATTTTGCCTTTAATCTGTTCTGGAGCTGTCAATCAAAGCAGTTCCAAGAGGTTTCAGAACAGCTGGAACTTATGAAAGAAAGCAAGGAGATCTTCCTAGGGAAACTAACAGCTTCTATCACTCAAAGCATTTCAAATAGGTCTTGGAACACCTGCAGATTCTGAAATAAATTGAGAAAGGATATACTGGCACTGGAGGGAGTGCAGAAGCGATTCACTAGGTTGATTGTGGAGTCAAAAGGTTGGCTTATGAGGAGAAATCGAGTAGACTGGGTCTATATTCCCTGAAATTCAGAAGAATGAAGGGAGATCTTATAGAAACATGTAAGATTATGAAGGGAATAGATAAAATAGAAGCAGGGAAGTTGTTTCCACTGGCAGGTGAAACTAGAACTAGGGGGCATAGCCTCAAAATAAGTAGAAACAGATTTATGGAGGAAGTTCTTCACACAAAGGATTGTGAATCTGTGGAATCAGTGAAGCAGTTGAGACTACCTCATTGAATGTTTTTAAGGCAAGGATAGATACATTTTTGAACAGTAAAGGAATTAAGGGTTATGGTGAGCAGGCAGTTTAGTGAAGCTGAATCCACAAAAAGATCAGCCATGTTTTTATTGAATGGCGGAGCAGGTCCGATGGGCCAGATGGCCTACTCCTGCTCCTAGTTCTTATATAAATCAACCAAAGGTAACCTCTACTTCAGTAGAGAGTGCTGTTGTGATTTTGCAGGCTTCCAGGTGTTCAGTGGCCATGGATTTTAATGAGACCAGGCCACTTCAAAGGTTTTACAGAACACAAACATTAACAAAGATTTTTTTTAAAATTAGAAATGTGCCTGAAATGACCATTCCAAGAATAATTTCCACATTTTCCATGGCAACAAGGAGAAATCCACTCCCATACCCTCTAGCTCAAACCCCCCCCCAATGGCTAGTCCCTTTAAGGCTCACCCTGCTCCCTCTGTTGTATGTATGCTTAAAACTCTAATATATTGTGCCATCCTGATGCTCCTAAACTAGGTACAATTTCAGAACTGCACCTCATTCTATTGTTATGGGTATATGTGAAAGTTAGAGGGGGAGAACGAGACAGCGAGCGAGCGCGAGCAAAAGGGAAGAGCGAGGAAAAGGGAAGAGCGAGGAAAAGGGAAAAAAGAGAAGAAAAAAAAGAGAAGAAAAAAAAAAGAAAAAAAAGAGAAGAAAAAAAAGAGAAGAAAAAAAAGAGAAGAAAAAAAAGAGAAAAAAAGAAAAAAAAGAGAAGAAAAAAAAAGAAAAAAAGAGAAGAAAAAAAGAGAAGAAAAAAAGAAAAAAAGAGAAAAAAAAAGAAAAAAAGAGAAGAAAAAAAGAAAAAAAGAGAAGAAAAAAAGAGAAGAAAAAAAGAGAAGAAAAAAAGAGAGGAAGGAAGAGAAAAAAGAGAGAACATTTGCGCAATGTGATGAAATAACGTGTGACAGCTCGATTAAATGATGCTTCTACAATCAGTCATGCAAAAAGTAGATAACTTGTTTTGCACTCAAAGATAGGAGGATGCCTCCCTGTGTTCCTTATCCTGTGAAGCATGCAGAAATTTATTTATCTAATTGTGTTTTTCTTTCTTTAGTCTCAGTGCTGTGTTTAATAGTCTATGAACATACATACCATCGCATATTGATTTCTTGAAAAAAGTACATCAGTATGTCTTTATATAACCAAAAAGAAATTAATTTATAAGCAATGATAACTTTGCAAACAAATGTCACCTCAGGAAAGAGGAAAGAGCACGCAGCATGATTGAAAAGGTGATGCAACAGTTGCCAACAGAGGGAATGCTTGGTTGCACACATTCACACGTGCATTTTGTAACCTGAAGATCATTTACAGGAATCCATAACCTAGAGAAAGGAAATCTCCTTTACGGTCAATAAAAAAACCAGAAGCACTCTGAAAGCAGCTGGTTATTTCAGTATATGCAAATTTTAAAAATGCAATTCTATATTAATTTTTGCTGTACTGATGAGAAAGAGGCCAAATTAAGAACAGTGCCCTTTCACACAAGGATTTTGAATAAAATGTGATCATTGCAAGAATCCCGCATGAAACATTAGACCATCTTAACTCACTTTTTGGCTGCTGTGAATCCACAACACAAAATACCCTACAATTTGGAAAATTTTGTCAAGGTTTTGCATTCCTCAATGACTATACTTGTAGACTTTCTATCATACTCACCAATCCTACTGTAGGGGAAAGAAGTTCTAATAGATCAGCGAACATTTTAAACCATTAGACACTAAGACACTGACAGAACTATCAGCATGGAATTAAATGACTTTAAGACAGATTTTTAAGCTAACAAAAAAGCAGTTTACACATATGAAATGCAGTAAGAAATTTAAACAAGTGATTATAATTTAAAACACGCTAATATTTTGAATGTATTAATGTATTTTTAAAAGTGACGTATTAATTTAGTCAAAGACAAATTGCTATATAGCAGTATGGTAAAGGGTGGAAGAGACAGAATAACATTTCTAGCGAACAATGAAAACCTCAGAACGTGCAAATTATCATCAGTAAAGTTTCTCATGGAAGAACACTCAATGTAACATTATGAATAGGGCTTATTCATTGTACAGGTGAGACAAATACTATCCAGATTTTGAAAAACTGCATTTGTCTGATTTAGAACTAGTTGGTGGGAACCTTATCTCTGACCTTTGAGGTCAGGTATCTAGGGTTGCTAAGTGATGAAGGAAATGAGGTTAGCAATGATAGGTGCTAGCTTCCGGATTATATGGACTAATAAAATATAATTATGTTTGAGAGATGCAATTGGGTAACATATATGACAGGTGTTACCAATGACTTTTACAGAAGAAAAATCAGATGATGAGTCAGCTCGTTCAAAATCATTTTTATATTCTGAAGTTCTATAAAACTAATGAGATCAATGCACCTCAACATGGGTGGTCCATCATCTTAAGATCCGGGAACTCCTCTACTGAGTGGTGTATGCAGATTCCTGGGTCGAAACAGGTAGCCTTGGAACGCAGTGTTTCAATGCAAATGGCATTAAATATAAGTATATTTGGTTGCTATTCTTCAGCTCCCCTCTGATCCACAATTATAACTCTTAAAATTGGCAGCAATCCTGGGTTCCCACATCTCATTCATTTACCATGCCCTAAGAGAACACTGGTCTCAAAGTGTCTGTGAAATGAGAAACAATTAATGTGTCAGGTTTGTGACTTTTCATCGAAACTCTGTTTCTCTCTTCACAGTTGCTGCCGCTACACCTGTTGAGTGTTTTTAACACTTCTCTGTTTTGATTTCAGAGTTTAGACATTTATTATATGGTGTAGAATAGAGTTGGTGTCATAAACAGGAATGAAAGAATAAGTTTAGAGCGAAATATCCTTAAAATAAAATTTTGCAAATGCACATCACTAATTTGGACTTAAGCACATCAAATCAAATTTAGAAGTATCTGGGACTCTTAGGGATAAAGACCTATAGTTCACCACACTATATTTTCCCTTGGTATATACTGCAATATAAGCTTAATGCTTTGTGTCTTTTCTGACTGCATAATTTATGATTTTCACTTTCATTTAGTGATGAAATGAAACTCTCCCAGCTGATGAAACTGGATTTCCCCCAATGGATTCCCCTTGGATATAAAAGAACGGGTTCAAGAAAAGCACACTCACACCTCAAACAGTGATCACTCCTATTACTTTGTCTGAAGAAAAGATGTATTTAATCTTCCGGATGTTTTTATGGTAAGTAACGCTTTTCATGTTTGATATCATTCTCTTGTAATTTAACAGTTGCTGATTTTTTAAAAAGAAACAATTAGAGTTTTCCTGAAATTGAAATTGAAATTAGATGCCATTTCATTTGCATTTTTTTTTATTCTGTCAGTGTGAAAACATCTGTTACATTATTGACAAGTAAGAATCTCGTACATCTATTATCTAGACATATTTCTACTTACGAACGGAAAATGACTTATAGTTTTCTCATAAGGCATTAGCGAGCTGAACAAATATACTCAAATGGCAGGCATTGTACACTTTTCAGAAGACATACTGGGATAAAGCTACATTAAATAAACAAAAATCATTTTCTAACGGATCTGATTTGATCGAATCACTTTTGCATAAAAAACAAATGAATTTCACACCTATTTTAAGATTCAACCTAAAAATGTTTTTCAACACGTCTGGTATGTAGCTAGATCTTCTACAATGTAACCATAGATTTCCTATTACACTGAAAAAGTGTTAGACATGCAACTGTTGTACAACCACTATTGGATAAACTAACTTTAAAACTGTTAGAGAAGTTTTTCAAAACTGTGTATCTAACCAAATTTGAAAGTGGGTTAATTTATCCTAGTTATTTTTAAATTATTAAATTCTGCCCCAGCTATGATTTAAAATTAATCAATTTACTTTGCTTCCACAGCTGGTACTACTATGGATATCCTTTCACAGTATCTATTGAGTACAATGCTATTAAGCACAGAATGATTTTACAAGCATCCTGTCAACAGCAAACTATAATCAACACCCTAAAAAAGATTTCATATGATCTGCCCCCTGGCATTGAACAAGATGTAACAATGGTTAGCGACAACACTGAACTTTCCATCGACTTTATAACCACAAATAACTCAGTTGATGTCATTGAAGAATACAAAAGAACAATCATCGAACAAATGCTATCAACTATATCAAAGCAAGGATACAAGCTTATTAAGTACAACTATCTTCTGAAGAAGCAACAATACTTTATGCTGCTGCCATACATGTGTTTCAAACGGAGAAGCACTGCAGAAGTATCCAGAGGTATTATGTGGCAATCAGAAATTGCAGAGAAAATCAGAAAAAATAGGAGAAATAAAGGACTCAAACTGACATCAGTGCTTAAACAAAAGTCCAACCTGAACTTGAAATAAAGGAATAAATCTCACCACTGAAATTCAAATAATACTAAAATGCAAATGTAAGACAAAACTGTTAATACAGAAATTGCTTTAATTAAATCTATTGAATTAAACAGATTGTTCAACCGAACATCAAGATCATAGAATTCCTACAGTGCAGAAAGAAGCTATTCGGCCCATCAAGCCTGCACCAACAACAGTTCCACCCAGGCCCTATCCCTATAGCCCCTTGTATTTACTCTGCAATACTCAGGGCAACTTAGCATGGCCAATCACCCTAACCAGCACATCTTTGGACTGAGGGGGGGGGGGGGAAATCATGCAGAACGAGGAGAATGTGCAAACTCCACACAGACAGTCATCCTGTGGTTGGAATTGAATTTGTGTCCTTGGCGCTGAAAGACAGCTGTGCCACTATGCCACCACTTCTGCCTTTATCTCTGCCCTTTATGTAGACCTCTTGCCATGTGAACATTCTCAGCTAATTTTACACAGATCAAATTGCTTTTGTTTCCCAGTTTGTAATCAATATTGTAAGATTTGCATACCCATGTTAGAAATAATTGAGTAATTCAATATTTGATCGACTGTTATATTTATCATAATGTAGTCACATTTTATTTTCAATTAAACAATTTTATTTGTGCAAGTCTGACATGTCTCCCAAGCTTTCTTTTGAGACAAAGTTTAGAGTTGAATTTTACCAGTGGCATGCTGTTTCCAATAGCTGAAAGTGGGCACCAATTCCACTCTCTTGCTTTGTCCAGTTTTTGATAATGATTACAATTAAAATTTAAAATACTAGTGGCATGCGCAGGAGACATGTAATTCTCGGCAGGGGAAGATTGTCAATAGTGAAACTCACCGTCAGTTAACGATGCTATAGCTTTGAAAGGGCTGTATATGACCTTCTGGTCAAACAGGGAGGCTCTGCATCATGGCCAAACAGAAATGTTGTAGGTGAACTGAAAGGTCTCAAAAGGACTTTACCAGCAACACTCTGATGAACCTATATTTGGACAGTACTTACACTACTTTTAAAGCTCTGATTTTTCTTCCCTTGGCTGGCTCTCTCTCTCCTCTGCTTCCCACTAATTCCAGATGCCAGGCCATTCCCGTTGCACTCCTCCACACTCCCGACCTGCATCCTGTCTTTTCTTAGATCCCACTTGCATTCCCTCGTACCTAAATGTCAACTTTCTTCCAACCCCAACCTTCATCTTTTTCAGTTTCAAGCCTCCATGCAGTCTTCCATTCTCCTGTTCCTCTCCCTTGTGCTACAGAATTTAACAACCTCTAAACTGAACCTCTAACAACAGCACAAAACTGACCAGTTTATGCTACCTTTAAACAAACATGGACCTGGTGTCCTGAGATTCTCCTATGTTGCTGAGTCATAGAGTATTATCCTCTGTGCTGTACCTTTGAAAGAGCTACAGAATTAGTCCCATTTCCTGAACATACTTTCATTTCAAATTTTCTTTTGCTATTGAATCAGTTTCTATTGCCCCACCCCTTCAGGCAGCATATTCCAGATCATCATAATGCACTGTATTATAAATTAAAATCCTTATTTGACTTTTACAAATTATCTTAAATGTATATCTTCTGCTTATCCGCCGCTTGACAGTGGAAACCGTTTCCTGTTTTATCAAAACTTTTTATAACTCTGGGGGCCCCATGTTAAATCTCCCTTTTAACCTCCACTTAAAGGAAAACAATTCTAGCTTCTCAAGTCTCTACAGTAACTGGAGAGGTGGGGCAGTAGACACCAATTCAACAGTAAAAGAAAATTTGAAATGGAAATATTTTCAGGGAAAAGAACAAAAAGTGGAACTAATTCCGTAGTTCTGTTTATAAATGCTTTGTTTGTGAACCCACCTGTCCACTCAACTGATGAAGAAGCAGCACTCTGAAAGCTCTTGACTCCAAATAAACCTGTTGGACTTTAACCTGGTTTTGTGAGACTTCTTATTCTGTATAAACTCCCCGAACATGCATCTCATCTGCTGTTGGGAAACCAAAATTTCACATGGCACCTAATTCACTCACCTTGTTCACCATATTTCCCACTCTTGCAAGCACTATAAAATCTTCTCTTTAGGTAATTTTATACAGCCTGACTTACAGGAATCCTGATGTGGAGATGCCGGCGTTGGACTGGGGTAAACACAGCAAGAAGTCTGACAACACCACGTTTAAATCCAACCGATTTATTTAATAGTAATAACACAAGCTTTCGACCTATGAAGGTTGAAATTCACCTGACGAATGCCATAGGTCAAAAGCTTGTGAGTTTACTATCAAATAAATGGGTTGGATTTAAATGTGGTGTTGTCAGACTTCTTACTGTGTTTACAGGAATCTTCCTTTGGAAGGCACTCGTGCAAATTGAAACCGATTTGTTTTTCAATAGATGATCACTGACACTAAAGAATTTGTTTTGTCAACTGTGTGATTAACTCAGGAAATTTAACACCAGCTGGTAGAAGCTCAGATTTAGGAACTCCCCCTGTAGTTATGCAGGAGAAGATACTAAAAAATCTACTCAAAACTGGATGATTCATTGTTGACTCTAAAGAATTTGCTTGATTAACTGTATGATAACCCAGAGGATTTGGGCACTGACTGGTACAAGCTCAGATTTCAGGGCATCTCCCTCAAAATGTGCAAAAAATGCTAAAAATAACTTGCATGTATGCATCTCAAAGCACCTGGAGTCCCATGAGTTAGAGTGCAACAAACACACTAATCATTCACTATATAGCAAGACTTCAGAAAAAAAACAGCAAGGTGAATGGTCACTTAACCTGTTTTTGGTGGACCTATTTAAGGTACATGCCGATTTGAACATGGGAGAACTGCTTGCTATACTCCAAAGAGTGCCGTAACAGTTAATATTCAGCTGCAGGAACATGAATTTAATAACACAAAGGCTCTGATAGTACAATATTCCAGCATTTGAGTAACAGTCTGGATTGATGGTCCTGTCTCTCCCAAACTCTATAACTGTTTCCTATATCCACATACATGTTCCCCACCTATTCACCCCAGAGGGTGGCCTGATGCATCATCACAAAATGTTGATATGCAGGCATAGCAAGTGATTAAAAAGGCAAATGGAATTTAGCATTAACTGCATGCAAAGGAATACAGTATAAAAGTAGGAATGTTATGCTATAGTTATACAGAGGGCCCGATTTTACCATTGCATCACACTCGTTTGAACGTGAAAACATGGTGAAGTCAGGTGTGAGGCCATTAACGCGATCCGCGCCTGTGTCCTCACAGATGGCCACTTTACTCAAACCCAACAATGGCGGTGATTCGATTTGCACCAAAATGGGTGCAGTGAAGATTTAAACGTATTTGCATGCAGTGAAATTGAATTAATGAACTGCCTGCCCAACTTTATCAGCATTTCCCCCTTTACCACTGCATTTGCCAATCCAGAACCACACCATAATGGACTGGGGTGGGGGAGGGGGGGGGGGATAAGAGGGCAGTGATGTGTCTGGGTATTGAGGACGTGGATAAGGGGTACAGTGATGTGTGTGGCTACTGGGATGCATGGATAAAGGGGGACAGTGATGTGCGTCTGGGCTAGTTTTTTGCTCCTGGAGTAGTTTCTCCAGCCCGGGAGCAATCTGACATTGACGCGCTTTTACAAATTTTTTCCCGAACTGCTTACGTGCAGTTCAGAGCTCTGATTGTTTCGGCTGTGCTAAACCCCGCCCACAGCGCAAATGGGATTGGAGATGGCTGAGTGCATGCAGGGGTGCCTGAAAGCAGATCTCCAAGTCAGATTTGCATTATGCCTAGATTCAACACTTAGAATGAAAATGGTAAAATTGGGTCCAGGATGTTAGTGAACCACATCTAAAATACTGTGTAAAGTTTTGGTTTCCTTTGTCAAAATAGATATAACTGCATTAGTAGTTCAGGTAAGGTCATTTTAATGATTCCTGGGATGAAGGATTAAGGAAATTTTAAACATATTTCCCATCCACATTGAAGTTTAGAAAAATAAGGGGTGATTTTATTAAAACATATTAAGATCCTGAGAGCTTGACAGTGTGGATTCTAACAGCATCCTTCTTTGTGTGGGGGGGGGCGGGTAGTCTAGCAGCTGAGGATTCCGTTTAAAAATGAAGGGTCTCCTGTTTAACACTGAAATGAGAAGAAGCCTTTTTTTCTCAAAGAGTCATTGGCCTGTGAAATTATTTTTCCTAGGCAGTAATGGAGCTATGTCATTGAATATAGTCAAGGCAGAGTTAGGTACATTTTTGATCAGCAAAGGTTATAGAGGGCAGACAGGAAAGTGGATTTTTGGCCACAGGTTCGAGGGGATAAATGGCATACTCTTACACATAATTCTTGTGTTCAAGAACTTTGTTCCTCTGTTTGGCCTCTTGCATGTCTCATGCTCTTCACCCTTACATTGGTGGCCCTGTTTTCAGCTGCCTTGCACACACATTGAAAAGTGCATGTTGCTCAGGAGGTGCCAAGTTTGGGTCTAAAACATGTCCAGGCGTGCAATCCTATAATGACTTTAACTTGAGTGCCAAGACACTTCATAGAGATCCAGTCAAAAATATGTTGTTGAGCTTGTTCTTTAAACAGCAGATTACATTAAGAGTTAAAACCCATTACTCTACAGACCATTGATGTACACTAATACTGACAATAAATACATTTGAAGCAATTGGTTTGGCAGGTTCTTAATAGAATTGACTCGAGGAGACAGGATGTGGGTTCACACCCATGGCTCTCAATAATATAACATTACCAAACTGCAGCACAGAAGTGCTGGGCGGAAGCCTGGTGATTTGACAGAACAGTCGAATCATCCTAAAATCTGGAACAGACATTTTGCTACTTGCCAATGCAAATGAAGGATCTAGCGCCCGATTTCAAAATTCTGGTGAATTTGGGCTGCTCTTGGAGGGGGATTGTTTGGCCTGCTCGGATCAAGGTTTAGTAGTGAGGATGAAACTTAGACTCACCATCAAATCCAGATGTTTATTTAAAAAAAGTCACTGTTCAACTTTACTGTGAATCCAGGAGCAGCAGAACCACTCAGACCAATTCAAAGAACAAAGAAAATTATAGCACAGGAACAGGCCCTTCAGCCCTCCAAGCTTGCACTGACCATGCTATCCGACTGAACTAAAACCCCCTACCTTTCCGGGAACCATATCCCTCTATTCTCATCCTATTCATATATTTGTCCAGATGCCCCTTAAAATTTGCTATCGTATCTGCTTCCCCTGGAGCAAGTTGCAAGCAACCACCATCCTCTGTGTAAAAAACTTGCATTGTACATCTTTAAGCCTCACCTCTTAAAAATATGCCCCTTGAGTAAATTGACTTTTCCACTCTGGGAAAAAGCTTCTGACTATCCATTTTGTCCATGCCTCTCGTAATCTTGTAGACTTCTATCAGATTGTCCCTCAACCTTTGTCGTTCCAGTGAGAACGAACCAAGTTTCTCCAACCTCTCCTCATAGCTAATGCTTTTCATACCAGGCAACATCTTCGTAAGTCTTTATTTTCTCCAAAGCATCCACATCCTTCTGTTAGTGTGGCGACCAGAATTGAAACTACATTCCGTATGTGGGCAAACTAAGGTTCTAAAAAGCTGAAACATGACTTGCCAATTTTTAAACTCAATGCCCTGGCTGATGAAGGCAAGCATGCTGTATGCTTTCTTGAGTACCTTCTCCACCTGCGTTGCCATTTTCAGTGACCTGTGTACTTAGATACCCAGATCTCTCTGCCTATCAATACTCTTAAGGGTTCTGCTATTTACTGTATATTTCCTTTATTTATTAGACCTTCCAAAATGCATTACCTCGCATTTGTCTGGATTAAACTCCAACATACTGTTGTTAGTTGCAATTGCACTTCCCCAAACTTCTCTCCTAGCCCCGAATAATGACTTAATAGAGACTACTGCTGGCAAAGGTAAGGTGCCCAAAACACAAGGCAAGTTGCTTGTAGAGGCAGTATAGGTGCTTGTGAAAATGTACCATATCTAGATAACGCTTGATGCACAATTTCAGGCTACTTTGGCAACTCTGAAAATAAAGCTCTCCTAAATTTGAGTGATAAACTAAATTAAATGTTGGTATTAAAATCCTTTTATGTTCTACTTCTCAGACATGGTGTCTTGGAAAACAGAAATTTCATCCAAATAATATTGGGAAGATCAAAGCCAATGTCTTTGGTCCCTGCCACTCTGTTCTCCAGCCACAAACATTCCTGGCAACTATAAGGCTGAACCTGTCAAGACTTATTGCAAACCGTAAGTCATTTTATTCCAACTTCTATTTCCACAGAACTGCCCAATTCTTCACTGCCTCAGCTCATCTGCTGTTGAAATCCTTATCCATGCCTTTATTACCTCTGGACTTGAGTATTACGATGCTCTCCTGGTCAACTTCCCACTTTCCACTTCTAAACACATTCAAAAGTCAAATGCTCATATCCTCAATCACATAAATCTCTACTAATCCACAATTCCTGTGCTCAATGACATACATTGGTTCCTGGTCCACCAATGGCTCGATTTTTTAAATTCCCATGCAATTTCAATCCCTCTACAAACTTGCCACCACAACTTTTGTTACATCACACAAAAGCAAGCTGATTTAATTAAGTGAAACTAAGCCTAATCAATGCTCTGTATGTTAACTCTCTATCTATACAACAAAGTACTTGAATAGATCTGACCTTGCGCATAGATCTTTTCCTCAGTTTGCCTTTGAAAACACTGATGCAGAACATACGGGCTCAAATAAAACATAATATCCACTTTGTTCCTCAAGATGTTGCACTGGTCCACCTGCTAGACTATGCTATCAATAAATTGCTACTGGGCATTAAGAGTTAATTCTTATATGCTAAAGGCAAGAGATTCATTCACAGAAGGCACAACAGCACCAATCCCCAATACATTATCTATAGTAGCAACAGCATGACATTAATCTTTGTGATGAAAATAGCACTGAAGACGAGGGCCAGGGTTTTCTGGTCCCATTTGCGTCGGGCAGTTTGGAAATGGGAGCAGAAAATATCACAAGTCACATAAAGCAGGAAGTGATCGTCACTTCACCCTGTCAGTGATGGACTATGGTTCCCAAGAATCTCATTGTAACAAATTAACATGATTATAAGGCCCATATGCCAGGATCATACCCCTACATCAAAAAATCCATTCACGGCGGCACGATGTCAGAATGGCGTGAAGCATGACTGGTCTTAGGAGGCATGTATCTGGCATCCAGTATTCGCAGGTGAACTGGCAAATGTGTGTAGTGCTTGGGGGAAGAGGATCATGCCAAGGAGTGCCAGCTTGATACCTTTTCGTGTGTGTGTGTGTGTGTGTGTGTGTGTGTGTGTGTGTGTGTGTGGAGGGTGGGGGAAGAAATGCAGCCATCTGGATGAACATGGTTACCTGGTTGTTTAGTTGTGCACTGGGTCAGTCTTTAAAAACATGGATCATCAAGTTGCTAACTTGATGCTGTGGTGGACAAATCAAGGAATCTTGGAATTTATGACGGCAATTATTTTTCACCAAGTTCCGGACCATATGGTAGAAAAAGCAGCCACTGTCATCAATGGCCTCAACACCGCTTTTCCGGCCAACAGTGGCCTTTACCAATATTGGAAAAAAATGTTCCTAACATATTTTTCCAATTTCTTTCCAAAATCTTCTCATAAGACAAGCTATGGCAATTCAAAGACTTCTTTCTTAACAAAATTCAAGAGCTGGTTTTTGGTTACATTTATTCCAACAAAACTTCACTGGACAGTTTATAGTCATTATATATATGAATCTCAATATAATGAACTTTTATGAAGTTTTGGATATATTAATCACAGAATCCCTACAATGCAGTAGGAGGCCATGTGGCCTATCGAATCTACACCGACCAGAATCCCACCCAGGCCCTATTTCCATAACGCCACATATTTACCCTGCTAATCCCCCTGACACTAGGATCAAATTAGTATGACTAATCAACTTAACCTGCACATCTTTGGATTGTGGGAGTAAACTTGAGCATCTGGTGGAAACCCACACAGACACAGGAAGAATGTGCAAACTCCACACAGCCAATCCAAGGCCAGAATGGGACCTTGGTTCCTGATGCTGGGAGGCAGCAGTCCTAACCATAGAAATGTCATAGAAGTAATATTTTACTGGTCATTTCACTTATTCAAAAACAATCTGTGAATGATCACCATGGGGGAGTTAAATCTGAAGATCAATGCTATAACTGTCTGTGCACTTTTGTTGCAGGTCGTTCAAAACTGTTAACTAAAAGGAAAGTCAGATTATTTTCAAATAGGTCACTTATGTTATGAGAGATTAATAAGCAGGTACAAACTTTAAGGTTTGTACCTACTTTAAGGTCCCCTCCCCAACCCAACTTCCCCACAAATTAAAGGCACATGCAAATTAGGACTGACAACAAACCATATTTCCTGGACTCACCATCATACGTGTAGTAGGTCCCATCTTTGAACACCAAAACGGCAGGAAGCTCCTGAACAGAGACATCCTGGTGGAAAAACATCACAAACTCTTAGAAACTGCCCAGAACATTTTTTTTTATTAGAAATTAAGATTTTTGCAGGTTAAATATTGGATCTACTCTAATATAATTTCAAAATAATCCATTCTCCCAAGTTAAACTATATTTATATAGGGAAAATAACTTGTGAACTTTGCTGTTGTTTTCAGCAAGATCAGAAACTCTAATGCCTTTAGTAGGACCAATTGTGACACAAAGTTATACTCATTTTTGCAGGACGGCAAATGGTGGTGATCAAGGGAATGCAGTTTTGCCATAATCAGAAACAATTTCTTCCTTTACAATAACATATTTTTACAGCTCTGTACACTTTGTCAATTTATCAAGAGCCATGTAATATCCATAAGGTGTCAGTTTTGGCTCACTACTAACACTCTCTCCTCAGAATGATGAGCTGATCAACTCCAGTTCAAGAGCATAGAATTTAGGAAGACATTTTCATGCAATACCATAGCATCTCTAGCAGTGCATGCTACCTCTTTGACGAGACACTAAATGCAGACACAAACAGCTCAGCGTGGTGATGTAAATGGTTCGAAGAATAGACAAGTCTCCTGGTGTTCTGGCCATTATCATCCTGAACTAACAACGAACAGTTATGGACTTCCTCCTGAAATAACCAGTTAAACAGACGGCATGGTTGTGCAGTGGTTAGCAGTGTTGCACAGCGTCAGGGACCCAGGTTTGATTTCTGGCTTGGGTTATATCTGTATAGAATCTGCATGTTCTCCCTGTATCTGTGTGGGTTTCCTCCGGGTACTCTGGTTTCCTCCCACAGTCCAAAAGGTGTGCTGGTTAGGTGCATTGGCCACGTTAAGTTCTCCCTCTGAACAGATCCAGAATGTGGCGACTACAGATTTTCACAGTAACTTCATTGCAGTGTTGATGTAAACCTACTTGTGATATTAATAAATAAAGGTTAAACCATGAGTCTGAGGATCTGTAGTCCAGAGGAACAGTAAGCAACCTGCTCACAGGTCTCTTCCAACAATCTTCTGAAGAGTAGTGCTAGTACTGGGCAGAGATAGAGTTTTTTTTCCCCAGCTTTCCACCTTATTAGTTAAGGTTAGAGGCAAGATTGGACCTCTCAGGGACAGAGGAGGGGATCTATGCTTAGAGCCTGATGGAATGGGGGAGATCCTGAATGAATACTTTGCGTCGGTATTCACGCAGGAGACTGGACAGATGTCTGTTGCTGATGTTGACAAAGTTGAGGATCGGTTGAGGGAAATAAGGATTACGAGGAAAGAGGTGTTGGGGCTGTTAGGCAGCTTAAAGACATATAAAGCTCCGGGGCCTGATGGCATTTACCCCAGGCTGCTAAGGGAGTTGAGGGAAGACTTGGCTGGGCCTCTGACGCAAATCTTTGTCTCTTCCTTGGACACAGGTGAGGTCCCAGAGGACTGGAGGATAGCAAACGTAGTACTGTTGTTTAAAAAAGGTCAGAGGGATCACCCAGGGAACTATAGGCCGGTGAGCTTGACTTCAGTTATAGGTAAGCTAAGGGAGAGGATCCTTAGGGACAGGATGTATGAGCATCTGGAGCGCTGCGATCTGATCAGGGATACGCAGCATAGCTTCGTCAAGGGGAAGTCTTGTCTTACAAATCTAGTGGAATTTTTTGAAGAAGTGACAAAAACAGTTGATGAAGGACAGGCTGTTGATGTCGTCTACATGGATTTCAGTAAGGCGTTTGACAAGGTTCCTCATGGTAGACTGATAGAGAAGGTGAAGGCGCATGGGATACAGGGTCGGGTATGTAGATGGGTCGAGAACTGGCTCGGGAGGAGGAGACAGAGGGTAGTAGTGGAAGGCTCTTTTTCCGGCTGGAAGCCTGTCACTAGTGGAGTGCCACAAGGCTCAGTACTAGGTCCTCTTCTATTTGTGGTCTACATAAACGACTTGGAAGTTGGGGTAGGTGGTGAGATCAGCAAATTTGCTGATGACACCAAGATGCTTGGATTGGCGGGTACAGAGGAGCAGTGTCAGGCAATACAACAGGACATAGATAGGTTGGTAGACTGGGCAGATAGATGGCAAATGGAATTTAATCCGGATAAATGCGAGGTGATGCATTTTGGCCGGAAAAATGTAGAAGAGAGTTATAGGATAAAAGGTAAAACTATACGGAGCATAGAGACGCAGAGAGACTTGGGGGTGCAGGTTCACAAGTCTCTGAAGGTGTCCTCACAGGTGGAGAAGGTGATAAAGAAGGCGTATAGTATGTTAGCTTTCATAGAAAAGGGTATAGAATACAAGAGTAGGAGTTTGATGTTGCAGTTGTATAGAACTTGGTTAGGCCTCACTTGGAATACTGCGTCCAGTTCTGGTCGCCGTACTATCGGAAGGATGTGGAGTCCTTGGAGAGAGTGCAGAGGAGGTTTACCAGGATGCTGCCTGGTATGGAAGGACTGTCTTATGAGGAACGATTAAATAGACTGGGGTTGTTTTCCCTTGAAAGACGTCGGCTTAGAGGGGATCTCATAGAGGTGTATAAGATTATAAGGGGTATAGATAGAGTAAATGGAGGTAAACTTTTTCCACCTTCAGAAATGGATAGGACGAGGGGTCATGGCCATAGGGTGAGGGGGGCTATGTATAAGACGAATATTAGAGGGCAGTTTTTCACACAAAGGGTAGTGGGGGTGTGGAATGCACTGCCGAGTAAGGTGGTGGGAGCAGGCACGCTGGGGCTGTTCAAGGGTCTCTTGGACAGCCACATGAGCGGTATGCAGATAGAGGGATATAGTAGGACTGTTTAACTACGGCTTTTTTTCCCCACAGGTAATTCGGTCCATACTTGACCAACATTGAGCATGCATTCGGCAGGTGGTGCGAGTACAGCTCTTGGATGTTGATTCATGGGTTGCCTGGTACTTCATGTCGTAAATGAGTGCTTTATGTGGACCATCTGAAGGGCACCATGACAGCTCAGAGACTATCGATGTGGCTGTGCAGACACTTGGAATTGGGCCGGTGTCTGCGGGAGTTTGCGCGTTCTCCCCGTGGTTGCGTGGGTTTTCTCCGGGCACTCCGGTTTCCTCCCACAACCCAAAAATTCGCTCTTAGGCTGATTGGGAAACAAATTGTCCCTATAGTGAGAGTCTTCCATTTTAGGAATAACCTAAATCTATAATAGGATAATGGAATTGCTACTATATAGTTATGACGGCGGCGCGGGCTCGTTAGGCCGAAGGGCCTGTTTCCCGTGCTGTGCTGTGTTGTTGCTCTTATATCCATTGTCAACGAAGATACACAAATTCCCTGTTCAATCCTAATTATCAGGCTTACCATTGAGAACTAAGGGTCTCAAATATACACTTAATGGTGTAAACCAATTATAGAATACAAGCTCCTCTCTTCAAAAAAGATTCATCAGAGCTTTGTGGACTGCAAAATTCCATTATTGCACTCAAATTCTAAGTACTGAGAAAGTCATCTTTGCATCTTCCGCGTGCCAGATGTGGAGAACAGCAGATGTAACTCAGAATCTCCCAATACGAGTGAAGTCCAAGAAACCCCAATGCATTGGCAAATATATTGCTGCTTTTATGACTAATTGCAGGTAGCAGGTAGAGTCTCAGTCCCTGTAGACAGGATTACATCTCAAATCCCAATGAACTATAGTTCAGTTGGCTAATTACCTTCAACACCCTAGAGAACCGCCACAGTTTGGTTGAGAGATTCTGCAGTCTGCCAAAGACATCAATTCAAATTCAATCTTGTGCACATGTCACCTGTAGGAAAACAACTCGCCCAAGAGACACCAAACACACAATACTCCCATCAAAGAAGAATAAACACTATCAAAAGCAGATAATACACCAACCACAAGAGTAATCAGAATTCTATTAATGAACATGGACACCTGAGAAGTTTGGGTGAAGAGTATGACACGTCTTGCCATCTTTGAAATAATTAACAAAGTAAATGGGATCCTGGGCTTTAAATAGAGATTTAGAATATTTAAATCAAAGTTGTGCTAAATTGAGATGAAGCACCAATTAAGCTGCAATATTGTGTAAAATTCTGCACACCATAATTTAGCAAGGATGTGAAAGCTTTTGAGATTTACTGAACTTCCAAAGATAAAGGGTGATAGTTCCAAGGCAGAGAGAAGAAGCTGCACTGCTTTGAGTGAAGAGGGCCAAGAGGACCAAGAGGAGACTCAATACAGATGTTTAAAATCAGTATTTTCAAAATCCAATTCCTGCAAGCCATTCCTTTCACCATCACTATATTTCATTACCACTAAGACAGCTAATGTACAAGCAAATCAAATGAAATTAAAACTTGAATAAATATGGAAAACCAATATTGAAAAGGTGTGAAAAACTGTTTTGGCAGACTACTTAAAATAAAGCTACTTTTGTGCACAAAATACAGAAAAATTTGCATTTATAGAGTATGTTTCACTGGACAGCTAAACCTCTAACACTAACTCTATTTCTCTCCACAGATGATGTCTGACCTGCTGAATATTTCTAGCATGTTTTGTTTTAATATCAGAGATAACTCTTTTTTTCCCTATCAGAAACAGCCCAGCAGGTGATGCAGTGATTTAATCTCTCGTGAGAGGCAACACCTCTGACAGCTCACTGTTACCTCAGTATTTCACTGAATGTCAGCACTGATCATTTTTTGTACTTGAGCTTGGGAGTGTGATTTGAACCCAATGATTCTTCAGAAGGGACTCTTCAAAATGCAGGTAATAAAACATAACAAAACTAGATCCAACTTATCAATCAAAGAAAAAAAGTTTAATAAAAAAAACTTCATTACTCCAAACTTGGGGCCATGTTCTGGGCCACTCCTAGCTCTCCATAATTCCAAACAGGATCTTATTTATAGTAAGTCAGCTGATCAGCTGACTACTGCATCATTCTGCAACTGGTTCCATGCTTTACTGGGTCAGCTGACCCTTATAGCTTGTCACCATTAGTCACATTACATCCAATACAAAGTTACTCAAAATTGTGTGTTTGAGGTCAGCATACTAACAACAGAGTCATGGCTGACAGTAGGAGAAGGAGTTGACAATAGATTTGCTTATATGTGGAAGAAACAGCCAGTAGGATCTATTGGCATTTGCAGCAGAAAAAGAAGAAATGCATCAATTACAATTTGAAAGGCACATGATAATTAACTGGGGAAAAAAATTACCTCTGGTAAAGCATCCTCTGAAGCAGAAAAGAAGTAGGTATACACAATCAGTTCTGACGCCACCTCAAAGAATTTTTCCTAGTGGAGAGTAAAATTATAAGAATGCCAAGGATTAAAATACAGTTCTCGACAATATTTTTTCCCTATCATGTAACTAAGAACCCATAACAAGTTAAAAATGGCAAATATATTTTCCAGATTTAGTTAATGTTTTATGACTAATAGTTTTTATTAGATGCATTTCTGGTTTTGAGACACAAACCCTGAAGCAAATCTTGGGCATCATCCTCAAAATGTAGACACACTGACAACACTCAGTCCATTTAAATATTTTAAAAATAATTTATTTTTTACTATTTCAATCAAAAAACAATAGGTAACTATTAGAAGTCAAATAAATAGCTTTTTTTTTGCTATGTCAGACATACAGTATACAAAGAAGTCAAAGCTTTGCACTGTAAGTTACAGCATAAGAAGCCATTTGAACTGGAAAAAAAACGCAATGCTATATTTATTCCCTGTTATTATTACTTTTTCTGATTCAAATATTTATTCATTTTTCCTTAAAAGATACAATGGTGCTTATAATCAACCAGTTCATGTCACAATGCATTCTATGCTGCAACCACATTCTCAAGGGCAATTAGGGATGGACAATAAATACTGATCTAGCCAGTGAAGCCCACATCCCTTGAATGAATAAAAATGAATAAAATCAGTGTGCAGAAATTTCTGCTAATTTGTTTCCTTACCAGTTTAATGACCATATTGCATTAACAATCCCCAATCATTATTTATTCCTTCTACTAAAATCTTCCATAATTTAAAAAAACTAATAAATCTCCTCTTAACCTTTGCTATTCCAGTAGAAATTATTTCAGCACATCAAGAATCTCCCCATAACTATAATTTCTCTTTCTGGGCATCATTCTGCTGAATCAATATTGTGCTTCTTTGTGACTTTTATCAACAATATAACCACTGTTTTGGACAAATTTATCATTGATTCTTTATACTTGTTCTCTATTTTCCTGTTTGAGACCCAAGACAGCTTTTTTTTTTAATGGCTTCAGTTTTTTTAATGGCTTCTGCACTGGGAATAGGGTACTTTCTTTGTAGCCTTTGTGCCTTTCCATTTGCTGAGTCTATATGGGTCACTGCTGCCACAACATTCTGGACCTCAGCACTTGTCCATCACACTCCACAGCAGAGTGCTGTGCATCTGTCGAGCAAAGGTCATCTCGCACACACACATTTTATTCACACTCAGCCGAACAAAATGATGCACATCGTAACTGGAACTCTTGCACTTAAACCACCCCCCCCACCCCGGCTTCCTGTCCTCTGACAACATGCATTGTGATGCAACAGTACAAATTATACGTATACACATTTTAAAATTCAGCTTTTTTTAAACAGACATATAAGTTAGAAATTAAGAATCATTTATTTTCATATTTAAAGAGCGTTAACTGTTAAAGAATTAAACTGTTTCTTTTGTTGGAATTATACTCAAACTGTGTTATGAATAAAGCTCATTTTGATAAAAGATTCTTAATTTGTCTGTAAAATTACTTCTGGAGTGAAGCATCCTTTCCTCACATTTATGCCCAAGTAGAAAAATTATTGAGGTCTTGTCTGGCTTCATAACATATGTTAGAGTTGTGGTCCAGGACCCTAACAAAAACTGGGAGCAGCGGCAGGGGGCGGTGCGCTTCAGGTATTCTAACTGTATATTTTTATATTTTATGCATTACTTCTATATTCTGTATAGATAAAGAAAGCTGTGATTGAAAGTTAAGGTCTAATCAAAGGGGAATTTTTTGTAGTCAAATTCTCTGTAAAGTCTAAGGCATGAAAGAGTAAAGACGTCACAACTCTGCATTTATATTGAGATTTTACGGTGGGTTTAAATTTATAGTTGGAGCAAAGTTTTGGAATTATATAACTATTACATTTGAAAAGAGGCTCAGAAGTGTTGAGTAACATTTGCATTATAGGAGATTCATCAGTAAACAGAAGCAGACATTTAGTTTTCATTGATCCAAAAGACAGGCAATTTAGGAACATGAAATGTTTTAACATGTGGGGAACTGAAGTTTAAAAGAATTTGTGAAGACAACAGAGAACAAAGATGAAAGGGGAATAAAGTATTTAAAACAGATTTTCAATTGGAGGGAGTTGTTGTAGGGTGATGACTCACTGAAGGCCAGCTCCTTTGTTTGGCTGTGAAAGATTTTCAACTGAAGAAAGCAACTCAGTTTTAGGCCAGGAGGATATTTCTCCTGTGAAACAGTTTGCTTGAATCTGCTTTTGGAAAACCAAATTGGCGTGTTTTTGTTCAGGGAAGTTGTACATTATACTACGGTTTGCAGAAAAGGGCAATTTCTTAATTTGAGTAATACTTACTGATTTTTCAGTTAAGGGTCAATAATAGCAGAATAATAATAATGGCCGAAAAGATAGTTTCACAGTGTACTTTTAGCAAAACACTTTTGGGGTTATTTTGTAAGATCTTTTATCTTGTGAGTTTAAGTTTTAGTTTTTCTTTTAATGCACATTATTCAAATGTAATAAGTAATCACTGGAGTTCAGCACTTTTGAGTTCAGTAATTATCCCTCCTCATTTCTACAATACAAAAAAAAGTACCATCAGCTGAGAGACATCAGCTGTGGTCATAACACCTCACAAATACATCTGTGACTCACAAGTTTATTGAAATCATCCCAAAATACTACTCACTTACCACTTGATGATCAGTTCAACCCATCTACTGCCTGCCTTTTATCTCAGTACCCCACATAGAACACACTTCCCGAGCAAGATCTCAGCAAGCATCCTTTGGAATCAAGGAATGGCAAACACAGAAAGTCAACAGCAAGTTCCTTGTGACAAACTTTATCTGTTGAATGGCAGGCTTTGAAATGCCACAACAAGAGTGGTTTTTGCTAAATATGTTGATGACAGGCGAGTATCTCTGTGCAGCTTACTTCCATTTTGGAGGCCTCATTACAAACTCCTTATACACTTGTGGAAAGGCACAAACAATACTTTATTACTGAGGAGCATCCCATGATAGGGAGTGCTGGATCAATGATCTTAAACTCAGCAAATGAGGTGGTTATTAATTGGCTTTGGGGTTTTCCATCAGCTAAATTTTCCATTAATTGCTTCTCCCCATTTCTGAATTTTCCTCCAAAAAAGTAATACTTCTAAGTTATTCACATTAAATTGCACTTGTCACTACTCTCATTCATTCCCCTCCCATAGCATTTGGTCATTTTTGCAGACAGTCTTCAAATAAATTCACAGCTTCATTTTTCAGGCTGATGAATCAAAGAATTCTCATTTTCAAAAGCTCAGGTCTCAGGAAGCTCAGGTCACCTAACTCTTTTTGCTTGCTGACTTTGATATTTACATCTGCCATTTTCTTGGCCTCTGCTTGGTACTGGGGTTTTAGGGCAGCCCTCACTACTTGTGCGCAGATTCCCGAGTATGAATGCCGTCCAGCCTCCAGAACGCCACCATCTTCACCTCATTCCTTTCACTGCCTAGCAAAGATTGATGTATTTTGGTTTGCACACTGTGTCAAACTCCAACTCTTGCACTGTCAGCAAATTTTAAGTTGTATTGCTTGTATCCAATCCAAATAATTTATATATCGTGACAATAAAAATCGACTCAGTACTGATCTCTGGGGTGCACCACTTTCAAACCTTTTCAATCCAAGCAACAATCATTTATCTAAACATTTTGATTTCTGATGGCTAGCCTATTTTCTAATTTGCAGTCACATTTTCCCTTACACCATACATTTGAATTTTTTTAACAATAACTCTTTGTGAGATAACTTATCTTTCCTTTCAAGAAACACATTTATTGTATCCATTACATTCTCTTTATTTATACAATTAGCTGCTTTTTCAAAAAAGGCTTAAAGTTTGTTAACCAAAACTTGCCTTTTTAAAAAAATTCTGGCTGTCCCACAATTAAACTGACATTCTAAATAGTTAGAATCTAAAACTAACAAGTGTTTCTATAAAATTGGCCTTAGAAAGGTCTATGGTTACCTGGCTTCTATTTCTCCAACAAATGCTACTTTTTGGCCATTCTGCAGTCAAATGATACAATTTGCTTACTTGAAACATCGTAACTAGATTCTGGTATTTTCACCATGACCTCTTCCACCAGCCCAAAGTCAATGCTATTAGTAATTTATTTGACTTCCCACCCTCTCACCCACATATGCATCAGGATTCTTCTGCACTGTTCCTCCTGACTGGCTGACGCTATTTCAGAAAAAGATTGAAGAAAGCCTCATTTCCACCTGTATTTGGGAGATCCTCCAATCATTCAAAGTTATGGCAGCCAGAGGAAATTACTTGAGATAGTTCCATATTTAAAATGCACTTATTTTCAAACCTTCAGAGGAGATTCACCGCCAACATACACAAAGAAAACAGGATGTCTCTTTTGCCAATGGTCAAACAGCTGCTGACTGGAAAGTGTTCTGACAAGCGGCCTATTAATAAAAACAAATAAAAGAAATATTACTTATCAATTTCACAAACTGTACTCAAATGCACATTTATTGTTGTTTCTACATGTCAACTCCCATTCTTTAGTAGTAATTATTTGATATTACAATGACATGATAACGTTTGACCTCGTGACACAGTAAGGAAAACTTATAGCGTCTTTAAAAAGATCTGCAGAATCTGTAAATGTTTTGAAAGAGTTTGCATCATGTGTAAAGGGATTAGCTGTAATTTTTACATCTCCAATCTTTGTATCATCAGCAAATTTGCTGATCCAGATCATTGATATAGACGACAAACAACTACGGACCTAACACTAATCCCTACGACACACCACTTGTCATAGGTCTCCATTCAGAGAAGCAATACTCCACAACCACTTTCTGGCTGCTTCCGTTGAGCCAGTGTCTAATCCAATTTACTACCTCCCCATGTATACCTAACTACTGAATCTTCCTAACTAACCTCCCATAAGGGACCTTATCAAAGGCCTTGCTGAAATCCAGGTAGACAACATCCACCACCTTCCCTTCATCCACTTTCCTGGTAACCTCCTCAAAACCTCTAATAGATTGGTCAAATGTGACTACCAAGCACAAAGCCATGTTGACACTCCCTAATAATTCCCTGAATATTCAAAGATTTGTAGATCCTATCCCTTATCACACCTTCCAATAACGCGCCCACCACCGACTGGCCTATAATTTCCCAGATTTCTTTTGGAAACTTTTTTAAACAACAGAACAACATGAGCCACCCTCCAATCATCCGGCACCTCCCCCGTGAATACTGATATTTTAAATATGTCTGCCAGGGCCTCTGCAAGGTCAAAACTAGCCTCCGTCAAGATCCGTGGGAATACCATGTTAGGCCCTGGGGATTTATCCATGCTCATTTGCTTCAAGACAGCCAGCAGCTCCTCCCCTGTGATCTGTAAAGGTTCCATGACCTATATCTGTAGACTCTATGACCGTTTCCTCAGTAAATAAGGATGCAAAACATCTATTTAGTATCTCCCCTATCTTGTTTGGTTCCATACACAGTCTACCATTTTGGTCTTCAAGAAAACCAATTTTATCTCGCACTATCCTTTTGCTCTTTACATACCTATAGAAGCTCTTTGGATTTTCCTTCACTCTGTCTGCCAAAGCAACCTCATGTCTTCTTTTAGCTCTCCTGACTTCCTTCTTAAGTAGCTTCTTGCACTTTTTATATTCCTTGAGCAACCCATCTGTTCCTTGCTGCCTATACATTACATAACAATTCTTTCTTCATCTTAATGAGTGTTACAATCTTCCTTGAGAACCAAGGTTCCTTATTCTTAGTTACTTTGCCTGTAGGAATTCTGATAGAAACATAAACTCTGCACTCTCAAAATTTCTCCTTTGAAGGCCTCCTACTTTCCATTTATATCCTTACCAGAGAATAGCCTGTATCAATCCATACTTCCCAGATCCCTTCTCATTTCATCAAATTTGGACTTTTTCTAATCCAGAACTTCAACCCGAGGGCCAGATCTATCCTTATCCATAATCAGGTTGAAACTAATGGCATTATGATCACTGGATCCAAAGTATTCCCTCACACTCACATCCATCACCTACCCTAACTCATTTCCCAACAGGAGATCTAATATTGCATCCTCTCTACTTGGCACCTCTATATATTGATGTAGGAAGTTCTCCTAAACACATTTTTACAACCCCTACCCCATCTAAACCTTTAACAGTGTCTGAATCCCAATCTATATGTGGAAAATTAAAATCCCCTACTATCACAACTTTGTGTTTCTTGCAGTTATCAACTATCTCTCTGCTGATTTGTGCCTCCAATTCTCACTGACTACTGGGTAATCTATAGTACAATCCCTTTAATGTGGACATACCTTTTCTGTTTCTCGGCTCCACTCATATGGTCTCTGCAGACAAGCTTCCTAATCTATCCTGCCTGAGTACCGCTGTAACATTTTCCCTGATCAACAATGCCACCCTCCGCATCTTTTATCTCTCTACCT
The DNA here is from genome assembly GCA_024679065.1 of Sphyrna mokarran. Classification (NCBI taxonomy): domain Eukaryota; kingdom Metazoa; phylum Chordata; class Chondrichthyes; order Carcharhiniformes; family Carcharhinidae; genus Sphyrna; species Sphyrna mokarran. The sequence goes on from JAGIQG010000007.1 coordinate 100,263,865, forward strand.
TTATCATGCCTGAAACATTGGAACTCTGGAACATTGGGCTGCCAGTCTTGCCTCTCTTGTAGCCAAGTTTTACTATTAGTTATCATGTCATATTTCCACGTCAGTCAGCTCATCTGTCTTCCCTAATTCTCTGGATTGAAGTAGACATACCTCAAAAGATTATTTCCACCACACTCAACCCTTCCATTTGTGATAACTGCTCATTGCCAATTTTGTGGCATTGTTGTCTTCAATCAGCCTTATACTGCAGCAACTGAAAGCTCTATCAACACATCTGTCACATCCAGGCCTAATTTGGGAAATATTTTGATCTATATTCTGCACAAACTTTAACTTGTTCAAAATTCCGGGGCCTCAGTCCTTCTCAGATATCTTCCCACTATTAGATGGCAGTGTCCTCACCATATTTGCAAGAATGTATATAGCCCGAGTTCAAACCCTCCCATTTTTCTACTTCTCTTTTCCCATTTAACAAGAAATTTATTACATCTTTTAATTAACTCTCACATATTGTTTTGTTATTTCTGTCTTTATTTAAGCTATTTTTTCCCTCAAATTCTGCAAAACGCTAAGGGGAATTTTCTCTATTAATGGAAAGTTTGCCAGATCTAACAAAGTGACAACTTACAGTCAAATAGTATTCCATTAAGTGAAACTGCACAAATGTTTCATAATGAGCTCTTTGCTTGAAAAATAAATTTCAGTCTTTACATTAATATACCAAATAAGAGAATATATCTGCTAACAACAGCACAATCTTTTAAGCTTTGCAGAGTTCTATTAATAGGAAGTTAAATGAGCTCATTTCTAATTTGTGCCAAAGTGAGAATGCAATCAATGTGCTCAATACCATTGCACCAGCAATCTCTATTGCAGGATTTTGAACATTATCGCATCAGCAGCACAAAACACTGACTTAATGCTATTCAGTAATCAGCTGATTACTAAATAGCATTAAGTCAGTGATTTCAGCTAAGCTGATTAAAATCATGGAATTCACAAAGTAATCCATAATGTTTGATAGGAAATTAATTAAATACTTCAAATGGATGGTTATAGTCTGGAGTCAGACTGGGAAAGATCATGTATTGGGTCTAAGTGATGTTGTATTGATTCATTACAGAATACTACTGGCGTGTTTACTTGTAATAAGGATGAAATTATAAAAATTGAGGCTATATGTGAACATCTGAAGCAGACAGAGTCAAAGACAAGGGAGTACAGCTAATAATGATTCAGAGGAACATTAGTAAGCATTTAAGCTCAATAAGCATGTTCTGCCCATTCAACCAGATCACTGCTCATCAGTACTGCAACTCCATATTCCTCAATACCCATTAAAGTCTACCAATCTCGGTGTTGAAAATAGCAATAACCTAAAGCACTAGATTGTTTTAGGGGAACTGTTCAAGATTTCTACTTTGTCAAAAGAGATTCTTGACGAGAGATTCAAGATTTCTACTACCTTTTGTGCAAATATGTTTCCTAATTTTTCTCTCATTTTGCCTAGATTCAATTTCAATTTGGTGCCACCTTTAATTTGGTAGAAATAACTTCATTGATTGTAATTCTGTTAGCTAAAATCACTGGTTTACTGTTATCCAGTGTGTTCAAAATATAAGAAAATAAGAAATAGGAGCAGGCCAAACAGCCTAGTCCCATGCTCTACCATTCAACAAGGATACAGGCTGCTCTGAACTTGGCCTTATGTCCCAGTCTGCTCTCCATCACCCTGAAAACTCCCCTATAGTTTAAAAATCTATTTCAGTCTTAATGTATTCAGTGACTCAGTCTCCACAACTCTCTAGGGTGTGGAGTTCATAACCAAAGATGGAGGTTTAAAGTGAGAGGGGAGAGATACCGAAATGTCCAGAGGGGGGAATTTTTTCACACAAGAGGGTGGTTAGTGTCCAGAACAAGCTGCCAGAGGTAGTAGTAGAGGGGATACAACTGTAATTTTTAAAAAGCATTTAGATAGTTACATGAGTACGATGGGTATAGAGGGATACAGGCCAAATGCAGGCATTTGGGATTAGCTTGGGGGTTTCAAAAAAAAATTAAGGCTGGCATGGACAATTTAGGTTTAAGGGCCTGTTTCCATGCTGTAAAACTCTCTGACTCAGAGAAGTTGATCCTTGCCTCAAATGGGTGATCCCTTATTCTAAAACTATGCCCGTGGTTCTAGATTCCTCCAAAGATGGAAACATCTGTTCAGCAACTACCCCTCTCCAAGAGGAGGCAAGATTTCAGTGGATGTATTTTCAGCTGGGGAAAGTAGGTTGAATGGATGGATTTTCATTTGCAAATTAAACATGCTCAGGGTCAGGAGTCAGTGAATCATGAAGAACGAGTAGTGGAGAGTAAAAGTTAACTGGAGGTAAAGAGAAAGCACAACAAAACATTACAACTGACTGATGAGCTATTCAGTCAGTTATGCTGAAATTCGCGGTGTTGGCAACTGACAGCAAGGGCATCTAAAGGAACAGGCAAATGCAAACATCACAGTTATGTGACCAGCTTTCTCTTTCTCCCAGTGTCTGAGAGTCCCTTTGGCTAAAACTGTTTTATTTACGGATCTTATAACATCATTAACATGCAGGCACAAAAAAAGTCTTCTGCTGAATCCACTCAAAAATGAAACTAAATCCCAGGTTTTATAGACTGAGTTAGAACCATAGAATCCCTACAGCGCAGGAGGTGGTCATTTGGCCTGTTCAGCCTGCACCAACAATTTCACCTAGGGCATATCCCCATAATTCCACAAATTTATCCTACAAATCCCCCTGGCACTAAGGAGCAATTTAACATTGTTAATCAACCTAACCTGTACATCTTTGAACTACCCAAACGAAACCAACACAGACATAGGAGAACATGCAAACTCCACAGATACTCACAGCTGGAATTGTCTCTGGCTCTGTGAGATAACAGTGCTAACCACTACGCCACCCTAAACTTCTTTAGCTCATAAAATAGAAAAACATAAACTTAAAGCTGCATCTTATTCCTAACCCATATAAACACACACATAACCTATGTAAAACTATTCCTCGTACCTAACAAAATGGATATAATGGCTTTTTCTCTCAACTATTAAGCTTTTACCTCAGTTGTAAGCCACAAACCATCACCTGAAACCTAAATCATAGAAGAAAAATCATGACAACAACCATTTCAGGAAGGTTGTTCAAAAACATTTACAAACTCCATCACGTAGTTATGATTTGTAGGCCTCTTGCCTTGACCCAAACGTAAAATTGCAGGCAGTTGATAAATCTGTAGTCTTCTTAAGTGGGTCTTCTGAACTGAGCTTAGAAAAAGATTAAAGCCAATGGACTCATTTGGTGGGTCTCTGGTAACAAACAGGAGGAATTCCAGCCCTTTGGCTCAGTAATGTGAGTACTCATGAAAGAGTGCTCTGGCCATTGTCTTTAGGATCTAACAATATCATTTGAAGTCCTTTGTGATTGTGGGTTTGGATGTAGAATTTCAGCTGTGCTAAAGCCCAGATTATACATGATCTCTTGAAAAATACTGCACATCAAATTTCTGCCTCGATTTCACTGAATCTAGGGAGGTGCCCAATATTAGGCAGAATTTTAGGCGATCAACCACTACTTTGAATGCTTAGGGGAATGGCTTCTGAAAATAGGGAAGCCACATCCTTAATGGGAAGAAGATAATGAGAACCTCATTTTCTTTTGGTAAGGGCTTCATACAAATCACCAACGAGAGAGTGAATGAGGGCGAGTGCATCAGAGGGAAAGCATGAGAGAAAGAATGAGTGCGACAGAGAGAACGGCAAGGAACCCACTCAATTTTGTTTCTTTAGCACTCGTTGCTGATCCTCTTCTGCAGTGAAAGCAGATGCATAAATACACACAGGGTTGTCTTGCCACATGACCTTACCCCTCCACTGCCCAGTGACCCAAATGTTGTCATAACTAGTATATTCCAGTTATCTTGATCAGATGACGGTTAGAAACTTCTCTTTCATGATGTGGAGATGCTGGCGTTGGACTGAGGTAAGCACAGTAAGAAATCTCACAACACCAGGTTAAAGTCCAACAGGTTTATTTGGTAGCATAAGCTAAAAGCTTGTGGCTTATGCTACCAAATAAACTGTTGGACTTTAACCTGGTGTTGTGAAACTTCTTACTGAACTTCTCTTTCAGCCAGTTACATAGTCCAAATGTCTAATGCTTTGGTCCCTACTTAAATGAGTATCAAGGTGATTACCTGGACACTTTACTAATGGAATAGGAAAAGGCCCCATTCATGTCTTCCAAGGCCAATTTTCAGGGTGTGGCTTCGAAGGATGCAGCTGTCCTAGATTTTGATCTCAAGTCACTGGAATATGGCATTCATCTTTTAAAATCAATCCAGTGCTTTCCAGTGAATAAGTTCAAAAGTCATTTTTAATATAAAGTCATTTTATACCATAATTGTTTCTTTGTGACCAAAGAGCTATATATCCTACCTTTCAATCCAAACTTTATAGGCTATGACACCTAGTGCATGTCCAAGTACCATCTTCCGGATGAGAAAAGTTTCCAACGCCTCTCTTAACTAAAGATTTCCCAGTTTGATCAACGTCTTATTTGTTCCCACTCTAGTAATGATCACATCCTTCCTGCAACATAGTTATCTCAACTGTACACAGTACTCTCATCACGATCCAATGTTTGATACAATTCTAGGATACCCCTGCTTTCAATAGTAAAATATCCTGCATGTGTTCTGAACTACCCCATCTACCTATTACTGCCACCTTCAGGTAGCTGTGGACATGCATGCCAAGGTTCATCTGCTTATCTACATTTCTTGCTGCTGGACAATTTACTGCATGTCGCTAAATGCATTATTTCACACTTATTTGGACTGAATTACATTTTACACTTTTCTGCCCATCTTACCAGTCCATTAATATTTTCCTGCAGTCCATAACTACCAACCAATTTTTTTGTCATCTAAAACTTTCTTAATCATGAACCCTACATACAGGAAGTCTAACTGACATATACTGTGAAATGCAAAGGACCTAATATTAACTCTTGCAGTCCTTCTATCTGTGGAAAATTGTCCTTTCCTTCCTACCACTCGGAAAAATTTGGATCCAATTTGTTATTTGCCCCTCAATCTCATGGGTTTTACTTTTCTGACCATTATGCCATATATGACTTGTTAAAAGTCATGTAGACTACCCATACTGACTTTCTTTGTTACCTCATAAATTCCATCATTAAGTCAGATGCCATCCATCTCATGTTGATTATCCTGTATTTATCTTTGCCTAAATGAAAAGTAATGCTGCCTCTCAAGTTATTTTTCCAATAATTCACCTAAGGGTTATGGCTGACAGGTCTTGGACAAGTATTAAAGTAGGTCCGTAGCAATTTAATGATTACATGCTCCACTGAAGTATCCAGATAATCCCAATTTATAATGCAATCTTATTTCAAGACAGAATTTAATACATTATTTCCAGTAGCGTTACAGAAATCTTGTCATGAGCATGTGGAAGCCAAGTTTAAACCAGGCAGACTCTGCAATTTACGAACTGCAGGGCTGGAACAGACAGCGTTCATGACATTTTTCATGCATGTTGTAGAGATGCCGGTGTTGTACTGTAGTAAGCACAATAAGAAGTCTCACAACACCAGATTAAAGTCCAACAGGTTTATTTGGTAGTACAAGCCACAAGCTTTCAGAGGACTGCTCCTTCATCAGGTGAGTGGGAGTTCTGTTCACAAACAGGACACAAAGATTTACGTGTCCTGTTTATGAACAGAACTCCCACTCACCTGAAGGAGCAGCACTCTGAAAGCCTGTAACTTGTAAAACCAAACAAACCTGTTGGACTTTAACCTGGTGTTATAAGACTTCTTAGTGAATTTTCATGCTGCCAGACTTTGGTGAATCAACTTCCCATTGAAACCAGACAAGCCTGCAACTGTCTGGCCTGCTGCTAACGATGACGTTGTTCACATCTCCAGTGAACCTGCTTTGTTAGAAGAATGCTATGCAGACTTTGTGGCACCCAGATCAGCAGGAGTCCAGAGGCATAGCGTGAGAAGAACTGCACACAGGAAACAGGATCTTTGAGAAAAAAAAACATGAAGACAGCCCCAGCATTCTATCCTTTTTGTACTTTCTTCAATGGTGTCTCCTGAGAACATCTTTGACAGGCAGCTGAGCAGCATAACACCTCCAGCTGCTTCTAACCTGCAGTGGGCATCATCAGACAGACCAGACCCAGAAAGATCCCTTTGGTGAGATGACTTAAAGACCAGGATCAGCTCTAGATGAGAGGGAAGCCCAAACTGACTGCAGATCCTGAAACATCAGACAACACTTAACGATCTGGAAACAACTTGTCCCAGCCTTACTCATAGTTCAAATAAATTGATAGGATATACTGAATCCTCAGAAGTGCATGTTGGAAGTAGATAACTTGTATAGATTTATTTAGAGATTTAAAACTGTTTTCAGGAGAGTCCTGTGACGAGACTGAATATTGTTTTTCCTTGACTAAATATTCAATTAAGTTGTGTTGGACCTTCACCTGATTTTTGTCCCCTTTGCTTCTCTCAGAGCATAAGCACCTGAATTAAAAGGAGTCACTGTAAAGTAGTCAAGATCATCAGGGACATTTACCCACCTTTTCACTTTACAAGTCCTTTCTAGTCACTGCAAGAATTAAACAGCAACAGGGGAGGAACCTACGACAGAATTTCAACCATAAAGCATATTGTATTGGTTTACCTGTGGCCTGAAGGTTGCTCTTGTACCAGGGCACCCTGTGCTTAATCGAGAACCTCCTTCCTATTATCCCTAAACCACCACTACTTACCATTTTTCAAGGTTCCAACACAATATCTGGTGAAGGTCAAGTATAATACCAGCAAAAGCCATTGCTCCTTGTGCTGCTGCCAGTAGTGGAAAGTTTTCAGCCTCGAGCTGATTGGCAGCTTTCGGGAGTGGGATATCTACCTTGCACAAGACTTAATCCAACTGAAACCTGATGTTGCACAAGTACCAGTGTGCATCCCAAAAAAACGATTGACATGCAGTCGCCATCACAAAACACCAGTGTTGTGTTCAAAACTGATGTAGTGTGATATATTCGAAGAACAGGAGTAAGCATTCCACTTTCCAAATCACATACGAATTACGTCCGGCATTGAGAATTGGAAACAGAAAATGGTGAAAATATTTAGCAGGTCTGGTAGCACACGTGAGGGAGAAAGAGATTTAATGTTTCAAGTCAATGATTGTTTATCAGCCCTTTCATCAACTTGAAGCATTAATGTTGATTTTCTCTCCACAGATGCTGCCAACCTCATTGAATACTTCACAGAATTTTCTGCTTCAACTTCAGATTTCTACAATCTGCACTAGTTTGCTCCCGTATTTTTAGCATTTCATGCTCATCTGATGATCACATTTAAAACTAAGCATGATGGGTTTCCGAAAGAAATTAAGGATCTGGGGTTAGGGCAGAAAATCGGACTCAGAATGGATTCAGGAGATGCACTTCTCAACTGTGTGATGGTAAACATGCTACTATCTTACAACTTGGGAGGCACAGTGGTTAGCACTGTTATCTCATAGTACCAGGGGCCCAGGTTCCAATTCGGCCTTGGGTCACTGAGTGTGCAGGTTTCCTCAGGGTGCCTCACTTTCTTCCCACAATTCAAAAACATGTGGGTTAGATTGATTAGCCTTGCCAAATTGCCCCTTAGTGTCAGGAGGATTAGCAGGGTAAATGGATGGGGTTAAAGGGATACAGTTTAGGTAGGATTGCTGTTGGTGCAGGTTTGATGGAGCAAATGGCCTCCTTCTGCATCGCAGAGATTCTATCAATGTCACAAAGGGTCAATGGTACTGAAATTATATTATTTCTAGTCACTATTATGATACATGGTTTACATGCAGTTCTGACAGGTGCCCATTAACTAAAAGTTAACTCTTGTTTCTCTCTCCACAGATGCAGCTTGATATGCTGAGTCTTTTCAGCATTCTTTGTTCTTGTTTTAGACAAAATTAGAGTTGGATACAAATCAAATTTTGAGCTCACAATAGAGCCAGCTGCTTTATCTGTATAAACCTTAAAGAGGGCATGACAAGATGACAATCTAATTCTGCGCATGGATGCTTTATTGATCAGACAAGTACTGGCAACGGTATAATCCAGCAGATGGCAGGCTTGTACCTGTAAGGGGCATTAGTAAAGCAGGTGGGTTTTTACAACAATCTGGTAGTTTTGTGGTCAACTGTTTCAAAATTTTAACCCAGTTTAATTAATTGAATTTTAATTCTCCAACTGCATGAGAGGATTTAAACTATTGATCTCCAGATCATTAATCTATGCCTCTGGATTACAAATCCTGTGACATGGCATATGCTTTATACCCTAAGTAGCAATGGTTTAATATTGTGTAATACTTCCTTATTTATTGGTCCAGGCTGTCTTTTATTTTTAACACAAATGCAAGTACATGAGGACAGTTTTGTTCTGTACGTCCCTAGCATTAGGGATTGGGTTAAGATCCAAAGATAAAACCTTAAAAGAATGCAGTGAAGGCTACTTGTATTGCACACGACTCTTACAGTCAACAGGGAGGTATATTTCATCAACCCGGGTAAAACAGTAAGTATCTAATTTAGTTTCTATTGTATCATCATATCAAGTTTATCCAATTCTTCTCACAGAGAAAGCGGATGCAGAAACTGCTGATTCCGCACATGGACAGTGTGCAAAAGACTACATGGTTGATGGAAAATGATCGACTTCTTGTCATAATTGGTGTTTTGGTCATCTTGGCTTTATGGCTGCTAAAGTATACAAACTATCATGCAGCTCTCTCCTCCCTTCCCCACCCAACTTTCCAATGCTAGGTCACCATGTGCCTGTCAACAAGGGAGCCCCCACTGCCAATAAGGCCATATGCAAATCCAATAATGTTTGCTAGATAATTTTTGGGGATGTACAAGATTTCCATCTAAGTGCTGTTAAACCTCTGATCCAGCATTAAAACCCAATGGGCTCAGAGAAAAGTGCCTTTAAATGGCTCATTAATGAACCTAATAGTTAATCCACTGCCAGTGGACAAGATTCCAGATTTGGGCCCTTCCCATACTTTACCAAAACAGAGCAAGTTTTCCCAATGCTGGGAATCAGAAGTGGTTCTCTTGGTTACCCCTGCCGTTGTGCGCATCTCAACCGCCTCCACTAAATTCAGTCCTATATTTCAAAGTAATTGCTAGTCTCAAAAGAACTTCCAAATACTTTCGGTTATGAAAAGTTCCACATGCATGCAAGTCCTTCCTTTTTCTTTACTTTGTTAAAACTCTTGTAGCTATAGCATCAATTGTTATGTTTTGGTCATCTCTGCTTTATGGCCTCTGAAGTATAGAAACTATCATGCAGGTGGTGTAACATGCTGCAGAAAATACATTTCCATGCAAAAATGCAAAGGCATAGGAATAAAACAACAGGAATTATTTTAGACCAAATAGTTGACAAAGGAACACAGGAAAACTAAACAGTTCAAACAGAACAAAATGCCACCCTGGTCCTGGACACATACAACTACTATAGAATAGCAGATGCACATTTCATCTTTCTTTACTAGTGTCTGAAATTGCTCTTCCCAAAGACCAAAGGGATCTCTGAATCCAGAGTTCAGCCTTTTTCCCATTCTCCTCTGTTGCACTCCCAGCATTACAGTACAAGGAAAGCTGAAGCTCCAAAGAATTGGAGCACAATTTTGTTAGCTCAGGAATTCCTTTTCATCTCCTAGCAGCCAATAACAGTATGCCCTTGGGCAAAGCTTAAAACAAATCCTTTGATTTAGAATTGGCACAAATCCAGTGCAAGGGGTAAAAGAGAATGAAAAGAGAAAAAATAAAATGAAATTTAATTACCATAGATTGTTAAGAGATCATTGGTTTCATTGATTAAAAGATCAAATTATTCACTACACATTTTGGAACACCAGTCCTTTTTACAAATATTACTGGTCAGTCTTCCATGATAGTGTACAAGCTAAAATTAGAGAATGTGGCATTTTATTCTCCTTCCCTTATTCATTTCTGTTGTTTTTTTTCTCTTTTATCATTTCTTTCTTCATGGACAGGCAATAAGTAGTGATGGGAAAAGTAGTCATGTTTTCCAATGCGTGTTGCAGGAGAAATACAGTCCGCAGCTCTGTGTGGACACCTTAGTAACCACAATTTGCCTACCCTGTTTCCACCTGACTCTCCCATCTCTTGAGCTGTATACACCCTTCATTTCCACTACATTCTACTATTACTTGCTTCCTCATTAAACCTCCCCTCAATACTAAGTATTGCTGCAAGAGGCCTCCTCATCCCCCAGCCCCACCTATCTGATTCTCAACAGGCTGGTTTTACTCTCAAAATCCAACTTGCTTGATTTAAAAAAAAATTAAATTAGGACGAGGAAAGGAACTTTGTCCACCCTTTCTGCGTCTCAAAGGTTTTCTATACAATGGAAACAAGTGCATAGGTGAGGGTTAGATTAAAAATCCAATTTGTGATTCAAAAAGAACAAAGAACAAAACAGCACAGGAAACAGACCTTTCGGCCCAACAAGCCCACACCACCACTTCGATGTTCCCACTTCTACCCATGATCCCTGTCATCCCTGTCTATGTTTATAGATCTATGCATTAGAACCAAATTTGAGACAATTTAGGGAGAATTTGTTCTGCCAATCAGCCTAAGAGCACATCTTTGGGGTGTGGGAGGAAACCGGAGCACCCAGAGAAAACCTACGCAAGCACGGGGAGAATGCGCAAACTCCCACAGACACAGGCCTAAATCCGTGTATCTGCACAGCACAACAATAGTCACTGAGCCGTTGTGTTGCCCATCAACTGGTCCAGGTCAAGCGTACACTAACGACGTGAAGCACTAGGCTACTCTCGAAAAATCCAAGAGCAGCCCTCTCATGACCCATTGCGTGTACGCCCCTTGTTAGACAAGGCTTAATTTTTTTGCATATAGACCTTTGAATCCCATCCATGATTGCAATTATGGTTAATATCTGTGCATAGGATTCACACTCTAGCAATCTGGTGATGAATGAAGCAAGTTAATCCAGTTTAAGGGTGGTAGGGACCAGATCAGAAACTCCAAGATATATTGTGAAGTTAGCCGAGACCGACTTTTACTTTTGATTTTGGTATTAGGGTGAGCATAAGGTGTTTTGCTCCAGGAATGATATAATATTGATCCATTAGGAAGCTTTTATCAAACAAACAAGGACAGATAGCTAGATGGATAAGTAACTGGCTTGGTAATAGGAGACAAAGAGTAATAGTGGAAGGGTGTTTTTCTAGCTGGAGGTCGGTCACTAGTGGTGTGCCGCAGGGCTCGGTACTGGGACCTCTTCTATTTGTAATATATATAAATGACTTGGAAGAGGGAGTAAGTGGAGTGATCAGCAAGTTTGCAGATGATAGAAAGATGGCTGGACTTGCGGATAGTGAGGAGCATTGTCAGGCGATGCAGCAGGACATAGATAGGCTGGTAGCTTGGGCAGATAAATGACAAATGGAATTCAATCCTGATAAACGCGAGGTGATGCATTTCAGGAGAAAGAAGGTAGGGAGAAGTACATGATAAAGGGTAGAGCTATTAAGAGTATAGAAACACAGAGGGATCTGGGGGTGCAGCTGCACAAGTCTCTGAAGGTGGCAGAGCAGGTGGAGAAGGTTGTGAAGAAAGCATATAGTATGCTAGCCTTTATAGGAAGGGATATAAAGTACAAGAGCTGCCCTTTAATGTTGCAGTTATATAAAACATTGGTTAGACCTCATTTGGAATACTGCGTCCAGTTCTGGTCGCCTTACTACCGGAAGGATGTGGAGACTCTGGAGAGAGTGCAAAGGAGATTTACCAGGATGCTGCCTGGTATGGAAGGTCTGAGTTACAAGGACAGGTTAGGCAAACTGGGGTTCTTTTCCTTAGAAAGACGTAGACTTACAGGAGATCTAATAGAGGTGTACAAGATTATGAGGGGTATAGATAAACAGGGTTAAGCTTTTTCCTAGGATGGACTCAAATAGCAGAGGGGTCACGGGCTTAGGGTGAGGGGGGTAAGGTATAATTTGGATGCTAGAGGGAGTTTTTTCACACAGAGGACAGTGGGGGTATGGAATGCACTGCCAAGTAAAGTGGTGGAGGCAGGCACTCTGGAGTTATTTAAGAGATACTTAGATGGGCACATGAACAGGATGGGAATGGTGGCATATAGAAAACTGATTTAAATTGGGATCATGAGCCTTTCAATTTGAAAAAATTTTCTGACATTCGGAGGGAAGATACTCTCTCAGTTCAATATGCTTTTTGAAGCTTAAAGAAAACAGAATAAAAATTGCAAAGAATATCTAATCAATACTGAATTAAACAGTACCACACTGCACAATAACATACAAGTTTCTTATAACTTAAAATTTCGAAGGAAATGAGATCTCACCTACCCTGACACTCTGCCAGCAAATTCAATTATATCCTCTTTGGTACGAGGCCCTCTGTAATTATACGCAAGGTCTCCCTTTAACCTAAGTTGAAAGAAAAAATCTTGAACAACTTAAATATTGCAGTTCATCACTCATCTGTAGGACAAAATAATGGTTTAAACATGGTTAGTGAACTTCATGTATGAAAGTTCATTATTATTTTTGAACAGATATAGCCATCTGATCTGTATTACTGTTAAGATGCATGATAAATCACATCATAAATTTTCTCCATTTTCGACTTTAATAAAGTTATTTACATACTGAGTACCGTATTCACTTGGCGGTTTTGAATGTGAAAAGCAACCTAGTTATTTGTTGATAAAGCACACTGTTATCGTTACTGTTTGCGAGACTCTGCTGTGCAAAACTGGCTGCTGTTTCCCCCAGATTATTAGTGACTACAGGCGGAATTTAGTTCCCATGACAGAGACCATCTGAAAGAGTGGTACCATGATAGGGATCACCCCCCCACCAGTTGGAAAACTGTCCAAGGTCCTGCATCACTTCTGTCTGGGAAACTCAACATGACTATTTAAAGTTAGGCAAGTAAGTGGCTGCCGTTAAGCAGCCCATTTGATTAAAGCCTTAATCGGCCACAAATCTCACACCTGACAGCTGCCAGTCAGAAGCCAGCAGCTCTCCATTGGCAGCACTCCAAGCTGACAGTGGTATTCTGAACCCTTCACCAGGGATCATTGCTGGATCTCCAGAGACAGGTGAGTGGAGAAGAGGGTCAAATGGAAGGGCAGGGGGCAATCTTTCCACTACCCAACTCTTCCCATCCCTCACCCCCACCACCCACCCAATCCAACTTTCCAGCGCACCACTGGGCACCATGTGCCTGTCAACAAGGGAGCCCTCACTGCCAATGAGGTTATATGCAAATCCAATAGTGCTTGCTAAGCAGCTTTTGGGGACATACAAGATTTCCAACCAAGTCCTATTAAATCTCTGATCCAGCATTAAATCCCAATGGGCTCAGGGATAACTACCTTTAAATGGCTCATTAATGAGCCTAATTATTAATCCACTGCCAGTGGACAAGATTCCAGATTTGGGCTCTTCCCATTCTTTATTAAACTAGGGCCAGTTTTTCCAATGCTGGGAATCAGAAGTGGGTATTCCTGCCCAATTCTGTCACCTACCCCTGCCATTGTGCACACCTTAATAGCCTCATAGCTCTATCTCATCACTGCTTTCCCAACAAATTTACTGTTGCTAAATTATCAGAATGCTAACAGTTATCGAGTACTGAATGGGTAGAAATTTCCTTCAATTAAACACTGGGAAGACTTAAGCCTCAGCTTCAATTACTACTCCAAATCCTGTTCCCTAAGTACTGGCTCCATCCTTCACCCTGGCAAAGGCTAAGGCTAAACTAGTCTGCAAACAATCTTGGTGTCATATATAACTCCAAGCTAAGCTTCTGGCCACAAACTCTTGCCACCATTAAGATATCCTAAAGGCTTTCTATTTTCACCTCCACGATAGTTTTCTAACTTCACCCTTGTCTCAGTTCATCTGCTGCTAAAAGCCTCATTCATGCCCTTGTTATTTCAAGACTTATTGAATGCACCTCTAGCTGGTCTCCCAAGTTCTACCCTTCGTAAACCTGAGTTCATCAAATACAATACTTGTGTGTTTTAATTCACAACAAATCCTCATTCATTTATTATCTTATGCGCGCTGACTTATAATGGTTCCTGCTCAAGCATTGATTTGATTTTAAGATTCTCATCTTTGCATTCAAATACCTCCACAGCTTTGCAAATCTGCATTGTTAATATCCTGTACCGATACAGCTCCCCAAAATATCTGTAATTATCTAATTCCAGACACTTCAGCATCTTCAATTTTAATTCCCTGACCATTAAATGTTTTCAGCTGTTTCTGTCCTAGACTCCAGAATTCCCTCCTTATATCTCTCTACTTTCCTCCCTTAAGAGCCTTTTTAAAATATATCTCTTTGACCAAATTTTAAGTCATTTAACCTAATGGACGGAATCTTCTGTGCTTGCACTTGCAGAAAGGGCATTTAATAGGCAAGATGGTGGCATGCCTGATCCCCACTGGCTTCTCATCTCTGTCAAAATTAAATTCCAATATCAGTCTTCCTATTCTCTACCAACTGAGGCCCTTCAGTAATTAATGTGTGTGGGGGAGTCCTCAAACTGTAGTTCACGCCAAATCAAAGGGCCAGAAACAGGGGTTCAGGGTGGGGGGAGTAGTATCTACATTCAAATAGGTTTTTGCATAATAAAACTCTTAACTTTTCCCGATTGTTTTTGTGACAATGGTTTTACATCATACAACCAGTGGAAACATCCTCTATTAAGTGTAGTTAAACTTGACACTTTTGCTAGGTAGGCTCTTAATTTGTGTTAACTCCAGTTTTTCTACACTCCCCTCTTGACTAAAATGGCTGATATCGTCTTAGGTGAATATTTGCCGTACCTGAAGAAAGATGAAGCAATCTTTCAATTGAAATTCTACTAGAATTGGTAGTGGATAGATATGCCATACATATCAAATCTATTCGTTTAAATTCAGATACACTGATTGGTTTTGTGTGTGCATACAGGATCTTTCGGCAGGTAAATAAAAACAATTCCCCACAATGACTGTTTAAGATCCACAAGTAGCAAGTTTTAAAATGAAGTATTAAATCCAAAGTTGCATCATACAGTGGTTACAGTATTATCATTAATATAAGCAATCTGAAAGACTGAAATTTGTATGGTTCATGGAAATATCTAGAGAGAAGGAACAATATTCAAAATTCTTGTTCATAAATTTATAATTAGATTATTAAATTTGTCTACAGAAGAATTCCTACACTTTAGAGAATTTAATTATATATAAAATCTATTCTTAGAAACGAATGCTTGTAATTGCAAATGGATCTTTTCTCCCCTTCTTGTGAGACTACCTAACTATCTTTAAGTAAGAAGCTGAAGCGGGCACAGATTTGGAAAGCACTGATGGTGATGCCACTGAAGATCCAGGAAGAGGCAGACAGACATCATCTTGTTGGGGAATGAATACAGAAACAGACCAGTATCCCAACCAATCTGAGCTTATGTTTATCTTCCAAACGAAGAGTAGTCTTGATGTTACATGACTGCTCTACTCTGTTCTTCCCAGCTAATATTATCAACCACTTATTAAATGTCGGCACCTTCTTTGCTTCAATTGTAGACTTTTTAAAATTAATATTCTGTATGCATTTTCACAACGGAAAGAGAAGTATCAACATGAAATCATAGGAAGAAACTTGGTGAATGCAGTACAAGTAAAAAATAATGAAATACAAAATTAGCAAACCTCCAACACCTGAGTTTCCAACTCAGGATATCAAAAAAGATTGGTGAGGAAATTGCAGGTGCACGCATCAAAATTTCAGAAAAAGCAATCTAGGTTCTGGAAATGTGTTTATAGATTGAAAAATTACAAATATCATTCCATTGTTCACAACAAGAGGGAGGGAGGAAGAAACCAGGTAACTACAGGCCTGCCAGTTTAACACCAGTTTTGGAAATTATGAGCACTTAGAGGTGTAGGAGTAGAAAATGGCTCATGTGTCCAGGTACACAAAATAAATACAAGCTGTTACACAGACTCTAAAAACAACCACAAAGGCAAATGGAATTTTGGCTTTTATCTCAAGAGAATATAAAAAGTACAGAAATTATATTGCTAGCACGAGGGGACACAGCTTTAAATTAAGGGGTATGAGTTATAGGACGGATATCAGAGGTAGGTTCTTTACTCAAAGAGTGATTAGGGAGTTGAATGCCCTGCCTGCAGCTGTTGTAGATGCGCCAAGTTTGGTGGCGTTTAAGAGGTTAATTGATAAGTATATGGAAGAGAAGGGAGTGGTTTAGTTTGGAGGGGCATTGCTTTTTATTTTGGTCGGCACAACATCGAAGGCCGAAGGGCCTGTTCTGTGCTGTATTGTTCTATGTTCTATATTGCATTGTCCTCAGCCTGTCCCACCAACCACTGCTGAATTGTTCCTCATTTGTTTTCTTGTTCATCTTTTAAGGTGAAGATAACCATGTTGATTATCCGGGGTATTTGATAGGGTTTAGGTGGATAGGTAAGTGATTGCTGTACCAAGCCTTGGGACATCCCTTCCTGCAGTGTATCAGGTAGATAACATTGACCAAGTTGCAAAGAGCATGTACTGTGTACCTGGCGGATAATGTTCTCATGTGGGATGATGGCATCCTTATCGATGATCTGGCATGTCTTTCACAGGTTGCTGTGGCAGGGTTGTGTGGTGTCGTGGTCATTGTTCTCCTGAAAGCTGGGTAGTTTGCTGTGAACAACGATCTGTTTGGGATTGCGTGCTTGTTTGAAGGCAAAAAGTGGGAGTGCGGGAATGGCCTCGGCAAGATGTTAGTCTTCATCAATGAGAAGTGGAAGACTCTGGAGACGTCATAGGCTTTCTGCTCTGGGAAAGTACTGGACAACAAAGGGTACTCTGTCCATCATGTCCCGTGTTCGTCTTCTGAAGAGGTCGGTGCAGTTTTTCACTGTGATGCGTCAAAACTGTTGATCGATGAGTCAAGCACCATATCCTGTTCTTATGAGGGCATTTTTCAGTGTCTGGAGGTGTCTGTTGCGATCCTCCTCATCTGAGCAGATCCTATGTATATAGAGGGCTTGTCCATAAGGGATGACTTCTTTAACGTGTTTAGGGTGGAAGCTGGAGAAGTGTAGCATTGTGAGGTTATCCATGGACTTGCAGTACAATGAGGTGACCATTCTTAATGGAGATGCATGTGTCGAAGAATGTAACCGATTCCGGATAGAAGTCCATGGTGAGTCTGATGGTGGGATGGAACTTGCTGAGGTCATCATATAGTTGTTTCAGTGATTGTTCGCTGTCATCTTGAGGTTGTGTGGTTGTTTGAAGGCAAGAAGTGACGGTGTGGGGATTGCCTTGGCAAGATGTTCACTTCATCAATGAGATGTTGAAGACTCTGGAGAAGATGTCGTAGCCTCTCCGCTCCGGGGAAGTGTTGGACTTTGAAGGGTACCTGTGTCCACACGTCCCGTGTTCGTCTTCTGAGGAGATTAGTGCGGTTTTTTGCTGTGGTGTGTACTGGACAACAAAGGGTACTCTGTCCACCATGTTCCGTGTTTGTCTTCTGAAGAGGTTGGTGCGGTTTTTCGAGTGTATAGCATCGGTTGAAGGTCCTGGGCGGTGAAGAAGCTATGCATGAAAAT
Organism: Sphyrna mokarran; assembly: GCA_024679065.1. Classification (NCBI taxonomy): domain Eukaryota; kingdom Metazoa; phylum Chordata; class Chondrichthyes; order Carcharhiniformes; family Carcharhinidae; genus Sphyrna; species Sphyrna mokarran. Next base: position 100,281,654 of record JAGIQG010000007.1, read on the forward strand.
GTTGGCATATTGAGGTGCGAATTTTGTCCCCCTGGCTGTTCTGTGTGTTTGAATGAAGAACTGGTTGTTGAAGGTGAAGACATTGTGGTCCACGATAAAGCGGATGAGTTGTAAAAATTGCATCTGGAAACTGGCAGTTGTCAGCATTGAGTACTGAGGCAGTTGCAGCAATGCCATCATCATGGGGGATGTTCGTGTAGAGAGCCGAGACATCTACTGTGAAGAGGAGTGCTCCTGGTTCAACTGCTCCATGGGTGCTGAGTTTATGTAGGAAATCCGTAGTATCGTGACTATGGACAATCTCTCCATATACACAGGATCTGCTCAGATGAGGAGGATTGCAACAGACACCTCCAGATACTGAAAATTGCCCTCATAAGAACAGGATATGGTGCTTGACTCATCGATCAACAGTTCCGACACGCCACAGTGAAAAACCGCACCGATCTCCTCAGAAGACGAACACGGGACGTGGTGGACAGAGTACCCTTCAAAGTCCAGTACTTCCCCAGAGCGGAGAGGCTACGACATCTTCTCCAGAGTCTTCAACATCTCACTGATGAAGATGAACATCTTGCCAAGGCCATCCCCACAGCATCACTTCTTGCCTTCAAACAACCACACAACCTCAAACAGACTACTGTTTGCAGCAAACTACCCAGACTTCAGAAGAACAATGATCACGACACCACACAATCCTGACACAGCAACCTTTGTAAATCCCACAACACCAGTTTAAAGTTCAAACTGCTTGTTTGCTATTTGTAGCAAAAACTGCAAGCTTTCGGGACAGTCTGATCCTTCGTCAGGTGGCTGGGTGTTCTGATCGTAAAAATGACACAAAGACACAAATTCAATTTACATGCATAATAACTGGAACGTGAGTCTTTACAGCTAATCAATTCTTAAAAGTACAGTGTGAGTGGAAAGAGCTTTAAGCACAGGTTAAAGAGATGTATATTGTTTCCAGACAGGAAACTTAGTGAGATTTTGCAAATCCAGGCAAGTTGTGGGGATTACAGATAGTGCAACATGACCCAAGATCCTGGTTGAGACTATTCTCATTTGTGTGGAACTTGGCTATCAGTTCCAGATGCTGGATCATCAACGTGGATGATATCATCTCACGCGAGAACACGATCCACCAGGTACATGGTACATACTCTTGCAACTCGGCCAACGTTGTCTACCTGATATGCTGCAAGAATGGATGTCCCGAGGCTTAGTACACTGGGGAGACCATGCAGACGTTATGACAACGGATGAATGAACACCACTTGACAATCACCAGGCAAGACTGTTCTCTTCCTGTTGGAGGGAAACACTTCAGCAGTCATGGGCATTCGGCCTCTGTGATCTTCGGGTGAGTGTTCTCCAAGGCGGCCTTCAGGATACACAACAGCGCAGAAATGCTGAGCAGAAACTGATAGCCAAGTTCCGCACAAATGAGAATAGCTTCAACTGGGATCTTGGGTCATGTTGCACTACCTGTAACTCCCACAACTTGCCTGGACTTACAAAATCTCACTAAGTTTCCTGTCTGGAAACAATACACATCTCTTTAACCTGTACTTAAAGCTCTTTCCACTCACGTTGATGGTATCTCTAAGAATTGATTAGCTGTAAAGACTCACATTCCAATTATTATGCACGTAAATTGAGTTTGTGTCTTTGTGTCATTTTTACGATGAGAACGCCCAGCCACCTGACGAAGGGACAGGCTGTCTTAAAAGCTTGCAGTTTTTGCTACAAATAAACCCATTTGAAGTTTAAACTGGTGTTGTGAGATTTATCTCCATTTTCTCCACCCAGCTGGTTTCAGACTGTATTTTATGGTTAGGAGTGCAAGAGGGAGGTATAGGTTTGCTCTACATTTTTTAAAATGTATTTGTACCAGGTACAGCAATCCTGGGTCCTCTCCGCTCAGGACTCAAAGTCCATAGCAAATGTTCCAAGAGCAGCATTCAATGTTGTTGCAGCATTTTGATTGCCTTGAGAGCACTGCCCAAACTCAAGCTCTCTAGAGAAGGTAAAAGCAAATGGGGTGTGTGGTGGAGCAGTAGAGGCTGGATAGGAGGCAAATGATAGGCAGAGGTTAGGGAGATTTACATAACAAACACAATGGACAAAAAGACTAAGAGAATGTAAATGTGTAAATGGTGATGGTCACAGCTAAGAGGGGTGCTAATTGTAGCCCATTAAGAAATCAGAATGTCAATGACAAAACAAGAGTGATCAGTGTGACAAAAGATAATATGAAACAAGTAACAGATGGCCATGGTGAGGTGGGGTAAGGGGAGATGGTGCTAAAGGAATGAAGATGGAAAGCGGGGTAATTAAAAGGGATCCCCCTTTAAAAAAATAAATCAATGCCATTAAACAAAAACAGAGTAAAGATGGAGGAGAGAGTTTGCAGTCTGAAATTGTTGAAGTTAAGTCCAGAAGAGTATAAAGGTGCTTAATCAGAAGATGAGGAGCTATTCCTCCAGTTTGCGTTGGGCTTCATGAAATATTGCAGCAGGCCTAGGATAGCATAAGAAATGAGAGCAGGATTGTGTGTTGAAGTAGCAAGTGACAAAGGTCTGGATCTTGCCTGCCTGTGGACAGTCTTATGGTATTGTGTCACCCAGTCTCTGTTTACTTTCTCCGTTGTAGATTGGGAGCAGCAAATGCAATAGACTAGATTGAACGAGGTGCATGTGAAGTACTGTTTTACCTGAAAAGTGTGTTTAGGCCCTTGGATGTGAGCAGGGAGGAGATAAAGGGCCAGGTGTTACACCTTCCGTAATTGCATCGGAAGAGGGTGAGGGTTTGGGGGTGATTTACATTCCATTTGTCCATGACATCTTTGTTAATTTCTTCCCAGTCTCCACTTTTTGCTGGCCCTCAATCCAGCCCCAACTGCTCCATAAGCCATCCCCTCCTCACAACAATATAAATCTCATCTTATTTTCAATTCCCTTTAACTCTGAAGAAGAGTCATCCAAACTTGAAATGTTAGCAATCCTCCCTTTCCACAGGTGCTGTCAGACCTACTGAGAATTTTCAGCATTTTCAGTTTTTGTTTTCTCTCCAGAGAAGATTTGCTTTGGTGACTGTGCTTCTGGCACTTTGGCGACATGACCAGCCCAATTCAGTTGTGACTGTCTCAAAATGGTATGGATGCTTGGCATGTTAGCTCAGGTGATCACCTCAGTGTTAGGTATTTGTTTACCATCTGATTTTTAGAATCTGCCAAAGGCAGTTCAAGTGGTTGAACTTCATCGCATAATGCTGGCACATGGTCCACATTTTGCTTGCATAAAGCAGGGTCGGTAGAACCACTGCTTTATATACTTCCAGTTTGTTAGGCAGACTTATTCTTCTTCCGCAGATTAATATTTAAAGCCTGCTGTTGCTTTGCCAATTCTTACATGCATTTTGTCATCAATATACATAACTTGAATGCAACACTAATCATGGAGAGTGCAAAAAGCTTGATGGCTGAATTCCCACTGTGATGATAGTAGTACAAGTGAGATAAACATAAAACTCAGCTTTATTGTACAGATAGTCAGTATGTCTAGAAGGAATGTAACTCAGATACTGGGAGAGAAGAATGTTGGCATAGAAATATAGAGAGGATGCTAAAGATGGTGTGCCAATATCCATTAGAGGGAAGCAATGTGAGGAATAGTCAGTTGCCTGTGCCTTTTTAAATCTACCTGTCCATGATACAATTAACTACTGGTAGTGTTAGGATACTGGACCAGAATCCCAAGTTACATTTGGGACCAGACTAGACCCCAACAATTTTTTTCTTCTGGCATAAATGTAAGGATGGGAGTTTCATCGTTCAGGAGTAATTCGACTGAAAAATTAAGGATCTTTTGTAGTAAAATAAACTTCATTTAATTACACAGTTTAAATATAACAAGTGAAGCAACTTTTAACAGTTGTACAATATTTTAAAATGAAACAACCTTAATTTTTAACTTATCATTGTTTCAATTCCAAATAAGCAATACTTCCTCTTACAGATTTAAATGCCACTTTCAACCAGAAATATAATTACTATAATGAGTGTAGATTGTCTTGAAGCTTTCAGAGACTCAGCTGAAAGTCTCAATTTAGCCTTGTAAAGTCATTAAGTAGAATTAACAAATTTTTGTTTATTTAAATTCCCCTAAATAAAGTTTATTTTAGTATAAAAGATCATTAATTTGTCAGTGGAATTACTCCTGGAGTGAAAAATCCCATCCTTAAATTTATGCCAGAAGAGAAAAGCTGTTGGGGTCTAGTCTGGTGCCAAATGTAACTCAGGATTCTAGTCCAGTATCCTAACACTACCAATAGTTAACTATATCATGGACAGGTAGATTTGAAAAGGTACAGGCAAATGACTATTCCTTCACATTGTTTCCCTCTAATTAGTACTGGCACATCAGCTTTAGCATTCTCTCCATATTTCTCTGCCAACACAACTATTCTTTTCTATATATCTTCTCATTCTCTTTACATGTTTTCCATTTGAACTCAATATGGGAGTGACTGATGCCAGCTTTAATAGCTTGCTAATCTCATTTTTCACATGCACTTACATAGTTCTGGTTCAAATGTTAATAATCCACATTCTGCTCAACTTTCATTATAAGAATTGTAAAAATGGGAATATTGGTATTTTCCTGGATTTGTGCTCACAGTAGTCAAACACAATCTATTGCATTCAGTTAATAGTTTGATTAAATAAATGGCTACATGATGTCATTTTCAAAAAGAATGACTTTTTAATGAATGAAGCTGCATTAAATTTGACGAAATGTATTCCTGATCAGTTAAAATTATTTCTGCACTTGCAGCCCTGTCAACTTTCAATTCAAGTAGGTTTCATATGCACTTCAAGAAAGCAAGATGTTGTAAGTGATTCCACTGACAGAATCCTATTATATGAAAAGCAAGTGGAGTTACTATAATTTTTCACTTACAATTTGATAGTTGGATAACCTCGGACTCCAAACTCAGAGGCAACACCTATGGAAGAAAAAATGAAAGGTTACAAATCTCCAAAATCAATATCTCGTTTATAAACGGCTTCTTCAAATAATGCAAAAATATTTTTATCAGGTAATCTGAAAAGGATAATTAATTGACACTTTTGCAAAACAAATATAGTTGACGACTTTTATAACAGCTCTTAATTACTTCCATAGCCAGATTCATAGAATCCCTACAGTGCAGAAAGAGGCCATTTGGCCCATCATGCCTACACTGACAACAAACCCACTCAGGCCCTGTCCCCATGATCCCACATATTTATCTTGCTAATCACCCTAGCACTAAGGAACAATTAATCATGGCCAATCAACATAACCCTCACATCTTTGGACTATGGGAGGAAACTGAAGCACCTGTAGGAAACCCATTTAGACATGGTGAGAACATGCAAACTCCACACAGATAGTTACCTGAGGCCAGCATTGGAACTGGGTCCCTGGCACTGTGAGGCAGTAGTGCTCACACTGTGTATTGCTCCATATAACCTAAAACTTTGCAATCAAAAATAAAAACTGTGATGTGCTCTTGAAGAAACAGGCAGACACAAATTTAACCTGAGTGCCATCAATCAAAAATCATGATACTGAGTGTCTATTGCAAATAAGTACACTAAGCTGTTACGAGATTGGAGAGTTGTTTTTGATCTGCGCAAACATCCTTGAAGGACATGATCACTATGCTTTTCAATCAATTTGTTGTAGATGTCAGCTGATTGTGAATCAGTGCTTCCAACACAAAATGTGATATTGCTAATGAAAATGAAGTGGAGGGAACACTAATGAATGAAATCAAGTTTTTGTTAATTTTCTGTTTTCATATAGCCATTTTCAGGTTAACAAAAACAAATTTCCTTATGTTTCTGGCAGTTCAATAGAATTTTCAATAGGCCTACAGTAGATAATGCCAAGTTGACAACTAGAAAAACATTTTATCCACAATATGTATACATTGGTACATTTTGTCTCTAAGCTTTGCAGATTTTGAGGTCAGCTGAGCAACCACAACAGCCTTGATAGTCTTTTGAACTGTACAATTAAAATATCCTTTGGCTTAAGACTTATAATTTACTCAAGAAGCAAACAGGTTTGCTAACATTCAGATTGTAGAGTTTAAGAACTCATTAATAGCTAACCATTCAAATTAAATTGATTGGAAATCCAAATCTAATTGTATTGCACTGTCAAATGTGTTTCAGTTAGTATACTGTAGACTCCGGTGGTTTTAATTTTCTTGTATATGCTCAATAAAGATAGGCAGATTGAATCAGAAAGGACATTCGTCTTCTGTGTCGTGCCTATTTATTAATTACAATTTCTCATTATTCATTTTTTTGCTTTCCCCCCTGCTTTTGATTTCAAAACTTTCAACTTTTATCCTTCCCATTTCATCATTCCCGCAACCTGAGCAAGTTTGCGAGTGTGCCACTACCACCCATAAGAGACACAAATCTGTCAAGTTAGTAAAAGAGTTAGTAGATAATGCAAAAGCAGGGCTTTCACAATGGAAAAAAAATCCTAAAAGAAGTATGCGCTTTTAATCCAGCATATGTTTAACCATTGCCATCAATGAATCAATTTTCTTTGAAGTGGCAAACTTATTTCCCCATTTAGCTCTGATCAATCAGGAAAATATCCAAAGGAATTGCTTATTTCATCAAAGGTGAAAATGCTTTTGCTTTTGTTTTAAGTCACAGGTAGAGTGAATGTTCATATTATACCTAGCCAGTAAATTTCTGAGCAGTATTGATGCATTTCCTAATATTCCCATATTTTACTCGAGGACTGAGTAATTAATTTGTATGTGTATGAAGAAAAGACAATCATTTGACCAGAGTTTAGAGCAGAATCTAACAGATGCTTATCACTGACATGCCAGAATGAAACTGGCGCTAGGAGATTTCAGCACATTCTGTACACTACAAATATGATTTCTACTGAGATGAAAAAGTGTTGCAAATTACAAACAATAACCAAATACTGATAACTTTTAAACTCATTCTATCAAATGGCACCTAAGGAATGGGAGAGTAGAGTAGATAAGCTCCATAACTTAAATGCACACGTTGACTCATCATACAATTCCCTAGCTAATGTAAACAGCGAAGCCTATAACTTAAGCAACAGCAAATTAAATCCCATTGAGAATACTGTCTAGCGCATCTGAGTCAAATCCTAATTGCAGCATTGACTATTTTATGGAACAGTTTAAAAAAAGCTGAAAAGTAGAAAATAACTTTTTAAATGAAAGAATTTAATTGCAGTTAACTGCACTGTGTTGAAGTAGTTTTAATTTTTTACACTTAGAATTTGCCATAATTACAGTGAAGAGCTGACAATCTACACCCGTGATTTTGTTTAATTTAAATTATCTGATGTTAAAAGCAGTAATTTCTTGCTTTGTAATATTTACATTACCTATTTCAAGTTATTGGTTAATTCAAATATGACTTCTAAAAAATGATCAGTAGCCAATATAGTCTAAGTCACCAGAGAAACAGAATTGAATTGTGAGATAGCTCGTGACAAATAAAAGAAATGGAACTTAAAATTTTACCACAAAAGGCAATCTAGCATTTTGGCTTTACTGGTTCAATATTAACAGGACTGAAAAATTTCTATAGCTGTGGCTTAGTTCTAGAAGTCAGTGAACAGGCCGTGAAGAAAGGTGTTAGAATGAAGTAACCATCGTTTCAAAACATGAAAGCACAGACAGAGGAGCTGCAGTGAGATTATAAACAGTTTTGAGATCACATATCAAATAGTGTGGTGAAAATCACTGTATTTAGAATCACAGAATCTTTGCAGTGCATTGAACCTGCATTGGCCATTGAACCTGCACCGACGACAATCTCATCCAGATCTTATCCCTATATTTATCCTGCTAATTGCCCTGACAAAGAACAAAGAACAAAACAACACGGGAAACAGGCCCTTCGGCAATTTCATATGGCAAATCAACCTAACCCACACATCTTGGGAGGAAACCAGAACACGCAGAGGAAACCCATGCAGACACAGGGAGAATGGGCAAACTTCATACAGTCACCCAAGACTGGATTTGAGCTCATGGCCTTGGTACTATGTGGCAGCAGTGCTATCATGCTGCCCTGATGTTGTTTCATTTATTAAAAGACATCATTTGCATAGCGAGACCACAATAGGCACAAAATGACATGAAAAATAAATCTCTACTCATACTGGATTAAGCAAAAAAGAATCAACAGATGTACAGGAAATCAAAGCCAATAACTTACTACTGTCAAAATTAATAGCTGCACTTAACGTGATAAACTTTTGGCTAATTTCTGCAACGCGATTATCAGCTCCCAAAAAATTCTGCAATTCACTGAAATATAACTTGGTTTACTCATTCAATCATATAAAGCACACACTTCTTCCAATTCCATTAATGCAAAACTGCATTGAAGTATGATCACAGATGACTCCAATTATGCACACAGTGATCATTCACAGCATGGTTCATCAAGTCATAATATTTAGGTGACTAATTTGGATTCCGTGGATTAATTAAACTGCTGTCACTTGGCATATTGCTAAAGCACAAGTCATACAATGTAATCTAGAAGGGGATAGTACAATGTAATGCATGGCCTATAAATAAAGAACAAAGGACAAAGAACAAAACAGCATGGGAAACAGGCCCTTCGGCCCATTGGGCCCGCGCCGCCACCTCGATGTTCTCACTTCTGCCCGTGATCCCCGTCTGTGTTTATAGATCTATGGATTGAAACCAAATTTGAGACAATTTAGGGAGAATTTGTTCTGCCAATCAGCCTAAAAGCACATCTTTGGGATGTTGGAGGAAACCGAAGCACCCGGAGAAAACCGACACAAGCACGCAAACTCCCACAGACACAGGCCCAAATCCATGTATCTGCACAGCACAGCGACAGTCACTGAGCTGTCGTGTTGCCCATGAAATGGTCCAGGTCAAGCATACACTAACGATGTGAAGCAATAGGATGCTCTCAAAAAAAAAATCCAAGAGCAATCCTCCCACAATCCCTCACGTGTATGCCGCTTGTTAGACAACAAGGTGGACCAAAGTACCTGTAGGATAAAAACAAATACCTCAATATCATCGACTATTCACATACATCCCAGGGACTCCTAAGGTTCATGATCCCTATTTTAAATCAGCTTTCTATACCCCTCCATTCCTATTCTGTTCATGTGTTCATCTAAGTATCTCTTAAATAACTCCAGAGTGCCTGCCTCCACCACTTTACTTGGCAGTGCATTCCATACCCCCACCACCCTCCGTGTGAAAAAACTCCATCTAGCATCCAAATTATACTGTACCCCCCTCACCTTAAGCCCGTGACCCCTCGTGCTATTTGAGTCCATCCTAGGAAAAAGCTTAATCCTGTTTACTCTATTTATATCCCTCATAATCTTGAACACCTCTATTAGATCTCCTCTAAGTCTATGTCTTTCTAAGGAAAACAGCCCCAATTTGCCTAACCTCTCCTCATAACTCAGACCTTCCATACCAGGCAACATCCTGGTAAACCTCCTCTGCACTCTCTCCAGAGTCTCCACGTTCTTCAGGTAATAAGGCGACCAGTAATAAGACGCAGTATTCCAAATGAGGTCTAACTAACGTTTTATACAATTGCAACATTAAAGGCCAGATCTTGTACTCTATACCCCTTCCTATAAAGGCTAGCATACCATGTACTTTCTTCACAATCTTCTGCACCTGCTCTGCCACCTTCAGAGACTTATGCAACTGCACCCCCAGGTCCATCTGCATTTCTATACTCTTAATAGGTCTACCCTTTATCACATACCTCCCCTCTACGTTCTTTCTCCCGAAATGCATCACCTCGCATTTATCAGGATTGAATTCCATCTGCCATCTATCTGCCCAAGCCACTGACCTATGTCCTGCTGCATCACCTGACAATGCTCCTCACTATCCGCAAGTCCAGCCATCTTTGTATCGTTTGCAAACTTGCTGATCTCTCTACTTACTCCCTCTTCCAAGTCATTTATATATATTACAAATAGAAGAGGTCCCATACCAAGCCTTGCGGCATACCACTAGTGACCAACCTCCAGCTAGAAAACACCCTCCCACTATTACTCTCTGTCTCCTATTACCAAGCCAGTTACTTATCCATCTAGCTATCTGTCCTTGTGTTCCATTAACCTTGACCTTTTCAACTAACCTCCTATGAAGGACTTTGTCAAATGCCTTACTGAAATCCATGTAGACGACATCAACAGCTCGCCCTTCGTCGACCGTTTTCGTCACCTCCTCAAAAAATTCTACCAGATTCATAAGGCACGACCTCCCTTTAACAAAGCCCATGCTGCATATCTCTAATCATATTGCAATGTTCTAAGTGCCTATACATCCTATCTCTCAGAATCCCCTCCAACAGCTTCCCTACCACTGACATCAAACGCACCGGCCTATAATTTCCAGGGTTATCCCTACTACCCTTTTTAAACAACGGTACAACATTAGCTATTCTCCAGTCCTCTGGGACCTCACCTGTGTCCAAAGAAGAGACAAAAATTTGCGTCAGAGGCCCAGCAATTTCACCTCGCGCCTCCCTAAGCAGCCTGGGATAAATGCCATCAGGCCCTGGAGATTTATCAGTTTTAATGATAAATGATAAAGATAAAGCTCTAACACTTCCTCCCTTGGTACTGATATTTCCCTCAACTGGTCCACAGCTCCCTCAGAGACAGGAGCTGTTAACAAGCCCGTCTCCTTCGTGAATACCGACGCAAAGTATTCATTCAGGATCTCCGCCATTCCCTCAGGCTTTAAGCACAGTTCCCCTCCTCTGTCCCTAAGAGGTCCGATTTTTCCTCTCACCACCTTTTTATTCCTAACATAGGAGTAAAAAGCCTTTGGATTTTCTTCAATCCTGTCCGCCAAAACCATTTCATGCCTCCTTTTTGCCCTTCTAAGTCCCCGTTTGAGCTCCCTCCTACTCTCTCTATATTCCTCCAAAGCTCTCTCCATTCCCAGCTGCTTTGACCTAACATACGCCTCTCTTTTCTTCCTAAGTCCTCAATATCCCTAGTAATCCACGGCTCTCTAATCCTACCTTTCCCATCTTTCCTCTTCGCCGGCACATATCTTTCTTGCAACATTTTCAGTATTCCCTTGAAAGACTCCCACATGCCTAGCGTGGACTCACCCTTGAACAACTGTTCCCAATCAGTTTCCATAAGTTCCTGCCTAATCCGACTGTAGTTAGCCTTCCCCCAATTCAGCACCCTGCCCCTAGGGCAACAAGCATCCTTTTCCATCTGTATCCTAAAGTAGACAGAATTGTGGTCACTGTTAGCCACATGTTCCCCTACTACAACATTAACCGCCTGCCCTCGCTCATTACTCAGAACTAAATCCAATATAGCCCCCTCTCTAGTCGGGCTAGATATGGGAAATAGTCCCATCAGACAGGACTTTAAGAACAGAATGATAAAATACATTCAACTTTCCCACCATTTCAGCAAAGCAAACGTGACTTGAACAATCATGGACTCGCTTTGGCTATTTAATTGCTTGGGGAGTTGAAGAAGCAAACTACAAAATTCCAAGAATTCCAAATTCTTTCTCAGCACCTCTGCAAAAAACTTGTCAAAAAATTTAAACAATATTCAGCCTTGACACAATTGGTGTTCACACTGAAATATTGTGATACACAAGAAACAGTTCTCTCTCATTAAAAAAAAAACCCGTGGAGAATTGGATATTCTCAATTCATCGTACACAGTGTTAAAATTGTGCAATTAACTGGTGTCGCACAGCATCCCACAGATGATATTTCTACGATTTAAACAGAGAATTAAACTGGATGCAAGTAAATGGCTTGCTTTATCAGTTTTTAATCCAATATTTGCCAGCCTTCTTTCTAAAAGAGTGAATCACAAAATCATTAGCATCTGATGGGAGTTTAATCCAAATAACCAACCTCATCCCACTCAACATTTTTGAGACACCAAATGCATCACAATTTCAAGTTTAATTGTCCCCTCACTTTAATCAATCCCTTGCAGAATCTTAAAAATAATTGGATTATTTCTCCACATTTTTTAATCTTCTACAAACTTAGAGCCTTAAATGCCTATCTCATGTTTAGAACACCCTCTGAACCTTTTTCCCAACATAGTCACATTTGACCCTGAAATGATATTCAGAACACATTTGCATCATCACCAAGACCCTCTATTTCCATTTCTGTAACATTTCTCAACATTGCCTTTGCCTCAGCTCATGAGCGACTGAAAACTCATCTATATCTTTATTACGTGTGGACCTTGTTATTCCTGTGCACTCCTGGCTGGTCTCCTACATTCTAAACTCAGTAAGCTTGAGGTCATCCAACTTTCTACACGTATCAAAGTCCAATCATCCATCATCTATGTTTGTGGACTTCTACTGGCTCCAAGTTAAGCAGCACTAAGAGTTTAAAATTCTCATCCTCATTTTCAAATCCCTCCTCGATCTCTACCCCATTTCTAATTTCCTCCAGCCCCACAATCTTCCAACATTCTGGTCTTCTAAGCATCTCCAATTTTAACTTCTCCACCACTGGCAGCTGTACCTTCAGCTGACAAGGCCTCATGATTTAGAATTCCCGCCCTGAACCTCTCCAGCTCTCTTTCCTTCATTTAAGATACTTGTACAAACAATAAAATTCAGAGCAGTAAGCCATTTGGCCCCTTGAACCTGCTCCACCATTTGACATCATGAATGATTGGATAGTGGCCTTTCCATTTACCCCCTATATATTGACTCCTTCGTCAGTTGAGAATCTAACTCAGCTTTAAAAATATTCAATAACCTTGCCTCCACAACCTTCTGGGGAAAAAAATTCCACACTCTAATGATAGTGGGAGAAAAGTAATTGATGTAATTTCTCTCTGTTTTAAATGGGAGCTCCTAATTTTTAACCTGGATCTATATGCAAATGTGTTCAGAATATCATTTCAGGGTCAAATGTGACTACCAGGTTCCCAAAGGGAGGGACGAAGTCGATAGCGAAGTAACAGAATTTGTACAATAATCAAAAACAGTGGCTTTGGTTTTCCTATATCACATGGGGAAATGTTTGCTTATTCAATCCTGGATGTTGAGCAAGCAGTGCTATGTTGGAGAAATGTTCAGAGGGTGTTGGATTAAAAACAGATAAAGCAAGCCAGTCTCTTGCACAATGGGAAAAATCATCCTGTCAAGTCCCCTCAGGATTCTAAGTTCTTACATAAAATCATCTATAGTTCTTCTAAACTCCAATAGGTACAGATCCAACCTGTACAACCCTTCCTCTTAATACCCTAATTTCCAAGAAACTGTTGAGTGCACTACTTCGAATGAAATTATATTATTTAAGTAAGAAGACCAAAACTGTAACAGCAACACCTACACAGCTCCAGCAGATCCTCCTACTTTCGTTTATTATTCCTTTTCAATTACTTGCTGTACTGCATCAGAATACCGAGGTCCTTGTGTATAGTGGAATTCTGCAATATCTTTCCATTCAAATAATATGCTGCTTTTCTATGTTTCCTGTCAAAATGGAAAAGTTCAGGTTTTCTCACATTTTATTCCATCAGCCAAATTTTTGCCACCCACTGGACCCATCTACATCCTTTGCAGACACTTTATATTCTCCTCACAACTTACTGCTCTATCTTTGCAACATGAGCAAATCTAGCTACCATGCATTTGGTGCCTTCCTCCAAGTCATTAACATAGATTGTAAATATTGTTGAAAAAAATTACACATGTTGGAGCTTTTCACCTTTCAATCACAAAACATTTTGCAAGAATACCAGAATAATGGGAAAACAACAATCTGTACTGTATGAGAAACGAATGCTAACTGGTCAGCAAATGGGCTCTGGCTGGCTGAGATGCCACTATGAAGAATGCACCAGTTGATAGTGATTGATAGACAACTGCCAAACATGGTTTAAAATTTAAATCAGGTAGCTTGACTTCGATTCACCAAGGCTTTGCCCTTTTGCAAATGGATGTCATTTATTTTGTTTAGCTGAAACAGGCGCAGCATGTAAATGGGCTTTTTCTGCTGCAAAGAACAGGTTGGTTGAATATGGTATCCTGCCCATTGTTCACAATGACTGGGACATGCTATTTCCAAGATTTACCATTGTTTGGAACGCATGGCCCATTTACTAACATCACACTGGCACTAGAATTCATATACTACATTACTCGTTTGTGCAAAAGGGAGAATGTCTTTTTGGCTTGATGACAGCATCTTGCTGGTGGTGGACACCACTTATATTACTCAAATGGACAAGGTGCAGAATCTATCCAAGCAGCCTGTGCTTGCAAAACTCAAAACAGAGAAAGGGATTTTCCGGCCACATTCACATCGAAACCAGAAAATCCTGCACAAGATCAACTGACCTTTCTATGGTTTGCCCCTCATCCACTACGATTTCCATGGAGAGCAGAAGAGGAAAATTTGCCCCACGAGTGCAACATTAAATGTAATTCGGCAACTGGACAACATTTCATAAATAATCCTCAGTGTGCTAAGTATTATACTGACTATCAATGCAAGATTGTCAGTCAGGGTGCCAATATGACATGCGTGTACTGAAAACTACATATATTAATACACAAGACCTTGTTCATTGCAGAAAGAAGTTGCATATTCATTACACCTCTCTCAGCAAAACAAGAGACCACTTGTCATTCACAGCTTCATTTCCCAAGAAAATGCCTTGGTGAATCAGGGTCAAGCTGCCTGAATTGCAAATGATTTTTGGCAGTCACCATCAACTGGTGCATTCCCTTTGAAAGCACCACTGCCAATCAGACTTCACTTGCCAGCCAGTTTTCTCTTTTCATGTAGTATGGATTGTTGTTGTCCCTGATAATTGGCAACTTTGCGCAAAGTTCTGTGAGCGCAAGTCAAAAAACTTCAATGTGTCCCCTTTTGAAATAACACTCCAAGTTCTGTACTACCAAAGGTGATTGTAAATATTGAGGCCTCAGCACTGATGCCTGGGATACTCCACTAATTACATCGTGCTAATCTGAAAACCCTTAAAATCTGGCTCTTTGATCAAGTATTTGGCCTGTTACCCTATTATTGGATAATGTAAAAAGTTGTCTTATAATGCTCCTGTTAAGTGCCTTGGGTTGTTTTATATGTTGATGGTTCTACATAAATACAAGTTGTCGTAATAATCAAAGCTCCCTCAAGATGCATTCCCTTAATTGATTAAAATCATTCATAATTGCTTCAGTTAACAAGAATAAATTGTTTTAATGAGTTACAAGTGATGAAGTACAAACAGAAATTTAAAGGCTCAAAGTGTATTTATTTACTTAATAGTAGCAAATAGTACAGACTCCAAGACTTTGATTTTAAACACGCCACCAAAACTGAGACCTACAAATTACAAGTCAAACTATTTCACTCAGAAGAGGGCTTCTCTGGTTGCTCTACTGATAAATCTGCTCCACAAATCATGATGATTGTGATACACAGTGCTTCATAATATTCTTAACACCAACAACTCAAAGGTGTATAGGCACGAGAGAAGTTAAAGAAACAATAGATATTTATGAACATACAAATTAGGAGCAGGAATAGGCCATTCAACTGCTTCAAGCCTACTCGCCATTCAGTAAGAGATATACAGGGCAGAGTCAGAGGTTTACAGCATAAAAACAGGCCATCCGGCTCAATTTGTCCACGCTGTCTTTTTTTTAAAACCCCAAAGCTAGTCTCAGTTGCCTGCATTTGGCCTATACCCCTCTATACCCACCTTACCCATGTAACTGTCTAAATGCTTTTTAAAAGACAAAATTACATCTACCTCTATTACCTCCTCTGGATGGAAGTACAAAAGAGGATAGCAGCAAAAGCAAAAAAAACCCAGCAGAGTAGAGCAACCATGGCCTGGGAAAAAAGTTTTCTCTAACTTTTTTGTGGCAGATATAGGTGACGTATTTTTGTGTGGAATACCTTTCATTTATTTTCAGCAACCCCCCACACACAGTTGAGTGAGGTCAACTTATACATCCGGGGAACTTTTGGGCTGACGTATGATTATACAGCTTAATGAAAATATTGCCTGGGAGAAGAGAAAGAGAAAATTGACAACGAGGTCATAGGCTGTGTCGTCTGTAAAGTGTTCCAGAAAAGCACTCAAGTACATGTCTGCTCCCACTCCACAGCTCCGAAAAAAATACCAGCACACCCAAAAATCTATTGTCAATCACTGTAAAAACTCCATTGGGTTCAATAATGCCATGGGATCTTATACATCCATCAAAGATGAACAATGGAGCCTGCATTTAATATCCTGGAGATGACTCTGCTAACAGTGCTGATATCCCTTAGTACTGACTGGACTGTCACTCTGCATTTTTGTGCTCAAGTTTTGAAGTAGGGCTTAAACCTCTGATTCAGAGGCAAGAATACTACCAACGAGTCACAGCTGACAAACAGAAGTATTGCGGATTTTTAGACCGGCAGAATGGGGATTGGTTTGTTTAGTATCAAAGGGATCATTGTGTCCATGACCACGTGGTTCCCTCAATCATGGATAAGGGAGATAGTCAACATCTTTTCCCAAAGTGTCTAAAACTAGACGGCATAGTTTTAAGGTGAGAGGGGAGAGATACAAAAGAGTACAGAAGGGCACTTTATTACCCATGCGGAGAGTGGTGAGTGCCTGGAAAGAGCTGCCAGAGGTAATAATAGAGCGGGTACAATTTTATCTTTTAAAAAGCATTCAGATAGTTAAAAGGCTAAGATTGGCACACAGGGACATGGGGAAATACGGGCAATTGGGACTAACTGAAAGGTAAAAACTGGGCAGCATGGACAAGTTGAGCCAAAGGACCTGTTTTCATGCTGTAAACCTCTATGTTGGCTAGAGTGTGCTACAAAATGCCACCATGACATCAACAGCACGAGTTCAATTCCTACGCTGATGTGGCAGTTCATGCAGGCTTGCCTCCTTGTTGTACCTCCTGATTGTTGTGGAGAGGTGCCTGTCAAGCTCCATAACCAATTAACTCTCTCACAGGTCTTTCATGGATTATAGCTAATTATTTGTCACCTAAGGCATAGGCCAGTGATGTGGGGGAAGGAGAATGTTAATACCTCCTGTGTTTAAACAGAAATGAGAGCAGGAGTTGAGATGATTGAGGGAACCAGACTGTTATGGATAGAATGGTCCCTTTGACATGTTGGTGGGGCAGGAAGGTGGCACAGTGGTTAGCAATGCTGCCTTGCAGCTCCAGGGACCTGAATTCAATTCAGGCTTTGGGTGACTGTGTGTGGAGTTTGCACATTCTCCTTCTGCCAGAGTCCAAAATGTACAGGTTGGGTGGATTGGCCATGCTAAAGTGTCCCTTAGTGTTCCAGGATGTGTTGGATAGATGGAATTGCCATAGGAAATGTGTGAGGTTATGAGGGTAGGGCAGGAGACAGGGCCTGTGTAAGATACTCTGTCAGAGACTAGGTTCAGATCCAATGGGCCTAATGGCCTCTTGTGCACTATGGGGATTCCACAGCTTATCAGGGGAAGAGATGAAAAATATGTTGAGTGGTGTCAGAAATGACAGGAAAGAATAACCTGCTGAGTTCAAAAACTGGTGAAAACAAGAAGGAAATTTTCATAATTCTGAGAAACAGGACGAGGAACAAAGACAGAATCACAAAAAATTGTTTGGACTCACCAAAGTAAATAGGGAGCAAGGAGAATATGTCAGATCTTGTGGTGGGCTGGCTGTTAGAACCAATAGTGTGGTGATAGAAAAAAACGGAGTAGAGAATGAAATCTTTACAGGAAGCAGTTTGGGAAGAAGAATAATCCTCACCACTGAAGGGGTCAACAGGCTTAATACAAACAAACTGCACATGCTCAGAAATAAAGTAGGCTCGGAAAGAGGGGAGTGTTTCAAAGTTGGACCAGACAAGTTAAGGGATTGGTGGAAGTTTGAAGCATGACTGATGCAATTTAAGATAGGAAGAGTAGCCCATTTATTTAGCCCCTCAAGCTTGTTCCACCATTCAATGAGAATATGGTTGATATGGGGTCTAATTCCCCATATCCCATGTCCCTCAATATCTCCCGTTAATAATAAGATTGATAGATTTTTGCTAAGTTCAACAATTGATCAAGCAACAACAACCAGTTGTTTATAGCAATGAGCTCCAAACTTCTACCATCCTTTATGTTACAGATGGTTCCTAACTTGATGCGTGAAAGGTGTGACTAATTTTCAGATGCTGCTTTCTAGTCTTAGACTCACCAACTAGCAGAAATAGTTTCTCTCTATTCTATTTGCTCCCCTTAGTATTGAAAAAAAAACCTCAATGGCGTCATCCTGTAATTGACTAAATTCCAAAGAATGCAACCCCTAGTTTGTGTAATTTCTCCTCAGAATTTAATAATTCTGGTAAATTTACACTGCACTCTCTCCAAAGTCAATATATTTTTCCTGAGGTATGGTATCCTGATCAGTGCAAGCAAAAGGTAGCTCCAACATAATATCTGCATAATGGGAAGAGAGGTCAGGGAGAAACAGAAATAGGATTGGAACAAAGAATGTCTGTCACATTCCACAAAAACACACAGCCAGTGTTAAGGTCCATATGTCTTCCCTTGGAAATGATTTTTATCTTGAAGTGAGTGGTATTTAATGAGCTTTCCTTCAATATGAGAATAATTCCACCTAGGCAAAGTTGGTTGGAATTGGCCAGGATCTGATTGGGCTACAAGTTAAGGAAGTGGAGGACCAATAGGTAACCTAGTGAGGGATCAAGTTTGAATGGACTATATGTCAGGATGCAACATTTGTTGTGTTATGGGAGTTAGGTTACATAGTTCTAAGCAATAAATAGTACGGACACAGTAGAGCCTGAAACATTAAATAATTTCAAGAGGGAGAGAGACATATTTCTAATTAAAAAAAAGGGTAAGAAGGATATGGGAACAAACGGAGAGGTGGATTTGAAACCATAGAGGGATCAGCCATGACCTGATTGAATGAAGGGGCAAGCTCAAAGGGCTGAAATTGCCTATTTCTGCTCCTAATTCTTCTGTTCCTTTGACCTCAGGTTCATGGTCTATGGTGAGCAAATGAGTGTCAGCTCCAATCAGCAGTTAGTTGCTATAACTTGTCTTATGCTTAAAAACTGAGAGCATGGGAGAGTGTCACCCAAAGCTAGAAAACTGAAATGTCTGGCAAGGATAAGATTGGACATAGATACCTACAGTAAATAACGTATTCACTTGTCATACATGCAGAATGACTTGTTGAATGACATGCCAAAAGGTCTAGGGTGTGTGTCATAAACTGAAATACATTTGTAAAAATTTTTAGAAATGAAGATCATTTGTCATAAGGAATAGCGGACGATATCAGGGCTTTCCCTACATACATGCCGTTACATCATATGGGGTTAAGTGTGGCAATATTGCACTTAACAGTTACTTCTCCATCTGTGACATAAGTAATGTCCTTTAGAGCTTTAACATCAAGCTTCCTCTGATGTGAATGCCTACAGGGAACATAATCAGCAATGCTGATTAATTTTTATCATCAAATTCCAAACTACAAACTTTCTGTCTTGCAAAGCATCTGCTTTGCGGCTGTAATACAGAATATTAGAGAATGGGCACATTTTTAGGATTTATTTTAAAAATACTATTATTGTTGAAGATTATGATGATCTTGAAACATTTTTAAGAATGTTTCGTGAAGGGTAGGTCATGCCTTACTAACCTCATTGAGTTTTTTGAGAAAGTGACCAGAGAGGTGGATGGGGGTAAGGCGGTTGATGTAGTATATATGGACTTTAGTAAGGCGTTTGATAAGGTGCCCCATGGAAGACTTCTACAGAAAATGCAGATGTGTGGAATAGAGGGTGATTTAGCTAATTGGATTAGGAATTGGCTGGCAGATAGAAGACAGAGGGTGGTGGTTGATGAGAGATATTCATCGTGGAGTTCGGTGATGAGTGGTGTGCCTCAGGGGTCTGTTTTGGGGCCCCTGCTGTTTGTAATTTTTATAAATGATCTGGATGAGGGTATTGAGGGATGGATCAGTATTTTGCAGATGACACTAAAGTCGGTGGAGTGGTAGATAGTGAAGAGGGGTGTTATAGTTTACAGAGTGACTTGGACAAGTTGCAGAGCTGGGCCGAGAGGTGGCAAATGGAGTTTAATTGGAAAAGTGTGAGGTAATGCACTTTGGCAGGAACAATAAATGTGTAGAGTATAGGGCTAATGGTAGGGCTCTTAATAGTGTTGAGGAACAGAAGGATCTTGGTGTATGTGTCAATAGATCCCTGAAAGTAGGCAGTCAAGTGGATAAAGTTGTTAGAAGGCATATGGAGTCTTAGCTTTTATTGGTAGGGGAATTGAATTTAGGAGCCGCAGCATCATGTTGCAACTGTACAAAACTCTAGTGTGGCCACACTTGGAGTATTGTGTGCAGTTCTGGTTGCCACATTATAAGAAAGATGTGGAGGCATTGGAGAGGGTACAGAGGAGGTTTACCAGGATGTTGCTGGTATGGAGGGCAGGTCTTATGAAGAGAGGCTGAGGGATTTGAGGTTGTTTTCGTTAGAAAGGAGGCGGCTAAGAGGTGATCTTATTGAAGCATATAAGATGATTAGAGGTTTAGATAGGGTGGACAGTGATAGCCTTTTTCCTAGGATGGAGAAAGCTAGCACGAGGGACACAGCTTTAAATTAAGGGGTATGAGTTATAGGACGGATATCAGAGGTAGGTTCTTTACTCAAGAGTGATTAGGGAGTGGAATGCCCTGCCTGCAGCTGTTGTAGATGCGCCAAGTTTGGTGGCGTTTAAGAGGTTAATTGATAAGTATATGGACGAGAAGGGAATGGTTTAGTTTGGAGGGGCATTGCTTTTTATTTTGGTCGGCACAACATCGAAGGCCGAAGGGCCTGTTCTGTGCTGTATTGTTCTATGTTCTATCATGCTATGTAAAATCATTAAAATTTATTTCAATAATCTCTGTCTTGTTCAGAATATTTATTTTATCGCAGCTTGTACATTAAAATGAACCTGGCACTTTGCCTTGCACAGAGACCATCTGCAATTGATCAACAAAATTGAAACCCCCTTTTAAAAGGGTTTGTGCTAATTACAATCATCATTTTCTTGAAGCTGCACAATTGAGGGCATATTCCACAGGGGACAAACAGATTGCACACAAGCAGTGGTTTCTTTAAAATGTATGCATGTATGACAGTCATAACAGGACCGTGCAATGCTAGAAACGGACGTTACACAGCGAAGAAAAATTACTGGCAACACTGGTTACACTCATACAGCCACTTCTCCATCAATGAGAAATGGTTTTGTCTGTATAACATGAAAGTGCATCAAATTAGGGAGTTGGTCATGATGGGACATAGAGAGCACCTCAAGTAGGCAGTTTCGCACTGACTTTCAAATGGATCCAGTGGGATTTACAGCATTACAGGTTCAAAGCTATATTTTACAAATACCAAAAAAGTCCACGGGAATCAGGAATTTTCTGACCTCTCATAATGTTCCTTATAAGGCACATTGTTCATTACTGGTCTTTCATTTCGACGATAGGAGTATTCCCTGAATCATTTAATACTAATGCTTTGGGCTCTAGAAGAGCAGTAAGCAGAGCAATAGGAGCCACACAGCTCATATAATGCAGGAACAACCCCATAGATAGCTCAACAGGCACTCTGCAGAAGTAAGATTCTGTACATGGAAACCAGTTGACTTACCATGGAACCTGTAGTTGAACTAAATGCTCAAAACAGCAAAGCGACTGTTAGCTAGGAAACTCTCATTTAATTAAACCATAAAAATCTCAACTAAAAGCCTTGAAGCAATTAAAGCTATAAAAGCTCATTAGACCTCAGAAGAATTACAATATTTTTTTTTAAAAGATTTGCTGTCCACCTTATCCCAGAACAAAAAAAAGTTATATTGCAAAATGGCTGGTACTGGTTTGAGCTGCCTTACAAATCTGAAAATGGAACTACAATTTGGACCAAAGAACAAAGAACAAAACAGCATGGGAAACAGGCCCTTCAGCCCAACGAGCCTGCGCCGTCACTTCCATGTTCCCACTTCTACCCATGATCCCTGTCTATGTTTATAGATCTATGCATCAAACCAAATTTGCGAGACAATTTAGGGAAAATTGTTTTGCCAATCAGCCTAAGAGCACATCTTTGGGGTGCGGGAGGAAACCGGAGCCCCCGGAGAAAACCCACGCAAGCACAGGGAGAACGTGCAAACTCCCACAGACACAGGCCCAAATCCATGCATCTGCACAGCACAGTGACAGTCACTGAGCTGTCGTGTTGCCCATCAACTGGTCCAGTTCAAGCATACACTAACGACATGAAGCACTAGGCTACTCTTGAAAAATCCAAGAACAGCCCTCTCACGACCCATTGCGTGTATGCCTCTTGTCAGACAACAAGATGGACCGAAGTACCTGTAGGATAAAACAGAAATACATCAACATCATTCACAGTTTATACACTTCTCAGGGAACTCCCAAGGCTCATGATCCCTATTTTAAATCAGTTTTCTATATCCCTCCATTCCCATTCTGTTCATGTGCCCATCTATGCATGTCTTAAATAACTCCAGAGTGCCTGCCTCCACCACTTTACTTGGCAGACGTTCTATACCCCCACCACTCTCTGTGTGAAACAACTCCTTCCACCATGCAAATTATACCTTACCCCCCTCACCCTAAGCCTGTGACCCCTCGTGATATTTGAGTCCAGCCTAGGAAAAAGCTTAACCCTGTTTACTCTAACTATACCCCTCATAATCTTGTACACCTCTATCAGATCTCCTCTAAGTCTACGTCTTTCTAAGGAAAACAGCCCCAATTTGCCTAACCTCTCCTCATAACTCAGACCTTCCATAAGAGGTTTACCAGCATCCTGGTAAACCTCCTCTGCACTCTCTCCAGAGTCTCCACGTTCTTCCAGTAGTAAGGCGACCAGAACTGGATGCGGTATTC
Source organism: Sphyrna mokarran (assembly GCA_024679065.1). NCBI lineage: Eukaryota > Metazoa > Chordata > Chondrichthyes > Carcharhiniformes > Carcharhinidae > Sphyrna > Sphyrna mokarran. The sequence continues at coordinate 100,304,730 of JAGIQG010000007.1, forward strand.
CACATGAGCTCTAACCAACGTTCTATACAACTACAACATTAAAGGCCAGATCTTGTACTTTATACCTTTCCTATAAAGGCTAGCATACCATAAGTTTTCTTCACAACCTTCTCCACCTGCTCTGTCACCTTCAGAGACTTGTGCACCTGCACTCCCAGGTCCCTCTGTGTTTCTATACTCTTAATAGGTCTACCCTTTATCATATACCTCCCCTCTACATTCTTTCTCCCGAAATGCATCACCTCGCATTTATCAGGATTGAATTCCATCTGCCATCTATCTGCCCAAGCTACCAGCCTATGTGCTGCTGTATCGCCTGACAATGCTCCTCACTATCCGCAAGTCCAGCCATCTTTGTATCGTCTGCAAACTTGCTGATCACTCCACTTACTCCCTCTTCCAAGTCATTTATACATATTACAAATAGAAGAGGTCCCGGTACTGAGCCCTGCGGCATACCACTAGTGACCAACCTCCAGCTAGATAAACACCATTCCACTATTACTCTCTGTCTCCTATTACCAAGCCAGTTACTTATCAATCTAGCTACCTGTCCCTGTATTCCGTTAGCCTTGGCCTTTTCAACTAACCTCCCATGATGGACTTTGTCAAACACCTTACTGAAATCTATGTAGACGACATCAACGGCTTGCCCTTCGTCAACCGTTTTCGTCACCTCCTCAAAAAATTCTGCCAGATTCATAAGGCACGACCTCCTCTTAACAAAGCCATGCTGTATATTCCTAATCAGATCGCAACGCTCTAAATGCCCATACATCCTAAGAATCCCCTCCAACAACTTCTCTACCACTGAAGTCAAACTCACCGGCCTATAATTTCCAGGGTTATCCCCACTACCCTTTTTAAAGTACCAGTACCAGGCATTTCCCAAGTTTCTTTTCCTTCTGGTCCCTGGCTATCTAACTTTCAGAACACCAAGTGAGGATAAACAATGTCAAATCTCCCAAAGTATGAAAGCCTTTCAAATGCAAGAACATACATATGGCCATATGAGACTACTTAGCCCTACAAGCTTGCTCTGCCATTCACTGTACACAATGCTTTTGTGATTCATACACCAGAACATTCAAAACCTTCTCAATCTCAGAGCTCTACAATCTCTCACCATTCAGATAATATGCTTTTTTATCCATCCTGCCAAAATGCACAACTTCACATTTTCCACAATATACTCCATTTGCCAGATGCTTGTTCACTCATGTAACCTATCTATATCCTGTGTTGGAGTATATCCTGAGTGGAGTGTTGCAGTGTTAATGTAAGCCTACTTGTGACACTAGTGAATAAACTTTATAGTTTCCTTATGCCCTTTTCACAACTGATTTTCTTCAGTATGTTTGGGTTATCAACAAATTTAGCAACAGTGCCCATCAATCCTTTATTCAAATCATTTATATGAATTGTAAATTAAATCCCCAGCACTAATCCCTGTGGCACACCACTCATCACATTCTGCCAACTGAAAAAATGAGCCATTTGTGCCTACTGTTTCTTATTAGATCGTCAAACTTCTATGCATTACAATATGTTAAACCCTAATTTGAGTTTTTATTTTCTGCAATAACATTTGGTGTGGCATCTGATTAAATGCATTCTGAAAATCCAACTGTGATGCATCCATTGTTTCTCCTTTATCCACAAAAAAACTTTTTCAAAGAATTCCAAAAAGTTAGTTAAAAATGATTTTCCTTCCACAAAACCATGGTGATTCTGCCTGATTGCATTGGAATTTATTTCAAAAGCCCTGCTATAACGTCTTTAATAACAGCTTCCAATATTTTACCTACGACAGGTGTTAATTTAACTAAACTACAATTTCCTGCTTTTTCTGTCGCCCTCCCTTTTTGAATAAAGGACTTTCTGATTTAATAAGATCTTCCTCTATTCTAGTGAATTCTGGATAATTAAAACTAACCAACTCGTTCACTTGCCACTTCTTTTAAGAGCCTAGGATGAAACTCATCAGCCTGCAGTACTCAGTACCACTTCCCTGGTGGTTGTAACTTTCTCCAGTTCCTCTTCCTCTTCCAATTCCTGATTTACAGCTGTTTCTCAGATGTTACTTGAATTTGCTGTAATGAAAATCGATGCAAAATACCAGTTCAATTCATCTGCCATCGCCTTATTTTCCATTATCAATTCCCCAGACTTATTTTCTACAGGACAACTGCTCACTTTGTTACCTCTTTTTTTCCCCAAATATCTATAGAAGCTCTTAACATACATTTTTATATTTCTAGCTAGCTTTCTCTTTATTCTAATCTTTTTCTTTATTAAACTTTTTAGTTATTCTTTGCTTTCTTTTTAATGTTCTGACCAGCCACTCACTTTTGCACAATTACATGTTTTCTTTTTGAGTTTGATGCCATTTTTAACTTTTTAGTTAAGAACAGAAAGTGGGTCCTTCTCTTACAATTTTTCTCTCATTGGAATGTATTTATTCTGTGCATTCTGAAATATCCCCTTAATCCAAATTGTCAGGTCACTTTTGCTAGCTTAAAACATTCTAGTAGAATTCATCACTTACACCACATTTTCCCATTTGATTTTTCCAGTCCACACGTGGATTAACATCGCTCATGACGATCACCATACCTTTCTAACAAGTTCCCATTATTTTTCTTTGATACCCCATCATATCATGTGGTTACTATTAGGGTGCCTGTCCACTCCCAGTGATGAATTCTTATCATTCCTCATTCCCACTCAACCGCTTTCTATTTCCTGGCTTCAAGAACTTATGTCATCCATCTCATGGTGCTAATGGTGTTTTAATTAACAGAGTTACCCTGTCACCTTTTATCAACTTCCTCTCCTTTCTAAATATCACGTACCCCTTAACGTTCAGGTCCCAGACACCATCTTGCAGCCACGTCTTTGTAGTGGATATGAGATTGTACTTATTTATCTCTAGTTGCACTATTAGTTCATTGGGTTTGAATGCTGCATGCATTCAGACACAAAAAAAAAACTTTTAAGTTCTCTACTTTTATTATTTTTGTAACCTCTAGCCTTACCTCTTAGATTTGTACTCTGCCCTTTCCTGTCATGGTTTATCATTTCCCATATTAATACTTTCTTCTGTTACATTGTGTACTCTGATGTATCACATGTGATTCCTTGCCCTAGTATTTAATTTAAAACCCTCCTACTTCCTTAGTTGTGCAGTTCACAAGAACACTAGTCCCAGTATGGTTCAGCTGTAGACTATGCATTGGTACATTCCCATCGTTCCACAGTACTTTTGCCAGTGCCGCATGAACTGGAATCTATTTCTCCCCCACCAGTCTTTGACCCAAGTGTTAATCTCTCTAATCTTGTACCTGTACCAACTTCACATGGCATGAGACGAACTTTTGATGTTCTGATTCTTAGTTTGGTTCATGGTTCCTCATACTATGTAGAAGCTCTTTTTTTTGTCCTGCCTATGTCACTATACTTATATGGACCATGACCATTATATCCTCTCTCCCCCAATGCAAATTCTTCTCTAGCTCTGAGCAGATATCCCAAATCTTTGCACTGGAGCATCTTGCTCCTTCTTTGCTGCAGTATCAATCCTCTTCATTATAATGACCCCTACTACTATTACTACATTCCTTTTTGCTCCTCCTGCTTGAGCAACTTCCTGTGCCATGACTACCCTGCAAATCTCGTTTTTGCCCACATGGGTTGAAAGCACCTCAAACTTGTTTGACAACTGCAAGATCCAAGTCTCTTCTTCTCCTGTCTGCTTTACTTCACTCATGGTCTCACCTTTTGATCACTGCTGATAAAGAGAGACAATCCTATTTTAAGAGGCGTGATGCCTCCTGGATCAAAATGTCCAGATATTTCTACCCTGCGTTTCAGCTTCCAGATCAATAATTCTGATCTGGAATTCCTTTAGCTGCAGACAGCCTAGTCTGTTCTACTCAAAAGAAAGCCTAGCTTTAATGATTCAATGTCAATCAGAACTTGAACAGGTTTGAATAACAGGAGGGATGAATAATATTGGCTATATCAGGTTGGTGTCCCAGCAGTAAATCTAATGCATGCACAAAGTCTAAGAAATACGAGAAGAAAAGATGAAGGCAAAGGATCTGGTAATGGAGGCCTGTATTCCACAATGTTAGTCTAGAGAATTCCAAAATAAATGCTAATTTATAGAGGAGCTTTGTTTCAAAATAATAATTTGACAATCAAGTTACATACTGTGCTCAGCTGGAAAGCAATACATTCACCAAAATTTGAACAGCGTTATCAATGTGATACTTGGCTCCTGATTGTTTACCAATATGTACTATTGGATGATACGCGTAATTATTCTCCCAATTGTATTTAATGTTGAGAGAAAACAGATGTTCATAACCTTATTCTCCTCACATTACAAACTGAAAAAAAGAGCTATGAATATGTATAAATGTGCACACACACTTTGTTACCAGTTTCTTTGCAAGATGTGATCAGGAGTTCCAGCAGCTTTATCTGCCAGCTGTAAATTGCATTTCACGGACACAGCTAAAGTATAATCACAACCTCAGTCATAATTAAGTCGCGGCCAACTTATAATGTTTTTTTTTGGAAATAATTGAATAGATTTTGTTCAATGACAACGAGCCACTGTTTTCAAGAAACAAAATGCAAGATACAATCAATCAAACTCCTGTAATCTCACAATAAAAAAATGAATGACCAGATTTTAAATTACAGCATGAAATGAATCAGCAGACAAGGTTACCCCAACAAAAAAAAAATCCACATTCCCAAGAAATAAAAGAAAGGGACTGGGAATGTGATCAAGTAAAACATTTTTTTATACAAGGCATTGTTTGAAAAAAAAATCATGGATCAATGATTCAACACTAGACATAACAGAACACTGCTGCACACCTCACCTGCATAAACTGTTGCATCCATCTTCCCCACTTTTATTGGGGACCCGGAGTTAAACATTTCAGCAGCTACTTCATCCCATATTGGTTCCAACTTCTTACAATGGCCACACCAAGGTGCATAGAACTAAAAATAAACATACAATAGTTAAGCAGTGGATAATTTATTCAGTTGAGGGTTTTGGGATGTAGCTATAATCAGAACAATTTTTAAAATGTTCAGAAATTAGATCAAACTCATCTTCCCAAATGCTTTTCCCTTCTCATCCCAAGGCACTAATAGAGACAATGGTAATGATAATTCAAGACAATAAAATGGTATTTGAGGACTGAAGGGTCTCATAGTTATTTCGTTACTTTGCTCTGTGGGTTTTTAAAAACAATGATCCCATACCTTTCAAAAAAAGCTTATAAATGGCTATCAATTTTCCAAACGTTTGTTTTTTTTTTAATCTCATACTGATGCTGTGCATTTCTCCTCTTTTGTCTAAATAAGTATTACATTGAAAAACTAGATTCAATGAGGATGTGGCTGCACATCCTAAAGTTAACATGTGTGAGCTGCAGAACAAAGATTGGCTTATCTGAGTGTCTAATTCCAGTATGTTGGACTGGAAATATAAATCTCAGACTGCACTCTAACGTCCACAGTTTTAGGCCCAAAGAACAACAGCTTTTAAACTAATCTCTGAAATCATAACTCAATTATTTATCCCTCCTGTGAGGAAGTTCAAAACAATTTTAATGCTTTCAAATTTACATGTTTGGAACATGACTAAATAAATCCCCACCAGATCAAATTGGATTTTAGAGATGCCCATGATATTGAGGCCTCCAGACACAAAGCACAGTCAGGACAATTCACTAGGAGTTCACCACCTGTTATGATGCTCAAGAGAATCAGTGAGTCAAATTAACACACTTTAAATACAGGATGATTTAACATATTTGCCTCATTGGTGCAGGACATAGAGGGTGGAATTTTCCAGTTGCACTCGCCACTGGAATCCAAATGGGTGGGACATGGACGACGCAAAGGTCTGTTGACCTCGGGCAGGATTTTCCGGTTTTGGGATGAGCACAGCCGGAAAACCCTACCCAGAATCTCTGCTCTACATCAACAAGCAGCAGCAATACTGAATGCATTACATGTGTATAGGAAGGTTTAGTAGAAAGAAAACTGGTGATAATGCAACTAATGATGCACATCAATGCCTATTACTATCATTCATTCACAAGGACAATTATAATTATGTATTATTTATTTCAGTATGGGAATATCTCACAATATTGCTCACACAATTATGTGGTATGGCTTGGAAGTGAAAGGCAGGAAAAGTCTGCTGAATTAACATGCACCTCAGAAAAGAGAGTGCCACGAGGTTTGAATGCACGGTTTTAGATAAGACAACATTACAGCTGTTTCCCTATGCATAGCATTTAAACGTGACTGATCTGTACAAATTAAGTGAGCTAGACAAGGCGGCTAGAAGAAAAGATCTATAACTACATGCTCTAAATATCACCAGCATTCACATTAAGTAGAACAGTTGAGGCATGGGAAGTAGGGCACAAATGTAATGGCATAATTATGAATCATGACATTATTAAACATAGAAGTTTTCAAAGTTCTTGGTAATATCCAATCATAATCTTTGACGTGATTTATTGTCACATGTATTGGAATATAGGGAAGAGTATTGTTTCTTGTGTGGTGGACAGAAAACATACCGTTCATAGAGTACATAGGGAGAAGGGAAGGAGAGGGTGCAGAATGTAGTGTTGCAGTTACAAATAGGGCGAAGAGAAAGATCTGCTTAATATACAGTAGGACAATTCAAAAATCTGATGGTAGCAGGGAAGAAACTGTTCTTGAGTCAACTGATGTATGTTTTCAAACTTTTGTGTTTATTTTCTGATGGAAGAAGGTGAAAGAGAGTATGTCCCAAATGCATGTGGTCCTTGATTATGCAACACCTATATTATTGCATAAAATTATTCCACATTTTATAGAAACATGTCAAAATATATATATTTTTTTTACTTTCAATTTGTTTTTTGGTACAGAGACTCTCAAATAACATTTCTCCTTCTCTGTTAAGTTGATCTCGCAATATCACCACCAATGAACATCCCACCATACTGAAACAAGTCTATTAGAAACAACAAGGTTGTGTGACTCCTATGCCAAGCACAACCTAATCTCAGCAACTATACTACTGCCTGGGATGTAAAAGATTTACCAGATGGTGCCATGTTTTCAATTGATTCCAGAGCTCACAGTAATCTGGGAATCTGCCTCACTACAAAATCTATTTAAAGCTTGCAATGGAAAATGTCTTGGTCTGACCCACCTTTCATTGCCAATTTTATGAATGCTACTATCAATGATGTTCACTTTCTTGATATCATCCTTTCTAAGGCAGCTTTTTAAGGGCAACAAACTGCAATAACATCACTGCTAGTCAAGCAAATGGAGCAATGGGCAGACAATTGACATTTCACCATAGGATTACACTCCTTCACTTAATTATTGCATCTAAATTACTCTGGGACAAATAGACAATAGACAATTTGCAAAATCTGGTTGCAGAATAGATCTCCTCTACATTGGGGAGACAAAAAAGCTCAGCATTTTGCACAACATCTTCACTCAGTCTGCAAGCATGATCCTGACTTCCCAGCTGCTTGCCATTTCAATTTATCATCTTGTTCTCATGCTTCACATTTTTGTCCTTGACCTCTAGGTCAAGTGGTCTAGGCAAGCCTAACCCAAACTGGAATAAGTCTTCCAATTAGACACTTTGCAATTTTCTGAATCCAACATTGAGTTCAACAATTAGATAATGAACTCTGTCCTCCATTTTGACCCCCTCCCCCACCCTTTGGTGTCCATTTGTATCATCTTCTTGCATATTTGCTTTCAGACACTATTGACTTTTATTCTGCTTTTAAAACCTACTCTGGATCAAACATTTAGATTTTAACAATGCACTCATTCCTTTTGTTTTGTACTCTCTGACATCTGTGTCATTTAATCTCTCCTGCTCTCTAACCTACCCCTGACCTTCTGTTTTGCTTCTCCAGCCCCTCACCCATCCCTATTTTCTCATCAGCACAAAAATCATGATTCTACCTCTTTCCAGGTCAAAGACATATTGGACTCAAAATACTAACTCAGATGTTCCCTTCATACTAGAGTTAAGTATTTTTTCCAGCATTTTCTGTTTTAATTTCAGATTTCTAGCATCTGCAATGTTTCGCTTTTATATGACTGCAGAGTAGGATCCTTTCAACAAACAGCTGTATCACATTTCGGTACAGAAAGAATGCATCCTTGACCAGTTTATCTTTTACTGAATTTAACAGAAGTAAAATTATCAATCCTCTACACCATAGTGATTTTCAAACTGAGTGGAGTAGGGGTGGCAGTGGTGATGGTAGTTGGATGGAGTGGGGTGGTAAAGGAATTTACAAAGAAGTAGTCAGATGGGCATGAGGATATATGGACTTTCTTTCTCAAATCCAAAATCTGAAGTTTGTCACTGCAGAACCAAAGCATCACTGGACAATGTACTTGGATATTTCAACATCTTCCATCTCCCATACCATGTAAACTGTAACGAGTGTGATTGTTGGCATTGTGAATAAATGAAAGTCCTTTTAGCAATGCAAATTCAAGACTGTTAAACCTGAGGAAGGATCAATTAGAGACGGATAAAAGAAAATGGGAGCTATGATCCCACCTTGTTGGGTTTGAATCTCATGTTTACTGACTTTGACGCAAACCTTCAACAGCAATGTGATGTCTGCACTGAGTGTTCTGCTCAGATTATCAAGAAACTAAGCAAAGTAAAATTTTACTCAAGACCAAAACATTCTGCCCTCAAACATGAAAACTCATTCATTTGAACGGACAGATGGGAGTAATCAAAGAACTTGATGCTATGTTGGGAAGATGGTACGGTAAAGAGTTCTGGCCAGAATTCTCTGGCCGTTCACATCCTGACTGCTGCTGCCAGTGAGGACAAAGAATTTGGTGCTCAGTCAGAGAATCCCGCTGGCTGGAGAATCTAGCACTTGGTCTTCACGTTGCAAGAAAAGGTGAAGAGGCTTGGAAAGATATGAAAACAAATTTAATACAACATCAGAACTGAGAGGCAAGACAAGCTGGAGTTCTTTCCTCGAGAAAAAAAGGCTGAGGGACAACCTGATAGATACATTTATCTAATGGAAGTGTTTGATAGGGCTGATATAGAAAATAGGTTTTGGACCATAAAATAATCATTAATAATTTCAGTAGGGAATTCAGGAGAAATGTTTTCTCCAGAGAACAGCTATACAGAGGCACAAACAGTTTACAAAATACTGATTAGAATGCAAGTCTTTACAGCTAACCTGCTATTCAAATCTTAAAGATGCAGACAATGTGAGTGGAGATAGCATTAGACTTAGGTTAAAGGGATGTGTATTGTCTCCAGACAAGACAGTAAGAACTTTCCATACACTAGACGAAGGAACAGTGTTTCCGAAAGCTTGTGGGTTTACTTTCAAATAAATTGGTTGGATTTTAACCTGGTATTGTGAGATGTTTTACTGAGATTTGGATGGACAGAGAATAAGTCAAAACTAGATGCAACTTGCTGTTGTGTATGGCCACACAGTTATAAGTCATGTCAAGTTATGGTTTTTCTTAATGCTGTTAAGATTTGGAAAAAAAATCCAAAATTCCAGTTATTTACTGAAAGAATTTTAATGATAATAGAGTCAAATAAAGCAAACACTAATACTATCTGAAGCATCCTCTGATGCAGGTACAACTTAAACAAGAATTAACAGGCAAATTGCAGTCGTTTATTAACCGTCAGTTGCACTTTAAACTGCAAATACAACTATCACATCCTACAGCATAGAGGTTATCAATCAGAGTCTTAAATCCTTCTGTTTTTCTAATGAAGAATTTCAACACCTCCCTTTCTCAATAGCAGTGCACACCCAGAGTTCCATCGATATAACTAATCTTTACCAAAAATGACACAGAACCACCTCAGTTTGGTCTGAACGACAACAGGTCAACCAATGTTATCTTCATCAAAAGGAAATAGCAGCAGAAACTATATCTATGCGTATTTGAAGCTTCTGAATCTAGCTTCTGTCTTCTTCAGCCTGCTTAAACCACCCCTCTGAATAGTTATCATGAGAATGGAGGACTTGGGATCCTCTTAAGTTTCAATTTCCCCACAAGTTGCAGAGACCATTTATGGTTTGAGTTCATTTTGAACAAATAAAAGCTTTGAAACCACAGATTCCTTCCCTGCACTACGGAGATAATGGGTTTGTTGCATGGACAACTTGAGCTTCAGAATGTTTGATGGTTGTCACTGATGAATTTTAATAAAAGAGTAAGAACTCACGGAGGTGTATCATATGTTTGAGTGATTCTAAATCACTTTATCACACTTTTGACCAGTGCTTCCACATTCTACTAAGTTAGTTTCCTGATGTATCTTAACGTGACCTATTTTTCCAGCACATGAACTATAATATTTTCATGATGCACTAAAATTACAGATGTTGCCAATATTATTTTTGCTATAGTATAGTCAATTGTCTCAAGACCCAATGTTGTTCCCAACATTGACTTTTATCATTTTGGACTGAGAGACCTGAGAAGAAGGATGCCCAAACTTCAGTGACTTGAGATTAACATTTTCACCAGTCATCCTAACATGACTTATCAGTGTGGTCTTTTCACCTTCCCCCAAATAGACATTCAAACATGTTGCACAATATAGGCCAAACATGATATCTATGGATAACAAGAAAAAAATGCACCAAGCACACGATTATGCAGAAATCTCCTTCCCTAAAGAGCATTTGTAAAACAAGTTGACATTTACAACAATCTGGTCCTTTGTGAGCAATATTTTCAGATTTTATCCTAGTTTAATTCACTGAATTTTAATTCTGATGGGATTTAAACTCTTTTTGTCCAGATTATTAATCCAGATCATTATAAATTTGCTTCAGTACCCTAAGTAGCAATGGCTTAACATTGTGTGATATTCATTTGGTATTTATTCTGTAGGTCCAGGATATCTTTCATTTTTAATGATTGCAAATAAGCAAGGACAGTTTTGTGCTGTAGATCCTTAGCCACTAGGGACTGGGTTGAGATCTAAAGATAAAATATTACAGTAATGCGACTTATATTGCACAAGACTTTTGCAGTCAACAAGAATACGTGGGAGTTAGATTTCCTCAGCCTGGGCAATGTAGCAAGTTTCTAAGTTAATTTCTATTTTACTGTCATATAAGATTTCCCTTGTATCATCATCATGTAAAATTTACTTTTTACATGGAGAAAGATGCACTGGCCCAGAATCATGTGCCAAATGCATGATGTGCAGAAAGCACCCGTTTGACTAAGAATTAACTACCAATTGATATTTTGGGCACCTCTGTCTCAAATTAATGATGCAATGCTGAAACATTTATCCCAACTTCACAAGGAAGTCAGCAAATATTTTCCAGGAGGCAGAAAATGAATTCCTGTATTTTGTGTTTGTTTGAAATAAGGTTCTCTTTTTTCGTCAAGATTATTTTGAATGTTTGATCAAAATTGTCCATGACTGTATGTTAAGAGAATCTTAAAATCATGCCTCTTGAGCAGTTCTGGCTTTCAACTTGAAGTGTGTTCTTAAATTGTCCCATAAAATTACTTGTTCATTTTGCTTGAATGTATCTGCACAAGTTCTGCTCTTTATAAATTATTTACATCATAAATAAGCACAGAAGCTTCTTGAATGTTGAAACTGAAACTTTCCAAAATCAAACAAGACCATACCCATTCTGCACCAACAATCTACGGAAATAGAGATGACCCATTAAGTATTCTTCTACGTTCACGTTCATTCGGTGAGAGAATGTAGAACAAACCTATTGGGTAGCACTATGCCATTACAAGGAGCATAGGAATAGCAAATAGGCCATCAATCTGTTACAATTAGCAAATAATTTAACATCAATTGCCACTTTAAGAAGAGTTTTTCAACTTTTACCAACCTTTGTGTATTTGAATGCAGGGAATATATTTCCAAATTACACTCTATATGTTCCCTATGCCATGAGCACCCACCCAGCAGAAATGGTTTCTGCCAATCCTCATCAGTGTCCTTAATTTCTAGAAAGCTTTTGTTAAAGCACAGCTTAACCATCCTAATTCTAAAAAATTCAAGCTTAGCTTGTTGAATCTCTCCTCGAAGCTTAACCCTTGGAATTTAGGTATCACTCCAGTAAATCTATGCTGTACTCCCTCCAAGATCAATACATTGTTCTTAAGGTGTGGTGCCCAGAATGCTCATGTGCTCCAGTTGTGGTCTAACCAGTTCTTTGTACAACTGAGGCATGATGCTTATTCCCTTGTACTCTAGTCCCCTACATATTAAGGACAGCCTTCCATTAGTCTTTTTGACTATTTTCTGTATCTGTTTATGAAATTTTAATGATCTGTTAACATGAATCGTCAACTCTCTTTGGACCATCCCTGCTTCTAGATTTTTACTATTCTATCCTATTTATGTTCAGCACGTGACCTCATTTATTTTTTTAAAGGGATTTAGTTTTTGTTGGAAATTTCAGCATTTGTTACCAACCCCTATTTACTTTGAACTTAGTGACTTACTAGGCCATTTTATTGGGTAATTAAGTTGATCACAATACTCTCAATCACAAGTCAAATCATGATCGAGTCATTGGATGGCGCAGTGGCAGTGGTTAGCACTGTGGTTTCATAGCACCAAGTTCACTTCCGGTCTTAGGTCACTGTTTGTGTGGAGTTTGCATTTCCTACTTTATCTGCGTGGGTTTCCTCCAGGTGCTCCGGTGTCCTCCCACACTCCAACGACATGTGAGTTTGGTTGATTGGCCATGCTAAATTGCCTCTTAATGTCAGTGGGACTAACTAAAGTAAATACATGGGATTACAGGGATAGGGTCTGGGTGAGATTGTGGTTGGTGCAGACTCAATGGGCCAAATGGGTTCCTACTGCATTGTAGGATTCTATGGTTCTAAATATGGCCAGACCAGGTAAAGATGACAAATTTCCTTCCCTAAAGAACATTATCAAACCAGATAAGTAAATTTAAATTTCATGTGCTGCCATGGTGGGATTTGAATCCATGTCCCCAGCGCATTAAATCTAGAATATAAAACTAGACTTGGAAATGGTGAACATGACAAACTGTAACTGACTGCCATAAAAACACATCTGATTCACCCACGTTTATTAGGGAAGGAAATCCATCACTTCATTCAGTCTGGTTTACATGTGACTCCAGACCCACAACAATGTGGTTAACACTTAAGCGCCCTCTGAAATCATCTAGCAAATTACTCAGTTCAGGGCAATTTGGGATGGGCAACAAGTGCTCGTATTGCCAGTGACTCTCGCATCCCACGAAAGGAAAAGATAACTTGCATCTCTGGGTTACTAGTCCATTGACATTACCACAAAACCACCATCTTCCCAATTGTCTACAATGAAATCAATATGCCACAGTTTTGTCCATGCACTTAATCCACTAATACTTCTGTAATTCTGATACCATTTACATAGTCTATAATACCATTAGCAAATCTGGATACATGGCTTTTTATCCTTTCCACCCTATCATCTAACCAATAATGAATGCGGAAAATAGTTGAGGTTCCAACATAAATCTGGACAGGACACCACGGGTCACCTTCTGCTAATTAGAACGTAGTCCATCATCCCTACCTTGTCTCCTTTCACTGCACCATTTTATTAAGCAGGCCAATAATTTGCTTTCAAATCCATGAGTTTCAACTTTAGCCAACAGTCTCTTATGAGGGACTTTATCACATACTTTTTTGGAGTCCATATAAATAATAACCACAGACATCCTGCCCAATTCTCAAGAGTCCTCATCAAAAATTTACTCAGGCTCAACTGGCATGGTCTATCCTTCGTGAATCCATATCGGCTCTTTATGAACAGCTTGAAAATCTTCAACTCATCAATCACAATTACAGTCTTTAATAATTTCCCAACAACAATAAAGGGATTGGTAAGATAAAGATAAAAGTAAACCAAATCTTTCCCCCGTGGGGCAATCTAGAAGAGGTCACAGGTATAGACTGAAATGCAGTACATTTACAATAGAGATAAGGTGGATCTACTTCTTGCAGAGGGTGATGAATTTATGAAACTCAATGCCCCACAATGTGGTGGAGTCTGAATCATTAAATGGTTTCAAGAAGGAGATAGATGTGTTTCTGATTTAAAAAAAAAGGTTAAAAGGGATATGGGGAACAGATGGGGTGGTTGATTTGAGTGAGAGATCAAACATGATCTGACTGAATGGAGGAGCAGGCTTGAAGGGCTACTCCTGATCCTAGTTCCTATGTTTCTATCCTAAGCAATGCATTAGAGCAAAAATGAAATCCTCTTAATAATTCTTGGTAAATGGAAGCTACAAACAGAACACAGTGAAAAACTGTTGGGAATCTCTATTCTACACAATTACAGACTGGGTCGATATTAAAAGACCGCTGTAATGCTTACACCAGTCAACTAAACTTATGCCAAGAATGCAAAAACTGATGCATTGACATAAAATACATCTAGAAGAAGACACAATCTTATCTATAAAACTCTTTCCCAGACATTATCATTTAAAACAACACATATTGTATGCAAACTGTCACCATCAATTCCAGAAACACATTAACTACGGAAAATCTGCAATTTGCCTGTTCTCTGACAAAAACAACTCCCCCAAGTTTGTATTCACAACTAATCATATCATTTTGAGGGGAAGCAGTCCTTGTTACAGTTAGCCCATTTGCACGGTTACACAGCCTGGTAAATAAGACACATAACTGCAGCCTACCTCTTCAATTGTGCACATCATTGCTGGTTTCAACTGATACTGCTTTATCCAACCCATCATGCTCAAATTGTGAAGGTATCAGAACCAAAGATTAAACCTGCACAGTAATTGCTGAAAAGTGGCCAAAATTTAATCTTAAATTGACTACTGAAAAATGGCTGCCTACTGTACGTTAATTTTCACAAAGCTACACTGGAAAAAGCACTATCAAAATAACCACTGTTATTTGCCAGTACAACTGTATCTTAAGTGGTGAATTACTTAGTAACTGCTCAAATTACTTTTCTCTACTAGATTTGCGTAACAGTCATGTTAAAATGAGTCAGTGTTGTCCAGCACAGTACAATGTAGTATTGTTCTTAATGTAAATACATACAGTTGCATACCAACATCTATTCCTCAAGGAAGAAATGACCCATTATCAATAGTTATAAGAGTAACAAAATCGCCAAAGTAGATGCTGGCCCCTGTAAACAAGACACCCGTAGAAATTATTCCATATCATTGACAAGGGATAATTTTACCTATGGCACTTGTGGCAGACTTTTTCTTTCTAGAACTGTCATGTTCGGCGATCAAAAATAAATTCAATAAAAATCTGGAATTAAGAGTCTAACGATGACCACAAAACCACTGTCAATTGTCATTAAAAAAACCATCTGATTCACAAAACTCCTTTAATTGTCATTCTTACCTGGTCTGGCCTTCATGTGATTCCAGACCCACAGCAATATCGTTGATTCTAGAATACCCACAGGGATAGATGATAAATGCTGGCCCAGCCAGTGACACACATATCCCTTGAACAAATATATATGAGTGTAAATGATCTCAATTGATTTCACCCAAGTTCTAATGCTTCATTCCCATCATTTATTGCCCTTGAGAGAATGCCAATCAGCATAAATAGCTTCCTTGGGTCTAAATCAAACTGATTACTGCTTGAGAAATACAAAATGTCACATAAGATTTCTTTAAAAATTTTAACCCAGGTAAGAATTTATAAATCAAAAAAGATACTTGGTTAGTACTGCTGCCTCACAGCGCCAGGGACCCAGGTTCAACGCCTGCTTTAGGTGACTGTGTGGAGTTTGCACAAACTCCCCGTCCGTGTGACTTCCTCCAAGTGCTCCGGTTTTCTCCCACACTCCAAAGATGTGCATGCAGGTTAGGTTGATTGGTCATGATAAATTGCGCCTTAGCGTTAGCAGGATTAGCAAAAGTACATGGGGTTATGGGGGTATGACCTAGATAGGATAGTTGTCAGTATAGGCTTGATGAACCAAATGGCCTCTTTCTATGCTGTAGGTATTCTATGATTCTACGGTACTAAATAGCTAACTATTAACACTATTTAAATGGGATGTACATTTTTAAAATTTTATGTACATCCCGGTGTTTCAAAATAAAAAGTCTTATGTTATGGCAACAGATCAATAATGGACACCAATATTAAAATGACCTAAAGGGTATGTACACCCACGGTCATCAAGTTGAGATACATCAACATCCAGAATAATCAGCAGCAGTATCGGGGATGTGAATGAACTAGGGTCAATTTTGTGCACTAATAATTTAGCAAAAATGTCTGTTCATAGCATTTTGAAGAGACATTTCATAATTTGGTCACATACATTCCAGCCAGTCTAACCCTTTCGCTTAAATAATCAAATAAAAATGGATGATGGTAAACATTCTAGTACCAGCGGGTAGATGAAGAAGTGTGTCCTGTATAAACAACACAAGCGTCTAACTGAAAAACAAGCTACTCTTAATTCTCTAAAGATCATTGTTCAACTCTGGTGTTATTCTGGGTGCAGTTGGAAATACTAGCTGCACTGGAAAATTGTGAACTAAAATTACATTGGCATCAAGTGTGTTGCATTTTATTTTTAAGTTATAGAAAAGGAAAAGAAAGTGCATACTTACATCTACTAACCAAATTTCTTCTTCTCTACTATCTTTAAACCTGCAATAAAAATCACCATGTTGTCAACAAATATAGAATGTTTCCAATACAGTTATATCCAAGACACTACACTATTCATCTGTTTGGAATTAATGAATATTCCAGGTATTGAAATTAACTAATATATTTGATTAGTAATGGTGGTCAATCAAATGAATTCACAAGAACCTCAAGCAGTGAGCAAGGCATACAGGAATCCAAGCACGACTATTTCTACCATCATGCTGGCAATAATATGACATTTGTTAGGTCCGAAGTATATTATACTGGTGCACGTACCACAATTGTCTAGAATGCCATTAAAAAGACATTACATTGCTCTAAGAGAAAATGTTGGAAAATCTCAGTACGTCTGACAGCATTTGTAAGGAGAGAAAAGAGCTGATGTTCCACGTCCAGATGACCCTGTGTCAAAGCTTTGTCAAAACTTTGACAAAGGGTCATCTGAGCTTGAAACATCAGCTCTTTTCTCTCCTTACAGATGTTACCAGACCTACTGAGATTTTCCAGCATTTTCTCTTTCGGTTTCAGATTCCAGCATCTGCAGTAATTAGATTTTATCACACTGCTCTAAGTATCTTTCACAAGTGAAAACACCTTGGACTCAACTACTCAACATTCATGGGAACTATAAGCTTTGGAAATGTTTCGCTCACATCTAAAAAGATTCAGGCATGCTAAACCAGCAGTATGTTGCCCAGCAATAACACATGTATGTACCGCTGTTATTTTGAGATATGTGGACCACTCCACTGCAAAATATGTATTTCCCCAAATAAATTGAACCTGGTTAACAAAAAACCTGGCAATTAATTCCTGCACTAAACACTTAGCAAGCTTTGAAATTTTAAAAAGTAAAAGCAATTTTGGGAAACAAAGTAATAGTTCAGGAATATCCAACACATGCAGCTCAGCTACCCGTAAATACAATGGCATGGCTTGTAAAATTACAGTTAACAGGTTGCATGAAGCATCCATAGAATAGTGCTAGAGGCCACTAATACTGGACATGATCGCAATGCATGGGGTGGGGGAAAGGGGGTAGTGACATAATAACATTAAGATTTAGTACCATTTGAGAGATGAGATGTGGAGGAAAAGTATAAACTGTTTTCTGGGTCTTCATTGCATTGAGACTGCTACAGACAGGAAGAGGAGCAGGTTTTGGCCACTACCAGCATTTTACTTAAATGCATGCACGAAAATACCAGATACGAAGCCATCCATTGCCCGATAGTTGCTACATGGCTTAAAAATCTGTCCATACAGTGCAAAACCCAGACATCTTGCCATCCTAGACATGAGATTTATTATCTTCACTGGTAAAGGATTATGCAGTAGGGTGGTGTGAACATATAAACTCATACATGCTTCTTTTAGAAATTACGTCAATAATATTTGGAAGCCAAATGAGAAGTTAATTTAAAATTACGAATTGTATTCAGATGAAAAATTAGGTCATAATCTGTTTGACCATATCTTGAATAAATAGCAGCTCAATCTGCAAGAATCAATTTATTTTTAAAAATGTACAACACAAAATATTGCCTATAGACAGCATCAGGGCTGGTGAAAGAACTCAAGCACTAAAATGACAATTTTTTTTCCAAGTAGCAATAAGTGCATAAAATATCACAGGACATAGAGGCATGCCCTTTCCACCCTCACCACAAAAAACACTACAGCATCCTCAGGGGTATCATCAAAAACATGAAACCTGTGTTCCATTGTGGTGCTGCACTGTTGGAGCTATTGTCTTTCTAATTAGATGATCTGCCTCTTAGATGGAGTAAATGAACAATACTTTGAACAGCAGAATTGCATCCTGGCCAATACTTATGCCTCAACCAACACCTAAAAGAAAGGCCATCTGGTCATTATCAAATTGCTGTTTGTAGAATAAAGTGCGGAAGCATTTTTTACAATACAACAGCAACTACACTTCAAAAGTACTTGACAAACTGTGAAATAATTTGGATGTCCTTCGGGTCATGAAAGTTGCCATATGAACAAATCATTCTTATTCATAAAAAGAAATCAAAATTCTACCTGAATGTTCAGAAGACATTGAAATTACAGGATACCAAACTTAATAGGTTAATTTTTTAAAAATATTGAGCACTGAAGACAGATATGCTAACATAGCAAATAAATTTTATTTAGACTAGAATTGCATTCAGGCAATCATGTCTAGTGTGCCCCAATCAATTGGTTTTCCAAGTTGTAGTGATTAGGAACCTCCAATTCAATCATTATCTATGCTAACACCTCATTTTAGCTAGATCGTTGATGTTACTAAAAATGCACTCTGCCCTTCTGGGTTAGGGAGAGTAAAAAAAAGCACTATTTATCAAACCAACAGAAAATATCTGTAACATTGTTATGGGAGAGTAGGACTATGTTTACATATGATGCCCTCGAAATCAAATGGGCTTGCCAAAACTCACCACCAAGGCATGAACACATGATAATGACCACTTGGGTGAGGTACCAGATGGAATTCAGCACCTGTGGAATGAGATCAGCTATGATTGTATTAAATAGTGGAGCAGGTTCAAGGAGCTAAATTGCCTAATCTTACTCCTAATTTTTACGATTCTAATGTTACAAAAGGCAGTGTCTTCAGGGTAAGAGGACAGAAAATAAGCATTAAAAATTCTACTTAATATTTTTGCCCCTTCAATGACCAGCTTAAGCTTTGCTCTTGGTTTACAATGTTACCTAAACCACCAGAGTTGCAACACTTGCAGCTATCTGTTACTCTAATTTTAGAATACATTAACATTGGTTAGCATGGTATTTCACCACATCAGGATCACTTTACCACAACAGATTACATGGGGTGCTACTGAAGGATGGGAGAACAATAGGAAGGTTCAGGTGCTCTTTATAAATTGCACACTTCAGATGCAAAGATAATTTTAACCTCACCCGACTTCAATAGAGAATAAAATCTGAAGCAGGAGTGTAAAACACGACACACATTACCACCCATGCCCTGCCCTGTGGCCAGATTAGAATTTCCCCACAATCAGTTTAGAATCTGATTGTAATTCAGATAACAATCTGAAATCTGCTGCAGATTTGCGCACCTGCTGCAAAGCTTCACCACTGACAGTAGAAAATGAGCAGACTTGCAGATTACTACCTTTGGGATTGCTTTAATGATCTAGAACATTCACTGACCAACCATGCATGGAAAGGTAAGCCTACTGAACCTCCATCCATTGTAGTAACAATACCTGACAACTAATTCCTGCATGAGTGATTCTGATTCCCCAGAGAAGTCAATACCTCATTTTAAGCAGACTTGCTGCTCCAAATATCTCCAGAGTTTGCAAATCATATTACTTCCTGGCTCTTTGCTCTTTGGTGATGGAGCTAAAGGAAGTGGAATTATTAACCCTGTGCCATGACTGACCTTTTCATTTCCTGCCCACATCATCCAGGCCAGAATTTCTCTCTTTGCAGCAAGTTAAAAACACAGACTTATGTCCTCAGAGCACAAGTACGAGTTAGCTTTCCAAAGAGTGGCACTCAGGCAAAACAGAATTTAGAAAAGTCAATTACAATGCATTACATTTAACAGTCCATTTCAAGACTTACTAGCTTGCTACTTGAGTCGAGTCAACAATAACTAATTTTTAATTGTGCTCAATTAGCAGATCTAATGTGACATGACCTGAATCACATGGCTACCTATTGTTATGAACCTCACTACCCAGTTTCAACTGTTATCTTTTAAGACACTAGCATTTGAGAGGGGGAAAAAAAAAATCACTGCTAAGAGCATATTCAGCTATTTTAACCATGACATGTGGCAAGTAATATTGCCTGGCACTTGTGTGACATGAATGACCATCTCCAACAAGAGCCAATTTAACTATCACTCCTTGATATTTAATAGCATTATCAACTCCAAATCCCCCACTATCAACATGATGGGGTTACCATTGATCAGAAATTGAATTGGACAGGCTATATAAATACTACGCCCACATGAGAAGGGCTAAATGATCAGGTCAGGGGTTAGGAATCCTGTAGTTGTAATTCACCTCCAAACTCCCCAACACTTGTTCACAACCTACAAGATATAAGTCAAGCGTGTAATGGAATACTGCTTTGGATGAGTGCAGTTACAACAACACTCAAGACCTTCGACACTATCCATGACAAAGCAGCCTGTTTGATTGGCATCCCTTCCACAAATATTCACGGCCTTCACCACCAATGCACAATAGCAGCAGTGTGTACCATCAAGTTGCATGGCAGGAACTCACCAAGGCTCTTTAGACAGCATCTTCCAAAGCTACAACCATCCAGAAGGACAAGAGCAGCATATACCTGAGAACACCACCACCTCAGTGAGTCAACACAAAGTAATCATTTTGTTTCTCTGCTATTTTCTTCCCCATTATAAATTCTCCTGACTCTGCCAGTAATGGACCCACATTTTTCTGAGCCAAATGCCAAGAGAAGCTCCTAGTCTGTTTTGTGTCTGCTTCCATTTATATTCTATTCTCCCTTTATCTTCTTGGTCCTACTTTGCTACATTCTAAAATATTCCCAATTTTCAGGTTTACTATTACATCTGGCAACTTTATAAACCATTTCTTTTATTTTTATATAATTTCTTTGTTAGCCACAGTTGACTGACTTTAGGGGAAGGATTTTGAGCTTTGCAAGAATGTACAGTTGTAAATAATTCTTTAAAGACTATCTATTGCCTGTGTATCTTCATACCTTTTTATGTATTTTCCTAATTCACATAACTTCCTTACTTTAAATTTAAACACCGAATGAATGAACTCACTTTCAAACAATATAAAATTTTATCATATTATGGACTCTGAAATGACCTAGCAAGCCACTCAATTATATGAAACCGCTACAAACTCTAACAGGAATGAAACCAAAGGACCATCCAACTTTGATCGTGGCACCGGAAACTGCCACAGCATAGCCAACCTCATTGATCTAGCAGAACTTTTCTTATTAAAGTCAGGTGCTTGTGCCAAAATTTGGAGAGCTGTCCACAGACTAGTCAAGAGACAGCTGGACATGGTCATACTCACAGAATCATACCTTACTGTTGTCTTAGTTACCTATATCCCAGGCACTACCGTCATCACCCTTGGGTATATCCTGCCCTACTACCAGAAGTGGTGACTCGGTGGTACATTTGGGAGGGAATTAAGATGCTCCTTCAGTGGGTCGGTGCAGTTTCTACGAGACAAATGGTCTTCTCCTACACCGTAGGGATTATATAGCTCTGAGATGCTAAACATCAGCAGCAACAGAATTGTATACAATGACAACCTGTAACCTCACTGTCATTAACAGTCTTATCAACTGGCTTATTGAAGCAAAAACTGGCTCACTGACACTCAGTTTAGGTTCTGCGGGGTTTGGCTCCTGACTTCATCGTAGCCTTGGTCCAAACATGGGACAAAATGGCTGAGCTCAAGATAAGACTAACTGCCCTTGGTTTCAAGGCAGTATTTGACCATGAGTGGCACAGTGGTTAGAACTACTGCCTCACAGCACCAGGGACCAGAGCTCAAATCCGGCCTCCTGTGACTGTGTGAAGTTTGCATGTTCTCTTAGTGTCGACACAGGTTTCCTCCAGGCACTCAGGTTTCCTCCCACATTGCAAAGCTATGTAGGTTAGGTGGATTAGCCATGGTAAAAAGTTGAGTTATGGGTAAGCGCCTAGGTGGGATGTTCTTTCGGAGAGTAGGTACAGATTTAATGGCTCAAATGGCCTCTTTCAGCACTATAGGGAATCTGTCATTCTATGATTCTCTAAACCTAAAACGTCTATCAACTAGAATGGTAAGGGCAGCAGATATATTGGAACACCTCTACCTATAAGTTTCCATTCAAGTCGCGCACCATTGTGACTTGAATGGGAACTATTACTTCACTGACACTGCATCAAAATCCTGGCACTCTCTTCCTAACAGCAGTGTGGGTGTTCCTACAACACAGACTGCAACAGTTTACATTACTCTTCTCCAAAGTAATTAGGGATGGGCAATGCTGGTCTGGCCAGCAATGCCCACATAAAATTATGAGTTACAATGGCAACTCTGCAGGAGGCTGCACTATCAGATGTACATCTTTGCAGATTAAACATTAAAGTAAGGCCCTATCTGTCCTCTCAGATGAATGTAAAAGATCCCATGGCATTACTTAAAGAGAATGGGTGCTCTCCTAATACCTTAGCCAACACTTAAACTTCAGCCAGCACCTCAAACATCCGACTATAAATTTGAGAAGTTTGACAGGTGTGCTGTGTGCCAGTTGACTGCTGGCACACATTCCTCCATTACAATCATTACAAAATAACTTTGCTCATTAATTTTTCATTAATTCACTGCAGAGTGTTAGGTCTAAGTATTATTGTGACAATTGTAATCAAATATTAGGAAGACTAAAGTCATTGACGTTGGATCCCATTACAAACTCTCTTCATTCCCTAGAAACCAACTTCATTTCTCTTCCATGTGAAGATGAATCAAACTATTTACAACCTTGACATTCTATTCGAACCTAAGACAAATTTCTACTCTCTAAGATTATCCACTTCCATCTTTGTAACATGGCCTGTCTCCACAAATGTCATACTATGCTTGCTGCTCAAATCTTCATGTGTGGGTGTTCTCCTTTTCTCTTGAGTTGCCTATTCCAATATGCTCCTGAATGGCCTCCCACAATGCATAAACTTGAACAGATCCAAAATCCAACTGCCCCTATCTTAACTTATTCCATTCTATTCAACTGTCACCCACATGTTCACTGATCTACACTACTCTTGGTATGGTCCTGCCCTGATCTTAAAATTCTCATCCTCAATATCAAATTCTTCCATGGTCTGGTCCTTCCTACCTCTGTATCCTTCTCCAGCTTACAGTCTTTCAAAATCTGTGCACACCGCTTTGGTCTCCTGCGCATCACAGATTTTATTCGCTCCACCATTGATGACCATGTCTTTGGCTGGCTGGGCCTCTGAATTTCCCTCCAAATCTCAACGAATGTTCCCTGTATATTGCACCACAACAGCAACCAAACATTCTCATGTAGTCAGTGCAGAAATTGTGTGTGTGCACAGTTGTGCAAAAAAATTTAAAGGACCAGACACACTCCAAAAAGAGAGAACATTGCTCTCCATAACTCTGAAGGTTGGTTGAATGCTAGTGTCTATTTGGATTCAAATTGTTTGTCATTTTTTTTCCTGTGTTGGGTTGTTTACTATGTTAAAGGTGCTATATAAATATAAACTATTGTTGATGGCTGTTCATCAGTCTCAATGACCAGAAAAGTGAGCACTTAAAGTAGAGCCATCCCTTAAGGTAGCAAAATGTTTCATTTTTTTCTTTAATTTCCATCTTTTTTCCCTCCTCTCCCAATGCAATGGTTGTTTTCCTCTCTTTTTCAGTACCTAATTGATTTTAACTCACCTACACTATTCAAAACTCCTTAGTCTCTTTATTTCTCAATCCTTAAACTTCTTTACTCAAGGCCCAGAACTACAAGGACACCTGACAAGATGTTATGCCGTTTTCTGCCTGATGTTTATAGAAAACTGTTATTTTGTGATCCTGGAGTTAGACCATATAGTGTCCTAAGATATGGATGTTAATATGGTTCCTGGTATCAACTGCTTTTATGATTTGTGACACAACAATACTTGATGGACATAGGAAAAAATCTTAATAGTTCTTTTCTGCTGTGATCTGTGACAATCAAGACAATGTGGGAAAAAAAAACAAATTTACGTGCAGTCAGGAGCTTGAACCCTGCTGGATTTCTTTTCCTCTACGTCCAGAAACCGATCAAATGTGGAGTCTTACGGTGGCACAGTGGTCAGTACTGCTGCCTCACAACGCCCGGACTGATTCCAGCCTTGGGTGACTGTCTGGAGGGAGTCTGCACATTCTCCGCATATCTGCCTGGGCTTCCTCCAGGTGCTCCAGTTTCCTCCCAGTCCAAAGATATGCAGTTTAGATGGACTGGACATGCTAAATTGCCCCTGAGTATCAGGTGGATTAGCAGGGTAGATACATGAAGTTACAGGGATAAGGTTTGAATGGGATTATTGTCGGTGCAGGCTCAATGGGACAAATGGCATTTTTCTACAATGTAGTACAGGCCAGTAATTATCTTAGTATGGACCAACAGTTGTTCTTAATAACCTGTCGTCTCACTCATATAGACTGTCTGGTGCATTCATTAAGTGAGCCATTTACATGTGATATTCAATTTAAAAACATAGGAAGTTTGAACTGCTTGCTTTGATGGAACTTGCAGTGTTTATATGTAACCAAATTTAGTGCTTTAAAAATATTTATACTATGAACACATTCAAACAAAATTTAAGTCATTATTAAAACACATGGGGTTAAGTATTCATTTGCTTCCACTTCCAATGCAGGGAAGGGGAGGTGATGCCACAATTATCTGGGCATATTGTGGCAGGCTACATGCAAACATTACACTGTCTTTTTTTGAAAAATTTTAGTGTTCACCAGCAAATATCTGCAATGCCGGCTTAATGCTCAACATTCAGTAGTATGCATAACTGCCACATGTTTCAGCAGTAGATCTTGTAGCACACTGATAGCACCCCCACTTCTGGACCAATAGCTCCATGTTCAAATGGATTTGTCAGCCACACAAGGGTGTTTATAATATGGTTCAAAAGCTCAGGAATCCTTCAACCAACCCCACCACTCCCTAAGTGGGAAAAACTGCGTGGGTGTGAAGATACGCTGTAAAATAAACGTGTTTCAGCTAGCCTGAACTTCTTGAAGGGGAAACAGACTCATAAAAAGCAACTAATTCCCAGTTCTGTATTTCTTTGAGGAAAAGGTCATCAAATGGAGCAACAGCAAAGAAAAAAGGCTCAAGGCCAAAGGACGCAAAGCTAGAGGCCTTAGTCTAGATTGACAGGAAGAGAGAGGCCATCTTTCTACAGCATAGCCACCAAACCTTTAAGGTACATGCTGACTGGATGGCTAATGCCTGGAATCTTATCCTTGGAGCTCTGACAAAGGGTCATCCTGACTCGAAATACTGGCTCTATTTTCTCTCCATAGATGCTATCAGACCTGCTGAGATTTTCCAGCACTTTGTTTTTCTTTCAGATTCCAGCAACTGAAGTATTTTGCTTTTGGCCTGGAATCTCATCCCTGTATCTTGCTGTATTATCGCAAGAAGTCCAGTGAACTCATATGAATGATCAAGGTCAATCAATGCATCTTTACATAACATCTCTTACACACTAAATTCTCAGATTGCTCAACATACCACAATCATGAAGAAAAACAAATCTTAAAATTACTCCTCCACAAAATGGACAAAGACTAATTCATCAACCTCCTGGATTATGACAACTCTTGCAATGTATGAACCTCTCACCCAAGCCAACCCAAAAGACTAGGAGATGAGACATACTGCAACAGTCAGCTCAGGTCAAAGGCTGAGCTACGGTGATGCCTCATCTCCAATGTTGTGCAAATGGCTCCAGAGTTATCTGCCCGAACTACATTGGATTTTAATGAGGGCAAGTACATAGTTATCTAAGCAGCTCAATCTGAAACTACCTTGTCAATTGGCTGAGACTTGAGCTGTCAGAATTGCTTTATTAAATACACATTTGGAATCTGTCTGCTGTTGAAGCTTATTCTCAGAAGAGAGAGAAAACCAGACTCCAAGCTAGCATCCTGCCATTTCTCTCAAAGTTGCATCACCAGAAAGAATCTTGTATTTTGCCTATGGATTGAACTAATTTCCAGAATACAAGGATACTGTGACACATTTTTAACAGTATCAACCAAATTCCTAGGATGAAAACCAGGCATTCTGCCAGACAAGGCTAACTGAACAACATTCATTGAACACTGACTTACTGAACTCTACTCTCATGAATTAATGCCAATGCCTTTTTTGACTTTTTTTTAATTAAAAGTAGCTTGCTATTTGCAACTTCTTTCCCTTTCTACCTACATGCTCATGAGTGTGAACTTGTGTTACAATCCATCCTTCGGGTTTTGAAATGTTTTAATAAATCCTAGTTTTGTTTCACCTTAAAAGAATTTGCTGTGGGGTTATTTTTAACATTGGACCTCCTAAACTAGGGTTTAGGAAACACAGCACAGCCCATTTCAACATAGGAAAGGATATTAAAGGAATGTAATTAAATCAGAAATTAAAACTACCATTGTCACAAACAGAGGAGGGGGACTGTAACAATTATTCAATTTGTCTCATGCTCATGTCCTTAACGTTGTGCAGGCTCAGATTTCTGTCACCATGCCTGCAGATTTCAGCGTTCAACGCAGCATGCAGTTACACGCAGCAATCCATTCTCCAACAGATTATTAGACTTGCTGAGGCACTGTCCCAGGGGAGTGCCAGTGAATCTGTGCAATATGCACCTGTTGTCTTCTGTCAGGTTCTCAGCATTTATGCTCCTACAACTGCTACTCAACTAGTGCCCTTGCTTTTGTCTCTCATCGAGCCAATCTAGATCATTGCCTCCTGTCCTAGAGTGGTACAGTCCTCAGCTGGGACATCAAAACCCAGAATTGCTTGAAGATGTCTGGAAAGGCCATAAACAGTCTTCCCCATTTAAAAGTCAATAACCTTCCATCAGCCATATTGCAGCTAATAAGGTACACCACATAGGAGCACTAGGTCAAGGAAAAATACCAACAAGATAGGTACCAAGGCGATGATCAAGCTTTTTTTCATTATTGGGTTATACAACTGGAGAAGGCTATTATGGAGTGGCCTGCATTGGCAGTTTCCATTGCACAATTTCGGCCAAGATGATGTAGTGGTAGGATGTCACTGGTAGATGGGGTAATCACGGAGCAATGGTAGGGAAGGATAAAGCCATAACGGAACTGGAATCTCAGTAGACCCCTTGGGCAACTCATCTGGAATGAGGTCCGAGATATCTTACCCTCCTGAATCTGCTTTGGTAGTGCCTAGTGCCCTTATAATAGTGAGGAGTTTGACAATGCAGCAGACCACCACAAACTTTGAGAAATGTTCCAACCAGTGCTGCATGGCTCCCCTTACCCCAAGCTGTCCGGGCAATGGAATCGATACTTGAGGACTGTGGGTGGTATGGTAGCACAGCGGTTAGCACTGCTCTTCACAGCTTCAGGGACCTGGGTTCGATTCCCAGCTTGGGTCATCGTCTGTGTGGAGTTTACACATTCTCCTCGTGTCTGCGTGAGTTTCCTCCAGGTGCTCCGGCTTCCTCCCACAGTCCAAAAATGTGTGGGTTAGGTTGATTGGCCATGCTTAAATTGCCCCTTAGTGTCCTGAGATGTGTAGATTAGAGGAATTAGTGGGTAAAACATGTAGGGATATGGGTGTTTGGCATGGGTGGGATTGTGGTTGGTACAGACTTGATGGCTGAATGGCCTCTCTCTATGATTTCTATCACCTATCAGATATGCTTCACAATGGCAGCTATCTATGGTTACCATTGGACACTGATGAATGTTCCAAGTTTGAAGAAAGTGCTTCAAATCAGTCCAAGATGCTGTACAAATATTACAATCTCCCCACTGAAAGCTTCTGTTGAATGCATGGCACATCCAAAATAGCACCTCTCCTGCGATAGGGCATTGTATGAGCAGCGGCAAAACATGTTGCATTCGCCATTTTGCTCCATAATACTGGTTCCAGCGACATTCCAGAAGCTAACTTTGTGACTATTTTAAATGTGACGAGATAGCTATCTGCTTCTACAGAATTACAATGTGATAAACACTGTAGTCACAAATCTGGGTGAAAATAGCTTCTCAAAGTGATATGCATGGTCAGTTCCTCTCACTTCTTCCTCATCTCTTGAACAGAAACTTACACACCACAGGAAGCAACTAAACTGAACAACGACATTAACACAGAAGATATTTTACAACATTGCTGCACTTAACTAATTGATTTATGTGGCTTTTCAAGTTAAGCACCACCAAAGACTGTTCTAAGTGTAGACATGAGCACATTATAAACTTTTGAGGCAAATCTACAAATAATATGAAGTTAATTTCCATGCCAAGTTATTTTTTCTAGCCAATACTTGGAATATGAAGGAACATTGAAAAGTTTTATCTAACAGGGGTTTCTCAAAGTAAACTCATGTCAGACAGCCCACTTTGCTTTCAGTATTACAATTAAAGTATCTTGGTACTAAGCTTAACGCACAGAAAATCACACCTACAATGGATCTGTTCAGTTGATTTACACATTTTTATCCTGCTGATCATTTAGAATGGTATTTTGGAACTGGGAAGCATTTACACAACTTAAACCCTATTCTCTTATCCTGGAGTAGAATTATAGACTCAGTGTTTTATGGATCTATGATTTTGCTGTTTAGATTCAGTAGTACAAGCACAGGGAATTAGATCACCCTGCAGACCATTTGGCACATAATGGAAATTTAACTCTGCTACAGACAGTCATGTTTGTATAAGTGTTTAGAAAAGTTTCATAGAACCTCAGAAAAATTAGCATAGGAGGTTACTTTCAGCTCACTGAACCAGGACAGTATCAGCCTAGCTCATCAGCACTATCCTTTCTAATCCCATTATCTTTCTCTCCCTGCCCCAACAAAATATTTGCTTTAGCTCCCTCTTAAATACTGTGATTGATGCTGATTCAGCAGCTATTCACAATATTGCATCATATATTTTAATAACCCAATGTGCTTCTTCTAACCATTCCTTTTATGCTTTTGGTAATAATTCTAAATTTATGCCCCATTGTTATCCATTCACCAGTCAGTTGAAAAAAGATATTTATTTTCCTTAACCCTTTAAAAAACTTTGAACACTTAGTGAAAACAGTTCTATATCCTTTTTCATCTCTGGTATCATACTATGTTTGTAAATTCTTATTGCATCTTTTTTCTCTCCCAAAAATCCGTTGAAACACACAATGCTCCAACTGCATGCTGCACAAATTCACCACTGCCTCCTTAATTCTGCAACTGTCATTTTTTTAACAAAGAGAATGCTATTTCCTTATAAATTACTTTTTCCAAGTGAAATTTTTGATTCAAAGTTTATTTTTCATCTTTAGCCCTGCCAAAATAATTAGTCACTTATTCATTCCATCTACCAAGCCACTAGTGAGATTGTGTGAAACAACAAGGGTTGGATTTTGCGTTTTGATTAGTCTTTATCACATTGCTGGTATGTGACTTTACTGTGCACAATTTGACAGCCTATGTTTCTGCATTACAAAACTGACTAGACTTCAAAAAGTATCCTCTTGGTTTTAAAACTTTTACAAGTGTCCTGAGGACATAAAAGGTGCTATACTAATGTATTTTTTCTCTTTTTTATATAGAAGCAGAGAGGTACCAGGGGATAGCCTTAGGAAACACCGCTAACTTAATTTGAGATGCACCTCTTCACTATACTTTCCATCATTCATCTATACTACTATTTTAGTTTTAATATAATGAGCCTTGTAACAAAACTTTATCAAAGATTTTAGGAAGGCTTAAATATATAATGAGCTGGATTGTGCAGTCAGCGGTAAAGCATGCACCACTGATCTAGAAAAAAGCTGTCCACAAAGATCTAATCATTGCTGTGGCACAGGTTTCTCCTTTCCCAATGCCAGCTTGTTTCTGGCACCTAGTCAAAATGATCACCAGGCATTCAACAACATTGATGACAACATGGAGTGTAAGCAACCAATCGCATTGGAGTATTAGTAGAGACAGCACATAGGAATAAGAACAGCTGAATTCTGATACTTTTTAAAGTTTCACAGATATCAAACTACACTACTGGGACAAACATGGAAATAGGTTAGAGCTAAAACTTGAAATAAACTTGAAAACTTCTTTTTTAAAAGAAAGATGTGAAATTTATCATGGAAAAATCTGAAATCCAACTAATAGAAAATTTCTGTTTCAGTGCCACTGAGAGTTGTGGTGCTGAGGAACTTAGATATGGCAGCGTGAAGCCATGGATGGACTTGGAAATAGGGAGAATGGTAAAAAAAAATCAAGATCTGAAGCCAGCGTAAGTCGGCCAGCACTGGCTGTTAGGGAAATATTGCAAATTATAAAGCAAGATAGCAATTATAAATTTAGCATACCAATAAAAACCCAGTTATACCTCATTCAATAAGACACAAGCTTTTCAAGGTTTGAGTGAGACTATTGCCAGGATTTTCTGGCCATGCTGGCCCCCAAACCAGAAGTTCCCATCCAAGATGAATTGACCTTTCCATGGTCTGCCCCTCTTCTATTATGATTCCCATGGAAGGCAAAACAGGCAAATTTGCCCCTATAAATGCAAGTTCTCGCCAGTTCAATGATTGCTAATTGATTTCATTCTCAAGCAACTTCAACAGGGCACCTTCTGGGAAGGGTAGAATCACAGAGCAACTTTTGGATTTCTACATTTAACTGTGCAGGTATGAGCTCTGGAAGTTGCTGTCAGCTTAAGAGGAATAACAACATTGTACTTAACACTACAAAATTCAACTCACATCTATAGCATTCTTTATATTGGGCACCACATCCACCATTAAACATTTACCAAAAAAAATATGCAGTTATTGAGAGCGTCCTTAAGTACTGCTTCAAAGAACTAAATAATTGATATCAGTTCCAAAATTTTAATAGAGATCACATTACTTTGACACAGACTCCAGATACAAACACATTTAACGATAAAACTCTCATGCATTATGGTGCTTGATATAGCAATTCCACAGCCTCAATTCAGATTCTGTCAGAAATATAAATGATAAAATTCTGTACTAACAACTTATTTCTTCTGCAATTGGTTTTGAAAGTAGCAATCCCACCTGGCTTGGCAACAAATTAACTATCATTCAATAAAGTGATGTCTCATACTGAAATGGTTACACAGTGGTTAGCACTGCTGCCTCGCAGGATCCAGGTTCAATTCCAGCCTTGGGTTACTGTAATGGAGTTTGCACATTCTTTCCATGCCTGCGTGGATTTCCTCCGGGTGCTCCGGTTTCCTCCCACATCGAAAGATGTGCAGGTTAGGTGGGATGGCCATATTAAATTGCCCTTAAATGTCAGGGGATTAGGATAAATAGGTTGGGTTATGAGAGTAGGGCCTGGGTGGGATTGTAGTCAGTGCAGACTCGATGTGCTGAATGGCTTTCTCCTACATTGTAGAGATTCTATGAAACAGGCAGCAATCTCTTTATAGATAATTTATTCTTCCCACTTATCTGTCAGTAATTTCAAAGGCATGATCAGGCCCAGTGATGACTTGCATACAATTTCAGTTACCTGAAAGTGTCCACAGTACACCTTCAGGAATTTGGAGCATCAACCTGCAGACGTGTGGGTAGATGTATTGGCTATGCTAAATTCTCTCTCAGCATACCTGGAGCGTGGCAACCAAGAGATTCTCGCAGTAACTTCATTGCAATGTTAATGTAAACCTATTTGTGACACTAATAAATACATTTTTTAAAACACTTTATTTGTTTGACTCCACTTCTCCCCCCCATCCCGCCAAAGCAAAAGCAAATCGTATTTAATACTAAATATACACAAATTGCATTTCAAACAAATGCACGTGGCTGCTGCAAACAAAATATATTTTCGATTTGTCGAGTAAGGGGAGGTTTACACAAGACTTGCATACCTCGCCTACTATACAAGGTGTGACAGTACTGATCACAGTGCAATCATTGGTATACTTACGAGGCATCCAGATCTATAGCAAAGGAAGACACTGCCAGGCTCCGGAAAACTGCCACTGCAACAGAGAGAGAAAAAGAAACACACACATCTAATCAAAGGCACTCGAGGAAGCTGATGAATTGTTCTGCTTTGGATAACCCTCCCCCTTTTTTTAAACCTGAAGGTATTTAATAATTCGGGGCTAGGTGGAAAACGGTGCTCACCTCCACACAGGAACAGCACAAAATGCACCGCCCCACTCGCTGCCATTTTGCTTTGTGAGCCGAGGCTGAGCGCGGCCGGTCCCCGCGCATGCGCCGCGCTCCTGCTGCCATGGAGACGGGGCCTAGTAGCGAGGACTGCTTGGCTGGAGGTGGTAAGTTGTCCCGTATTCGTTGCTCTTACCCCCTCTTCTCCTCTCATATTGTATATCCTGACCCAGAAAGTCGAAATCAATCTCCAAGGCACTGCTTAGCGTACAACTTTGCAGGATAAAATATCATAGAGCCACAGAATCCCTATGTTGCAAAAGAGGCTATTCAGCCCATCAATCCTGCACCCACTCTCCAACAGAGGGTGGATGTTTCCCGAGGTTTGCACGATTCTGCCTGAGACCAACGGAGAATGTTAGAATGCTTTTCTCCAAGCTTCATCCATCCCTGGAATCAGGGTGGGCGTGTTGGTAAAATTCAGGCCAGAGTGTCCTATCCCTCTGCCCTAATCCCATAACCCTGTACATTTACCATGGCTAATCTCCTTAACCTTCACAATTTTAGACAGGGTCAATTTAGCATGGTCAATAAACCTAACCTGTACAACTGGGTGGCACAGTAGCACTGTGACTAGCAGTGCTGCTTCACAGCTCCAGGGACCTGGGAGTGATTCCTGGCTTAGGTCACTGTCTGTGTGGAGTTTGTACATTCTCCTCATGTCTGCATGTGTTTCCTCTGGTTTCCTCCCACAGTCCAAAGATGTGCAGGTTAGGTTGATTGGCCATGCTAAAACTGCCCTTAGTGTCCTGAGATGTGTAGGTTAGAGGGATTAGTGGTTAAATATATAGGGATATGGGTGTAGCACCTAGGTGGGATTGTGGTCAGTGCAGACTTGATGGGTGGAATGGCCTGTTTCTGTGCTGTAGTGTTTCTATGATTCTATGAACTGAGGATAGTGGGAGGAAACTGGAGCACCCAGAGGAAACCCATGCTGACAGGAGTAGAATGTGCACACTCTACATAGCCAGTTACCCCAGGCTGGAATCAAACCTGGGTCCCTGATGCTGTGAGGCACCATTGCTAACTACTATGCCACTGCATCACCCATGGGTGGGTATTTAATAGAACTTTCATTTTCCTCGAATGTTTCACTTTTTTAGATATAAAAATATTGAAAATGAGGGGTGGGGTGAGGCTATTTTGAGAACCATCACAAATTCTGGAAAATGGTCACATAGACTCAAAACATTAACTCTTGTTTCTCTTTCCACAGATGCTGCCAGACTAGCATTTTCTTTATTCAAGAATTTTAAATGATCTTAATACACATTAAGCTGATTTTTTAAAAATAGAACAAAACAGCATGGAAAACGGTAATTGCAACACTATATTCTGCATCTTGTCTTTTCCTTCTCCCTTATGTTCTCTATGAATGGTATATTTAGTCTGTAAAGCTCCAAGATACAATATTTTTCACTGTATCCTAATACACGTGAGAATAAATCAATTCAATTTAGATTTCCAGTATCCGCAGTATTTTGTTTTTATTTGGCTGCGTTATCCAATCGGGTTATGAGTCTTTTTGCTTTCGAATTGATGTATGGGAAGGCAGCATGTCACAAGGATGCATGTTGTTGACTGATGGCTGGAGTGTGAATGGCAAATCGTGATGAAACCTCCAAGAGTAAATTTAATTGTTGGCAACCATTATCATATTTTTTATCAAAGTTCTCAATTTTAGAGGTATTGACATTTGATGTAGTAAATTTTTGATCTGAAAATGAGTAACTAAGTTTACAGAAACAAAATACTGAGAATATTGGAAATCTCAAGTATATACAGCAAAACAGCTCTTCTGCCCACATCTGTGAAGAGGGGAACAAAATTGATATTTGAGATTTTCATCAGAGTTGAAAACGGAGCAAAGGAAGCGAAGAAACTGCTTTGTTGTTTAATTTCTGTAGCCTTCCATCTTGTCACTGACCTTTCCTTTTGTTTCTTCCCACCCTCCCCTCACTCAAAACCTGTTACATTTCTAACTTTTCCCAGTTCTGATGAAAGATAATGGACCTGAAATGTTAACTCTGTTTTTCTCTCCACATTTCCAGCAAGACCCATTGCTGTTTTCAGCATTTTCTATTATTTTGGAATATAGAATTATTTACTATATGGAACTCCTCCATTCAAATCCAAGTCTGGCCAATTTTTTTAGGGATTTCAGGTTTCACAGGAACATAATCTGTTTTGTTGTTCTGAGTTTTTTGCTTTCTCTTTTTCAATTTTACTTCTACATCAACTAGCTCATGAGCAATTATTTCCTGCCATCATATAATATCTTTACAAAGGGACGAGTGTAAGTTAAAACATGGGCACGGATCACTTGGCCTAACTTGTCTACGAAAATATTTACCTTCCATGTGAACAAATACCTTTAATCACATTTTACTCATCCCTTCAACTTATTTTCCTCCATCCACCAATCAAATTTAAGTTTATATGTTAATAAAGTTTCTGTCTCAACCATTAATCCTGAAAGTAAATTCACATTCTTGAAAATAACCTTCTGTACTAAAGTTCTTTTATGCAGTATTTTATTCCTGGACCTCCATTCTTGATCCCTCAAAATACCTTGGAAACTGGAAAGACCTCATCAACAACTCTTCTAAAATAAAAAAGTTTTGTATTTTAGGAACAACTGTTGGCCAAAAATTAGAAAAATTTTTTGCTGTCTTTTGACAGATACAGTAAATCACTGAAATGTCAGCCTCAATTATGCCTTCAGGTCTGTAGTGAGACTCGAATCCACAACTTAACCCAAATGTTCTGTTGTGACAAACTAAGCAAACTAAATAGAGATTAGCAAACATGAGGAATTATATTGAAAATCCAGTTGAATTTGGGCTTACACAAATCAATCTGTGTATTCAACATTGATGTACACTTAACGTATTGCAGCATTTTTATGACATAAAATAATCTACCATTCAGCAGTGGTGAATTTAGATTTCATTGCATAGAAAATTGGATTGCAAAATGCAAGAGATTTACAGTACAACTACTTGCTACAAAGGACTGGAAGGTGTTCTCAGAACATTATAATTGTTGATATTTTATTTGATGTATCTGGTACTTTGGAAATTACTGTGCCTTTTAAAGTAGAAAATATTTTTTCTTGACAAGTTAATTATCTCAGATATGACAATAAAATAGTTTTTGGAACTTCAGTTGAACTTGAACAGCATAGTAAATCTGATCTCAGATATATTAATTTGTAAACTAAAATGATGATATAATGTCCCTGAACAACAATGCATTGTACATTAACAAGACAAAGCTGACTCACTGTGGCATCTGTCCTGGAACTCCTGGCAGCCCAGAGGCAGGTGTAGGATTCCACATAATGAGGTTTGCTAATTTATCTCTTTTAAATAAACAACTTTTATTTTTAAGTTGCCTGTCAATAACTGAAACAAAATCTTAATGGAATTCTTTCTCATAGTGGGTAACATCTAAATACATGACCATCTTTTCTTTTTTAGATGCTAATCATGCTGCTACATAGTTCAAACAATTTCTGCTATCTGAGTTAAGAAATGACTTGTAGAGAATAGCAGATAAATATTTAATATAGTAATGTGATATTCGGCCATCTGTAATTGTGAGAAGGGATTCATCAATTTAAAATAAATGCTTTAATGCCTTCCATTGAAATAGCAGAAGGGAGTCACTTTGAACATCTTATGCATTTGTATGCTATTATTAGCAACATTTTTATGTTCCCGTTTTGACTCTGAAAATTATTTTGATAATACCAGACACAATTTGGTAAACCTTTAGGTGTTTTGAGGAGTAGGAGGGGACTGAATCTTGTCTGCAAGTGACTTGACTAGTTGCTTCCAACTGATTATTAATGACATGCTTCAGTTCTTCATGGATGTCAACCACTCTTCTTTGGCTCTTTCTATGATTTACAAAAAGTATTCTATAAGATTCCATAGTCCACTCATTAAACCCTTAGTAATGGAGGCAATTTAATTGATATGGGGAGGGAATTCACTGTATGGTAAGAAACCGAGTAGGAGCAATGATTATATACAGTAATTGGAAGGATGTGACTTGTGTCCCCCATGAATCTAGATTGATGGTACAGCTTTTCAATTATTTATCAATAACTTAGATGAAGGAAAAAGAGATCCGCACATTCAAGTTTGCTGACAATATTAAGTTAGGTAGCATAGTAAGTAATGTAGACAAGAGCAGAAATTCGTAAAGGGATATTGATCAATTGAGTGGACAAAACTACGGCAGATGTGGAAGTGTGAGGTTATTCACTTTAGCCCCAAGAAAAGTACTTTTCTAAATGGTGAGAAACTAGGAACTGTGAAGGGGTAGAATGATTTAGGGACCCATTGTACAACTATTAGTGGACAGGTGCAAATAATAATTGAAGCACTAATGGCACATTAGCTATTTCTCAACGGAGCTCAAATACAAGTGGGTGGCTGTTATGTGACAGCTGTATAAAGTTCCGGTTAAACTGCATCTGGAGTACTGTAGTCAGTTCTGGGTGTCACACCTCGAAGGATACATTGGCCCTAATTGGGGAAGCATACATTTAGCAGAACTCTACAGGCCCAGAAGGATTTAATTAAGAGAACAGGTTGCGTAGACTAGGCTTGTATTCTTTGAAGTATATAAGATTAATAGATAGCCAAACGAGTGTCCAGGATGATTTAAGAATTGGATAGTTTCTTTTTACCTATCTTATTTCAGAACTGAAATTAATAGATTTTTGTCTGACGATTGTATTAAATGATATGGAACCAAGGCAAGTCAATAGTTGAGATACAGATCAGCCGTTATCTAATCAAATGGAGCATGCTTAAGGAATTGAATTGCATACATTCCTGGTTGCTGTATCGTAACTAAGGGACCTCCATCACTGGTGCATAAACACTTACTTTCAAAGATACCCGAGGCCAAAAACTACACTTAAAATAGATTAAAGGTCCATATCACAGAAGTTATTAACTGTGGTAAAATGCAAAATTTGGGAATCTCCGTATAACTTTTAGAATAAAACTCCAATACCAAGTATTTTATTTTCTTGGTAGTTCATACTCAAATAAAATTAGGAAGAGTATGCACAGCAGGAATAAATTCCTTATGATAAGAATGTGTCTGGAGCTATTCTCGAAGATTAGCTAAAATTGGGCATGCTTTAAAAAGTTCCCTTTATTTATTTTTAACAGTTTACTTATATGTAACTTCCTTGGGAATAAGGAAAACAGTAAATAAACACCTGTAACTGGAATTTTCAGAAATCATTAAATTTCTGAAAACATTTTTCTCAAGTGCATAATCTCCTAACAATAGGAAAAGGTAACATTTGAATAATTGATTCTAACAGCTTTCAGTCCCACAATTCAACCAGTCTTATATTAGCAATCTCTTATTCCAGTGAAAAAAAAATGTTGACAAATGTACTGGAATTTTACCAGCCCACCGCCATGGGAATCAGAGCAGGTGAGGAGCGGATAATGGAAAGGTTTGTTGACCTCGGGCAGGATTTTACAGTTTCAGGATGAGTGAGACCACAAAAAAGTGAGATTTATGGAAACCATCCATAAATAATGAATGATTTAATTCCCCAACAACCCCAATACAATTACTTACATCTTTGAGGTAACTTGAGACCACAATAAAAGTAGTTGAATGTTTTGTTTAAAAGATGAGACTTCTTTATGTAAATAAATAATGAAGTTTAACAATAACTAACTCAGCAGTACAGTAATAACAATAAAAACGAGCATAAGCAAAATAGCTCTCACTTGCAGAACATTTTCTTGCAGGCTGAAAAGCCTCCAAAACTTGCACGTACACAGAACCTTCAACAGATACATGTAAAATAGTTACATAGGAGACAGGCTTGCTTTTCAGCCTTTTGGCTAAGATCAAGTGCAGTATCGATAGGCTGTGCTTGGTTGAAGATGTTACGTTACATTTTAGCTTCATTTGAAGCAATTTTTAAAAGCACATCTTGGCCTTTTAGCTAAGATGCAAATGAGATCAAGCTTTGGAGGAGGAGCTATGCCTACTCCAATCAGTTTGGGTCATATAGATCAAGCTCAAGACAGGAGCTGAGAGCCCTGCCTTGTCAGCTTGGATTGGGAATGTCTCAACTTGTTGAGACTCTGAATTGGACTTGATTTGATTGAATTGGAAAAAAAACTAAAAAAAAGGAGACAGGTTCATAAGAATAATTTGTACTCAAAATGATACTGCAATACTTCAATCCCTCATCAGGATAGAAATACGATGAAATTTATGTCAAAGAACAACACAGCACAGAAAACAGGCGCTTCGGCCCATTGAGCCTGTGCTGGCATTTTAACAGTGTGAGTTCCCACTTCCACCCATGACTGTTGTCTATGTTTATGGACATCCACACGGGAAACCAGATTGGGGAGACAATTTAGGGACAATTTGTTTCATCAGTTAGCTTAAGAGCACATCTTTGGAGTGTGGGAGGAAATTGGAGTACCCGGAGAAAACCCACGCAAGCACAGAAGAATGCGCAAACTCCCATAGATACTGGCCCAAATCCATGCATCTGCACAGCAAACAGTGCTAGTCACTGAGCTGATTTGTTGCCTGTCAACTGTCCAGTTTAAGCATACGTTAATGATGTGAAGCACTAGGGTACTCTTGAAAAATCCAAGAGCAGCCCTCGCACGACCCATTGTGTGTATGCCCCTTGTTGGACAATAAGGCGGACCAAAGCACCTGTGGAATAAAAGAGAAAAACACCAATAACATGCACATCTTATGCAATTCCCAGGAACGTCCCAAGGCTCTTGATCCCTATTTAAAATACTCTTCTATATCCCTTCATCTCTATTCCGGTCACGTGCCTATCTAAGTATCCCTTAAA
The DNA here is from genome assembly GCA_024679065.1 of Sphyrna mokarran. NCBI lineage: Eukaryota > Metazoa > Chordata > Chondrichthyes > Carcharhiniformes > Carcharhinidae > Sphyrna > Sphyrna mokarran. The sequence continues at coordinate 100,344,370 of JAGIQG010000007.1, forward strand.
TAACTCCAGCGCGCCTGCCTCTACCACCTTACTTGGCAGTGCATTCCATATCCCCACAATCCTCTGTGTGAAAAACCTCCCTCTAATATCCAAATTATACCTCATCCTCCTCACTCTAAGCCTGTGGCCCCTCGTAATATTTGATTCCGACCTAGGAAAAAGCTTACCACTGTTCACTTTATCTATACGCTTCATAATCTTATATACCTCTATTAGATCTCCTCTCAGTCTCCATCTTTCTAAAGAAAATAGCCCCAATTTTCCTAACCTTTCCTCCTAACCCAGATCTTCCATACCAGGCAGCATCCTAGTAAACCTCTGCACTCTCTCCAGGGTCTCCATGTCCTTCCAGTAGTAAGGCAACCAGAACTGGACGCAGTACTCCAAATGAGGTCTAACCAATGTTCTATACAACTGCAACATTAAATGCCAGCTCTTGTACTCTATACCCCTTCCTATAAAGGCTAGCATACCATAAACTTTCTTCACAATCTTCTCCACCTGTACTGCCACCTTCAAAGACTTATGCACTTGCATCCTCAGGTCCCTCTGCGTTTCTACAGTCTTAATAGGTCTACCCTTTATCATGTAACTCCCTCCTACATTATTTCTCCCAAAATATATCACCTCGCATTTATAGGATTAAATTCCATCTGCCACTTATCTGTCCAATCTACCAGCCTATCTATGTCCTGCTGTATTGCTTGACAATGCTCCTCACTATCCGTAAGTCCAGCCATCTTTGTATCGTCTGCAAACTTGCTGATCACTCCACTTACTCCCTCTTCCAAGTCATTTAGATATGTTACAAATAGAAGAGGTCCCAGTACCAAGCCCTGCGGCACACCACTAGTGACCGACCCCTCCAGCTAGAAAAACACCCTTCCACTATTACTCTCTGTCTCCTATTACCAAGCCGGTTACTTATCCATCTAGCTACCTGTCCTTGTATTCCATGAGCCTTGACCTTTTCAACCAACCTCCCATGAGGGACTTTGTCAAACGCCTTACTGAAATCCATGTAAACGACATCAATGGTTCGTCCTTCGTTGATCATTGTTGTCACCTCTTCAAAAAATTCTACAAGATTTGTAAGGCATGATCTCCCCTTAACAAAGCCATGCTGCATATCCCTAATCAGATTGCAACACTCTAAGTGCCTGTACATCCTGTTTCTAAGAATCCTCTCTCTCATCTTCCCTACCACTGAACTCACTGGCATATTTTAAGAGACACTCGTGAGAGTGTCTTATCCGAGTTTTATTGTCGCTCGTTGACATGCGTCATGCACTTCTGAATGGAATCAGAGTGACATCCACCTGATATTACACAGCCGTAGGGCGTAGGTGGAAATGGGGAAATGATCAGAACGATGCGGCAACAACTACCATAATTGCAGACAAGCAGATTGAATCACACCTTTGGGAGCACCTGACGTGCAGGTTAGTTTTTGCTCGTCAGCCTTGAGCCGTTTACCCATAAATCATCATTTGACACAAAAATGAATTTTTATTTATTACAAGATACGCCCATGCAACGAACAAACTACATTGCCGGAAATGCGACCATGGCATGAAAATTGCTCACGCAACACTGGGAGCTGCGCCCATCACTGTCGACCATGCCCAACCCCTGGGGTATGGAAGACATGTCTATATCAGTAAATTTTTTCATCAACGTCTGGCAGCGATCATCAGAAATGAGAAGGGGCACCACATCCCTTCTCTGCATCACACCAGGTTCAGATCTATACGTCTATTCCTCAGGGCCGATCGTGTGGGCAGGGTTATCTCTACTATCCTTTTTAAACAGTGGTACCATGTCGTTATCCTCCAGTCCTCTGGGACGTTACCTGTGTCCAAAGAAGAGACAAAGATTTGCGTCAAGAGGCCCAGCAATTTCATCTCTCGCCTTCCTAAGCAGCCTGGGATAAATGTCATTAGGCCCCAGAGATTTATCAGTTTTAATGCTACCTAGAAACTCTAATACTTCCTCCTTCGTAATGGATATTTCCCTCTACTGGTCTACAGCTCCCTCCAAGACACTACCAGTCAACAAGCTCCTCTCCTTCGTGAATACTGATGCAAAGTATTCATTCAGGATCTCCCCCATTCCCTCAGATTCTAAACACAGTTCCCCTCTTAACTATACAGAGGTCTGTCAAGAGATTTGTGGTTGTGTTGCGACCAATGCAATATCACTGGGGTATCTTGTAGCACTCGATCTGATCATATATGAAGAGATAGATTGAGAATACATGTATGAATGTTCCTCTTCCGCTTCCCAGCAGAATCTACTGGAACTGGAAACAGAGGAACTTGGTGAATACCTTCACTGCCGAATTACTTTCTGCTATGTTATCTGTAATGGTCACTGATTCTGAATCTTCTCCTGACCCTTGGCAAAACTGTAAACAAACTTGATCTTGGTGTCTGCAAACAACTCTTCCTTTTTGCAGCCTTAAGACCCGAGATACTGGACCACTTTGATTTAAAATTTTTTCAGATAATTAATTAAAGGATAGCATGATAGTGCAGTAGTTAGCACCACTGCCTCACAGCGCAAAGGAACTGGGTTCAATTCTGGCTTTCGGTGATTGACTGTGTGGAGTTGTATGTTGCCCTCATGTCTGCATGGGTTTCCTCCTACAGTCCAAAGATGTGCAGGCTTGATTAACTGGTCATGCTAAATTTGCCTTTAGTATTGGGGTGGTAAAGGGTTATGGGGTGAGCCTGAGTAAGAATTAATGCAAACTCAATGGGCCAAATGGCCTCCTTCTGCACAATAGGGATTCTAGGAACCACGTCGCTTACTACCCAAGGTCCTGATGTAAATCTGATCATTTTTGCTTTTACTGCCTCTTACTGGCAGTTCTGCTTCTGTTTCTCTTGTCCCCTGCTCACATTTGCTCTGTGATCTGGATGAAGTAGATCCAAATGAGACTTTGGCCTTCCACTTAACAACTATTCTGCTGGAGAGAGTCCAGTTGTGGATTGTGGTGTGATATGATACTGGAAAAAAAGCCCTGAGAGCTTTGCACTCAAGTATCACTTGCTATTCTCTTCAATCCTTCCATTAGAGTTTGAAAAGCTCGCTCCACCAAATCATTGAAACCGAATGAAACGGTGCAGTACACAAATTCTTTTGCATGAATTCTTGAAATAACTAACTTGTAACATAGCACCATTGTACAAAACAATCAAATCTGTTAAACAATGAGTTGTACAAATTCAATGTAGCTTCTCAATTGTTACAGGAGTTGTAATATTACCCATGATGTGTGCATCTAATCATTCGAACACACATCTATAACAACCCACATGCACACAAAGTCCACATGCAGTCAGGATCATAGGCTATCAAATCACTCCTAAGGATGAAGTGGTGCTGGTGGTACCACCTTCTGGTTTATCTTTTGATTTGATTTATTATTGTCACATGTATTGGGATACAGTGAACGTTGTTTCTTGTAGGCTATGTAGACAAAACATACCATTCATAATTACAAAGGAGAGAAGGAAAAGAGATGGTGTAGAATATAGTGTTACAGTTATAGATAGGCTGAAGAGAAAGATCACTTTAATATGATAGGACCATTCCATAGTGTGACGGCAGCAGAAAAGAAGTTCTTGAGTCGGTTGCTATGTGTTTTCAGACTTTAGTACTTTTTTCCTGACAGAAGAAGGTGGAAGAGAGAATGTCCGAGATGCTTGAGGTCCTTGATTATGCTGGCTGCTTTTCCAAGGCAGTGGGAGTCACTGGATGGGAGGCTGATTTGTGTGATGGACTGAGCTATGTTCACAACACTCTGCAGTCTTGGTCAGAGCAGGAGCCATATTAAGCTGTAATTCTTTTGGAAAGGATGCTTTCTGTTCTGACATGTCGAACGAGATATCACCTTGTTCTACAAGTCCAGATCCATATTAGGCCACCAAACATATGAACTAGCAAGACTTTTCTTTTTGGAAGCACCTGGATGAGCTCATGAATTTCAAATGACCAGGAGATAGAACAACCATTCTTGATTCCCACAGTATGCATCCATCCTGCATATTTAACTCACCTCTATGCTTCACATAAGGTCTCAGCTCATCATCTCTTATGATAGTTGGCCACCTATGCTTCAGAAATCCTTTAACTTACAACAGAATAGGATTGCTGTCCATTTGTTGCTTAATCTGCTTTACATTTTCTGGACAATGTGCAAGTCTCTTGAGTAAAAAAATTGCCTTGGGAGGACACAATACTTTGGATGGTAAATCCAGTAAAGGGAGAGAAATCAATGCATCTACATTTGGGTTGCCTTTCACTGCTGTGTACACGATCTTGTACAGCTGATAATTTAAGTGTCTAGCGCTATGAACTTGCTGTAGACATGGGAGGAATACATCTTGACTTACTGAAATGACTCCAATGGTGTTTGGTTGGTACATATGGTGAAAGAATGACAATAGAGGTACTGGTGGAATCTCTTCACTGCAAAAATGATAGCTAGACCTTCTTTGTCCAACTATGAATATCGCTTTTCAGCTTTTGTAAGATTCCTAGATGCAAAACCAATGCATCTAGGACCCATCCTCCATTTAATGGGAAGTACCACCCCAAATCATAAGACAAGTCATCACACAACAGGATAAGTTTCTTGCCTGGATCAAAATGGAATAACAGATTAGTTGATTTCAGCAGCATTTTCACATCCTTGAAAACCCTCCTCTGTGCAAATTCCCACTTCCTTTTAGTTTCTTTGTGCAGAAGTGGGTCAGTGGAGCCAATACTGTAGACAGATCTGACAAAAACTTCCCATAATAATTTACCAAGCCTAAAAATGACCTGCAGTCTGGAGCTTCCTTAATGGCTCGGATTTTTCCTTCCACAGGAGATGAGCCTTGTGCAGTGATTGTGTAGCCTGAATACTCTCCACTTTGTGCTTGGAAAATGCATTTGCTCCTCTTCTGATGCATTTTAAAACTTGACCCAGATTGCTAAGATGCTCCTCCTCAGTCTTTCCTGTAATTAAGATGAGGAAGTAGACTTCAACTTGCGATAGGTTGTCTGTCTTTGAGAAATTGCCATACCAAAGGGTATGTCAAAAACTAAATGATTGTACTTGAAAAATCCTTTATGTGTATTAATGGTCACGTATTGCTTCGAATCTTCCTCTAGCAAGAGTTGTTGATATGCTTGGCTCATGTCCACTTTTGAGGACATTGCAGTTCCGCAAAGTTAAAAACAAATCTTCCACTCTAGACATTGGGTAAGTATCTAATATGGAACCCTGGTTAATGGTTAGCTTGTAGTCACCACATATATACACTATACCATCATTTTTAAGGACAGGAATGATTAGAGCTGCCCAACAAGAAAACTGAGTAGGTTCAATAATTCCAAGCTTTGTAGCTGTCCCAATTCTTTCCCCACTTTCCTTCTCATGGCATAGGCCACTGTTCTGGGCTTGAAAAAGTGAGGAGTACAGCTTTATTCAAACTACATAGTTGTACCACATAACATACCGAGTTCATCTTTCAACACATCAGGATACTTCTTAACATCTTTGGTCACCTTTGTGTTATTGATCTCGCCCCAGTTCAATGGCATTTTCTGAACCAGTCATGTCCTCGCAAACTTTGTCCTTTCCCTTTGACCACAAGGAGGCCTGCTTCTTGACTTTATATGCAATATGGACTTCCAACGTGCCAAGCAAAGATATGGACTCTCGTATACATCCTAAGATTAATCTCTGCTAGTGTAAGGACTGGCTCTTCATTACAATCCCACATTAATTTGCAGGTTTCTGCACTCATTTTAGATATGGAGGTCCCTATACCCACTTTCATCTTGATCTGTTTACTGATGATTACAACTGTAGCAAAAATAGGCTCTGCTCACGTCTCACTGATATTGTTGCAAGTTTGCGTGTCTACCTGCTTTGTGCTTTCTACATGCTGTGAAAAAATTAAGATTTTCTTTTTCAGCCTTCATCTTGTTCTTTGCACCCCTGCATTTCTTCACTAAATGCCCTTTCTTGCTGCATCGGTGACTTACAGTATCCACAACCTTTCAATGATTGGCATAGTGTGACCCTCCACATTTAAACACTGCAGTGCTTTCACTTCTCTGCTTGCAGCTTCTATCTGTATTTGGTGCAGTGTCCTTTCCTGGGCCATTTGCCAGCTCAAAATCTCGAGTATTACTGGCAGCCATTTCCAGACCCTGAGAAATTTCGAGAGCCTTTGTAAAACTCAGTTTAGCTTCCCCTAACAACTGGTATTGAATGTTGTCCTTATTAATGCTGCAGACCAACCTATCTCTGAGCATATCCTCCAAAAATCACAGTTTTCTGCTGCCAAGCTAATTACTGATTAACCTACTTTTTGAAAATATTTATGAAATTTAACTCTTTGAACAATCACTGAGGGTTTCAGATTGTGGTAGTTCTGGACCAGAGTAACAAAATCTGCAAATGAAATCTCCCCTGATTTTTGTGTCATGGCCAGATTCCTTATCAACTTTCTTCGTCCCACATTCATAGGAGAATCGAGAGCAACTTTGTCTCATCTTCTATTCCATTTGCTAAAAAATGCTTCTCCCTCTCTACATATTCAACCTAGACCTTTCTTCTCTCTTCAAACTCTCTGATTGCCCAAACATAGCCACATAGCTAACTTGAAATTCCATCAAATTCACAATTTTAAATACTTCCTCAGTGTATGAAATCTTGTGTTTCCATGTTGAACATCAAACAATTTTATTTTCGCTTCACTTGTCATTTTCTCCTTATCACCAATGAGATTGGTAACTTGAGACCACGGTAAAGGTAGTTGAATGTATTGTTTAAAAGAAGAAACTCCTTTATGTAAATAAATAATGAAATTTAATAATAATTCAGCCGAACAGTAATAACTTTGAAAACAGGAGCAACAGTAAAACGTGACTTGCTTGCAGAACACTCTCTTGCAGATTGAAAAATCTCCCAAAACTCACACATGCTCTGAACCCTCAACAGATGCCAGTAAAACAGTTACATAGGAACAAGGCTTAGAAGGATACTATACTCAAAATGACACTGTAACAATATCCTCTGCCCTGCTCGAGCCCTACCATCAAGTTTTGCTGCTGGAAAATACTAACCTGAAAATCAAAGAACAGATATAAATATAGTCATAGGACTGACTGGATTGCTCTATAGTAGCATAGTATACTACTATATAGTATACTATGGATACTATATAGTATAGTATCCATACTATATATGGATATATTAGTATCCATATAATATATGGATTATATTATATGGATATAATAATATATCCATATATTATCATATAATATATAATATTATATTATTATAATATAATATAATATTATATTATATAATATAATTTTATATAAAAATTATATATTTATATATAATTTTTAATTATATATAAATAAAAATTTATATATAATTTAAATTATATATAAATTATATATATTTATAATTGATATATTATAAATCAATATTATAATATATAATAATGGACCTTGCAGTTATTGGCTCCCAAAACTTTTCATGTAATAAATGTTCCAAGATGCTTCACTAAGTAAAGGAGGATCTGATGGGGACAGGAGGCGAATGGAGGGGGAATATTTGCTATTGAAATATAAATGTTAACTTGAATGATCTACTAACTGCTTGTAATTTTAACTCAAAATTGGGGAAACCCCACCATTTGTTGGACTTCCCAATAACACCTAGCATGATGAATGTATGAGATTTGCTAAAATGGAATAAAAAGGGATCTTAGATATATCACCCTGGATTCAGTGCTGTTTGGTTTGCATGAAATATCCCAGTATATTTTTCTGGCTTTATCATCATGAGTATTAAATGTTTATTGTAGGATTTTATCCTAAATGGAGAAATTCGGGAGAGGTGCAGCTACAACAGCCTTAGTAATTACCAGTAAGAAGGTATCTCAGAAGACAATAGACAAAATGAGCTACTTGTGAAAGGCCATTACCCTGCACACAATGTCTCCTATCAAAGTACAACCTTTTTGGAATTAATACTACTGGATCCTTTAGTCTGTTAGAAAGGACATTTTACAATCTGCAGTAGAATACTGTATTAAGAAGGTGCCAGATTTGTCTTGGAAGAACAGTAACTCATCTTCTCAGTGACCACAGCAGTCAACTGAATCAAGTCAGTTTAAGACTATTAGCAGTGATTTGTAACCCTAACTTGTAGAGTATCATCAAATGTATGTATACTGCCGTCAAGTCACAGGAAAAGCAATCAGTAACGTATCTAAATAGGAAAGGATACCAGTCTATCAGTGTACATATAATGGTTTTGAGTACAGGAAAAAGGATGTCTTGCTATAGCTGTAGGGCCTTTGTGAGACCATACCTGGACTATTGTGTGTAGTTTTAGTCTCCTTATGTAATAAAGGATATACTAGTCATTGATGAGGTGCAGCAAAGGCTCATTGGACTGATTCCTAGGATGACAGAATTGTTGTATGAGGAGAGATTGGGTCAACTAAGCTTGTATTCATGACAGCTGAGAAGAATGAGAGGGGATCGCATAGAAACATAAAAAATTCTGACGGGGCTAGACAGACTGGATGCATGGATGATATTTCCATGGCTGCGGGTTCTAGAACAAAGGGTTACTCTCTCAAGATGCAAGGTAGGTATTTAGGAATGATTTGAGGAGAAACCTCAGAGGATGATAAATTTTCACCACGTAAGACTGTGGCAGCTAAGACACTAAAAATATTCAGGAAGGAAATAGATTTTGAGACTCTCAAGGTATGTGTAGCAAATGAGAAGTTGGGTATGGGGAAAGCATGGGAGAATGGTATTGAAATGAAGAATCAGCCATGATTAAATTGAAATGCAGAGCAGGTTTGAGGGGATAAATGGCCTCTTCCTGCTCCTACTTTCAATGTTTCTATGTCTGTGTAGGGTCCCCATGGAATTGCCATAGTGCATTTCTTGCAATAGTCTGATATCACACTAATACTTGACTCGGTGAGGAATGTTATAAGGTGGCTGGTGGAGTACAAGAAAATCCCCCACAGAAATAAAACAGAAAATGTTCTACATGGAGAGGTAGCATCTGTGAAGAGAGTGAAGTAGGGAAAAGGTGAATGCAGTTAATGGGAATGAGTTAATGAATTTTGTACCTAGGCTATGTCACAATCATAACCGTTCCTCATGGCTGATCTCCTTTAGCTTATACTGCTCCTGGCATTAATATAAGTTGTTTGTCCATACCTTACATGTTTTAACACTCATTTTGATAAAAACAGATAGTTTAATGTGGCTGTTATTATGTAGACTTAGCAAATTACCTATTGTGTTAGTTGGACATCGTTACACAGAAGGTAGTTTACAATACTGGCTTTTGACAGCTGCTGATGGCAGATCGCAGTACTGCCTTTTAACAGGAAGAGTCCTGTTGGGACAGCCGCGATCACACAAGTAATTTCAAAGACAGGGATGCCGGTACTGCTGCAGAAGGGGTTTGAATCGTGACCAGATTAAGCCTGTGTCATGACTGTTGACTGTAATTCTTGATTAAATCTGGGGCTGCATCTGGATCAAGGAAGGAAGACCTGGAGATCTGGTAGGAATTGGAACTTGGAATTGTGATTGATACTAAGACTCATGATGTATAAATGCCCACTTGTGTTTGTGTTCTATGAGAAGGCTATAGTCCTACTTCTCCCAAAATTCTGGAATAAATTCCAGAGTTTTGAAATAAAAACCACTGATTTTGGAAGCAGGAATGGCCTTTAAGGGCCGAGTTTGGTGAGGGTGGACAGGCTGATCTAGGCCTCACAGACCTCCAGAAAAATTGCAGACATGCCTGAGCAAGCTGGATGATGGAAGGCATTTTGGAAATTTTAAGAGCTGTTGCCTGCAAACCCCTTTGATGGACTGTAAAGTTCTATCCTTTGATTGGAGCAAGCAATGGAAAATATCGGCAAGTGAGGAAATTTCATCAAGGGCAAAGTGTTTCATCATCCTGCAGCCCTGTCGCTATGAACAGCACAATGCCAATGTGATCATCTACAAGAAGCTCACAGATGGCAAGTGCTTTGTTCACAAGGGATTCCAAGATTGAAGTCTGCACAATCCCTCTATACTCCAGCAATGCAGGTATAAGTAAAGCCAGGGGAATATATATTCTGGAGGGAGATGTAGTGAGGGACAATGGTGGCTAATTCATTAGCAGACTCCCCAAGGTCAATGTTGAAATCAGTGAGGGGAAGAAGGTTGGCAAAATTAGCCTATGGCACATAAGTAAGGTGGAAAGTGAATGGGATGCAACAATTTGGATTGCTATTTGTTAGAAAGCAGCAAAAGTACTTGAGTGAATCTTCCCATGTGTCATGGAGGAGAAGATTGCAGTAGAATCTAAAGGTTCTCCCACTGGCACTGCCACTTTTCTGGTGGGTCCAGCCAGGAGTTGAATGGGATTTGTGCATACATGGGGAACCCACGCTCATCTCCCAGAGCTAGTTGAAACCGATAGGAAGGCAGGTAAATAATTTAAATCTTTTTTTCATCTATTTTACATGTTTAGATGTGTTAACTATCGGGATCTTTCAGGTTCCAATTGAACCTCCCACCCCGCCAGGAGTACTTCATTCCGGTTCAGACTAGCTTCCCACATTTCCACCCTGCTGGAATGAGGAGGGGACAATTGGGGCCCCCCAGGTGTTAGGCAGCAAAGGGATTGTGCCCCCTGGGCATGGGCACCATGGCAGTGCCAGTCTGTGCCCATGCTGAGGGGACAACTTAGCACTGCCCACTGGGCGTAGGGCAATGCCAAGGGGTCAGGACCTATTGTGGGCAGGGCCTGGGTGCGATCAGTGGGGATGGGAGTCCCTGCTGCCATTCTGCATTGGGATTGGTCTGAGATGGAGGGAGCACAGCAGTTGGGGTGGGCTTGGGAAGAGCCTGTCTCAGGGGTGTCTGAGCCTGGGGTGTGGGGGTGGTCAGCGGCAGGGTGGGGGACTGTTTGCTGGGGGATGGAGGATTGCTACTGTTGGGAGATGAGGCCTGGACCTCGGGCACTCCGGGAGAGAGGAGGATCAGGGCTGACCTGGGAATTGCTGTGGGGGCTGCAATCAGACCATTGGGAAGGGGGTGCAATTGCAGCGAGGGTGAGGGGATGTCCAGGGCTAACCGGCAAAAGGGCATTTGACAGTTTGGGGCAGCTGCGCATGTGCAGATTTTCAGAACTGTCAAACTCCAATGTGAATAGGTCCTGTCCCACCCTGGGTTTTTAATGAGATTCACAACTGGGCTCACTGCACTACACAGAGTGCGGAGGTTCAGGTGAGAAGCTGACTTGTCAGAATTGGTGCGATCCATACCAATTTGCTACCCAATTCAACATTTTTGGGAGAATTGCTCCCTAAGTCTCACAGGGTTCGGTAGGTAAGGGGAGGAGGAAGGAACAGCTGAGCCTAATTCTCTGCAGATTTCTGTTGATAATACAGAGGAGAGAATAGTGGGGCCTTGTACTTAATAGCAGCTGGATTTCAGTGATAGCCTGGCTATGAAGGGACTTGTGGGGCGTCAGTGTATCTCAGTGATACAATAATTGGAAAGGCTGGTGGGCTGGGTGAGTGTTGTTACAGACTACCATGTTGATGTAGTAACATATCAACTGAACAAGCGTAACATACTGGTTCGCAGGGATTAAGCTATTTTTGGAACTGCAGTGGAACGTATTGGTGCTACCTGATTGTATTATCGTTTTCTAAATGATCTGCTACTACTTCCTTAATACATGAATTCCAGACCGTAGTTTCTAATAAAACCATTCCTCTCTCTCACCCTGGTAAATCTCTTAGTTTTCCTCCTTTAAGTCGAAGAGATGCAGATCTGAACGGGTAAGGCAGAAAACTGGTTTAGTCATTCAGCACAAGATCTGGCTGGGCCACATAAAATACGATTGGGTTCCACTCACAATTCAACAATTATCCTGAAGTGCAAAAATAAATTCCTGTTTCCTTCTGTGATTCAAATGGACTTACACCCACTTTTACTCTTTTTTTAAACTCATACCCCAACAAGAAGTTCAAGGAGAGCTCATTCTTTGTAAATAAAATTTGAGATGATTTGCTCAGATGCCTCTGATGTAGAAACAACTTCCTGATAATATGGTGGATGCAGCATCATCGGCTTTCAAATGGAATTTGTTAAATACTTGGAGAATAAACTTGCAGAGGTATAAAGAAAGAGCAGGGGACTGGGACTAATTGGATAGCTGTTTGAAAGAGCTAGTCTTGATTGGTCAAATGGCTTTCTTTTGTGCCATACTTTGCTATGATCCTTTGAACTTCTGTCTGTGTATAGTTGATTTGCAATGGAAATGTTAGCCATTATTTCGTAAAGTCTGCAACTCTGCTATAATTGGGGACAAATGTTGACAAAACATTGACAAACTTTTTGACATTTTCTTTTTGATCACCTAAACAAGGAAGATCATGGCTTGTAACTTCCTGGCTACTCAGTATTGGATTTGGGAAGTACCCCAGAAGATGTGCTGGGTAACCCTCTTGAAAGTTCTCAGGTAAGGGTTGACCTGGCAATTGTCCAGAAGCACTAACATCTTCTGGACAACTGCACTGGGAACCATCTAACAAAGTATTTAAATCATTAACTCAGATGGTTAATGGTCAGATGGTTAACTCAGATGGTCAGATGGTTAACTCAGATGATCTTTCGATATGTTAAGAATAGAAGATTGGTTAGGGCAAGATTAGGGCCAGTCATAGACAGCAGTGGGAAGTTGTGCGTGGAGCCTGAAGAGATTGGTGAGGCACTGAATAAATATTTCTCTTCGGTATTCACGCAGAGTGCTGGAAATGTAGCTGTGGAGAGCACTGAGGTACAGGGTTGCAAATTGGGGAGTATTGCAGTAGATAGGGAGGATGTGTTAGAAATTCTCGAGGGTTTGAAGTTGGATAAGTCCCCTGGGCCGGACGGGATTTACCCTAGGATTCTCTGGGAGGCAAGAGAGGAGATTGCAGAGCCTCTGGCTCTGATCTTCAGGTCGTCGTTGGTTACGGGTGTGGTTCCGGAGGACTGGAGGATAGCGAATGTGGTCCCGTTGTTCAAGAAGGGGAAGAGAGACCTTCCAGGGAATTATAGGCCAGTGAGTCTTACTTCTGTTGTGGGCAAAGTATTGGAGAGAATTATTAGGGATAGGATTTATAGTTATTTAGAGAGAAATGAATTGATTGGGGATAGTCAGCATGGTTTCGTGAAGGGTAGGTCATGCCTTACTAACCTCATTGAGTTTTTTGAGAAAGTGACCAAAGAGGTGGATGGGGGTAAGGCGGTTGATGTAGTATATATGGACTTTAGTAAGGCATTTGATAAGGTGGCCCATGGAAGACTTCTACAGAAAATGCAGATGTGTGGAATAGAGGGTGATTTAGCTAATTGGATTAGGAATTGGCTGGCAGATAGAAGACAGAGGGTGGTGGTTGATGGGAGATATTCATCGTGGAGTTCGGTGACGAGTGGTGTGCCTCAGGGGTCTGTTTTGGGGCCCCTGCTGTTTGTAATTTTTATAAATGATCTGGATGAGGGTATTGAGGGATGGATCAGTAAATTTGCAGATGATACTAAAGTTGGTGGTGTGGTAGATAGTGAAGAGGGGTGTTTTAGTTTACAGAGTGACTTGGACAAGTTGCAGAGCTGGGCCGAGAGGTGGCAAATGGAGTTTAATGTGGAAAAGTGTGAGGTAATGCACTTTGGCAGGAACAATAAATGTGTAGAGTATAGGGCTAATGGTAGGGCTCTTAATAGTGTTGAGGAACAGAAGGATCTTGGTGTATGTGTCAATAGATCCCTGAAAGTAGGCAGTCAAGTGGATAAAGTTGTTAAGAAGGCATATGGAGTCTTAGCTTTTATTGGTAGGGGGATTGAATTTAGGAGCCGCAGCATCATGTTGCAACTGTACAAAACTCTAGTGCGGCCGCACTTGGAGTATTGTGTGCAGTTCTGGTCCCCACATTATAAGAAAGATGTGGAGGCATTGGAGAGGGTACAGAGGAGGTTTACCAGGATGTTGCCTGGTATGGAGGGCAGGTCCTATGAAGAGAGGTTGAAGGATTTGAGGTTGTTTTCGTTAGAAAGGAGGCGGCTAAGAGGGGATCTTATTGAAACATATAAGATGATTAGAGGTTTGGATAGGGTGGACAGTGATAGCCTTTTTCCTAGGATGGAGAAAGCTAGCACGAGGGGACACAGCTTTAAATTAAGGGGTATGAGTTATAGGACGGATATCAGAGGTAGGTTCTTTACTCAAAGAGTGATTATGGAGTGGAATGCCCTGCCTGCAGCTGTTGTAGATGCGCCAAGTTTGGTGGCGTTTAAGAGGTTAGTTGATAAGTATATGGATGAGAAGGGAATGGTTTAGTTAGGAGGGGCATTGCTTTTTATTTTGGTCGGCACAACATCGAAGGCCGAAGGGCCTGTTCTGTGCTGTATTGTTCTATGTTCTATGTTCTATGGTATTAGTTTTATACCGATAGTTACTATGAAAGAGAAAAAATAAAACCACTTTAAATTTAGCATAACCATTTTAAACATTGAACTGAGTCTTGTGCAGGACAATTCCCCCAAACCCAACCCTCACCTAAGCACCCCACTTCCAATGGTATTCCACACTCCCCCCTCTCCCCCCCAAAATCGGCACGGTATTCCTCACAGCCTCACTCGACCTGAGCTCCCAACTGGACATGACCCTCCCAACTCCACCAGGCTCCAACATCCCGACCCAACAATCTTTCCTACCTGACCACAATCCTCAATGTCAGACTCCCCAACCCCATTGATGTTTTAGTCCACCCTCCCCGATGTCCAAAATCTCCACTACCCTCTGATGTCTGATTCCCCCTTCCCTGCTGTACAATCCCCCCAATGTTCAATTTTCCCCACCCCTGATGTCTGACTGCTCCCTCAGCTTGATGTTGAACTCCACTCCCCCCACCCTCCCAATCTGATATCCGAACCTCCACTCTCTGCTTTGTGGCAGTTAATGCCATTTTTAAAGAATGGTGTGCCTTCCTTCACTCTGCATCTTTTATACTTTGCCGTTGGAGCTGGGGATATGCTACACTTCTTGAATCTCACCAGGCCTGAATTGGGCAAAACAACTGCTTTAAAATTTAAATGTTGGTAAGTCACTATGAAGTGGCAATCGCTGCTGATTGCAACTCTGAGGAAGGTGGCCCAATATTTACAATAGGTAATCTATCTTTTCTTATTAAGCCCCCACCTCACCACCAAATAATGAATTGAAACCCTGATAGATGTGTATCCACACATGCACATGTAATAGTTTCTGAAAGACTGCAAAATATTTTTTATTGAAGAAAACTATTTGCATGATCTTGCAGCATTCATGAAGGACAGTGTAGTCAAATCAGTCGACCAGACAGAGCATAGTTACTCATTTCAGAGGGTTTCAGCTTTGCAACTTCAAAAGTCTTACCAAGAATCCCATTGCTATCCATTGTCCAAACTTCCTATGCTCCTGGATATGGACACAAGAAAATCTATTATTGTATTCCAGCATAGTAAATCATTGTACCTTAAATATAGCTCCAGGATTTGCTAAGCATAATTTCATCAGGGTAGGGCTGAAACCGTGACACTACAGTGCAAGTATCTTCCTCACAATATGTGTCGGCGTGAGATGAAATAACACACAATATGCTTGTACACTGAGCAAATTTGAATCAGGAGGCTGCACAACCAGTTTTAAATGAAGGAATTGGAGCTGCTGACATTTGCTGATTTATCTGGGAGTGAATGTGGTTAGAGAATAAATCTGAGCAGATTTTATGGGTGAAATGAGCTTGAACAATAACATCATCAACTGGGAGATTCAGTGGCAGGTTGTGCACAATGAAAGGTTTGCCTCTGCATGGTTACCTTTTTTAAAGTAAAAAGTTTATTAATCACAAGTAGTCTTAAATACTGCAAAGAAGTTACTATGAAAATCTCCTCGTTGCCACACTCTGGTGCCTATTTGGGTACATTGAGGGTGAATTTAGCATAGCCAATACATTTAACTAGCACATTTTTGGAATGTGGGAAGAAACTGGAGCACTCAGAGGAAACTCACGCTGTCCAGGAGAGAACGTGCAAACCCACAGAGACAATGACCCAAGCCAGGAATTGATCTTGGTGCTGTGAGACAGCAGTGCTAAGCACTCTGTTGTAATTTGTGAAGTACGTTATAGACTCAGGAATACTGATGCAAAGTAAGAAAATTGTTCTTGTTGTAATGAGTAAATCTTTCACGACATTGTCCAAGGGAGCCTGATTTCTCAGGGTTAACCAGCTCCATTCTTGAGTTCTTCCTTGGAATCACTGACTAACCATGTTGCTGCCAGTCTGTGAGTTTGTTGCATATGCTCTTTAACTATGTACAGATATTTAACAACACTGTAAATCTTTCAATGCATTGCTAATAGATGGGCAAATTAAGTCAGCACAGCTTTGTGAAGGAAAGGTTACATCTAATTAATTTAATAAAATTTAGATGGGGAAAGTTCATTTCCTCAGTGGTGGGTAATGGGGAGAGTGATTAATAAGTGGAAGTCTGTGTGTGCATTTGTTCATGTGTGTAAGCACATGCGCATGTGTTTGAAATGATTTGGGAAAATGGGTTGGTATGTGATTGATTGTAAGGGGGAAAGAGTTTGGGAAGAGTCTCTGTTGCAAATTGAATTACAATCATATAATGAGGAATGTTGTATATAAAATGGGTAGCCTATCTTTTCTCAGTACTTTATCTTCATGACCACTGAATAATTAATTGAAATCCTGATGAATCTTTAATTTTATGTTATGTAATAATTTTTGAAGAGCACAAGACATTTCTTTATTGAAAAATACTCTTTGCATGGTCCTCCACCATTGCTGAATCAGTCAACAAGACAGAGCACATTGTACCCCTTCTAGAGGGTTTCAGTCTCAGTACAGATTCCTTGGAACACCATTGGTCACATTCTGACAATCAGAAAAGTATCTCTTTATTCAGAACAATCAGCATGTTCTAAAATTAAAATGAGGCTGTATTGACGCCAGGAATACTTCATCACCTCTATTCGAAAATTTTTTTTCAAAGTTAATTGAAAACTTTAAAAATAAGAGTGATAGATTTATGTTAATATGGTTATTGTGAGTTCTGAAAGCAAGGAGATGTGGACCTGCATGATTTAAATGAACAGCGAGTGGGCCCAAGAAGATTATTAACCTTATACTCTTCCTAAATTTATCAATGGATATGGATCAAAGACTGGATAATTTGCTATAATGATCAGCCATGACTGACATGAATGGTGAAATATGCCTGAGGGGCTGAATGACCTATTACTGCTTTTGTAAATACGTACAACTATATTACATCAACATTAGAATGCAAATAATCCGATAACTGCTCATTGCCTGGCTCCATGTTTTCTGGTGCATGATCAGGTGGGAACCCTAGGGTTAGAGAGTAAATCATTGTACCTTAAACAAAACTTGAGATTTTGCCAAACCTATTTTCACCAATGTGTGGCCCCTTTACCTCAGGGGTCAAACCATGACATCACATTGCAGATCTCCCTCTCACAATATGTATCTCAATGATATCAGACATCACAATACGTTTATAAACTGGATAAATTCGAGGCAGGAGGCTGCACAGTTTAAATGAAGAAAATGGGACAGAGGTTAATAGCACTGACTGGCTAATCCATCAAGACATGGAACTGTTGGGATAGAAAATCTGAATAAGTTTTCTTTGAACAGGAAGTGTGAACAGTGGTAGCGTCATCAACTGATGGATCCAATGGACGTTGAAAGGTTTGTCTAACCATGGTTACCTTGTATTGTAATTGGTGAAGGACATTGAAAACTCAGTAATACTGCTGCAGGAGAGTTGGACATTGCATTTGTTTCATATGTAAATGTTTCATGTCTGTTCTCATAGGTAGTCAGCTGCCTAATTAAATAGCCTCACTTTTAGATCCTTCCTTGGAGTTACTGATTCACCATCTTGCTGTGAGTCTATGGGTTTGATGTTCACACTCTGTTCTGTAACTACATTCAAATACTTAACATCATTGTAGATCTACCAGGTCATTGCTGATAGGTAAGAAAATAAAGTCAGTGTGGCTTTTTGAACAGTTGGTCACACTAACTATTAAAAAATTTGAGGTCACTATCATGATGGAGAGGCAGTGTCTATAGATAGATATTATGTAGGATTTTCTGTGCAACTTGTCAACCCTGTGTTTTGCAGTGACAGAGGCAGGATCTTTCAGTCCCGCCATTGTCAATGGAGTTTACCGTTGAATGCACCCCTTGCTGCTGCGAAATCTGCAGCAGGAGTGCGCCATCAGCAGGTTTTGAAGATCCTGCCAGCATGAACAGCCGGAAGATTTTGGCCTTTATTTGAACTCATTTCATTTTATAAGATACTGCACAGGAGATCATATATGTATAAATGAGATAACGTGGCATTGAAGGTAACATGGGTTGGTAATAATTTGGGAGATAGAAAGTGTGCTTGCTGGGAGAAAGTGGATTTTTTTTCTGATTGACAAGATGTGATAGGTGATGTTGCATGGAATTTGTGTTGGGACCTTAGCAATAATGGAGGTGAGGGAATAGAGAGCCAAACATCCAAATTTGTGGATAGTACTAAGACAAGTGGTGCACTAAATAGTATAGGTGGGGATGCAAAGTTGCAAAGTACAGGATGTGGGCATGGGTTGCAAAGTTGTGGCCGCTGAAATTCTATGTGGGAAAGTGCAAATAACCCACTTTGAAAGATAGATTAGAAATCTGAAATATCGATCATCCATGATCAAAATGACTGATGAAATACGCCCAAAGGCCTGAATGGCCTATTCTTGTTGTAAATATATGCAACTGTTTAACATCAATGTTAAACAATTGCATTGCTGCCTACTGCCTGTGCTCCATCTCTCTGCTTCTAGCACAATATTGTATCCAAAGTAAATATGAAGGTTCTATCAAATACAGTTTCACAAAAGTGTGGCCCCTTTAACTGATCAAACTGTGACATCAGACTGCAAGTCTCCCTCTCACAATGTGTATCACAATGATATTGGATATCACAATACATTTGTAAACTAGATAAATATGAGGCGGGAGGCTGCACTGTCAATTTAACTGCACAATATGAAGCAGTGACTGACAGCACTAACTGGCTGATTTTTGTAGGAATGAATGTGATAGGATTTACTGTGTGAAGTGAATGCATACGTCATCAATAGTAGATTCAATGGAACATTGAAAGGTTTGTCTCAACATGGTTATCTTGCATTGTAATTTGTGAAGGACATTACAAACTCAGAATTATTGCAGCACAGGAGGGTGGAATAGTTGTATTTATTGTCATAAGTACATCTTCTATGTTATCTCAGGCATACATGTAGTCAAATACCTGATGGCTAATTTCAAATAAGTAATTAGCTCCATTCTTGCATCCTTCTTGGGAGTCCATGATTGACCATCTCACTGCTGGACTATGTGTTTGATATCCATATTCTTCTGTAAATATATTCTGTGAGAAAAACCAATTAAAGCGATCTGTATTTGTATTGTTAAATATTAAAAACAAGACATAGTTTTAAGTGAGTTTAATTTAGTTTGCTGTCAAGGGAAGGATAAGTAAACCTTTAGTTAGACAAAGATGTTTATATGTGTGGGGTTTTGGTCAACTCAAACTGTGCTTCTGTTATGCTTAGAGAGGATTATGATTTGAAAAGTAAACAAGCTGGGAGAAATATAAAGTCATTGCTTAGTAATCAGGAGAAGCTTTAGAGAGAACTTTTTTTTGAGTGTAGTTTTGGCTGAGTATATCATAGTATTGTATCATAATCAAACTTTTCATGTTTAATAATTTTCTTTGTTAAAACTAATTAGTTGTCCTCTAATGCTTCCTCCACATTCTCAAAAAAACATAGAAGTTACAATCCTTTGGGTCAGGGTTCCCGTCTGGAATCTTCCTGTCTAAAAATAATACCGACTAAAAGCATAAAATTTCAGATATTTAACATATCATTGGTAGATCTTCCAGAGCATTGTTAAGAGGGAAACACATTAAATCAGCATGGCTTAGTGAAGAAAATGTCACTTTTGACTGACCTAGTAAAATAAATTTGAGGAGGTTGTTAACATGGTGGAAAAGAAATGTCTGTAGATGTTTAAGTATCATAATGACAAGAATAATGGAGTGATCCACACTGTCTCTCAGGCATGCTCCATATCGCAGTCCTCCCACACTCATGGTGCCGCTGCTGGACTGTTCAATGGCCACTGCTAAGGCACCACCAGTGTGCTAATTGGGCACCGTCAGTGTGCTGGGTGGGTACTGCACAATGGGCACTACCTGGCCATGCCCCAGGGGCTTCACCTGGCACACCCATCACGCAGGGTCTCCACCAAAGAGCAGTACTAATTCTTGTTTTTCACATAGAGGGCGGTCAGTGGCTGGAACCAGCTGCCAGAGGTAGTAGTAGAGGCGGGTATAATTTTGTCTTTTAAAAAACATTTAATTATATGGGCCAAATGTGGACAATTGGGATTAGCTTAGGGGTTTTTTAAAAAAAGGCAGCAAGTATATGAGACCACAGAGAGAAGGAATAAAAGACTGAGAGGGAGAGAATGAGTGAATAATTAGCTTCTCAAATTTTCTAGCAACACTGAGAGCTCAGGTTGGGCCTGAAGAATTAAAGGTAAGGAGTTGAAGAAATTCTTTATACAAATGGTTAGAACTGGTGGCAGAACTTTAAAATAGTTCAAAGATTGCCAGTGATCTATCTCCAGAAGCAATGGAATTTTCTGCTTTTAAGCTGGTACTAGACCCCAGAATCTGCTTTTTTATGGACTAATTAGTTTAGTTATCTATACTTGGTGCAATCCAGTATTTTTTGCATCTTATTTTTTTTTCTGTCGCAGGTACAGAGTTGGTGTCATGATGAATGAGACGAAAGGGGGTTTCAATCAAATTATCTACAGACCTGCAACGAGAAATGGAACAACAAAGGCAAATGGATCTACCACAAGAGGGAGCAAATCCTGAGCAAAAACAGACTGTTGTTCGTCCATTGTTGTCGATGAGGACCTCGACACCATTAGTCATTTTGAGACTGGATGTGGTGTGTCTGAAGAAGACTGAACAGGCTAATTCGGGCACGGAATGTCCTGGCACATATTGGACAGACTTGTGTAGGCACTGTAGTTGTTGCTCTGGACGTACGCAGCTCGCGTTTAAGTTGTGCTTCAGCAATGCATCTTGCTTCATAAGCTTGACAGCCCTTGTGGATGAGGCAGGTTGGGTGGTTTTGTGCCAGCGTTTCCCAGCTAGTCGGGTCTATGTCAGGTGACTTCAGGAAGTCCTTGAGTGTGTCTTTGTAATGTTTCTTCTGCCCTCAATGCGAGCATCTTCCAGCAGAGAGTTCCCTATAAAAGGATTTGCTTGAGTATGTGCTTGTCTGGCATACGGATGACATGATCTGCCCACTGGATCTATGCTCTCATCAGCAGTGTGTGGACTGATGGTAGACTTGCTCTAAAGAGAACTTCAGTTTCTTCAGAGGCTTCAGAACTTCAGAGGCTTGCCATCTGATGCATAATATTTCTGTGGATGTGCATTGAGCTGTCTTGCATGCCTTTGATACACGGTCCACGTTTCACAGGCATACAAGAGAGTAGTGAGTACTATGGCACTGTAGACCTTCAGTTTTGTTACTGGGCTGATTCCTCGACGTTCCCGTACAGTGAAGCGCAATCTATTGAAAGCAGAACTTGCCTTTGCTATTCTGCAGTTAACTTTTGTATCTGTAGTCACTTCTTGGGAGACGGTGCTGCTGAGGTAAATAACTGGTCCACTGTCTGTAATTTTTGCTCTTTGTGATTATGGGTTCTGTGTACAGTGCATGAGGGATAGGCTGGTGCATGACTTCAGTTTTTTTAATGTTGATGGTAAGTCCAAAGTTGTCACATACTAATTTGCATCTCTGGCTCCGAGCCAATATATAGGGCGCAGGCATCAGCAAAGAGGAAGTCTGTCAGAACAGTCTCTTTCACTTTGGTAACAATTTGAAGCCTCCCCGGGTTGAAGAACTTCCCATCCACTCTGTACTTGAGGCTGATTCCAGTAACACTGTCCTGGAAGGCATCATTCAGCATGGCAGTAAGCATCATGCTGAACAGTGTGAGTGTGAGCACACAGCCCTGTTTGTCGCCATTGGTGACTGGGAATGCCTTAGAGGATTCTCTGCCGTCCAGTACTCTGGTCATCATGCCATCATGGAACTGGCGTACCATCTGAATGAATTTGGTGGGGGGGACAGCCGAACTTTGACATGATCCTCCACAAACTGTATTGATTGACAGTGTTGAAGGCTTTTGCGAGATTGTGTAGAGCTCGCGATTCTGCTTCTGACACTTCTCCAGAAGTTGGCGCACAGCAAAAGTCATATCAATAGTCCCGGACCTTTGCGGAAGTCACATTGTGATCCTGGAAGCAGGCCCAGCTCCAGATGAATGACCAGACGATTTAGCAGGTCTCTTGCAAGGGTTTTTCTTGTGATAGAGAGCAGTGAGATTCCTCGGTGGTTGTCGCATATTTGCCAATTGCCCTTCCTCTTCTGGAGGTCTTCGATGGAAGCATCTTTAAGTTCCTGAAATGGACCCTTGCTTCCAAAAGGAGTGGAACAGTTCAGTGAGTTTCTTGATAAGTACAGGACCAGCAGCTTGTAGATCTCTGCGGATATGGCATCTGCCCTTGGGGTTTTGCCACTGGATACCTGGCTGTCAGCTTTTGTGACTTTGGCTACTACTGGTGGGTCATCAACCTGGGAAATCCTGTCTATTGCCTCATCATTAATAGATGACGAGATGATTGAGGATGGCTTCAAAGTGTTCAGCCCATCTTTGCATGATCTGAGCCCTCTCTGTAATGAAAGTTGTACCATCTGTACTCAGGAGGAGGGTGCTCCCGAGAGATTGAGGTCCGTAGTGAGTGATGAGGGCTTCATAGAACCGTTTCAAGTCGTTTCTGTCAGCATATGATTGTATTTCATCTGCGTTGCACTTTCACACAGTTTATTCTGGATTGTCCTGCAGCACTGGTAAAAGCATTTTTCTTGGCAGTTGATGATGGGTCGTTCTGACAGGCCCGACTAAGATGGCGCTTTTCAACAAGTAGAGCCTGTATCTCCTCCTCATTTTCGTCGAATTAATCGTGTTGCTTGCGGGTAGAGAGCCCTAGCATCTTCAATGCAGATGAATAGACAGCATCCCTGAAACAATTCCAGTCATCCTCAGTACTGCCTGCAAGGCGTAGGTCAACAAGTTTGATTTCCAAGTCTTCAGCTAGTGTTGAAGCTATGCTGGGGTTCTTTAGCTTGGCTGCATTGTTTATGAAATCAATTGTGGTCGCCTCTTGGGCCTGATGTGGAGCCTCATTTTGGAGATAATGAGCCTGTGATCTGCCCAGCAGTCAGCACCATACACGGCCTTGGTCACTCTGACATCCTGCTTGTCTTTTCTCCTGACAATGATATATTCGATAAGATGCCAATGCTTAGAGCGGGAGTGCATCCAGGAGGTCTTATTACAGGTAGGCAGATGGAAGGTTGTGTTGGTGGTGATGAGATTGTGTGCTGCACAGGTCTTCATTAAGAGTAGGCCGTTATTGTTACACTTGCCCACTCCATGCTTCCTAATGACTTCCTGCCAGATTGCAGAGTCACACCCTATGCTTACATAGAAATCGCCAAGCAATATCAACTTGTCAGTACTGCTTACTGCTGATAGTAGGGCATCTAGTTCTTTGTAGAACTTGTCTTCCGTGTCGTCTGGGCTGTTCATTGTGGGGACATAGGTGCTGATCAGAGCGGCTTGACTTCTGATATGTAGCAGGAGCTGCAATGTCATAAATCGGTTGTTCAGACCCTTGAATAGACTAGCAAGTTTCCGAACAAGTTGATTCCTGATGGTGAATCCAATTCCTATGACCTATGTTGACAAGGGGCTGCAATCTTGCCAGCTCTCTGGCAACTCAGGCTGCTCTTCTCTCTGGTCTGTCTGCTGTAGATCTTCCAAAAGCGCGTGCACATTAGGGCACCTTTTCTAGCCCCTTCCTCATTATATGGAGATAAGCAGTGCGTTCTTGAAGAGGACCGCTCGGTTGCCCAGTAGATGCTGAGTTTTGCTTTTGCCTCCTTTAGACCTGAGCTGCCTGTGTGCAGGTCCATGAATACAACTCCCAGTATATCCACATCTGCTGCTTCGTCACTCGCCCATCGCCGCAGAATTTCAAAGGTTGAATAAGATGATGATGATTATGATGGTATCGAAACTAGCATTTGATTTGGGTTAAAGTGAGGGAGAGTTGCATAGTGTCCGCCTCATTCTCTCTTCCCAATTTTTTCCCATGTGAAAAGCTATGGGAAACCACAGGTGAGAGCGGAGTGCCAGGTGGGGACAAAGGGTGGACAAATTGCCCTAAAAAGGATGTGTCACATTCCCCCTTCCTGACACCTATACTGCAAGAACGGAACATTGCTACCGAAATTCTCCTGATGTTATCCCTCCATGTCCTATCCATTTAAAAATGGATGGTTAAACAAATCCCTTCCCCATAGACATCTCTAAATGCTGCGCTACTGGAATAGTCGAGGCAAAGATCATTCCATCTTTAAACAAAACGTTGGATAAATATTTGAAGCAGTGAAACTTGTTGGTCAGTAGTCTGCAGGATATTTTCTGGACTGAAGTCAGAGGAGCAGCAACGCCAGCAGCACAAACAAGCTGACATTTGCAGGTACAAGAAACAAACTGTAAAGCTAAATTGCTTGGAATTGGATTTCACCAGTATCTGATCTGAGGATGTTAAGACAGAATTTCCAACACATTATTATCATTCCTTAGTTTGATAATAACCAGGGTTTGACATACTACGTGTGTCCTAAATACACCACATTTGGGGGCACTCTCATATGTGCAGGACATTTCATTCTCCAGACCGACATTTTAGGGTTATACGTTATTAACTGAATTAAGTCTGATGCCTCCTTGTTCTCACTTCTATTTGCTATGTTTTCAGCATTCTGAACTGAATACCTGAATGAGTTTCTGTTCCCTTGTAAAGTGACCCAGTGTGGAACAGTCACAAGGTTTGAGAGAGAATGCTCCCGTGCTCATCTCTTCAGCTGCTGGATTTGTTAAGCTGGCCTCTTCCTCTTACCTTTGGTCAGTATCAGTTCCTTGCATCCCAGAGTAGGATCTCCAGCTTAATATCTGAAAACCTGCAGGGCAGCTTTCCCAGGTCCCCTCTCCAATAGTGTAGTTGATGAAGCCTCACGAAGCAATTCCCTGCTCAACCATTCTATCCTCTGTTTCATGTGAATTTTATTCAGATTCTGCAGATATCAGTAACAACCTGATCCTCATGAGTCAGCCTCTCTTTGACAGATTCATCATGTCACCTACCCTGCCATCTCTGATTAACCATCAAATGCAGAAGCTGATGCTAATGCCTTGGCAGAGTTGAACTCTACTGGACAATCCACTCCTGAATCAAATGAGCTCCTGATGCAGTCCCAATCACCTTGCTGTATATGTAGACCTGTTATGATTGAATCAAGAAGATTCCTGATGCCACATTTGGCCTAGGTTACAAATGCAACAGGACAATGATTGGCTCTTTGATTGACAACAGCCAGTGGTTCACACAGTAATAGTCCAAGGGCTGTACAATATTACAGCAGAAGATGGTTCTAGTTAATACTCTATTGGTTCTCTGGCACACCTAGTGTTGAATGCTGCCTCTGGACTACACTGGAGAATGGAAAGTCATTTGAAGAGTAAAGACAGGCTTCCTTTAATTTATGAAATCTTTATTTTCCCAAACAACTGTTTCTCTTAGTTATAAGTGTTGTTCCTTCTAGACCAATTTGATCAATAGTGTGATTTTCATTGGCACAAGATCCAAACAGCTTGGTTCAGGATCTTTGGCAAGAGCTGATAAACGGCCTGCATGTTAAGTTGGAATCAGTTGATTTATGTTAGCTTCCACTTTATCTATCCTCAGTTTTACTTGCTTAGTTTTCAGCATTCTGTACAGAATAGCTGAATGAATCTCTGCTCCTTGCAATGTGAAATTTTGTTCATTTCAGAACTAACACACCATTTTCCATTCACTGTTTGAGCCCTTGTTGGGTTCTTGATGGGAATTTTGCTCTGTTTAATTCCCTGATTTTGGTTGCAGTTAGTGCAGTATGTACTAACTAGTATGTTAGTACATACTAGTAGCATGTACTAGTTCTAGTACATGCTGAAAGGTAACACTGAATAGGAGTCACTCAGGTTGTGGGAAATAGCATTTTACCCTTAAACCTCAAAAACTTGAGATTTTCCTGAGACAAATTGTGTTGGTGTATTCCAATGGTAAGATCTGCATTCTGCTCCTTTCATCCTGTTTGAAGATAGAAGAACTATGTCTCGGTGACAGGCTGCTGCTCATTGCGTTCAGTGGATTTTCAGAGCATGACAGTTGATTTCCAGTTTCTTACAGATCAGTCTACCTGCCTTGGACTGTATTCAACTTGACATGCAGTTCTTCCCCTCAAGAGGAGGCAATTATGCAACATCACCTCGAATCACTGATGAGGAACAAGAGAAGCAGCAATCCCAGAAATTCCCTCCTTTGCCTCTGTCATTATCCTAGGGTATATCCTATCAGGCTCTGAGAATTTGTCTAAAGTTTGGATCTCAACATGATCCAATCTATCTACACACCCTTGCCCCAATTCATCATCCACCAAGTGGATACAGATGCAAAGTACCCATTTAATACCTTGCCCATTTCCTCTGGCTCCATGCTAAGATTCCCTCCCCTGTCCTTCAGTGTACCAACCTGCTCCCTGGCTACCCTCTTGCTCTCTATATATCTATAAAAAGCCTTGGGACTTTCCTTAATCCTACTGGCCCATGGCTTTTCATGAACCCTCTTAGCTCTCCTGTATCCTTGCTTAAGTTTCTTTTAACTTTCCTTGTATTCCACGCTTGCTTTATGTGTTCCCAACCTTCTAGTCTTGACAAATGCTTCCTTTTTCTTTTTGATTAGGTTCACAATACCTCTCGTCATCCAAAGTTCCCAAAACTTGCCATACTTATCCCTTCATCCTTACAGGAATATGCAGGTCCTGAATTACTAGTAATTTACACTTGAAAGTCTCCCACATACTTCATGTTGATTTGCCCTCAAACATCTGCCCCCAATCTACATTCTTCAGTTTTTGCCTATTATTGTTGGAATTAGCTTTCCTGCAATTTAGCATCTTCACCTGCAGAGATTGAATTATGGTCACTGTTCCCAAACTGCTCTCCTATGAAACATTGACCACCTGGCCGGGTTAGTTGGACTATCTACATACTATTTCAAGAAACTGTCCTGGATGTTCCTTACAAACTTTGCCCCTCCACGCTGTAGCACTAAGTGAATCCCAATCAATATAGGGGAAGTTGAAATCACCCACCAAAGCAATCCTGTTACTTTTACATCTTGCCAAAATCTGCCTACAAATCTGTTCCTCTATCTTCTGCTGGCAGTTGTGTGTCTTATTATAAACCCCCGACATTATTACTGCACCCTTTCTAATCTGAGCTCTACCCATATTGCCTCATTTTATGAGCACTCTGAGGTGTCCTCCTGCAGTACAGCTGTGATATTCTCCTTAACTAGTACTGCAACTCCTCCACCCCTTTTACATCCCTCTCTATCCCGCCTGAAGCATCTAATTCCTGGAACGTTAAACTGCCAATCCTGTCCTTCCCTTAACCAACTCTCTGTAATGGCCACAACATCTTAGTTCCAAGTACTAATCCAAACTCTAAGTTCATCTACCTTACCTGTTACACCTCTCACATCGAAACAAATGCACCAGACTCTGATGAACAACCACACCCTGCATGCTGTTTCTTTGAGTCTTACTGGCCCTACTCTTTAGTTCCCCTTTAGTTACTTCAACTTTCCTTTGGTTCCCACCTCCCGCCAAACTAGTTTAAATCCTCCTGTGTGACACTAGTAAACCTCCCAGCCAGAATATTTATAGCCCCTCCAGTTTATTTGTGAGGGTCCCCCTTGTGGAAAGGTCACAAGACTGAACTCCTGCTGCTCACCTTGGCTACCCCTTCAATTCCTGCTGGATTTGATAAACTGGCCTCCTCTGCTCATCTTTGGTCAATATCAATTCATTTCAGATCCCATGGCAGCAGCTCCAGAACTAATGGGCAGCTTTCCCAAGGTCTCCTCTCCCATTCCTGTGGTGTTGATGTTTCAGGAATTAATTTCCAGTTTAACCATTCTAACCTCTGGCAGGCTCCAATGTTGCTATGCTGCAAATGTCAGCAACAACATACCATGAAAGCATGAACCTTGTGAGAAATCTTTGACGGATTCATCACACATCTCAACCATCTTCGGCTGGCAAATGGAGAAGCTGCTGTTTATGTTTTGGCAGAGTAAAAGACCACGGCACAATTAGCTCCTGAATCAAAAGAGTATCTCGACCACTATCAATCTCCTTCTAAATATAGATCTGTAATAATCAGATTCTATCCATGACTTCCTACTGATACTTGAACAGTGATATGAGATTCCAGGTGCCTAATTAAGTCAGAATGAGAAACAGAGCAGTCAGGACAATGATCAACAATGAACAGTGGATGAACAGTTCAAAGGCTTTACAATATTACAGCAGAAAGTGGTTCTAGTTAATGCTTTCCTTGTTCTCAGACGCATCTGGTATTGAGTGCTGCCTCTCTGACCTCTGGACCACACTGGAGAATGGGAAGTCATTTAAAGAGTAAAGATAGGCTTCCTTTAATTTAGGAAATCTTTATTTTTCCAAGATTGTCCAATTGTTTCTCCAAGTTACAAGCGTTGTTCCTGCCAGACCAATTCCAACAATAAGGTGATTTTCACTGGCACAAGATCCAAATAGTTCTCCTAAATTGCTTGGTCCTGGACCTTGATAGGAACTGATTGATGGCCTAGATGCTAAATTGGAATAGTTCATCAATTGATCAATGTCAGCATTCTCTTACAGGTGCCTGCTCTGTATCTGCCCTCAATTTGGCTGGCTTTCTGCTCCTTGTAAAGAGATCCAACGTGAAATCCTGTTCCTTCTGTAACTTATGCAGTCACTAGTCAAGTGTTTGAGCCCCAGCCCTCATTGGGAATATTGTTCTTTTTAATTCCCTGATTCTGAGTTGTAGTTAGATGTTAGCAATCTTAAGTGCTGAAAGGTAACACTGAACAGGATCCACTCCAAGTTGGGGAAGATATCTGAGCTTGCTTTACAGATTAGGCCATTAAAAAAACAGGTCTTTGAAACTGAGATGAATTTTATTGGTGCATACCCGTGATACGATCCACATTCTGCTCTTTTCACCCTGTTTGAAGACAGAAAGGCAATGTCTGAGATGTTGCTGCCCATCGCGTTTCCTCTCGACATATGCTTTCACAACATGACGGATGTTTTCCATTTTCTTGGTTGTCAGTCCACCTAACTTGGATTCTATTCATGTTAATATGCAATTCCCTGCTGTCAGCCTTCCCAAAAGGCAGGAGGAGGTTCTCCTGTTCCATCTTGAACCTCTGATGTGGAACAAGAGGAGAGTAACATCTACAGGAAAAGTAGCAGCAGAGCTAAATGAACTGCATTTTCGTCAGCCACGTGTTGGTTCCTAATCCCTCCACGCTGACGATTTAGTTAAAAGAAAGTCCATCAGGCCTCTACTTTCTCAGGAGGCTAAGGAAATTTGGCACATCCACTACGACGCTTACCAATTTTTAGAGGCACCATAGAAAGCATCCTTTCTGGATGATACACAGCTTGGTGTGGCTCCTGTTCTCTGCTCAAGTTGGCAAGATATTTCAAAGGGTTGTGAATGTAGTTCAGGCCATCACGCAAACCATCTTCCCAACCATTGACTCTGTCTACACTGCCTCGGGAAAGCAGCCAGTATAATCCAGGTCCCCATGCATCACTGATATATTCTCTTGCATCTTCTTCCATTGGGAAAAAGATACAGAAGTCTGAAAACACGTCCCAACTGACTTAAGAACATCTTCTCCCCTGTTGTCATGAGACTTTTGAATTGTCCTATCATATATTAAGCTGATCTTTCTCTTCACCCAATCTGCAACTGCAACACTAAATCCTGCACCCTCTCCTTTCCTTCTTCCCTACGTATTCTGAACAGTATATTTTATCTATATAGCATGTAAGAAGAAGAGGACGGCACAGTGATCAGCACTACTGCCTCACAGTGCCAGTGACTGGGTTTGACTTCTGGCTTAGGTCACTGTCTGTGTGGAGTTTGAATGTTCTCCCTATGACTGCAAGGGTTTCCTCTGGATGCTCCAGTTTCCTCCCACTCTCCAAAGATGTGTAGATATGATGGATCAGCTATGATAAATTGCCCTTAGTGTTAGGGAGATTAGCAAGGTAAATATGAAGAGTTGAGAGGATTGGGTTTGGGTGTGATTGTGATTGGTGCAGACTGGACTAAATGGTTTCCTTCTGCATTGTATGCATTCTATATGAAAAAAGAAGCAATATGTTTCAGTGTATCTGAATACATGTGACAACAATAAATCAAATATTGCATAAGGCAGAGCTGAGGGGCACTGGGATGTACTGTGAGGAAGCGAGATCCTCTTTAGTGAGGGTCACAAAACAGAATCTGCACTGTTGGCATCCATGAGGATCAGATCCAAATATTTAAACTTAATTAGGTTTTTTGCGGCAGGTTATTGCTGACATCTGCAACCTCCTGGAACAAGATCTCCTTCCCAGTGGATCTGGAGGCATACATTGATAGTGGTCCTCAAGGTGCACTGGATAGTGCTCTGTCTTCCTCTGTAATCTCTTGCTCTGAATGGAGAGAAAGAATTGTGAGTGTCTCCCTTGGGAAATGATTATGTTTTGAGAGACTAGATTCCTGCTGCTCACTTCCTCACCTCCTCCATTAATTCCTGGTGGAGTTGATGAGCTGGCCTCTGCCTTACATCCTTCATGAATATGAGCTCCTCAGGACCCACAGCAGCATCATCAGCTAAATATCTGAGAACCACCAGGGCAGCTTTCCCAGTTCTCCTCTCCATTTCCATGGAAATAGATTCCTGTTCAGCCATCATAACCTCTGCCTGGTTTGAATGTTGTCCAAATGATGTGGACGTCAGCAGTGACATGTCATGAAAGCCTGAACCTCAGAAGAGGTTCGGACTGCTGACAGATTCATCACATGACCCAATTAGCCATCTCTGATTGGCTGGCAAATGCAGAAGCCAGTGCAAATGCCGGGGCCTTTTCCTTTTGTCCTTGATGAATATTTTAGCGCATTTCAGTTTCTCAGAACTTATCACAGCATCTCTACCTACATGTCTGGGACTAGTGGGGCAGCCTCCCAACGTCC
Source organism: Sphyrna mokarran (assembly GCA_024679065.1). Classification (NCBI taxonomy): domain Eukaryota; kingdom Metazoa; phylum Chordata; class Chondrichthyes; order Carcharhiniformes; family Carcharhinidae; genus Sphyrna; species Sphyrna mokarran. The sequence goes on from JAGIQG010000007.1 coordinate 100,375,909, forward strand.
CCTCTCCATTCCTGTGGTTGCTGAAGCCTCAGGAATCAATTTCTAGTTGAGGCTCAAATGTTGTCCAGATGCTGCAAATATCAACAACGACATGCCATGAAGGTTTGAGCCTCATGAGAAATTTTTCCTTGGATTGAAACCAGATGCTACCCCCTTTTCTGAGATGACGACACAATCTCTGTTGAATTAAAAGAGTTCCTGACCCACTTCCATTCTTCTCTCTGTATATAGTTCCATTCGGATCAGATTTCACCCACTGATTCCCATTGATTCTTGAAGCATTATGTGATTTGTGGTGGCACATTTGTTGGAATTGCTCACAACATTAGGGAGATTTAGCTACTCTGTAATCCAGAATGACTATGTCAGACTGTTACTTGATTGGTCTTATGAACAGCTGTCCCAGGTTTGGCATAAGTGCTGAGAGATTTGTGAGGAGGACATATCAGAGTTGACTGGACTTGAGTTTACCTTTGTCATGACCAATTCCTAGGACAATATTAAGCAACCCAGCCAATAAAATTCCTCTTGTACTTTTTTAAAGGAATTTTGATATAACTGTGTAGTTGCTAGGCCATTCAGAATGGATCCAGAATCACTATAATAGAGTGATTGCATAGTGGACTTATTAGATTCAATGCAGTACTTCTGTACAACATGGGGTCACCTGACCTGGGATTGAAGGCTAGAAAGCACATGTAATGGAAGATTGTAACGAGGTTGAGGATGACTTGCAGTTAGTTGTGTGTTCATGTTTGAAAATGTGTTTGCTATAAAGTTAGTTTACAGCAATGATGCCGGTCATTCTGCAACGTAAAAATAAGACACGGTGTAGGAGGAAACTAAATGTAAGAATGGAGGTTCTGAAACCATGAACAGAGCCAGTGTGGAGGCCAATGTCGCCAAAAATTGGAGAATGTTCTCGCAATGCCTCAGCCTGTGTACCTCACAGTGATAGGCTGTGATAAGAATAACCCACAGATACAGTCTTCCATCTTTCTTCAGGTAGCAGGGGAAGAAGCCCTAGAACTTTATAACACATTCACATTTTGTGTTGAGAAAGCAAATGACTTGAAAGACATAACTGGAAAAAATTGAAGCTTATTACAGCCCTAAGAAAAACATCACGCATGAAAGATACAATTTTTTCCATGCACGTAAGGCAGTGAAAAAATTAATCAGTATGTAACTGAGTTGAGAAGATAGATTAAATCATGTGAATTGGAGAACTCGAAGAATCACTCACTCGTGATAGAATAATTTGTGGAATAACAAATTATTTTGTGAGAGAACAGCTTTTGAGAGAAGCGGATCTCACTGAGGAGGAAGCAATAAATGTTTAGACCATGATAGAGACAACAAAATGTCAAATTAAAAAGATGACAAAAGCTGTTATGTTGTACACAGTGAAGCAGTTAGATGCAGTTAAACAGAAACAGTGCTGGGGAAAAAATAGATAGCCTGAAGGTAAAAGGAATAGAACTGCTTTTAAAACATTTAAATGCGATTGATGCAGAACAGAGCACTTACAACGTTATTGCTCATCCTATGAAGGGCAGTGTAGGAAATGTGATTGACTAAATACTTTGCTAAGATCTGTCAATCGAAAAAAGTGCATAGGATTGCAGATGATGGTGCAGACATGGAATCTGAACTTGCAGCAACAGCAAGTTGGAAAGAAGACAAATGAAAGGTTAGTTTAAAAGTTGCCAACATCTTGGTGAATTTCAAACTTAACAAAGGCTCACAAGCAAATGTCATTCCCAGAAGTGAAACTGTCTACTTAGAGAGATGAGGAAATTGCTGTCAAAGGCCAATGCACATTTAAAGCGAACTACAAAAAAAACAATCTCAAGCACTTCCATTCATAATGATGCAACTCCCACTCTTGGAATCAAAGCTTGTGAAAATCAGAAGCTAATCAAGAAAATAATGACAGTCATCTCTGGTGACATCCTGAATGAGTACAAGGATGTGTTCAAAGAGATTGGCTACCCAAAAATATACTCACCCAGCAAAATAGCAGTAATGCTGAGACACCAACTGAAAGCAGAATTGGTCAGAATGGAGAAAATTCACATCCATTAAGAAATTTGAAGAATGATAAAGTGGGTTAGTCCAATTGTAATTGTAGAAAAATAAGATGGGAATCTGTGAGTCTGGATACCAGGCATCTAAACCAGGTATCATGAAGAAAGCGTTATCAGTTGTCACAGTAGAAGAGGTCATGTGTGAGCTAGCTGATGCTTAATATTGTTCAGTCTTGTTCAGTCATGGATCAAGCCGAATGAACACAACTCCTATTTCTGTACCTTCAACGTACCATTACAGACGTTACAGGTTTTTATATTTACCTTTTGATATTAATTCATTCAGTCCCTGAGTGTTCTATAGAACAGCAAGACAGCTCTATGAAGGACTAGAAGGCATGGAAATCTATACTGATAATCTGCTTGTCTGAGGAGCCGCACAAAGAGAATGTGACCACAGGCTGAAGTAGTACTGGCAAGAGCAAGAGAAAGAAACTTAAAACTGCAGAAAGAAAAGTGCAAAATTGATCTTCATGAAATCAAATACTTGGGATATGTGCTGAGTGAGGAACTGAAGCCAGACCAGAGTAAAATTGGAACAGTCGTGAACATACCATTCCCCCAGAACGTAAGAACCATTTGGAGAGGTTTTTGGACATAGTGACTATCTTGGGAAGTCATTCCATACATGTCAGACCTGACAGCACCTCTTAGAGAATTTCTACAAAATGATGTGGAATGGTATTGGGAGCAAAGTCACTGAGAAGCTTTGATCAGGCTGAAGAGCACACTGACCCAGGTATCAGTTTTAAAGTATCACAATGTCAGTCAGTAAAGATATCAGTGTTTGCTTCAAAAACCTGCCTGGGAGTTGTCTTGTTGCAAAATGAAGAACTATTAGCATGCAGGTCAAAGGCAACGACTGAAACAATGCAGTGTTGTATCGAAATAGAGAAATAAATGCTCACTATTGTGTTTGGCCTAAAACGCTTCTGTCAGTTTGTCAATGACAAACACCTGGAGGTAGAGTCTGATCATAAGCCTTTGGAAGCTATACATAAAAAGCCTCTGAACAACAAAGAATCAAAGATTATTAACACATCTTCAGATGTACCGGATCAGTGTTGAATACAAACCTAGCAAAGAAATATACATTGCAGATACTTTGTACATGCATATCTACCCATCATTGAAGAAGACAAACAGAAGTGCAAGTTCACATGCTGATAAAGAACTTACCTGTGGCTATAACTAAACGGGATGAGATCAGGGAGGCAGTAAAGAACAATTGCACCCTGAAAAACACAGGAAATTGTACAAATGACCCACATGTCAGAGGGTAGCCCCTTCTGCTGTACAAGAAGTACTGGAATTTCGGGAAGAACTTCAGGTAGCAGAGGGATACTTTTCGAGGGAGAAAATGAAATAATTCCTGCAGCACTGAGGAAAGAAATACTGCAATGCACACATGAAAGCCACCCCAGCATAGAAACATGCAGGAGAAGGGCTGGAGATGTAGGCTGGAATTTTTCTGTCCCGCTTGCCATGTGATTCAAATCATGCAAAGGTCTGTTGATCTTGGGTGGGATTTTCCGGCCTTGGGGCGAGTGTGGCCAGAAGACCTGCCCACGATATATTGACCTGAAATGGGAGCTCAAATTGGGGAAATAGTGAACGTTTGTGCAATGTGCTACAGTTACAGCAAATCACAATAAAAAGAACCACTTCAACCAAACAGTATTCCAGAGAGGAAAAATGGAGTGGACTTGTTCATGTTTGAATACAGTAAATTATTACTGAAACTTTTTTTCAGTTTGTGCTGCTAAGAAAGGATAGTAAGAAAGTAAGAGTGTCTATCACCATAATAAATCATTCAAAATTAATTTTTGCTCATTTAAGACAACTGTGCACAATTCTCAGTTTCACAAATTCACACAGGATTGGGAGTTTTGCCAGACTACATAAACTCTCAAATTTCCACAATTCAATGGAATTGAATGTACCATGTAGACCTTAAAATACCTGTTTGAAGAAAGAAATTTACCCTTAAACACCATTACTCCAAGGAAAACAATGTTACCTTTAATCAATCTCCACCATTACTTTGATAAAAGCAAGCCTTGGCCAAAGTAACAAAGTAAATGTGAGACAGTGGCAATTCAAAGCAAGAGAAAACCCAATCATCCTTTCCAGGTATTGATGAAGTACCATTATCTCTGAAGCCCCTCAACAAGGCTTTGTGATCCAGGCCTACAAATAACTCATCTTCACATACTTGCAATAAGTCTTTAGGTAAGAGGAAGGTGTGTTTGGATGAGTGCTGTTAATCCCACATTTTGATATCTACATGATACTTTCATCCTACACAACAAATCCTTGCTCTTCATAAAACACAGGAACAAACCTGTGTTTTACAGCAATGGGTTTTGGTCATATAGATCCCATTGATTTTCAGGATATCAAGTTTTCTAGCCTAAAGGGCATCAGTTATGTTTTTATCATAATCTAATAGTTTTGTGATCATTATTGATGAGGTTTTACACCATTTTTTCAGAGTTTTATTGAATTGATTGAATTCAAATCAATTAAATACCATGGTGGAATTTGAGCTCATCTCTCCCAATTGAGTCCAGTGCAGTGGATTATATAGATACAGTAACATAACCACTATGCCATCATACCTGAGATTAATGCAATGGGATTGGATTTCAGGAATATTTTAATGGTGGGCATTGGATTGTCTCCAGCACAATTCCTAATGGGAAAAGTCTAAGAACTAAGCTTCCAACTGTGTCCTAACTGTTACTTCCACAGTCAGTGAGCTACAGTGTGGAAGCCCTGCTCAAACTGAGAAGCAGAAGAGAGACAGTACTCTCATCGAGGAACCCAAACTCTGTCCAAACTGAATGTGGGAGAGACAGTAAAGATTCAGCAGGAAGGGATTTGTAATCCTGCTGTCACTATAGAAACCACAGGAGAACTAGGGTCTCACATTGTACACACTCCAAATAGACAGCAATACAGGAAAATTTGGAAATTCCTAGGGAAAACAAATGAAGCACGATCCTACTCGGAACCAGAAAATTTGGGTGAAGATCAAAAACCAAAATCCATCAGTGAAGCAATAGATAAGCAGACATAGCCTGAGAGCCCTGAAAACTATCTAAGGAATGAAAGTGATACGAAATTGGAGCAGGCCCCCACTAGTCTTCCAGAATCATCTCTGTCACTATTCAGAACATTCAAAGGAAAAATTGTGAAAAACCAGAGTTATAAAGATGATTAAAAGACAACTGATCAAAATGTAGTGTGAAAATACAGTTGAGATGTTACATATCTGAGCAGGCAATGTTCACAATCTATGTTCTAATGGAAACTAGTCTGAAGTGTTTTTTTCTTTAAGAAAAGGGAAATATCGTGATAATCGAGTGATTGTGGTGGTGGATGCCAGAGTTAGACACAATACGGTACATTGTGTACACCGCAGGAGTCAAAGACACAAAAGATAACACATATAAAGGAAGATTATAAGTAACAAGGTTGATGAAGATGACTTGCGGTTGTGTGTTCATATCCTGAAAATGTGAGTAATAAAGTTAGTTTACAGCAATGGTTTTTGGTCATATAGATCCCATTGGTTTTGAGGATGTCAAGTTTCTTAGCCTAAAGGGCATCAGTTATGTTTTTATTATAACCTGATAGTCTTGTGATCATTATTGATGAGGTTTTACACCATGTTTTTCAGAGTTTTATTGAATTGATTAAATTCAAATCAATTAAATACCATGGTGGAATTTGAGCTCATCTCTCCCAATTAAGTCCAGTGCAGTGGATTATATAGATACAGTAACATAACCACTATGCTACCATACCTGAGATTAATGCAATGGGATTAAACCAAATAAGTCAAAGATTGTTAGTTAGAACTGGCACCATTCAAAGAGAAATATTAAATTATTTTGTTCAAACTACAATAATTCAGAAATGGAAAGTCTGGATAGTGCATCAATAGCTTCCAAGTCATTGATGAATGTTCAAGAAGAGGTTGCTGATACTGAGCTGGGCTGGAGAACTTTGGAACCTAGGATCGGAGACCCTGTGTTTGGATTGTGTCTGATAGAAATCAATTACCTTGAAATGCATATTATGGCCAGAGTGATTTCCTGGACTAGTTCTTGATCGTCTATGGGAGTCAGAGGAACTTCCCAGAAAAATACTTGCCGAAATTAGCCTTGTTTTTTTTTACATCTCCAGAAAATCTCAGTTATGCTGGAGAAATCTGTCTATTTTGCTGTTACTATGGGGCAGACTGGATAAGGCAGGATCTTTTTCTGCCATATTTTCTTTGTATTTACTAATTTCCCACTTCATGTGAGAATTTTAAGATTTGGAAATAAACATAGAATAATATTTATTAACTTTGTGTGATCTGAATTGTACATAGATCCTTGTGCAGAACAGATAGGGGAAGAGTTGAATTCTCTAATGGGGAATTGCAGTCTGGGGATTGTCACTGGGTTCTTACACTAACTGGGTGAGATCTGCGCCATGCACCAGGCAGAGCCCCAATAAAATGCACAGTCTGCACCTGGGGCTTTTCATCTTGAGACAAGTAGCAAAAGTTAGGAAAATTCCTTGCTCAATCTGCCCACTTGATGGGAGTAAGTGCTCTGGATAGGATTTTCGTTGTAGAGAGGGGGGTAGAGAGGGGTTGGAGAGTGGGCTACAATTGAAGAAACTACCTCAGGACAGTATTTTGGAGCAGCCTTATGGGACTTGCTGGATGTTAAGGTAGGCTATTTAAAAAAGCCTACCACAGTGCTGTAAGACTTCATCCCAGCTAAAATAGAAGTAAAAAGGCCCTCTAGCCCTCACCCTTCACAATCCCTACCCAGTCTCCCCCACTACACTTCTCATACTCCATCCATCTCCTCTAGCTCTCATTGCTCCATGCCAACCAACTGGGCACCTCCAGGCTCATTCACCCACTATACAACGTATAGATCCAAAAAATGCTAAGGTGACAGAAGGATGTAGAAAATATATTTTTTAAAAAACTGCCATTCATCGATAACTTTCCATTTTCTTCAAAAAAATGTTACCACAGCCCAGTAAAGAGTCTATCATCCAAACCGTTTCCAATATCAATTGCAGAAACCAAAAGCACCTGAAAGCTTTTATTTTTCTTAGGTAAATAAACATTATGCAACGAATGGGACTGATCAGAGAACCAGAGCTGTCAATCCAACAGTGTTTATCCTGGGTTTCAGATGCATCAATAAGCCAATGGATTTCAGGGCTCTTAGCCAAGACTTATTATGTATTCTTAGCTGAGTGCAGTACCAAGTACAGCACAAAAAATGCATGGGACCCAGAGAAAACATTGCTCCTGCTGCAGCTTTGCAAACAGGATGTCTCCATTTCAAAGATGTTGAAATTTGCATGGTACAGTGATGCAAAAGTACAGGCATCTTTGGCTGTGATTTCAAGTCATTTGGAAGGTGGTTTTAGTTTTACAAAAAAAAAATTGCAACCAATAAATTCAAAAATCATTTTTATATAGTATGGCTTCATAATTGGCTCCTTGGAGACAAAGCTACTCTCTGATGAAATGGCTCATTCAATCTATAAGAATTTCTACCATGAGAGAGGTATAACAAGAGCTACAAGGGCAATTATTGGACAAGCTTTTGGGGTGCTGAAGATACAATTCAGATATTTGGACACATCCGGGGCTACCCTTCACTGACAAATGTCTCCACAATGATAGTGGTCAGCTGTACCTTGTATAACCTGCTGCAAAAATGAATAAAGCTGCAGAGGAGAAAGCTATTGACCATTTGGCGTCCACCTCCTTCTCTGAGGAGAAGCTGCTCGTTGGCTCAGGATGCCTGCCGTGACACACCTTGCTCCGAGAGAAGCTGCATACAGGCATTCTTCAGCTAATCTGAGTGTGTGTCACCGTGGGGCAGTGCAATCTAATCCATGTGTCCTCCAGTTCCTGCAGCCATCACAAATTATTCCTGTAGCCATAAATTTCATTCATTATCCCTTCCTCAACTTCCAATCATTCCCCTGAAGGTAATTCACTGTTTGGAATTCAGGATGCTATAAAGTAGGTATTAGGAGTTTGAAGGGAACAAGTAACATTTTTGATCCATTTAAATAAACATAATTCTATTCTGCCACTAAGATGCCTTCCATTTCTGAGCATTCCTATGAGCTGCAAGCCTATGGCTTCAGCGGAGTTAGAATCAGTCTGCTCTTTCCACCCTCCTGTTGGATGAGATGCTTAGAGTGGACACTTTTTCAGTTTTGGAGCCCAAGTGGGTCCCCCCAAAGCCTGTGCCACTGCACCTGTGAAGAGCTAGACTGAGTCTCTGGGGTAGGACACAGTACGCGGGACTTAGAGGGAGGGTTGGAAGGGATTAGTACAAGGAACATCTTTAGCAAGGCCTCGACTTCCATGTGTCCTTACTCTATCTTCCCTCTCGTGGCCACCTCCACTTGGGCGGCATGGTAGCACAGTGATTAACACTGCTGCCTCACTGCACCAGGGACCTGTGTTTGATTACAGCTTGAGTCATTGTCTGTGTGGAATTTGCATATACTTCCTGTGTCTGCATGGGTTCTCCCAGATGCTTTGGTTTTTTTCCACAATCTGAAAGACACATTGATTAGATGCATTGACACAAAAAGGCACGAGAGTGTGGCGACTGGGGAATTGCACAGTGACTTCATTACAGTATTAATGTAAATCTTATTTGTGACTAATAAATCCACTTTTTAACTTTAGCCAACAGCAAGGGAGAACTTGACTTCATTCCAGTGAGGCATTGAAGAATTCCTCTACTCTCCATAAAGTGACAGAATGAATGTGCTGGCCATTGGTTAGCATGTATCTGCTTGCTAGCTGTGTTCAATTGTTACCACATTTTCCAAGAGATGGACATCAGCACAAATGCCTGAGACATCATTGCACTCAAGTTATGGCAGATTCATATGTACATATGAATTAGGAGCAGGAATAGGTCACTCAGCCCCTTGAGCCTGCTCTGCTATTCAGTAAAATCATAGTTGATCTAACTGTAACATCAAGTCCACATTCTTGTCTACCCCACAAAGTGAGTTCCTGAGACTCATGACTTTCTGAGGGAATTTTTAAAAAATATCTGTTATAAGTATTATAACTATTTTTAAATAGTGACCCTTAGGTCTAGATTCTCCCACAAGAGGAAACATCCTCTCCACATCCACCTTGTCAAGACATTCCTAGATCATAAAGGTTTTGATCAAATCACCTATTACTCATCTAAATGCCAGTGAATACAAACTTAAACTCATTAGACAATGTTCCAAAAAACTATCTCAGAACATATTCTATGAATTGCTCACTATGCTAACTTTTCCCATCTGATTTTTCCAGTCTATATGTAGATGAAATCACCAATGATTATTACTGAACCTTTTCCAACAAGAATCTATTATCTCTATATTTTGTCCTGCCATTTAGTTACAATTAGTGGGGGGAGGAGGGGGGGGGCGTGGGGAATAGTGCAACATTCCCACAAGTGAATTCTGGCTTTTTTAATTTCTCATCACAGCCCAAATGCTTCTACCATCTTGGTTTCCTGAACTTAGGTTATCCCTCTTTAATGTGTTAATATGATTATTAATAACAGAGCTATCGCTTCATCTCCCTGTCCTTCCTAAATGTCATGTATCCTTCCATATTCAGGTCCCAATCTCTATCATCCTGTGGCCATGTCTCTGTAATGATAATCAGATCATTCTTATTAATTTATATTTGTGCCATCAGTTCATCTCTTTTGATTTGAATGCTATCCCTGTTTAGATACAAAGCCTTTAGTTTTATCCTTTAGTTAATTTTGTAGAATCTAACCTTATCTTTTGACTTACTTTTAAACTTGTACTGCCTATTCCCTCCTGTCACAGTCTGTTTATCATTTCCCATATTAGTTCCGATCTCTCTTGCCTTGACTATACTCTTTATTTTACCACTTCTTCCCAAATTTGATCCTATCTCCCATTCTTTCACACAATCTCTCTTCAAAATTGCACCCTATCTCTAGAAATTTTGACAGTTACACACGCGTTTCCTGCTGTTGTTTCAAAAGTGTCTTTTCACAGATGACCTCTGAGGATCAGAACATCTATGTCCAGCTGAACAAGCCCTGAAGTGTCCTGCACCTTCTGATGGGTCTTTCCAACGCTATCCATGTCTTCAGCACCTGTTCCTTCTCACATGTGATCTGCTCCTCTCCAGTTAATGACCTGACTTTCACTACCAAGGAAGGTGTATCTGTGGTAGTGGAGGGTGTCCAAGCGCCATTTGATGATGCAGCATCAGAGGGCTTGCCCTTCTGCCATTGTTCCACTGCCACTCTCATATGAAATGTAGAAGGCAATAGTTAAAACTGACAAGTAAAAAAGGTTCAAAGTCTACATTACACAGTTCTTGCAATGAAAGCAAGTCAAAGTACGTGATTGCTATGTGCGAAATGCCAGCATAATATTTACTTCCATCACCGGATTGTTCCAACCCTTACATTCAATGACTGTTCCATTCTGTCGTTCTCCAAGGTATCCTCTTCTACCGAGGTCAGGATGGTGACAGCTGCAGGACCAGCCAACCTGAGTATCTGCCTCTTCCCTGTTAGAGTCAGACAATCATCTCTCCACTCTCTTCATTCCTCCAGCCTTCAGCGATGTTGGATGCAGCCATTCTGACTCCTACTGCTGGGGTCCCTTTCAATGGGAAGCCTTCTTTTGAAAGATTTGTCTAATTGCCATGCATGCATTCTGCAATTGGTTGGATGAACCTGGAAGTGGACAATAATGCTGGGCTGAAACTTGCAGCTGTGGCATGGACCTCGTAGGAAGCCTGATAATACCAGGTTTAAGTCCAACCGATTTATTTGATAGTAAACTCACAAGCTTTCGAGGTGTTTTGACCTCTTCATCAGCATGGTCCTAGTGCTGGATTAGCAGCTGAACCAAGCTCCCCAGCAGCTGCTGCAGTGCTAGACCTCAATTTATTTTCTTGATTTGATTTATTATTGTCACATGGATTAGCATATATGAAAAATATTGTTTCTTGCACATTATACAGACAAAGCATACCGTTCATGGAGAAGGAAATGAGAGAGTGCAGAATGTAACATTACAGTCATAGATAGGGTGTAAATCAAGTTCTAAGAGGTCATCAAGAAAGGACCAATAGTGGAGTTTTAGGAAATATCTATTGGGTTAAATGGTCTTAGAAGCATGCCACAACGAGGCCAGGTCAGAACAAAGGTGCAAAAAAGGTTTATCACAGAGGTGGAGAAGAATAGGGGTAGGAGTTTAGAATGGCCAGCTGGCTTGGCAGATAAAGAAGAAACATCATCATGGTGGACCAGCGGAGACTGGTAGGAAAGGTAGCAGTTTGGTGGTAATTATGCATTCAAGAATCTTACCAAGGAAAGAAGGTTAGAAAAGAGGGAGAGAGATCAAACTAAGTTATATTTTCAGCTAATGCTGGTTGGCTGGTAGAGAGCTTGATTTGGAAGTGAATAGCATAGCAAACAGTGGATTTGGTAGGGTTGGTCACTGCTATTCCCACATGCCAAATGCTAAAGGGAAATGCACATGGAGCAGAAATAGCCAATTGCAACATACAGTAGATCAGATACTGCCTCTGATGAAAATTCATTGCAATTCAAATAGTGTCTCTGCATTAAAACTGGGAGAAAAACAGACTTCCTTTTCTTTGCAAAAAAGTGTCTGGTTTATATTTTAGAAATTTGCTAAAGCAATGATTTAGCTAACTGGCCCAACACCAAATTGGTGGCAAATCTAGTCAGAATATGTGTCACTTTAAAAAATGCCTTACTGAATAAGAGTCGTGTAGTCTGAACAATAATCAGCACCCAGCACGGGAATCTCTCTAAAAATTTTGTAGTTTTTCCTAGTTACAAAGAGTGCACTATTGTCTAGCTAGAAGCATGCAGCTAATGAAATGACCTTATAAATAAAGTTCATTTCTTCAACTTAATAAGCCCCTGGGAGCCCATCTTCACAACATGTGAAAGACCATCTGCAAAATCTGATTCAGAAAAGTTGACAGTCAACCATTGTAGTTTAAAAAATGTGATCTTCTGGCACTCTTAGAAGTAAACAGCTTCATACAGACCCCATTATATCAAACACATATTTATTCTGTAGCATGCTTCATTACTCTGCTGTCGTAGATTTTCTTTATTCAATTGTTAACTATAATAACTCCAGGAGTCAGCTGTACAGGAACTGTGCTTTTATTGCATAAAATAAAGGAAAACAAAAATCACAAGCCTGTGGTGAAAACAACCAGTCCCAACCAGAACAAAAGGAGTACTGGACCCGCTCAGGGTCTTGCTTTATACAGAACTCAGTATACGAACTGCATCTGGATGGTTAATTACCAGTCCCCAGGGAGCTTGTAATTAATGAGTCCTACAGGAAGTCAATCAATGATTCCCCATGCAAGTCATAAGGATTATCACAGTGATTCCTCCATCTCCTTTCATGGTTGTAACAAAGCAAATTTAAAAATATGCAAATTTATTTTTAGCAAATCACAGCTTGTTTCAAATTTAGCACCAAAGCAGTTCTGCTTACACATGCAGACTGACTTGAAAACATTTACATCAGGCAGCTGAATGTAGCAACATTTTGGACCACAATTGTCTGGCAGGATAGCTGAATATTACTTCTCACTGGCCCCTACTTGATTACACCTTTAACGGGAATCAGGTAGAATTTTAAAGTTTTTGTTTATTTATTAATGTCACAAGTAATCTTACGTTAACACTACAATGAAATTATTGTGAAAATCCCCTAATCTCCACACTTTGGCACCAGTTCGGATACACTGAGAATTTAGCATGGTCAATGCACCTAACCGCCATATCTTTGGACTGTGGGAGACAACTGGAAGAAACCCGTGCAACACGGGGAGAATGTACAGACGCCGCACAGACAGTCACCCAAGCCAGGAATCGAACCTGGGACCTTGGCACTGTGAGGGAGCAGTGCTAACCACGGTGCCATTGTGATGAAGAATATATCCAGAATCCTGGATTGCTAGTTAGCATTTGAAATGCATGCATCTAATATGCACTTGCTGTTTGGCATACTTAATTCCTGTGCCCCAATTTGTTTTGTGGCTGTTTGTCAGAATTCAGTCTTCCCAGGGCGTAATGGTTGATTGAAAGTTGCCTGATGCTATCACATCCTAAGCTCCATCTCTGAGCACAATTCACAGCCATCTCTCCTGTCGCTAACTGAAAGGCATCCTTTTAAAAATGAGTCAAATATTCAGTTAAGATCTAGATATTGAATTGACGTCACTTTAATTAATTGAATTAGGCTTCAGCCAGCTATACAAACGATTCAAAACAATGGAGATTTTCCAAAACTGAGCTGCTAGGTGTCTCTGACATAATTTATTAAAGCCAAGTTTATTGTGTAAACAAATCAATGATATTAAATTGAATTTTACTGGGAACAGACAGGCACAAGTTACTGAGTTAAATAAATATTGGCTGAATGTGTGGTCAGGGCCTTTGAGGAAGCAGGCCGGTAAATCAATTTGGATAAATTGAATCAGATTTTGCTTTTCCCCACTGCAACACCCCAAAGTTCACTTTAGCCTTGATCTTTATCTCAGTTGTCCAACTTGGTATGGCTCCTGCTGTCACCAAGACCACAAGAAACTACAAAGGGTCATGAATGAAGTTCAGTCTCTCACGCACACCAACCTCCCATCCATTAACCCTGTCTACACTTCCTGCTGTTTCGGAAAAGAAGCCAATATAATCAAGGACTCCACGTATCCCGAACGTACTCTCTTCTAGTTTCTTCTAGTGGGAGAAAGATAGCAAACTTTAAGATCACATAACAACTGACTGAAAAACAGTTTCTAAGAGTTTGAAGTTGGATAAGTCCCCTGGGCCGGACGGGATTTACCCTAGGATTCTCTGGGAGGCAAGAGAGGCGATTGCAAAGCCTCTGGCTCTGATCTTCAGGTCATCGTTGGTTACGGGTGTGGTTCCGGAGGACTGGAGGATAGCGATTGTGGTCCCATTGTTCAAGAAGGGGAAGAGAGACCTTCCAGGGAATTATAGGCCAGTGAGTCTTACTTCTGTTGTGGGCAAAGTATTGGAGAGAATTATTAGGGATAGGATTTATAGTTATTTAGAGAGAAATGAATTGATTGGGGATAGTCAGCATGGTTTTGTGAAGGGTAGGTCGTGCCTTACTAACCTCATTGAGTTTTTTGAAAAAGTGACCAAAGAGGTGGATGGGGGTAAGGCGGTTGATGTGGTATATATGGACTTTAGTAAGGCGTTTGATAAGGTGGCCCATGGAAGACTTCTGCAGAAAATGCAGATGTATGGGATAGAGGGTGATTTAGCTAATTGGGTTAGGAATTGGCTAGCAGATAGAAGACAGAGGGTGGTGGTTGATGGGAGATATTCATCGTGGAGTTCGGTGACAAGTGGTGTACCTCAGGGGTCTGTTTTGGGGCCCCTGCTGTTTGTAATTTTTATAAATGATCTGGATGAGGGTATTGAAGGATGGATTAGTAAATTTGCAGATGACACTAAAGTCGGTGGAGTGGTAGATAGTGAAGAGGGGTGTTATAGTTTGCAGAGGGACTTGGACAAGTTGCAGAGCTGGGCCGAGAGGTGGCAAATGGAGTTTAATGTGGAAAAGTGTGAGGTAATGCACTTTGGCAGGAATAATAAATGTGTAGAGTATAGGGCTAATGGTAGGATTCTTAATAGTGTTGATGAACAGAGGGATCTTGGTGTATTTGTGCATAGATCCCTGAAAGTAGGCAGTCAAGTCGATAAGGTTGTTAAGAAGGCATATGGAGTCTTAGCTTTTATTGGTAGGGGGATTGAATTTCGGAGCCGCAACGTCATGTTGCAACTGTACAAAACTCTAGTGCGGCCGCACTTGGAGTATTGTGTGCAGTTCTGGTCCCCACATTATAAGAAAGATGTGGAGGCATTGGAGAGGGTACAGAGGAGGTTTACCAGGATGTTGCCTGGTATGGAGGGCAGGTCTTATGAAGAGAGGCTGAGGGATTTGAGGTTGTTTTCGTTAGAAAGGAGGCGGCTAAGAGGGGACCTTATCGAAACATATAAGATGATTAGAGGTTTAGATAGGGTGGACAGTGATAGCCTTTTTCCTAGGATGGAGAAAGCTAGCACGAGGGGACACAGCTTTAAATTAAGGGGTGATAGTTATAGGACGGATATCAGAGGTAGGTTCTTTACCCAAAGGGTGGTTCGGGAGTGGAATGCCCTGCCTGCAGCAGTTGTAGATGCGCCAAGTTTGGTGGCGTTTAAGAGGTTAGTTGATAAGTATATGGAAGAGAAGGGAATGGTTTAGTTTGGAGGGGCATTGCTTTTTATATTGGTCGGCGCAACATCGAAGGCCGAAGGGCCTGTTCTGTGCTGTAATGTTCTATGTTCTATGTTCTCTGCTGCCATCAGATTTTTGAATGGTCCTATCATATTTTAAGCTGATCTTTCCACTACACCCTAGCTGTGACTGTAATACTATATTCTGCACTCTCTCCTTTCTTCTGCCCTACATACACTATGAATGGTCTGTTTTCATAGAATCATTGAACCCCCCACAGTGCAGAAGGAGGCCATATGGCCCATCAAGCCTGAACCAACAACAGTCCCATCCTGGCCTCATTCCCATAACCCCATATGTTTACATAGCTTAGCCCCCCTCCCCGCCTCCCCAGCACTCAGGGGCAATTTAGTGTGACCAATCAATCTAACCTGTGCATCTTTGGACTGTGGGAGGAAGCTGGAGCACCCAAAGGAAACCTGCATAGATACAGGGAGAATGTGCAGACTTCATACGGATGGTGACCCGAGGCCTGGTGCAGTGAGGTAGCTGTCCTAACCACTGTACCACCATGCTGCCCACTTTCATTTATTTATTATTTTAATTTTTAGTTTGTTTGACAATAAAGACCTATTTTGTATCATTTTATCACAGAAAAAAATCATTGAATTTCCACAGTGCAGAAAGAGCCCATTTGGCCCATCAAGTCTGCACCAGTCATAATCTCACCCAGCCCCTATCTCCATGGCCTCACTTATTTATCTTGCTAACCCTCTGACACTAAGGGGCAATTTAGAATGGCCAATCCACCTAACCCAGACATCTTTGAAGTATGGGGGGAAACCAGAGCACCCAGAGGAAACCCATACAGACACGGGAAGAATGTGCAAACTCCACACAGAGAATGACCAGAGGTCAGAGTTGAACCTGCGTCCCTGATGCTGTGAAGCAGCAGTGCTAACCACTGTGCCACTGTGCCGCTCCCAAATGTTTTGATTGATATTAAGGTGAGTTTATCTCAATCTGACTTTAATACCTGAAGGAAACCCACACAGACATGGGAAGGACATTTAAACTCAGCGTAGGTAGTCACCCAAGGCCAGAATTGAATCCATGTTCTTGGAGCTTTGAGGCAGCAGTGCTAATCCCTATGCCACAGTGTCTCCTGTTTTGACTGCATAGTGAGCAAGAAACAATACTTTACATTGTTTCCTAATGCATGTGACAATAAATCAAATCAAATCAAAGTCCCATGTTCTGCATTAATATTCATTTCAAACTTCAACTTTTACATTTGTTCTATATCATTGCTGACCACAGCAATGCCCTCCTTCCCACCATCTCCCAACCAGCCAACTCCAAACTGTTCACTTTACTGAACTACCCATACAGCCCTAATTATCCAGCACTGTCTCTTACATAACTGTGAAAAACGTGGAGGTCAGTTTATCCTCTGATTGTCATTTGTTGCTGCTTCTTGTTGTTTGCCACCTTCTACTTCAAGGATGAGGCAAGTGTGTTGGTGAGTGCCATGCTACATGTCTGGATAATCTGGCTACCATGGTTAAAAGTAGCTGGTGGTGTGTGTGGGGTGCAAATTGCATGAAAAATATGCAGTGCGACATAGGTTATCGTTAGGTGTGGTGAACTTAACAGCGCTTAGACAAGTCGTGTAGATGAAAGTGAGTTCGGAGTTCATGAGGCCTGGAGAGGTTGGGGAATGTTAATAGTAAATTGATTGTTTCATCAAGATGAAGGATACACAGGTGAAGAGCATCGTGATGAAATACCTGAGCAGATATAAAACAGACAGCAGGCCGATGCTCCTGATTGTTGGTTACTCAGTGTGGATAGGATGCAGGGATGGACTTCCTTGCAAGTCTTGGTCTGGCCAAGATGGCCATGAACAGGTCCAGGCAGTGGGCAGTTGAAGGAACCATCCAATGCAACTGTCTAAGTTTGCAGCTGAGTAACCCTGGAGAGGGAACACATGGTGTCTCCCGATATGCTCCCTGCCAATGTGCTCCAGGAGTTCCCAGAGGACTCCGCTGGGATTGGGGTCCACTATCATCCTCTGGGAATGACATTTTTCTTTAGTAAGTTAAGTTTCCTTTGATGCTTGTTACACTGGCCCACTTGGGGTTACCACACCTTCTCATTTTAATTTAGTTTGTTGATCTTTTGTTTTATTAGAAGATTTTCAAACAGATCTCAGGGACACTGGGTATTAGTCAAAGGTAGACATAAGTAATGCTGAAAAAAAAACTACCAAGAGAAGGATTCACGTTCAGCTTCACTCTTCACCATGTGACTTGGAAACAGTTTAATGGCGAGGGGTTGTGGATCAGATGGTCATATGGAAGTTAGGATAAAATGGGTATGGAAGGGGTTACTTCTTAGGAGTGCAGGAGACCTCCCAGAGTGTCAGCCAAGACACAGCACGGAAGAACTGCTTAATTACTGTTAATAAACAGCGACTGTTGTTTTTCCTTGTCGCCAGTTATTGGACCCCAGTGCCTTGATGGGGGTCTTAAATACTCATGATTAGGTGGGTTGACTAGTGCCCTGGGTAGCCGAGTTGATAAACTGATGGGGTTGATGTTGAATGTGACAGTGATTTCAAGCAAGCTAGTCTCAGTACCTCGTTAAACAGAAAACTGCATTTGCCTCCTGTCTTTCAGGAGAAATGAGATTGTTGACCTTTTGCTACATTGTGGAGGAATTGCAATATGTCCCAGTCTCTCTACGAAGCACTGAGCTAAGGTGAAATGTAAATTGCAGATGTCTCCTCTGGGTCCACCAGAGCTCAACAACACTTTCAGGTCGGCAGATCGTTTGTGGGGGCGGTGGGCGGTGGTATCTGAGATGTATTGGCAAAGGATCCAACAACATCCAAATGGCAGAAAATCATCAAATAGGGAATTAACTGATGATGGGTGCCATCACCAGACCTGCATCACTGTGCTTAGTTTATAACTTGCAACAATATTTCCTGGGATGATGGTCAGAGTAACCTGAATGACGCATTGTTCTCATGAAGATATGGGTGGCATTTGACATATGTTTGAATTCTCTAATGTGCTTCCGTCTTGGATTAGTACAGCCTAAATTCACAACCCTACTCCTCGCAGCATGTGTTCCAAATCTCTGCTGTGGGAAGCTAAATGTTTTGTCAGAAGGGCCAGAGTGTTGATAATCCTAGCCTGTCATTACATCTTTCTTGATGACTGACTACAAATTACTTCAGCAGACACATTAGACCAAGATCTTCAACCTGCTAGTCAGGCACTGGGGTCATGGTGAGAATGGAAGTTAGAAAATAATTAAGTTACTGTTTTTCTGCTTCTCTTTGTCTGAATCCTTTTTGTCTTGGTTCAGTGTTTTTACTTTTGCAGTAATCTTTACAATTTTTCATTTCATTCCAATTTCCAGTCTTCTACCTACATTTACATATACAAACTAAGAGCGGGGATAGTCTATTTCAAATGCTCTTTATGTTATTTACCTCTCGTCACTCCATTCCAGTCCAATTCTAGGTTGCTCCTAGAATCCATGTCAATTGCTACTCTGGTCAAATTGAAAGCAACTGGAGGCCTGTGACCAGCAGTGTGCCTCAGGGATCAGTGCTGAGCCTATATTATTTGTCACTTACATTAATGATTTGGATGAGAATATAAGTGGCATGGTTAGATAGTTTGCAGATGACACCAAGCTTGGTGTCAATGAAGATTGTAATTTCCAATTGCAATGGGATATTGATCAATTGGGCCAATGGGCTGATGAATGGCAGATGGAGTTTAATTTAGACAAATATGAGGTGATGCATTTTGGTAAATTGACCAGAGCAGGACTTAGTCAGTTAATGATAGGGTGTTGGGGAGAGTTACAGAACAAAGAGATCTAGGGATACGTGATTAAAGCTCCTTGAAAGTAGAGTCACAGGTGGACAGAGTGTGAAAAAGGCATTCGGCACGCTTGGTTTCATCAGTCTGAACATTGAATACAGGAGTTGGGACATTTTGTTGAAGTTGTACAAGATATTGGTAAGGCCACACTTGGAATATTGTGTGCAATTCTGGTCACTTTATTATAGAAAGGATATTGTTAAACTAGAAAGAGTGCAGAAAAGATTTCTAAGGATGCTACTGGCACTTGATGGATTGAGTTATAAGGAGAGGCTGAATAGACTGGGACTTTTCTCTCTAGAGTGTAGAAGGCTGAGGGGTGACTTTTTAGAGGTCCATAAAATAATGAGGGGCATAGACAAGGTAGAGAGTCAATATATTTTCTCAAAGGTAGAGGAGTCTAAATATAGAGGGCATAGGTTTAAGGTGAGAGGGAAGAGATACAGAAGTGTCCAGAGGGGCAAATTTTCACACAGAGGATGGTGAACATCTGGAACAAACTGCCAGGGGTAGTAATAGAGGTGGGTACAATTTTATCTTTTAAAAAGCATTAAGATAGTTACAAAGGGTATAGAGGGATATGGGCCAAATGCTAGCAACTGAGATTTTAAATGAGGGTTTTTTTTTAAAAAAGGGATAGCATACACAAGTTGCGCCAAAGGATCTGTTTCCATATTGTAAACATCTATGACTCTATAACTTGTGCTGAAATTGTCTTGCCATATGTAGAAACTAAAAAAAAAGCAGTAATCAGAAACAATTAAGACCTAGGAAAAGGACAGAACATTTCACATCTTCTGTGCAGTCCCTTTTTATCCTATAGATTAATGAATTTGAATTTTGAAGCCATCAAATTTTAGAAATTGCTGATGTTCAATTGCCATAGCTATACATTTCCCTCTATAATGTATTTTGATATCATAAATAAATATACATAATATAGTGCAGGTCTCAGTAAAGAGATACAAAGAACAATTGCTCAAATGTATTATAAAACACTAGAAATAGTAACTTCATGTCCTGCTGTGCTAAATATTTTGAGCAAATATCTATTCATTCCAGCATACAGTCAAGAATCTTGAATTGTCTGTTCTTTTGCCTGGTAGTGTTGCAGCTAGGTTAATGAGCTGAGTGGGATTTCAGCGTACTCTGGTGCAGTGTGAGTGATTCAGAAGATTCACACATCATGACGTAAATTTGAATAACTCACTGATGTGGAAATTTCCTTGGACCAAAACAGTGCGTGGTTGTCCCTACGTTGCTGTGTCAAAGAATGAGGAAATTCTGAGATATGGTCACAGGTGAATTATATTTAAATAAATTGGCGCTATGAAAGTATGCATTGTAATTGTATGTTGAATCTAATGATGATGGCACAGTGGTTAGCACTGCTGCCTCACAGCACAAGGGACCTCAGTTCCCAAAGGGTTCACTATTTTTTTCAGAGTCTGCATGTTCTCTCCATGTCTCTGTGGGTTCCCTCTGGTTTCATCCTGCAGTCTAAAAGGTATGCATTGGCCGTGCTAAATTCTCCCTCAGTATACCCAAATAAGTGCTGGAATGTGGCGACTGGGGGCTTTTCACATTCACACTGCAATGAAGTTACTGTAAGACTACTTGTGACACTAATAAATAAATTTTAGAATTGATTGTGTTAGGTTCAAAGAAGTTTTACAATCAGTGGCCAACAGAGGGCACTTTTACACTGTGGTTGTTGAAGGTAGATGAAATAGGGTAGAAAGTATGTGATGATAAGCATTGCATGGTAAATAATATTATATGTTAACTGGTTGTATCCATCTACTTTCAACATTGCTTTTTTTGTTTCATAATTATGTCTCAAATGCTTGAGCTTAAAGGAAAAATCCAAGATGTGCTGCTAGTGCCTGTCCTGTATTCTAGAGACAGTAAACATTGCATTTACTGAGTTGAGTCTGTGCCGTATATTGGCGGCTCCTGCTGTGCTGTCCCTGTCATAAGATACATATGCCCATGCACAAGCAAAATACTGCGAATGCTGCAGGTTTCATAGAGGATGATAGAAAAACTCAGGCAGTACCCACGGTGAGAGATACAGGGTTAATGCTCCGAGTTCATTGTGATGCTTCCTTGGAACTGCTGCCAGGCCCACTGGGTTTTTCCAGTATTTGCTCTGTTTTTATTTCAGATATACAGCCTATATTTTGCAAATAATGAGGGGTGTGTTACAGTTCACTCAGCGGGTCAGGGTTACTGCGGGGTAGCATGCGCATTGTAGTCTCGAGCTATAGCTGATGATGGTGGAGACGCCAACTTTCTTTCCATCACATGGCTGACCAGGAATCACTCCCACTTTTACCACTTGCCACACTCAGCATGCTTGGCTGTGTCACCAGTGTGTCTCTGGTTAGCTGGAATGGGACTTGAACCTGAGTTTCTGGCTCAAAGGCAGGGATGCTATCCACTGCGCTGCAAAACTGCCTCAAACTAACGAGTGTCTGGAGTGCAGACTGGCATAGTGGTTAGCACTGCTGCCTCACAGCGCCAGGGACCTGGATTCAATGCTGAGCATGGGTCACTGGCTGTGCAGAGTCTGCAAATTCTCCCTGTGTCTGCGTGGGTTTCCTCCAGGTGCTCGGGTTTCCACTCACACTCCAAAGATGGGCAGGTTAGGTGGATTGCCTATGCTAAATTACTCCTTGCTGTCCCAAAATCTGTAGATTAGGGTGATTAGTAAGGTAAATACATGAGGGTGAATTTTACCTGCCCCAGGAATTGGAGCAGGTTAGGAATGGACCACAGAATTTCCGCTGACCTGAGCTGGGATTTTCCAGTTTTGGGGCAAGTGTGATCAGAAAATCCCATCCATAGCGTTTTGGGGATAGGGCCTGGGTGGGAAAGTCAGTGTAGACTCAATGGGCTGAATGTCCTCCTACTGCACTGGTAGGATTCTATGATTCTAACCTCAATTTAGACAAGAAGAAAATGTATGATTACCTGCTGGGAGGGAAGAAAAAGAAACAGAGGTGTCCCGTGCTGCTCTCAATTGCACAGAAATAAATGGTTATGAGTAAAAATGTGGTACCCTCTGATTAGGCCACCTACTTGTCTTTGGAACCAGAATTGATACGTTGTGAAGGAGAAAATATGAAGAAAATAACATTTTTTAAAAAAAAATTGGTGGTATTTGGAACTCATAAGATGTAATCTCCAAAACACTTTTGACCTGTTGTGATTTTAATTACATCATTTAATTTATATAACCCCAATGTAAAATGTTTATTTAAAAACGGGCGTTGAGTCATTGCAAGGGAAATTGTATTACCAGGACCACACATCTAAATTGCTCATGGTGCAAGAGTGAAGGCTGATTTTCTGAATGTGTATTAAAGCACAGAGCTAAAACCACATCATAGCTGCATGACTCAGTGCTGAGAAATTCGGTCGTTCTGAATTTTGCTGGCTCTCCGAATTCCATTCTCCTTCTTCACTAAAACGATTATCAAGATGTTAGTCACTCATCTTTAGAGGAGGTGGTACGCATGCTCCATTGAGACATATTGAATTACCCTCTATTTGTTGAACTAGGTAAGTGTTACATTCCCACTGCACCTCATTCCCATTTGCCTCTGCTGTTGCTGGATGATGGAGAATTGGTGGAAACCTGGAGCAAGTCACTTCCCTGTCAGATGTTGTTCAGGTGCAGAAGAATCTGAACAAGGAAAGCAGAGAAATAAGAGAACTTAGAGACAGCACTGTGGTTAGCACTGCTGCCTTACAGTGCCAGGGACACTGTTCAATTCTGGCCTGGGTTGACTGTGTAGAGTTTGCACGTTCATAAAGTCATAGAATCATGGAATCCCTACAGTGCAAAAGGAGGCCACTTGGCCCCATTGATTTTGCACCGACCACAATCTGACTTAGCCCTATTCCTATAACCCCATATACTTACCCTGCCAATTTCCCTAACACTAGGGTAAATTTAAGATGGTCAATCAACCTAACCCGCACATCTTTGGATTGTGGAAAGAAATCAGACCACCTGGAGGAAACCCACACAGACATGGGGAGAATGTGCAGACTCTGCACAAGCAGTTGCCTAAGGAGGGAATTGAACCCGAGTCCCTGGCACTGAGGCAGCAGCGCTAACCACTGCACCACCCATGCCACCTTGAACACTGCCGTGTTCTCTCTGTGATTGTGTGAGTTTCCTCCCAGACTCAAGTTGTGCGGGTTATGTGGATTGGCCACGCTACGTTGCCCCTTAGTGTCTGTCCCAAGATGTGCCGGTTAAATGGAAAATGTGTGGGGTTACTGGGATAGGCTGAGGGAGAGCGCATTCTGTCAGAGAGTCGGTACAGACTCGATGGGTCAAATGGCTTCCTTCTGCATTTGTGGATTTATGATTCTGTTCTACAAACATATATTTAATGCATTACTCTCTTCATTGTGGTACAGATGATTTATTCCTCAAGTTCCATTGTTTATAGATAATAAACTTGAAGTGAAATGTGAATCTCCATCATTCAGCTGATCTGAGAAGATGAATTACTTACATGTGTGAGGCACGGGGCAGTTTTTGGCGTCATTTTGTGCTAATTTTGCCCAAAAGAATACTAAGGAAAATATTGAAGCGCGTTTTATGGGTGGGGGTGGGGGGGATGGGGAGTATATTTGTAAACGGTTGTTCCTTGAGTTTCACAAGTGTTCCCAGATTTTGGCTTTGAGCTTTAGAACATATGCTCCCAAGTGAGAACAACATGTTCTGCGAAAACAGAGAGCTCAAGTAGTTTTTTCCTATTGTGCTGATTGACAGGCATTAGTACCACAGAAAGAAGCCATTCAGCTCATCTTTACTAACTCAGCAATCCACAACAAACCCCAGTGCTCTGTTTTGCCACATCTCCTAGGCTGAATAATTCTCTGTTTCAAATATTTGTCTGATTTACTTGTTTTTGCAACAAACAAAATTTCTCTTCTCATACTCTGTGACAATTTTAAGCACCAATCAATCAGAATGACATTTCTCCCTCTTTTAGTCCTTCAGAGCTGCAGCATCAAAGAGCTGAGCAACATTGAAGTCAATGGGAATCGGGGGCAAAATTCTCCAATGGCGACATGGTAGTACATCGCTGCCTCACAGAGCCAAAGACCCGGGTTCGATTCCCAGCTTGGGTCACTGTCTGCATGTTCTCCCTGTGTCTGTGTGGGTTTCCTCCGGGTGCTCTGGTTTCCTCCCAATTCCTCCTAATGTGCTGGTTAGGTGCATTGGCTATGTTAAATTCTCCCTCAGTGTACCCGAACAGGCACTGGAGTGTGGCAAATAGAGTATTTTCACATTAGCTTCATTGCAATGTTAATGCAAGCCTACTTATGACAATAATAAATAAACAAAATACACTCTTTGGAGTTATATCTGGCACAAAGGAAGAGGGTTGTGGTGGTCAGAGGTCAAGCATCTCAGTTGCAAGACATCACTGCAGGCCCAACTATCTTCAGCTGCTTCATCATAATGTCTATAGTTGGGGTATTTGTGAATGTTCAGCACCATTTGTAACTCCTCAGATACTGAAGCAGACTGTGTTAATGTGCAAATATGTATAGCATTCAGGCTTGGCTGATTGGCAAGTTACGTTCATGCCAAACAATGGCATGAGAGGGGTGGCACACTGGTTAGCACTGTTCCTTTACAGCACCAGGGACACGGGTTCGATTGTCAGCTTGGGTCACTGTTTGTGTGGAGTGTGCACATTCTCCCCATGTCTATGTGGGTTCCCTCCAGATGCTCTGGTTTCCTCCTACAGTCAAAAGTTGTGCAGATTAGTCTGGCCATGCTAAATTACCTCTTACCGTCAGGGGGACTAGCTAGGATAAGTGCATGGGGTTATGGTGATAGGGCCTGGGATTTGTTCAGTGCAGACTTGATGGGCCAAAGGGCCTCCTTCTGCACTGTACAATTCTGATGACCATCTCCAATAAGAGAGAATTCAACTATCTCCATCTCTGAATCCTCCACTGTGGTAACTTGAGGCAGGAACCAGACGGTTACAAACAAATGTAAACATTATTGGGAACACATATCTAGATGTTTACAAGCTCGTTGCTGTTTCATAGCCCAAAGGCACAGGTCTGGTGTTGTCCACTGGTTGATTGTCAGGAGGGAGAGGGTAACCATTCCCATTACCACGTCCACTATCAACAACCTGCGGGTTACCATTGATCTAGAAACTGAACTGGACTAGCCATAAAAATGCTATGATTTGGAATTCAGCAGCGAGTAACTCACTTCCGGACTCCCCATAGCTTGTTCACCGTCTATAAAGTACAAGTCAGGAGTGTGATGAAATACTCCACTTTTTTGGATGAATGTAACTCTAACAACACTCAAGAAGCTCTATACCATCCAAGACAATGCAGTCCACTTGATTGGTACCCCATTTATCACTTTCAACATTCACTCCAGTCAGCACCAATACATACAGTGGCAGCAGTGTGTACAGTCTCCAAGATGCATTGCAGCAACTCGCCAAGGCTCCTTCAACAGCCCTTTCTAAATCTGTGACCTCTATCACCTAGACTGATGAGGACAGCAGACACAAGAACACCAACACCTGTAAGCTGTCCTCTAAGCCACTCACCATCCTGACTTAGGAAATATATTGCCATTTCTTCACTGTCACTGAATAAAAGTGACAGTGACACTTTTAGTCTCTTCCTAACAGCACTGTAGATGTACCTGCAGTATATGGACTGTAGTGGTTCAAGAATATAGCTCACCACCATACTAAGTGCAATTAGGAATGGGTAACAAATGCAGCAACACCCGTGTACCATGAAATAACTTCATAAACTTTAATTTAAAAAAAACCTCCATTTGTTAATGCATCTTTTGCAGCATTTCAAAGGGCCGCCTTAAACTGATGTCAATTTTCTTATTCATCTCAATTGGAGGATTCATGTCTGTTTTAGGACCTTTCCCCAAAATTAGTTGGAAGTTAGCTCAGTGGTCTGCTACCTAAATTTCTTCAATGGCTGCAAATGAATGGGAAATGGATTTTCTTTTAAATCCACCAATAATCGTTGTAGGGAAATTGAACCAGATCAAAGGATATGGGGGGAAAGGCAGGACCAAGCTATTAAGTTGGATGATCACCCATGATCATAATGAATGGCGATGGAGCAGTCTTGAAGGGCCAAATGACCTCCTCCTCCTGCTTCTATTTTCTGTGTTTCCTCCATAACCTTAGTTGACTACAAATTCAATTGCTGTATAGTTTCATCTATCAACCTCCACCTCACCAATCTTAAACTCAGGACTTAATTTCATCAAAAGTTTGAATTGCCTGGATGTGTAGCAGGTCCAGGGATTGGTATTACTGATGAAAATGAGGCCTGAGACCCAATCTTTAGTCAACCTCTTTCAGAGAGTGCATTCCCAAAAAGTCCCAAGGGGTGGGACCTAACGGGATGGTTGGGGCCATGCTGAGAGTGGGCCTAAGGGAAGGCAGATGTGGGGGTTCACTGCACACTCGGTTATTGGGTGGGGCGGGATGAGGGTGTGATCGGCCAGAGGTAGGCCCTCTCATTATTGTGGTTTCTATTCTGGCATGCAAGATGGAAAGATTGATAAGTTTTGAGTAGTAATATTTTCCAAAGTAGTATTCTGATACTCTTTAACACTTAAGTAAACAGTTTAAAGGGGGTTGAATTCTAGGCGGTTCCCATACACTGCAACCAGACTAATGTATCATTTGGGTATTCTGTCCACCATGTCCTGTGTTTTGTCTTCTGAGGGGGTCGGTGCAGTTTTATGCTGTGGCGCGTCAGAACTGTTGATGGATGAGTTGAGCGCCATGTCCTGTTCTTATGAGGGCATGTTTCAGTATTTGGAGGTGTCTGTTGCAATCCTCCTTATCTGATCAGATCCTGTACATATGGAGGGCTTGTCCGTAGGGGATGGATTCTTTAACGTGTTTAAGATGGAAACTGGAGAAGTGGAGTGTCGTGTGGTTATCCATGGACTATGCCCTGTTTGTGAACAGAACTCCCACTTACTTGATGAAGAAGCAGTGTTCCAAAAGCTAGTGGATTTTGCTACCAAATAAACCTGTTGGACTTTAACCTGGTGTTGTGAGACTTCTTCCTGTGTTTACCCCAGTCCAACACTGCCATCTTCACATCATTTATGCTTCATAGATAGTGAACTGCAATTGATTTGACTTAAGCAGTACTAACCAAGCTGAAACTTACCGGTTATTCTTGCTGGTGGGGTTTTCCAGTCCTGCCGAAGGCAAGGCCCTGCCACGGCTTCCCAGCAATAGATGTTGTGATCAACAGTCCCAGTGGCAGGGCTGGAAGATGGCCATCTGCACCACTGCAAAGCATGCTGCAGTGGGAAATCCTGCCCCTAGAATTATTTAACCATATTGCTCCTCAAGTTCAGAGCACAGCAAAGAGATTATTTCTTTGGGTGGGATTTTCCATCTGTTCCCGCTGGTGGGATCTTCCAGTCTCGCTGATGGCGACCCTACCCTCGTAGGGTCCCTCGCGGCGGAGGGTGGGAACATGGGAAAACCCATTGACAGGACTGGAAGATCCCATCACTGGCAAATGTGGTTGTGGGGTGGGAGGGGTGGGCAGATTCCACCCTCTGCATTTCACCCTTTGCGTTTTCTTTTAGCAACATAGAAATCATAGAAACCCCACAGCGCAGAAAGAGGCCTTTCAGTCCTATCGAGTCTGCACTGATCACAATCCCACCCAGGCCCTACCCCCATGATCCTACAATTTACTCACTAATCCCTCTAACCTATTCATCTTAGGACACTAATGGCAATTTCAGTGTAGCCTATCAACCTAACCCACACATCTTTGGACTGTGGGAGGAAACTGGAGCACCTGGAGGAAACCCACGCAGACACAAGGAGAATGTGCAAACTCCACACAGACAGTGGCCCAAGCCAGGAATCGAACCCAGGAGCTGTGAAGCAGCAGTGCTAACCATTGTGCTACCATACCATCCAAACATCTTTCTTTATAAATTCAGTGCAGGGTGGTGTTGTATCTAACAACTTGGCAGCTATTGATATTTTTAAATATTAGCCAGGAAGCACATGGTGCAATGAACATTCATTATACAGACTATAGATGGATCAGGGTTACCAACAACACCTTGCACTTACATAGCATCTTTTACTTAGTAAAATGTCCAAAGCTGATTCACAGGAATGTAATCAAAGATGATTTGATTTGACTTATTATTGTCACATGTATTAACGTACAGTGAAGTGTCATTTCTTCACAGACAAAGCATACCATTCAGTGAGAAGGAAATGAGAGTCTGCAGAAAGTGGTATTACAGCCATAGCTAGGGTGTAGAGAAAAATCAAGATAAGTCCATTCAAACGTCTGACAGCAGCAAGGAAGAAGCTATTTTGAGTTGGTTGGTATGTGTCTTCAGACTTTTGTATCTTTTTCCCGATGAAAGAAGGTGGAAAAAAATATGTCTGGGGTATGTGAGGTTCTTAATTATGCTGGCTGTCTTTCTGAGGCAGCAGGAAGCGTAGACAGTCACTGGATGGTGGGCTGGTTTGCTGGGGGATAGGTTGATTTGGCCACTTTACATCAGGGGGATTAGCAGGATAAATATGTGGGGTTATGGCGATAGGGCCTGGCTGGGATTGTTGTTGGTGCACCTAAATGGCCAAATGCCCTTCTTCTGCACTGTAAGGATTCTATGAAATCACATTTGACACTCAAACATTAAAAAGAAGGAAAAGCTTATATTGGTTTTCTGACCTGAAATCACATCTTAAAGCACTTTACAAACAATGGAACACTCATCAAAATGTGGAAACTGCTGTAATGTAGGAAACATGATAGCTAATTTGTTCACAGAAATGTCTTGTAAATAGCATAACAATGACTGGATAATCTGATTTAAATGGTGTTGGTTTAGGAATAGTTCTTGGTCAGGTCACTGGGGATAATTCTTCTGCTCTTCATCAAAATTGTGTCATCAGAATTTTTTTATGTCAACTTGTAAAAACAGACGGAACTACTGTCCTAGTGTCTCATCTGAATAAACTAAAGGAGCACTGCACTGAAGTGTCAGTTTGAGTTAGTGTTTAAATATATAGAATGGGATTCAAAGTCACAATCTTCTGACTCAGAAGCAAAGGTGCTCCTCGCGAGACACATATTGGGACAAATGAGCAAAGGCTCGGTCAAAGAGCTGGATTATAAAATGGGCCTTAGAGATACACAAGTGTAAGGAAAAAATCCCAGAGCTGAGGGCCTTGGCAGATGAAGGAACTTCCACAATGGCAGACCACTGGCCAAAAGTGGAGAAGCTCAAAGAGGGCTGGATGTGGTTACAGAGACAGGGAGAGGCATGGCTCCAAATTACCTTCACAGATTGTTCACAGTCTGCTAAAGTTTTGTTTATAGAATGTAATACATCTTATTCTAGCGATTAACATTGTTCAGAATCCCCTTGTCCCTCAATACTCAGTGCAGATTTAGCCACTTTTGAACCTGTGTGCCTTTAACACTTGGATTGGTCTTATTGATTTACTTGTTACCTTCCTTGACAGTATTGAGTCCAGCTGATTATTTGCACATTCTTGCTCTGTTATAGTGAGGGAAGGATCTCTCTGACTTCTCGCAGGATTCTCTTATTGATTGCTCTCCCTCCCCAGGGGCCTCCAAGGCTCTGCCACCTCTCTTGGCTGCTCCAACACAATGCTGTCTTCACTGCAGTTCTCTATGGGCTGGCATTCCACTCTTTAAGAATCCATGCCATTTTGCACAGATAGGTCTCAATCGGGATTATGCATCACTTGCTTTTGCAGATTTTCTGTTCTTTCTAATCTCCACCCCTATTATTCACCACAACTTTAAATGAATCTCCCATCAATTTATGCATGACTACTTATTCATAGAGTGCAGAAGGAGGCCATTTGACCCATCGAGTGTATACTGACCATGATCCCACCCTGACCCTTTCCCCATAACCCCATGAATTTACCCTAGCTAGTCCTCCGACACTAAGGAACAATTTAGCATTGCCAATCTATCTAACCCGCAGATCTCTGCACTGTGGGAGGGAACTGGATCACCCGGAGCACACCCACACAGTCACGATGAGAAGGTGCAAACTTCAAACAGACAACAACCCAAAGCCAGAATTGAACCAGAGTCCCTGGCATTGAGGCAGCAGTGCTAACCACTGTGCCACCATGCCACCTTTGTGCTCAGTATATGTGCCCATTTCCAAAGAAAGAATAAAAAAAAAAGTCATCCTGTTCCCTTCATGTCTGTTTGAAGACTGTCCACTCATTTGAGGCATTCTCATACAATCTGGCAGATTTCTATTGAATCCTAATTCCACCATCTGCTGTGGTGGGATTCAAACCTGAATCCCACTACAGAGCAGTACCCTGGATCTCTGGATTAGTAGTCCAGTGACAATACCACTACTCCACTACCTCCCCTGTGTGGGGCACTGTCCCATTTACATACAGATTAGGGAGACATGGACATCAATCTACCAAGGAGTGTAGCAACCTGCTTTCCTCATCATTTTTCTAGGTCCCACCTGACAGCCAATCAAATTGCTATCCTGGCCAGATGATCACAGTTAGGATGAACTTGTCCTGCTGCATGGGTGGGGGGAGGGGGTGGTTTTTGATTTGATTTACTATTGTCACATGTATTAACATACAGTGAAAAGTATTGTTTCTTGTGTGCTATACTGACAAAAACATGCCATTTGTAGAGAAGGAAACGAGAGTGCAGAATGTAGTGTTATAGTCATAGCTAGGGTGTAGAGAAAGATTAATGCAAGGTAAGTCCATTCAAAAGTCTGACAGCAGCAGGGAAGAAGCTGTTCTTGAGTTGCTTGTACAAAGAAAAAGACCTTTGTATCTTTTTCCCGATGGAAGAAGGTGGAAGATAGAATGGCTGGGGTACATGGGGTCCTTAATTATGCTGGCTGCTTTGCCAAGGCAGCGGGAAGTTGGGGGAAAAATATCAAATGTCTCCCTATCACTGGCTCAGTTTTGAATTAACGCAACCCCCCCACTTTAAGCATTTTTGGTTCTACTGTTTTAGACCAGGTGGGAAAACTTCTCGTGGTCTTATTATCCATCTAGTTTCTTCAAGGCCTGTAGTCAACAGTTCCAACAATTTTAGGGGGACTTTTAATAAATTTTTTTGCATTATTTCTATTCTCACAGAATGCTGTTTTTGTTCAGTTTACTGACAGGAGCACCTTGGGAGGTTCACTAGCAATAATGCATGTAAGGAAAATTCCCTTTCATGACCTATGTATTTATAAATCTGATACAGTAAAAGTCTTACAACACCAAGTTAAAGTCCAACAAGTTTATTTGGTAGCAAAAACCATTAGCTTTCGGAGTGCTGCTTCTTTGTCAGGTAAGATGGACTTCTGTTCACAAGCAGAGCATATAAAGACACCAAACTCAATTTACAAAATAATAGTTGGAATGCAAGTTTTTAAGAGATAACCATGTCTTAAAAGTATACTCAATGTGAATGGAGAGAAAGTTAAACACGGGTTAAAGAGGTGTGTATTGTCTCCAGCCAGGACAGTTAATGAGATTTTATAAGTCGAGGCTTGATTACCTGTAAAGACTCGCATTCCAAACATTATTTTGTAAATTGAGTTTGTGTCTTTATATGCCCTGTTTGTGAACAGAGTTCCTACTTATCTGACAAAGGAGCAGCACTCAAAGCTAATGACATTTGCTACCAAGTAAACCTGTTGGACTTTAACCTGATATTGTGATTCTTACTGTGTTTATCCCAGTCCAACGCCAGCATCTCCATATCATTTATAAATTTGGCCAGGGCTGCTCTGAATTCAACCGTGATGAAAGATTGCAGCTAAGGAAGAAAATTGCAACAACCAAAAAGTTGATTGGAAGCTTTTATTAAAACTATGAAAGTCAGCACATTTCAACACTGCATATAATGGCCCCAAAATCCCTAAGGTCATGATCTTGTCATTCTAACTGTTATCCCGCCCTCTTGCTATGAGTGGGGGGAACTGTAAACCAAGTTTACTGAATGAGCCCCAAATGAAGAAATTATCAACAAGATTCCACTTTTTGTAACT
Organism: Sphyrna mokarran; assembly: GCA_024679065.1. Lineage (NCBI taxonomy): Eukaryota > Metazoa > Chordata > Chondrichthyes > Carcharhiniformes > Carcharhinidae > Sphyrna > Sphyrna mokarran. Next base: position 100,408,380 of record JAGIQG010000007.1, read on the forward strand.
TCTACTCTAACAAGAATTGGAATGAATGCAAATTAAACAGAACTCAATGGAACTATAGAACCTCTCAGTGCAGAAGGAGGCCATTTGGCTTATTGAGTCTGCACTAATTCTACAACATCCCATCCACACCCTATCCTTATAACCCAAAGCATTTAACCCACTAATCCTCCTAACCCTATACATGTTGGGAAACTAAGGGGAAATTTAGCTTGGCCAAACCTACACATCTTTGGAATGTGGGAGGAAGCCAAAGCATTTGGAGGAAACCCACACAGACTTGGAGAGAATGAGCAAACTCCACACGGACAGTTACTCAAATCTGGAATTGAACCTGGGTCCCTGGCATTGCGAGGCAGCAGTGCTAACCATTGTGCTGCAATGCATCCCACAATGGACAAATGATATTTCAAATAACAAGACAAATTTAACTTTAAATAGTCAAAACAAAGGTAAGCATTATACAACCACATGCAATCATATTTCTCCCCACAAACATCTGGTACTGTGTAACTGCGCAGTTCTACAATATGCTATTCTTTATTCATGCTGGGTAGGTCTGGATTTCTATTTGACAACAACTATCACCTCCAAGATGCACAGGTACAATTATCACCAGCAAAAGACTTCTCCGAATCCTCTCTCCCTCAGGCCATGATAGTTCTGATAATGTAGTTTTCCGCAGTTCTTTTTCAACTGACGCATCAGTGACACCCTGATTCACTGTTTGGCCTCTATCTGGGAAAACACCCAACTCTTTAGCACTTCCGAGCTTTTAACACCACTTTGCAGATTTTAGATCTTTTTTGAAGCCAGCACCCACAGCCACTCCACAAGCTGCCGACTTCCTTTCTGCCAAACCGACATCTTGCTGAGAGTGATTTATTTCTTCCCCTCGCAAGAATCATGTCCTTCTTTCTCTCTGTCTGCTTTTCCTTTGCGTCTGTGTCTGTGCACTGATCTCCTTCAATCCCCAGTCTCCTGCAGGTAGCTTTCCATTCTGTCTGCAGTTTGCCTTTGTATTGTCAGCCAGGTGGCTTCTTTCTAACCCTCTTTCCTGTTTGCAAATTCTTCTTTGTCAAGGACTGCCAGGGTGCATGGACTGGTATTTCTTATTATCAGGGATATGATAACTGACATCCTGGTAGAGACAGCACAGTGGCACAGGGGTTAGCACTGCTGCCTCACAGTGCCAGGGACCAGGTTCAATTCTGGCCTCGGGTCACTGTCAGTGCAGAGTTTGCATATTTTCCCCATGTTTGTGTGGGTTTCCTTCAGGTGCACTGGTTCCCTCCCACAGTCTGAAGATGTGCAAGTTAGGGGGATTGGCCAAGCTAAATTGCCCCTTTAGTGTCAGGGGGATTAGTAGGGTAAATATGTGGGGCTACTGGGATAGGCCCTGGATGGGATTGTTGTCGCTGCAGATCGAATGGCTGAGTGGCCTCCTTCTGCACTATAGGCACTCTATGATTCTATCCCTTTGCAGTTGATGCAAGCTCTTAAAGGTCTTTTCAAACAAACATTCTTAAAAACATTTTCAGACGCTGCAGGCATTTTAAAGCAATTACAAGTTTTCTTCACTGCTTCTTTGGTTGTAACATGCTGGTGTCCCCCAAAACTGATCTGGTTAGAGTTTGTGCAATTTGTGGGAAGGCACTTTACTTATTCAGATCAGGCAAGCGTGCTCGCCACATTAGATGCATTTGGCATACTCATTAATTCATGCCGACCAGAACATCTGGCATCTCTCTGGCCAGGGGTTGGATGTCCAGATCTGTAACTCAATAATACTGTCAGCCAGCTGAACAACAAGGCTGCTGGAAACAATAACAAAGTGTTTATGTGACTGGGCTAGTAATCCAAAGGCTCGGACTAACACTCCCGGGATATGAGTTCAAAGCCCACCAAGGTAGCCTCAGAATTTATATTCAATAAAATTAAATAAATCTGGAATAAAAAAGCTAAGTTCTGTAATGGTGACCATGAATGTATCCAATTGTCATAAAAAACATGCACTCATATTCTTTAGGGAAGGAATTCTGCTCTCTTTATTCAGTCTGGCCTTCATATGACTTCAGACCACAGTAACATAGCCTGCTCTTAACCTCCCTCTGAAATGGTCTACAAAGCTATTCAGCTATTAAGACCACCATGAAAAAGTCAAAGAAGATTAAAACGGGCTGGGTCACCCAGCACAATCCCGTCATTAAATGGAGCATAGACATAACAGCCGAATGTACCCTGGAAGGATTCTTCACTAAAAATTGTGATAAAGTTGGGAGAGCTGTGTACAAACTAACAAAGCCCAACAGCCAATGTCTCAGATGTCTCCATCCCTATCTCTGGATAGTCCAGTAGGAGGACACAGGTCATAGCACAAAGGTATACTAGTTGAGAAGTAATGGCTCTGGAAGTCTTCAACATTAACACTGGACTCATGAAGTTTCATGAAATCAAATATAGCTGCAACACTACAATCTACTCAACAGTGTGGCAAGTTGACCAGGTCTATCTTGTCCACAAAAGGCAGGACCAATCCATCACAACCAATTCTTGCCCCATCAATCTCCTCTCAACCATCAGTAAAGTGATGGAAAGTATCATCAGCAATGAGATCAAGAATTGACACTCACTTTGGGTTCTGCCAGGGTCATTCAACACAGTATGGCCTTGGGTTCAAACATGACCATAAAAGCTGAATTTCAAGGATGAAGGGAGCATGATTGACCTCGACATCAAAAGGTAGCTTTTGACCAAGGTTTAAAGTTTATTTATTAGTGTCATGAGTAGGCTTATGTTAACACTGCAACAGAGTTATTGTGAAAATCCTCTGGTCACCACACTGCGGCATCTGTTCAGATACACTGAGGAAAATTTAGCACAGCCAATGCACCTAACCAGTACATCTCTTGGACAGTTCTGGACTCCACGCTGCTTGGCCTGCTAAATTGCCCCTTAGTTGGTGGGGGGTCGGTGGATGTAATGTGGAGCCCAGAACAGTCTGGTAACAAATCAACATGTAGAGATGCCGGCATTGGACTGGGGTAGTAAGAATTTAGCAACACCAATTTTAAATCCAACCGATTTATTTGATAGTAAATTTGCGAGCTTTCGACACTGTGTCTTCGTCAGGCAAATGCAGTGTTCTGGTCTGCAATAGCACACATATCAACACAGACAGTCACAATTGCTGATTAGAATGTGAATCCTTACATCTAACCTGCTATTCAAGTGTTAAAGTGGCTAACAATGTGTGTGAAGGGAATCCTGAGCATTGGTTAGAGAATTGCGTATTTTCTCCAGACAGCACAGTAAGTGAGGTTTTTTGCTAACCCAGGCAAATTACGGGGGTTACAGATAGTGTGTCATGAAGCCAAGATCCCTATTATGACCGTCCTCACGTATGCGGAACTTGGCTATCAGTCTCTGCTCACAACCCTGCCACAGCAACCTCTGCAAGACATGCCAGATCATAGACAAGGACGACATCATCAAACTTGAGGATACCATTCACCAGGTACACGGTACGTACTCTTGCAACTCGGCCAACGTTGTCTACCTAATACATTGCAAGAAAGGATGTCCCGAAGCATGGTACATTGGGGAGACCGTGCAGACACTATGACAGCGGATGAATGAGCATCGCTCAACAATCACCAGGTAAAACAGTTCCCTTCCTGTGGGCGAACACTTCAGCAGTCATGGGCATTCGGCCTCCGACCTGCGGGTAAATGTTCTTCAAGGGGGCCTTCGTGACACACGACAGCGCAGAGTCGCTGAGCAGAGACTGATAGCCAAGTTCCGCACACATGAGGACGGTCTTAACAGGGATCTTGGCTTCATGACACACTATCTGTAACCCCCGTAACTTGCCTGGGTTAGCAAAAAACCTCACTTACTGTGCTGTCTGGAGAAAATACACAATTCTCTAACCAATGCTCAGGATTCCCTTCACACACATTGTTAGCCACTTTAACACTTGAATAGCAGGTTAGATGTAAGGATTCGCATTCTAATCAGCAATTGTGACTGTCTGTGTTGATATGTGTGCTATTGCAGACCAGAACACTGCATTTGCCTGACGAAGACACAGTGTCGAAAGCTCGCAAATTTACTATCAAATAAATCGGTTGGATTTAAAATTGGTGTTGCTAAATTCTTACTAAGTTCTTACAAATCAACAACCCAGTTTTTCACAGTACCTGGTTTTATTTTCCATTGTCTTGGAAAATATTGGCAAGGTTTTTACTTTCAATCAAAGTAAAAAGTGTCAGCAAGACTAAGCAATGAGTCTGTAAAAAGAGCTTGGTATAATTGCTCTGTGAACTTCAGGGGAAGAAGTTTGGCGTGGGGGACCAGTAAACTGACAATTTACAAGACTATTTCACACTGTTGACCTAGATTACACTTTGTGGGAGTAGAAATTAGTCTATTAAGTTTATAAGTGTTTTAAATATTTAAACGACTCTATTGGAGAGAAATACTTTATTGGGGAAGAATGTAAAAGCGGACTTTATCACATCTTTCACCATACCAGATATTCTGATTGGCTTCAATGGAACTGGGTGGGGTGTCTGAATGGCAGCAGACAGGACACTGCCTGTACTGTATCTCCAATGGGGATTCAATGAAAGACAGTTACAACAATTTCCATTGTATTCCTCACTGTCCAAATGCGAAAGGATCCAGGAAGTTTTGATGAGGAACAGATGTTTTTAATGTTTTAGCCTCTGGCTGCCAGCCGTTTGGAACATTTGCAATGCTCAAAATAACTTTGTGCCAACAACTACAAGTGGGATTCCTTTTGTTTCTCAAATCTAAAATAAACAAATAAATAACTTCCCCCGAGTTGTGTCCCTTTCCTTAATAAATATCCGCTTTGCCAAGATAAGCGTAGTAACAGAGCAAGGAAGTAGAGACAGCACAGACAAGAGACTTAGATATTTGACAGAGGTAGATGCCCTTTTCGAATAGTAATACGACTCTGAGCTGCAGCTGGGAACCACAGCAAGATAGTTGCTTGATAATGATTTTATCAGATGACAAAAACGAGCTCAAGGGCTTTGGTACATTGGTGCACACGACAAACATGTTGAAGATTAAACAAAAAGATATACATTGACAAACACAATCATCATAATTATTTCCTACAGGAGAGGAAGATATAACAATAAAGGGATGCATTTGCTTGTGAATAAGATCTTATTTTTCACACACATCAGTTTTAATTCCAAAGGGCCCATACTTGGAGTCAGGGGAACGAAAAATTATTTCATTTCCAAGTGATAATTTACCCAGTGCCTTCCTAAATGAAAGAATAATTATTTAGATGTGTGTTTGAGGTTTTGGATTCCACCAATGGCAGTGGGATCATCGGCTGTGGCATATTGTCACAGAGAAAGCCAAGACTCTTGGTTGCTTTAGGTGAAGGCAAGACGTAAACTGAGTAAAATGTGTAATGCAAGACGGGACTTGCAGTTCAAGAGAAGGTTTTGTGATGCGAAACTTGTCAGTACAGTTTATGTTGGAGGCCAAGTATTGGGTGGCTTTGTACCCTTTGGCTCTGAAGGAAAAACAGATGGTTCAAGGCTTGCACAGTGGTTAGCACAGCTGCCTCACACCCCTAGGGACCCGGGTTCAATTCTGACCTTGGTTCACTCTCTGTGTGGAGTCTGCACATTCTCCACATGTCTGCATGGCTTTCCTCTGGGTGCTTTGGTTTCCTCCCACACTTCAAAGATGTGAGGGTTAGGTGGACAGCCTATGCTAAATTGCCTCTTAGTGTCCCAGGATATATAGGTTGGGGGGTGGGGAGTGGGATACATGAGGTCACAGGGATAGTGTAGGGGTAAGATGCTCTTTCAGAGAAATGGTGCAAATTCAATGGTCAAATGCCGCCTTCTGCACTGCAGAGATTCCATAATTCTATGAAACATGAAATCTGCAAGAACATCAGGTATAATGATTAGGTAATGCCAATGGATGTTCTGCATGTTGAAGCAAGTGATGAAGATGCTTCAACAATAGAGTTTTATAATATAAGGAGTAATAATTCACTATCTGTCCTAGCATTTGATCCAAAAAGTATATTTTTCAGTTGGGGGTGTGAATCCTGGAGATCTGATTTTCTGCCTCCAAATCTACAAAGGGGGTTATTCTCGATTCTTTCCCAAGTTTGGAAGGTGGTTGAAAGTCAACCACATAGCTGTGGCTCTGGAGCTACATATAGGCCAGACCAGGTAAGGACCAGGTGGGAACATACACAAGACCATACGAAAACATCAATGCAACCACAAAACAGTGGGATGGAGTAATGGGGCAAGATGGCTGGCCCCTTCAAGGTACCCAAGTTCTTAATCACCACAGAGCGATAACATATAGCAGGGCTCCAAACTCTTTTCACGTCATATGTGGGGCTCTTATATAGACTAATTGAAGAGATTGCTTGCTATGATAATTAAACAACTCCATAATCATTGAATCATTCAACTACCAGAAAGGAAACTAAATGGGCCTTGGATTATTTTGTCTAGCAATTTTTATGTTCCTATGTCTAATGGTTAAGTAAACAGAGCCTCAGATAAATTGGAGTTAAATTATTGTTTAGTTTGGCAGATTGGAAAGCCAATTGTAAATTTCAGGCTCTGGACCTGAAAGCCTGGCAGTGACTGGCCGGCTTGCCTTTGTTAAAGATTGCTTTATAAATCTAACAGAGTGACATTTGGAAGTGTGAAGCCTGGAAGCTGGTTTTCGTTTACTGTGGTCATTGGACAGACAGCGCAGGCACTGTGATCCCATTGCCACATGCAAACAAATGTTTCACTGGAAGAAATTTCTGCTCTCCCAGTACTGGATGCCAGATGAGAGAATTGGTGCTAAGGTAGAGATGGGTGTCATCAGTTAGCACGTGAATGCTGTGGTTTTGGATGATGTCATTAGGCAGCAGCGTGTAGATGAGAAATGGGGTGGAAAGGTGGTGGGGCCACAGGAAGTAGTGAAGGATAGATCCTTGCTGGATACCAGAAATAACAAAGCTGGAGCAGAAAGAGAAGTCACGGTGATACTCTGGGATGGCATGGTGGCACACTGATTAACGCTACTGCCTCACAGCTCCAGGGACCTGGTTCAATTCATGGCTTGGGTCACCGCCTGTGCAAGGTTTACACATTTTCCCTGTGTCTGCGTGAATTTCCTCTGGGTGCCCTGGTTTTCTCCCACAGTCTGAAATGCTGATTAGGTGCTTTGGCCATGCTAAATCCTCCCTCAGTGTAGCTGGTGTGGCGACTAGGGCATTGTCACAGCAACTTTATTGCAATGTTAATGTCAGCCTACTTGTGCCTCCCATAAACAGAGGAAGGCTTATTACAATTATATGGGATGTAATTTGTGACTTTGACACAAACTGTTCTGGCCCTGTGGTAGGGAAAGAGATCTGATTATAAAATTCAAACCAATTTTCTGGGTTCTGGGAAAGATGAGCACAAGTTTGGCGGGAGGGTTGTGGAGTGGTGGTGGTGGGGGCGGGGAGGGGAGTGGAAATGCCTCTGTTCAGTCTGCAAGCTTGCTGAGTACGCACTGGCTTATCATTTTAATTTTCTGAACCACTCCCATTCTGACCTCTCTGTCCTTGGCCTATTCCTATAAAGCTTGCTACAAACTTGAAGAATGTCTCATCTTTGAATCCTGTCTTCCGGACTCAACATTGTTTTCAACAATTTCAGATCTACCCCTAGATTCCTCTACCTCCCCTTGTTTGGAAAGCAATTGGTAATGATTTTGTGATTTCTAATTACACATTACTTAGATTCATTATCTTGTTTATCTTCATGCTCCATTACTATCTCCCTTTGCTCTGTGTTACAAATTGTTGTGATATCTATAAAAGGCTGTGGATCTGCTCTTTACCTCAGGTAAATTCCCACATATATGCTTTACTCTTGATATTAATGGAGTATTTGTTCTCACAATCTGGTTTATTTCCCCTATTCTCAAACAACAATTATACTCATTTTATTGGTAGTTTGATTTGATTTATCATTGTCACATGTATTAATGTACGTTAGTGAAAAGCATTGTTTGTTGTACATTATATGGACAAAGCACATTGTTCATAGAGAAAGAAAGGAGAGGGTACAGCATGTAATGATAATCATAGCTAAGGTGTAGAGAAAGATCAACTTAATATAAAGTGAGGCATTCAAAGGTCTGACAGCAGCAGAAAAGAACTGTTATTGAGTCAATTGGTATGTGAGCTCAGACTTTTGTACATTTTTCCTGATGGAAGAAGGTGGGAGAGATTATGTCAAGGGTGGGTTGGGTCCTTGATTATGCTGGCTGCTTTTCCAAGGCAGCAGGAATTTTAGACAGAATGAATGCGTGGGAGGCTGGTTTGTGTGATGGACTGGACCCTTTGTAGTTTCTTACAGTTGGGAACTCTGTGTGCAAGAGTTTGTCCCCGTGTGGTCAATCCATTGATGGAGTTCTCTTCACATCTTGCTGACCTCAGTTCCTGTTATTTTCAAGCCCATACTTTCATACCATTTGGTTGTAGATATCATCAGCTAGCACATGTAAGATGTCCTTATGTCAGCAGTGGTAACTGTATCAGGTAAATAGTTAATACTACCTATTCCTGTTCCTCCACACAATTTTATTCTGATATATTAGGGGACAAAATCATGTTTCAATCCAAAGTACAAATTTTTGTGATTGTTCTCCTCGACTTAATCTGATTGAGACAAATAAAGTTAATCGTCTTCCCTTTCTCCATTCACAGGATCTATTTGAGAATAAGTTTGTCACTTAATTTTCAGCATTTTCTGTTTTTATTTAAGGTGAAGACTTCTGTTTGGAACATCCCGTCAAATTTGAAAAATATACATTTCTCAATTCTTTAGACTGGTTATTTTTGAGTTTTTCTGAGATGAATATAAATAAACTTACTACAGGGATCATTTGGAATGCACTACAAAATATAAATAACCACAGGAGGAGGCTGAGAAAAACCATGCACTTGGGACCTCTACAGTGCAGAAAGAGGTCGATTTGGCCCATCGAGTCTGCATCGAGCTTCCGACAAAGCATCCTACCTAGACCCATCCCTTGCCCTACCCCCGTAAATCAATGCATTTACCATGGCTAACCCACCTAATCTACCCATTTTGGGACTATGGGAAGAAACTGGAGCATCCACAGCAATCCCATGCAGACATGGTGAGAATATGCAAACTCCACTCGGACAGTCACCTAAGGCTGGAATTGATAAGGTAAGTAAGATAAATTTATTTATTAGTCACATGTAGACTTGTGTTAACACTGTGGTGAAGTTACTGTGAAAATTCCCTAGTTGCCATAGTCTGGCACTTATTCAGCTACACTGAGGGAGAATTTAGCATGGCCAATGCACCTAACTCGCATGTCTTTTAGAGTATGGGAGGAAACCAGAGACCCCAGACACAGAAAAGGCATACAGATTCTGCACAGACAGTAACCCATTTGAACCCAGGTCCTTGGTGCTGTGAGGCTTACTTTCGCAGGAATTCATTGATATCTTTATTTTCTGTACAGTGTGGGTTGCACTTGCAAGTGATGGCATGAAACAGGTCTCCACACTTTTAAGATGAGCTGGATTTCTATCTTTTCCCATTTAAACTGTTCAAGTCTCTGGCTGTTCATTCATCAACAGCAAGTTGGAGTGCAATATTTCCCAGTGATTGTTAACTCTGTCTTGGGACTCTTTGCTACAAACTTTGTGCTTTGATGTCAAGAAAAAACTCTTGATGTTTTTTTCTCCATTTTCCCTCAGAACAATGCCCAGAGATTGTCCTTTAATTCTGGGTGACTCCAGGCCAATTTAGGGTTGACAATCCTCAGATCCATGGTCAGTGATGGTCGAAGCTCCAACTTACTTGCTGTGACATGCCCAGGAATCTGTCCCATTCCTTGTGCCTGACATTATTGTGTGTGTGTGTGTTGGGAGGATTTGCAGGTTGATACTCAGGTGTGTAGGAGAATGTGACACTGTGGCCCCTTTAAGGGGGCATTCCGTGAGAGTCACATGGTCAGGCTGGAGGTTATGGAGTGTCCGGGTTGGAATCTGAGCCAATTGAGTGCTGGGGCATACCCCCTGGGTTGGAAAGGATCGTTAGTTGGAGCGAGGGAAGAGTTGTGCACAATCACATAGTTATTCTGTTGGAGCCTATTTGTTGGACATCTTGTTATTTGTTGCTTTAACAATAAGGCCTTTATGTTCTGAAACCTCAAGTTTTCCTCTATTTATTACAGCGGGGCGCAACAGCATTCAGGACCGTTTGTGTATCAGGGACAAAGAAACTTATCCTTTATAGCAAAGAGTCCCAAGACAGAGTTAACAATCACTGGGAAATATTGCACTCCAACTTGCTGTTGATGAATGAACAGCCAGAGGCTTGAACAGTTTAAATGGAAAAAAGATAGATCCAGCTCATCTTAAAGACTGTTTCATGTCATCACTTGCAAGTGAAACCCATGCTATACAAAAAATAAAGATATCAATGAATTCCTGTGAAAGCAATCTTCACCATGATTGCCATCTACATGTAATGCAGTAACTTAATACAAAATCAAAATATTGTGGCTGCTGGAAACTCTGAAATAAAAACAGAAATACTCAGCAGGTCAGTGGCTTCTGTGGAGAGAGAAAACAGTGTTAGCATCTCAGATCAATGACCTTTGGTTCAGATTTTGCCTGACCTGCTGAGTATTCCTGAATCTTTTGTGGTTAATGCAGTGACTTGTCAGATCTAAGAGCATTCCACTATTGGACCCTCTAATGAAGGGGAATTTCACAGTAACTTCATTGCGATGTTCATACAAGCCTTACTTGTGATTAATAAACAAACTTTAACTAACCAACGAATGAAAGAAAATATTCTCACAGTTTAAATAAATAAATAAATAATTCAATCCGGTATCTGCTGGCATCATAACATTACAACATTTTACCTGAAGTGACATAAATGGTATGAATCAGAGGGGAATCTGGGGCAGCACAGAAGTTAGCATCCCTGCTTCACAACACTGGACACCCAGGTTCGATTCTGGCCTCGGGTGACTGCCTGTCATGTAGAGTTTGCACATTCTCCCTGTGTCTGTATGAGTTTCCTCTGGTTTCCTCCCACAGTCCAAAGATGTGTGGGTTAAGTTGATTGGCTGTGCTAAATTAATCTTAGGGTCAGGGGGATTGGCAAGGTAGTTATGAAGAGTTACGGGAATGGGACCTGTGTACGCTTGTGGGTCAGTATAGACCCAATGGGCCAAATGGCCTCCATCTAGATTGTAGAGATTCTATAAGTTTATGAATGAATGGAAAGAGAAATTACTATCCATTATTTTTACTCTTTTACAGGATGTGGCCATCATTTCAGGCTGACTTCTGTTGCCCATCCTTAGTTGCCCCTGAGAAGGTGGTGCTATTATGTCTTCTTAAGTAACTCCTGTACACTCCAGTGCTGTTAGGAAGGGAGTTTAAGGATTTTGACTTAGTGAAGGACCAGCAATATAAATTTCAAATCAGAATGCTGTGTGGCTTGTAGGATATCTTGCATTTGGTGTTCCCATGCATCTGCTGCCCTTGTCCTTCAGCTCGGGTTTGCCGGTTTGGAAAGTTTTAGTCGAAGGAACATTGTTGAGTTGCTGCAGTATATTTGAATATTGTACACACTGCTGTCGCTCTTCTTTGGTGGTGGAGGGAGTGAATGTTGAAGTTGGTGCATGGGATGCTGATCAAGTGGGCTGTTTTGTCCTGGATAGAATAGAAAAGTATCCCTACTGTGCAGAGGGAGGCCATTTGGCTCACTGAGTCTGCATTGACCACAATCCCACCCAGGGTTTCTCTCTCTGACTCTCTTTATTTATGCTATTAGTCTCCTTGACACTGAGAGGTAATTCAGCATGGCCAATTAACCTAACCCCCATATCTTTGAAGTGTGGGAGAAAACTGGTACACATGGAGGAAACATGCAGACGCAGGGAGAAGCTGCAAGCTCCACATAGACCGTGACCCAAGGTTGGAATTGAACCTGGGTCCCTGGCGCTGTGAGGCAGCAGAGCTAACCATTGTGCCACCATGCTGCCCATGAATGGTACCAACCTTCCCCTTGGAACTGTACTCATCCTGGCAAATGAAGAATCACATACTTGACTTTTTCCTTGCAGGTAGTTAAGAGGCTTTAGGGAATTAGTGAGTTACATGCTGCAGAATTTCTAGCCTCTGCCACCCTCTTTTGGCTACAATATTTAGGGTTGGTTCAGTTCTGGTCAATGGCAATGCTTGGAATGTTGGTAGAGAGGGATTTGGTAATGGTAATGCCATTGAGAGTAAGAGGCCAATAGTTAGATTCCCTCTGCTTGGAGGTGGTCATTGTCTGGCGCTTGTGTGGTGTAAACATTATTTTCTACTTATCAGCTCAAGCATGGGTATTGTCTAGTCTTATTGCATTTGGATATGGCTATCTTCGGTATGTGAGGAGTTGCAAATGCTGCTGAACATGGAACTGCTAGTTAGCAGCTATCATCCATGTGTTGACCTGTTGAACAAGTGTAAAGCAAGGAAGAATTGAGAGAAGTATGAAGGAACACAATGGAAAATATCAGGGATGCCGAATTCCTTTCATTCAGAAAGGCTGCCTGCCAAACTCCAATAGACATACTTAAAGTTTAATGTCACCTTCAATTATTTCCCAGAGAATGCCACTTCAAACATCCAGCTACAAAGCAAAGGCATAATAAGCTACTCAAGGGCTATCTCTTGAAGTGTTCTGCTATTCTCATTGCCATTGCTGTCAGTTTTTTGTCAGTGCAGTTGTGGATGTGCTGGAATGTTTGATCGTCCTTGACGCCATTCACTGATTAGGAAAACAGAACATCAACTCAAGCCAGAGACCATTATGGAATGCATCTGGGATTCTGGATTCTCCGTTGATGTTAAGAATGACAGTGTCCCCCCTAAGAAAGCACGTGGAACTCCTAACCTTGAGTGAATGGTTAAAGGAAGTCATTGGTGAATGCATATCTGTTCTGTGCGAACTGGACCCCAAATGATTAAAGCAGTGAAAAATGTTATGTTAGAGAAGAATGACATTGAAAGTTGAAACTATGATAAACGTTTCTACTCAATTAACTGGCAAACAAATCTATATCAGCTTGCAGCTGCCAATGTGAGGTTTATTGTAGTCTGGACATTTCTCATGAATCTTTTTAAAAGGGATTTTTAAGTAACTTCACTGCAGTGTTAATGTAAGCCTATTTGTGAACTAATAAATAAACTTAAAATTACACATAAACTTCAAGCTGTTCAGTATAAAGTTGCAGTGACCAAAAAATTGAAGCATCTTTTAAATTCACTTATAGTACTTAGGGAGTTAAGAAGCAGCTATCCTCACACACAAAAAAAAACATTGCCCTAAATCCCTAAATTTAACTTTGGGCTAGTTTTCACTGGACGATAAGCAGTGTGAATGAGAAACTCACCCGCTGCTTCAGAAATTAGCTGGCAGTACATTAAATTCTGGGCCTCATTTCATTTCCGCTAGCTGAACTCCCATTTATTTCAGACAGAGTGTCCATGTGGAGCGGCAGAAAATTGCACAACCCCCGAGACTGCCTACTGACACCGAGTGAGGCTCTCATGGATGTTCCATGGGAGTTTGGTGGTGGCAAAGAGGTGAGCCCTCAGATTTGATTTGATTTATTACTGTCACGTGTATTAGTATACAGTAAAAAGTATTGTTTCTTGCGCGCTATGCAGACAAGCATACCATTTATAGAGAAGAAAAGAGTGCAGAATGTAGTGTTACAGTCATGCCTAGGGTGTAGAGAAAAATCAATTTAATGCGAGGTAGGTTTATTCAAAAGTCTGATGGCAGCAGGGAAGAAGCTGTTTTTGAGTCAGTTGGTCTGTGACTCAGACTTTTGTATCTTTTTCCCAACAGAAGGTGGACGAGAGAGTGTTTGGAGTGTGTCGGGTCCTTAGTCATGCTGGCTGCTTTTCAGAGGCAGCGTGAAGTGTAGACAGAGTCAATGGACAGGAAGCTGGTTTGAGTGATGGGCTGGAAGAGGAGATCTGAGCCATCCTTTGTGACTTGGAAGAGAAGCACTGATTTAATCAGCCTTACAAGGAATGAAATAACAGATTCTTCTTAGGCCCCTCTGGCCTTGTGCAGCTTTCCTGATAATTTGGCCTTGGGGGTTCAGTGGGGGAAGCTCATTGTGATTTCACACCACACGGGTCAGTTGGACATATGCTCTGGTTAGATCATTTGGACGAGACAGGTACATTTAAAAAAAAAGGATCCTGTGTTGGTCTCCTTGATCTCTAACCAGTTGAGTGAGTTAAAATCCCAATCGTCATTGGTATCAGGGCAAGCAAGCAAGTGGGCAGCACGATAGCACAGTGGTTAGCACTCACAGCACCAGGACCCGGGCTTCGATTCCTGGCTTTGTTCACTGCCTGTGTGGAGTCTACACATTCTGTGTGGGTTTCTTCTGGATGCTCCGATTTCCTCCCACAGTCCGAAAGACATGCTGGTTGGATGGATTGGCCATGCTAAATTCTCCCTCAGCGTACCCGAACAAGTGCCAGGGAATGATGACTCAGGGGATTTTTCACAGTAACTTCATTGTAGTGTTAGTGTAAGCCTATTTGTGACACTAATGAATCAACTTTAAAGTTTAAAAGTAACCTGTGCAATTTTGACTTTGTGCTGCCTGTTTTCTGCCAGGCAGGCCATGTTAAAATCAGCATGTCCACTCTTTACCACAGGTGGTGGATGGTCTGCTTAAGAACATAAGAACATAAGAAATAGGAGCAGGAGCAAGAGTAGGCCATACAGCCCCTCGAGCCTGCCCCGCCATTCAATAAGATCATGGCTGATCTGTAGTGGTTCAATACCACTTTCCTGCTTTCTCCCCGTAACCCTTAATTCCCTTGTCAATCAAAAACCTATCCACTCCTGACTTAAATATATTCAGCGAGGAAGCCTCCACCACTTCAACAGGCAGAGAATTCCAAAGATTCACCACCCTTTGCATAAAGAAATTTTTCCTCAACTCCGAACTGAACCGCCCCCTCTAATCTTGAGGCTGTGCCCTCTAGTCCTGCTATCTTTGTTATGCGGGAAGAGTCTCTCAATCTTTACCCTATCCATTCCCTTCATTATCTTATACGTCTCTATAAGATCCCTTCTTAGCTTTCTAAACTCCAAAGAGTACAAATCTAGCCTATTTAGTCTCTCCTCATAATCCAACGCCCTCATCTCCAGTATCAGCCTAGGGTGGGCAGCCCCAGCTGTGCAGTTCAAATACGGACATGGGATTGAATTTTACAAGCGCTGATGGTGGCCCCAGTAAGAGTGGAATGCGATCACATGACAGCTGGCAGATTAATAGCCTGGAGCCTTGGGACCCATCCAACGGAAATGCAGGGACAGACAACGAGACGCAAATTTTAGTGACATCTGATGGGGAGGCATTGGGTGCCACCTTTCAAAGGGCTGTCAGCTTTGCAGGCAGTGTTGCCTTGTTGATCAGGATTGCTCAGCGAACAGCGCTGAAGACTTCTTTGTCCCCAATCTGTAACCCTCCACACCTTGATACCTGAACTCTAGAATGTCAACCAAACACCCAGGAGTGGGCGACAGCCAACATGCCAGAGGGAAGACACAGTGTGTGTGGCCACACAGTTTACTGATACAGGGCACAAGAAGAAGGTGGGAGACCCTCTTCCCAAGGGATGGCAAGAACAGGTCCTACAACCTGACTGAGCAAGCCTGGAATGAGATTGCAGAGAAGGTCTTTGCTTCACTAGGGTGATTCTTCTATACTATTCTCCACTTTGGAACTATGTGGGGGAACACAGGATGGTGGGCTCCATGGGGTGGGAGGAGAATGTGGACCCATATGTGTTGAGGTTAAGTGACATGAGGATCACTAACACTGGGTGCCCACCAGTAGCTGCCAACTCGCCCTGCAGTTTGGTGCATGAGTTGGTGATGAACTTCACTTACACAGCTGCTAAGACATCTACAGATAATTGAGGTGAATCTGGTACACTGTCTACAGATGGCCTGCTTTGTGTCTTCTCCTCTTGACGGTCTCTTCAGAATGATCCTCCCTGTGGTGACCACATCAAGGCAGGCCCTCCAGTTGTTTTGGCTGTTGCTGCCTTGGAACTACTGATTCCTGTTCTTCTTTATCCCATGCACAGGGAGCCACATGGATTGGCTGGGTCAGTCCCATAGCAGTCAGTTTCTACTCCCTTTCATGTGTCTGTGAAAATACTGTGCCTTTAGGAAATGTATTTACGTCATAGAAACTAGAAGCAGGAGTGGGCTATTTGACCCTTTGAGCCTGCTCCGGCATCCATCTTGATCATGACTGATCATCTAATTCAATATCCTGATCCCCCTTCCCTCCCATACCTTGATCCCTTTAGCCCCAAGAACTATATCCAATTTCTTCCTGATATGAGACAACATTTTGGCCTACTTTCTGTGGTAGTGAATTTCACACATTCACCACCCTCGGGGTGAAGAAATTTCTCCTCACTTCAGTTCTAAAAGGTTTACCTCTTATCCTCAACTATAACCCTAGTTCTGGACTTCTCCACCAGAAATATTCTTTCTGAATCTACCCTGCCTAACCCTGTTAGAATCTTTTAAGTTTCTATGAGATCTTCTCTTGCTCTTCTGAATTCCAGTGAATAATATAATCCTAACCGACTTAATCTGTCCTCATGTTACAGATGTGCTATCCCAGCAATCAGCCTGGTAAACCTTTGTTGTTCCTTGTGAGGGATATGTTTAAAATTGAACTCTGTTTTACATGGTGCTGATTGGTCTACAAACCAGGCAACTCAAATGTTGAGAGCACAGGTCAATGATTGATTTTAACTAGCGATGAGTTATTGCATTGCTGTTTATTTGTTTTTTTTTACCTTGGGGTTTCAGAGTACAGTTTTGATTGGATTAATTGACAGAGTCATATGCTTAAGGCAATGAGCTAAGCTTACAAAGAAACACAGGCAGTTACTGCTGGGCTCTGAAGGAAGAAAGAGATGGCTCTCTATCACTCTCTGGAGGATGTTACTTGGGGCTGTCAAAAGACAGGTGTATCTCTATATCTATCTCGTTCTAGGGCTGTTAACAAATATAAGCACATAAGCCTGCGTTTTGCTAACTGATTCTGAAGTGAGTTTAATTCTATATGAGGAATATTGCTTGAATTGGAACTAACAGTTAGCAGTTAAGAATTGTATCTTGTGATGTTTAAGTATTTCAAAAATAAGCTCATTCACCATTATAGACAAACCGTGAAGAAGAATAATACCTACAGTAATACTTATGGAGGAGAATAGTTGCATATTAATAATTGTATCCAGTGAAATAGTTAAAAGAGGCAAATCACAAAAAGACTGTGCACAGTTTAACAACAGAGATATGTATATCAGGATAGTAAGGATGGCTGTCCAAGTTGCAAACCTAAGCAGAGGGGGAAGAAGATGCCTTAAGCTGTGAGAGGCCATTAAATCAATGTTTGTGCTGGAAATCTACCATCCTATCCGTCACAGAATTGGAGCAGGCGAGGGGCGGACAATGGAAATGTCCACTGACCTCGGGTGAGATTTTTTACCTTACAAATGATCTAACCTTGGTCAATAGCTGTGAATGGATACCTTGGCTGATAAATGCTAATTCCTTGTAATTGAGTTTGAAACTGTAACTGCTTGTGTATTTCTGAATTCTGCACTCTGACTGGCCTTAATGGCCTAATCAGGATCCTATAGCCAAAGTCTTCAATAAATCATTTTGAACCACACTATAACTTTGGCTACAAGTGAAGCATTGTAAAAGCCCCATAGCAGAATTTAAGTATTTCAATTGGTAAAAGTTAAGTTCATTCATTCATTACAGTTAAACTGTATAGTTAAATAAAGTTTGTTTTGGTAAAAGCTTTCAAGTGTGTCAATAGAATCACATCTGGAAGAAATCACCTTTTCCTCACTCTAATGCCAAAATAGAAATGCTACTGGGATCTAGTCCGGCTTCAAAGCAGACTTTGGGATTTCTGTTCTTGTACCCTAATAAAAGTGGGAGGATTTATTTGTGTCTTAACACTCAGACATAGCTGGGGTGTCCCAAGTAAGAACAATAATCTACTGGTGAAATTAAAAACCACACGCTAATTGAATATTATGTCTGCGATTCTCCTATCATAACCCACAACTTTTCTGGTGGGTTGCAGTGGGGGATACGTATCGCTGGTCTTGTACCAGAATTTGTGGATGTGCCGGGAAAGCACGTGCATCTCCCAGAGCCAGCCAACAGTTGCTGGTCAGACCATGCTGGAAACCGGCGGGAATCAGGTAAGCCATTTGAATTTATTTTAAATGTTTTTAAAATATGTTATAAATGCGATTATTGGGAACTTTCAGGTCCTGATTGAATCTCCCACCCCACCAGGAGAACTTCATTTCAGCAGGGTTTACACTGGCTCCCCACCCACATTCGGGGAACTAGGGGGCGACACTGCTGAATGAAGGGGGGAGAAATTGGGGTCCTCCAAGGAGTAGGGTGGTGGGGAATGGGGACCCCTGGGCATGGGCACCCTGGTCATGCCAGGTTGTGCCCCAGTACTGCCCAAGGGGCCAAGTGCCCATGCCCAGGGGCACCTTGGCATTGCCCATCAGACATTGGGCAGTGCCAAGGGAGCGGGGCCTATTGTGGTTGGGGTGGGGGGTCCTGCTGCCACTCTGCAGACTGGATTGGTCTGGCATGGAGGGAGGGCATTGATTAGGAGGGGCAGACTGCCAGTGAGAAGGGGGGGTGGGAATGATTCTAGGAGGCCTAACCCGGGAAGGTGGTGGGATTAGTGAGGGGGAGGGAATTTACTTGTGTGGGAAAAGTTTACTCATATGTCCAAGGAGGAATAGGAAAGGGAGTTAAGATCTTAAGAGCAAGTTAATTTTTAATGGTGAAATATCTAGTTTTGAAGGAGTATTGCCAGAAAAGATGGCAGTATGTGCAATTCATGTTGAAAAGGGCCGTGTTCCATTACTAAAGGTGAGGTTGGACATTCTGGTGAAAAGTGGTGTTAGGAGTAATAGAGAAATTATCTTTCTCAGGAGTACAGTTTATTCTGGGTAACTATATAGCTGGATCACAGCTGGAAATGAAGCCTACTGTAGTTGAAAAGCTAATGGAAAATCAAACAGATTGTGACAGGAGAAATCAAAGAGTAAAAATAAGGAGACTGAGTTCCTATTGTAAATGCAGTACATCATAGATGAACAAAGTTAGGGGAAAGAATCAATTTATACTCCAAGTATAATTTTTAAAAGGGGGCATCTTATATATCATGATCCACAGTATTATTTTCCTTATATAGCAATGTTTTAAAATACAGATAAATATTATCCCCTTGTTCATTTAGTACACAATAAAGTTATCTGGCAAGTAAAATTGAAAGTTTGGATTATCGTGTTTATTTTATATAATTCATTCACAGGGTGTGAACATCATTAACAAAGCCAATATTTATTGCCTATCACTAATTACCCTGGGGGAGATGGTGGTAAGTTGTCTTAGAACATAGAACATAGAACATAGAACACTACAGCACAAACAGGCCCTTCGGCCCACAAGTTGTGCCAAACACATCAAAACCTACCCAGCCATAGACCTATCTATAACCCCCAATCCCATTGGATCCCATATACTCATCCAGAAGTCTTTTAAAAGACCCCAGCGAGTTCGCCTCGACCACCACCAACGGCAGCCGATTCCATTCACTCACCACCCTCTGAGTGAAAAACTTTCCCCTAGCATCCCCTCTGTACTTGCTTCCCTGCACCTTAAATCTGTGCCCTCTCGTCGCGACCATTTCAGCCCTGGGAAATAGTCTCTGAGAGTCCACCCTATCTATTCCTCTCAACATCTTGTAAACCTCTATCAGGTCGCCTCTCAACCTTCGTCTCTCTAGGGAGAACAGTCCCAGCTCCCTCAACCTGTCTTCATAAGGCATGCCTCCCAATCCAGGCAACATCCTTGTAAATCTCCTCTGCACCCTTTCAATAGCTTCCACGTCCTTCCTATAGTGAGGCGACCAGAACTGCGCACAGTACTCCAAGTGTGGTCTGACAAGGGTCCTATAAAGCTGCAGCATTACCTCCTGACTCCTGAACTCAATCCCTCGATGAATGAAGGCCAGTACACCGTAAGCTTTCTTAACCACATCCTCCACCTGGGAGGCCGATTTGAGAGTCTTATGGACCCGGACCCCAAGATCCCTCTGCTCTTCCACACAGCTAAGACTCCTACCTTTGATAGTGTACTCATTCATCCCGTTGGATCTGCCAAAATGGACCACAACACATTTATCCGCGTTGAAGTCCATCTGCCACTTCTCCGCCCAGTCTTGCATCCTGTCGATGTCCTGCTGCAACTTCTGACATCCCTCCAGACCATCCACAACACCACTGACCTTCGTGTCATCGGCGAACTTACTCACCCATCCCTCCACTTCCTCATCCAGGTCATTTATGAAAATGACAAACAGCAAGGGTCCTAGAACAGATCCCTGGGGCACTCCACTGGTGACCGACCTCCATGCAGAAAAAGAGCCATCCACAACCACCCTCTGCCTTCTGCAGGCAAGTCAGTTCTGGATCCACAAGGCCAAAGCCCCTTGGATCCCATGCCCTCTCACCTTCTCAAGAAGTCTTGCATGTGGGACCTTGTCAAATGCCTTGCTGAAGTCCATGTACACCACGTCCACTGCTCTTCCTTCGTCAATGTGTTCAGTCACATTTTCGAAGAACTCAATTAAGCTCGTAAGGCACGACCTGCCTTTTACAAAACCATGCTGACTATTTCTAATCAACCTAAACTTCTCCAAATGCTCGTAAATCTTGTCCCTCAGAAGACTCTCCATCAGCTTACCAACCACTGAGGTCAGACTCACCGGTCGGTAATTTCCAGGACTATCCCTGTTTCCTTTCTTGAAAATAGGGACCACATCCGCAATCCTCCAATCCTCCGGAACCTCTCCCGTCTCCATCGACGACGCAAAGATCATCGCCAGGGGCTCTGCAATGACATCCCTCACCTCCCACAATAACCTGGGGTACATCCCATCTGGTCCCGGAGACTTGTCTATCTTGATAGCATTTAAAAGTTCTAACACATCCGCTTCCTTAATATCTACATACTCAATCTTTTCAGTCTGCTGCAAACTTGTAGTGCATCCTCCCAGATCACTTTCCACAGTGAATGCTGAGGCAAAGTACTCATGCCATTTCTTCCGGTTCCATACAGATTTTTCCCCCTTCACCTTTTATAGGTCCTATCCCTTCTCTTCTCATCCTCTTCTTGAGCCATTTTAAGTTGTGTAGTGTAGGTGCAGTCAGAAGGGATGTTGATATTTTGACCCAGATGAAGGTTTGGCATATTCTCAAGTACAAGTGGTATGGAAAATAACACTTGAATTTCAGAGGGGAGGCGAAAGGATGCTTAAGACTACACACCCTGTCCTCTAAGTGAAGACAAGACTTTTTGTCAAGAGCTGTGCCAATACTATAGGTAGTTTGATCAGAATGAGACCAAGTAGACTCTTTTCTGAAATATTTTTCTCAAATCCCCTCTGAATCTTATGTCCCTTACCCTAAAACATGCCCCTTCGAGATGGACCCCTCAACTGGGGGGAACAGCTGCTCTCTACTCATCTTGCCCATAGCCCTCATAATCTTACACCCCTCAATCATGTCCCTCTTTAGCCTTCTCTGCTCTGAAGAAAACAATCCAAACCAATCTAGTGTCTCCTTACAGTTCAAATGCTCCAGGCAACGTCCTGGTGAACTTACCCTGTACCCCGCCTAGTGCTATCACATCCTTCCTCTAGTGGATTGACCAGAACTGCACATGGCACTCCAGCTATGGCCTAACCAACGTTCTGTACAACTCCAACATTACCTCTTTGCTCTTATATTCTTGTACTGCAACGGATACAAGCAAATGTCCTTTCTGCTTTCTTAACAATCCTATTCACATGCTCTGCCAGCTTCATGAATCTGTGAATAAATGCCCCAAGATCCCTCTGTTCCTTTAAGCATCCTAGAGTCCTACCATTCATTAAATACTCCCTTGTCCTATTTCTTTTTACAAAATCCATCACCTCGCACTTATTAGGGTTAAATACCATCTGCCACTTCTCTGCCCATCTGGCCAACGCGTCTATATCTTCCTGTAACCTACAACTACCTTCTTCACTGTTAACCATCCGACTGATCTTGGCATCATCTGCAAACCTGCTTAACATTTCATCACAATTTCATCTATATAATTAATGTATATAACAACTGATAAGGATCCCAGTACTAATCCTTGTAGTATACCAGGATAGTAATGGATAAATCTAAGAAATTGTCTGTAAGGCTGGTGAGTGTGCTCACATCAGGCTGCTGCTTGGCTAGTATGCGGGGAAGTTTCTAGATATTAATGAAGAGGACTTTACAATGTGGGCTTGTTTTTGACCTGGTTACATCCAAAACTGGTGCCTGTGTCTAGTATCCTTCTTATTATAGCTTTTCATAATAGTTGGATGCAATCTAATGGCTCAAGTCATTTTGGAGTCAACCACAGTGCCCTGGATGTAGAGTCATATATCAGCCAGACTGAGTAAGGATAGCAAATTTCCTTCCCTAAAGGACATTGGTAAACCAGATGGGTTTGATGATAATTTAGTAGATTCATGGTGACCATTTTATAGTTGTTCATTCCAGATTCACTTAATTAACTAAATTTAAATTCTTCAGCTGCTTGTGGTAAACATTGAAGTTAAGACGCTAGATAGTTAGTCTGGGCCTCTACATTGCTGCATAACCACAATATTACTGTTCCTCACGCTTAAAGAAAATCTGAGACATCAAATTTGTGATGGAGAATGAAACCATCCAATCTAAAAGACAAGTTTTCAGTTTGCTATCTTGGAAATGCAATTGTGCCAAGAAATATCTTGACATAATGAGGTGGAATGGCTGATTTATCAGAGCAGTCTGAATCAAAGTAGCCAAAAAAATCTGTGTGCAGTAAATAAGAGTACAAGAAATTTGTGATAGTTTTTAGGATGGTTCAGTGCCACAGTGATTAGCACTGCTGCCTCACAGCACCAGGGACCCAGGATTGATTCCTGGCTTGGGAGTCTGCACATTTTCCTTGTGTCTGTGTGGGTTTCCTCTGGGTGCTCCAGTTTCCAGTGCTAACCACTGTGGCACTGGACCATCCTAAAAGCTGTCACAAATTTCTTGTACTCTTATTTATTGCAGATAGATTTTTTTTTGACTCAATCCAAAAGTTGTACTGGTTAGATACATTGGCCACACTAAATTCTCCCTCCTGTGTACCCAAACAGGCGCCGGAGTGTGGCGACTAGGGGATTTTCACAGTAACTTAATTGTAATGTTAATGTAAGCCTACTTGTGGCACTAATAAATAAACTTTATATTTACAATTAAATTTAAATTGCAGTTAAAAGCAAAACTGTAAAGATTAAGACAAACATTGTAATAACTTCCTAAATTATAGTACCACATACTAACTTTAGTGAAGTGACAGTTTCAAAAATGATTTTAGTATGATTATCATTGCCTATTCATACCTGTGTGATGATCAGAAGACTTGAAAGAAAAAAATAAATCTCTGTCAACTAGCTACTTTATAAAATTATTATTTTTAAAAAATGGGCAAGTGGCTGGAATGATAGAAATTGCCAAAGGCTGACACATTAAACTCCTGGAATGTAACACTCCTTGCATTATATAAATATTCAGCCAAGCCAACACTAAAGATTACAGATGAGATAGTTGTTGATGGCCTAATGGTATTATTGCTAGGCTATTAATTCAGAAACTCAGTTGATGTTCTGGGGAAGTGGATTTGAATCCCACCATGGCGGATGGTGGAATTTGAATTCAATAAAAAATATCTGGAATTAAGAATCTACTGATGACAATGAAACTATTGCTGATTGTTAACTGGTTCAAAACTATCCTTTAAGAAGAGAAATCTGCTGTCCTTAGCCAGTCCAGCCTATCTGTGGCTCCAGAGCCACAGCGATGTATTTGATCTCAGCTGCCCTCTGAACAAGGGAACTAGGGATGTGCAATAAATGCTGGCAAGTCAGCGATGCCCATGACCCACGAAGGAAGGAAAAACACCTTGCCAGCTATGGCCAAAGGTATTTGTGACTCCTCATCTCTAATGCAGTGCTAATGGTTCTAAAGTTACTTGTTCAAAATACGATGGGTTTTAACGAGGGACCATCATGTCACATGGCCGAGACTTAAGCCGTTCAAGTTCTTTAGATACACAGATCTTTATTTTATCTTCAGTTGCAGTTTAAACTCTGAAGAGAAAATTGGCCTCCAGGCTAGCAGCCTGCCTTAGGCCTCCATCTCTCTTAAAGCTTCACCTTCAGAAAGACCCCATATTTCTCATGCAGAGTGAACTAATTTCCAGGGTACAAGAATATTTTGTTGCATCTTCGATGGACTCAACCCGCAATCCAAATCTCTCAGACCAAGACCAGGAATTCTGCCAGATGTAGTCACCTGAAGGAACTCTCATTGGATTTTGTCTTTTTGGGTACATGAAACGTTATCTTTTATTTTTTCAAAAATGGAAGTTTTGGGGAAAATTCATCATTACTTATTAAGATGCAAATCAAAAACCAAAACCAGCTTTCTGTTTACAACTGGATAATAAGAGGAGGCCTTTTTAAAATTAATTCCCCTCCTGTCTGCAACACTAGCATGATTACACCTTTTTGGATATTTATTATAGACCAGCCATCTAAATTCTGGTCGTTCAGTGTGGGATTCAAGAAAATCATTGTTCAAACTGACCTAATGTTGACCTAACATCCCCTAAAACAACACTATTATCGCCCTATTTGACCCTTTTTTGCATGTTTACCATCTGGCAAGTAAATTACCTTTTAATTAAAGAATTCTGTGAATACGTTGTTGTTACAGTGGAAATTAAAACACAAATTAATTTTTAGTAAAGCTTTTTAATAAACACAGCATGAAATTAACTCACTAAAAACTTTTCAGTTACCCAAAAAGAGCAAAAAAAAGGGTCCAATGATTCATTGCATTATATTTAAATTCACACTAAATCGGGAAGCATAAAATCGGCATTTCACTGTACCTTGGATGAACATAATAGACCAGTTGCACGATATGTGCAAACAGAACAGCAGTGAAGTTTAATTTGAATTTAAGGTAATGTACAGTTTCATTAATTCAGGAAGATGTTTGAATTTATTTTATGATTTGTGCTTATGATATTTGTGATTATGATTAAAAATAATCATTTAAGAAATCAAATAAATAATGAACAATGTTACACAGGTACTGATTTTTAATGTAAACATGATAGTGATAAAAATTATTGTGGTTAACACTACCGTCTCACAGCCCCAGGGGACTGGGTTTGATTCTGCCCTTGGGTGACTGTGTGGAGTTTGCACTTTCTTCATGTGTCTGCATGGGTTTCCTCTGAGTATTTCGATTTCCTCTCACACTCTAAAGATGTACGAGTTAGATTGATTGCCCATGCTAAATTGTCCCTTTGTGTCAGGAGGATTAGCAGTTTTAATATGTGCGGCTATGGGGATAGGGCCTGGGTGGGCTTGTTGTCGGTGCAGATTCGATGGGCTGAATGGCCTCCTTCTGCACTGTAGGGATTCTGTGGTGAATTTGATGGAATTACGATTGCAAGTTCGGGTACAATTTCTCAAAGCCATGAAATGTTTCTGATGCTATCACCAAAATCTCTGTCCTTGCTCATGGCTGGGATTCTCTAGTGGCGACGAAGAAAGCTAAATTTTCCATTCTCACTTGCAATGCGGTGGCCATGGACGAGATTGGAGAGTCCAGCCCTATAATAAAATTTCATCTGTGTAGATTCCACATTAACTGAATCCTGTTTTTTTTTGAATTCATTCATGGAACACGGGCATTGTTAGCTGGCCAACATTTATTGCCTATCCCTAGTTGCCTGAGGGCAGTAGAGAGTCAACCACATTTCATTAACTCTGGAATCACATTAGACCAGACCAGGTAAGGATGCCAAATTTCCTCTCTCAAAGGGACATTAGTGAACCAGATGGGTTTTTTTTCGACACTCGACAATGGTTTCAGGTTCAGTAGATTCTTAATTCCAGATATGTTTTATGTCCGCAGAACATTAGTTGAGTTTCTGGATTAATAGTCCAGCGATAATGCCACGAGGCTATTGCCTTCCCTGGTAGAGTAAACTGTAACTGCATATGGGGAGCATAACACGTACAGTTGGAAAGAAGGCGTCAGGTCTCCTTTCTAACATTGCACCTCCAGAAAGGGTTGCAGGGTAATAATTAGGAGTTGGAATTATGGCCAGTATTTTTCTCCTTTAAAACAGTGTAATTAAAGTTAATTTTAAAGTCCCAAATGCTACTTCAGCTGCACTCAGCTAACTCAGCAGAGTCTGGAGAGTGAACGTGATATTTTCTGGCTCGAGTAAGCAAACTCTCTGAGCTACTGGGGGAGCTGGTTCTTTTTATTATTCGACAGTGTGTGTCATTTTTCGTGTTTTATTTAAGCTTTTGTGATGGCGGTTCCACTAAGCAGGAAAAAATATATCAGTTACAGAATGAAATTTCGTTTATTTGTTGTTTGTTGCATAATTGTTAGCACTCCACATTATGATATGAATTAACATTCATTAGATACAGGTCAAGCTCTTTTTAAAGTTGGGTGTAGGACTACTATGCCAGCTAGAAGCATAAAGAAATTTACATTAGGCAACACAATGGGGCAGTGTGTTGGAGCATTCACATTCCCTGCCTCAAAGGAGAAGGAACCGATTTTTACATGCAATTCTGTTCAGTTAACAATCCCAGTTTTATAATTATGGCAAAATATTATACTGTGATTCGATGTTACTCATCAGGATCATAGGATCCCTACGGTTCAGAAGGAGGCCATTTGGCCCATTGAATCTGCACCAACTCTCCAAAAGAGCATCTTATCCGGCCCCACGCCACTCCATCCCTGTAACCATGCATATTTATCATGGCTAATCCCTCTAATCCACACATTTTTGAACAATAAGAGGCAGTTTAGCATGGCAAATCCAACTGCCCAGCTTTGGGCTCTGAGGGGAAACCAGAGCACCCGGAGGAAACCTACACAGTCGCGGGGAGAACGAGCAAACTCTATACAGAGAGTGACACAAGGCTGGAATCGAACCCGGTTCACGAGCGCTATGAGGAGCAGTGCTAGCCACTGTGCCACCCATGAAAAGATAGACCAATGGTTGGGTTAACAGAAATTCCGGAGATCTCTAGTGTGATGGCAAAGTCTTTGGTTTGGATGTTCTATCTGCCGTTTGTCCACTCTGTTGGTAGTGACTAAAGGTGCTGGGAAAATATGGAAAGGAGGATAAAAGACAAGAACTAGTTGCTCATTCAGCAATCCTTTTATACCAGTTAGATCCCAAACTTGATGAAAAGCACAAAAATCCTACACCATGTTAAAAGTACATTTGGACTTCAATAATAGTAATTCACTAATATTATTTAACCTCAAGTTTGCCCATTTTACAGTAACCTGATAATCAGAATAAAACAAGAAAACCATGAGTTTTTTTGAAGGGGTAATCAAGAAGGTAGATGAGGGCAGTGCAGTTGATGTTATCTACGTGGACTTTAGCAAGGCCTTTTACAAGGTACCGCATGGTAGGTTATTGCATAAGGTTAAACCTCAAAGGATCCAATTTATCAAAATGGATACAAAATTGGCTTCTTGACAGAAGCCAGAGGATGGTTGTAGAGAGTTGCCTTTCAAACTGGAGGTTTGTGACCAGCAGTGTACCTCAGGGATCTGTGCTCGATCTACTGTTATCTGTCATTTATATTAATGATCTGGATGAGAATATAGGAAGTGTGGTTAGTAAGTTTGTAGATGACACTAAGATTGGTGGCATAGTGGACAATGAAGAAAATTATCTCCAATTGCAATGGGATCTTTATTAAATAGGTCAATGGGCTGAAGAATGGCAGATGAAGTTTAATTTAGATAAATGCGGGGGGATGCATTTTGGTGAATTGAAGCAGGGCAGGATTTACTCAGTTAATGGTATTGCACTGGGGAGAGTTACAGTACAAAGAGATCTAAGGGTACATGTTCATAGCTCTTTGAAAGTGGAGTCACAAATGGAGAGAGTGGTGAAGAAGGCATTCAGCACGCTTGGTTTCAACGGTCAGAACATTGAACACAGGAGTTGGGATGCCTTGTTGAAGTTGTACAAGACGTTGGTACGGCCACACGTAGAATACTGTATGCAAATCTGGTCACCCTTTTATAGAAAGGATATTATTAAACTAGAAAGAATGCAGAAAATGTTTACTAGGATGCTACCGGACTTGATGGATTGAATTATAAGGAGAGACAGGATAGACTGGGTCTTTTTTCTCTGGAGCATAGGGAGCTGAGGGATGACCTTATAGAGGTCTATAAAATAATGAGAGGCATAGATCAGCTTAATAGTCAATTTCTTTTCCCAAAGGTAGGGGGGTCTAAACTAGAGGGCATAGGTTTAAGGTGAGAGAGGAGAGATACAAAAGTTTCCAGAGGGGTAATTTTTTCACAGAGTGGTGAGTGTCTGGAACAACCTGCCAAAGGTAGTAGTAGAGGCGGGTGCAATTTTGTTTTTTAAAAAGCCCTTAGATAGTTACATTGGTACAATGGGCATAGAGGATATGGGCCAAATGTAGGCTATTGGGATTAGCTTAGGGGTTTGAAAAAAAGGGCAGCAGAGACAAGTTGGCTAAAGGGCCTGTTTCCATGCTGTAAACCTCTATGACTCTATATTATCAAATGTATGTCACTTGCTACAAATGACCTTTAATGGGTTTATACTTCATCCAGGTCAGAACTTTCTTAATTGCTTTGCTACGATTAATAAGACAAGTGAAAACTGCTCTGAGCTGTCGACAGAACAGAGGTCTGCTTTTTTCCAAGAAATCTAAGCAAAACTAATTAAAGCTGTTGTTTTCTGGCCTAATTGAGGCCATAAAATTGTGGCTGCAATCAATTTCTTTGCCTGATGCTGCAGTTGCTGGCGATATGAAGTGTTGGAGGCCCAATCTTCAGCTAGAAAAGTCTTGTTCATCCACTAATTTACTTAACCCTTGAGGGCTTGAGTAGTATTTCTTTCAAAGTCAAAGGTGGGAGTATTTTTATAGATTCCTATGTAGTGATAATTTCAGTGAAATCTGCCGGTGGAGGGGGGTGAAGGTTAATAGAGTTCAAACTGAAGAAGAAATAGAAATAAAGGAAGAAACATTGGAACAGAAGTAGGCTATTCAGCCCCTCAAGCTGTTTCGTTCTTCAATGAGTTTGTCTGGTCACTGCAAAGCAACACGTACTCTTAGACTACTTTTTCATATATATATATACAATCTTTAGGAACTATGAAGAAGAAGATAAAGGAAAAAATACAGCTTTAAAATATAACATAATAAGATAAGGATAGGCGGAAAAGAGTTTATTTTAAAATCTCGGTGATGCAGTGCTTAGCACTACTGCCTCACAACGTCAGGATCGGAGTTCAATTCTGGCCTCGAGTCACCGTGTGTGTGGAGTTTGTATGTTCTCCCCGTGTCTCTGTGGGTTTTCTCCGGGTGCTCCGGTTTCCCCCCATTGTCCAAACATGTGCAGGTTAGGTGTATTGGCCAGCTAAATTGTCCCTTAGTGTCCCAAGATGTGTACGTTAGAAGATTAGTGGGTATAAATGTATGGAGTTAAGTTAATATAAGAGGAGGTTGGGAGGAGTGGGGAAGGCTGGGCAAAATGCTCTGTTGAAGAGTTGATGCAAACTCAATGGACCAAATGATCTCCATCTACATTGCAGTGATTCTATGGTTGTAAATGAAAATTAAAATAAAATTTAGATAAGAGGAAAAAGGAATTTAGCTTTGCTAAAATATGAAATGACAATATTAGTATTCTCCAGTGCGTGAATAGGAAAACAACAATGGTTTCACTGAGCCAAGTTAAGGGTTAATGTACCTCATATGCAAGGCAGCAACTTGCATGTGAGCATAATTTTATAGGTCTGAGCATGAGCATAATGTTTTGGCATTATCTAAATTCTAACTATATATTGCCATTTGTAGGTTTGCTA
Source organism: Sphyrna mokarran (assembly GCA_024679065.1). NCBI lineage: Eukaryota > Metazoa > Chordata > Chondrichthyes > Carcharhiniformes > Carcharhinidae > Sphyrna > Sphyrna mokarran. Next base: position 100,438,640 of record JAGIQG010000007.1, read on the forward strand.
AAATTCAGAAATCTTTAATGGAAACTTATTTTAAGGGTGGAATAAATACTCAGATGAAGGTATTTTTTGCAGTGGTGGTATGGTGATGTGAGTTGCTGATAGTGTGATTAATTAATGGATTTGAAGATGGATATTCTATACATCCATGAAGTGACAACAGAAACCATATTGTTCACCTATTTAAAAAAAGACTTCTGGGAGACAGCAATGTGAGTCAGTGGCTATGTGCCACTGTTGGCAATAAACAAAAGATCAGGCATCCAACTGTTCACTAGTTGAAAAAACACAGAGTTCATGGAATAACTTTCTTAAGTAGAATAGAGGCTGGAAATTCCTATTTTAATAGAAACTAAAAAGAAAATACTTTCCTCTGCCTCTTAGAACAGATATTTTTGAAATATGCGTTAATATGTGTGGGTTGTTAATTGTGAAGCAAATCAGTTTCTGCCGTTCAAAGGGAAATCTCACTCTTTGCTGAACACACAGAATATTTATCAAGAAACAATATAATTTGTTTTGTTAAGTTCAGGCAGTACGGTGGCACAATGTTTAGCACTGTTGCCTCTCAGTGCCAGGGACTTGGGTTCAATCCTAGCTTTGGGTGACTGTGTGGAGTTTAAGTTTATTTACTAGTGTCGCATGTAAGCTTACATAAAAACTGCAATGAAGTTACTGTGAAAATCCCTTAATCACCACACTCTGGCACATGAGAAATAATTTAGTATGGCCAATGCACTTAACCAGCGCGTCTTTCAGATTATGGGAGGAAACCCACGGAGACATGAGGAGAATGTGCAGACTCCGCACGACAATGATCACGGCCGGGAATCAAACCTGGGCCCTAATATATAGTTTGTACATTCTCCCCGTTTCTTCTGGGTGCTCAGTTTCCTCCCACAGTCCGAAGATTTGTGGGTTATGTGGATTGGTCATGATAAATTGCACCTTAGTTTCAGGGAAATTAAAGGGTAAATATGTGTATACACTGGGATAGGGCCTCAGTGAAATAATTGCATGCTTGATGGGCTGAATGGTCTCCTTCTGCACTATAAGGTTCTATGATGCTATGAAATTATATTGAACAAAACTGATTCGTTTCTTATGGTATTGTCCACTGTCAAAATCTGGAACATAGACTAGACTTTTAGTGGACATTTGTAGCCGGACTTATCTGGCTACTGCTGGATAGTCAATATGGAGAAGTGGTCTAATTCAATGCATCCTGAGGCCAGTAGGGAGAAGGTTCTGAAATGGTTGACTAATGGACAATCGTCATCTGGCACCTTTGCAGAAAGACTAGCTATCAAGATCAAACGGGAAGCACGGTGCCACAATGGTTAGCACCACTGCCTCACATCTCCAGGGACCTCGGTTCAATTCCCAGCTTGGGTCACTATCTTTGTGGAATTTGCACATTCCCGCTGTGTCTAAGGGGCAATTTAGTATAGCCAATCAACCAAACCCACATGTCTTTGGAGTATGAGAGGAAACTGGAGTATTCAGGTTCTGGATGCTCCTGTTTCCTCCCATACCCCAACGACACGTGGGTTAGGTTAATTGGCCATGTTAAATTCTCCTTAGTGTCCCGAGATGTGTAGGTTAAATGGATTGGCGGAGTAAATATGTAGGGTTACGGGGATAGAGCCTGGGTAAAATTGTTGTCAGTGCAGACTCGATGGGCTGAATGGCCTCTTTCTGCACTGTAGGATTCTATGATTCTATTCTATGAAATTGTCACTGTTTTTCCTTTAATATTTAATGTGTTGAGCTATGGTATCCATAGTTTCAATCCAGCATTATTGCAACACAATATGTTTCTACATCAAATGAATTTTAATATCAAAAACCTGAGCTTGACGCACAAGCAAATGTTTTTTGAAATTTGTTGGATTGAGATGGGAACCTTCTACCATTCCCTTTATATATGCAACCAACAAAAGGAGACAGCTGGCAAATGTATTCGACCGCATATTTGAGATTTTTAGCCAACGCATAATTCAAAATGGTTTAGCTTTCACTCCTTAACTCACGGTCCCATTCTTGGCTCTGATGGCTTCGCTCGGTAATTCTTATACACAGTCTTAAAGGGCTCTCTGCACGTTTTTAAAAGAAGGAAAAATATCAATTATTCCCCATGGAGCCATAAAAAAGTGCAGCAACAGCTGACCAGCTGTCTGAATTCCTCTGTAGCTTCGCGACCACAAAATTTGTCTGCCTCTCCTCATTGCATTTCGATATCTGCTTCAAAACAATCCATTTTTGTGGTCAAAACCAACTCGGATATCTTCCCTTACCTGCAGCCTTCCAAATAGCAAGAAAGCAATTATTTTTGTTCCACAGAGATCCAGATTGAAAGAATTTGCAGAGATATAGTCCAACCTTTAGAATTTTCAATAAACCGTGCAGTTTATTTTGTTAGATTTTATAAGCCAAGTTGGAGAAGCAGAAATGACTGCAGCAACTTTTGCAGGGAATGGTTTAATTGATTTGATTCACATATATCTCCAAATTTAATGGGTTATATAATAAAAACACTTGAAAATAAAATGCTCGTTTCTGACTGAGAATGAGGCAAGATGCTTTTGCTTTATTCAGGGAGATGGACATTACTGGCTGGCCAGCATTTATTCTCCATCCCTAGTTGCCCTTGTTCCAAGGTGGAGAGTTGAGAGTCAACCATACTGGTGTGGCTCTGGAGTCATATGTAGGCCAGGCTAGGTAAATGTGGCAGATTTCCTTCCTTAAAGGACATTAGTGAACTAGATGGGTTTTTCTGACAATGGTTTCATCAGTAGATTTTTAATTCCAGATTTTTTTTATTGAATTCAAATTCCACCATCTGCCGTGGCAGAATTTGAGCTCAGGTCTCCAGAGTTTCTGGATTAATAGGCCAGCGATGATACCACTAGGCCATTGCTTCTCCTATCAAATCTAGTGTTTGTGTCTTCCACTGATTTTATGTCAACCTATCTCCACAACATTAAGTTTTGTCTCATGACATTTGTTGACATAATGTAGGGGCTGCTTTTGAATGAATGCTATGGAAATAAATGATATTTTTTGCTCCACCACAAATTTAGGGGCTAAATAAAAAACATGTAAAGCCGCATTAGAGTGCTGAATGCCCAGGCGATGCCAATGTTGATTCCAGTAAGATAACTCATGATTTCAATCCACTAATTAAATTGCATGTGGCAGGCTGGGAGTTTAAATTGCTAACAGTCCTAGTTTCTCTGAATGATTCTCACTAATGGTGATTACGGTTGCTCTGATACTTCCATCAACCTTCATCCTCCAGGATAGTTCAATTTTCTGTCTTCAATTTATTAAATAAGATTTCCTGAATTAAGTTCTTTCTAATTTTGCCTGCGGGAAGCTATTCTAACTGTGTGCTGTATATGCACGAAGTCTCACACAAAAATGGTTTATGTGTCTCTGGGTTATTAAACTGTACAAGAAGCAGCATGTGAGGAGCATCTGTTGTACTTTTTGTGGTGATTACTGCAAGATACTTCAGAATCTTTTAAGACGGCAGAATCAAGGGGAGGGTAATCTTTAACCCTATCCACATGTCAGGAAACTGGTGTGATCAGATGGAGCTTCCCACACTTCCTGACGTTGCAAAACCCATAGCTTCTCACTGGACGGTTTGATTAAAATCACCCTTCCAATCTCTCGCATCAGAACACATTTTCATAGAATCATGCAGAAGGAGGCCATTCGGCCCGTCGGCTCTGTACTGATTCTCTGAAACAGTATCTTACCCAAGCCCCCACCCACTCCCTATCTAACCAAAAAATAAAGTCACTGGTAGGACCACAAGTGGGGGAAAGGTGAGTTGAAATTCTTTTATCCTTTTACCTGTACAAGGGCAGAATGGCAGCTAGGGCAGTGGTATGCTCCTCCTGCCAGATGTGGGAAATTAGGCAGCAATCTAGTCTCCCTGACAACTTTGTCTGCAGGAATTGTGTCCAGCTCCGACTCCTCATAAATCGCATTGTCCGGTTGGAGCAGCAGATGAATGCGTTGTGAGCAGAAAGTGTGACTGACACTAGTTACAGGGAGGTTATCACACCACGGGTTCAGACAGGTAGATGGGTGACTGCCAAGAGAGGCAGTTAGGAAATGCAGGGGTCTCCTGTGTCTATTCCCCTTTTAAACACGTTTACCATTTTGGATCCTGTGAAGGGAGATAGTCTGTTAAGGGAAGATACCAGCTGCTGTCAGGCCTGTGGCACCACACATGGTTCTTACTGTAGCGCAGTGTTGGGCAAAGAACAAGCGAGCAGTAAGAATAGGGGATTTGTGAGTTAGAGGCACTGATAGACGTTTCTGTGGCTGTGATTGGGACTCCAGGATGGTGTGTTCCCTGGTGCCAGGGTCAAGGATGTCTCTGAGCAGTTGCAGGACATTCTTATGGGGAAAGGTGAGTAGCCAGAGGTCGTTGTACATATTGGTACCAGCGACGTAGGTAGGAAAAGGAATGAGGTCCTGAAGAGTGAATGCAGAGAGTTAGGAAGAATGCTAAAGTGCAGGACCTCAAAGGCAGTAATTTCTGGACTACTGCCGGTGTCACATGCTAGTGAGAGTAGGAATAGGAAGATTAGAAAGATGAATGCATGGCTTGAGAGCTGGTGCAGAGAGCAGAGATTTAGATTTTTGAATCATTGGGATCTCTTCTGGGGAAGGGGTGACCTTTCAAGAGGGACAGGTTACACCTGAACTGGAGGGGGATCAATATCCTGGCGGGAAGATTTGCTAGATCCACTTAGGAGGGTTTAAACTAGTTTGGTGGTGGGTGGTGGGGGGTGGGGGAGTGACCCAAAACAGTAGGGAGACAGAAGAGAAGTTTGAGGGCAGCACAAAAGTTAAAGAACACATTAAGTAGTAAAGGCAATGTCAGTAATCCTAGCACTAGTCAAATCAGGCAAAAGCAAGACACAGAGCAAGGGAAGTCCAGATTAAACTGCATTTATTTCAATGCAAGAGGCCTGACAGGCAAGGCAGATGAACTCGGGGCATTGATGGGTATTTGGGACTGGGATATTATAGCAATTACTGAAACATGGCTAAGGGAAGGACAGAACTGACAGCTTAATGCTCCAGGATTCAGATGCTATAGGAAAGATAGAATAGATAGTAAGAGAGGAGAGGGAGTTGCACTTTTGTTGAAGGAAAACATCACAGCAGTACTGAGAGGGGATATGTCCGAGAGTTCACTCACTGAGTCTATTTGCGTAGAACTGAGAAACAAAAAGGAGGACATCTCTTTGATAGGGTGTACTACAGGCTCCCAAATAGTTGGCTGGAAGTTGAGCAACCAATATGTGAAGAGATCACAGATAGCTCCAAGAAGAATAAGGTGATAATAGTAAAGGATTTTAACTTTCCCAACATTGACTGGGATAGTCAATGGAGAGAAATTTGTTAGAGAGAAATTTGTTGAATGCATTCAGGAGGAATTTCTTATTCAGTATGTGGATGGCCCGATTAGAAAGGGGCAAAATTTGACCTCCTCTTGGGAGATGAAGAAGGGCAGATGACAGAAGTGTTAGTGAGGGATCACTTTGGGCTCAGTGACTATAATTCCATTAGTTTTAAGATAGCTATGGAGAATGATAGGTCTGGCTCAAAAGTTAAAATTCTAAATTAGGGCAAGGCCAATTTTGATGGTATTGGGCAGAAACTTTCAACAGTTAATTGGGGGAGTCGGGGGGAAGGCAAAAGGACATCTGGTAAGTGGAAGGCTTTCAGAAGGCTTTCAAACTGGGGCTCAGGGTAAACACATTCCTCTTAGAGCAAAGGACAAAGCTGGTAAAAGTTGGGAACCCTGGGTGATTCAGGTATTAAGGCCTTGGTCAAGAAGGAGAAGGGGGCACATGACATGTATAGGCAGCTGGGATCAAGTGAATCCCTTGAAGAGTACAAAGAGTGGAGGAGCATTGTTAAGAGAGAGGCAATAAGAGGACACAAGATTGTTTTGGCAGATAAGGCAAAGGAGAATCCAGGGAGCTTCTACAAATACATAAAGGGCAAAAGAGTAACCAAGGAGAGCGTAGGAACGCTTAAGAATCTTCAATGTCATCTACAAGAGTGTAATCAACAAGAGATAGATGAAAGCCTAAATGAATATTTCTCATCAGTATTCACTGTTGCGAAAAGCATGGATGTTAGAGAACTTGGGGAAATAAATATTGATGTCTTCAGGAGTGTACATATTACAGAGAAAGAGATGCTGGAAGTCTTAAAGTGTATCAAGGTAGATAAATTCCTGGGACATTATGGGTGGCGAGGGAAGAAATTGTGGGTCCTCTAGTCGAGATATTTGAATTATCGATTTTTACAAGTGAGCTGCCTGAAGATGGGCGGATGGCAAATATTGAGCCTTTGTTTTAGAAGAACTGCAGGGAAAAGCCTGAGAACTACAAGCTGGTGAGCCTCACATCTGTAGTGATAAGTTGTTATGAGATATTTTGAGAGACAGGATCTACAAATGATTAGAAATACAAGGACTGATTAGGGACAGTCAGCATGGCTTTGCAAATGGAAAAATCATGTCTCACAAATTGGATTGAGTTTTCTGAACAGGTAACCAAGAAAGTAGATGAGCGCCATGCAGCTAATGCTGTCTACATTGACTTTAGCAAGGCCTTTGACAAAGTACCACAAGATAGCTGTTGCATAAGGTTAAATCTCACAGGATCCGAGGTAAGGTAGCCAAATGAATACAAAATTATCTTGATAACAGAAGACAGAGGAGGGTTGTTGAGGGTTGTTTTTCAAAGTGGAAACTTGTGATCAGTGGTGAATCTCAGGGATCAGTATTGGGTCCACAGTTATTTGTCATTTATATTAATGATTTGGATGAAAATTTAGTAAGCATGGTTGCTAAGGTTGCAGATGACACCAAGATTGGTGACATGAACAGTGAAGAAGATTATCTAAGATTGCAATGAGATCTCAATCAATTGGACTAGCGGGCTGACGAAGGGCGGATGGAGTTTAATTTGGATAAATGCGAGATTATGCATTTTGGTAGATCAAGCCAGGGCAGGACTTAGTCAGTTAACGGCAGGGTGTTGGGGAGAGTTATAGAACAAAGAGATCTAGGGGTACAAGTTCATTGCTCTTTAAAAGTGGAGTCACAGGTGGACAGAATGATGAGGGAGGCATTCGGCACGCTTGGTTTCATTGGTCAGAACATTGAATACCGGCGTTAGGACATCTTGTTGAAGTTGTCTAAGACATTGGTGAGGCCACACTTGGGGATACTGTGTACAGCTCTGGTCTCCTTTAAGAAAGATATTATTAAACTAGAAAGAGTGCAGAAGGGATTTACTAGGATGGTATCTGGACTTTATAGATTGAGTTATAAGGAGAGGCTGGATAGATTGAGACTTTTTTTTCCAGAGCATAGGAGGCTTAGGGATGAAATACAAAAGAGTTCAGAGGGGCAATTTTTTCACATAGAGGATGGTGAGTGTCTGGAACGTTGTCTTTTAAAAAGTGTTTAGACAATTATATCTGTAAGATTGGTATCGAGGGATATGAGCCAAACAAGGGCAATTGGGACTAACTTAGTGGTTAAAAAAGGACAGCATGGACAAGTTGGGCTAAAGGGCCTGTTTCCAAGCAGTAAATCTCTATGACTACACATCTTGGAAACTAAGGGGCAATTTACCAATGGACCCAACTTACATATCTTTGGATTGTGGAATGAAACCGGAGCACCCGGAGGAAACCCTCGCTGACACAGGGAAAACGTGCAGAGTTCACACAGTCACCTGAGGCTAGAATTGACCTCGGCCAATAACGTTGATGCCTGACGTTATACTCACAAATTCATTTGATCTTTGGAGTGATGATGGAGAAATGGATTCACATATCAGACATATAGGGGGAAATTTTCCCATCCCACCCACCAGAGGAATTGTAGTGGGATAAAGGCGGGGCAGGACTTCCCGGTTTTGGGCCGATTGCAACTGGAAAATCCCATCTATATAGTCTCACCTTTCACACACATCTCTCCTCTCTCTCTCTCTCTCTCTCGCACACACACTCTCCTCTCATATGCACACTCTCTCTCTCCTCTCCTCTCTTATGCACACTCTCTCTCTCCTCTCCTCTCCTCTCGCACACTCTCTCTCTCGCTCTCCTCTCCTCTCTTGCACACTCTCTCTCTCTCACTCTCCTCTCCTCTCTTGCACATGCACTCTCAGACACACACATTCTCCCAGCCCCTCTGCTGCTCCAGCAGTGCAACAGGCGGTTGGGGTGGACGTTAGCGGAGACTATGTAGCAAGCTTTCTGCTGGGGATCACAGCTTCTGTGAATGTCTGGTCACTGGATTTCCAGCATTGTCAGCTCCATGCCAGAAATCAGCACCGGAAATTAATTAACTAAAGTCCTCTGGCCCACGAACCTCCCCACCACTCTCACCCTCCATCCTGCCAGGACTGCTTCACTCCAATGGGGTTAATAACCCTACCAATGGGGAACTAGCAACCTGACCCCACTGGAGTGAAGGGAGGCCATCGAGGCCCCCCTGAGGGATGGTTGTAAGCAGGGAGTGTCCCCTGGACCGTGCCAGCCTGGTCCCCTGGCACTGCCCCAGGGGAAAGCGGTAATGCCTAGAGGACAATTTGGCACTGTCAACTGGGAATTCGGGAGCGCTAAGGGGGTGGTCCCATTGAGGGCCGGGCCTAATGGGGGAAACAGCACCTGTGGGGCAATCGGTGGGGGGTGGGAGGGTCTTGCTGCCTTCTGCAGTCAGAATTGGTGACAGAGGGAGGATGGACTGTGATCGGTGCTAGCTATTGGAGTGGGGGTTTGCCTGCTGGAGAGGGGGTTGGGTATGTGGGATGAGGGGAGTGAGTTCAGGACTGATGGGGGAAGGTGATTTGTGGGGAGATTGGGATTGCTGGGAGCTGGAGGGAAATTGAGGTAGGCACAGAATGTACAAGATTCATTTTGAAAATCCCACTGAGAAAACCAGCAAGATTTACAAAGAACAAAACAGCATGGGAAACAGGCCCTTTGGCCCAACGAGCCCGCACCGCCACCTCAATGTTCCCATTTCTACCCATGATCCCTGTCTATGTTTATAGGTCTATGCATTGAAACCAAATTTGAGACAATTTAGGGAGAATTTGTTCTGCCAAAGAGTACATCTTTGAGATGTGGGAGAAAACCAGAGTACCTGGAGAAAACCCACGCAAGCATGGGGAGAATGTGCAAACTCCCACAAACAGAAGTCCAAATCCATGTATCTGCACAGCACAGCAATAGTCATTGAGCTGTCGGGTTGCCCATCAAATGGTCCAGGTCAAGCATACACTAACGACGTGAAGCACTAGGATACTCTCGAAAAATCCAAGAGCAGCCCTCTCATGACCCATCGCGTGTATGCCCCTTGTTAGACAACAAGGCGGACTGAAGTACCTACAGGACAAAAACAAATACATCAATATCATTGTTTCTTAGTACGACTAAGATGTTTACTAGGGAATTTCAGAGGGCATTTTGAAGCATCAGCCACACTGTTGCCCAATCAGCAAGTTTTTCTGACAACTGTTTAGAAACTTTGGGTGTAATAAATCCAGTCATATGATATTTCTCCCCATAATAAATTCAAAAGGAAAACTCTAGCTGTTATCCTCATAGATTATCTGCCTACACTTGAGAAAGTAGCCTTTTAGGAAAGCAAATTTGATGCCCAGTACAGTTTCACTTTGATGTAATTCTCGACATCAGCAGATGTGAAATTCCACCAGAGGATGTTTGGTTATGTCTTAGTTGTATTCCAGAAAGCTGGTCAACTTGTAATATCAGACATCAAGTGACTTGTGGCAGTCACATATATCAGTGTCTGCTTTATTTTTATCAGTCCTTTTTAAGCAGTTCAATATATGTTTGATCAGCCAATGAACAAGTCATGCACAAGTCATATTGTTATGACAATGAAAAGAAACAAGGAAAATACATCTAACAGATTTTTACAGTGCCTTAGACAGATGGAGGTAAAATCTCAATTCAATTACGTTGCATTTTGTTCTTGTATCATAATCAGGAAGGGATGCCTAGAGTCTTGGCTGAAGATGTGATTTTGAAAATTTTGCCTTACAACTTTAAGGGATGTTCATCAATAGGGCAGCATGGTGGCACAGTGGACCCAAGTTCAATTCCAGCCTCGGGTCAGTTTTTGTGCGGAGTCTGCACATTCTCCCTGTGTGTCCGCGTTCTCCCTGTATCTATGTGGGTTTCCTCCAGCTGCTTCCCCCATACTCTGAAAGACATGCTGGTTAGGCCTATTGACCATGCCAATTTCTCCCTCGGCGTACCTGAACAAGTGCCAGAGTGTGGTGAGTGGGTGATTTTCACAGTAAATTCATTGTAGTGTTAATGTAAGCCTACTTGTACACTGGCGAATAAACTTTAACTGATATAGATGTCCAAAGCAGGGTAGGGTTTGCAGAAGTAAGCTTCTTCCATTTGGAGATGTGTTGATTCAAATGTATACTCCAAGATTTACGCTAATTTGGTTTAGAAATTCTTTGGGAGAATTCCACACATTCTCTCTCCTATCTCTCTCTCTGATGTGCACATACACACATCCACACACCCACATGCACACACACATGCACATACATACATACTCCTCTCTCTCTCTCTCTCACATACAGTCTCTCTCTCCTCTCTTTCTCTCACACTCACTTTCCTCTCTCTCTTTCTCACACTCACACTCCTTCTCTCACACTCACACACTCTCTCCTCTCTTTGTCTCATACACACTTTCCTCTCTCTCTCTCTCACTCACACACACACACACACACACACACACACACGCACACGCACACGCACACAGACTGGCTAGCACTGCTGCCTCGCAGTGCCAGGGATCCAGGTTCGATTCCTGGATTGTATGGAGACTTGTCTGTGTTGGTTTCCACTGGTGCAGTCTCCCACTCCATGGCCCATTCTCTCGTCCAATCCATTGGCTGCTTTCCCCCTGAATCTCTGGCCTGCCCTCTCCCCAGTTTCATGGCCGGCTCACCTTCCCCACTGCTCCTAATCTCTCTCCCATATTGGGCCCATTCTATCCCCTGCTTCCAGGCCTGTTCTACAACCCTCAGTCTGTAGTCTGCCTTCTTCCCCTACTTTTGCCCTGGAATTTACCTTGAGAGCTCACTGTCCCACTTTTTCCAGCTCACCCAACCGTGTGGCTTCTCATGACATTGGCTGTTGACGTGCTCTGATGAATGAGTTGACTTCCATGAGGTTGGACAAGTCTGGCTGGCAGTGGAACCTCTTGAATCATCATATGGAAATCTAGGGTTCTGTGGAAAACAGTTTGGGAAATCCTCGTTTAACATAACACCAGAGACACCAAATTTATTTCAAAGCAAAAGACTGCAGCTGGGGGAAATATGAAATTAAAAGAAAAAATATACTGCATGAACTCAGCAGATCTGGCAGCAACTGTGGAGAGAGAAACAGAATTAATGTTTCTGATCTGAGTTCTGTAGAAGGATCATTTAGATCTGAAATGTTGACTCTTTTTCTTTGTCCACAGATGTTGCCAGACCTGCTGAGTACATCCAGCATTTTCTGTTTTTATTACCTTTTATATTTACTTCCAGTCATCTAATTCCCAGTCGATCTCCCCTCCCTACTAGCACTGTGGGTACACCACGTGGAATGCAGCGATTCAGGTAAGCAGCTCACCACGACCCTCAGAGAAGTCATCAGGTTCGGGCAACAAATGCTGGCCTTGCCAGCAATGCCCGCATCCTATGAATGGATAACTACCAGTTCGATGTTAATAAATAAAAATATCAATTGAGATTATGCACAGGGAAATGATTGAAAACTTTTAGAAATATAAAGAATATCTTCCTCACAGGAGTGCAGGAAGATTTGCCAGGCCACCCCTGAAAAATGCACTGTTTTTGATTATTAAGAAGCTCTGCTCCTTGTATTGTAGACAATTGCTGAAGGTCTTTGGCTATTAGGCATAAAATTGTGTGCAGCTGAACAGGGCCTTGGTGAGAGCACACCTGGAGTATTGTGTGCAGTTTTGGTCTCTTTATCTTAGAAAGGATGTACTTTCCACAGAGGGAGTGCAGCGAAGGTTCACCAAACTGATTCATGGGGACGGCAAGATTGTTGTATAAGGAATGATTGGGTCCACTGGAGTTTAGAAGAATGAGAGGGGATCTCATTGAAATGTCTAAAATTCTGATAGGACTGGACAGACTGGATGCAGGGATGATGTTTCCCCTGGCTGGGTGGGAAGGCTACTAAGAACAAGGGTTCATGGTCTCAGGACATGGGATAGACTATTTAGGACTGAGATGGGGAGCCATTTCTTTACCCAGAGGGTGGAATTCTCTATCACAGAAGGCTGCGGAGGCCAAGTCACTGAATATATTTAAGAAAGAAGTAGATAGCTTTCGAGACACTAAAGGCATCAAAGGGAGAGAACAATTTTTGCTTTGACTTTAATTAGAATTATAGAGTAGAGTACTGTTCATAGAGAAGAAAAGGAGAGAGTGGAGGATGTAGTTTTACAGTTGTAGCTAGCGTATGAAGATCTTTATATAAGGTTGGTCCTTTCAAAAGTCTGATGGCAGCAGGGAAGAAGCTGTTCTTAAGTCAGTTGATATCTAGAACAAATTCCCTCTCTTTCCCTTTTGTACATTTAAGCAGAGAGTTGTGACATTTCCAAAACTAGTACAACTATTTTAGCAGTAAGGGGAATCATGCAATAATTTAGATGCAAAACCTTGTTTAGACCTGGAAAGGAGGTAGCATTTGGATAGAGGATCAGCTGTGATCACACTGAATGGCAAAAACAGAATCGATGTATCAAATGGCCACTCCTGTATTTCTACGAATTGTCAATAGTTTGATGTGAAATACATTGAGGACATGTCTATGGCAGGATATTTTGGACAACAGGATTTGGGGCCCCAGACAATCTGCCCCCTGATTGACCATCAATCCCAACAAAACCAACGGCAACAGATTGAGACGATAAACAGTTCTTGGATTCTAAATCCCAAAACCCAGGATCAGCGAAGTGTTGGCAGGTGTCATGGAGCAGGGAGGGCAGGTTAAGTCAGGGGAAGATGTGGACAGGATATCTGGGGGTTTTGATGGTGAGACTGGGGGGAGGGAGCACTAATGGGAGGATGATCTTTCTCATTGTAGGGGCAGCAATGTGGAAAGAGAGTCCTTGAGGAAGACTCTCCTCCTTTCTGAACTCCTTCCACAAGCCTTAAGATTAAGGGCCTTAATTTGGGGTGTGAGCCAAGTGAGGCCTCACCTGTCCCATGTAAATTGTAGACAGGTCAGGGCAGGAGGAAGGATGGAGAGAAGGCCACTTGGGGAATGCTGAAAAGCTGATAGACTAAAATTTTGCCTGAAATCTGGAAATATTTCTTTATTAAAGTCAATGAAATTATTGTGAAAATCTCCTAAATACTACACTGTCGCTTGTTCGGGTACACTAAGGGAGAATTTAGCATGACCAACACACCTAACCAGCACGTCTTTTGGACTGTGGGAGGAAATTGAAGCACTCGGAGGAAATCCACACAGACATGGGAGAACATGCAAACTCTGCACAGACAGTGACTCAAACTGGGAACTGAACCTGAATTCCTAATGCTCTGAGGTAGCAATGCTAAACACTGTACCACCGTGCCGCTCTTAATCACAAAGACAGCTATCTTATTGAAAGGTCTGAACAATGTCAATAAGTCAGAATAGCAGACAGTTCTGAGCCTGAAACTAAACTGAGACTCTGTAATGTTTTTCAGTACCTTCCTTAAAGCAACTCCTGCTGTCTCAAATTGTGGGTCATCTTATCCTGCAGGTGAGAGGGAATTGTATGAGTTAATATGGTTCATTATGTTTGTGTATTGTGGTTGCTGTGGAACTATGTACAAGCTGTGAAATGTCACAGTTCTGCCTTTCAGGTCTTTTGCTCATAGCAGGAGAGTCTGCCTGTTCCAATTTGCCCTTACTTTACACAGCTATGGCATTTGGCTGACGGTGGAGCAACACTCCCTGCTCCACCCACCAAATGGCAGTGCAAACTTGATGGGCCAAAGGGCCTTTTTCTGTGCTGTAGTCTTCTATGACTCTGTAATGTGGATTGGTAAATATCACTGCCCGTGGTATGATGTATAATGCCTCATGGTAAAGGATTCAGAATCTAACATTCAGAGGCAGCCTGTATGGGAAAAACAGCACAATGCTTGACAATACCTGGGATCTGTAAATAGTCAGAGCTTCACAATATAGGGTTCATTTTTAAACATACAAGTCTTAAGATATCCATTTGACAAGAACAGAGAGCTCGGCCACCACTCTTAACTACAAGAAGAATCAACTTTTGGTGAAATTCTAAGCGAGTCTCCCTGTTTGCTCAGGATATTGAGGTACCAAAAGTACTTGTAAAATTCAGGCCTAGTTTTTCCATTTCTAACTGAATGAAAATAAATTAATTTCCACAGTTTATTTATCCAGCAAAATATTTAAAAACAGCAATGTGGATATAAATTTTTAAAAATGACAGCTTCTAACTTTACGCAGAAAGCAGCATTTAGTGAACTATGGTGCCACTTGAATATTAGAGAGGTTTTTGATGTACTGGAGCAGCAATATCAGTTGCAGTGTATACATTAGAATTATAGAATCCCTACAGTGCAAAAGGAGGCCATTCAGCCCATCAAGCCTGCACTGACTACAACCCCACACAGGCCCTATCCCCGTAACCCCATGCATTTATCCTAGCTAATCCTCTTGACACAAAGGGGCAATTTAGCCTATCCGATCCACCTAACCTGCGCATCTTTGGACATTCTATGCGTTTTAAAATGTAAATAAGTTATGTAGGTATTAAACGAGAAGAACTGATGAAAGATACATGCTGGTTAGAAGTAATTTCTGCCAAACAACACATTCGTGGCACTCAATGGAAAGGAATGAGTAAAATGCTGTGTGTTGTGGTGACCATTCCATGCCTCAGGTCAAATAGATTCTGCGAAATGGTAAATCTTTGATCCACTGGATGCTTAAATTTCAAAATGGTGTCATCTAATTAAATACATGTGCGACACTATGAATAATAGGAAGAGTGCATGGAAATAATTAGTGCTTCCTGTGTCCTGATGCTTTATGTGCCATCTGACTCTTTTCCTGCTGACTTTATGAAGTGGCTGTCCCGACTTTTCAGCCAGATGTTGGTCTGTGAAAGTCTTAACCGGAGTCAGGCCGTGTACAGAAGTGTCTTGTGCAGTTAGCTCATCCTTAAAGTAGCGAACGGCCAGTGTTTGTGCAGAGGTAAGTTGATACTGGAAACAAGATGCAATGTTATAGTTTGCAATTGCGCTGATCACTACTTTATTGCAGCGTGCTTCACTGGGTCCGGAGCCACTGTGAATTATTATCGAACATAATTTCCTATGCAGACTGAGCGCTGGTACAGATTCAACTCCCTCCTCAGCAATTTGAACACCGGTGATAATTTGAAACTTAACTAGGAAAGATTATTCGGTGCTGTTAACAATTCAAATTCATCATAGATTGCTGGAGTGCACGAAGACCTCAGGATGTTTGTGTTAAAGACGATGGGGGAAGAAAATCTTTCCACAGTCCCGAAGAGAGTTGTACTTTGCTCATTGAGACGGGGTAACAGCGCTTCTTTGCCCATGCATCTGGGCTAGACCCTTGCTTTTGGCAGCTAAATGTGCTTACGATTTGGTTCAAAACCTGAAACAAGCACAAACGGATTTGCAGCAAACTGCATTCGCAGAAGCAGCTTATTGTAGAGTTTTCTTTTCCGTCCACAATTGCACATCATTGTTCGCAGGCAGTAACAGGAAAGACACAGTATTCCTGCCTCGCTGGCCTGCCTTGCAGTTGTAGCGATGGAATGTCTTGCTAAAGTCAAGCTGTGGGTGAGGAGAAACAGAAGCTCTTCAGGAACCAGAACGAGCGGAAAATTGACCCACGTAAGCTGCTCAACGATTTGTTGCGAGTGAAATCGAAAGTCGCATACTCGATCCGGCTAACCATATGTTTTGGGTGGATTTTGCACGTTAAGAAATAGGGATACACTGGAGTGAATTGTGGAGTGAGCTGTGAATGATTCTGCAGCACAGGGTCAGTTTGGAAAGCAGAATTGATTTGCTGGTCTAAGAAGTAAGTGATCACTTGATAACAATCATATCTATACTTGAGTGGACTGGATCTGTTTTTATGAAAACTGAAGTATGTGTGTACAAGACATTATTAGTTATGGAACTGTGTTTGGTGTTAATCATTTTGTAAAGATTTCCTTTGCATGTTTATGTTTGCCCTCTGGAACTACTCAGCTTGCTTTAGTTGGTAGAATTCTCATCATGAATCAAAATATTCCGAGCTGAAACCTTGAATATACAATGTGTGATGATAGTTGAGCGCAGTGCCGTGAGTACGTTGCACTGCCAGTGGTTTAATGTGTCTGGTTCATCTGGACTTTAAAAATCCTGCAGCACTATCAGAGGAAGAGCGGGGGTTCCTACAATGTCCCGACTGACAAGTCCAGTCTCAAATCAAGCTGAGTAAAATAGATTTAAAGGTGGCAAGTTGACATAGTGGTTAGCACTGCTGCCTCACAGCGCCAGGTTCAATTCCTGCAACTGTCTGTGTGGAGTTTGCACGTTCTCCCCGTGTCTGCTCGGGTTTCCTGTGGGTGCTCTGCTTTCCTCCCACAGTCCAAAGATGTGCAAGTTAGGTGGGTTGGCCATGCCCCTTACTGTCCAAACACGTGTAGATTAGAAGGGTTAGCAGAATAGATATGTGAGGTTATAAGAATAGGGCTCAGATGAGATGATCTGCCAAAAGAGTTGGTGCAGACTTGATGGGCTGAAAGGCCTGTGCCTGTATTGTAGGGATCCTACAATTCTATAAGATTACTCAGTTCTTTGTTGCTTTAGGATCGGCCAATAAGGTTTGGGTTTGTATGCGACTGACTGAGAAAGAATAGCAAATCAGCTATTTGATGCCAATAATATTCAAAACTGCTTCTTCCTTCTAAGCTGAAATCTTTATGTTTCTATATGGCAAATAGGATAGATAGCTCTCATATAGAGAGAGCACAGGCATTGGATATACAATAAGCTGGTGTGCGAGATATAATGATAGTTACATTTACCAATATAGCACAGTCAAAGCATTTTGACTAGCTTGTTGTTTGTAAAGCATTTTGAGATATTCTGAGAGATGTTACACAGTACTAAATAAATGCACATCTCCAACTGGGTTTGAGTTGCGGTTGAAATTTATGTCTTATGAGTTGATACATCTGGGGTGGCATAGTGCCACAGTGGTTAGCAGTGTTGCCTCATAGCGCCAGAGATCTGGGTTTGATTCTGCCTTGGGTCACTGTCTATGCAGAGTTTGCACATTCTCCTTGTGTCTGCGGGTTTCCTCTGGGTGCTGCAGTTTCCTCCTACAGTCTGCAAGACGTGCTGGTTTAATTGGATTGGCCATGCTAAATTCTCCCTCGGTATACCCGAACAGGCACCAGAGTGTGGCGAGTGGGAGATTTTCACAATAATTTCATTGCAGTGTTAATGTAAGCCTACCTGTGACACTAATAAATAAAGTTTGAACAAAACTAAACTAGATCTGCAGTTGCGAGGCTCTGAACTATCAATCCATTCACCAGTTTTTTAGAACTGATTACTATCTCTTTCTTTTGTGATGTTGAGGCAGTAACTACAGATCATGGGACTCGCAAATTGAGTTGCCGTCAGAACAATCGATTCTCACAGCTATTCATTGTCCTTTTATTGTATACAAATCGCAGCTGTCAACAGTGGAAATTGAGAATGAGATTTCTGACCCCAAAGATCTAGTCAAGTTAAAAACATATGGAGCTGTCTTTCGAAACATCTTTGCAGTCATCTACTTCTGAGTGAGCGCACACGGGCTGATCATAAATCAGTAAAGAACGGCCCACCTAATTATCTGATAAATGGTTTGCTGAAATGTATTAAATCTTGCAGCATAAATGACTTCCTCATGCCGACCCGACATCATTTAAACAGGTACCGTTTTAAAACTGCAAATGAACTGTTGTATG
This sequence comes from Sphyrna mokarran, assembly GCA_024679065.1. Classification (NCBI taxonomy): domain Eukaryota; kingdom Metazoa; phylum Chordata; class Chondrichthyes; order Carcharhiniformes; family Carcharhinidae; genus Sphyrna; species Sphyrna mokarran. The sequence continues at coordinate 100,456,779 of JAGIQG010000007.1, forward strand.
TTAAGTAAGAGAAACTTCTTCGACATAGGGTTCTGCTACATTTTTTGCACTTGGCCATGGTGGTTGCATGGCCATGTGCAAAAAAATACAGGTTAGGTTGGCAGTATGAAAACCAATGACATTAGCCTATGTATTATCAAACGCCAAGTGAGCAGATGTATCATGTAAACCCACGTGAAACTACCTGTGTTTATGGATGGTGGAGATACAATCAGAATCCGAGGCTTACCATTCTCAGGATGGAAAGGCAACATATATGCAGCGCACTCCATCCATTTCACATGTAACTATTGCATTCTGACTTTGGCTGACAATGTTTGAGTCCAGGAATCAGCATGTTAGTGTTCCACAGGAAAATTCAACTTTTCTCACTGAAACTGCGCTGGCCGGTATCAGCCAGGAACATGAAACGGTAACAGAAAATGCTGGAGAAACTCAGCAGGCCTGACTCAGGATAACCCAGACTCGAAACATTGGCTGTATTCTCTTTCCATGTAGAGATGCCGGCGTTGAACTGGAGTAAGCACAATAAGAAGTCTCACAACACCAGGTTAAAGTCCAACTGGTTTATTTGATATTAATCCCACAAGCTTTCGGAAACTGTGTTCCTTCGTCAGATATGTGAAAGGCTGTGATCAGAGAAGGCTTTTTATGCTCTTCTCTGATCAGAACCTTGCACGCACCTGAAGAAGGAACAGTGTTTCCACAAGCTTGTGGGATTACTATCAAATAAACTGGTTGGACTTTAACCTGATGTATTCTATCTCCACAGTTGCTGTCAGACCTGCTGAGTTCCTCCAGCATTTTCTGTTTTTGTTTCAGATTCCAGCATCCACAGTATTTTGCCTTGACAATAAGGCGGTATCCTGTTCAAAGAAATTGGCTGTAATTTTACCGTCCGCCTGCCACAGGAATTGAAGCAAGCAAGGGATGGACAATGAGAAGGTTCGTTGACCTCAAGTGAGATTTTATGGTTTCCGAACAAGTGAGGCCGTAAAATCCATTCCACAGTGTCAGTTCAAAGCTGGGAGTTAGAAACAGCCAATTCAGTGTTCAATTCTCTGACTGTTGGCTGTACTCGAGATTAAGATGGGAACACTTAGGATGAGCTGATGATTTCAGGGAGTTGAAGCTATGTGTGTATTTATAGTGGTGTTTGTTTCTAAGTAAATTACATGCTGAAAAAAAGCAACTGAAATGCTTCTGAAAAATGTTATTCCATAAGTGAGTTCTTGGTGAACTCTGAGCCATTGACTAAAACAAAGTGAATTTTTCTGCAACACTGCTCTTTAAAGATAAAGAAAAACTTTCCTGGTGCGATGGGGAGGTGGTGGTGTAGTGATACTTTCACTGGATTAGTAATCCACAAACCCTGGATAAGATCCAGCGATTTGGGTCCAAATTCCACCACGGCACATTTGAATTCACTAAAAATAAACCTGGAATTAAAAGCCTATTGATGATAATGAAACAATTATTGTTATAACCCATCTGGTTCGCTGATGTCCTTTTGGGAAGGAAATCTCTCATCCTTACCAGGTATGTGAATGTGAATTCAGAGCCCCAGCTATGTGGCTGATTCTCAAATGCCCTCTGAAATAGAGGGAAGTTAGGGATGAGCAATACGTGCTGGTCCAACCAGTGACACCCATATCCTGTAAATGAATTTAAAAGATGTATTTCATCTAAACATTCCTGATAGTGCACTTAAAATGCAAAGTTTTAGAAATAAAATATTTTATTTATTATTGTCATGTGAATTAATATACAATGAAAAGTATTGTTTCTTGTGCGCTACACAGACAAAGCATACCGTACATAAGGAATCATAATTAAGGACCCCATGAACTCCGAACATTCTCTCTTCCACCTTTTTCCATTGGGAAAAAGATAATAGAGGTCCCGTACCAACTGATTCAAGAACAGCGATTTCTCTGCTGCCATCAGACTTTTGAATGATCCTACCTCACATTAAGTTGATTTTTCTCTACCCTAGCTATGACTATAACACTAAATTTTGCACTGGCTGATTTCCTTCTCAATGAACAGTACTCTTTGTCTGTATAGCATGCAAGAAACAATACTTTTCACTCTATACTAATACATGTGACAATAATAAATCAAAAGGAAAGGAGAGAGTGCAGAACGTAGTCATAGCTAAGGTGTAGAGAAAGATCAACTTAATGTGAGGTAGGTCCATTCAAAGATCTGATGGCAGCAGGGAAGAAGCTATTCTTGAGTCAGTTGGTGTGTGTCCTCAGACCTTTGTATCTCAACAGAAGAAGGTGGAAGAGAGTATCAGGGTGTGTGGGATCCTTAATTATGGTGGCTGCTATTTCCAGGTAACAGAAGTATAAACCGTATAAATGGTGGGAGGCTGGTTTGCGTGATGGACTGGGCTTTGTTTATGACCCTTTGTAGTTCCTGTGGTTTTGGACTGAGCAGGCGCCATACCAACCTGTGATACAATGAGAAATAATGCTTTCTATGGTGCAACTGTAAACGTTGGTGAGAATCGTAGCGGACGCGATAAATTTCCTTAGTGTTCTGAGAAAGCAAAGGTGTTGATGGGCTTTTTTTAACTATAGTGTCGGCATGGGGGCACCAGGACAAATTGTTGGTGATCTGGGTGTCTAAAAACGTGAAGCTTGGACCCTTTCTACTTCATCCCTATTGATGTCCTCCGCTATGCTTCCTGCAGTCGATGAATATCCCCTTTGTTTTGTTGACATTGAGGGAGAGATTATTGTCATCGCACAAGTTCACCAGGTCTATCTCTTTCTTGTACTTTGTCTCATCATTGTTTGAGATTAAACCCACTAAAGTGGTGTCATTAGCAAACTTGAAAATCATGTTGGAGAGGAAGTTGGCCACACAGTCATAAGTGTATAGGGAATATAGCAAGGGACTGAGGACACATTGAGGATGATTGTGGAGGAAGCGTTGTTGCCTATCCTTACTGATTGCAGTCTGTGTATGAAGAAATTTAAGATCCTGTCACAGAGGGAGGAGCCAAGTACCAGGCCATAGAGCTTGAAGATAGTTTTGTAGGAATAATGGTGTTGAAGGCTGAGCTTTAGTCGGCAAATAGGAGTCTGACATTGGTGTCTTTGTTATCTAGGTGTTTCAGGATTGAGTGCAGGGCCAGGGAGATGGTGTCTGCTGTGGACCTGATGCGGCAGTAGGCAAACTGTGGATCCAGGTAGTCCAGGAGGCTGGAATTAATGTGTGCCATAACTAACCTTTTGAAGCATTTCATAATGATGGACATCAGAGCCGCTGGAGATAGTCATTGAGGTACGCTGCATGCTTTTTCTTTGGTACCGGGATGATGGTTGTCTTCTTGAAGCAGGTGGGGACTTCATCTTGTAAAGAGAGGTTGAAGATATCTGTGAATACTCCCGCCAGCTGCTCTGCGCAGGATCTGAATGCTCATCCAGCTACCCCATCCGGGCCAATCACTTTCTGTGGGTTGGCCTTCAAGAAGGCTGCTCTGACATCTGCAATGGTGACCTCCGAGGCTTCTGGGATGGATGACATGGTCTCATTGACCCACAGTGATCAGTTTTACTTAAATTACAAATTACATTTTAAACCTTGTGGCAGTTTACTGTCACGATATGTAATGTGTACCTGTTCCCATTCTATAATTTTGGTAAGCATTTTCTATCTGTGTGGTTGTGGTAGAGGGGTAAAACCAGGGCAAAACCCACAATCTCCACATTAGAATGGTCAACGCTTACTGAGAAAAAGTGAAATAATGAATAAATAAGAGTAGCTAGGCCTGTGACAACATATGGCAGTGTTAGAGAGAGCACTGAGCAGGGGAACAGATCAGCCCAAACTGGCTCCTCCACACAGGGAGTGTTGTCTGTGACAAGGTGAGGGGCAGAGCCAGGTAATTTAATATTTAATATCAACAAATTAGCCTAAAATGTTAGTAGTTTTGAATGGAGAGGTGGAGCCCCATGTCAGGGTGATAGTGGTGAAGGTCATAGTCCCATGGACTAATTCAGTGTTTGTGAGCTGGGGTGTGCCAGGAGCTTACGGCTGCTTAAAAGCCCCTGAAGGTGGCTAAGGAGCCAGGATGGGAATTGGAAACCTAGTCAAGTTGACTGGTGGCACTCCTGAGGCTGAAACCATCTCAGGAGAACAAGAGGGAAACATGACAAGCTTATAGCCAGGAGCTGGGCAACTGCAAAAGCCTGAACAAGCCCGGTGAACAACTGTGTCGAGGATCTGAATAGGACAGAGATCAGGAGCATCAGACTGAATATTCTCTGTCAATTATTAGTTTCTGTTAGGGGGAAAAGCCACTTTGATGGCAGAGGAATAAACAAACCTTGTTTTATAACTTTCATGCAGTCTGCTCGCTTAAAGCGCACATTACATAAGGATGCATTCAGACCCATAATCAGTGCGAACAATCCTATTTTGCGTTTGTGTAGTAGTGTAAATCAGTCCAAATTGGAGTCAGGGTCCAACCTGTACCTGAAGGGAAGCAAACTTAGGGTTGGATTTTCTGACCTTTCCCACCAGCAGGATCTTCCGGTCTTCCCAAAGGTGACCCCTGCGGTGAGATCCCCAGTGACTAACGCAAAAGAACATTGATCCACGTGGGACCGGCAAATGCTGCCAGTGACCAATGGCGATTCGCCTCCATCATGGGAAAACCCATGCATGAGAGGGGCAGAAAATCATGGAATCCTTACAGTGCAGAAAGAGACCATTTGGCCCATCGAGTTTGCACTGACCACAATCCCACACAGGCTTCATCCCCGTGACTTGATGTATTTATCCTGCTAATTCCCCTGACACTAAGGGGTAATTTAGCAAGGCCAATCAAGCTTACCTGCACATCCTGGCCTTGGTCTTACTGGAGAAGTCATCTCACTCTGTTTTACTTCAAAGTCAATTGGCACCTATTGACACTCAGTAAGTTTCAGTGGGACTTTAAATTATTAATTAAAACTTAATTTATATAGTAGTAATTTCCATGGGAGTCTCTGATCATCCATTGCAACTTTAACAGAAGCACAAAGAAAATGTGCTTACCTTTTGTTGTGTGATGCCCTCAAGTTATGATGGGAGATTAGGGGCTACCTGAGGAAATTCTACCTCATGGCATTGTTAGTGCACCATAAAAATATAATATCTTGGTACCCCAACATTACAGAAAATATATTGTATGGAATTCAACATGTAAAATAGACATTTTCTTGCCTGCCTGTATAAATCATGTTATTTGGACTTCAGATTTTTAAAAAATGAAATGCAATATGTGATTATGTTTATTTCCAATATAATAAAACTAACTCTAACTAACTGAATAAAAAGAATTACATAGGCCAATAACAGCAGTTATCATAATAACTTTAGTATGTTTGTATAACGTTTGTCTCTCTACTGTTTTAGTGGAGGTCTGATTGATGCATTTTGAATGGGTTAACCACTCTTAAAATAGCAGATAGATTACTTATCCAAGATAAATGCAAAATACTGCGGTGCTGGAATCTGAAACAGAACCAGAAAATGCTGGAACGTCTCAGCAGATCTGACAGCATCTGTAGAGAAAGAATAGAGCCAAAGTTTTGAGTGTAGGTGACTCGTCATACGCCCAAAATGTTGGCTCCAGTCCCTCTCACTGACACTATCAGACCTGCTGAGATTTTCTAGCATTTTTCCGTAGATTATTTACCTGGCAGGATCAGGCAGGCTACGAGGTTAGCTCATTGCACTTGGGGTGAGCAGATGCCTATCATGGTTTTCCTGGATAGTGTAAACACTCAGGATAGCCAATGAGGTTAAACGGAGGCTTTACCTGATGTAATTTTCCAAAACCAACATGGCCTTTTGGCTAAGATGAAGTGTTGGGATCAAGTCCAGGAGAGGATGTAATGCCTCATCCTATCAGCTTAGATCTTATTTGATCAAGCCTAAAATGGGATATATATCCTTGTCTTGTCAGTTTGGATCTGGTATGTCCCTCATGTGAGGACTCTGATTGGACTTAATTGGCTTTTTGGATTAGGAATGAAGTACCAAAAGATACAAAAAAAAGCAGGTTTAAAGTTTGTTTTTTATTAGTGTCACAAGCAGGCTTACATTAACACTGCAATGAAGTTATTGTGAAAATCCCCTAGTTGCCGCATTCTGGTGCCTGCTCAGACACTGAGGGAGAATTTAGCACAGTCAATGCATCTAACCTAGATTATATATGCTGAATGTATCAATCACAATTGTATTGAAGCACCTCAGGGTGCAACTTGATCTACGTAGAAAACTTGAAAATCTTTGCACTTTCTTCAATGGCCAGTTTGACACATTTGTAATGTTCTTTCAGATATTTTATGAATAAGATGTATTTTTGGAACAAAAAAAAACAGCTCTATTATTATCATCAGTGGACATTAATGGTCTTGCATTTTTAGAATTTAAATCTGGGATATATTTGAAGTGCAAAATATATTGTTTGATTGCTGATAACCGTGCCTATTTGAACTCAATGCCAAGGTTTTGTTTCAGTGATGGTTACTCCCTTCTTTCCTTCCTGAAACCGGCATGAAGTTATATTTAAAATTAACACACACTTCTGACACGCAACATCCTCTATGACCCTAAGTGGACTCTAAGGGCACAAGAACGCTTCTAACAGTGAACAGGCTTTGCTTTGCAAATGTTGAAAGTACTGTAGGTTGCATTACAGTGCAGCCAATTCCAATTCTCTCCTTATACCTAGTGGTACAAACTTTTAACTGTTTCTATTGCTAGTAATTCCCGGAACAAGTCCCTACTGTGTCATCAAGGGCTTGTAGCTTGAGGGGCACAATTCCACATCAAGCGTGGCTGACCAATAATCTCTGTCACTCTTACTGCCAGCCATTGGTGTGTTTGGAAGGATTGGCAGGTTGGCATACTCAACTTGTTTTGGCCATGTTTTGAATGCATCTTCCTTGGCCATCAAGCCCTGGGATGGGACTTGAACCCAAAGCTTCAGACTCAGAGGCAGGGATGCTACCCAGTGCACCACAAGACTCGCTACATTATAGTAAGTGCTTGTTGTACAAAGTTTAAGTTCATCATTTAGCGTGATGTATCCGGGATTAGATTCCCAGTGAAAGTAACTGGGCCCTAATATTATTATCCCTACAATTACCTGCACTTTACCATTTAAAATATCCTCGAAGAAATCTCTGGCAATTACAATAGACTCTGTAAAATGTCGTAAAATGCATCACGTGAATTGTCAAAATATATATTTTTTGAGGTGGGGAAGAATTGCAGCAGAGAATAAATTTCATGCCTTTAGTCAGATACAACCCAATAATTAATTTCAAAATCCATCTCCACTGCAAGACAAAACTGTTTTCATTGCAGTAGAATCAGTCTATTGTACTAACCTGCAGTTTTTAGTTACAACAAATCCATCTCTAGCCCACTCAATGCTGAGGCATGGCATCTCACATTTAGTTAGATTGTTCCTGCACCTTACAACTTTCAAATCAGGGAAAAGAGAAGATATTAAGTGCAAATGTTCCAATACAGTAACCCTTGGAAAGCAGGGGGATGTTAGGGATGGTGACAGACCTATTCATGAAGCAGTGCAAATTGCCCAGTAATCCGTGAAGAAGCATTAAATGGCCTTGAAATGTTTTACTCTCTCCCTCTCCGTACAGGTATGGTCAGGCCTAATGGCTGGAATTTTCACATTGGCAGGACCTTCCAGTCTTGGTGATGGTGCACCCTCATTATGGGATTCTCTATGGCGATGGATGCACTTAGTGGGAAACCCCCATAGAACAGTGCTGGGACCAGAAGATCGCACTGCCAGCCAATGGCAGGCCATCTCTGCCCATTGTGAAACATATAGCAGATTGTGTGAAAAATCCCACCCACAATTTCCCTTGGGATTCTGAATTCAGGGGACGCCTGTTATTGATAAATGTGTGCTGAATATTGCTTTGGCACAATTAGTGCACTGAATGCAGTTAAAGGGTGACCTATTATAAAAAAGTATATTGAAGGCATAGAGAGTAATTTATCATGGATGTGCTATGGTTAAGAAGAAAGATCTGGGCGAAGATTCTCCAGTCTTATTCACCTCACCACTGGTGCCAGCGAGAATGGAGAATTTGGTACTCAGCCAAAACTCCATTTGTTGCAGCCGGACTGGAGAATCCCAACTGTGGGCGAGGTCAGAAAATTCTGGCCCCGACATACTGGGACAATTTCCACTGAAGCAAAGGCAGACGAAGAGGAGACGTGATTTTATTTTTTTAATTATAGAGAACTTTAATGGAGATGGAGAGTCCATGGCAGGGGGGTCATCAAATTAAAGTTGTCAAAAAAACAGCAAGTGAGAAATGTTTTTGCATAAGGGTTTGTTGAGCTTGGCATGCTTTGAGGAAATAGTTGATGCAGAGACCATTGTGTCTTTTGAGAGGAAATGGGATAAGTAATCAAGGCAGAGGATATAGGGCTATAGGGAGAGAGCAGGGCAGTACAGTTAGCTTTGGATTGCTGAGGCTGACTGTGTGGATGTAATGGACCAAAAGACCTCCCTCTGTTCTGTAAGCTTCTATTAGTCTATGGAAATGACCTCTATCTTCTATGCAGTACAATTTAGATTAACACTGACTGACTGTCACTAGTTTAAGTCTCATTGAAGACACAGTGGGGTAACTTTGTTGTGAGGGTCACAATCTGGTGGAGCGAATCGGATATCTTCCGCAGACCCTGCCTGACTTTTTTACTCTGCAAATTTCAACAGAATAAAAATTGTTGAGCTTCTACAGTGGGTGGGCGATTGTTTCACCAGATTACTGTTCATGGGACCACAGTGAAAATTGACCCTATTACATGAGACACAAAAAAATGGTTGGAAATATGTTAGAAATTTGCAATACTCTTATGGGGTTTGGATGAGGTCATAAACCAGAACAACAAGTGTCAACTAGTTTACCGAGTTATCTGGGTCCCAAGTGCATATCAAATCTTTAATCATATCCATAAGTGGCATTTTATTTTCAATTTATATAAGAGTTGATATTTTGTTACCCTTTCTATAATTTCCCATTGGAATTTTGCCGCTTAAGTACACGTCTCTCGTTACCAGTGCTATCTGCTTCTATTATGTTTTCTGTGCAACATGTGACAGGAAAAGGGCGTTTTACATTGTAACGCTAGAATGGGGTTATAATGGGGTTAAATGACAGGAAGAGTATTTTACCGAGAACAAACGTGCCCTGTTTTATAGAGACTTAACACTTCTCAGTTATATACTATAAAGCCACTTTCTTTTACGTATGAATGATACTTTTCAGCATGTTACTTAATGAGGCAGTATAGTGAAGAATCGAGTTACATAGAGCTACACAGGGTATTAAATTGGATAAGACCTGAAAACAGGCACGGGGACTGTGGTGTGGTGATTAACCCCGCCTGATCATTTTGCTGCAGGCGGCACTGTAAACTCAAATTGTCTGCTGTTTTACAGGATTGCTGCCTGCAGCTAATGCTACCCAGGCTGTTCATTGCCTGCAAGCATCAACGGGGGTGGGGAGGCGACCTTGGAAGTGGCTCGTGATACTTACAGGCAGCCTCCACTTCTTCAAAAAGAGCTTCATTGTGCTTTCAAGCTGTTATGGGAGTTATTTGAAAACCGATTCTGTGCTTTGATATTTTTGAGCATTGGCTAATGCGGGAGTAGCAGCCATTTCAGAGATGGCACTGGAGGTCTTGGTTGAAGAGGTGGGATGGAAGATATATCTTGTCTGAGGAGGTATAGTGCCCTCCAGACAAATGGTCAGGGTCAATGGGAAGAAGTAGCGACGGAGGTCAATGCCAACAATGTTAATTCAAGAACATGTACAGCGCGGGAAGATGTTTAATGATCTCATCTGAAGAATCAAGGTCAGTGAGTCCAGATTCAAATTCCATGACCTACCAGTAGCACATTGCCCTATTCAGCACTCCCCCATCACCCACCTACAGTCTCCACTAATCAATTCTCAACTCTAAAATTTATTTCCCTCACCCTGTGGCAGATCTTAGATTAATTTTAGCCTAGTGAGGATTACTTGGCAAATGTTGTCCAGTCACAGAATCTCATCCAACGTTGGACACTGTGAGCTGAATTTTACTGGCATGTTCACCCGAGGTTCGTACGAGGCCAACAGAGAATACTGTTTTCCAAGCCTCACCCATCCCGGAATTGGTGTGGGCTTGCTGGTAAAATTCCGGCGTGTGTTTTGAATTTTGCAAGCACAGTCTGGTTGGATATACATATATCCAATTACACTAAAAACCAATTTTAGGTTATCACTCAGGTTCCATAGTGTGACACACTTGTGTGTACTGGAAGCTACATATATTGATACATAAGGTCCTGTTCTTTGTAGACAGCAAGGGAAAATCTACACACAGCACCAATTTTAGCTAAACAAAATAAGTGACAGCCATTTGCTGGTTCATTACTCAGAGTAGTACGTTGATCAGAGTCAGGCTGCCAGCTTTAAATTTTTAAATGATACTTGGAAGTTAACTGTCAGTCAGTATTAACTGATTTAATCACAATGGCAATGGCCCTACCAATCAGAGTCCACTTGCCAACCAGTCTTCTCGCTCATTATAAAGTTGTTATTTTCCCTCACATTAGTATTCGTGCAATTGTCCTGATGAGTGCAAGATGGAAAGCTTTGACAAAATGTCTTTTTCAGCAATATTCAATTCTGTAATATCAAACAACTATTATATCACTAATACTTCTCAGTTCTGATGAAAACCCTGAAAAATTAACAATGGGAGAGGGATATTCCACCCCTATTTTTGGTGGGCAGGAATGCCGGAAAGATCAGATATTGGGAGACTCAAAATTACTTTTCGTTGAATCATAGAATCCCTTCAGTGCAGAAGGAGGCCATTTGGCCCATCAACCCAGCACCTACAACAATTCCACCCAGACCTCCATCCCCATAATCCCATGTATTTAACATGCTATTGTCAATTTAGCATGGCAAATTAACTTGACCTGCACATCTTCAGACTGTGGGAGGAAACTGGAGGACCCGGAGGAAACCCATGCAGACACAGGAGAACGTACAAGCTCTATACAGACAGTGACCCCAGCCGGGAATCAGACTCAGGTCGATGGTACTGTGAGACAGCAGTTCTAATCCCTGTGCCACTGTGCTGCCCAAGGACTTTTGCACCAGTGGGATTTCCCATTGAGACTGTCCTCTCTCCCCCGCACCCACTCCCCCACTCCCTCCTCCCTAAGGCATTATAGGGTTCCTGACCTTCTATTAGCACACATCAGCATTTACTTAATCACTGCCTTACTGTAGTAACCCCCACACGGGGAACTCTGCCTTCCTGCAGAATCTGCTGGAAGTGCCCAGGTAGACACAGCCCCCAAGGGGGGAAAGGTCATGTCCTGTTATTGCCCCCTCCAGTGCCAGGGCAGTGTCTCTGGGCTTCTATTCGGGAGGTTTGGGATTAGAGGAGGGTTGGATCTGTGTTGGGGGGGGGGGAGCAGTTAAGATCCTGTGCCCATGAAGGTGTGGGCGAGGGATTCCTGGGGATGGGGGTAGGAGATGGGTCCTGTGTCCAGTGGGGACAGAGGGGGTTTTGGTGGAGTGCGTCTGCCTTTATTTTAAAGTTTTTCATTTTGGGAAGCTCTTTAAGATCTGTTAGGATCCAAGGTTACTGGTAGGGTGGGCTCACCCAATGTCAACTTGACGTTGTGGCATCCAACCCTTCCTTTTTGTTTAAAAATATGTCAGGAAAACCTGTCAAGATAGCTCTTCTTTTCCCACACAACAAAAATCAAAGAAATTCCACCGCCACCTGTTTCTCCCTATACTGCCAGAGTGTCTGTAGCATTTTCCGCTTCTATTTTAGATTTGCAGCATCTGCAGTATTTTGTTCTTGACTCGGACGGAGGGATTGGAACTGTAATTGTCACAGCACGAGACGATTCGGTGTGGTAAATATCTAACTAAAGGATTTATTGATAAGAAAGGCTATTGACAACGAAGGACTCAACTGCACAACGATACAGGTCTATTCCTAACCATACCCTAGGCAGGACTTTCCAGCCACGCTCGCCCCAAAGATTGGAAATTCCTGCCCGAGGTCAACAGACTGTACATGGACTGTGTGGCGCCTGCTATGATTCCTGCGGTGGGCGGGATGGGAAAATTCTGCCCCTCCCGCCTCTCCAACTGAAGCCCTCCAGCCCTGGGACTGCTCACTCTCACTCCCGATTGGCCCAGGTTGATGTGCTCCCCCTCCATTGACTCCGGCCCAGTCACCTGACCTATGAAGAATCATCCCTTAAAAGGAGGCCACGTTTCCTGCCCTGTATAACTAAGTTTTCCATATTTACCATTCGAGTTATCGCTGGTGTCCAAATCTATTCTGTATTTTAACAGCTAACTTACCAGCTCTTTGCACACTAATATTTAATAATATTTCTGTCACTGTTGTTGCATCAATCTGACTCACTTGTTCCTCTACATAGAGAGACCATGACCCTGGCTGTTTTCATTTTTCATTCGGATTGCATTGGGTGGATTCATTCTAGACCTTATTCATTCTCAGTTAGAATTGCCCCTAATCAGCTTCTGATAGATTTTCATTTCTGATTCAAGCATGAGTCTCACCAATTATCTTAACTAATGAACCAAAATCATAAATATACTTAAGAATGTTAGTTACTTTGCATAGATTGCTTTGATCTTTCGAACATCAAATTAATTCTCCGGTACATTATCTTGAATACTTACCCATAGAATAGGATTGAGTAAATTGGCAAGAAATAGTATAGAATCATAGGATCCCTCAGTGCAGAAGAAAGCCATTCGGCCTATTAAACCTGTACTGACAACAACCCACCCTGGGCCTATGCCCATAGCCCTACGTATTTACACTGCTAGTCCCCCTGACGCTAAGGGACAATTTAGCATGGCCAAACCACCCATCTTTGGACTGTGGAAGTAATCTGGAGCACCCGGAGGAAATCCATGCAGACATGGTGGGGAGAATGTGCAAACTTCACATTGACAGTGACCCAAGGCTAGAATTGAATCAGGGTTCCTGCAGCTGTGAGGCAGCAGTGCTAATCACTGTGCCACCATATGCCATGGAAATATGAAGTGCCTCCGCCTGGCTTTTACATCAAGGTATTAGGTGTTCTGATTACAATCAGCATTGCATAATTGGCAAAATAAAAACAATGGAACACTGTTTCTCGTCCGTGCTTTAGCTTCTTCTCTTCCTGCTAATTAATCCCTGAATATCAGATATAGTTTCCATTGCTGTTCGAGTACAATTGTAGCATAGAATCAGCCTTATTTTCAAGGCATGGAGTGGAATGTTTATGCAGCAATTAGTTCTGTAAACCTAGTGAATTATAGAGCAAACTACACCATAACGTAACTGAAATCTTCATTAAGAGCCTGGCTAAAACAAAAATATCTTTCTACAAATGGCCTCATGCCTTGCTGAATTGCAAGAAGCAGCTGGATGAAGATGAGTGTGACCACTCGTGTTCATGTAAACATTGTGAGGGTGAGGTACACTGGGGGAAAGAAACTTTGAGTGTGCTATTAACTAATTATCGAATGGTTACAGTATACTACATGAAATTTGTTGATCCTTCATTTCTGTGCAAATTATGAATATTATACGTTATATCGAATTCATGAAATATATATATATTTTTGGATTTGCAAAGTGGAGGCAGCAATTTCTTGCTCAGCACATACAAGGAATAAAAATGTGCTGTGGTAGTCCAAGATACTGCGTTAGCAGTGTGGGAAAAAGCGAGAGTCTTGGGAGACTTAATGGCAGAGAATAAGTGAAACAGTATTTATGGAGTTGGATAAATGGTTAGTTTTGTGTGAGGCATTCTGTGGTTTATTATAAAAGAGTCACGGGTGATTTAATATTGCCAGTTGAGCCCCTCCATTGAAACGCTACAGATGATTTGAGGTCGGGAATGTTACTGTTGGCTAAGACAGCTAATCCATGCAAATCATAAAAAGGTGCAAGGAATTTGCATGTTTCGCTGCGTACATATGTCTGAGTTATTCATAGGAACAACCTTGGCACCGGCCCAAAGGTTAATTGTATGCAACAGATTTGTGGTTTATATCCTGCACTATGACCAATCTTTGGTTGTGCATCTCTTTGTATAACAGGGTATAAGATTTATATGGGCTGGCCTGGAATGGACAGGCAGTTAGAATCAACAGCAAGAAAAAGCCTCTTTTAGCAAGTAGTTTATCATTGCTATTCAGCAGCAAGATAGGGCAGTCACCTCTGTGTAATATGGGATCCAGTGTTTCCTTGGTCAGCATGAAGATAAGTAAAAAAGTTTATTTATTAGTCACTAGTAGACTTAAATTAACACTGCAATGAAGCTACTGTGAAAATCCTCCAGTCGCCACACTGTGGCCCCTGTTTGTGTACACTGATGGAGAATTTAGCATAGCCAATCAATCTAACCAGCACATCTTTCAGACGGTGGAGGAAACCAGAGCACCTGGAGGAAACCCACGCAAACACAAGGAGAAGACATAGACTTAGAGGAGATCTAATCGAGGTGTACAAGATTATGAGGGGTACAGATAGAGTAAACAGGGTTAAGCTTTTTCCTAGGATGGACTCGAATAGCATGAGGGGTCACGGGCTTAGGGTGAGGGGGGTAAGGTATAATTTGGATGCTAGAGAGAACTTTTTTCACACAGAAGGTGGTGGGGGTATGGAATGCACTGCCAAGTAAAGTGGTGGAGGCAGGTACTCAAGTTATTTAAGAAATACTTACATGGGCACGTGAACAGAATGGGAATGGAGGAGTATAGAAAACTGATTTAAAATAGGGATCATGAGCCTTGGGAGTCCCTGGGAAGTGTGTAAATAAATGATGATATTGATGTATTTGTTTTTATTCTACAGGTGCTTTGGTCCACCTTGTTGTCTAACAAGGGACATTCACGCGATGGGTCGTGAGAGGGCTGCTCTTGAATTTTTTTTTCTCGAGAGTATCCTAATGCTTCACATCGTTAGTGTACGCTTGACCTGGACCATTTGATGGGCACCACGACAGCTCAGTGACTATCGCTGTGCTGTGCAGATACATGGATTTGGTCCTGTGTCTGTGGGAGTTTGCTCATTCTCCCCGTGCTTGCGTGGGTTTTCTCCGGGTGTTCCGGTTTCTTCCCACATCCCAAAGATGGGCAAATGGCAAAACAAATTCTCCCTAAATTGTCTCAAATTTTGTTTTTAATCTATAGATCTATAAACATAGACAGGGATCACGGGTAGAGGTGGGAACATCGGGGTGGCGGCGCGGGCTCGTTGGGCCGAAGGGCCTATTTCCCGTGCTGTTTTGTTCTTTGTTCTTTGAGAACATGCACACTCAGCACAGATGGTGACCCAATCGAACTTGGGTTCCTGGCACCGTGAGGCAGCAGTGCTAATCACCATACTAGCCCACAATGTTTAATGATAGCTGTTGATGGAACGCAAGCCTTTAATGGAACCTAACTGCTGGGAAAATCTTGCATTTTAATGCATAGTCATTTAGCTCCGAGGCCTCCACCTCTCTTGTCAGACAGAAGTACTAAAAAGCAGCAAAGGGGGCTAAATCAGACAGCCCTCAGAAACAAGCACAGGAATTGTGACGTGTGATTAACCTGCAGGCAGCATTAAAAAAACATCACACTGTCTGCTAATGTGCAGACTTTCTGCCTGCAGCCAACACTAACCCTGCTGTTGAGTGACTGCACACCCCAACATGGGGCCCAACTTCGTGCAGGTGCTAGCAGCACTTAAAGCTAGCCTGCACTGCTTAAAACAAGCCGGCTGCTCTTAAAGGGAGGGTGTGTTTGTGTGGGCTAGGTGAAGACATTGTACAGCCTGTGAAGGAAGGTGAGTGAATTAGTGCACAACAGGGTGAACATGTTCCAACATTCTCTGATGCTGGACACCTTAGTAGAAGAGTCAGAGTCAAGGAATCATTGATTCAAACAGCACAGAAACAGGCCCTTCGGCCCAACTTGTCCATGTCGACCACATTTCCTAAACCAAACTGGTCCCATTTGCCTGTGTTTGGTCCTTATCTAAACGTTTCCCATCCATGTAATTTTTTTTTTTGCACCTTTCCAGTTTAGTAATATCCTTTCTATAGCAGGTCAACCAGAACAATAATGTGGCCTTACTAATGTTTTGTATAGTTCTAACATAACATCCCAACTCCTGTACTCAATGCTCTGACTGAAGTAGGACAGATGTGATGTTTTCAAAGGGGGCCAGAAGGGATACCAGAACAACCTTGTGAAGCAATGGAACCCGATAGCCATAGAGGTCAATGCCAGGCTTCTTGCTCTGAATAGCGAGGTATGCAAAGTGGCAAAAAGTTCATGGCCTCACATAATGGTCAGTGAAAATACCTGCAAATGGCAAATTCCATCAATTGCACCACCTGCCCCCTACACTACTCCTCCCATCACTCACCCACCAACAATTTCTGACAATCACGTCTCATGCTTAACATTCAGAGCATCATTGGAGCCTCATACACTGAGCACTGCTGTAAACCTTATGCTCTCCATCTCCTAGTTGCACACATTGCTGTGACAATCATTCAACATGATAGCTACATCAGCCAAACATATTACCCAACATTGACTCATATACTTCCCGCCATGGAATCAGAGCAGGCGAGGGGCTGATAATGGAAATGTCTGTTGACTTCCGGCAAGAATTTCCGATCTCGCTCGAGTGAGGCCATAAAATCCTGCCCTTGGTTTTCCCTTGCAGGCCATGTTGTTGCATATCTGGGGGTGGTGGGAGCTAACTGGTGCGTGAAAGAGAAGGCTTGATTGCATTACTCCAATGGGATGGCCGTGAGTGCAGCCATGGTCAGCAGTGGGGCCGAAATGATAGAAGAATGAGGTGACTTGATTGAAATATCTTTTTTGCTGTAGATGTGTTTTCCAATCCAAATATTTCAGTATGGGGCCAATCAAACCAGGTTTTCTTGAGTTAAAGGAGGAAGAAGTTTACTAGTTACAAAAATGAGGAGCAATAATACAAGATGTAATGATACATACACAGGTATAGAAGTAAAAGAAGTTATTAGAGTCCACATAAAAGTTAAAAGAATATATGCTTAAGTCCTTTGTCCTTGAAGTACAGATTGTTGAGTTATTTTTAAGTTAATTATCCCCTTTAAATCCTGGAGTTGAGTTGAAATCCAGGTAACTGCACTTTGTAACAGTTTCTTTCCTTTCAATTCTATGATTAATCTCCCAAAAATCAACTGGGTTTCTCCTGAAGCTTTTTCCAATGGTCAGTCATTATCTCTTGGCCTGATTCTTTTATGTTGTAGAGACTAGGCTTGTTGTCACTTAGAGAGGGAGAGAAAGAGAGAGAGAGAGACAGAAATTCCTTGCTGCTCCATTCAGTTTCTTCAGATGACTTTGAAAACTTCTGTGTCTGGTTTGGCAAAACCAGTTCCTAAAAGCCTCTTGTCTGTATATTCGCAAAACTGAGTTTGATTAACATATCTTGCAGTCATTGTTGTTACATTCACATTTTGATCTTTCAGAGTTTTGAGACATCTCAAAATAATAAAACGAACAGGAGTTGGAGTTACTTCATTTTCCGCAATTTGTGTATCTGTTGGGTGTATGTGGCTAGTTAGCAGGTGCAGTGTATTAAAATTCTTTTACTTTTACTGTATTAAAATTCATCATTTTGCATTTTTAATTTCTTCCTTAAAGTGCTGGGTTTTGATAGTTGCAGGTTTGCTTTAACATTTCCTTTTGGACGGAGTTTTTGTTTGCTCTTTTCACTTTTACCATGGAAAGGGGCCTCGTATTTTAAAGCAGTTTGCTGTCTCATTTTTCCAAGTACAAAATTTTAGTCTGTTTTAAAGTTTCAAAAAATAATTTTCCTAAAATAAAGAGACATAGCCCTGTTAATATCTCACAAGTCATTAAAGATGGCTGGACAGGTTTAGAGAGTGAAAATCAAATGGTATCCTGGCATTTTATAATAGGGACACAGAGTGGTTTAAAGTTTATTTATCAGCGTCACAACTAAGTTTACATCAGCATTGCAATGAAGCTACTGTGAAAATCGTCTAGTCGCCACACTCAGCATCTATTTGCGTACACTGAGGGAGAATTTAGCAAGGTCAATACACCTAACCCTTTCAGAACATGGGAGGAAACTGGAGCACTGGAGGAAACCCATGTATACACGGGGAGAATGTGCAGAGTCTGCACAGACAGTGACCTAAACCAGGAATCGAACCCAGGTCCCTGCGCTTTAAGACAGCAGTGTTAACCACTGTGTCCTTGTGCCATGAATATAAGAGCAAGGAGGTTTATAATGAACTTGTGTAAGGTGCAAGTTCAGCTTCAGCTGGATGGAGAGTTACGTCAAGTTCTGAGTGCAATGTTTCCGGAAAGAGGTGAAGACGTTGAAGATGAGTGCATAAATGATCCCTGGTTGAGGAAAATTGGTGATGAAGATAGGTTGGAAAAGTTGGGACTGTTTTCCCTGGAGAAAAGAAGGCTGAGGGACGGTTTGATCAAAGTGTCCAGATTAGATTGGGTGAAACTGTTCCCACTTGTGAAAGATTTGAGAGTGAGAGGCACATATTTAAAATAATTTGCAGAAATCAGCACAAGCAATTTAAGAAAATCTTTTTCGTGCAATGAGAAATTCGGGATTTGGAAGGCACTGCCTTTGAGTGTGGTGGAGGCAGGGTTCAATAAAGGATTCTAAAAAGGGAATTAGGCTATTATTTATAAAGGAAGAATGTGTGGGGTTGTGGTGGGAAGCTAGAGGATCGGCGCTACATAGATTGCCCATTTGGAGAGCTGGTACAGGCATGATGGGCTAAATGGCCTCCTTCTGCACCGTACAATGTCCGTGTTTTTTTTTAAACCAAACAGCGTACATTAAGATCTATCAATCACTCAGCCAATTCTGCCCAGCAGACAGTAAAACCAATCATTACGGCATTAAAACTCAGAAAATAACAATAATATTATGATATAATGTAATACTATTTAATTCCAGAATTTGCAACCCTCATAATTTAATAACACATGTGTTCAAGATGGATGTTTATGTCAGTTCAGCCACCAGTCTGCGTTTCCTGCCAGAAGTGTGAAGAGGAATGAGGGCTGCCTCAGGGATAACTGCTGCCCACAGCAAACCAGCAATTACTTTGTACAGTGAACAAACAGTGTCAGTAATAGCTTCAATGACTAGAGATTTTATGACATGTATTTATTGCTTATTGTTCTGTGGGATGTGGTGCATCGCTGTCAGGCCAGGATTTGCACATGTTACCCATCCTTGATTGCCCCTTGAACTGGGGCAGCACGATAGCACAGTGGTTAGCTTCACAGTTCCAGGGACCTGGGTTTGATTTCCGGTTCGGGTCACTGTCTGTGTGGAACTTGCACATTCTCCTCGTGTCTACTTGGGTTTCCTCTGGGTGCTCTGGTTTCCTCCCACGGTTCAAAGATGTGCAGGTTAGGTTGATTGCCCTTAGTGTTCTAATATGTGTAGGCTAGAAGGATTAACGGGTAAATGTGTGGGGATATGGGGGTGGTTCCTGGGTGGGATTGTAGTCGGTGCTCAATGGGCCAAATGGCCTCCCTCTGTATTGTAGGAATTCTATGATGATGATGAACTGAGTCAACCACATTGCTGTGGGCCTGGACTCATGGGTTCGTTGAATCAACCATGCTAAATTGCCCCTTGGGGTGCAAGATGTGTAGCAGATGGGATGCCCTGTTTGAAATTCGGTGCAGGCTTGATGGGCCAAATGACCCCCTTCTTCACCATGATTCTACGTAGGCCGGAGGATGAGAATGCCGGATTTCCAAATGGAACGGTCATGAGTGGGATGAGTTTTTACAATCGATGATGGTCGTCACAGCCATCATTAATGAGAATGGCTTTTCAATTCATGATTTTTACTGATTGAATTTAAATTCCACCAGTTGTCCTGGTGAGACTTGAACCCATATTCCCAGAGCATTAGACTAGACCTCTGGGTTATCAGTCCAGTGGCATTACCACTATGCCACTAGCTTCTCTGTATTAAATTGTAATCACTTGCTCCATATTCATCACATTTTTATCCCAAGCCTGTCAATATATTTTTAAAATTCACTTATGGGATGAGAGTGTCACTGGTTGGGCCAGCATTTATTGCCCATTCCTAATTGCTGTTATTTATTTATTATTGTTTTTAATAATGCAATGAAGTTACTCTGAAAATCCCCCAGCCCAAAGCCCTTGCAGGCACACTGAGGGAGAATTTAGCATGGTCAATGTATCTAACCAGCACGTCTGTTGGACTGTGGGAAGAAACCAGAGCACCTGGAGGAAACCCTTGCAGACACAGGGAGAATGTGTGGACTCCGCACTGACAGTGACCTAAGCTGGGAATTGAACCTGGGTCCCTATGCTGTGAGGAAGCAGTCTAACCACTGTGCCACCATGCTGTCCCCATGCATTTAAGAGTCAACATTACTGTGGGTCTGTAGACTAGACTGGATAAGGTTTAGGTACTAGTCAAGTGGCAATACCACGACACTACTGCCTCCAGGAGGAATCACACTGCCAAACACTCGTATTTCCCCATGCTGTGGACATGCCTCAGTAATACATTCTCCTGCATTGGGTTGTACTTTTAATAGTTGTCACATTTTGCATGCAGGTCCAATTATTTTAATGACCCAGCAGTATAGTGCATCATCATAATATCTACAACAGATCTACTAGCACGTGACTAGAGGCAGAGGAACCACATATTCTCTCATGTTTTTCCGATGTACAATCTCTCAAGGTAGAGACCCTGACTTCAACCGCAGCATGACATTGCGCGATAACACTAGCCATAGTAGACCACAACCAAATTTATTTTGCCACCCAGATAGATAAACCAGCACACAGCTTAGTTTTCATCCAGCATAAACAAAGCATAAAACTAACATGTTGGCATTTGTATACAACTTTGAAAAACAAACTGGAATCGTACGTTTTCCTATTGCAAAGTCACAGCTGCCAAAAGCTGCTGCTACGAATGTCAAATTGTGGCTACGTGAGCAAAGAGGCATCACATCAACCAGTATCCTCATTCAAAACCAGTTTCTCTGATAAAGCATTGTGGAGAAAGAGAGACTATTCAATTGAGCAATCGCTCAGGTTACCATTTTCCCAACTGCTTTATTGACATCCAGTCCTTGATCAGCCAGGATTTGCTCCTTTAAGCGGTTGACGCCATTGTCTTCAGTTCCTGCTCCAAACTCCATTCTGTAGTGATTAATTCCACCCTCCTCTCTGGCCACTAAGCCAGACTGTTTGCAAATTTAGTATCCCATTTGACCCTCTGCAGAGTATCGGGCAGAATTAAGTGAGGATGGCAGGATACCTGGTGTCCACCACTAGAACTGGTGGTACCCTTTTGTCCACAAGCACTTTGGCAGCCGTGCAGGAATTTAATCCCTGGTTGACAATGGGACCCCTGCTGCCGGGGTGCCCCGCTTCACCGGGAACATTTCATTCCAGGACTTTGCCCCGGGAGGGCAGAGATTCTGCTCCCACTATTACCAGCAGTTCCACCAGGAGTGATGGCTGCTGTTGGTAAGATGCTTGGGCCTTTATCAGGGTTCATTTCTGAGTCCGTGGAGAGAGGAGGGTGGGATGGGGGCAGTGGGAAAGTGTTACTGGTCGC
This sequence comes from Sphyrna mokarran, assembly GCA_024679065.1. Lineage (NCBI taxonomy): Eukaryota > Metazoa > Chordata > Chondrichthyes > Carcharhiniformes > Carcharhinidae > Sphyrna > Sphyrna mokarran. The sequence goes on from JAGIQG010000007.1 coordinate 100,478,554, forward strand.
TGGAAGTGTGCTGGGTAAATGGGAATGAGGTAGTGGCAAACAGCTTGCCCATCACTTCCTGATGCCAGGTTTCTCAGGCACTAGGTTTCTGTGAACCCTCGACCTTGAACACTAGGCAGGTGGGGGGGGCACTCGGGAAGTGAAGGGAGCAGAGAGATGCCCCTCTCCCTACCCTCGATGGATTCCAGTTTATATTCTCCCCCTCTCCCCATCAGAAAGACTATTTGCTGCCCTACAGCAACAGGGACCAGATCCATCCTGCGACTTGTCCCTCTCCACATGTTTGTAGAATGAATCATAGAATCCCTACAGTGCAGAAGAGGCCATTCAGCCCATTGAGTTCGTACCAACCGCAATCTCACCCAAGCCCGATTCTCCTAACACCACATCTTTGCCCTACTAACCCCCTGACACTAGGGTCAATTTAGCATAGCCAATCAACCTAACCAGCACATCTTTGGACTGTGGGAGGAAACTGGAGCACCCGGAGCAAAACCACGCAGACATGGGGAGAATGTGCAAAATCCACACAGACAGTGGTCCGAGGCTGGAATTGAACCCAGGTCCCTGTCCCTGTGAGACAGCAATGCTAACCATTGTACCATTGTGCTGCCCCTTCTTAACTTAGTCACAAGCCTACTATTAAGAGATGCAGCTTAAAAATAAGAAGTTTCCCATTTCAGGTGGAGATGAGGTGAATTTTTTTTCTTCAGGATTATTAATCTGTGGAATTCTGTGCTCAGAAAACAGTGGAGGATGGGCAATTAGATTCTTTTCAAGGCTGTGCAGGATGAGATTTTGGATGCATGAGGGAGTCAAAATTGTGGGTTGCACACAGGAAAGTGGAGTTGAAACTATAATCAGATCGGCCATGGTCCTAGTGAATGGCAGAGCAGGTTTGAAGGGCCAAATGGCCTACTTCTGCTTCTAAGTCTTACATTCCCACTATGCAGTATCATTTTGAAAATCTAACTGTTTTGATCAGCTGCACTACACATGTCTGTTTTTTCTGACAATTCTTCAAGATGCTTGGCCAAGCAAAATCTTCCCTTACGAAATCTGTGCTGACTCCTCTTTATTGTATTTTCAATCTCGAGTTACTTTCGATTATATCTTTGACGGAGGATCCTGTGAATGGTTAGACGGTCATCAGTGAGCATCTTGAATCAATCGGATTTCAGTCATCAGCAGGCACAATTTGTCAGTCTGATTTTTGTTCCTGGTGCATATGCTTTCTGGTTTGTGTGTTCATCATTTTAAAATGAATGGGCAAAGTTAAAAACCATATGCACCAATGGTTTTCATAATGGGATATTTGAGAAATAATCATTCTGGACATGATCTCGAAAGGCTGGCAAGCTCAGTAAAGTGTGAACCGCGTCTCAACAAATGTCTGGCACTTTGCCCAGATTGTGATTAATTAAGAAAAATTAAGTGAACGATAGAGGTGAGAGTCATATTACATTCAATAGTAAACACCACTGGTCCACTTTATACGCGCAGTGTTCTTTTAACTTAAGTCATTCATTCAAAAAACAAAATTCTAATACTGATAGATAATGAATAACAAGTTTACCATTACCATGATAACCAATTTAACCTCCATATTGTGAATGCAGGGGTTGGAATGGTGAAAGTGAGTGTAACTCACTGGTGAATTGTGTGACGGGTTTTCTGCCCTTGAGCAGGGAGATCCTGGGACTGCAGCAGTCCGGACTTTCATTGCAGGTCCCAAGAAGGACAATTTTTCCTCTAACCCTCATAGAAATACATATTAAACCCACCTGAGAAGATCTGCGCTGAGTGTCCAGAAGTTACGGACTTTGGCATCTGGAGAGGGTGCTCACCTCAGTTTCCTTCGGACTCTTCATAGGATTTCAATGTTATTTTAACTGGGCAGATGTCTGAAACACTCACAAAAACAGTGCACTACATGCTTTCCTTCTCCCCTGCGTACTCTCTGAATGGTATGTTTTGTCTGTGTAAGATGATTAGGTATAGGATCAGAATTAGGCCATTTGGCCCATTGAGTCTGTTCTGCCATTCAGTCATGGCTGATAAGTTCCTCAACCTCATTCTCCAATCTTTGATCCCTTACCAATCAAGAACCTATCTATCTCTGTCTTAAATACACTCAAGAACCTGGCCTCCACAACCTTCCGGGAACAAATTCCATAGATTCACCACCCTCTGACTGAAGAAATTCCTCCTCATCTCCATTCTAAAGGGTCTTTCCTTTACTCTGAGGCTGTATCCACAGATCCTAGTCTCGTCTACTAACGGAAATATCTTCCCCACATCCATTCTATTCAGCCTTTCAGTATTCTGTATGTTTCAATGAGATCCCCCCCTCACCCTTCTAAACTGAATTGAATACAGATCCAGAGTCCTCAAACACTCCTCATACATTAAGTTTTTAATTCCTGGGATTATTCTCATGAGCCTCCTTGGGATCCTCTCCAGGACCAACACAGCCTTCCTTCGATATGGAACCTGTATAGCTCGCAAGAAACAATAATTTTTACTGTCTCCCAAAACATGTAACAATAATAAATCAATTCAATGCAATTCAACTGAAGTTGACACAGGATTATAAAAGGATCGGAAATGCACTACTTGGATTTTAACATCTCTTCCACCCAGTTCTCATTGGGCGAATTGGAGATAAATTCTACACATGTATGATGTTAGCATCAACACGGCGTTCCTTTGTTTGTTATTTTAAAGAAAACATGTTGTTTAAACTAAAGCAGGACAAAAAAAATGTCTACAAACGTTCCTGTCTTGATATTGTCCAGATGTTACATTGTTGAATCCCAAGGCTTTAGTCTATGTCCTTGAGGCGAATAATGAAAAACATCTTGGATAATTCACACTACCACGAGGAGGTGCAAGTGAAATCCGAGAGCAAAAGAACGCTGATAACCCAGATCAAGGAGTGATAGTTGGAACTCCTTGGGCGTGTAACATGAAATCATGATTCAGAAAGACTGACGCTGGTGGGACAGATGGATAGTTAATGAAATCAAGATGAACAAAGAATGATCTTTTTAAAGAGTCTTGAATGTGCCACCAGCGAAGATGATTCAGGCTTCCAGAGCAAGATTAGCACAGAGGTCCATGGTGATCAACGCTTTCTCATGTAATGCTACCTAAAGAAACAAATTGTGCTTTTATTTGGTGTTGATAGGATCACAGGATCCTACATTGCAGAAGGAGATCATTTGACCCATCTAGTCTATACTGACCACAATCCCACTCAGGCTGTATCCCCATTAATTTACCCTAGCTAGTCCCCCACACACTAAGGGGCAATTTAGCATGGCCAATCCATGTAACCCACATATCACTGTACTGTGGGAGGAAACTGGAGCACCTGAAGGAAACCCATGAAGACACGGGAAGAACATGCAGACTCTGCACAGACAGTGACCCAAACCAGGAATTGAACCCGAGTTCCCGGAGCTGTGAGGCAGCGGTACTAATCACTGGGTCACCATGTTGTTTGAGACGTGACCAGGCTTTACCCCATGGCATCTTGCTTTTCATCGTTTTTAGTTGCACCGACGTGTTTCTAATTTGCCTTCTGAGTTTTGGGTTTATTTTGTTTTTTGTTTGTTGTTAGTTGTTCTGTAACACTCACTGACTTCCCTGGCAGACAAAATTGGATTTAATACTTGCTTCATAATATCCCATAATACAGCCTTCATACAAAACCACACTTAATGGTCCAGTATTACTGATCTGTATGTTTTTAATGTCTGTGAAAGGATGTATATATAAAATCTTCAGTTGTTCTCAGTATCTTCTGTTCGAAGTAGATAAAGATTTCGGGATGGCAGAAGTGGCAATGGAATGAATAAGTCTGGAGAAACAGTCAAAAAGAGAAGAGATAAAGTTAATGATAGGACTGAGAGGTTACTATGAAGCAGAACAGGTTTAAAGAATATCATGGTACCTGGGTACTGCTGGCAATGCCAGCACTTATTGCCCTTGAAGATTGGAGTAAGCCACTTATTTGAATACAGCTGAATGGCTTGCTGGACCATGGCAGAAGTTAAGAATGTGTATAGGTCAGGTTTCCTTTACTAAAGAATATTGGTAAACCAGTTGAGCTTTTACAATAATAAGTAGATTTATTATTGTCACATGTATTAGCATACGGTGAAAAGTATTGTTTCTTCTGCGCTATACAGGCAAAGCATACTATTCATAGAAAAGGAGATGAGAGAGAGCAGAATTAGTGTTACACTCATAGCTAGGGTATAGAGAAAGATCAACTTAATGTGAGGTATATTTATTCAAAAGTCTGATGGCAGCAGGGAAGAAGATGTTCTTGAGTTGGTTGTATCATGTCCCCAGATTTTATTCCGACGGAAGAAGGTGGAAGAGAGTATGTCCAGGATGCTTGGGATCCTTAATTATGCTGACTGCTTTTCCAAGGCCCAATCTTACCAGCTGTTCAGTCCATGCTCCCGCTGTGGTGAGGGAAGAGAACATGACACCCAAGCCAAATCTCCGTTCATTGCAGCGGGATGGGAAAATCCTGCCGGAGTGGATGGCCATAATATCACGCCTATAGCTTTATATTCCAGATTTACTTAATGAACTGAATTTGAATTCTCCATCTGCTATGGGGAAGTTCGAACTCCTATCTCCCAGTCATTAACCTTGGCTTCACTAGTCCAGTTACCTAACCATCGTGCTATCACACTCCACTGAGCTGGTAAAATGGTAGAGGCTGTGGAGGAAGTGAGGGGAAGAATAAATGATTGGGGAAAAGATTTGAAAGGCATCGCTGAGGAACACACCTCTCTCTGCAATCTTCATCCCCAAATGCAGCTGTATGTATTTGGTACCTCTTCTTTCCTCGTGCCACACCGTGCCAGCCACCAACTGAAAGAGAAGAATTAAGCAACAGAAGTGAAGGGGACAGATAAAAGCAGAATAGGGCGGGCACTCAGAAAAGCAACATATCAATAACAGATTAGGTGACAGAGAGACCAACAAAACTTACTGTAGGTAATGTGACAAGAGATCCGTGATATACAAAAAAAAAAGTCCTTTTTCAGAAAAGATAGCAGCATTGGTCTAACACAGAAATGGGCACAGAAATTCCCTTTTGGGAAGGCTGAAGAATGTTCCCCTAAGCAAAACCAACGTCCACTGACTAGCTATCTGAGTCCCCCACAATCCTCCTTAAGGTTATGAGGTTAACTTCCCCTTGCTGCCATCTCGTTGTGACAGCATTAAGATCAGGGACTTTGAGATGGCAAGTTGCAAGGTGTAACCAACATTCACATTTTTGTGCCAGAAATTTGCAAGATTATAAGAAGGATGACTAATTTGTTGGGCCCTTTTCTCTGCTATGTGCACAAAGCCGATTTCATAGAATTATAGAGTGCAGAAGAGACCCTTCAGCCCATTGAATCCTCACCAACATGTTCATCCCATTTGTTCATTAGAGAAATTGAAGCCCTATATACAAAAAGAGAACATTGCTTCCAACTATATGCCAGTCTTTCATAGCATTTATCCAATGAAGAGTAGTTCAGTGTTCACTATTTTGACATTTAATTTATTTTAAGTTTTCCAAGTTTTTTTATTATTATCACAAGTAAACTTACATGAACACTGCAATGAAGTTACTGTGAAAATCCCCTAGTCGCTACACTCTGGTACCTGATCCTATACATTAAGGACAATTTAGCATGGCTAATCTACCTAATTACACATCTTTGGACAGCGGGAGGAAACCGGAGCACCCAAAGGAAACCCAGGCAGACACGGGAGAATGTGCAAACTCCACACAAACAGTCACCCGAGACCAGAATTGAACCCGAGTCCCTGGCACTTATGGCAGTTGTGCTAACCACTGTGTCACCACGCCGTCCTTATTCATGTTATAATGTTAGTAATCAAACATTAGCTTGAAACTCAATATGGCTGACAGCACGGTAAGAGGAAGAATGATAAGAATGTGATTGTACACTTCCAAAGACTGCAGGCAGAATTTTCCAGCCCTTCCCTCCAGCGGGATCTTTCAGTCCTGCTGTAGGTGACACCCTACCCTGTGGTAGACTCCAGGATGATATGTTGTCCCACTGGTGCTGGGTCAAGGATGTCTCGGAGTGGTTGCAGGACATTCTGAAGGAGGAGGGTGAACAGCCCGTGGTTGTAGTGCAAGTTGGTACAAATGACATAGGTTAAAAAAAGGATGAATTCCGAAAAGCAGAATACAGGGAGATGGGAAGAAAGTTAAGAAATCAGACTTCAAAAGTAGTGATCTCAGGATTACTACTGGTGCCACATACTAGTCAGAGTAGAAATGACACGGTATATCGGATAAATACGTGACTGAAGAGATGGTATTGGTAGAGGGTTTCAGATTCCTGGGTCATTGGGACTGGTTCTGGGGGAGGTGGGACCTTTCCAAATTGGATGGGTTACACCTGAGCAGGACTGGGACTGACGTCCCAGGGGGAGTGTATGATAAAGTGATTGGGGAGGGTTTAAATTAATATGCCAGGCGGATGGGAACTTATGTAAGGAGTCTGAGAAGGAGAAGCAAAAACAAAAACAAAACGAAGGAAAGGGAATAAGAAAAGTGGTAGGCAGCAAAACCAAGGACAAAGTTCAAACAAAGCAAGAGAAAAATACTGGGATCAAGACAAATATTGTTAAAAAGACAAACTTAAAGGCTCTGTACCTTAATGCGGGGGGCATTTGCAATAAATTGAATGAAATAGTCGCACAGATAGACATAAATGGGTACAATATGATTGGAATGATGGAGACATGGTTGCAGAGTGACCAGGGTTGAGAATTGAATGTCACAGGGTATTCAATACTTTGGAAGGACAGACATAAAGGAGAAGGTGGTGGAGTGGCAATGCTGGTTAAAGAGGAAATTAACATAAGAGTGTGAAAGGACATTAGCTCTGACAACATGGAGTCTGCATGGGTAGAGTTGAAAAATACCAAGGGACATTAGTGTGCATCATACATACTGCAGTGGTGATGTTGGGGTTGGCATTAAACATGAAATCAGTGATGCATGTGATTAGGGAATATTGGTGATCATGGATGATTTTAATCTACACTTAGATTGGGCAAATCAAATCAGCCACAATGCGTAGAGGAGGAATTCCTGGAGTGTATACGGGATGGTTTTCTTGACCAATATGTGTAGGAATCAACTAGAGAATGGGTAATCTTAGATTGGGTATTGTGTAATGAGAAGAGAAATCATTGCCGATCTAGCTGTGTGAGATCCCTTGGGGATGACCATAACATGATAGAATTTTTTTATCAAGATGGAGGGTAAAGTAGTTGATTCAGATACTAGGGTGCTGAACCTTAGTAAAGGAAACTATAACGATATGAGACATGAGTTGACCTTGATAAATTGGGGAGCCTTACTTAAAGGGATAACAGTAGATAGACATTGGCAAATATTCAAGGGATGTATGGGGGAACTGCAGCAAATGTTTCTTCTGTCTGGCACAAAAGCAAAATGGATAAGAGGGCCAATCCATGGCTTACAAAGGAAATTAGAGAGAGTATCCGATCTAAGAAGCATACCGATTGACCTAGAAAATAATAGGTTTGAGAATTGGGAAAAGTTTAGAATTCAGAAAAGAAGGATCAAGGGATTGATTAAGAAGAGGAAAATATAGTTTTAGAGCAAGCTTGTAGGGTACATAAAGACTGATGCGAAGAGTTTCTTTAGATACTTGAAGAGAAAGAGGTTGGTGAAGACAAATGTAAGTTCCCTACTGACAGAAATGGGGGAATGTATACTAGGGAACAAAAAACAACTGACTATATACTTTGGTTCCGTCTTCACAAAAGAGGACACAAATCAGATGCCACAAATGTTGGAAAATGCAAGTTTTAGTGAGAGGGAAGAACTGAGGGAGATCAATATTAGTACATAAGTAGTGCTGGGAAAATTGATCGGATTGAAGGAGAATAAATCCTCAGGGCCTGATAATCTACATCGCAGAATACTTAAAGAAATGGCTCTAGAAATAGTGTACGCATTGGTGGTCATCTTTCAGGATTCTATAGACCTTGGAACAGTCCCTGCAAATTGGACAGTAGCGATTGTCACTCCAATGTTCAAAAAGGGGGGGCAGAGAGAAAACAGAGAATTAAAGACCAGTAAGCTTAACATGGCCAGTGGGGAAACTTCCCGAATCCATTATCAAGAACGTTATAGCAGAGCATTTAGAAAGCAACGGCAGGATCAGATAGAGTCAGCACAAATTTATGAAGGGGAAATCATGCTTGACAAATCTGTTGGAATTCTTTGAAGATATAACTAGTAGAGTAGACAAGGGGAGAATCAGTAGATGTGGTATAATTGGACTTTCAGAAAGCATTTAATAAAATCCCGCACAAGAGATTATCATGCAAGATTAAAATACATGGGATTGGACAAAGTGTATTGAGATGGATAGAAGAATGGTTGGCAGAGAGGAAACAAAGAATAGGAATACTTTACAAGAGTACAAGATTTCTCTACAATGTACAAGATTATGAGGGATATAGATAGAGTAAACAGGATTAAGCTTTTTTCTAAGATGGACTTGAAAAGCACAAGGGGTCACGGGCTTAGGGTGAGGGGGTAAGGTATAATTTGGATGCTAGAGGGAGTTTTTTCACACAGAGGGTATGGAATGTGCTGCCAAGTAAAGTGGTGGAGGCAGGCACTCTGGAGTTATTTAAGAGATACTTAGATGGGCACATGAACAGAATGGGAATGGAGGGGTATAGAAAACTGATTTAAAATAGGGATCATGAGCCTTGGGAGTCCCTGCGAAGTGTGTAAATAGATGATGATATTGATGTATTGTTTTTATCCGACAGGTGCTTTGGTCCACCTTGTTGTCTAACGAGGGGCATACATGCGATGGGTCGTGAGAGGGCCACTCTTGGATTTTTTTTTTGAGAGTATCCTAGTGCTTCACGTCGTTAGTGTACGCTTGACCTGGACCATTTGATGGGCACCACGACAGCTCAGTGACTATCGCTGTGCTGTGCAGATACATGGATTTGGTCCTGTGTCTGTGGGAGTTTGTGCATTCTCCCCGTGCTTGCGTGGGTTTTCTCCAGGTGCTCCAGTTTCCTCCCACATCCCAAATATGTGCTCTTAGGCTAATTGGCAAAACAAATTCTCCCTAAATTGTCTCAAATTTTGTTTTTAATCTATAGATCTATAAACATAGACAGGGATCACGGTAGAGGTGGGAACATCGGGGTGGCGGCGCGGGCTTGTTGGGCCGAAGGGCCTGTTTCCCATGCTGTTTTGTTCTTTGTTCTTTGAATTAATGGGTGGCTTTCAAATTGGCAGGCAGTAACCAGTGTCGATGCTGGGACTCCAGCTATTCACAATATATATTAAAGATTTGGATGAGGAAACAAAATGTAACATCTCAAAGTTTGCTGATGATGCCAAGTTGCGTGGGAAGGTGAACTGTGACGAGGATGCAGAGATCCTTCAGAATGATCTGGGCAGGTTGGGTGAGTGGGCTAATCAATGCTGTATGGAGTATAATTTGGATCAATGTGAGGTTATTCACTTTGGAAGCAAAACAAGAAGGCAGATTACTAATTGAATGGCTGTAAATTAGGAGAGGGGAGTGTGTAGTGGGACTGTGTGTCCTTGTGCACCAGTCACAGAAAGTAAGCGTGTAGGTGCAGCAAGCAGTAAAGAAGGTGTGTTGGCCTTCATTGCGAGAGGTTTCGAATACAGGAGCAGGGATGTGTTGTTGCAATTATACAGGGCTTGATGAGGCCACACCTGGAGTATTGTGTACAGTTCTCATTCTCAGTTACATTCTTGGAGTGAGACAATAAAAAAATCCAATTGTTACAAAGAATTTCCTGTAATGTAACATCTGTGGTTCAAATTTATCATAAGCCACCGTTTAAATGCAATTTACTGAAGCAAATGCTTTTTAGTATGTGGCTTGTCTGACAAGACATCTTTAATCAATTAGCTGGAACCATTTGTGTAGTTTGTCTCTTTCTCTGCCACGCAGAGAAGGGGTAAATTAGTTTTCTATCTATTTAAACAATTAAAATGTTTTCTTTGCAATATTTCATAAGTATATCCTATGACTAATAGTCACTGAAATTATCCATGGGCTGGGCGCCCCTCATTGTAACCTCAGAAATTCAGAGTGTTTTCTGTTAGCAAAAGAATAGATGGATCCAGTTCCTTGAGGACTCAGATTTGTTTGCATCATGTAGCCTCTTCTATGGATCTGCCTTCCCTGAGAGAAATAGGTTGACACACTGAGCCCATGTTAAGCTAGTCCTCTCGAGACCTTTCTGATAGGTTTCGAGAATCTGAGTTACCTTCCCTTTGAACTCAACCCACAGTTGCAAACCATTCTGTCTGCAGCGAGTGTATGAATGTATCACAGTTGCAACTGTATTTAGAACAAAGAATAATGTAGTACAGGAACAGGTTCTTTGGCTCCCTCCCCCCCCCACCCCCAGCCCAAGCCTGTGCTGATACGTGGTTTCTATGCCTCTGTTTGCCTTTCTTTCATTTGTCTATCCAGATACAACTTGAACGTTGCTAACATGCCTGTTTCCATCACCTCACTGGCAGAGCGTTCCAGGCACCCACCACCCTCTGTGTGAAAAGCTTTCCCCTTACATCTCCCCTAAACCTACCATCTCAAACCTGGAACTTGTGACCTCTTATAGTTGACCTCTTTTCACCCTGGGAAAAAGCTTCTGACTATTCACCCTGTCTATGCCCCTCAACTTTGTAGAGCTCTATTAGGTCGGCCCACAGCCTCCGTCTTTCCACTCAAAACAATCTGAATTTATCTGGCCTCCCCTCATATCTAAAACCCTTCAGTCTTGCTACCAGAAAGGGTCAGTTTTGACAATGTTATTAGCGTGCTAAGTTATTAATTGTCTTTAAGAGGGCTTGAAGTAGGTGAAACAGTTTATATGTTTGAAGAGGAAACTCTGTGAGACTTTGGGGATGATTTTCCAGCCTTGCTGCACGTGGCATAGATTGCATCGATGCTGGAAAATAGCATGTGGGCCTAAAAATTGGTTTTGCGCCTGGCACCAAACCATCTCCAGTTGTCCCAGTCCCTTTCTACTGGTACAAACTGATCAGACACGGAGAAGCCACAAGACCAATTGGCATATTTAAAGTAGCATTATAAATATACACAACCTGCTCAACACGAGATTCTCTCAGTTCCTGGGACCTTCCAACCTTCAAGTGCAGAGTGAGACCAGCGAGAATCACTACTGATTTCCACTAGAGGATGGACCTTCCAGGGTTGGTAGCGGGGCTGGAGGGGGGGGGGGGGGGGGGGGGGGCGGGGGGGGGGGGGGAGAAAATATGCAGAACAATATCTAACCATCATAAAATTGGCCAGTGTCATCAGGCAAAACAGAAATGTACTACTTTTCCCCCCATTGAGAAATTTTCCATTTACAATGTGGGAAGAAGCTTAAGTCATAATGAGGTACAGTTTTCACATTGTCATTGAGTTAGTGGGAAGGAGGAAAAGTGCTGGGCATTAAATTGAAGCCCCTGGATGATTTGAGATATGGCTAGACATTGCCCATCTGGCAATGTCAGTGTGCTAGGGCAGTGCCAATGAGCTGGGCCTGAGTGGGGGGCTATGACAAGGGGAGGGCTGTGACGCGAGGGTTAGGGTGGGGAGGCCAAAAGGTAGAGGTGGGGGTCATGCAGAGATGGAGCATGAACTGAAGACCATGTGGGGGTCTGAAAAAGCCATAGAGTATCAGTTTCATCCATTTTGCTTTACCTACGTATTTGTGGTAGTGTGGCCCCTTTAACAGGCAATCCTTTGCAGGCCATATGACTACAGGACCGGGCTGGAGCCAGTGGAGCGTGAGTGTATGAACCTCGGTGAATTGGGAATGAAGCGTGTACCTCCAGGCTGGAAATCAGCAGAGTGAACTGGGAAGTTGTTGGGAGCTAATCTATGTTATTGTGTTGCAAATCCTTCAGTTGCATAAAGTTCTTCTTGTTAAATAAAACCTCTTGTTTTACACCTGCCATACCGAGTCACGTCGAGGTATCACAATAGTTTTTACTATTTAAACAGCTGCTTCAAGAAGGCAGAAAGATATAATTACTAAACAATGGTCGGGGCAGGAGAGAAAATGAGCCAAGACAATGTCTAACCATCTAACATTGGCTAGTGCCTTCAGGGAAAACAGAAATGTACTTCTTTTTCCCCCCATTCAGGAATTTTCCATTTACAATGTGGAAAGAAGCTTAAGCCATAATGAGGTATCGTTTCCACATTGTCATTGAGTTAGTGGGATGGAGGAAGAGTGCTGGGTATTAAATTGCATCAGATTCAAGCTTAACGGCTTGTCTGAGATCTGATCAAACCAAAGGGACTAAAAGCCTGTAGACTGATTAACCTTTCCTGACATCATCTGGTGATCTAATAAAGAAATAGATTAAAGATTATATGAGTCTCTTTGTGTAACCCTTTACTAGAGAGGTAACTTTATGGGAAATGGTCAATTGAGAGAAGTCTTTTTAATACATTTTTTTCTGTTTAAAAACTAATGCCTTCCTCTGATGGTGCCTTTTATAAATGCACCACATTTCTATTTCTTTATTCAACGGACATGGGCATTGCTGGTGAGGCCAACATTTGTTATCCATCCCTTGTTGTCCTTGAGCAGTTGATAGGGAGTTTGCCTTCTTGAACTGCTGCAGAGCTTGAGGGGTAGATACAGCCACAGTGCTGTTAGGGATGGAATTTCAGGATTTGACACAATGGCTGTGTAGGAACAACAATATATATTTCCAGGTCAGGATGATGAGTGGTTTGAAGGGAAACTTCCAGGTAGTGACCTTCCCCGTTATCTGCTGGTCTTGTTCCTCTAGATGGTAGTGGTTATGGGTTTGTATGGTGCTGCCGAAGGAACCTTGGTGAGTTCCTGCAGTGTATCTTGTAGATGGTATAAACAGCCACCGCTGTGTGTCAGTGGTGGAAGGAGTGAATGTTTGTGTAAGGGGTAGCAATCAGGATTGCTTTGTCCTGGATGGTGTGAAGCTTCTTGAGTATTGTTGGAGTTGCACCCATCCAGGCCAATGGGGAGTATTTCAACACACTCCTGACTTGTGCCTTGTAGATGGTGAACAGGTTTTGGGAAGTCAGGATGTGGGTTATTTATTACTTATTTGTGTATCAAGATATGCTGATTACATTTTATATTTGAGATAAAGGTTTGGACGCTGTGGCTCTTATACTGACGCTTGGAATGGCTTTAGGCCAGTAAGTGCAATGTTAAATATGCAAACAGACAGTCTACATCAATGATGTAAAACAGAGTATGTGCAGAGATATTTCTACATGAAGTTTCGTGCTGTACATTGTTGGCAAAATATTCACACATAGGTAAAATTTACCAACAGCCTTGCTTGAGGCAGTCTCTATCAAATCCGACCAAAGACAACTTGAGCTAAGGACCACAATGATGAGAACAAAAATGACAGAGTGAATCAGAAAACACAGGATCTGAAAAGTGCAGAAGGGGGCTATTTGGCCCATTGAGTCAGCAGCAACTCTCTGACAAAGTATCATAGCCAGGCCCTGTAACCCCATATATTCACCATGGCAAAGCCATCTTACCTACACACCTTGGGACACAGAGGGGCAATTTAACATGGTCAATCCACCTAACTTGCAGAGCTTTGGAGTGTGGGAGGAAACTAGAACACTCAGAGGAAAGACACTCAGAAATGGGAAGAACATGTACAGACAGTGACCCAAGGCCAGAATTGAACCCGGCTCCTGGTGCTGTAAGGCAACAGTGCTAATCACTGTGCCACCCAGTAGCCCTGGTGATTGACATTTGAGATTCCATTAGATTCCGGATACAGACTGAAGGAGAACGTTGCAGCTTATGGGAACCCTGCAGAGTTTGGAAGTCATAAGATTGTCTTCATAGAATCCCAACGGTACAGAAGAAGGCCATTTAGCCCATTGTATCTGTACCGACAGTAATCCCACCCAGGCCTTATTCCTGTAACCCTACATATTTACCCTATTAATCCCCCCAACACTAGGGTCAATTTAGCATGGCCAATCAACCCAACCCGCACATCTTGCGGAAGGATAGGGAAAATTCCAAGATGGGAGAAGTCATTACATGTGCTCCTCCTGACTCATAGGAAAGTCCAAGAAGGTCTTGTGTCCTTCTTATTTTTGACTTTACTGGCAGGAAAGATGCAGAGGGCTCCTTGTTTAAAAATAAACAGCCAGGACCTGATGATGCCATTGGACATTGAACTCCATATGTTAATGAGGTCCTTCCTAGCTTTGGATAGGCAGCTTAACTGTCCATCAAAGAAAACAATGTCACATCTATGGATGGCTCCAAAGATGCTAAGTGACCTGGAACATTTTTGCCATCAAGCTCCCTGACTCCAGCCAGACAGATAGAATGTAAGCACATCTTGTCTTCAAAATGATATAGAATGAAGAAAAAGGGTAAAGTGGATGATTCAAGCACAAAGTTATCTAAGCGATGTCAAGATTCTGGGAATTGTTCTGGTGACGAGGATGTAACCATGGACAGCAGTAATAAGATATGACCTGGGTGACATGGTGGCACAGTGGTTAGCACTGTTGCCTCACAGCACTAGGGACCTGGGTTTGACTCCCAGTTTGGGTCATAGTCTGTGTGGAGTTTGTACATTCTTCCCCTATCTTCATGGGTTTCCCCAGGTACTCTAGTTTCCTCCCATAGTCCAAAGATGTGCGGGTTAGGCGAATTGGCCATGCGAGATTGCCCCTTAGTTTCAGGATAAATGCATGGGGTTATGGGGATAGGGCCTGAATGAGATTGTGGTTAGTGCTGACTCAATGGGCTAAATGGCCTCCTGCACTGTAGGATTCTATGATTCTGTTTGAAGGTCTGATTTTAACTTCCTGATTGAGATTGAATGGTCTTTTCCATCATCAAAATATAGGATATTGGATAAAGCAACAAATTGGATAAGTATGCTTCATAATGGGATTAAAAAATTATAAGGATAAATTCAGAAAATTAATTCCTCCATGGAACACAGTGACTCAAGTAGTTGTTATAACAGTTGGTTAATCATCTGTAGAATGAACTGGTTAGAGCTGTGTTATCTGTAAGAATCTGGAATATCACTCAATTGCCCCGGGGTTGGTGGAGAAATCATACTTACATTTAATTTTCTGAGGATTGTTTTCTCTCTCTCGGGATTGAGTGCATATGGAAAAATCCATGAGAGAAACAAGATTTCCTATGGTTCATTGACATTAGAGTAAAAGATATTTTCCTGTCTCAAATGTTCTTGTGTAGAAGTGATCAAAATAGATATTTATTCTTGAATAGCACCTGGAATATGGGGATAGGTTGGATTGTTGTCCGTACAGGTTCAATAGGCCAAATGGTCTCCTCCTTCGCTGTAGGATTCCATGATTGTATTTTATTCTATGATTCTAATTGTGCTGATTGTCTGCAGGGCTTTCACTTTGGGCCTAAGATGAATTCCTGACTTAAGGAATTTTCACCCTGACCCCATCTTCTTATATTGATGGCCTTGTAGGGACAGGCAGCCCTGTCCTCAAAGGCCACATGCAGATCCATTCTGCTTTACATTCAGAACCTAGCCTAGCCAAATCCCAGCTGCACGTGTGCCTATAGATCTCACAGTGCGAGTCAGCTAGAATGTCACCAAATTTTAGATTGTCTTGCATCTTGTAAGTTTGTTTATCATATTACATGTCTTTAACAACCACTTGCATTGTTATAGCAATGGAAATGCACTCAAACATCGCAAAGAACAAAGAGAAGTACAGCACAGGAGCAGATCTTTTGGCCCTCCAAGCCTGTGCCAACCATGATTCCTGCCTAAACTAAAACCGTATGCCGTTACGGAGTCCGTATCCTTCCATTCCCATCCTATTCATATATTCACCCAGATGTTCCTTAAATATTAAGGAAGTGCATTCTTCCTTCCATTCTCTCCAACACAAGCCCTTGTTGTTATGAATAGTTGGATAGGGTAAAGAAGCTGAAGAATTTTAGAAATATATTAAAAATAACAAACTCTGGATTTGACCAAGTTTAATGAAGCAATTTCATTGCTAGATTAATCTCTGTGTATATGTGGTCCTTTGTCTTACATGATCCAAGGGTGTGGGCAATTGTTGCAGATTCAGGTCTTGCTTAGATGTACAGTTACCCAAGCCATTATCATTTGTTTGCATGGATACTTTTTTCTTTCCAGTGCAATTCCCACACAAAAAAAAATGAGGAATTTCGGTCACCTTTGGTCAAGGTTGCTAGGGCAAGAATGGCTTGGGATTATCTTGATCCATATAGCCCAGCTACTCGGTAAACTCATTGACCCATCACACAGTTACTTAATATATTGCCCAGTCTTCATTTCATAACAACATTGTTATTGTTGAATCAATCTTTCTAAAAAAAGGCTGTCAACATATGCCTAGCCCTCTTTCAGACGAATTCAGCATTTTCCAGTCAGAACACAAATATTTAATTGCAGGCTTGTTGGTGCCAATTTTCAGTAATCGTATAATTACTTTCCATGTTTTATTTGTGTTCATATTGCACATGAGTGTGTGTACATGAGTGTTTGAGAATGTGTGTGTGTAAATGTGAGAGTATGTGAAAATGTGTATATATACATGTCAGTGTATATATCTTTGTGCATGAGTGTGTGTATATGTGTGTATATGTGTGTGTCTGTGGATGTACGTGTATCTATGTGTATATACATGTGTGTGCATGTCTATATATATGTGTTTGTGTATGCGCATTTGTTTGCGAGTGTATGTATGTATATACATGCGTGTGTGAATGTGTGTATGTGTACATATATGTGTTTGTGCATGCATGAGTGTGTGCATGTGTATATGTATATGTGTATATATTGTGTATGTGTATATATTTATGTGTGTGTATGTGTCTGTGTGTATGTATAAAATAACTAGTTTCCAACTCTTTGAATTAATTTTTTATTTTTCCTGGGTGGGACATGGATTAATAATTCATTCCAAATTAAATCCTTTTAGTGTTTCTTACTAAATTTAAAACATAAGGACCATTGTTGGAAAAATAAATCTTACATGGAATTTAACAAAAGGGAAGCAGTGCTCTGAAAAGAGTTATTCAAGGACCTATATCTCTTCTGGCTGCTTTAAGGATAATTCATCTTAGTGAATTATTTGGCATTTTCTTCGGATAAGAGATAAATTTGTAAAGGACTAGAATACTTGGTTTTTCAAACTTGCATCTTCTTTCTCTCTGAATCTGGCCTGCTTCCAAGTAGTTCAGAGGTGGAATGCTAAGTTTGGGATTAACTGTATAGCTTCTGGAAATCTAAATAAAATTGCCAAAGGCCGTTACAGATTTTGTGCATCTTAAGAATTCTTAGGGACAGGGAGCCGGGATCACTGTATTTTCTCATTTTGGGCAAAAGCAAAAGATCCCGCCCTTCCTAAATTTATTCTCATTGTTGACTTAACCTTGTGGCTCAGTTGTGTGGGAAAAGAAACCAAATCTCTACAAATCATGTTCACGTGTGGAGTCTCACACACACACACAGATACACAGGATATGATGACTTCAGCAATAACTATCCACTATCTCCACAAATTCAAGATTGTTAATGAAATGCGTTAATCCCTCATTGTTCAATGTGCTGGTGAAATTTCTCCCTTGGAAAAATGTATTGTAAGAATACATGTCTTTACCAATAGGATAAAATAGAAAGAAGGCTACACCACAGGAACCAGCCCTTCAACTGTCCAGGCCCATAATGATCATGATGTCCTAACTAAGCTAAAATAAAATCTTTCTGCCCTTACTCAGTCCGTACCTCTCTATTCCCCCCTATTCACATACCCAACCAAATGCCTCTTAAATGCTGCTAATGTGCCTGTTTCCACCTCTGGCAGTGTGTTCCATGCACCCACCAGTCTCTGCGTGAAAAATTTCCCCCCACATCTCCCGTAAACTTTCCCCCTGTCACTTTGAATCTGTGCCCTCTTGTAATTAACACTTACAGCCTGGGAGAAAGCTTTTAATTATCTATGCCTCTCATAATTTTGTGAACCTCTTATCAGGTCTCCCTGATAGAGTGTTAACATCTCAGGACAAAAGTAGCAATGAAATATTCATCCATGTTTCAGGATAATATGATATCCCTCACTGTGAAAAACAAAGTTGTGAATTTTAATGGAAAAAGTGAGAGAATAACTATAGTTTTTAATTAGTCGGTGGCATGTTGAAGTTCACTCGGAGAATCCCAGTTGCTGTGGCAACATGTACATATTGTAGTCTGGAGCTATAGATAGCAATGGCAGAGGTTTTCGTTCTTTCCATCACATGACCAGGAGCCAGGAATGTCTCTCCTACTCACACCCCCTGCCTTTGACATGTCATCAACCCTTCTGAAAGCAAACAGTCTGATCAAAAAGTGAACATTTTACGACCATCTGGTTTTAAATAAGCAGTTGGTACATCCACCCTGTAGGGTGGCGCTTGTGGGAAGGGGACAAAAATATTGAATGATAACAATTAAGCTAGCTAGCAACTTGCTGGTTGTTTCATTTAAAACAACCAACCCTAGTGGCAGACATAGACATTTCTAAAAATGCAAGATTTATTTTCTAGAGGAGTCTTTTGACATAAGTTAGAAATTAAGATTTTGTTTTGAAGATAATTTGGTGCTTTTTATTATAACATTTTGAAGAGTCAGCCATTTAAATTTCCTGACTCGATGCAAACATTCTGATGGCCCCCATCCATCAGCAGAGGAACAGAATGTCTAGAATGTTCCTTCCTTGACCCTAATATGACTCTGTTCTATATCCAAAGAATTGAATATTAGAGGAGAGGTCCAAGACTTTGAGATCATAAGATTTAGGAGATTTAATCTGCTGCTGCCTTCACATTTGGTTACTCCACCCAAATTTTATTTTCCATGATCCAGATCCCAGTCTCCATATTGAGGAGAGTGCTTTCCAGAGAGGTCACTTGACTGCCTTCTAGTCAGAATGTGGTTCTACATTATTCGAGTCCCAAGTCGAATCCTCTTGGCAGCTGCCATGTTTACTTTCTCATTCTCTATCTCATCCAGTTTAACTCTGCAGAGAATGATGGAATTGAAACCCTTGTTTAGTAACATGCTGGTGGGCGGATTCTGGTTGCTAATATGACAAAGGCCTTGAGGTTAGTCGCTATTTTTCAATAAATGCGGCTTCTGAATTATTAAGCATTGTATTTACTGCAAAATGTGAAATTGTCCCAGGTCTTTGGCAGCCTCGTGAGTAATTAATTGATGATCAAACTGTCAGGGACTTTACTGCTAGTGTTGATCTGTTTGCAATATAGTTTGAGAGAAGAAAACTACAGGGGCGACCTCAGCAGAATTTGGCAATGTGTCAGTTCTGGTGAGATAAATGGTGCGTTTCTCATAGAATCCTTACAGTGCAGAAGAAGGTCATTCAGCCCATCAGGTCTGTACTGACCACAATCCCATCCAGGCCCTATTCCTGTAACTCCATACATTTACCCAGCTAATGCTCCTGACCCAAGGGTCAATTTAGCATGGTCATCAACCTAACCTGTACATCTTTGGACGGTAGGAGGAAACCGGAACACCCAAAAGAAACCCACTCAGACACGGGGAGAATGTGCAAACTCTAAAAGGGGCAGCATGGTGGCACAGTGGTTAGCACTGCTGCCTCTCAGCACCAGGGATCAATCCCAGCCTTGGGTGACTGTTGATATGGGGTCAGTGTGGACTGTTGGTGTAGAGTGGCTGGTAAGGGGGGTGGGGAGCAGATGGGGAGCGATTTGAAACCCAGTTGCCAGAGACCTTGGTGAGAGGTAGCTGGGCCAGATTGGCATGCTGATCGAAAGGTGGGGGGTGGGGAGGGTGGAATCCTGGGAGTGGGAGGGAAAGTCTTGGGAGATGGGGGGGTGCAGAAGACTTGGAAGGATTGTGTCTCCAATGTGCCCAGGAAACCTATAAAGGAGGTACCTTACCCCCACCACCTGCCCTTCGCCACCTCCCCGTTCCCTCCTATCTCGCTCTTGCTCATTACCAGCCCAAGCAGTCTAAGCTGTCAGGCTTCACACTCAGCTTCCATCCAACACAAGAAGAATTTGTAACAGGAATAGGAAGAGGTCCTGGAGTACCATTAATGGCCACTTAATGACCTCAGTTGGTCCCTGGGTGAGTGGGCAACCAACTGCCTCCCCATTGTGAATAAAACTGTGGTGAAGTGAGTATACCCAGCATCTTTAACATGAGTCCAATGTGAGTACAGAACTCAAGTATTGCTGAAAAAAGAAAAATGCTATTGAAGCTTTTCATCTTGCACTCATCAGGACATATTCATATATGAATATATATAACTATTTATGAAGGGAACTGTGATAATCCCCATGATTTACATGGGGAGTCACTAATTGAGCTCCCAGTTGGGATTGTTGAATACAAATTCCTTGTGGGTTAGTAATTAGCCAACCAGGTAGAGCTTGTATAACGAATCCTACATAAAGCAAAACCCTGAGAGGGTCTATTAACCTTCAGTTCCAGTTGGGACCTGTTGTGTTCACCATAGGCTTGTGGTTATTGTTTATGTTCATTCTGAGCAATAAAAGCACAGCCAACTCCTGAAGTTATTATAGGATAAATTTATACTGCATGAGAGAAAAGTGCTGATTGATTGGTTTTTTTCAGCAACATCCTTCGTGTTACATTCATTTTGATGCTCTGCCCTCCTGCCATTCTGCCCCAGGTAGAGTGTAAAATTTTGCCCAATCAATCGCCAATTCATCAAATTTAACAGCATAGAGCGAGAGACTGTTCGTTTCATTTCACTTGTAATGGAAACGATGAATGTTCCTTTTACGCTTGAAAAAATGTATTCCTCAAATTGCTTCATTTTTAAAAGCTGTCTTGGATTCTACTTTCACCACTGTTTTGGTAGAACATTCTCTGCTTCAACAGCCCCTTGCCGCTCTGATGATAATAATCTTGAATTCATGTTTTTTGTAACTGACTCTCAGATTTGTACAAGCAATCTTCTCTTTGCTTTATCAAAGTTCCCCGTGATTTTAGAAAACTCTACCAGATCTCCCCTTAATCTTCCCTGATCCATTAAAAAGAGGCCTATTGTAAGAGGTGCCATTTTTTAAAAAGTTTATTTATTAGTCACAAGTAAGGCTTATGTTAAAACTACAATGAAGTTATAGTGAAATTCCCCTAGTTGCCAGACTATGGCGCCTGTTTAGGTCAATGCACCTAACCAGCAAGTCTTTCAGAATGTGGGAGGAAACTGGAGCAAACCTCACACCGACTCGGGGGGAGCACGCAAACTCCACACAGGCAGTGCCAAACCATTGTGCCACCATGCTGCCCTCTTCTTCTTAGTCCTCGACTTCAAGAGTTTATAAAGAACAGACTTACACAGACATTGATGTTTAGGCTCAATTACAAATGTTTTAGTAACAAAAGAAATCACTCTCAATTCCTAACACAAGACTTCCTTAAACTATTGTGATGATGGTGCACTACACTCAAAACCACAACATATTAATAGAAGCTGAGGTTACAGGCAAGACCCCCACATATCTGCCCAGAACCTCAATTCAAACCTCCAGGGCTTAGTTGCTAGCTTTCAACTACTTTTAAACCTCAGCCCTATTATCCCTTCCAACTGCACACATGGTTGGTCCTTCTGTTGGAGATATTGGTTGTGAATCAGGATGATTGTTCCTGATCCTCCCTGCAGCCCAAGACTCTACTGTCTTGCCCTCTCTATTACAAAACTTTGTCAAAGGTATCAAAGCATAATCTGGAGACATCCTGTTGGGATGGTCAGCCGTTTAGCTCCTTTTAATCTCTTTCAGTCTGCTTTAATCCAGACAAACTATTCATCGTAATGTTGGTTCTATGACCAAAACAATGGATCCCATTCAGCTGAAATGTCTTTAGCTCGCAAGCTGATATATATCTGGTAAAGTCTATTTCTCCCTACCTGTTGTCGATATTTGTTTGTACAGTGGCTGCTATCTGGAGCCATCTGCTTTGTTGGTCTCCCAGTTTCGTTGATTGGATTTTCTGATGGCCACAGTTTCGTCTTTAAGATGGTTGTATCTCAGTGTCTCGATTTCAGTATCTTATAGTACGATTGTTTGCAGAATTAATGACAGGAGTTTGATATTTAATAAATGCTTATTTGAGGGAGATTCTGATCTTGCACATCTTCTCTAGCCTCTCTCCCTTACACTGCAATCAGAGCTTCTCATTCCTGGCATTGTTGCAGTAAATCCATTCCTTAGCTCCTCCATTGCCCTGACATCTCTTCTACAGCAGTCATAGAATCATATGATCCCTACCATGAAGGTCATTTGACCCATTGAACCTGCACAGATAGCAATCCCATCCAGGCCCTATCCCTGTAACCTTATGTTTTAACCTGCCAATCCCCCTAACATTAAGGAACAATTTAGCATGATTAATTAATCTAACCTGCACATCGTTGGAGGGTGGATAGAAAGCGAGCACCCAGCGGAAATCCACGCAGACATGGGGAGAACATGCAAACTCCACACAGACAGTGACCTTAAGCTGGGAATCAAATCTGAGTCCCTGGCACTCAGGTGAGGCAGCGGTGCTTACCACTCTGCCAACATGCTACCCCAAGTCAATCTCAAAGCTGAGCCCAGTATGCCAAATGTAATCTTACAGATTTAGCATTTCTTCCATGCTTTCTTACACATTCATGAAATCTAGGATTCCTGAATGATATTTTTACCTTTATATTTAATTTGTTCTCCTGTCTATAAGGAATTATAACCCCTAAGTCACCTTGAACTTTCCAAATTGAGTACTTAGCTTCTTTTTGTATCTTCCAACATGTATGACCTCGTATCCTACCTCTGTAAGATCCATCTGGCATTCTATTGGCCCACCCTAATAACTGGTATATATTTTACTAAAGTCATGTGCAGTCCTCCTCCCTAGTTCATCACTTGTGCCATTTTTGTTCCCCCAAATTTGGATCTTGTGTCCCCTCCCCTATCTGTAAATTTCTAATAACGTAGTGAGCAATAATGTTAACATTTGTTCCTGGTGACCACCATTGTTTCCATCTATCAGTCTAAAAAATATCCAGCTCTGTTTGCTTTCTTTTATGTAGCCAACCTTCTACTCATGGTGCCAAATTTCTTTCACCGCACGCTCTTCAACCATCAAGAAGCTTGCTATGCGGAATCTCATCAAGAATCATAGTACCTTTTATCATTACATTCTGTTCCTTCACATGAACTACTCGCCCGACATCAGTCATGGGGAAAATCACGATGACCCATTGATCTTTACCCAAGTCTTTTAAGAAGGTAGACAGGTGGTGAAGAAGGCATTTATCTTTCATCAGTCAGGGCACTGAGTATAGGAGTTAGAACATTATGTTACAACTGTATATGTCATTGGTGAGTCTGTGCTTGGAGTATCATGTACAGTTTTGGCCACCCTGTTTTAGGAAAGGCATTGATAAGCTGGAAAGATGCAAAAAAGATTTACAAGGATGTTATCAGGACTAGTGGGTCTGAATTATAGGAAGAGGTTGGCCAGGCTAAGGCTTTATTCCTTAGAACATAGGTGAATGAGGGGTGACCTTACTAAGGGGCATAGATAGAATGCATACACATAGTCTTTTTCCTGGGCGGGCATCATGGATGACATTGGCTGGTTGGGGCCAAAAGGTTTGTTTCCATGTTGCATGGCTTTATTAATAGGAATGATTTACTGCAATTGTAGAGGACATTGATGAGGCCATACCTGGAGTAGTTTTGGTGTCCTTATCTGAGGAAGGATATCCTTGCTATAGAGGGAGTACAGCGAAGATTTACTAGGCTGGTTAATATGAGAGAGTAGGTCAGATAGCATTATATTTGTTGGAGTTCAGAAGAGTGAAAGAGGTAGTCACAGAAATTGCAAAATTCTAACAGGATTAGACACGGTAGAATCAGAAAGGATGTTCTTGATGTTGGGGGAGTCAAGAATTAAGGGGTCATAATTTGAGGATAAGCGATAAAACTTTTGGAACTGAGGGGAGGAGAAATTTCTTCACCCAGAGAAAAATGTACAAGAAGTGCTTAAATCATGAGAGCCATAGTTACTTTAATGCACTCAATCTTTTTCCCAACGTTGGGAAACTGAGAACTAGATGGTATAGATTTAAGTTGAGAGGGGAAAGAATTAAGGGGAACTTGAAGAGCAATTTTTTTTATACGGAGAGTGGGTATGTATGTAGAATGAGCTGCTGGAGGAAGTGGTTGAGACAGGAACATTGACAACATTTAAAAGCATTTGGACAGATGCATGAAATGGAAAGGTTTAGAGGGATATGGGCAAAATGCAGGCAAATATAGTTAGCTTAGATTTGATTGATTTGATTTATTATTGTCATATTATTAACATACAGTGAAAAGCATTGTTCTTGCAAGTTGTAGAAATCATAGAAACCCTACAGTGCAGAAGGGGGCCATTCAGCCCATCTAGTCTGCACCAACGAAAATTCCACCCATTCCCTACCCCCAAATCCCTACATATTTATCCGCTAATCCCTCAAACCCAAGCATCTCAGGACTCTAAGAAGTAATTTTTAACATGGCCAATCAACCTAACCCGCACATCTTTGGACTGTGAGAGGAAACTGGAGCATCTGGAGGAAACCCATGCAGACACGAGGAGAATGTGCTAAATCCACACAGAGTGACCCAAGCCAGGAATCAAACCCAGGTCCCTGGAGCTGTGAAGCAGCAGTGCTAATCAATGTGCTATCATGTGTTATAAATTTATATATAATTGTATATAATCTACTGTTCATAGAGAAAGAAACAAGGGAGTGCGGAATGTAGTTACAGCCATAGCTAGGGTGTAGAGAAAGATCCACTTAATGCAAGACAAGTCCATTTTAAAAGTCTGACAGTGGCAGAGAAGAAGCTGTTCTTGAGTTGTTCGGTACATAACCTCAGGCTTCTATATTTTTTTCCTGAAGGAAGAAGGTGGAAAAAGAATGTCAGGGATACATGGGGTCCTTAATAATGCTAGCTGCTTTTTCAAGGCAGCGGGAAACGTAGACAGAGTCAATGGATGAGAGGCTGGTTTGCGTGATGGGTTAGGCTACATTCATGACCTTTTGTAGTTCCTTGCAGTTTTGGGTAGAGAAGGAGCCATACCAAGCTATGATGCAACCAGAAAGAATGCTTTCTACAGTGCATCTATAAAAGTTGGTGAGAGTCGTAGCTGACATGCCAAATTTCCTTAGTCTTCTGAGAAAGTAGAGGTGTGGTGGGCTTGCTTAACTATAGTGTCAGTATAGGGGCACCAGGATAGGTTATTGGTGACCTGGACACCTAAAAATCTGAAGCTCTCAACTCTTTCTACTTCATCCCCATTGATGTAGATAGAGGCATGTTTTCTTTTACACTTCCTAAAGTCGATGACAATCTCTTTCATTTTGTTGATGTTGAGGAAGAGATTATTGTGGCTGCACCAGTTCACCAAATTCTATATCTCATTCCTGTACTCTGTTTCATCATTGTTTGAAATTTGACCCACTACAGTGGTCTTGTCAACAAACTTGAAGATCAAACTGGAGGGCATTTGGCCACACAGTTCTAGGTGTATCAGGAGTGTAGTAGGGGGGCTGAAAACACAGCTTTCTGGGGCACTGTTGTTGAAGATGATTGTGGAGGAGGTGTTGATGCCTACCTTACAGATTGTGGTCCCTGAGTTAGAAAGTTCAGGATCCAGTGGCAGAGGGAGGTGCCAAGGCCCAGGCCATGGAGTTTGGAGATGATTTCATAGGAATAATAGTGTTGAAGGTGGAGCGGTAGTCAATAAATAGGAGTCTGACATAGCTGTCCTTGTTATCTAGGTGGGCTTTTTGGTTGGCATGGACCAGTTTGGACTGAAGGGCCTGTCTCCGTGCTGTACATTCTATGATTCTATAATTCAGAGAGTGCTGAATCTGTGAAATTCGCTATCACAGAAAGTAGTTGAGGCCAAAATGTTGTGTGATTTCAAGAAGAAATTAGATGTAACTCTTGGGGCTAAAGGAGTCAAGGGATATTGGGGGGTTGGCTGGGGGTAGGATCAAGATATTGAATTTGATTGAAATGAATGGCAGAGCAGGAGGAGGGCTGAATGGCCTCCTCCTGCTTCTATTTTCTGTGTTTCTCTGTAACCCTCTTTCAGTGCCTCAGAGACCAATCCCAAAGCTGATGGGCTAAATGTATCACAGGATCCTGATGCACACGGGTGCCTGTGTTTAACTTTGAAAACTGCACAGTAAAGGTGCCAGCCATGAGTACTCTGTCACTATTCTAACCACCAGTCTCAAGGGCAGGTTAAATCAGGACTACAGAATTTTAATAAGGGAAAGAGTTTCAGTGGGGTTCTCCAGACTTCTCGCTATAATATCAATGATGGATCAGCATACTTATCTCCATGCTTTCAATTAAAAGACTCTCAGTCTTTTAAGAAGATGTTACTAATGGTTAATACTTTTGTGAACTTGTGTATCAAAATATTATGCAATTAGATTTATATTTTTATAAGCTTTAATTACACTCATGTCTCAGTACAGACTCTTCTAAGTGGTGAAATGTTTGGAGGAAAATATCACTGCTGGTTTCTGTTAAACTTTTATACAAAACAGTCCTATTTTGGTTTAAAAATCTTTTAACATCAGCATTTTCTCCAAGTTTATCACTGAATACCACAGAAGTTCACTATTCTGGGAAGGGTCTTTATACTGTTGGTAACTAGTTGGGATGAGTATTTGGGATTTCAGACATTACAAATTCCACAGATGCCTAAAGCCAATGTTGTATAATTTTCAGCTTTCCAAGGACACAGATGTCAGGATCTATTCACAGAGCTGTGGAAATAATTTTTAACATGGACAAGTATTTGTTACATCATTTCTACAATTATAATATAAACTTTTATAGTTTAGCAGGAAACTGGCAAGAGTTTACTGAGGCAGGAGCAAAGATCAAGGAGCCTTGCGCTAAATGTATGTCTTGTAGAAATGTGCATGTTGGAATTGGGGAGGGGGGGAATGCTGTTGAAAATTTCTTGTGGATGGTTTGAGTCGCTCCTGTTGTTCTGAATCCCTTGAAGAAAGAAACCTTTATAATTTACCATGGGAGACGACACTGGCTTTTCAAATGTTTTGCTTGGCTGTGGTACATGTTCTGCTCAAGAGCAGGTTAAAATTGAAGCGAGTCCCATGTATGTGATGGGGCCACAATTTGCATTTTGGAATTATCCCCATTGTCCTGCTTTGAAGATAAACTCTCATCATCTTAAGTTGAACAAGCAGACTTTATTCACAAGATTGCCTCATTTGCTTCCTGCTTGGAACAAGTGCATAGTTCACACTTTCAAATAGGAAATCTCCTCTCCCCCTCCTAGAGAGATTCCCCATGCTAAGTCCAAAGATGCACAAGTTAGGTTGATTGGCTAATTAGATTAAATTATCCCTAGTATCAGGGATAAGAAGGGTAAATATGTGGGATTATGAGAATAGGGCCAGGATGGAATTGTATATGGTGCAAACTTAATGGGCCGAGCGGCCTCCTTCTGCACTGTAGGGATTCTATGAAATGTTGATTGGTTGTTCAGACCACATGACTCTTATTCTTAAGGTACAGGACTCTTAAGATTGGTCTTAAAGTTGCAATCTGCCCATTACTTATTTATCAATTGACATCACAAATCTGACCATTATTCTGCTCTCTTTGGAGAGAAGAAGGCTCAGAGGGATATTTGATAAGGTGTTTAAAATCATTAGGGAGCTAGGTAGAGTGGATAGGGAGAAACTGTTCCCAATTGTAAAAGGATCAAGAATGAGAGGGCACAGATTTGAAATGATTTGCAAAGGAAACAAATGGGGTGTGAGAAAATGTTTTCAATACAACGAGTTGTTCAGGTCTGGAATGCACTGCCTGGAAGTGTGATGGAGGCAGCTTCAAATGAGACGTTCAAGAAGACATTAGATGATTGTTTCAATAGAAACAATGTGCAGGGCTACAGGGAAAAGATAGGAGAATGGCACTAAGCCATGATGCTTGTTTGGAAATTAGGTGCAGACACGATGGGATAAATGATCTCATTCCATGCCGTAATAATTCAGTGATTATTACATTGTGATATGTGGGAGTTTGCTGTGTGCAAATTGGCTGCCATGTTTTCTACATTCCAACAATGGCTACACTTTAAAAATACTTCACTGGCTGTAAAATGATTTGTGAGAACCAGTGGTCCTGAAAGTAATATAGAAACATAAGTCATAGAACATAAAGGCGCAGTACAGGCCCTTCAGCCCTCGATGTTGCTCTGACCTGTGAAACCAATCTAAAGCCCATATAACCTATACTATTCCAGTATCATCCATTTGTTGATCCAATGACCATTTAAATGCCCTTAATGTTGGTGGTCTTCCTTTCTTTTCCATGGTACGAAGTCTCACCACACTGGGTTAAAGTCCAACAAGTTTAATTCGAATCACAAGCTTTCAGAGTGCTGCTCCTTCAAAGGTGAATGGAGGAGTTGACGGGTTGACGGAGTCTGCTTAGCAGGAATAGGGCAGGGAAGCAGTTGAAATGAAGAAACTCTATTTTCCCATTCCATCAATGAGGTTTGCAGTGACATTTAATGGGACAGTCATCCCAAAAAATAACAAGTCAGAATGGAGTGGGAAATAGAACCTCTTCATTTCAACTGTTTCCCTCCTTCAGTCCCATTAACCAGGCATAGTTAAAATCCCTCCACTTGAAATTTGGTGACAGCTGGTTCCAACATCACTAACTGAAATATTATTGAGTTGTTCAGCCATTCTGCACCTGGAGCAAGTAACCGTTTTCTGTCCTGTGTAGTCCCCAATCCTCCCAATACAATAATGACAGGTAGTAAGAGCAGGAGAGACTCCTGGCCAGCCAGTAGATAGAAAGGGCTTTGGAGCCTATGCCATCACCATCCATAATTCCAGACTTCGAGTGCATGCTGCCATCGCAAGTTAGACCCCCTGGATTGTCTCAGTTGGCTGGGCAATGGGTGCGGATCAGATTGGTGCCAGTGGCAAGGGTTCAATCCCCATTCTGGCTAGGGTAGATTTGGGACCTGCTTCCTTGTCCTATATGGTAGAAATTACGACACTGTGGGTTGGACCTGCCTCTGGGCAAAGAACTGAAGAAGAAAAACCAACTGAGGAAGAGTCTGTGCACATACTGCTAGTTACAAAGCTAATTCAGTACATATGCAAGACATTTATGCGTTCTCAAACCACTCTGTGAGCTGTAGCTATCTGCCTTCAGCAATCTGCGTTCCCCAGCCCCCTATGTCTAAACAATAGACACCACTCTGTCCACCTTTGCTGTCTATATCTATTCCTACGATCCCTTTTCCTAATTGATCATTTATAAATTAGTCCGTTAGCTGGTTTCCATCTAGAAACATTTGTTTGTTTGCATATTTATTGCTTATTAGTTTGCTCATCTAGTTCATCACTTCACTGTGGATATCAGAAACCTGAAATCAGAAGAGAACAGGCTGGGAAGACTCTGCAGGTCTGGCAGTATCTATGGAGAGAGAAACAGAGTTAACGTTTTGGGTCCAGCCCTGAAGGAGAGTCACACAGACGCGAAACGTTAACTCTGGTCTGGATTCTCCAGCCTCCCAGCTGTGCGGTGCCTCTTGGTGGGAGATGGCGTGCTGTTCGCTGGCAGTGAAATCCTCTGGCCCCGCTGCTGCCAATGGAATTTTCCATTAAAGCCATCCCACACTGCCGGAAAACCCAACAGGCCCAGAGGACCCTGCTGGTATAAACGGTTGGAGAATCCTGACCTCTCTTCACAAATCCGGCCAGAACAGCTGAGGTTTTATTGTGTTTCCTGTCTTTACTTCACTTCAATCCATTTAATAACCAAAAAAACTATTAATTTGTGAAATGAGATTCTCCTCTGTAACTATCTAATTATATAAAATTATACAGTTTAATTGCTGATTCTCCCCAAAATAAGTGAACGGATCCCAACTGGGGAAAAATGCAGCCCCATGTTCCACTGCTTTCATTTTTAATTTTAGGAATGATTACACATAAGAACCATATCATTCATCACCTTCTCTGTCTTTATAGAATGGCACGGTGACAGTGTGGTTAGCAAGGCTGCCTCACAGGGACCTGGGTTCAATTCCCTGCTTGGTCACTGTCTGCATGTTGCCCCCTGTCTCTGTATGGTTTTCCTCCGAGTGCTCCAGTTTCCTTCTACAGATCAAAGCTGTGCACATTAGGTGGACTGCCCATTCTAAATTGCCCCTTAGTGTCAGGGGGACTAGCTGGATAAATGCATAGGGTTAAGGGGATAGGTGGAATTGTGGTCAGCGCAGAGTCAATGGGCTGAATGGCCCCCTTATGCACTGTAGAATTCTATTATGCTATATTCGGCAACCCTACCATACTATAGTTCACTAGCAACATATCCCCTCAATGGCGCACCAACTATTGTAGCCCTTGCAGCATTTGATCAGCTGGGAAGGAAGTGGAAATTATCAGTGTCAGTGTGGAGACTGTACAGCAGTGCTGGGTAGCCTATGGTCTAAGTGCAGTCCACTAGACATTGTTTGGATCTCTCTGTCCATTCACGCCTTCTGGCATTGCAAGCATGGATAGAGAATTTGGCACTCAGCTGAATATCTGTCCACTGCAGTGGGATCACAGAATCCTTCAGGCATGAATGGAAGGAGAATCCTGCCCAATGCGTTGAATGTACCCATGTTCTAGTTGCCACCTTCCACTGGCTTCCATCCATGTAGCTTTCTTCCTACTGGTATAACTGGAGTGATATGCGGCACAGTGGTTAGCACTGTTGCCTCACAGCGCCAGGGACCCAGGTTCAATCCTGGCCTCGCGTTACAATCTGTGCAGACTTCATACTTTCTCCCCATGCTTACATTGATTTCCTCTGGGTGCTCCACTTTCCTCCCACAGTCCAAAGGTGTGGGGGTTAGGTGGATTGGCCCTGCTAACTTATCCCTTGGTGTCAGGGGTAAATGTGTGGGTTTACAGGAATAGGGCCTGGGTGGGATTGTGGTCGGTATAGGCTTGATGGGACAAATGGCCTCCTTCTGTACTGTAGAGATTCTATTATATACATAAAAAGCAAAGATGCATGAAGTGAAGAACATACTGTTTGCACACAACATTGACTGGAAGAGCTGTGTGCTTCCTCTGTGTCCACTCAAGTGATGTGGAGATGCTGACATTGGACTGGGGTAAACACAGTAAGAAGTTTGACTACACCGGGTTTAAGTCCAAATGATTTATTTGCTGGTAAACTCACAAGTTTTCGAGGTTCCCTTCTTTGTCAGGTGAATGAAGAGTTCTGGCCTTAGACAGTGCATATAACAGCACAGACAGTTTACAGGTTACTGATCTGTAATCAATCTAGGCTGACAAGCCCAGATTGTCCATTACTGCTGTACAATATTAACTTTTAAGAACGTTATCAGTTTTAGCCCCACTGCAATCATATCTCCTTCAGAACATTGGCCTATCCGTTTCAGTTGGCTAAAATACCTGTAAGATTGGATGCAGCAATTACACATCATATCCTCAAGTCTGAACTTCCCCGTGCTTTTAGTCACATTTTTCTCCTTTCAATGTCTTTCTCCTTTTTTTAAAGCTCTAAATTAAAACTTCCTTGGTCACATGAAAAGCCATTCCTTCCTCAAGCAGAAGGGATGATAGCCTGTCGGACCACTCATTCACCACACTGCCATGTCAAAAGGCTCACTTCGTCCGGCTGACAGAAAGCAAAAGTGCTTTTCCAAAGTTGGAACAAAGTGCATTTCGGTTAAATCAAGGCTCATAGTCTAAGTCTTCTACAAAAAGTATCTCGCCACACAATAGTGTGGTTTATATTAGCTTTAGGCGAGGTCTAAATTTGATCCAGATTTAAATTCCGGATACAGCCAGCGATTTGCAGAAAAATGAGAGGAAATACATCGGACTATAACCATTCTTTGTTGTTTGTGCATAAATGAAGTATTCAATTGGTGTTGTTGTGATTCCTGGTATGTCTACGTTGCAGATGGGACCACTTACCTCAGGGCCTTTCCAAGCAATCTCTCTTCAGACAGTCAAGGTTTAATCATTTTAATTTTCCATTCTTTGGACTAGAATTGTTTTGTGTAATGAGAACACTACGTGTGCGAAATTTACTGAGCTCCTTTTTTTCTCAGTGACTGTGGGGGAGACTGATGGATTCATTTACATGGTGAAAACATGTTTTAATTCCATTTCATTCTTCCCTGTCTGTAGGACAGTGCAAAGCTGCCATTATTTCCATCATGTAGAGATGCTGGCGTTGGACTGGGGTAAACTCAGTAAAGTTTTACAACACCAATTTTAAATCCAACCAATTTATTTGACAGTAAATTTGCGAGCTTTCGACTCTATGGCCTTCGTCAGGCAAATGCAGTGTTCTGGTCAGACCAGAACACTGCATTTGCCTGACGAAGGCCATAGAGTCGAAAGCTCGCAAATTTACTATCAAATAAATTATTTCCATCGACAGACCCGAATCTACGAGGGCTTAAAAGTGCTGAAGTTTGTCTGTGTTTATTCCTTTGATGCCAGTTATAATTCCATGTGACTTGAATCAAAACAAAGGGTTCTATTCATCCATGAAATGCAAAGCAATGCAGGACATTAGTGACATTTAATTGAGAAATTAGGACACATTTCCGGTCTGCATTCACACACTGAAGAGACTAGATAGGCTTGGATTGTTTTCTCCAGAGCATGGAAGGCTGAGGTGGGACATGATTGAGATGTATAAGATTATGAGGGCAATGGACAGGGTGACTAGGGACCATCTGTTTCCTTTGGTCAAGGGGTCAATCATGGTGGGAGGTGGGGGTACGGGGCATAGTTTTAAATTGAGGGGCAAGAGATTCAGAGTGGATTTGAGAAGAAAACCTTTTCATCCAGAGGATGATGGGAATCTGGAAAGTACAGCCTGAGAAGGTAGTGGAGGCTGGAAACCTTGCAATCTGTAGAAAGTATTGGGATGAAAACTTGAAATATCATGGGGCGATTCTCCCAGCCTGCTGTGCTGCTTTTGTAGTGTAGCAAGCTGGGAGACTCAAGCGGAGGCTGTTTAGCAACCCCCGCTGGGCACCACTGCCTCGGCGAGTCTCCGGCATCCGGAATTCCAGCGGCGTCAGCTCCACACCAGAAATTGCATAATTTCTGCATAAAGCAGAACTGCATAATATATGTTAATGACCATTTAAATCTATTTTTCATTTGACTAGAGTCTTCATCTTCTGCCAAGAGTGGCACACTCTAGTGGGGTTTACAATGCTGCTCATTTGCAGGGAGCTGGCGGCCTGTCCCTGCTGGAGTCGAAGGGGGGGTGCCATTGATGCTGCCCCCCGCCCCAGAGGATTGAGTGCTGGGATGTGCCTGTGGGCATTGTCACCTTGGCAGTGCCAATCTGGATCCCCAAAGTGCCAATTTCCAGGGAGCACCTTGGTGCCGCTCATCAGGCAGTGCCAAGATGGCATGGCCTAATGGGGCAGGGTCTCTGGGGACATCGATAGGAATGGAGGGTCGTGCTACCACTCTATACTTGAGCTGAATGACTGAGGGAGGGAGGGAGGCTAGGGCTGGACATCTGGATGGAGGAGGGGGGAGGGGAGTTCAGCCTGTTGGATTGGTTGGGTTGGGGGGGCAAGGCTGGCCCAGATACAGCTGGGGAGACAGGGGGGTGGTTAGAGGGGCAGCAATGTGGGGTCACAAGGCTGGCCAGTGATCGGCAGACTGGCAATGCGGGAAACTGCGCATGTGCCGATCTCTGCTGTGACAGATTGGTGCATGCACAGTGGCCCACTCAGCACTATTCCACCAGCCTCTCTAGCAGGAGTAGGTCCCAGCCACTGACTTTCAGCACGATTTGTGTTAATGCACTCTGCAATGCACAGAGTGTGGGAGATTCATTTTAAAACTCCCACTAAAAACAGCAGGATTTACTCGAGTTTTTATGCAAATTTGACACTTAGAATTCTTTTGGGAGAATCGTGCCCCCCATAATGTTAAGGGTAGGGGACAAATGCAGGAAAATGGGATTTGATTTGATTTATTATTGTCACATGTAATAATTTACAGTGAAAAGTATTTTTTTTGTGTGCTATACAGACAAAGCATACCATCCATACAGTACAGAGTGGAGAAGTAAAGCGGAGGGTGCAGAATGTACTGTTATAGTAATTGCTAGGGTACAGAGAAAGATTAGCTTCAAAAGTCTGATGGCAGCAGGGAAGAAGCTGTTCTCGAGTCAGTTGGCGGAAGAAGGTGAAAGAGAGTAACGCAGTTTGAATGATAGTTATTGTTGGTGCAGACTTGACAGGCCAAAAAGTCTTTTCTGCACTGAATCACTATGTTACTCGCTGACTGGCATGCTGCAATTCCCTCTGTTTAAGGAAGTGATGAAAGATGGAAAAAATTGAGACAAAGAGCATTGGGAACTTCAGACCCACCGGGTCGGGGAGGGGGGAGAAGCGGGGGGGGAGTGGGGGGGCGGCGGTACCCTTTACAAAAATATTTACTTAGCTAGGAACTAATGTATAGGTGTTCCAGGGCAGTATAGTGGCACTGCTGCCTCAAAGTGCCAGGGGCCCGGCTTCAATTCCGGCTTCAGGTCATTGTCTGCGTGGAGTTTGCACTTTCTCCCTGTGTCTGCGTGGGTTTCCTCCGGGTGCTCTGGTTTCGTCCCGCAGTCCAAAGGTGTGTTGGTTAAGTTGATTGGTCATGCTAAATTGACCCTAATGTCAAGGGATTGACAAGGTAAAATATGTGAGGTTATGGGAGTAGAACTTGGGTGGGATTGTAGTCGGTGTGGACTCGATGGGCTGAATGGCCTCCTTCTACACTGTTGGTATTCCATGATTCTATGAAGCCCCATTTCACCGCTGCACTAGAGACTCATGGAATATAATGGAACCAGTTCAATGTGGTTCTTCTCTTCAGCTAAGCGGCACAGCTAAATTAAACACAAAGAGTTTCTGATCTTGACAAGCTTAAAGTGTGATTATTAATAACATCTGGGAATCAAAAAATAACAAGAACACTGGCACTGGTCTTTGCTACTTTCACTGTCAAGCATTGCAGTTGGAGGGTGAAAGATGTTCTCTGGTTTTGCCATTGCATAGTTGTCGGAGGCCTCTCTACATTCTGGAAGATTTGTGGGAGAGGTTGGGTAGAGGTTATTGCTCACCCTGGTCCAAAGGTGTCTCCTCCAGCGTCGCTTGCCTTGCTAGTTTGCTGGGCTGTGCTCATGTTTTCATTCTCAATGTGGTCGTTGGGTTGGCCTCAAATTCCTTCACTCGCAACTCGCTGCTGCTGCTGGGTTTCTCTTTGGCTAGTCTTCCATCACTTCCATCTCAAAAGATAACTCAACAATAATATGGGTTTTCTTAATGTAGAAGTGACCTTGCTGAAAGCAATGGTTTTTCCTTCAAAACCCTTCTATTTACATGGCTAACTATATACAAGATTGCAGAACATCAGGAGATAGCCAGCTATTTACAAGTTTATAGAAAATTAGTTTGTGGCTACAGCCCCTCTCTTGGGAGCTTCTCGTCCCTCTTCTCTCAGTGAGAGACATCACTGTGATATAGCTCCTTACGCACATGCTCAGTAGCTAATACTAGTGTAGACTCTTTCCTCTACACAGTGGAGTCTAATGAAGGCAAGTCGAGAGTCTCGCCCGGGTTAGGCTGACAGGGTGCCTATCTGGGCACACTGAGGGAGAATTTAACAAGGTCTTTCAGATTGTGGCAGGAAACTGGAGCACCCGGAGGAAACCCAAGCAGCTATGAGGAGAACGTACAGGCTCCACACAGACAGTGACCCACACTGGGAATTAAACTCAGGTCCCTGGCACTCTGAGGCAGCTGTGCTAATCACTGTGCTACGGTGTAGCGGGGAACGTTACACTAATGTAAAGCGGTTATCCGTAACCATATCCTTAGCACAAACTTACATTTGTATTGTACTAGCTTCACTCCAGTTGTTCTGATTTGCTCTTTTCCAGGAGCTCTTCATTGCCTAACTCTCTCAATTGGCCTTTCTGTACCCTTACAATCCATAAAATTTCTAAACGCTAGTCTGGCATCACCTTATTGCTATTCGATTTATGCCATCTTCTTTCATGCTTTTTGCATCTATCAGATATTATGTACCATGGGGCCTTTGACTTTCAGCAAGATCTCAAAGTTTCTTTAAAGGCGCCACTGGTAGTGGGCAGAGGTAATGTTTATATTCCTGTTTGTTAGTCTGTTCACCAGTAAATAATACATCCCAAAAACTAATGGGCAGATTTCAGCAAACTTGATACACAGGATATGGCCGAAGGATTACCTTTTCATAGTGTTGGGAATGGAAATCCTGGAATCTTTAAGAATCCATTAACATTGATGGTGGAGGGGGGAGGGAAAATTGACTTTGTTTAAGGATGCTGGGGGTTGCTTTATTTAGACAGTTGTTGATTGTTTTAGAATATTGTGCATTGTGGTGGAATTTGTCACATATTCCAAATGTGAGCAGAGTTTTCAGAGCAGGTTGCTAGGTATGGATTGGCCTGAAGCCTTCTCAGTGGGATGGCAGCTGTCATGGAAAATATTTCCCTCTCCAGCTTTGTAGTTACAGACTCTCAACTAGACAAGGAAAAGTGTCAAAGAGATAGTGTAATTGTAATAACATTGTTTTTACACAGTGTGGTTGAGGTATGCACTCTGTTGAGAGTTCTGTTCATTTGTTTTACATGTATTTTGGCAAAATATAAAAAAGGTAACAGAAATCTCAAGCCCATTAATGCTTTTATGATCCCAACTTTAATTCAACCAGGCTATTTCCTTCTGGGTGTAGGAGTGCCCCAACAGGCTCAAGAAAGAAATTTTAAGACCTCCACTGTTGGAATTTCATCCTCCTGTCTTAACTATGGAGATCCTTACAGTGCAGCCTAACAAATGGTATTCTGCATTTATCTGCAGGGTGGACAACCTATGGAGCACACATTTTACAACAGGGTCATTTCCCACTTAAATAGTTAAATAGAATTAAATTAATTTTCTGCATTTTAAAACATCCTGAGGTTTTATCTTCCCCGCACCCAGTATATGTAAAGTCCACCTCTAAAACAATAGCCCTCAGTTAAAATCAAGGCCTATGGCCTAAGCTTTACAGCTCCCAGGAGAAAGATGGTCGTTGAGAGGCTGCAACATTGTGGGTTGCAGTAGTGGGTTACCTGAGGGAAATGAAGAGTTGTGTAGCCCCCATCCCTGTCAGCTAACTGAGGCCCTTAAGTGGCCAATTAATGGTGCTTAAGGACCTCCTCCCACCTCCGCTGGGACGTTAGCCGGGGGAGATCAATGGCAAGTGTCCAGGAAGAGCCTGATGTACTGGTGGCCAGACAAGGCAGGATGTTCCTCTGTAGCCCAAAGGATTTTTGCAGTAATTTTATTACAGTGGTAATGTAAGCCTACTTCTGACACTGAGAAATAACTTAAAAAAAAACTTAAACTGAAAACGATAAGGTGCTGGAATTTGAGTTTTTGAAAGTGTATGTTGGCTGTCTGCTAGTATAATATGGCTTCATGCACTGTTAACAGATGAAGATAAGAGAGATGATGATAACTGCAATCATTGTCATTACCCTGTGATCATTCCTTGGCATGTTATGTCTTGGAGAGGGTCACACTTGGGCTTTTAGGAAAGGCTCTGCTCTCAGTGCTGGTAACTTCTGTCGTTCAAAGATTTTGTTTTCTACTGGAGTCACTGCTCAAACTTTCTGACAATTTACTTATTTGGAATATGGAGCTTAGCTGGACGAGAAGATAATTTCAAGCAACCATTATGCTTTTCTCTTACGCATGAATCTTGCGATAAAGTTTGGATTGTGTAAATATAAGACAATAAAAAGTCTTAGAAAACAATGCCCGTTAGCACTTTCCACTCTGCCATAAAAGAAATACTACTTAATACACATTTTAGAGCTTTTATGATCCAACAACTCAAATGCCAATATTTCATTATTAATGTTTTAAAAATGTTGCCAGAGATTATTAGTTCCATGGCTGTAAAACCTACAGAGACTAAAACCACAGCTTAGCAGAATAAATCTTTCTGGGCCACATTATGAATTCCTGAGCTCAGTGTGCTGTAGAGGGGAATAAATAATGGAAGCTGGCCATATTTCCGAAGGAACAGGGGAAACCATCACATGGAAATTCGGCCCATTCTACTTTCGCACAACTCTTGAGAAACGCATTGCCCATTCCAGGGTTTACTGGATGTAAATCCAATTGGGCTTGATAGACAATTGCCAAAACCTTGCTGCAAGAAGATAATGGTTTGTTTGTGATGTGCCATTATCAATCTGCAACTCAGTCAATGAATTCCAGGAATTAATATAATCGCTGTGGGGTACTGATCTCCAGAAGTTCATGGTTGATTTATTTACAATGTCCTGCCATTGACTTGGAACAAATGACTCCTCGATCTTGGCCTCTTCATTAATTTTAAGAATTTTTGCTGGATTTGCATAATAATCATCCATTGTACCCACCACTGAAGGTTGGGTGATGATTACAATTGAGAATATCTCTTCTAACAATGCGTTGAGCATGAATGCAATGCTTGTCATCCTCAGAGGCCTGGATAGGGACCAATTCAAGCAGTTAAACCTCATTCCTGCATGTTGCAAAATCTTAGAGATTTGTTAAAAAAGTAAATGGTTGGAGTTCTCTGGCTGTTCTTGCTGGTGGGATTCTCTGGTCCTGTCGGCACCTCCACCCATGGGTTTCCCACCGGCGTGGGGTGACATCATTGGAAATTCCCACTGACAGCAGTGGGACCAGAGAGAATCTCATTGCTAGCAAACAAGGTTTCACCTACCACTGGCGGGAATCTCACCCACAATATTCTATTTTTTCCTTAATATTCTCTTAGTCCAGTCTTTCTTTCCCTCGCTTTGTTCCTGCACTTTTGTTTAGACATTGAATTCAACCTCCTTTTTAGCTTCTTTCTCAATCCTTACCTTTTACTGGTGAAGCAGATACAGTTTTGTGTTCATTATTCCTTCAGATGTCCGATGGCTGCTGTTGCCTTCACTTCTAGCATGCAACATGCAATTTTCTTTTAAACTGAATGCTGATAAAAGTTCTTTCTAATGGTGTGCACTGTGAAATGCAGTGCCCCAGCA
Source organism: Sphyrna mokarran (assembly GCA_024679065.1). Taxonomy (NCBI): domain Eukaryota; kingdom Metazoa; phylum Chordata; class Chondrichthyes; order Carcharhiniformes; family Carcharhinidae; genus Sphyrna; species Sphyrna mokarran. The sequence continues at coordinate 100,517,950 of JAGIQG010000007.1, forward strand.
AAATTTGAAATTTGAGAAAAGGCAAAGACAAGTGTAGGAATCACAATATATTATTATTCCACAGCTTCTACTTCCAAAGCAGGTAACTCCGTGCTCCCTGCTGTATGAAATAACTGTAGAGTGTAAGAATGTTGAGTGGCTGCGTTCTCGAGAAGATTGCGCAAAGGCGTGAGAGGCTAGCATGAGATCAAGCAAGGCCGCATGTCATAGAAAAGGCAAATGGGATGCTGGCATTTATTGCAAAGGGACTGGAGTATAAACGTAGAGAAGTGTTGCAATGTGTCAAGTGTTGGTGAGCCCACATCTAGAGGATTGTGTCTAGTTTTGGTCTCCTTATTTGAGGAAGAAAGTGGTGATAATGGAGGTAGTTCAGAGGAGGTGCACCAGATTGATTCCGGGATGGATGGGATAGGATTGTTTACGAGGAGAGATTAGACAGTTTGGGCTTATATTCGCTGGAATTTAGAAGGATGGGAGGGCTTCTGATCAAGGTATATAACATTTTAAAAGGGATTGATAAGGTAGATATAGGCTAAATATTTCCTCTTATGGGGCAATCTAAAATAAGAGATCACAAGTACAAGTTGAGAGGCGGTAGATTTGAAACTTAGATGAGGAAGAACTACTCACAGAGAGTGGTGCATTGGTAAAACTTGCTGCCCCATAGCGCGGTGGAGCCTGAATCATTGAATGGTTTCAAGGAGATGTTAGACATATTTGTAATAAAAGGAAAGGGGATCTGAGGAACAGGTGGGGCGGTGGCTTTAAGAGGAAGGAAAGATCAGATATGATCTGCTTGAATGATGGAGCAGGCTTGAAGGGCTGAATTTGCCTACTTCTGCTCCTAATTCCAATGTTCCTAAGACAGCACTACTTAAAACTCATTGGCACTGCTTAAAGCGAAGGTGCATTTTTTCCAAAGCAATACTGGAAGTCAGGCAAAAGTGAATGTTTCTTCAGGAAAAGCACAAGAGCTTAAAAAAAAGTTATTCCATGTACTGTGGGTGTCGCTGGCTAGGCTAGCATCTTTTATTTCTTATCCCTAATTGCCCTTGAAGGTGAGGGTGAAATTTTTTTCTTGAACAGATCCAGTCTAAATGATATAAGTACATATACAGTGCTGTTAAGAGGGGAGTTCCAGGATTTTGACCCAGCAACAGTGAAGGAGCAAAGATATATTTCCAAGTCAGGATGGTGGGTGATTTGAAAAGGAGCATGCAGATGGTGGTATGCCTATCCGTACGCTGCCTTTGGCCTTCTAGATGGTGATGATCGTAGCTTTGGAAAGTGCTATTGAAGGAGCCTTTGTGAATTTTCCAGAAGTTGGGCCAAAGGGCCTTTTTCCAAGCTGTAAATCTTTATGACTCTATGGCTGAGCATTGAATCACTTGTGGCAGTACATGTGATTTACTCTGCGTGCTCCCTATTTCTTCATGGGTTTCTTCCAGGTGCTCTGGTTTCCTGCCACAGTCCGAAAGACATGCTAAATTCTCCCTCACTGTACCCAAACAGGCGCCAGAGTGTGGCGACTAGGAGATTTTCACAGTAACTTAATTGCAATGTTAATGTAAGCCTACTAATAAATAAACTTACAATTAAATTTAAATTGTAGTTAAAAGCAAAACTGTAACGGTTGAGCGATCGAAAGCCTCATGCTTGCTAACCTCCAATTGCTGCCCTTCCCTGGAACCTCCCCTGACCATTCGCCTTCCTGACACCCCCTTGTAATTGCTGGCATTCCTTACCACCCTTCCCCCACGCTGCCACCCAATCTCTTCCCCTGGGCCAGCTCCTATCCCCTCTGATCCCCCTCATAGCCAGCTATGACCCACCCCCACCCTAATGAACAGGTTCAAGCCTCCCTCTTGCACACCCCCCCGATGGCCAGTCCCAATCACCCTCTCCCCGCCTCCCACTAATCCTGCTTGTACAGTGATAGTAAGTCCACCCCTCACTGATTGCCCCCACTCCACACAAAGGGCTGCACCTCCCCTGCACTGTGCCCCATGCCCACTGGCCTCACTCTTTGGTGCTGCCCAGTGCCCGGTGGGCAATGCCTGTTTGCCTCTTGGACAGTGCCAGGGTGCCAGGCTGGCACTGCCCAACGGACACCTTCCCTTGCTCCTGACCTGCTAAGGGGGTCTCAATGGCCTCTGTCAACACTAGCAGAGTGAGGATGCCTGTTCCCTGTTAGTGGGGAGCAATTGTAAACTGGTCCCAACTGGGGACAGAAGAGGGAACACGCGTGCACACACGCACACGCACACACTCATACACACAAACTAGTGGGCCCAGCATGCACACTGTCTCTGGCCCGTTAATCATATGGAAATGTCAGTTTCAATGACATTTCCATAATGAGCTCAACACCAATTTCTAGTGCCGAACTGCTTGTGTTAAAGAAAATGCTTGGGAAACTTGCAACCAGTTGGACACTTGTCGTGGACCTTGCGAAAAGTCCTCTGCTGACGTCTCCAGGCCAATATAAAATATTATAAAATAATATAAAATAAAGAGTAAAATTCTGTAAGGGCTGCAGGAGCAAAGAGACCTGGATGTATATGTGCATAGGCCATTGAAGGTGGCAGGAGAGGTGGAGAGAGCAGTTGATAAAACACAAAATATTCAAGGCTTTATTAATAGGGATAGTGAGTAGAAGGGCAAGGAGATTATGCTGAACTTATACAAGGCACTAATTAAAATTCAGCTGAAATATTGTGCACATTCTGGTGCCAGACTATAGGAAGAATGTGAATGCTTTGGAGAGAATGCAGAAGAGGTTTACAAGAAAGATTCCAGGCATGAGGAACTTCAGTTATAGAATCATAAACCCTCCAGTGCAGAAAGAGGCCCTTTGACCCATTGAATCTGAACCAAACACAATCCCATCCAGGCCCTACCCCAATATCCCTCTAACCTATGCATCCCTGTACACTAAGGGGCAATTTCTTAGCATGGCCAATCAACGTAACCCGCATATCTTTGGACTGTGGGAGGAAATCAGAGTACCCAGAGGAAACCCATGCAGACACAAGGAGAACGTGCAAACTCCACACAGATAGTGACTTGTGTCGGGAATCAAACCCAGGACCCTGGAGCTATGAAGTAGCAGTGCTAACCACTGTGCTACTGTGCCACCCAATTATTTTGGGTAGATTGGAAATGCTGTGACTGCTCTCCTTTGAGAGAAGAAGGCTAAGAGGAAATTTGAATCAGGTGCTCAAAATCATGAGGGACTGGACAGAATAGATAGGAAGAAACTGTTCCTGCTTGTAAGATGATCAAGAACAGGAGAGCACAGATTTAAAGTGATTTACAAAAGAAGCAGATGTGATGTGAGAAAAGTTTTTGACACAGTGAGTGGGTCGGGTCTGGAATGTACTGCCTGGAAGTGTGGGGGAGGCAGGTTCAATCAAGACATTCAAGAGGGCATTTTATGATTATTTAAATAGAAACAATGTGCAGGGGTATGGGAAAAAGGGAGGCGAATGATACTAAGTCATGATGCTCATTTGAAAAGGCGGTGCAGACACAGTGAGTGAAATAACCTCCTTCTGTACCATAACAATTCTGTGATTCAATCCACTTTCAGCAGGCTGATTGGTCAGTAAAATATTTTAAGGATTTTAAAAATAATTTTTATTAGTTACCCATTTTGGTTCGGTTTCTTTGGGCTTTGAAAACCCAGCAGGTAAAAGGAAATGTTCAAAGCTGGAACCATGAAGGTAGATGCATTTACAGCACAAGTGTGTTCACTCCAGCTCCAACAAGCTTTCCTGTTGGTAGCAAGGTGGCACAGCGGTTAGCACCGCTGCCTCACAGCACCAGGGACCCGGATCACTGCATGTTCTCCCTGTGTCTGTGTGGGTTTTGTCTGGGTGCTTCAGTTTCCTCCCACAGTCTGAAGGACGTGCTGATTAGCTGCATTGGTAATGCTAAATTTTTCTTCAGTGTGCCCAAACAGGCACCAAAATGTGACGACTGGAGGATTTTCACCGTAACTCCATTGAGGTGTTAATGTAACCCTACTTGTGACTACTAAATAAATTTAAAATTAAACTTCCAACAATTGGCTGGCCATTCACCCGCGTGATGAGTGCCCAACTTAAAGATAAGCAACTCCTGTGCAAGGACAATGGAGCCACAGAATTCCTGCAGTGCAGAAACAGGGCATTCGATCCATTAGATCTGCATCAGCTGTCTGAAAAAATATCCCACCCAGGCCCATTCCTGGTACCCTCGCAACGCAGTGCATTTTACTCTGACTAAAAAAATCTACACGTTTCGGAATGCTGAGGGAGAATTTATCATGGCCAATCCACCTAATTGGCACATCTTTGGACTGTGGGAGGAAATTGGAGCACCAGAGGGAAACCATACAGATACGGAGAGAATGTACAAACTCCACACAGTAACCTGAAGCCAGAATTGAACCTCTGGTGCTGTGAGGCAGCAGTGCTAACCACTGTGCCACCATGTGGCCCTCCTCTCGGCCATGATTTCTCATCTGTCCTTGATGATTCCCCCATGGAAACCAACCAAAACTCTTCCAGAATGGAAATCTCCATTAACCTCATGCGGGATTTTGTGATCTTGCCCGAGCGAGGCTGTAAAATCCCACTCATTATCTCTTTTCTTAACTAGGAAGCTCCCCCGACCAATGTGCCGCAAGCTGTGATTTCTTTCCTCTTAACCAGAAACTGTCCTTCAACTTTCTGACCAGAAGTCTTCTCCACTATCTCCATTTGCTTGTGATCCTTCCTTTTCTCCTCTCTGCTGTCTGGTTCCAGGCTTGCACCGCAGGCTTTCTCACCTGACTGACCTTGTCAATTTGGTGCAAGTTTAAAAATATGACTGCTTAACAGGCCAGTTGAAAAAGCTGTACTTTGTTTTCTCCAATCCTTCCCCACTAACACTGAAGCTCTTGATTCATGTCGAACACACAGCCTTTCATTTCTCAGAGAAAGCTGTAATGCCCCAAATGCACCTTTTTAGAGTTGCTATGAAAACAGATTCTGTGGATGTAAAGGTATCCAGAATAAATAAAGTAAAAATTTATTTATTAGTCATACTTAGGCTTATGTTATCGATGCAATGATGTTGCTGTGAAAATCCTCCAGTTGCTGCACTCTGGTGCCTGTCTGGGTATGCTGAGAGAGAATTTAGCACGGCCAGTGCACCTTTCGGATTGTGAGAGGAAACAGGAGCACTCAGAGGAAATCCATGCAGACATGGGGAGAACATGCAGACTCTGCACGGACAGTGACCCAAGCCGGGAATTGAACCTGGGTCCGTGGCACGGTGAGGCTAACCACTATGCCACCCATCGTGCTAGTTAAACAGCTTTCCACTGAAATATTACAAAAACCAACCTTTTCCAAATGCACTCAAGAATGGCAACATGGAGGAGTGCCTGAAGTAATATTTCCCCTGGAATAGAATCCCTACAATGCAGAACGGAGCTATGCAGCCTATTGATTTTCTGATATGGAAGTCAATCGTATGGTGTACAACTTTGCAGATGTGCACTGGACTCTGGAAATCTTCATCCCAGAGGGTTGTGGATGTGGTCTCACTGATTATATTTAAGACTGAGCCAGACAGAATTTTGGTCTTGTACGGGACAGTACAGTTGAAACCCATGAACATATTGAATGACAGAGAGGTCTGGTGGACTGTATGGTCTTTTGCTACTCTTATTCCTATGTTGTCCAAGGAAATTCTACTAGAGTTGGGATTGAGTAAATAATAATCATTCTAGTTTCCAGAGCTGTACATAATTACCTTCATCAAAGGCAGTCAGAAACCTGCAATGCACTGTGCACTTGAGGATGGGTTGGAAAAGATGTAAGGGAGACGGGGATCAAGGGAGCAAAGTATGAAGATGTACTTGGAGTGGTTGGAAAATAAGCGTCCTCTGACTCAGCTGGGCCTTGTTTCTGTGCTGCAGATTTTAGGTAACATGCATTAGTGATATGAAAGTGAGTGTTAATGATGTGATTCTGTAGTCTGGCTTTCCTAGTGAGGTGCATTGCAGGGAGAGCATCTTGGAAAAAATTGCATGAGTGTTTCTCATTTTCAGTTTTGTGGGTGGAATTTTCTTCTTTTTATGCAACAAGCAGGCAGGAAAAGTGGCAATCAGTGGCGGCAATATCTACCATACTACTCAGAAATAACTTGAAAGAAGTCTGGAAGGAGTGATCCTCATGAATCACACTGGCGGGGCGTGTTTTACAGGCTGTCCCAGTACAGGAAAGTTAAAATGGAACCGATAGTGACTTTTTAAGAGTATCTTGACAAATACATGAATAGGATAAAAAAAGACGGATATGGTCCCCGGAAAGGTAGGGGGTTTTAATTCAGTCCGGCAGCATTGTCAATGATGGCTTGGAGTGTGGAAGGGCCTGTTCCTGTGCTGTAATTTTTGTTGTTCTTTGTCCTTTGACACTCGTGCCTCGTAACCCTACAGAAACCTGGGGGGGGGGGGGGGGGGGGGGGGGCGGTTTGTCTGGGGCAATGTCAGGTGGCAGTGCCAGTCATGACCCTCTCATTCCTGAGCAATGCGTTCACCTGACCTCCTCTGGTGGGTCTACCCACCAAGTGCATGCTGCGGGAGACCAGCATGAGGACACGCCAGTGTGAATGGATAATTTAATGCGGGAGTGCGGTTGGAGGGGGGGAAGAGTGTGGGTGTTGGAGGTGGATGATCAGGTGTAAAGGTCTGGTAATCATATTCAAATTTCTTATAAGTGTTTCTGATGTTGAAACACTGGAGCCAGGGACAATCGAGGGGAAGATTTTGCACCGACATAAAATGGCAGTGGGACCTGTCATGAGATTTTCCTGCTCCTGTCACAAAACCTGCCCAAGAAAAATGGGATCAGGAACTTTGGCACAAACCGTAGGTTGTCTGTCCATGGTCTGTCTCAGAGACAATCTCTCTTTAGAATGCAATGAATCACTCTTTAGATCTACAAGCAGAGTAGTACTGTGTCATCTTGACTGACTGGTCACACTTGCTGTATCAGAAGAGTGTGTTTCAAATCCCACTTACGTGTTTGATCGCACAAGCTGGCCTAACATTGCAGTGCATTAGTGAGAGAATGCTACATTGCCAGAGGCACTACTTTTCACATGAGACAATGAACTGACCTTTCTGATGTTTTAGGTGGGTGGTAAAGATTGGGAGAGGCAGTTTTACCAGACTCTTGGAGATGGATTTGAAGATGGGGTTGAGGTAATTGAAAACAGAAAATGACTCTGAATTTTCTGGTCATGGCTTCTGTGCCTTGAAGGCAACCTAGCGGATTGTGGCAGAATCTAATTGCACGGTGGTTAATACTGCTGCCTCACAGTGCCAGGAATCTGAGTTCAATTCCTGACTTGGGTCACCATCTATGTGGAGCTTGCACATTCTCAGCGTATCTGCGTGGATTTCCTCTGGGTGCTCTGCTTTTCTCCCACAGTCTCAAAGATGTGCTGGCCAGGTGGATTGGCCATGCTAAATTCTCCCTCAATGCACCCGAACAGGCGCTGGAGTTTGGCGACTGTGGGATTTTCACAGTAACTTCATTGCAGTGTTAATGTAAGCCTACTTGTGATTAATACATAAACTTACTTACTTACCTACAATTAATGAGGACAATTTTACCTTGGGTCATGGGATCCCTACAGGACTGCAGCTTGGCAACTCACAGGAGGGAAATGCTCAGCCGGAGGTCAGAGTGTCACGTAAATAATGTGTAGTCTTGATGGGGCAAGTCAGCAAGTTTGAGACTTGCCAGTGCGTGATTATCACTTGGGGTCTGGTGTCATGGATAGTGCCAGTGGTGGTAAGTGCCCGCTGATTGCCCATTCTACATCCCCATTCCATCCCACCCTCTCTCAAGCCTTCCTCCCCACAGTCCTCAGAGGCAGTGAAGGCAGTCAGCTGTCTTTGGGATTGCCGGTGCTGCTCTGCCTCCTCAACTCGCGGCTGCCCCTGACTGGACCAAGACACCGGAGGTGCCCTCATAATTGGACGTCTACTGGAAGATTGTGCTGGCGATCCCACCGCCATGTGATCAGCTTCATGACCCAAAAATGGTTCCGCTGTCCAGAAAAGCCCTGATGGGAAAAATCCAGCCTTATCTCTGAAATTTGCTGTTATCTTTCAGATTGGCACAGAAACAGGATCATATTACAAACTGTTGTAAAGTGAAGAAGTCAAACTTTAACGTAGCCACCAAGATCACAGTGCAAAACAATGAGCCAAGATGGCAAGATGGCCATGAAGCAACATAGAGCTCCCAGCCTCCAGAGGGCGATACCTATAGGGGAGATTCTATTGGTTTTTAGCCATATCTCTGGCTGGACCCAAAGGAAAACACCATACATGACACTCATAGTCATTCACACTGTTTCTCTGGCAGGAGACGATAGAATTTGTAATTTTCGTGATCAGTATTGCACCTTTTGAAGGACAGCAGAGTTTTAGTGCTCTGCTCAACCATGTTTGAAACTACAGAGGCCACGAAACAATCATGTTTGCCAGTTCCTAGAGGAAGATTGCATTCACTTAGCCTCAGGTACCCCAGGTGATAGACAGGCCTCATCATTTCAGTAAGAAGTCTCATGACACTAAGTTAAAGTCCAACAGCTTTATTACTGTGGCTTCTCACTGTGTCCACCCCAGTCCAACACTGGCATCTCCACATCTCATTATTTCAGTTACAGGAAGGGGTGTTTTCACTTCAACGGTGTGCGACTAATCTGTGAATCTCAGCATTGATTCCTTGACACCTTCCAATCATAAACCTGCTGCCGTTTACACTCCAGCAAGTCAGGAATTTATTCAATGTGAAGCACAAATAGCACACAGACTGCTTCAAGCCAAGTGATACCCTTTTTTCCTCATGAGCAGTAATAATATTCCATGAGACTGCCAGTGGAGCTGAGCAGCAACAGAACCAGAATAAGTAATCAGAAACCAAACAGGAAATATCAGAGCTCTGGTTAGTCCTCCAGGGGCCGGGGCGATTTCTGTATGCTCTGAAGCTGACATCAAAAATTGTAATATCCTCCTGTTTTTTTTTAAGTTTATTTATTATTAGTGTGGCAAGTAAGCTTACATTAACCCCCGAAATGAAGTTACTGTGAAAACCCCTCAATCGCCACATTCAGGCAGCTGTTTGGATACACTGAGGGAGAATTTAGCCTGGCCATGGGAGGAAATTTTCAGACCATGGGAGGAAACCGGAGCATCTGGAGGAAGCCCATACAGACATGAGGAGAACATTCAGATTCCACACATACAGTGACCCAAGCCAGGAATCAACCTGGGTCCCTGGTGCTGTGAAGCAGCACTGTGCCACCGTGCCTCCCTGTGTCTCTGCTACCTTTCAACTCGATGGATGTACTGGAGGAAGGAAGGGAGAGATAAACATGGAGGTCATCCACAGGAAGAGGGGGGGGGGGCAGGGCCTCTCCTAAATAGCAGCAAGGTTGTAATTGAGACATTCATAGAATCCCTACAGTACAGAAGGAGGCCATTCAGCCCATTGAACCTGTACCAACTACAATCTCACCCAGGCCCTATCTCCATAACCTCACACATTTACCCTGTTAAACACCCTAATCCTAGAGTCAATTTAGCATGGTCAATTCACCTAACCCACACATCTTTGGCCTGTGGAAGAAAACTGGAGCACTTGAAGGAAACCCACGCAGACACAGGGAGCATGTGCAAACTCCACACAGACAGTGATCCAAGGTCAGAATTGAACCCAGGTCCCTGGTGTTGTGAGGTTGCAGTGCCAACCACTGTGCTGTCCATATTCCTATCAGTCAGACTCAAACCCCTCCCTGTTAATGATGTCTGTTCCCCTCTGCTTCTTGACTGCAACCTCACCTGGAAAATAACAAAAAAAAGCAACACATTAACATGGTCAAAAAAAACATACAGACATCAACTGGTCCCGAGATATTCACCCTGTACCATTAGAAAGCAGTGGGCAGGATCTTCCGGTGAGCAGGACAGTGTCACAGAGAAAATAAACTCAGGAACCACAGTCTAACTGCTACATCGATTTTGCTATCCAATGCTCCCACTTCCACTTCAGACACCACACAATTTTTGAATAAGAGCGTGCAAGGACTGGTCTGAGTGTTTACCCTCGTTGCATGAGTAAGCTTCTTAAATGTTTTCTTGAGTCTGGAACTAATCCTGGCATTCAAGAAGCCAGAGTTCATTGGCTCCTCTTGTGACAGAGTGTGCATCTATATCCCTCTATTTCTATCCCTCTATTTGGAGGACAGAATGGCTTCGTTTCTACTGTTTTCCATCTTTCAGAGGTTTCCTGCTTCCTTCACTGCTATTGTAGTCAAGCAGCAGCCAGTGATGTATATTTTATCTCGTGATGCTGCACAGGGCTGTGGTTGTTCTCTCACTATTTTTCAGTTTCATCTGTGGCACTGTGGTTAGCACAGCTGTCCACAGCGTCAGGGACCCGGGTTCAATTGCTCCGGCTTCCTCCCACGGTCCAAAGATGGACTGACCATGCTAAATTGTCCCTTAGTGTCAGGGGGATTAGCTCGGGTAAGTGCGTAGGGTTATGGGGATAGTTCCTGGGTGGGATCTATGCAGACTTGATGGGCTGAATGGCCTCCTTCTGCACCGTAGGGATTCTATGATTCTGTGGTTTCCTCTCTCCTCCAGTAGCAAATACTCCTGAACTTTCTACCCTTCTATCCCCTTCTTCTCTATCCTTTGTTGCCTCCTCCAGCACTTCCTCTTGCTCTGCCCAGCCAGCAGACCCCAGCTATCTGCTCAGCTCAGCCCTCTACCCTACTCCTGACCTTTCAATATAGTACCCCATCCCTAATCTATTTTAAAATACAGGTAGGATGAAAATAAAATCATGTAATAGGATAAAAACTATCTGAAGATGATAATGATCAGGCTTGAGCTGCAGCCCAGTTCCAGAGCCTGCAGTAATGAAGAAAAACCTCTGGAAATAATCAATCAGTCATACAGCATCTATTGAGGACTGAAATAAGGTTAATGCGCTGGATACTCCATTTGGAAATGGGCCACTGATAACAGGATCCAGTGGAAATAGTATTGGAAATAGTTACCCACACCTTTTTGTGAGCTGACTGGGTCAGAGGGTGGGTGCGTTTAGCAATCAAGGGACTGGAAGTAGCCTCCCAAGACAGGAGGGCCAATAGGAGGCCTCCAGTGATGACACACCATAAACCACATCCCTCCAAGCTTCATAAGTTCCTAAGATGAAGGAGCAAATTAGGCTATTCAGCCCATCGAGTCCGTTCAGCCATTCGATCCTGGCTGATCTGCTCCTCATCCCCATTTTCCTGCCTTCTCCCCCTAATCCTTCAACTCATTATCAATTAAAAATTCTTCCAACTCCTCCTTAAATTTATTCACTGTTCCAGCATCCTCCCCATTTTGGGGTAGTGGATTCCACAGATTCACAACCCTTTGGGAATTCTCCTGAGGAGCAGTTTCTCCTCAACTCTGAGGAGTAAATTTGAGAATTGAGGAATAGTGTCTCCTAAATTTGCCATTCCTTATTCTATGGCTATGATATGGGGGATGCTGATATGTGCAGAGAGAGAGAGAAGAAGGAGAGTGAGTCACTTTGGAAGACCAGTTTAAAAATTTGATTTACAAATCAAGGGAGGCACAGTGGTTAGCACTGCTGCCTCGCAGCGCCAGGGATCAAGATTCAATTCCTGCCTTAGGCGAGTGTGTGGAGTTTGCACATTTTTCCCCCTGTTTGTGTGGGTTTCCTCTGAGTGCTCCCAGTTTTCTCTGACAGTCCAAAGATGTGCAGATTGATTTGATTGCCTCTCAGTGTCAGGGGGGTTAGCATGTAAATATATGAGGTTATGGGGATAAGGCCTGGGTGGGATTGTGGTTGGTGTAGGCTCAGTGGGCTGAATGCTCTCTTTCTGCATTGTAAGGTTTCTATGATTCTATGAAATGGTTATAGCTGCCAGGCTGAGTGGTGGAAGGGCAGCTTCTGTATTAGCGGAGTGATTTGGCTGCAAACCTCATAGCAGCATGAAGCATGCTCCCAGCCATTTCCTCCATCCCCTCTCCCCTTCCCCAACTCCTCACCTCCACAGATACCCTTTCCCTTCCCTGGAAGTTACCTCCTTCCACTGGCTGTGTTTTGGACACAGAGTTGGATCCCTCTGATTCCAATCACTGTGGAAGAGGACCTTAATCCAAACCTCGCTTGCCTCTGGTAGGAGTATGAATTTTTCAGTCCCTGAGCTGGCTTTCCTGAGAATGGCGCCAGAAAGCTGGCATGTCAGTAGTGATGCAGAATTTCGGATCTGTGCACCGTCAGTCCTGCTGCCTTTGGCTTGCGAAAATTCTGCCCAGTCTTGCAGATCATTGATCTCCTTTCAGAACTTGCAAAGCACAAGTGCTGGAGTTTTACCACCTCACCCGTCCAAGGCTCGTACGATCCCTCCCAGAGTGAACGGAGAATGCCATCCTGTGAGCCTCGCCTGCCCCAATTCCAGAGCGGGCATGCCGTTAAAATCTGGCAAAGAGATGTAACTTCAAGAGATGCATCGGTTTCCTCCCATAGTCCAAAGAGGAGCAGGTCAGATGGATTGGGTGTGCTAAATTATCCCTTAGTGTCCAAAGATGTGTAGCTTAGGTGGATTTGTGGGATAAATGTGTGGGGTTACGGGGATAGGTCGGAAGATGGATCTTGGTAAGATACTCTCTCAGATGGTCGGTACAGACTCGCTGAGCCGAATGGCCTCCTTCTGCACTGTGGGGGTTCTGTGTACCTAATGGGCTTAAAGGAAGCAAAGAGAAACGGAAAGAGGTTGGGGGAGGTGGTAATATAGAATAAAGGGAATGACTGTGATGGGGGGAAAGCAGGAGAGATTAAACGAGAGCAGGATTGACTCTGTAAAGTGAAAGATGGTGGTAATAGGAAAAGTAAATGAGCAATAGATGGGTACAGAATTCTTGGAATTTAGAAAGGCTCCCCTCTCTTTCTCTCCTTAAGGTGTTTGGCAAGTTCTTTGGCAACAACTTTGAAAATCACAATCACTGGAATTTCAAAATTCTTTTTGCATTCGCATTTTCAGGTTTTTGCAACTGAAATTAACAGAGCACGAAGGGGCTCATTCAGAAAATACAGCATTACTGCGCACGAAACTGGTTTGGGTGTTAGCAGGGGAAGTGAGGTGATCGGTCAGTGATACTGAGATTTCATGTTCGCTCAGATGTAATTAGAGTGGGCGCTCAAATGGTCAGAAAAAGCACTGCATCTAAACTGGAGGTAGAGTATACCCCTTTTATCTCATTAATCATCTTGCTTCTTTTTGCAGAGAATTGAAGATGGAAAGATTTAACAAGTGGAAAAGGGACTGAGAAGATTTTTCTTCTTGCGTAAGGGATAATGAGTTCCAACCCCATCGCCAGACGAGGGGAAGGGGCCCAAACCTCAAAGGTTCAACCGTCCCCTGCGAGACAACTCTACGGTCAGCTGGGGCAAGGAAACCAGTCTGAGGGTGTGCTGAGCACAGACTCACCCATCCACAGGTTCCAGGCCCCGTCTCAATCTGCCTTGCCGCTGAACCAGCATGTGGGTTTGTGTGGTGACTGGGACAGCATCGAAGGGCTGTATCATCGGGAGCTGGAAGAGGTCCGAGCCAGGGCCGCTCAGATGGAAAAGACCATGCGCTGGTGGTCCGACTGCACGGCCAACTGGCGAGAGAAATGGAGCAAAGTGAGGGCGGAAAGAAACAAGGCCCGCGAGGAAGTGCGGCAGATGCGGCAGAAGCTGGAGTCGGTCATGAAGGAGCTCGCTGCCCTGAAGAGGGAGAAGCAAGAGTTATTGAATGAGAACGAGCAGGCGAGGAGAGAAGCAAAGCCAGCAGAGGCTCAGTCTGAGGGCTTGTTGGTCAGACTGGAGGAGTATGAACTCAATGTGCTGGAACAGGAGCCTGTCAAAGACGTGGAAAGTAAAAGCAATCCGTCATCTCCAAATAAACTCACTGGCTCACCAAAGAAGGTACGTGAGACGGAAATCCCCTCCCAGGTATAAACTGCTGACACAAAAGTCAACTTTTAACAACAGTGCAAGAGAATGTTGTGAACAGCTTTTTCTCCCTCCACCAACTCTCCACTCCCTTTCATCCATATTCATGCCTAGTTCACTCTCCACCCTCTACCTTCATTGAGCACTAACGTACCTTTGCATGAGCACTGAATACCCTGGGATGTGAATGCCTACCACTTGATCCATGGGGCATCGTAACCAAGCCATAGATGTGCCTAATTTTTGTCCCCCACTCAAGCTCAGAGGATTGTAATATGGGACCTTGAAAGCTCAGTCAATCACAATGTGTGTGTGTGAGAAGCAATTTTCTCCCAAAACGTTCCACACTGAATGCTGAGTTCAACAATTTCAGAGCATGAAATCTCTCCTCTACGTTCACCCCATTTCCATTTATTTTATTTCACCTGATCTCAGGTCACTCTCTGTGTGGAGTTTGCATGTTCTCTCCATGTCTGCATGGGTTTCCTCCTGGAGCTCCAGTTTCCTCCCAGAGCCCAGATTTTGGTGGATTTGCCATGTCAAATTGACTCTAGTGTCGGGGGATTAACAGGGTATATGGGGATTGGGCTTGGTTGGAATGGTGGTCAGTGCAGACTCGATGGGCTGAATGGCCTCTTTCTGCACTGAAGGATTTTATTATTTGTTCTTTTCATCTTAGTCATCCATTTTTAGGGGGGGTGATGGCCTAGTGGTATTATCGCTAGAGGTACTAATCCAGAAACTCAACTAATATTCCAGGGACCTGTGTTCGAATCCTGCCATGGCAGATGGTGGAACTTGAACTCATTATAAAAAATATCTGGAATTAACAATGAAGCCATTACTGATTGTCGGAAAAACTTATTTGGTTCACTAATGTCCTTGAGGGAAGGAAATCTGCCATCCGTAACTGGTCTGGCCTACATGTGACTTCGAAGTCACAGCAATGTGATTGACTCTCCACTGCCTTTTTGGAGCAATGAGGGATGGGCAATAAATGCTGGCCAGCCAGCGACACTCATGAATGAAAAAAGATTACTTTATATTTTTGTTTTTCCACTTCTGAAATCTCGCTCTCCATCTTCTCTTCCAAACCACGGCCCCCGGCACCAAATGCCATAGTCCTCAGGTCTCTCCATGACAGTAGAACATAGAACGTAGAACACTATAGCACAAACAGGCCCTTTGGCCCACAATTTGTGCCGATCATATCAGTACCTACCAAGCCATAGAACTATCTGTAACTCCCAACCTGATTAAATCCCATGTATTCATCCAGAAGTCTCTTAAAAGACCCCAGCGAGTTCGCCTCTGTTTTCACCTTTGTTTTACCATTCACACATTCTGATCTCTCAATGAACACTCTTAGCACCTTTATCAGCCTTTATCATTGTCATTTATGTTCCATTTGTCTGATTACAGCCGCCATCAACCGTCACAATACAAATCTTATTCAATTTTCTGTATCTTTAACTCTGACAAAAGATGATCCAGTCTCTAAATCTTGGCTGTATTCTCTCCTCACAGATGCTGTCAGACTTGCTGAGATTTTCCAGCATTTTGTGTTCTTGTTTCAGATTTCAGCACCCGTAGTATTTCACCTTTTCCCTAAATGTAACCTATAGTAAACTAAAGCCTAGAGTGCACAATAGTCAGTAGCTGACTCTGAGGTTTCTCTATCAAATGAGAACATATAATTAAACAGGAGATTTCAGCCCTTTTTATCACCAATGTAGTTGTGTTCTCTATGTGCCCTTGTATAATGCTAGCCCCCCTATCTGTAATGAGGGAGGCAGCACAACGGGTGGAATTTTACCAATGTGTTCTTCGGAGGTTCATATGATTCTGCTGAAGACTAACAGAGAATGCTATTCTGTGAAGCATGCCTGGTACATGAATTGGGGTGGGTGTGACGGTAAAAATCTGGTCAGTTTATCATCCAGATATAGGAAATGTGGTAGACAGAATCCACCCAGGATTAGCAAATGTCATGCACTAATCATCACTTCAGCAAAAAGGGGCCTGTCAGCTATGATGTGATAAAACATTTTTTATCATTATCCTATTTTGCTTTAGGTAGCAGATGTATTCTTGACTACTTTTTGACAAATTTAGACGGAACTGCTGAGCCTGAAAATACCATTCTCAGGAAGGATTTTTTGCGTGGAATGATTGTAAATGTATTCGGTTTTTTATTTATTCATTATGGGGATGTAGTTGTTGCTGGCTAGACCAGTATTTATTGCTTATTGCTAATCGTTCTTGAGAAGGTAGTGTGAGCCAACTTCCTGAGCTGCTGCGACCCACGTGGTGTAGATGCACCCACTTGTTCATAAAATGTTGCTTTTGTTGAGTGTTTTGAATTGCTAATGGATGCCTAGAGTTGTAAGCAGTGATTTATCCCTATACCTTTAAACACTAACTACTGTTCATCATTATGGATGTTGGGCAATCTTTTTTGATAAGATACAACACATGTTGACAAAACAATTTAACTTAGTCCACTCAGAGTTGGGAGGAATTTAAAATGGGTGAAAGTTGCTCCATTCATGCAGTTTTTCCATGTGTGTTATTTTAACCCTTTCTAGCAATGAGCATACCACTGGCCATAGGCAGGTTAAGGGCCACATTTAAATGTGAAAACCAAGCCCCATTGATGCCATCAGCGTCCTGCCACCTGTGGTGAAATACTCCAGCAAAATCTTGTGAAACCCATTTTGCCCTCTTCGAGTCTGTCCTGGCTTAAAACTGGGGCTCAGAGTTCTCTTGAAGACTTGTGTTAAATGTAATGCTGTAATTAGTCATTTGAGTCTTGTGGCACAGTGGGATCTAAGCCAGAAGCTTGAGGTTGGAGTCCTACTGTAGGCCTTGTTGGTTAAGACAGATGAATTCATAATGTGGCCAAACAGCGTGTGTACCAACATACACCAATGGCAGGTGGTAGCAGTGGGAGAGGTTGCATTTCAGCTGAATGTTGGAGACCTAGCCTCGTTATCCATATCTCCAGCATACAACATGCAGGTAAACATGCATGGCAATTCGGCCTCCTTGGTGAGGTGGGGGCGTTGGGGGTGGATGTTGGGGCGCTGGTTGGCTTAATTGGCTGTATGGCAAGTGTGGATTGGATTGGTGCCAACAGCAGGTTCGATCCCCGTTGTCTGCATGCTTGCCTTCCCAAGGGAGAAGTGGATCGAACCTGGTCATTAGCGTTTTTAATTATCACATTATTAAGTTTCATCTCAGAATCCATCTGAAAGGAACCATAGTATTGGCGAGTCTTTATTTGCTCTTGCTGGGAATAGGAATGTTGGAGATTTTTATGCAATAACGGCTGTGATGGATTGGTTGCTTAAACTGCAAAGGTTTTCAGTTTAACAGTTCTGAGCTCAGCCACTGAGGGAAACCATTACATACATTGGATCACAACTCCACGTTGAACTAGGTCGATGGAGTGGGAACACTCCTGAGGAAATTTCTAGCCATAACACGAGACTTATTTGTTATATATATAAATCAATTAGTGAGACATGAAAATGAAAAGTTTAAGCATAAGAGGCTTTTGCCAATCCAAACTTACCAAAATGATTATTGGAAACTTTGATTCTATATTATTGTATTTACATTATATTTAATTTCAATATTTTTATTGGATGTGGGATTTTCACAGTAACTTCATTGTAGTATTAATGTCAGCCTACTTGCGACACCAATAAATAAAATTTAAAACTGGTTCCAGTATAAATAAATACACTATTTGCTTTAGCTTTAAAAGGTTATTTAATATTCTACCAATCCAAAAGAGAGTTGGTAGCGTTAGGTCATGCATCTCTGAAAGCGTTAGGTCATGCATCTCTGAAAAAGACGGATTGTCAATAAAAATACTGGATCAAAGGGGCCAAAGTCCACCTAGAAAATTGCTGTGAATTTGTAGAGGGAGAAAAATTGCTTCTGTAAAATATTTAAAATTTCAAACACTGTAATCTATTACAAATTGTCTGTAAGACCTTTGAAAATGGGAACTGTATCAGAAACAGAAAGGGAAACAAAAATATGGATCAGTTCATCTTGCCATTGCATGAGAAACATGGGAATAGACAGATCTGGTCAGGTTAGGATGGGGTAGTTAGAATGGAATTTAAATACTAATGGGCCAAGAGGCATAGATTCGTAGAATCCCTACAATGCAGAAGGAGGACATTAAGACCCATTGAGTCTACACTGATTAAGCATCCTACAAAATGCCCCCTGCTCACCTGCCCGCTCGATCCCTGTAACTCCGAATCCACCTCACCTACACTAAGGGGCAATTTAGCTTGACCAATCCACCTAACCTGCACATCTTTGGACTTTGGGAAGAAACTGGAGCACCTGAAAGAAACCCAGGCAGTTACGGGAAGAATGTGCAAACTCCACACAGACAGTACCCAAGGCCGGAATTGAACTGGATTCCTGGCGCTGTGTGGCAGCAGTGCTAACCACTGTGCCACCCTGCTGCACATTTCTGTTTGCATCTATTTCAATGTAATCTAACCTCAGTTGTGGGCAGACTAGGAGAAATTCCAAAGGAAATTCACTATTCTCCTACTGCAATTACGTCAAGAGACCTGTGCAGATATGATAGATCGAAGGGCTTCTTTCTCACCTGTAAAACTCAATGACTAAGTTTTTAAAAATTTCTTTCATGGGATATAGCCGTAGCTGACATGGTCGATATTGGTTGCCCATTCTTAATTGTCCTTGAAAATTAATGGCTTTCTGGGGCAATTAAAAGTGAACTGCATTGCTTTGGGTCAGGATTAAACGTACGGTAGACAATTTCAAATTTTCTTGTCTAAAGCACAATAGTGAAGCAAATGGATATTTTTCTAAATTTCGGTTGAGGATAGTTTCAAGCACCATTACTGAGGCTTGCTTTATATTCCATATCTATTAATTGAATGTTAATTCTATTAGTTACAATCATGGGATTTGAATCCATGTCTTCAGAGTGTTAGCATGGGCCTTTAGATTACGAGTCCAGAGATCTAACCACTGTACTACCATCTTGTCTAGTTCCCTCAGGCCTTCAACCTCCATGTATCCATAATAATGGATGAAATTAATGAACACTTAGGTTGAAGGTGTGGCTAACCAGGAATATTCATGTTGGATTTATAAATGACAAGTTGAATAGCAAATTGAATTGATTTTTGTTTGAAAAATTTGCACCGTATATAAAGACAACAAGAATGAATTTTTACATAGGAAAAGAGCTCTTTGTGTTCCATTAATTTTAATGATTTTAACATTGTTATGAAGAATTTTATTAAATTTGATGATGATATTAAAGAACAACTGGCAAATATGCTATGCACTGTGCTGCCTGTGGGCTTGTCTTGCTAAAGTCTTGAGATAATAAGATCGTAAGATATGGAAGCAGAATTCAGTAATTCAGCCCATCAAGTCTGCTCTGTCATTCAGTCATGGCCGATAGATTTCTCAACCCTATTCTCCAGCTTTTCCGCCACCCCTTTACCAATCAAGAACCCACCTATCTCTGACCCTTCTATTCATGACTGACCTCCACAGTCTTCTGCGGCAACGAATTCCAAGAAATTCCTCCTCATCTCGGTCCTAAAGGGTTGTCTCTTTACTCTGAGACAGGTCCTGGTCTCTCCTACTAATGGAAACATCTTCCCCATCTCCACTCTATCCAGACCTTTCAATATTCTGTAAGTTTCAATGAGATCCCACCTCATCCTTCGAAACTTCATCAAGTATGGACCAAAGTCCCCAAATGCTCTTCATAAGTCAAGCTTTTCATTCCTGGGATCATTCTTTTGAATCTCCTCTGGACCCTCTCCAAGGTCAACACATCCTTCCTTAAATATGAGGCCCAAGATTGCTTGCAATATCTTAAATATGGTCTGTCCAGAGTCTTAGCAGTACATTCCTTGTTTTTGTATTCTAGTCCTCTTGATGTATTTAATAGTTACCTTACTTTGCTAATAATGAATGCGTGAAAATAATCTAAGAACTAGATCTACATTTCTGTTGTGTATTACAAGAATAGACTTTGGTTTAAAAACTATGAGGCAAGCTATGTTGTGGTGCTGCCTCATTCCTGTGCTGTTTATTCAGTAGAACTTTTAATAATAAACTTATCAACACTAAATTGTAAAAAAGGCATATGGTTACTCTCCCTAGTTGCATAGAATTGAAAAAAAGCTCCCATTGCCTTGTTAATTTATAGGCAGGATGGAATCGTAATCTTCATGTATGAATCTCTTGGCAGTTTTACTGCATCTACATCAGCAATTTCTCCCCACTGTTTTGGATTATGAGGCAATTTACTCCAATATCGCTGAATGTTGGCATGTCAATAAAGAGTAAGGTCCTGAAATTCAGCTGTGTAAGTGTGACTGAATGGAACTCCATTTTATCAATGATCATGAACATATCCCAAATTCTGGGGACAGGGTAACGTCCCTGTTTGGGGTGGGCTGTCTTGATATGGCTCCTGAGAAGTGGTTCCGTAATCTTCTCTGAAGCTGAGGAGAAACAGCTTTAGCTTCAAGGGAAGCGCGGAGTCTTGTAAAATAAGATAATCAGTGAATTGCCTTGGTCTCATTAAGGTTTGGCCATTTTAAAAGACGTTCAGCAGACCTCATACCATCTGCCAGCTGCTGATGTTGAGACTTTATAATGGAAATATGGGTGAGTTCCTCAAGAACTCTTGCAAATGCATAATCTTGCAAGAGGAGGGAGGGAAGGCAGAGATCCTTCACTACAATTCAATGACTGCACTGTGGGCTCAGTCACTGGCTAGAAAATGATTCTCCCTGCCAATATGGTGGGAAATGCCACAGAATCCCTATCATGCAGGAGGCCATTCAGCCCATCGAGTCTGCACCGACTCATCTGAAAGATCATCTTACTCAGCCACCCTGCAACTGCCCCTACCCTATCCCTGAAATCTCACACATTTACTATGATTAATCCACCTAACCTACACATCTTTGGACACTAAAGGGCAAATTAGCTTGGCCAATCCTCCTAAGATGCGCATCTTGTGTTAAATGCAATTCTGTAGTTAGTCATATGAGTCTTGTGGCACAGTGGGTAATGTAAGCTTCAGGTTGGAGCCCTACTGTAGGCTTTGTTGGAACATGGGAGGAAACTGGAGCACTTGGAGGAAACCCAAACAAACATGGGGAGAATGTGCAGAGTCTGCACAGACAGTGCCCAAGGCTGGAATCAAACTCAGTTCTCTGGAGCAGTGAGGCAGCAGTGCTAACCACGTGCCAACATGTTACCCTTTTCTCCGTCTTTATTTTCTCTTTCCACAGAATCCCTAATGCAGAAGGAGACCATTTGCCATGATGATTTGTTATGATTTATGCTGTGCCATTTGTAAATAAGCAAGAGAAGTTCACCAAACACTATTGTGTGGAGTTTTTAAAATGAATTTAGTAAATTTGAGAAGGTGCTAATGGGCGGCACAGTTTTTACGCTGCTTTCTCACTGTGCCAGGGGTCCAAATTCAATTCCCATCTTGGGTGACTGTGCAGAGTTTGCATGTTCTCCCCTTGTCTATGTGGGTTTCCTTTGGATGCTCTGGTTTTCTCCCACAGTCCAAAAATGTGCAGGTTAGGTTTATTGGCCATTTTAAATTGACCCTAGTGTCAGGGTATTAGCAGGGTAAACGTATGGAGGTTACAAGAATAGAGCCTGGGATTGAGATCAGTGCGCACTGAATGGGCTGATTGGTCTCCTTTTACACTATAGGGATTCAATGACCTTACTGCAGCAGTTAAATGAATGAGAGAGAGTTTAGTGGGAACATTTGGATGTGAAATGGCCAGTTTTATGCCAATGGTATTCCCACAATAGTGGATTAAATTCTCACAAAGATTTCACACAAAAATAAATACAAATGAAGGATGTCTTCCACTCCTAACACACCACCTACACATGGCCTGTATGACTTTTCATTACACTGTCCAATGGTGCTTGAATTATTCTGGAGGATATGCTCTATGACCTAACAGTCTTCAATTCTGTGGTGATTTTGTAATTTCACCTCATGACTTCCCAATATTTTCAGTGTGGGTGGCCACACAAGCAACATGATCCCACAAACAATGTAAAAACCTTCAGCTAAGTTTCTCTGTCACTGCTGAATTTATTTATTAGTGTCGTAAGTAGGCTTACATTAACACTGCAATGAAGTTACTGTGAAAATCCCCTAGTTGCTGCACTCTGGCATCTGTATGAGTACACTAAAAGAGAATTTAGCATGGCCAATGCACCTAACCAGCACATCTTTCGGAATGTGGGAGGAAACCTGGAATAAACCGATGCAGGTAAAGGGAGAACACGCAGACTCCGCACAGACAGTAACCCAAGCTGGGAATCCAACCCTGGTCCCTGGTGCTGTGAGGCAATGGTGCTAACCACTATGCCACTGTGCTGCCCCCATTGCAGCAACTTTGTTTATCAAAAAGTAGTTATTAGTTTAATATGGCTGTTGATATTCTTTCAAGTACTTATAGATTCTTAATGATATCATGGGGGAGGTGATGGAGCAGTGATATTATTACTGGAAAGTAATTCATAATCCTCTGGGGACTTGGGTTCGAATCCCATCATGGCAAATGGTAAAACTTGAACTCAATGAAATTCTGAAATTAAAGGTCTAATGATGGCCATGAACCATTGTCAACTTAAAAACACATCTGGTTCATTAATGTCCTTTAGGGAAGAAAATCCAATGTCCTTACCTGGTCTGGCCTACATGTGACTCCAGACCTACAGCAATGTGGTTAACTGTTAACTATCCTCTGAAATGGTCAACCTGGCTTCTCAGTTCAAAGACAATTAGGGATAGACAATAAATTTGGCCAGGCAGCGATGCCTACGTCCCATGAATAAAATTAAAAAATCAAATATATATTCATTGAGTTGCATTTCAAGTACAATGTTCAGTTCTGGCCATCTGGTTAGAGTGAAGATATAGAATTTTTAACGGATGTTCAGAGAAGGACAGTTATTTCTGACCCACAGGGAAAGGTTGTCTATTCTGGATCTTCATTATCTTTAATTGGGCAGGATCACAGGATACTGTATGGAGACAAAATCAAGGTGTTGCGAAGATGCTGAAATTGGAAATGTACACAGAAAACTCCAGGAACATTCAGCAGGAGAGATAGTGTATTGGAGGCAATTCGAATCAAACCTTTTTCAATGCTGACTGGATTGGGTGTGGTTCTGGTTTTATGTCCCACGCAGTTTTACTCTCCGTTGAAGGAATATTAAATGAGGTGCAAAACCTGTTTCTTACCCCCTGGTTTCACATTGGGGTGGGTTTGGTTCACATTTTGAGTCAATAAACTTTCGTTAGAACACTGCAATAAAGAGATTTTATAGAAAATTGAGAGGTAAAAAGAACTTCTTCTTTTCAGCACAGGAATTGAGGATCAACGGACCTGGTTTAAACTGAAAGGGGACAAATGTTAGTAGGAAATTTAAGCCACATATTCTTTCGTAAGAGAGCAATGGAGTTGTGCATCAGAAAGATGTAGGGTGGAATGGAGAGCATGGTAGTGTGTTTTAAAGAAAAAATGCTGGAATTTCTGCTGGTGAATTGATTTTATGAGTTAATTTAATGGAATAATAGTCTATAATTTTGTAAGTTGTCAAGAATTACAATAGAAGTATTAAGCAAAGTGTAAATGTTTGACACAGGGTAAAGAACTCTCCAGAAGTGCCACATTAATGGTCTGCTCTACAAGCCTGACATTCTTTCTGATTTGATTTGATATTGTTACATGTATTAATATACAGTGAAAAATATTGTTTCTTCTGTGCTATACAGACAAAGCACACCATTCATAAAGAAGGAAAGGAGAGAGTGCAGAATGCAGTGTTACAGTCATTGCTAGGGTGTAGGGAAAGATCAACTCAGTGCGAGGTAGGTCCATTCAAAAGTCAGATGACAGCAGGAAAGAAGCTGCTGTTGAGTCGATTGGTATGTAACCTCAGATTTTTGTATCTTTTTTCTGATGGAAGATAGAATGTCCAGGACGTGTTAGATCCTTAATTATGCTAGCTGCTTTTCTGAAGCAGCAGTAAGTGTAGACAGAATTAATGGATGGGAGGCTGGTTTGAGTGACGGATTGGGCTGTATTCATGACCTTTTGTAGTTTCTTGCAGACTTGGGCAGAGCAGAACCCATATCCAGCTGTGATACAACTAGGAAGAATGCTTTCTATCGTGCATCTGTAAAAGTTGGTGAGGGTCATAACTGACATGCCAAATTTAATCTAAGTTGCATCACACAAAGGTCTTGTCTTCCGTATGCGGAATTCTCCAACCTCGCCCATGGCTGGTGTAGTGACATCAATGAGGCCCGTTTGGAGTATGAGCTCCCTCATTGAAGTCATTATTGACCACCCGATTCGGGAGCCTCACCTGTATATAAAAATGGGAGTGTCAGGTCCACTCTCACTCCAGATTCTAACTGTCTACCAGAAACTCTAGGAGTGGAATTAAGTTGTAAATAAAGGTAATCTAGTGAAGGGACGCCGGCCTTTGACAAATTATTTTGGCAGGGATTCTCTGGTCCTGCTGCAGTGAATGGAGATTTGGTTGAGTGCCAAATCTCTGTTCTTGCTGGCAGTGGTGGTGGGGTGTATGAGACCGGCTACACTCTTGCAGCTCAGCTAATTCTCCTCAAGATGACCATTGGGTGACAGGCATATATTTTACAGTCATTTCCCACTTTGATGTGGTATTTGCAAGGGATTGTGGTGGTTTTTTAGGACTATAGTTTAGCATAGGGCGACTCACTGACATAATGGTTAGCACTGCTGAATCACAGTGCTAGGGAACCAGGTTCGATTCCTGTCTGTGCGGAGTCTGCATGTTCTCCCCATGTCTGCATGGGATTCCTCTGGGTGTTCTGGTTTCCCCCCACAGTCTGAAAGATGTGCTGGTTAGGTGCATTGGCCACGCTAAAAAATTCTCCCTCAGTGTACCCGAAAAGGCGCCGGAGTGTGGTGATTAGGGAATTTTCATTCTAACGTGATTACAGTGTTAATATGAGCTTACTTGTGACACTAATAAATACATCTAAAGTGAGGTCGAATTAATGACAAGGTCCCTCAGAAGATATGACTCATGCGTTGTGCATCTTATAAAGCCATTTCCTGAGACAAAGCGGAATCAAAGATTACAAATACTTGGAAAAGTTCCTTTCCAGTACTTGGGGGAAAGTTTCCAGCAAAGCTGTATTACTTAAAACACAGATGTCTGCATTACTCATGTCACACGTGGCTTTAACATTTTAAAGAATTGATGTGGTCTGTCCCTAGGGTTTCGATATAATTGAAAATATGCTGAGAGATAAGCAGCACGGAGAAGAACAAGATCTGGAATCTCCTGCCACCTTGAGCTGGTGTCGTTCAACTACTTGCTCAGCAAGATCTACGCTGCTACTGGAGGACACCATACAAGCCTTTGAAAACGACACCATGAAAACCATGGCCTTACAATTTCGCCTGGATGAATCGCAAAAAATACTCCAGAAGGAAAGAGAGTAGGTGAAAGATTTAGTAATATTATTGCTGTATTCAGTGCTAAGAATTGGCATTCAAGAAACTGCAGCTCATGCAATGGGAATTCGTAAAATATTGAAGTTCCTCAGACTTATGGGGGAGGGGTCGTAAAGACCTCAGCAAAGCCCATGCATTTGGATTCTTGGAATACGATTGAGGCCCTAATTGCCTACCCAATTACGGCACGTCACCTAGATATAAATATAGGAGTGTCAGGTCCACTCTCACTCCAGATTCTGACTGTGTACTGGAAGCTCTTGGAGTGGAATTAAGTTTTTATATAAAGGTAATCTGGTGAAGGGACACTGGCCTTTGAGGAATTATTTCAGCTGGGATTCTCCAGTCCTGCTGTAGTAAGGCATGTCAATTTTTACTAGTCACGTTGAAAACTCTTAAATGTGAGGGAGGGCGCCTGAGCCAGTTGAAGATTAATAGACAATCCAAACCTGATATCAGAATGTCATGGCTGGTTTGGTTTAGTAGCTCCATGATCTGATTGGGCCATTTTAAGTATTATAATACCCGTTGCTAAGCAAGGGCTGATTGAAAAGTCAGAACAATCTGCTCATTGAATGGTACAGAGGCAAAAGGCTAGATTCGCACAGACCCGGGAGTATTCTGCAGATCCAGATGTATAAGTGCTGCTCCTACATCCGACAGATCCCACTTTCATAGAATCCCTATGGTTCAGGAGAGGCCATTTGGCCCATCAAATCCACACCAACTCTCTGATACCTTACCCATGCCCTCTCCCCTACTCCATCTCTATAAACCCATGCATTTACCATGGCTAATCCACCTAATTTACAGATCCTGGTCCCAAACTGAAGTATCTGTCTCAGAAGTTAAAATCCAGCCAATACTCTTCATGTTTCACAGGGAGGTATCAGAACTGTCAGGTTTTGTAAACAGTTATTCTTTAAACTGTCTATTAAATTACAAAATAGAATTTTGTTGGAAGTCTAGAAAGTAACTCATTAGAATTTCTACATGGGCCCATGTGATTCACCATATCATGGAGGTGAGCATTGGAAAAGGAAGAGTCTATAGCAAGCTATTGTAATACCATAAGGGTTTCATAAGATGTCACTGAACATCACAGCCTCAAGTCAGTTTGCAAAAATGCGAGACAGCAGGAGGTAGAAACAACTAGTCTAGTACCTGAAGCAAAGAGAAAATGCTCATTCTATTGTTCACCATAAAGAATATGGGTGGGAGCTCCTGTTCAGACTGAAAGTGTTGAAGGGGGCTGGAAGATTCACCTAGTTTGGCTGGAAGAAAGAATTTTCAGTATTGACATCACTGTGAAAGTCTGTTCTGGGATTCGAAGTTTCTGGCTGGGAAGGGAAGGAGGAAGCAGGCCATGGGGAGCAAGGAATAGCTTTGGACTGGCTTTAGTGAACTGTAAGGTGCACTCTCACCAGCCGTTGACACCATTCTCCTGCTCTAGCGAAGTTGGGGAATTTAGCATCCAGCCAAATCTCCATTCAGTGCAGCTGGATAAAAAAATCTGACCAACGTGAATAACATTCCTGCCAAAGTGTCCATGTAAGGGACAGTGTGATGTGTAACTGGGGTGGGGAATTGTCAGTTGTGTTACCAGTCACATGGGGGGATTTTATCTGTGGTTTTAAGTTATACGTTGCCAAGTAATTAATGTTGCTTTCAGCTGTGTTACAGTTAAGGTCTTAAAAATTGAAATGTTGTTGTGTGATCCTTTGAATCAGTCATTGGGAATTCAAATATCTTTTTAATGATCTCTATGGAGATTCTAACACACATTGGGCAAGAGTTTAACTCGTTCAAAGCTCATACATTTGGGTTTAAAATTGAACCCCTAAACTCTATTTATTTCTCTGCGGAAGATGCCAGACATGCTGGTTTCTAGCTTTTGTTTTTTATTCTGTTCGTAATTTGCTTGTGGCATGTGAGTGAAGTCTGTGAACTTTGGAATTTCTCTTTTATAAAGAAAAACATTTCATTCTTTGAAGACTCATCATGCATAACCTGTCTTTTCATGTTCTCTTACCAAGGATATTGGAAGTCAGAAGCGTGCATAAGTGAAGTTAAATAGTGTTTTTCCAACAATGGGAAATGATATGCATTTCTGACATGATGCTTCAAAGTTTTGCATCTGTGGCTGAAATTTTCCTGCCCTTCCTGGCTCAGGATCTTCCAGAGCATTTGGAACTCAGCCAACTCTTCATTCACTGCAGCGTGACTGGTGAATCCCAGCTGCAGGTGAGGTTTGAGAATTGGGATCCCTTACTCCTCTCCCAGATTTTCTTTCAGGTCTGAGCACTATTGAGTGAAACCTGTCACAAATTCTTTCAAAGTATTTTGTTCACACAACTTGGTGAGCAGCAAAGTGGCGCAAAACTTTGACAGTTTTGCTTTTCTTACCGAGTAATCTTGCTTTTTTGCAAAAATGAATATTAAAAGGCTCTAGCAAAAGATGTCAGGGTCATTTTCCTAGCCTACTGCGTTGCGGGACACATCAACGGAGGCGGTTTTGTGGGCTTCCTGTTGGGCACCTGGGCCTCTGCGTGTTTCCCAGCCAAAGATTTCCAGAGTAATCTACTCTGCACCAGAAATTGGCACGAAGCTGATTACCATATGGAAATCCTGATTTTAATTTCATTAGTGGGACCAGGATTGGTGAAAGTTGGGGGCTTGTCAGGGCTTTTGAGGGGGGAAAGAGTCGGGGGATATTGGGTTGAGGAGAGCAGAGTTGGCTGACATAGAGGGGGACATTGGAGCTTGCCTGGGGGACATTGGAGCTCGTCCAGGAGGCCAGTGATGGGGGTGGGTGGGGAGGATTGGAAGGAAGTAGTTGGGGGGGGAGGTGTGGTTACAGAACTGGCCAGCAATCGGTCCAGTGGTCAGTGTGGAAGTGACGGCGCCCAACTGTTACACACTGCCAACATTTAAAGGCCGGGCTGGAGGAACCTGACCTGGCATTCAAGTGGAGGAAAAGACCGAGAGGATTCCATGGAATTTAGGGAGGAGAAGTGTGATGACTTCAGCCAGGCTAATGGGGCTTGCTAGAGTCTGAACTACCTGATGAATTTTAATTGAAGGTAAAATTAGGGAGCCTCATGCTCCTGTTTAAAGGAGGTGTGTCAGTCTCCCAGCCTGCATTCAGCAGGGATTAACTGGCTGTGTACAGATGTATGGTGTAAATAAAGTAACTTGGTGATGGGACTTTCACCTCTGTGGAGGTATTACACAGAGTGTTGGAGATTCATTCTGGAAACACGCTAAAAAAATTGGCAGGAGTTACTCCCATTTGCACTCGAACTGGGGACTTAGAAATTTTTTGGGAGAATCCCAGCCCTCAATGAGAGGTCATTGATGGTAAATACAGGGCACAATCTTATCTGCTGTTCACACCACGCTCCTGCTGCAGCAACATTGAAGAACGTGGCGTTGTTCACTGCAGTGGGATGGGGAAATCCCGCCACTATGAACTGTAGTAACACTCACAAATGCTGCCAGACCTGTGACGATTTTTTCAGCCCTTCTTATTTTGATTTCAGATTTTCAGGATTTTTTTGCTTTAAGGTACAGATTGTACTTTGAACAAGTTCTCAAGGACAGTGTCACTGCAATTTCTGCTCAAATAGCTTCTCTCTGACAGTTCAATGGTGTCATTATTGACGTCACTTGATTGATTGTCAGTACCCGTGATCGATAATGTAGAGATTGGAGCAATTAGTGACTGGTGACTGAGTTGCTAATCCA
The DNA here is from genome assembly GCA_024679065.1 of Sphyrna mokarran. Taxonomy (NCBI): domain Eukaryota; kingdom Metazoa; phylum Chordata; class Chondrichthyes; order Carcharhiniformes; family Carcharhinidae; genus Sphyrna; species Sphyrna mokarran. Next base: position 100,547,363 of record JAGIQG010000007.1, read on the forward strand.
GAATTCAAATCGGAACTGATTTCAGTGAAAGAGCCTGATGATTTTCACAATATCTCATCACTCGAACAGAGCGATCATCACCACAATAACATTTCACATCACTTCTGGATATCTGTGCTAAATAAGTGGCACAGTGGTTAACACTGCTGCTTCAAGTGCCGGGGACCTGGGTTTGATTCCCGGCTTGGGTCACTGCCTGTGTGAAGTTTGCACGTTCTCCCCATGTCTGCATAGATTTCCTTGGGGTGCTCTGGTTTCCTCCAAAAATGTGCTGGTTAGGTATATTGGCCATGTTAAATTGCTCCTTAGTGTCCTGGGATGTGTAGATTAGAGGAATTAATGGGGCAAATATGTGGGGTACATTAGGGTCTATTTAGTATTGTCGTTGGTGCAGACTCAACGGACTGAATGGCCTCCTCCTGTGCTGCAGGGAATCTATGACCCTATGAGGCACAGTATCATGGTTTGGGCTGCACATTTCCTGCCGAGGTCAAACTTGATAAAGCTGAACCATGTGACCATTATTTCCTGTTGAAAAAAGGGGCATTTTTTCAATAGCCTCTCTGAGACAAAATGAACCGTCTTAAAAATGAATCTTTCATTTTAAAATTATGAAGTAAATTCTCCTCTCAAAGAGAGTAGTTGATTGATATCTTTTTATGACTCCAGATTAATACTTTGAAATAGACATTTACTATGATAAATTGGGAATTCAACAACATTATTAAGGGAAGCATACTAGTGTGCCGCGCTTTGCAGGATTAAATGTGGCTTTCATCCCAATCATATCACATAAGCAATTTCCTGAATTCTGCTATTTCTTTCGGCATGGTGCCAAGTATATATTAGGTTTTCAGCACAGGTAAAGAAAGCAGTTCTACTGGGGAAATCACCTTAAATTGCACTGGATTGCCTCCTAGTGGCTACTGGCAGTATTGTGGCGGAGTCTTGCTTGCAGCCTTGGAATACCAGATGGAATAGTATCAGGGCAAGAAAGAACTAAAACAAGGGACAGAGAGAGGTATATGTGTGGTTAAATGACACATCACAAACTAGGAAGGCTGCTGGTTCGATTGTCAATCTCTGCTATCCTTGCTCACCTCAGCGAGGCTAACATTGGCATCGATGTCCCAGTGCTGAGGAAAGAACAAAGGTTTAGAGACTCCATTCCTGAACACAAAAACTGTTTATTAACAAGAAATGTACAGCAGCCACATGTCTGCAAGGAGCTCCCAAAAAGCTCCACCATCCTGGACTGATTCCCCAATCTGTGTCCCAATTGGCCTCCCAGGCCAGATGACCCTTAGTCTGCCGTATTGCCCTTATATAGACACTCAACACAGGTTCCCACCACTAAGTAGCCTCTATTGCACAGATCACATAGATGCGGCCAAGGTAGGGAAAACCTGTGGGCCAGATAGGACAGAGAATTGTTCAATTAAACAACATCCTAAGAGCTGAGATTTCAGGATCACAGAATAATAATATCCTTTGCGGATTACGGATAATTCTTTCCGTCCGTGGGAAGGAATTCTTGAAAGGAAAAAGCCTCAGTTTTCTTAATGAATGGAAATGAAATGAATGAGGGGTGCATCTATGATTTTCTGAAACTACAGCAGCAGTATCTATTGAATCATAGCATTATCCATATCATTTCAGATCAGGGATATTATTGATGCCTGAAATTGGTAGCAGAAATGTGGTTCATCAATGGGAAAAAATGATCTTTTTATTTATTCATGGGATATTGATCTTGCTGGCTGATCAGTGTTTAATGCCCATCCCTGGATGTCTGAGCATAGTTGAGAATCAACTCCATTTCTGTGATCTGGAGTCACATGATAGGGTGGCAAATTTCCTTCCCTAAAAAACATTAGTGAACCAGATGGGTTTTCCGATAATGGTTTCACAATTATTGTCAAGTTCTAAATTCCAAATATTCTTTTTATTATTGAATTCAAATTGCACTGTTTGCTGTGGTGGGATTTGAACTCAGATCCCAGAACATTAACTGAGTTTTGGTTTTCATAATCTGTTGATAATACCAGTAGGCTATTGCATCCCCTCCAACCCCATTAATACTTCAACCAGAATTTGCATTTGACATTGGGATAAGTTTCAGGCTGTGTCGAATTTGAACATTCAACTGTTTACAAATTGCTTGAGCCCCATTCTAAAGCTGTGTTATACAATGCAAATCCCTGAAAGAGATGTTTCATAATTGCTTGGAGGCATCCGCTCTTCCCTGTGAACCTTTTTGCTGCACTGTGCACTCGATAGGGATTTCCAGTCATGCAGCTGTGAAAACACGAGTCACCCTTTTGATATGTCAAGTATCTGTGTGGTTTTTGTGAGTTTGTTAAGCCTGAAAGGGGCACCACAATTTCTCTGTGAGACATGGGATACAAAACATATCGATAACAGTTTAAGTACCACTTTTTGCAATGATAATATTAAAAATGGAAATAGTGAAGGGTTTCCAAAAGCCAGAGTCCACCATGATATTGAAGGCTATGTTTAATGAGCTTATATAATGTTCCTTTTTCACCTTGCATGGTGGTGCAGTGGTTAGCACTGCTGCCTCACAGCGCCAAGGACCCAGGTTCGATTCCCAGCTTGAGTAACTGTCTGTATGGAGTTTGCACTTTCTCCCTGTATTTGCTTGGGGTTTGCTTTGGTTTCCTTTCACAAAGATGTGTAAGTTAGGTGGGTTGGCTAAGATAAAATTGCCCCGTAGTGTCACCTAGGGTAAATGCACCTAGGGGTTAGACGAGGTAGAGCTTGGGTGGGATTGAGGTCAGTGTAGACTCGATGGGCCGAATGGTGTCTTTCTGCACTGTAGGATTCTATGATTTAAACATGTTGGAAGAGCAGACAAGTGAATATATTGTGTATTATTCTTTTCCAGAGCAATGCTCCCTTAGCATGGAAACTCATAGATAAAATGTGCAGTAATTTGAGATTATTTTGTGATGGAAAATATAATTTTCTGATGACCCTGACTAGGAGAATGCATTGGAAAATAGAATGACTCCTCCCGAATCATTTGCCAACCATTCAAATCAATAGTCAAATAGTCAGATGCAGTGTACGTCTTAGTTGTTTATCTGCAATTAAAATTGGAAAGATACCTCACTTGTGTATTTGAAGTGGCTTTACCCTCTTTGGAGTGGCTGTGATGATGAAGGATCATCCAGACTCAGAACGTTGGCTCTATTCTCTTTCCATTATTGCTGTCAGATCTGCTGAAATTTTCTAGCATTTTCTGTTTTTATTTCAGATTCCAGCACCTGCAGTATTTTGTGTTTTTCTCAGGATGGTATCATTGGGCATAGTTTGGACTGGGTCTTTTTGTCATGTACCATCTGCTATTCTTGGCTATGGAATGGCATTGAGTTTTCTATCTAACAGCACAGTGCACAGCTAATACTTACACCTTGAAAGTTGAATTAACCCATGATATAATATATCACCTACTGGCTAGTTTAGAGTGCTTATTGTTTCTGCACCTTGACCTCTGGCTTAACCAGCAAGTACTCATCATGGATTCATCACCCTTTCTCCTCCATAAACTCTTCCCCCAAATAAATGCTGCAATTCTTAAATTTCATTTACAAGTTGTGGACATCACTGGCTGGGCCAGCATTTATTGCTCATCCCTAGCTGCCCTCATTTCAGAGGGCATTTAAGAGTTAACTACCTTGCAATGGGGTCTGGAGTCACATGTAGGCTGGACCATGTAAGGATGGCAGATTTCCTTCCTGAAGCACATTAGTGAATCAGATGGGTTTATAATGACAATTGACAATGGTTTCATGGTCAATGTTAGGCTTTTAATTCAGATTTTTAAAAATTGTATTCAGATTTCACTACCTACCCAAATCCCTAGATCTTCTCCTAGGTCTTTGAATTATTAATCCGATGATATTATCATTACGCCACTGTCTCCCCACTTAGTTGTATAATACCAGAAGAGATGAGAGTATGTGAATTCTCCTGCCCAACCCACAACCCCGCCCAAACTCTTTGAGCAGAGGGGGCACTTAGGCACATTGATGGCTTGCTGGAAATTTCCAGATATATTTGGCATTACACCTGAAAAAGACTGTAATCTATCACAGAATCTACATTGCAGGAGGCGATTTGGTCCATCAAGCCTGCACTAACAGTAATCCCACCCAGGTCCCATCTATCCACATAATCCCCTGATATTAAATGGCAATTTATCCTGACCAATCAACCTAACCTGCATATTTTTGGACTGTGGGAGGAACCCACATAGATACAGAGTGAACATATAAACTCCACACAGTCACCCGAGGTGAGCATTGAACCTGGATCCCTGGTGCTGTGAGGCAGCAATGTTAACCACTGTGCCACCGTGCCATCACTGTATTTTCTGCAAGAAATGGCGATTCCTTTGAGCAAATTATTAGACAAGCAGAAGATTCTCCATAGAATTCACCAATATTGCCGCCACCAATTCTTGATCTATACGGAGAGGGATGATTGCAGACAGTTAGATGCACTGGGGACTAAATTGGTCTGAGACAATTCCACAAGGCAGTCAATAATGAATTGGCAGCATGTCTTACATCCTGCTCGAGTTTCTTTTTGACTGACTTCAGCGGTAAAATAAACTGGTCTAGCAATTGCCTGTTTTGCATTGTCTGTAGGGCCCAATTTCTCCATCATTGTATTGGTATTTTCATCCATGGATTCTCATGGGAATTAAACACTGGCACAGATTTTGTTTTTAGCAGTGATTGAGGGGCCATCATGCTTACAATTCCCACAGATTGTTTCCATGACAATGTATTGTCATCACATATCTGAGACAGCATGCACCCTTAGTAGGGGATCTCGGATCTATCTGAACAGGGTAGCATCGTCATGTATCTTCTCCTGATCTAATGAAAAGATCCTTATTGAGGCTTGCAGACTCCAAACTAGGAAGTTTGAGTTAGAATATTCTGTGTAAAATAATATGCAGGAAGCAAAATAAAAAGATAAATGTTGGCATTTTCTTTTGTGAACAGAATGAATATCCAGGCATCGTATATTTTTTAATAAACAACATTCGGGGAAACAATTGTTCCCTGGCGATGACTCATCAAATCAAAGTTGACTTGCCTGGTTTGAAAAGCTTGGGGATTACTAACTCTCTATTGGGACACTGAGAGTGAACCAGAGCCCACTTATCAACCAATCAGCATATTTTCTCATGCAGTATAACATATTCCCTTTCAGACTTGCTATCCTTGTGATTCCTCCCTGATGAGTGCAAGATGGAAAGCTTTGAGAGAATGTATTTTTTGTTTTGGCAACACTCAAAATAAGAAGAGGAAGAGAAAGATTGAGCTTAGGGAGAGGGATAAAAGAGACAGCAAGGAAAAGTTTAAAAAAATGTTTTTAACTTTTTCAAAATCTCCAACAACAATTAAAACCTGAAGGAATGAAACTTGTAATTTAAAAATTACACTTTCAGTGCCAAAGAGATTATTTTTTGGCAGATTAACATGTAATCACACAAAAGAAATTTACATAATAATTGAAAGGAGAAGTCCAACCTTTTTCTGGTGTATTTAGTGGATATCTGATGGATAAGTGGCGCAACTTCACAACTGTAGTGTATTTGAATGTCAAATCTCAGCATCATGCCAGTGGGACAAAGTTTGTTGAATATCAGGACAAACTTGATTTTGCAATCAACTCCTCATTGCTGGATGCCAGATTACCCAATTTATTCCATAGAGATTGGCACGCTGGCACAGTGTTGGCACTGCTGCTTCACAGCACCAGGGATCTGGGTTCGATTCCCAGCTTGGGTCACTGTCTGTATTGAGTTTGCACATTCTCCCCATGCCTGCATGGGTTTCCTTGGGGTGTTCCGGTTTCCTCCCACAGTCTGAAAGGTGATTTTGTCATGCTGAATTCTCCCTCAGTGTGCCTGTACAGGCATTGGAATATGTCGACTAGGGAATTTTCACAGTAAATTCATTGCAGTGTTCATGCAAGCCTCCTCTAGGTTTAAAATGTATTTATTAGAGTCATAAGTAGGATTATATGAACACTGCAGTGAAGTTACTGTGAAAATTGTGACACTAATAAATAAAAATTAAACAAAAATAAATAAATAATGGTGACGCTTGTGACCTTGCTGTTAATCTTGCTATGAAATGTGCATGTAGAGTACATCAAGGAAGGTTGTCCATTCAAGCTCTATTAGAGAACTGGGTTCATGTGTTGGCCTTGTCTTGTTGTGATGCACTACTGCTTTGTTAGATTTTGCTTTACCCCAATCCCTATCTGTTTTAATCAGTGACTCTGGTTAACATTACTTGAGGAATAGGCAGACCTGTCAGTTCCTTGGCAACAGTGCACCTTCCAACACCACCATGATAACAGATTAATCTATCTCAGTGGTATTTGCAGGAACACGCTGTATATAAAGACATTTGCCATTACTTTTGGAAGTAACTTGTGGTGCATGAAACCCTTTGATATGTTTCAGAGAGATGCTAAATGCTATCAAGGTTCACGTCCTTCTTTTAACTTCTGCCCTTGAAGCCACCATGTGGGAATCTCAACTATTAGCTGGTAGTGAACATTGTTTTGTGTTGCACTGCACGAGTGTCTCTGTGTGACAGCCTGTGCTGATGGTAATTTCAAGTGAAGCATAAGAGGATACATTCAAAAACATCTTCAAAGACCACAAGTGATAAAACCACGCATAAACAATCTTATAGTGCCAAGTGTAGAATATAGGTCATAGCACTCGGATTATCCTGGCTATGGTGTACACTACAAATGCAAATCTGACCGTTAATCATGGAATCCCTACAGTGCAGAAAGAGGCCATTCAGCCCATCAAGTCTGCACCGACTACAATCCCACCCAGGCCCTATTCCCTTAATCCGATGCATTTACCCTCGCTAGTCCTCTGACACTAGAGTCAATTTAGTATGGCCAATCAACCTAACCTGCGCATCTTTGGAGTGTGGGAGGAAACCGAAGCACCCAGAGGAAACCCATGCAGGCACACGAAGAATGTGCAAACTCCACACAGACAGTGACCCAAGGCCCGAATTGAACCTAGGACCCTGGCACAGTGAGGCAGCAGTGCTAATTTCTGTGCCAACGTGCTGCCTGCTTAATCTTTAACACCTAGACATTGACTTGTTATTGTGATTGAATGAAACGATGTATTTCATAAGGTCAGATGTAAGATAATAAGTGTAATGAACTTTGAGTTTGCCAACTGATTTGTTCAACTTCCTTCTCCTTGAATCAATTTTTAAAAGAAATTTTGCTTCTTATATCAGGATAGTAAATTCCTTAGAACTTGTATGCTCCTTGGAAAGATCAGCGTACATGCTGGCTCAGTGGTTAGCAATACTGCCTCACAGCACTAGGGACCTGGGTTAGATTTCTGGCTTAGGTCGCTGTCTGTGTGGAGTCTGCATGTTCTCCTCATGTCCATGTGGGTTTCCTCCGGGCGCTCCAGTTTCGTCCAGTCTGAAAGCTGTGCTGGCTAGGAGCATTTGCCATGCTAAATTCTCCCTCAGTCTACCCGAACAATGTGCTGATTAGTGGATTTTCACAGTAGCTTCACTGCAGTGTTAATGTAAACCTACTTGTGACACTAATAAATAAACATTAAACATAAACTTAAAATATAAGTGCCAAGCATCAAACTGCATCATTTGTGCTAATTACCTTTTGTATGAAATAGACATGTGGACTTTTTTGAGTTAAGTGCCCCCCATGTCTATGTGTCTCTAGTTAAAAAGGAGGGGTATTTTAAAATATTAAAAAGAAACAATCTGTGAAATCATTGAGGGTTCAAGTATATCAGAAGGAGATTAGGGACTCAATGTATTATCTTTATTGGAATTTATGTCCATATGTTGAGCTTTGTTGCTAATGCTGCCCAATTTCACAAACTGCTTTAGATTATAACTGAATGAGATTTAGGAAATGAGCAATTTTCATTATTTTATGTTGGAAACTAATACGGTTCACAGTTTTCAGAGGATACAGAATTCAGAGATTTCAATGGAATATTAACACGTCAGCTTGAGGTACCAATGACAATAGATTAGAGCCTCACTGGTGTGAGTCCCACATTGAGGAGAATGAAGGAATTGAAAATGCTCCTTCGGTGAGCAGCGATGAAGCACCAGAAACAGGAGAAGCACAAAGAGCAGAAAGATGAACCATCTGGTTTTTCGGTCGAGAATGCTTTTCAAATGTGACACCTCTGAAAAATCAATTTTCCAGCCATCCCAGCTGGCAGGGTCTTCTGGTCCTGTGTTGGTGAACCCCCCCCCCCCCCCCCCCCCCCACCCACCCCTGCCACCTCCTGTCCCACCCTGCTGCAGGTTCCCTGGCAGCAGAGGGTGTGAACAACAGAAAGCCCCATTACAAATGTCGGGCAGGAAGATCACATCGCGCAAGAAACAATACTTTTCACTGCATATTAATACATATGACAACAGTAAATCAAACCAAACCAAATAAAAAAAAAATCACTAGTTTGGCAGTTATTATCTTCTTCCTTTTAAAATGTTGTCCTTATTCATTGTTGTGCTGTATGTTAATCTGTAGATTTGTGGAATTTTATCAAACCTTCTATTGAGCACAATAGGGCTTCATTTATTTTGAAAACTATTGTCTACATATCACTTTCCAATGTACACAGAACACATCTGTGATAGTTTAACCTGATGGCATCATCATTGACATTCATTCTGTGAAAAGTGGTATCAGGAGCTGGCATTTATTAATTATTTACAAAGTGCTCCAGACTGTTGGAATTGAATGAACAGTCAATTCTCTCTGCAAACAATATAATTTCTACCTGGTGTTATACAGTTACAAATGTTTCTGCCTTAAGGTGGGAGGTGGGTTCACCCAGTTACTGCGCAGTAGCTGGAGACCTGACCGCTAACTTAGGGCTACCATCTAGAAATGGAAAGAAGATCTCGTTAGGAAGTTGATTTAACCGGCAATACCAAACTTCTCTAATGAGCTCAGGAGGGAGTTGATCGGGGCTGCTGGAGATCGCTTGTGCCTCAATGTTTAAAGGTCACACTGGCAATGAGTATGATTGGTTCTGGCTGATTTCATTTGCCTGCAGGAGATGCTTCCAGATGCCCAGGTAACGTTGCCTGTGTCTCGGGTCATTGCATCTACTGTCGAGTTAGGGCACCTTGATATTTCTTCACTTGGACAGTACGTCTGAGAGGCAGGTGAAGCATGACTTCTTACCAATTATTTTGCTTTTGAAATATCATCAGGTCAATGTCACTTCATATGAAACTCACAGTACAGCTTGTCGAAGAGTTGTCTATTGTTTAAAAAGGAGGACACGTGCAGAATCACATTCTTAAGTCCTTCTTATTTTCATTCTTCATGCTGCAACAATTTGCCATGACAATATTTCCAGCAATTATAGCTTTAGATTAATTGCCTGGGAGACGTGGGGAGTCCACATTTCAGACTTGGAAAATTACGCTGCAATCTTCCCGCCTCAGGGTCTAATTTGTTTGAAGGAACATTTGATATTGATTTAGATTCAGCTTTAGATGATTTCTGACCTTTTCTCATTTAATTTCATCTTTTGAATCCAGAAACAGAAGTTGAGCATTGCTTAAAAAAAGGCCTTTTTCTCGAAGCTTTTCATCGTGCACTCATCAGGACAGATAGAAAAAAACCAAATTTGAAAGGGAACGACAATTTGCACTGCATGAGAAAAGAGTGCAGATTGGTTGGCACGTTTGTTTTGATTGGTCAAGATAGCAAATGTAGCAGGCAGTTATTGTCCCCCATACTTTTGTTTATTCCAAAAAAGATGCAATGTCTGGGCTTATTCCTTTTGCCTGCAGAGGAATAGTTCCTGCATATGACTGTATGTAGTTTCTATCATATGTAAATGTACAACATTGTGAGCCTGACTGATAATCTTAAATTGCTTGTTAGAAACGTAGAAAATAAGAGCAGAAGGAGGCCGAGAAGCCTGCTCATTATTCATTATGATCATGGCTGATCATCCAACTCAATGATCCTGTTTCACTCCCCCTCCCCCCAATCTTTTTCCTTTGATTGCCTTTGCTCCAAGAACTATATCTAACTCCTTCTTGAAAACATACAACATTTTAGCCTCAAGCGCTTTCTGTGGTAACAATTCCACAGACTTACAACTGGGTGAAGATAATTCTTTATCTCAGTGTTAACAAATTTACCCCTTATTGTTAGACCATGACCCGTGGTTCTGGACTCCTCACCATCAGGAACATCCTTCCTACATTTCCCTGTCTAGTCCTGATAGAATTTTATATGTTTCGATGAGATCCCCTTCATTCTTCTGAACTCAGTGAATATAATTGTAATTGATTCAATCCCTCCTCATATGTCATACGTGCTACTATCCCAAGATTCGGTTTGGTAAACCTTCTCTGCAATCCCTCCAGAGCGAGCAATCCTTCCTTAGATAAGTAGACAAAATTTGCACACAATCTTCCAGTGTTGCTTCATCGAGTATACTGCAGCTTGCTCCTCTCCTTGAATTCTCCTTTGCTACACCTGCATGGTTACCTTAAGCAAATGGTGTATGAAGACAGTCAGGTCTTATTCCATATTTTCCTCTCTCAATTAGAGCCTTCAAATAATAATCTGCCTTCCTGTTTTTACTACCAAAGTGGATTACCTCACATTATATTGCACCTATCATGCATTTGCCCACTTATTCAGCCTATCCAAACCATACTGAACCATCTCTACATCCCCTCACAGCTCAGCCTCCCATCCAACTGTTTGTCGTCTGCAAATTTGGAAATATTGCATTTAGTTCCCTAATCTAAATCATTATTATATATTGTGAATAACTGGGTTTCTCACACTGATCCCTGCAGTACTCCACTAGTCACTGTCTGTCATTTAGAAAATGACCCTTTTATTTCTACTCCTTGGGTGAGATTTTCCAGCTGTATGTGGAAATTCCTGCCCAAGGTCAACAGATCTTTAAGTGGTCCGTTGAACTTTGTGTCCTGCCCGTTATGATTCCCACGGCGGGTGGGACCAGAAAATCTTATCCTTTGTTTCCTGTCTGCCAATCAGTTTTCTATTTATTTACTCCCAATGCCATGCACTTTAATTTAATACATAATCTCTTATGTTGTAGCGCAATTCGTAGCACACTTAGTATTAGTCAGTCCCTCTGCCCAATCATGGAATCACACATTACAGTAGACAATGGGCTGATTCTCCAACCTTGCCCATACTGGGACTCCCGGTCTTGCTGCAGTGAATAGAGATTTGGCTGAGCGTCAAATTCTCTGTTCTTGCTGCCTTGATGGCAACGTTTGAATGGTCAGAGAATTCTGACCATTATGTTCTGAGTTTTGCAAACATGCAGTGTTTTGTGTATTGCGGATAGTGGCACAGTGGTTAGCGCTGCTGCCTCACAGTGCCAGGGACTCGGGTTCAATTCCAGCCTCCACACTGTCCGTGCAGAGACTGTACTTTCTCCCCGTGCCTATGCCTATTGCGAACAATCAAAGGGACACACTGTTTGTTACAATCTGTCTGTCATTGGGATGTATATCCTATATACCTGGCATTGCTCCAGTCCTGAAATTTGTATACCAGATTACACATCTGGGGGGAAGGCACAGCCTCTTTTGGCTTGATGGCAACATCCTGTCAGTGGAAAACACAACTTGTGTTGCCGCTGTTTAGGAGCAGCCTGAGACAGTGAGTTTGACATGTTTTAGAGATAATTTACACTTAAAGCCAATGACATAAGTATGAGGAGAGCAGCTGGTTAATGTTGAGTGGGTAAATTGACTAAAGTTTTGCTGATAAATAAACAGTGAGAAATATTTAGATAAACAACTAGAATGTGCAACAAAAATAGATTGCATTAAAAATTAAAAAAAAAACTCAGTGAGAAAGATCCATCTGTGGCTTACAATGGTGTGAAGAATTACTATTAAGTCAGAGGATTGGGGGAGTTTTAGCAAAGGGCATTCAAGAAGTTGATAAAAAAGGAAAAAAAATGAGAGTAAACTAACCAGAAATATAGAAAGTAAATTATACGTGTTTTTACAAGCATACAAAAAAGGAAGTAGCTAAAGTAAATGTTGCTCTCTTAGAGAGAGAGATACAAGAGAAATTATTATGTTAAATGAAGGAATGGCAGAGATGTTCAACAAATATTTTGGGCAGAATTTCCCCCGAAAAATAAATAGTTGGTTGTGAAACAATTTTGTGACACCCTAAAGAGATTATACATCATAACAGACTGCCTACAGTGCACATTTCAGACAAGAAAGCCTGTGCAGAGAGGCAATGGCCCAATGGTATTATTGCTATACTATTAATCCAGCAATTCGGCGAACGTTCTGGGGACCCAGGTTCAAATCCTGCCACAGCAGATTGTTGAATTTGACTTCAATAAAAGATACCTGGAATTAATCTACTGACGCGCGTATGTGCAGCTGATATTGTCCACATCGACTTTAGCAACGCCTTTGACAAGGTGCCGCATGGTAGGTTGTCGCATAAAGTTAAATCTCACGGGATCTAAGGTGAGATATCTAAATGAATACAAAATTGGCTTCTTGACAGAAGCCAGAGGGTGGTTGTAGAGAGTTATTTTTCAAACTGGAGGCTGGTGACCAATAGTGTGCCTCAGTGATCAATGCTGGGCCCACTGTTATTTCTCATTTATATTAATGATTTGGATGAGAATCTAAGTGGCATGGTTAGTAAGTTTGCAGATGACACCAAGATTGGTGGCGTAGTGGACAGTGAGTAAAGTTATCTCCAATTGCAACAGGATCTTGATTAATTGGGCCTGTGGGCTGACAAATGGCAGAATGGAGTTTAATTTAGACAAATGCAAGGTGATGCATTTTGGTAAATTGAACCAGGGCAGGACTTACTCAGTTAATGGTAGGGCTTTGAGGAGAGTTACAGAACAAAAAGATCTAGGGGTACATGTTCATAGCTCCTTGGAAGTGCAGTCACAGGTGGACAGAGGGATGAAGAAAGCATTTAATATGCTTGGTTTCATTGGTCAGAACATTGAATACAGGAGTTAGATGTCTTGGTGAAGCTGTACAAGACATTGGTAAGACCACACTTGGAATACTGTGTGCAGTTCTAGTCACCCTCTTGTAGAAAGAACTTTATTAAACTAAAAAGATTGCAGAAAGATTTACTAGGATGCTACCAGGACTTGATGGATTGAATTATAAGAAAAGGCTGAATAGACTGGGACTTTTTTCTCTGGAGCATAGGATGCTGAGAGGTGACCTTATAGAGGTCTATAAAATACTGAGGGGATAGATCAGCTCAATAGTCAATATCTTTTTCCAGAAGTAAAGGAATCTAAAACTAGAGGGCACAGGTTTAAGGTGGGAGTGGAGAGACACACAAGTATCCAGAGGGACAATTTTTTCACACAGAGGATGGTGAGTATCTGGAACAAGCTGCCAGAGGTAGTAATAGAGGCAGGTACAATTTTATCTTTTAAAAAGCATTTAGATAGTTACATGGGTACAATGAGTATGGAGGGATATGGGCCAAATGCAAGCAATTGGGATGAGCTTAGGGGTTTTAGAAAAAATAAGGGCACAAGGACAAGTTGGGCCGAAGGGCCTGTTTCCATGCTGTAAACCTCTATGATGATCATGGAACCATTGTTGATTGTTTAAAAAAAACCCATCTGGTTCACCAGTGTCATTTAGGGAAGAAAATCTGCCTTCCTTACTTGGTCTGGCCTACATGTGACTCCAGAGCCACAGCAATGTAGTTGACTCTCAACTATCCTCAGGCAACTATGGATGGCAATAAATGCTGGCCAGCCAGTGACGCCCATATCCCACAAATTAATAAATAAAAATGCATGAAAAATACTGATTGTTAAAGGATTGTTTTTGAATCATAAATGTGAAATACTGAGTGAAGTGCTGAAACACTACCAATTGCTCATTGTTACATGGTCCACTGCAACTTCATCAGATTCTTGCTGAACATTTCTTTCTTGATTTATTTTGTGAACCGTAAGTACATATCTTCAACCAACTGGTGTTTATTGTATTTTTCACACAGGGACAAAGCCACGCTTGGGCGGCAGATTGAAAAACTGGAAGCAGATGTGTCTCAGTGGAAAGTTAAGTACGAAGACCTGAGCAAATCCAAGCAGGAAATCCTTAAACAGGTGTGAAACTAGAGAAAAATGACTAACATACACGTAGCCTGTTTCCCAGGTCACTGGATACCTTTTATTAGTTAGGTTAACTTGCTGGGAAATCTGAGGGTCGTTACGTTTCAAGAGAAGTTGTGGGATAAAAATCAGATAAAACAGTGGGACCTTCCAATCGCACTCACCCCGAGACCGGAATTTCCTACCCGAGGACAATAGATCTTTCAGCGGTCTGTCAAATTGTCTGTCCCGCCCTCAACAATTCCTATGGCAGGTGGGGCATGAAAATTTACCCCAGTCTCTTATTTTCCAATTTAAACTTGAGGGCAAGGAAAGAACCTGTATAATGTTATTTTCATCAAATGTTTCAGAAGAGATTGCAAGTGGAATTTTTCCACCCCCCCCACCACGGGAATTATAGTGGGTGGGGTGGGGTGGGGGGGAATCACGCAAAGATCCTTGGGTGGGATTTTCTGGTTTCTGGGGCAAGCGCAGCCGGGAAGTCCTGCCCTGCATTTTCACCTAATTGAGGAATAATGTACCCAGTACAGAACTTGAGCTAAGTTTCATGTTAAGCTCTCATTATGTGTGCCAGCCTTTTGTCGCATGGCAATGAGATGCTCTTTGAAAGATATATCATCTCCAGTGAATGGATAAAAGGACTCACAGGATTCAGGAATAGATGAAATTCTCTCGAGAAATAAAGGATATGTCAGTGACATCAAACAAAATCTTTGCATCAGTCTCCATGATTGAAGATGTGAAACAAATGTTAGAAATAATGGGGAACTTAGGGCCCAGCAGGAATGAGAAACTTAAAATCAAATCTGTACAAATAAAGAAATCAGTACTAGAGAAATTACTGGGTTCATTAGGCAACAAATCCCTTAGATGTGATTCAGCAAAGTAAATTCGATCATTGTGTCTCCTTAGACAAGCCAGGGGGAAATTTTTCTATCAGTGATGGACATAATTTGACTGTTTTAATAAGAAAACTCCTATTTTTTTACAAACAAAAGGAAGATTTGGATAGATTCTAGATGGAATAGATATATTGGATAGATATATATTAGGGTTATGAAGAGGTAGCTGCAGACTAGGGGATTTATTGATTATCACCTCCTATAATTCCTTAGATTCAGGAACAGTTCCCCAATATTTGCACAACCTTTCTATTTAAGAAAGGAGGAAAGGGGGAAAATGGACAACTGTTGTTAGTTAGCCTAATATCAATAGTAGACAAAATGATAGACTATTATTAGGGAACTGATAACAGAACATGATTAAGCTGAATGTATATAGATTTATGGAAGGGAAATCATATTTGACAAATTTATTAGAGTTCTAGAGAATATATTGACAGGATGGACAGGGGAACCAATGGATACGGTGTGTTTGGATTTTGAAGATCTTTTGTTAAAGTGCCACATTTTTGGGTTGTCACGTTATAAGTATTGGGGTACTGCTAGGATCTGTACTTGGCTCTCAGCTATTAACAGGGGGTCATAATGTCCGACTAGCAAAGGAAAGAGATGGCTTGCAAGAATGAGAAGAATATGATTTACACTTACCTGCTCTTTTAAATTGTGGTCTGAGCTGTGCAGTGTTTGGGTGAGTGGGGGGAGGTTATGGGGGATAGGAGGAGGCCAGGCGTGGGGCTCCTGGAAGTCAGAGGAGTCCAGTCTGTGCGGAGTAGTGGGGGAGGGAGATCAAGTTGAAAAGGGGTGTTGGGTCATGTCTGTAGTTGGATCTGCATGTCAGGGAGGGAGAGATCTTGTCAGTAGAGGAACTCTTGGCATGGAGGAGAGGAGTGACAGGGGTATAGTTGGAATCTTGTTTGTGGGGGATGGGGAAGGGATCTATCTGGGTATTGACAATATTCACCTAGAAGTTGGGCGGCACAGCACCACTGCTGCTTCACAGCTCTAGGGTCCTGGGTTCCATTCCTGGCTTGGGTCACTGTCTGTGTGGAGTTTGGACATTCTCCTTGTGTCTGCGTGGGTTTCCTCTGGGCGCTCCAGTTCCCTTCCCAGTTCAAAGACGTGCGGGTTAGATTCATTGGCCATGCTAAGAAATTGCCCCTTAGTGTCCAGAGATGCGTAGGTTAAAGGGATTAGTGGGTATAATATGTAGGGATATAGGATTAGAGCCTGGGTGTGTTCCCTTCAAAGAGGCAGACTTGAAGGCCCTCTTTTTGCACTTTAGGGTTCTATGATTCTAAGTTAGAAAAAGTTTTATTTCTTCTACCTTTTTTTTGAGTACCTGGTATTACTCTGGCAGAACCATCCAAAGTTTATGATTTAAATCACATTTTCAGATGGTTCCAGTGCAGGGCAATTGTCCAGGGGAAATTTTTTTTATTTACCTATTAGTCACAAGTAGGCTTACATTAACACTGCAATGAGGTTACTGTGAAAATCCCCTAGCCATCACATTCTGGCACCTGTTTGGCTAAACTGAGGAAGAATTTAACATGGCCAATGCATCTAATCTGCACATCTTTTGGACTGTGGGAGGAAATCAGAACACCTGGAGGAAACCTATGCAGACATGGGGAGAACATGCAGACTCTGCACAGACAGTGACCCAAGCCACTGAATCAAAACTGTCCCTGGTGCTGTGAGGCAGCATTGCTCACCACTGTGTGTCACCATGCTGGCCCGAAGTCAGCATTTCTGGATGTGGCTGAACATGAACATGACAGATAGAATTCTTTGTGGTAAATGTGAAGTTATCCACTTCAGTAGGTCAAACAGAAAGAAGGATAATTTTTAAATGAGTGGAAATTATTTGTATGAGGACAGATCTTAATATTCTTGTACATGGATCACAGTAAATTAACAAGTAGCTACAATGAACATTTGGAAAGGCAAATGCTGTGTTAGCATTTGTCAGAAAGGGATTAGAATAAATGAGTAAAGAAGCATTCCAATTATATTACATTGTTCAGGCTATGCCTGGAGTTGTAGATGAGATTTGATCTCCTTACTAAAGGAAGGCCATATAAGTCCTAGAGGGACTGTGATGAAGGGTCACTGGTCTGCTTCCTGGGATGAGAGAATTGCCCAAAGGAAAGACCATGAATACACTAGACCAATGTTTTCTGGAGCTCATAAGAAAGAGAGAAGATCTCATTGAAAAAGAGACTTGACAGTCTAGATGCTGAGGAAGTGTTTCCCTTGGCTGGGGGATCTGGAACAGGGCATCGCAATTTCTTTTGGACTGAGATGACAAGAAATTCCTTCATCCAAAGATTTTAAATTTCTGGGATTCTCTACAACACTGTACACGCTCCGCTGGGGACTATATTCGAAACTGAGGGTGATAGATTTCTTTGGGGCACCAAGAGGCATGTGGATCATTTGGAAAGATGGATTGAGACAGGAAGTCAGCCATGTCCTTATTAAATGACGTAGAAGGCTTGGAGAGTCAAATCATAGAATGCCAAGAGTGCAGAAAGAGGCCATTCAGCCCATCAAGCCTGCACCGACAACAATCCCACCCAGGCCCTAACCACATAATCTCACGTATTTACCCTAACTAGTCCACCTCACACTAAGGGACAATTTAGCATGGCCAGTCAACCTAAACCGCACATCTTTGGACTGTGGGAGGAAGCTGGAACACCTAGAGGGAACCCACGCAGACATGAGGAGATTGTGCAAAATCCACACAGACAGTCATCTAAAGCTGGAATTGAACCCAGGTCCCTGGCACTGTGAGGCAGCAGTGTTAACTATTGTGCCAACATGCTGCTCATGAAGGCCTGATAGCCTGCCCCAGTTTCTTGAAGCTAATGCACAGCTCTGCGTCTACCTCCCTTCTGACCTAGGCCCTAAGAAGAAAGATCACAATTGTCTTTTCTAGCTAGGTGTGTTTTGTAGTATGCTCGTAGATGCAGCAATCCAGTAATGCATTCTTTCAGTGCTACATTAAGGATGACAAAATGTAATGGTTGCCTGAGAATTCACTTATCAATGTGTTGATGTCTGATGTCTGCCAATGCAATTTTCTTTGGGTAGAGATGACTACATTTGCCAAACTGGCACCATTTCACTTTGTTCCAGTGGTCCCAGGAGAAGGATGTGGACCACCTCTTGGGCAGCCAGACATCCCTCTGTAGTTCCTTCCCTTCCTCCAAACAGCTTTGAGGACTAGGAACCCACTTGGAGATCCTAATAGGGAAAGGAAAAATTAATACATGTTGTCTGGAAATAAGACCATAAAGCCATGGAACAGGAATAGGCCATTCGGCCCACTGAATTTGCTCAGCCACTCAGTGGGATCATGACTGATCTGATGTGGTAATCTTCAACCCCATTTTCTTGCTTTATCTCCATTACTCTTGATTCCCTTACTAATTAAAAATATGTAAATCTGGTAAATAATTCTCTGGCAAACAATTCCACAGATTCACCATCCTCTGAGAGAAGAAATCCCTCCTTATCTCTGTCTTAAGTGAGTGACCCCTAACTCTGAGATTATGCTCTTTCGTTCTACAAAGGGAAAAAAATCTCTCAGCACCTACCCTGTCAAGACCCCTGAGAATCCTCAATCAGGTCGCTTCTCATTCTTCTAAACTCTAGTGAATACAGGGCCCAACCTATTTGCACATTCTCCCCGTGTCTGCTTATGTTTCTTCATAGTTCTCTAGTTTCCTCACACAGTCCAAAGATATGCCGATTAGGTGAATTGGCCATAAAAATTCTCCTTCCGTTACACAAACAGGTGCCGGAGTGTGGTGACTGGGGGATTTTCACAGGTACTTCATTGCAGTATTAATGTAAGACTATTTGTGATTGATAAATAAACTTTTAGACTTTAAATTCCACTTTGCTTCGTGATCCCTCAATCCCACCTTGTATTCGAGGTCCACTTGAACAGTCCTGCAAACCAAGTTTAGTGAGTGTGACTTACGTTTGGGTGTTCTGCATGTCTATATGTCAGGGAGTCACGTGTATGATGCCCTCAGCCCACCTTGTGGGCGGCACGATGGCACAGCGGTTAGCATTGCTCCTCACAACCCCGGAGACCTGAGTTCGATTCCTGGCTTGGGTGACATCTGTGCAGAGTCCACACATTCTCCCACGTGTCTGCGGGTTTCTTCCCTGTGCTCCAGTTTCCTCCCCCAGTCTGAAAGACATGCTGGTTAGGTGCGTTGGCAGTGCTAAATTCTCCCTCGGTGTACCCGAACAAGTGTCAGAGTGCGGCGACGAGGGAATTTTCATAGTAACATCATTGCAGTGTTAATGTAAGTCTACTTGTGACACTAATAAAAAGATAAAAATAATATGTCAATAAAGCTCCCATCTATTTTGAAACACTTACTGTTTTCTCCTGTAAATCCACGGGGCTGGAATGACGTGGAAATTGGGATGGAACTGATCCCTATCTGATTCAGTGTTCTGCTGGTTCTCATTTGTGTCTGTTTTCCAGTGATGAAAATTAGCTCATTGACTCATACCAAAAGAGTTCCACAGGCAGTCATGACCCCCTGGGGACTTGGGAACTGGCTGTTCTTTATCTGTCAGTTTAGGCAGTTAAAAGTCAGCGAGCTACGTTATCAACTGGTGTTTACTGGCCATTGGCGAATATACACTTTCTGAAGAAGAAAAGAAAAAACCCTGGCCAGTTTTTTCCCCAGTCTATCCTGGGATGTTGAGTCTGTTTGTAGCATTCCCAATGGCAATCCAGTTGATATTATCTATCTAACTCAGCACAGATTGTGGGCTCAGATTGGCAATCCATCTGGCCAAAATATTGTTGCAAAGCACATTTGTTCCCGTCAAACTTTTCTTTTTTGACTTTTAGTACCACTTGTGAAAGCATTGCTCTGATTTTTCCATTTGGCTAAACATACCAGAGCATTGCCAAGAACATGGTCCACCTACAGCTTAGCCCCGATATTCCCAGATAATGGTCGATAAGAGTGAGGGAGTGAGGTGGCAGGGTCCAAAAGGGATATCTAAAAACAATCTTATGGAGAATGTGCTCCATGTGAGCACTGTTTGCCATTTTATACTGGCAGATTTTGTGTTGTCCAAGTGCCCCACTTTAATGATATATTTAAACCTGGCTTTTGAAATTCATTGGGAACCTGTTTTAATTTAAATATTCCCGTGCATGTTTACCAGAGATTGGGAATCCCAGCAAGGAAAAGGAGGTGGTAGCTTCTGACTCAAGAAGATAAGTGCCATTTGTGGGTTGGAAGGAGCAAGGGCTCCTTTCTGGTAAACGTGGCCCTTTATCCTCCTCCAACGTGATCAGTGATGTTCCTTGCACAAGTCTTGACTTCCCTCCCTGTCCCTCTGGGATTGGCGACTTCCCCCGCTTCCTGCCTCCTGCTTACCCCTTCCTTGACTCCTGGGAACCATCCATGAGCATATGTAACTCGACCTCCATCCAGTGGTTTTCCTGACAGCCCATTAATTAAACCATCTTCTGGGCAGAAAATAGAAGAAAACAATTGCAAAGTGGTCCTGATGTTAAATTCGGTAGGACACTACTCCATCAGAATTAGGATCCGTACTATCACTTTCTTCCCACACCCTCTTCCAAAAGATCGAGACTCCTGTGTTTCCCCTGTGGGGAGGCCTAGTGGTATTTTGACTGAATTATTAAACTAGGACCTCAGCTAATGTTCTGGGGACCCAGGTTCAAATCCTGCCACAGCAGGTAGTAGGATTTGAAATCAGTAAAAACTGATGATGTATGATGACCATGAAAACTTTGCTGATTGTCAGAAAAACCTATCTGGTTCACTAATATCCTTTCAGGAAGGAAATCTGCTGTCTTTACCAGGTCTGGTCTATGTGTGACTCCAGAGCCACAGCAATATGGTTGATACTCAACTGCACTTGGACAACTAGGGATGGGCAATAAATGCTGGCCAGCCAGTGATGCCCATGTCCCATGAATGAATAAAATGAATTATTCAATCTTGACAATAAAACACTGGAAAAAAACAATTACAATTTTTTATCGTTTCATGTAGTTGGACAGAGGGAGAGTGATGTTTTTGTTGATGGCCTCTGCACATCACTGTATATTAAGCGTTCTGATTTTATAACACCCTAGTTGTTGCACTGTAGTATATCAAATAACTTTTGCTTCTGTTGGTTTTGCCATATACAAATCTCAACCTTCTTCTAATTGCAAAATGTGGCATACCTTAAAGTCATGTCGAATGTTTGCTTAGGCTTATACCACTTCAGTTCATGAAAGTTTTCTATAGTGTAAAGTAAGTGCTACTCTAACTTGGCAAATCAGCTGTTTTACTCAGTGTGTCAATGTTACCTCAGTGATAAATATTGTCATTATTTTAAATGTGATTATATCATTTGTCACTTGTCAAGTAGCAGCGTGGTGACACAATGATTAAGCACTGCTGCCTCACAGCGCCAGAGGCCCAGGTTCAATTCCGACCTTGGGTCACTATCTATGTGAAGTTTGCACATTCTCCCTGTATCTGCCTGGGCTTCCTCCAGATGCTCTAATTTGTTCCCACAGTCCAAAGATGTGCGGGTTAGGCTGATTGGCCATGCTAAATTGACTCCAGTGTCAGGGGATTGGCAGGATAAATATGTGGAGTTACATATGTGGGGAATAGGGCCTGGGTGGGATTGTGCTCGGTGTAGACTCAATGGGCCGAATGGCCTCCTTCTGCACTGGACGAATTCTATGAGATTGGCCAGTTGGAGAACTTGTTAACTTTTATTTGCTTATTGCTCTCTCTGAGTTGGAAAATAATCATTGAACTAATTCCTCCCTTTGCAGCACTATGAAGTAACTCTGATAGGCACAGAGCTTAACACTGGTATTAAATCAGAAGCCTAGTTCCCAATTCAATGAGTCACTTTACACTGCCTCCAATTTCCATCTGCACCTTTTTAAACATCCCTAGATTTTCCAGTCTTTTCTGCCAGTGGGATCTTTTGGTCCCATCAAAGCCCAACCCCCCTCTAACAGGAACCTGGCAACAGCACGGATGAGCCATACAAAATACTGTAGACTTCTGTTGGCGGCCAATGGCAATCCACCTCCGTCATGGGAAAGCACACTATTAGGCAGGGGTGTGGGAGAGTGGAATCGTGGGCTCAGACTTTAGTAACTCTCTTACCTCTTTTCCAAAACCCTTGTCATCTCTCACCTGTTCTCCTTGCTGTAACCAGTTCTATTCTCTCAGTTTTAACCTTTACCTAAACCATTCTCATCTCCTCTGCTTTGATTTCTTAAATCGATATCTTCATTCAATCTCGGCACCATTAAGAATTTGCCTATTTAATTTGTTTTTTTTTGCAACCAATTAAAATACGTATCGGTGTAGGCTAAGCTAACCAGTGTAGGCCAAGCTAAACTCATCTGCTGACCTTGCTTCTGTGTAAATGTATTTGTTGAAATAATGATGCTGGCGTTGGACTGGGGTAAACACATTAAGAAGTCTCACACATTGGGTTAAAGTCCAACTAATTTATTTGATAGTAAACCCACAAGCTATTGGGGTTTGCCACTTCATCAGGTGAATGGAGAGTTCTGGCCTCAGATGGATGCCAAAACTCACCTGACGAAGGGGCAAACCCTGAAAGCTTGTGGGATTACTATCAAATAAATTGGTTGGACTTTAACCTGGTGTTGTGAGACTTCTTACTTTGTTGAAATAAACCAGAACTGTGATTGTAACTTGAATTATTGGTACGACAGAGTTGTTTTTGTCAGCTGGTAAGAATGCCATGAATGATTGGTGATCATCCTTTGAACTGCAGTGTTCATTATTAGTAAATGAAGTATTCTATTCAAGTACATGCAATAAATGTGTTAATTTTTGATCATAGGGAATGTGGGTCTATCTATGGACATTTTGGTTTATTGTTAAGATAAATTGGGCTGTAAATTGTAACACATCAATGTCATGTATTTCTCTTTCTAGTCACTGCTTTGAAATTGATTGTCCTGGTTGCTTAAAAACAGGGTGATGTACAGCCAGGTTGAAGCATTGACCTCATTGAAAGATCTTCATTACTTTGTTCACTACTTGAGCATTTTCACACAGATATTTTCAGCCTCTGTTCTTGCTTCAAGCTTCTGGGGCCAAGTAACACACCACAGGGAGGCCAGAGAATCCTATGTTTCATTTGTGTGTGGCAGTGGTGGAATCTTTTGACAAATAAAACTCCACGCTTGTGGGCTTTATTTTGAAAGTATGCTTCAGGCGAAATACAATGGCTTTATTTTAAATGCTCATTCTGACTAAACCTGATCTGTTTCACTGTTTGAGATGATGACTAATTTTAAAACCTTACAGTTCGATTTTTCTGCTTGACTTAACCTCGTCTCTTCCACGAACATCATTTATAAATGAACTCCCTGCATTAATCTGCAACAAAGGCTGGGGAACCGTCAAAATGATGTGTTATACGATCATGAAATTTTAAGGAAATTTTAAAATTGCATGAATGCAATCTGTCGCCAGAGTTCCGTTTCAACATAAGATTGCAAGGTCAGCTTAATTGCACCTCAGATTTAAACACTCCGATATAAATTGAGGTTCTCTGAGGTTTGTGGAGGAGTTTTCTTCACACTACTTTGCAAAAGATGTTGTGCTTGAAGAAATGAGAATTTTAAGATGCCAGAGAAGCAGGCCTTTTGGCCCATCAAGCCTGTACTAATACTTTCTCCCCATGAGCTATCCATTCTAATCCTGTTGATCTATTTGCTTCCTCTCGCCTTTAAGTCTTTTTTCAAGCAACAATCTAATTACCTTTTCATGGTTACTTAGAGTCCAGTATTGACAAACTAGTAGCAGCCTTAAGCTTAAGTAGCAGCCTCACATCGCAAAATGATGATTTGAAATTTATTGTAATGTTACTTGACAATTCCAACATTCCAGTTGTCTTCCTGCACCTGGTGGTTGCACCAGGCCCGATTTTCAGCTATTTCCACAGTTAGTAATTCCTCAAGCAGGTTGTTTGTCTGTCACTAGGAACTTATTGCTTGAGGGGCATCAAGTGTGGCTGACCAGGAGTTTCTCTCACTCTTATCACCAGCCATTGATGTGTTTGGAATTGATTTGCTGGTTGACATTCAACCTGTTTTGTCTGCATTATGAATGCTCCTTCCTTGATCATCAAGTCTTGGTGTGGGACCCGAACCTAAAGCTTCTGGCTCTGAGGCAGGGACACTACCCAGTGTGCCACAAGACCCCCTGAACTGCAGACATGGGATAGTTCTTACTTGCTATATTCTATTCCATTCGTTTTGTTCTCTGATTGAGTGAACTGTCTGTTTGAAGCTGCAGGACAGCATGGGTGGCACAGTGGTTAGCATTGCTGCCTCACAACGCCAGGGATCCAGGTTCAATTCCTGGTTTGGGTTACTGTTTGTGCGGAGTCAGCATATTCACCCTGTGTCTGCGTGTGTTTCCTCCAAGTACTCCAGTTTCCTCCCACAGTCTGAAAGGCATGCTGGTTAGATGCATTGGCCATGCTAAATTTTCTCTGTGTACCCGGAGTGTGATGACTTGAGGATTTTCACGGTAACTTCATTGCAGTGTTAATGTAAGCCTATTTGTGATACTAATAAATAAACTTTAGACAACAAGCTCCAATTTTCCTCTCTGCTAATCACTGTGTTCTGATCTCTTCTCCCTCTCCTCCTCGCCGACCAACATTTTTGCCAATCTTGAACCACCTGGCCTGTGATTGTCTGATACCCCCCTCTCTTCCCCTCCCCCCACCCCAATGGTGAACCTTGACCTTTCCCTCCCCATTGCTGCTCCCAGTGGTCTCCTTATACATCTCCCTGTCTAGTAGCCAATCAGGCTCTTCATCTGGCTGCCTGCAGCTGGGATATATAAGCAGAAAACGATAATGAGTTTTTCAAGTTTATTTATTAGGTTATTTATTTATTAAAGTTTATTTACTAGGCTTACATTAACACTGCTGAAGTTACTGCGAAAATCTCCTAGTCGCCACACTCTGGCGCCTGTTTGGATAAACTGAGGGAGAATTTAACATGACCAATTCACCTAACCAGCACGTCTTTCAAACTGTGCGAGGAAATCAGAGTCTCCGGAAGTAACCCACGTAAAATCCTCAGGTTGCTACACTCAAGTGTCTGTTCGGGTACACTGAGGGAGAATTTAGCACAGCCTGTGCATCTAACCAGTATGTCCTTTGGACATGGGAGGAAACCAGAGCACCCAGAGGAAACCCACGCAGACATGGGGAGAATGTGCAAACTCCGCACAAACAGTGACCCAAGCTGGGAATCAAATCTGGGTCCCTGGCGCTGTGAAGCAGCTATGCTAATCAACATGCCACTGTGCCGCTGTTAGTGAGGTCCCAGCAGTTAACTTTGGCAGATGTCTGCAATCCCCTTATCCTCCCAGTCTTTGTATCCTTTCTGTAAATATCGGATGGTAACACTTCCCTGACTCATGCATTCTCATCCCAGCTTTAGTATTGTGACTGCCTGCAATTAACATTCCCCCTCATTGACTCAAAGTCCCTGAAAGTCTCTTATATAGAAATGTGTGTGATATAACGTTAGCATAATATTAACCACTATAAAAATTGTTAAATGCGTTTATACAAATGTCAGTGGCGGAAAGAAACTGTACATTTCTTTTTGTCAGAAATTGTGCTGTATCAATGTGCTGTCTGCAGAGGGCAGTACAGACACACATTTACTTAAACTGATCACCATGTTGCCAAAGTGACACCCCAAATTTCTAAAGGTTTCCTCTCACTTTAGAATGAAGATGCATTTAAATATCACTGAGTTTCATTTACGACTTAATTCATCTGCGTTTTCCTGACAAGTGTCCATCCTATAACACAGTGTATCAAAATGTGCATGCCCTTTCTCAGAATGTTTGTCCAAATTTGCCAGCGAGATGGACAGTTTCAGTCTCACTTTGGTTGAATTCAGTGAAAGTGAGGAATCTATGCAAAAACAGTGGTCGTGGATGTAGGAGCAGAAGTAAGCCATTTGGCCCATCGAGCCTGCTCTGCCGTTCAATGACTGATGGGATAATCCTCAGTTCCACATTCCCATCTTATCCCATGACCTTGGTTCTCTTACTGATTAAAAACCTGTTTATCTCAGCCTTGAACACACTTCAGCTCAGCCTCTACAGCCTTCTGTGGTACAGAATGCCACAATATTCAAAGATGTTTGGGTTAGGTTAATTGACCAGGGGATTAGCAAGGTAAATTTGTGGAGTTAGGGCCTGGGTGGGATTGTTGCCAGTGCAGGCTTGATGGGCCGAATGGCCTCCTCCTGCACTGAAAGGACTCTTGGAGTAATTTCGTGGCTCAGAAACTCAGTTTCTCCTCATCTGCTCTGAATTTGTTTGTAGTCAGCGAGTGGAACCGGCTGAGAGTTGCCATAAATGATTGGAAACGGCTGCTCCAGCTATTTTCATGATGTGGAGATGCCAGCGCTGGATCTGGATAAACACAGTAAGAAGTCTTGCAATACCAGGTTAAAGTCCAACAGGTTTATTTTGTAGCAAAGGGGCAAAGCCCCGAAAGTTAGTGGCCTTCGCTACCAAATAAACCTGTTGGGACTTCTTACTGTGTCCAGCCAGCCTTCTCCAGACCTCCTCCCAAGTGACAAACTTTCAGGACCTGTGTGGCAGGATTACTTCTCGTTGGTTGGTTGTTGCAGTGAACCTCGGGACAGAGCTGCGAAGAAGATAAAGAGGGGAAGATTTCTATTCAAACAGTTTAAATTCATTAACTAAAGGCAAAATACTGTGAATGTCAGAATCTGAAACAAGAACAGGAAATGTTGGAAATTCTCAGCAGGTCTGACAGGAGAGAGAAGAGAGCCAAAGTTTCAGGTCAGCCTTCGTCAGAGCTGAAGGCAAAGAAAATCGCTCAAGATTTATACTATGAGGGTTGGGGAGGCTGTGGGGGCTGTAATTGCGCAAAGGGAATGTAAATGGTGATGATAAAGGCTGAGCATGGTGCTAAGAGCGGCCTCTAAGAGATCGGAATGTGTGAGTGGCAGAACAAAGGTACAGATTGTTAAGGACAACTGTGGTGGAGGGTGGGGTTTGGGGTGGGGGTGGGGGTGGAGGTTGGCTCGGGGCTTAGGTTGGGGCTGGTGGCAGCGACATTATTACTCTGGAGATACAGTGGGTTCTCACACATGGGAATATCTCATAGACCTCAAAAGGAACTTCTCCTCTAGAGGTTTGACTTTAAATACTTGATTACAGGAATAAGCTAAGTATAGCCCAATGTCCCTGGAAAGACAAAGGACAGAGATTTCCCGTCCCAACCGCCACAGGAATCATACTGGGCAGGGGTGCACCTTGCGAAGGGTTGTTGACCTCGGGCGAGAACTTGTGGTCTTGGGGCTAGTAAAGCCAGAAAACCCCACCCAATAATCCTTTTGTTCTTCCCTTCTCCAATTTTAGTTAAAAAAAAAGGTTGCCATGCTTAAGCACAAGCCAAGAGCAAGTAAAAAAACACTGCTGGAGGATTTATCACCATCGAAAATGCCTTCACAGAAATGAACACAAAGTGGGAGAAAAACAGCAGTTGTAAAGATGCTTTTTAAGATGAAGCATGAATTATTCACGCCGAGCTGTGACAGAAGTCAATGGCCCAAAGGAGCTTCTGTGCTCCAGAGGGTGGGTGAAGGCCTTGTTGATAAATCGTGCACACGACACATCAGCAACTCAAGAAACACGTCAAGTTCAGCGGGCACTAACCCAGACAATATAGCTGGCATGACACAATAGGCTCCCTGCTATCTGAGCACAGCAAAGCAGCAGAGCCTGGGCGCAGCAGGGGTGCTTCCTGTGACGTGGCGTGGAATCCGAGGCT
Source organism: Sphyrna mokarran (assembly GCA_024679065.1). Classification (NCBI taxonomy): domain Eukaryota; kingdom Metazoa; phylum Chordata; class Chondrichthyes; order Carcharhiniformes; family Carcharhinidae; genus Sphyrna; species Sphyrna mokarran. The sequence goes on from JAGIQG010000007.1 coordinate 100,575,416, forward strand.
GACCACAGCACAGAAGGAGGCCATTAGACTCTCAACACTGAAGGGCCAGTCAGAAGTCTTCTAGTTTGACAGGAGTGGAAGGCTGCCCTGACAGGCAGATGAGGAGGCAACTTCTCACTCACCCCTTTAAAACTTTTAATTAAATAATGTTACTTGCAGGCAGGCCACCGCTGGGGGTGGGGGTGGGGGAGGGAGTGTTGAGGGTTGGGCTGGCACGTGGAGAGTGACAGCGACTCTCACACCCAGACAGGCAGGGAAAGCCTCTCGGTCTACCTGGGGTTCAGGCCTCTCATCCTGTCACTGGATGGCCAGCAAGTAACTAAACCGAGCCTCACTGGTGCGATACAGCGGAGGTCACCGAGAAAATCCCCATGGCTTCCTTTAAATTAGACTCATCAGAGATCTTAATGATCATAGTTGGCTCCTCACTGCATGGAGGCAGGGAGACCTGCTGATCTTGATCCCGTCTCCACCAAAATCACCCCAGTGTCGGATGGCATTGGGAAACAATATGATGGCCGGAGCTGCTATTTTCTGGCCCTGTCTGCCTTCATTTCTACTCTTCACAGGGCAAGAACATTCAAATTCCTCATGTCATCCTCATAATTAGAATTCCCACCTAGTCTTTCATTGCCAATGCATTTGGCTGCGTTACACTTGGTGCCTGTATCTGAGTCATTCCTGTGGATTATAAGTAACTTAGGATCCAGCACTGATCCCTGCGGCAATCCACTCGTTTTCCAACCTGAAAGTGACACATTTATCCTCACTCTCTGTTTCTTCTTAGTTAATCAGCTCTCTTTGATTTGATTTATTACTGTCACATGTATTGTTTCTTGCATGCTATACAGACAAAGAATACCATTCATAGAGAAGGAAACAAGAGAGTGCAGAATGTAATGTTACGTTCTGGTGCCGGGAAAGATCAACTTAGTGCAAAGTGCGTCCATTCAAAAGTCTGACAACAACAGGGAAGAAGCTGTTCTAGAGTCGGTTGGTACGTGACTTCAGACTTTTGTATCCTTTTCCCAATGGAAGAAGGTGGAAGAGAGAATGTCTGGGGTGGATGAGGTCCTTAATTATGCTGGCTGCTTTGTAGCGGTAAGCGTAGGCAGAATCAATGGATGGGGGGTTAGTTTGTGTGATGAGATTAGGCTACATAGACAATCTTTTGTAATTCCTTGTGGTCTTGGGCAGAACAGAAGCCATTCCAAGCTGTGATACAACCAGAAAGAATGCTTTCTATGATGCATCTATAAAAGTTAGTGAGAGTCATAGCTGACATGCCAAATTTCCTTCGTCTTCTGAGAAAGTAGAAGTGTTGGTGGGCTTTCTTAACTATAGTTTTGGCATGGGGTGACCAGGACAGGTTGTTGGTGATCTGGTTACTATAAACTTGAAGCTCTCGACTCATTCTACTTTGTCCTTGTTGAAGTAGATGAGCACCTAGCCAAGGCCATCCCCATTCCCATACCCTCACTGCTTGCCATCAAACACTACACAACCTCAAACAGACCATTGTCTGCAGCAACCTACCCAGCCTTAAGGACCACAACATCACACAACCCTGCCTTCGGAACCTCTGCAAACCATGCCGGATCACCGACACAGATGCCATCACGGCACAGTAGCACAGTGGTTAGCACTGCTGCTTCACAGCTCCAAGGACCTGGATTCAATTCCTGGCTTGGGTCACTGCCTGTGTGGAGTTTGCACATTCTCCTTGAGTCGGCCTGGATTTCCTTCGGATGTTCCTGTTTCCTCCCACGATCCAAACATGTGAAGGTTAGGTTGATTGACCATGCTAAACATTGCCTCTCAGTGTCCTGAGATGTGAAGGTTGGAGGGATTAGAAGGTAAATATGTAGGGCTTGGATGGGACTGTGGTTGGTGCAGACTTGATGGGCCAAATGGCCTCTTTCTGCACCGTAGGGATTCTATGATTCTATGATCTTATGTGAGAACACCGTCCATCAAGTGCACGGTACATACTCTTGCAACTCGGCCAGCATTGTCTACCTGATACACTGCAGGAAAGGACGTTCCAAGGCATGGTACACTTGGGAGACCACGCAAACGCTACAACAATGGATGAATGAACACCACTTGACAATCACTGGGCAGGAGTGTTCTCTTCCTGTTGGGGAACGCTTCAGCAGTCACGGGGCATTCAGCCTCTGATCTTTGGATTAACATCCTCCAAGGCAGTCTTCACGACACATGACAGTGCAGAGTTGCAGAGTTCTGCACACATGAGGACGGCCCCAATCAGGATCTTGAATTCATGTCACATTATCTGTAACCCTCACGACTTGCCTGAGCTTGCAAAATCTCACTAACTGTGCTCTCTGGAGACAATACATATCTCTTTAACCTGTCTTAACCCTCTCTCCACTCACGTTGTCTGTACCTTTTTAAGACTTGATTACCTGTAAAGACTCGCATTCCAACCATTATCTTGTAAATTGAGTTAGTGTCTTTATATGCCCTGTTTGTGAACACAACTCGTCAATCACCTAAAGAAGGAGTGACACTCCAAAACCTTGTGCTACCAAATAAACCTGTTGGACTTTAACCTGGTGCTGTGGGACTTCTTACAATGTGGACAGGGGCATTTCCTCCACTACTCTTTCTGAAGTTGATGACTATCTCTTTTGTTTTGTTGACACTGGGGGCGAGATTATTGTTGTCACACCAGTTCACCAAATTCTCTATCTCATTCCTGTTCTGTGTCTCATTATTGTTTGAAATCTGACCCCCTATGATGGCGTCATCAAGCAGACTTGAAAATCGATTTGGAGGGGATTTTGGCCACACAAACATTGGTGTATAAGGAGTATAGTAGGGGACTGAAAACACAGCTTACGGGCATTGGTGTTGAGGATGATCGTGGAGGAGGTGTTTTTGCCTATTCTTACTGATTGTGAACTGCAAGTTAGGAAGTTCAGAATCCAGTCACAGAGGGAGGAGCCAAGGCTCAGGCCACAGAGTTTGGAGATGAGCTTTTTAGGAATAATAGCGTTGAAGGCTGAGCTGTGGTCAATAAATGGAAATCTAATATAGGTGTCTTTGTTATCTCCTGTCCAGGCTGAGATAATATCCTTACATCACGATGTTTTATTTTCCACAGGAACCTAATACTGAATATCATTTCTAACTTTCAAATCACTCCATCTGCTGATTCCCCCTTATCCAATCTGCTTGTTTCATCCTTAAAGAACTCTAGTAAATTTTTCAAACGCGACTTCCCCTCATAAAATCATTGGGAGTGGGGATGGGCACAGGGTGGGGCCAGTGGGGACTTTTGGGCGTCTGGTTGGGAGCGGTTTGGGGAGGGAGTCTCTGGCCTTCGCACCGTGTATTTCTCACAGAGGGAGCCTGCTCGCTGTCTGCCAGTGATGAGATCCTCCAGTCCCACTGCTAACTGACTGTATCCTACACCTCCAGGAATCTGGTGGTGGGACTGCACTATTGGCAGGATCAGGAGATCCTGCCGATGCGAACAGCCGGAGAATTCCAGCCCCACGTTATTCGGATTGGATTATGATATCTAATCCAATCCGATCCGAGGTGGGGAAGGGTGGTTACGTTTGCAGTTTTCCAATCTGCGGGAACCTTACTAGAACCTGGGGAAATTTGGAAGATCACAAACAATCTGTTCACCGGTTGGAATTTTCCGGCTATTCCCGCCGGTGGGATCTTCAATTCCCACCATTGGCAAAGCCTCCATAGATTCCCTGGCAATTGTGGGGGCACGGTGCATAAAATGGGAAACCCCATTGATAGTGGTTGGGACAAGAAGATCTAGTGAATCAGTCAATCGCGGGGCACCCTTTACCACTGAGAAACATGGTTGGAGGGGCAGGGGGATAGGATGGAGGGGAAGATGGTGGAGGGGAGAGTTAGAAAATCCTATTCGCCATCTCTGCAGATACCTCCTTTAAGAGCCTCAGCCACTTGATCCAGGAGGTTTTAGCTTTCTGCTCTACAGGTTATCCTGGTGTGTTCTCTCTAGTCATTGTTTTATGTACCTCTCTCCCTGATTTTCTTCTTTGACAGGAATGCTTTTTCCACCATGAAGGTAGATATAAAATATTTGTTGAGAGTCACATCCCTTTCCTCGTTTACATTCTGTAATTCCCTACTCTCATCCTCCGGGAGACCAATTCTTACTTTAGCTTTCACGGCCTTTTTATTTAGAAATGCTGACTGTTTTATCTTTCTTGCTATTTAATTCCCATAATCTATTTTCTTCCACTTGATCTTTTTATAGACAACCTTTGCTGATGTGTCAAATTTTTCCAACCTTCTAGGCTACAATTAATTTTTGCAATGTCCTTTTCCCTCAGTGTGACATCATCCTTAATTCCTGTAGCTGACCATAGAAGGTTATTTTCACATCCGCCTAGCTGAGTTTTCTTTGTCCGTGAGGTCGATCCTGTCATATCTCTCTGAGGATGGGGTGCAGGAACAGAGAGACTCGTGGGTTTTTTTTATTCATCCATAGGACATGGGCATTGTCAGCATTTGGCCAGCATTTATTGACCATCCTTAGGGGCCCTTAGAGGGCAGTTGAGAATCAACCACATTGCTGTGGCTCTGGAGTCACGTATAGGCCAGACCGGGTAAAGACGGCAGATTTCCTTCCCTAAAGGGCATCAGTGAACCAGATGGGTTTCTGACAATGGGCAGTGGTTTCATGGTCATTGGTAGATTCTTAATTTCAGATTTTTTTTGAAATTCCACCATCTGCTGTGGTGGGATTTGAACTCAGGTCCTCAGAACACTAGTTGAGTGTTTGGATCAATAGTCTAGGGATTATACGACTAGGCTGATGCCCACATTTGCACACAATCGTTGAAGGTAGCAGGGCAGGTTGAGAAAGTGGTTGAAATAATATATGGAATCGTGGCCTTTTTGAATAGGAGCATGGAGTACAAAACCCCTGCCTACCAGCTATGAGCCTCTGGCTGCAGGCTAGTGATCTGTTCCAGGAAGAAATTTCATCCTTAGATCAGATGATTTACATAGAACATAGAACACTACAGCACAAACAGACCCTCTGGCCCACAAGTTGCGCCGATCATATCCATACCTACCAGGCCTATATATAACTCTCAATCCCATTAAATCCCACGTACTCTCTTAAAAGACCCCAGTGAGTTCACCTCTACCACCACCGACAGCAGCCAATTCCACTCACTCACCACCCTCTGAGTGAAAAACTTACTCTGATATCTCCTCTGTGCCTACTCCCCAGCACCTTAAGCCTGTGTCCTCTCATAGCGACCATTTCAGTCCTGGGATATAGCCTTTGAGAATCCATCCTATCTATATCTCTCAACATTTTATAAACCTCTATCAGGTCACCTCTCAACCTGTGTCTCTCCAGAGAGAAGAGACCTAGCTCCCTCAACCTACTACATATGGCATGCATCCCAATCCAGGCAACATCCTTGTAAATCTCCTCTGCACCTCTCAATAGCTTCCACATCCTTCTTGTAGTGAGACAACCAGAATTTGATTTGATTTATTATTGTCAATGTATTAGTATACAGTGAAAAGTATTATTTCTTGCGCGCTATACAAAGCATACCGTTCATAGAAAAGGAAACGAGAGAGTGCAGAATGTAGTGTTACAGTCATAGCTAGAGCATAGCAAAAAATCAACTTAATGCAAGAAAGATCCTTTCAAAAGTCTGATGTTAGCAAAATAGAAGCTGTTCTTGAGTTGGTTGAAATGTGTCCTCAGATTTAGGTGGAAGAGAGAATGCCCTGGGTGAAAATGATTACAAAATCAAGGGAGCTATGATGAATCTTTATGATGAACGTCAACTGGGTATTCTCCCCAATTCTGGGCACTATGCTTCACAAAAGATGCAGAAAAGATTAATGAAAATGGAATCAGGCACTGCAGATACAGTGGTTAGATAGGAGAATTGGGTTTATTTCCCAAGAGGAGAAACTTGGGAGGAGATTTGATAAGGAGGTTGCAATGAAGTGTCTGAATGGAATGGATAAGGGGAAACTATTCTCATTGGCAGATGTCCTGTAACCAGAGAACACCGATGAATGGCAAAAGAGCTAAAGGTGACAGAAGAACAAATATTTATACACAGTGAGTGGCTAGGATCTGGAATAGTCTATATGAAAGTGTGATGATGGCAGATTCAGTCGTGATTTTCAAAGAGAATTGGATAATTGTCTGAAAATAAAAAAAAATTATGGTTGAAGGGTTAGGGAGGGAATTGATTTATTCTTGTGGAGAACCAGCATAGACGTGATGGGCTGAATGATCTGCTACTGTGCTGTCACCACTCAGTGTTTACATGATGCTAACCAAATTTCATTGCGGGGATTTGGCTTTGCCGAGATTGCCGACTTACTTCCCCAGAGTTCAGGGGCACTGTTGACTGTGTTTTCCTTATTCTTTCATGGGATGTGGGCATCATTGGCAAGACCAGCATTTGTTGCCCATCCCTAACTGTCCTTGGCCATTTTAGAATCAACTACATTGTTGGGGTCTGAAGTCACGTGGAGGCCAGACTGGATGAGGACGGCAGATTTCCTTCACAAAAGGGCATTAGTGAACCAGATGGGTTTTTACGGCAATCAATGATAGTTTTGTGGTCATCATTACTGAGACTAACTTTATGTTCCAAATGTATTAATTGAATTCAAATTCCACCCACTGCTATGGTGGGATTTGAACCCACGTGCCCAGAAGATTGAACTGGGCCTCTGGATTACTAGTCCAACAACATTTTCCAGCCTCTCCTTTTCTTCTTCTCTATGTGCTCTATGAACAGTGTGTTCTGTCTGTAAAGTGCCAGAAACAGTACTTTCCACTGTATATTAATACATGTGATAATAATAAATCAAATTAAATCAATATCATTGATGGAGTGGCAGTGGAGGGAAGATGAATGCTGTTATCCTGAACATTATGTAGTCATCAGCAAAACTCCCCACTTCTGACCTTATGATAGGAGGAAGGGCATTGATGAAGATGGTTGGGCCTAGGGCACTCCCCTGAGGAATGCCTGTAGTGATGTCCTGGAACTGGCATTGACTTCCAACCAATACAATTATCTTCACCAGTGTCAGGTGTGACTCCAGCCAGCGGAGAGTTCTCTCCTGATTGCCATTGATTCCAGTTTTGCGGGGGTACCTCGATGCTACACTGGGCCAGATGCTGCCCTGATGTCAATGACCCACCCTCCAATGCTCTGTGGGGAAGACACTTCCAAAGATTAATGAACTTCCGATTGAAGATTTTCCTCCTCTTTTCCATCTTAAAAGGAAAAGAGGAGGATACAGTTTATTCAGCATCCACCCTATCAAACCCTCTCGGCATCTTATACGTTTCAATAAGATCACCTCCCATTCTTTTAGAGCCCCAATAACGATTGGCACAACCTGCTGAACTTTTCCTCAAAGATAATTCCCCATCATCCCAGGAATCAGCTTAGTGAATGGTCTCTGAACTGCTTCCAATGCAAGTACATCCCTCCTTCAGTAAGGAGACCAAAATAATACATAGTACTCGAGGCATGGTCTCACCAATGCCCTGAACAGTTATAGCAAGACTCATCTATTTTTATACTCCACCCCTTTGCAATAAAGGCCAATGAAGTTTGATTTATTTTTGTCACGTATTGGGAAACAGTGAGAAGTATTGTTCTTGTGCTGTATGTGATGGGGAGATGCTGGTGTTGGAGTGAGATGTACAGTGAGGAAGGAGTAGCACTCCAAAAGCTCAGGATTCCAAATGAACCTGTTGACAACCTGGTGTTGTGAGACTTCTTACTATGCCCATTATAAGACCAGAAGTGGAAATATTCACTGATGTTTGCAAAATGTTCAGCATCATTCGTGACAATACCGATGCTGGAGCAGTCCATGTCTATCTGCAGTAAGACCTGGGCAATTTTCATCAATATGTGGCAATTTACATTAGTGCCACAAGTGTCAGGCAATCATGATGAAGGAACAGCATTCTGAAAGCTCAGGATTCCAAACAAACCTGTCGGACTTTAACCTGGTGTTGTGAGACTCCTTGTTGTGCTTTACAAAGTATACTGTTCATAGAGTACATGGGGAGAAGGAAAGGAGTGTTACAGTCATAGCCAGGATGAAGGGAAGGATCAGTTTAACATAAAATAGGTTAAAAGTTTGATGAAGTCTGCAGTATTTAAAGTATGATTAGTGCACAATTGTCATGATGCTGTCTTCACTGAACAGAAACAGGATCAATAAACCAGTGTGGTATTTTTTCACCTCTCTAGTTTGGGGATAATGATGCAGGAGGTAATGATGCAGCTCTATAAGACTCTTGTCAGACCCCAGTTGGAGTATTGTGCGCAGTTCTGGTCGCCACATTATAGGAAGGATGTAGAGGCTATTGAGAGAGTTCAGAGGAGATTTACAAGGATGCTGCCTGGATTGGGAGGCAGGCCTTATGAAGATAGGTTGAGGGAGCTGGGACTCTTCTCACTGGAGAGACGTAGGTTGAGAGGCGACCTGATAGAGGTTTATAAAATGTTGAGAGGAATAGATAGGGTGGACTCTCAGAGGCTATTTCCCCGAGCTGAAATGGTCACTACAAGAGGACACAGATTTAAGATGCAGGGAAGCAAATACAGAGGGATGACAGGGGTAGGTTTTTCACTCAGAGGGTGGTGAGTGAATGGAACCGACTGCCGTCGGAGGTTGTTGAGGCAAACTCACTGGGGTCTTTAAAGAGACTTCTGGATGAGTATACGGAAAAGAATAGGATAGGGGGTTATAGATAGGTCTGTGGATTGGTAAATGTGATCGGCGCAACTCGTGGGCCGAAGGGCCTGTTTGTGCTGTATTGTTCTATGTTCTATGATACTGAAAACACTTGCTGGGTTGGCTGTGATCATCCAAGTCAGGCTGGTGACTGACATTGGAAGATTTATGGCTGATATTGCTCAGCTCTCTTCTGGGCAGTGAGGTGCTGAGGGGTTAAAACCTTTTATTGTAAAACAACTTTAAAATCTGAGTACTGCGAAATTCATATGGTCCGAAGTGCAACGAGCTTCCATTGCACGTGTTCAAAAGCCTGCGAGAATGTTAGAAACAAAACCATTTCTTTCCCCTATAATCTACCGTGCAATCGCTGCAAATTGCCTATTATAAAACCTCAGGGTACAAGGGGATTAGTATTTAGATGCTTTGATTCTTCGCTATCTGAAATGTCAGCTGGGAAAATGAAAAGGATGAGAGCACACAATTTGCTCGCGATCTCGCTTGCAGTGAGGGACCTTAGAGAGTTGGATTTGAATTGCAAAACAAAACCCTGACCTATTCTACTGTTCAAAAATAAACTCGAACAATTACATTAGCGGCAGCTTTTTACTCGTTCTATGATTGGTATGCTAGATTACATCTTTTGTGGTTGTTTTGCAATCCGATATTCCGTAGCAGAATACATGTGATCTTTCTCAAAGAGCAGTGTTTTGCAAGGAGGTGGGTATAAAACTGTAAACTAGTCTGGATGATACTTCACTCTGCTAAAAAATTTCATTCAAAAAGGTGGAAGCATTCCCTATCATATATTTCAGTTTAGACTTTTGACAGCAGCAATATTCCTCAGTGGACTGCACCTACAGTGCTTTATAAAAGACCCTGCCACCTAATGCCCTCAAGATGTGGGTGACTACTCACCCCCATCTCTTGGAAACATTCTGAAGCAAAATTCTGAAGATATTGGAAAAACGGAATAAAAACAGAAAATAGAACAAAGAACAAAGAACAAAACAGCACGGGAAACAGGCCCTTCGGCCCAACGAGCCCGCGCCGCCACCCCGATGTTCCCACCTCTACCCGCGATCCCTGTCCATGTTTAGAGATCTATGGATTAAAAACCAAATTTGAGACAATTTAGGGAGAATTTGTTTTGCCAATTAGCCTAAGAGCACATCTTTGGGATGTGGGAGGAAACCGGAGCTCCCGGAGAAAACCCACGCAAGCACGGGGAGAATGCGCAAACTCACACAGACACAGGCCCAAATCCATGTATCTGCACAGCACAGCAATAGTCACTGAGCTGTCGTGTTGCCCATCAAATGGTCCAGGTCAAGCGTACACTAACGACGTGAAGCACTAGGATACACTCAAAAAAATCCAAGAGCAGCCCTCTCACGACCCATCGCGTGTATGCCCTTGTTAGACAACAAGGTGGACCAAAGCACCTGTAGGATAAAAACAAGTACATCAATATCATCATCTATTTACACACTTCCCAGGGACTCCCAAGGGCTCATGATCCCTATTTTAAATCAGTTTTCTATACCCCTCCATTCCCATTCTGTTCATGTGCCCATCTAAGTATTTCTTAAATAACTCCAGAGTACTGCCTCCACCACTTTACTTGGCAGCGCATTCCATACCCCCACCACCCTCTGTGTGAAAAAACTCCCTCTAGCATCCAAATTATACCTTACCCCCCTCACCCTAAGCCCGTGACCTCTCGTGCTATTTGAGTCCATCCTAGGAAAAAGCTTAACCCTGTTTACTCTATCTATACCCCTCATAATCTTGTACACCTCTATTAGATCCCCTCTAAGTCTACGTCTTTCTAAGGAAAACGGTCCCAATTTGCCTAACCTCTCCTCATAACTCAGACCTTCCATACCAGGCAGCATCCTGGTAAACCTCCTCTGCACTCTCTCCAGAGCCTCCACATCCTTCCGGTAGTAAGGCAATCAGAACTGGACGCAGTATTCCAAATGAGGTCTAACCAACGTTTTATACAACTGCAACATTAAAGGCCAGCTCTTGTACTCTATACCTCTTCCTATAAAGGCTAGCATACTATATGCTTTCTTCACAAATGCTAGGAATACTCAGACAGGAGAAAAAACAGAGGTCTGAATTGAACATCCAGTGGTCATAAGGATGTAAGAACTCGGAGCAGGAGTAGCCAATCCAGCTCCTTGGACCTGCTCCACCATTCAGTATGATGATGGCTGATCTCAGAATTTCATAGAATCTCTACAGTGCAGAAGGAGGCCATTCGGCCCATTGAGTCTGCACTGACCACAATTCCATCCAGGTCTGATCCCATAACCTCACATATCCCACTCTACTAATCTCCCTGACACTAAAACGGCAATTTATCATGGTCAAATCATGTAACCCGCACATCTTTGGACTATGGGAGGAAACCAGAGCACCCAGAGGAAACCCACACAGACACGGGGAGAAAGTGTGGACTCCACACAAGAGTGACTCAAGCCAGGAATCGAAGCTGGGTCCCTGGCGCTGTGAAGCAGCAGTGCTAATCACTGTACTACTGTGCCGCCCCACTGCGGTCTCATCTCCTCACGTGGTGGCAATATGGTGAGCACTGCTGCCTCACAGCATCAGCGATCGGCATTCGTTTCAGGCCTTAGGTGACGGTGTGGAGTTTGCATATTCTCCCTGTGCTTGCGTGAAATTCCTCCAGGCGCTTCGGTTTCCACCCATAGTTGAAAGATGTGCAGGGTAGGTAGGCTGGCCATACTAAATTGTCCCTCAGTGTCCAAAGATGTGTGGGTTAAGCAGATTAACTATGGTTAATGTACTTGGCTGGAGGGGATAAGGCAGTGGAGAGTATGAGATGCTCTTTTGGAGAGTCAATGCAGACTCAATGAACCGAATGACTTCTTTCTGCAGTGTTGAGATTCTATGGTTCTGTAGTTCCTCCTTGCTCCCCACAACCCTTCAGCGCACTAGTAATTATAAACCTATCTATCCCCTCCTTAAATTTGTATAGTGTTCCAGTGTCTGGGGTTAGATAATTCCATGGATTCATGACCCTTTGAGTAAAGTAATTCCTCTTAATTTCTGTTTTAAATCTTAAACCCCTTAATCTAAACCTATCTTCCACTACTGTGCTTTGCAATGATTTAGCACTGCATAATTAATTATTTTAGGATTTCTGTTAATCAAAATTCTTCAGAGTTAATTTGCTTTTCACAGTCACACGTTTAGCTGCGTGCAAACAAGCAGATCTTACATTTCTATCGGATTGCTGTGCAACGCATCATACATTTAAATAAGTAATTCCTGTAGAATTGGATGTTTAAGGTTTATGCTTTAGAAAGACATTCAGGACTGGACCTTGGTGTGCTTTGGCTTGGCATCTTTTCAGTGGGCTGGGCGGGGGAGGGAATGCAGATAAAATTGGTTGGGTGGTTAGTCTATCACTTTCCCAATCAGATTGGCCAGCAGCTTCCCAGGGTGAGACTTGCTCCAACTGACGGGCATGCAAATTCCACTCTCAACAGCTTTCATCTGCCCCTCAGCAAATGAGAGCTGCAGGGCAACTTGCTCTGGTCATGACAGCTTCATCCGACTTTCTTTGCTGGGGTGGAGAGGGGATAAGGGTGAGGGTGCAGTGCGTAGTGATTTTGTTTTTATTTGATTCATTATTGTCAGATATATTAGTATATATTGAAAAGTATTGTTTCTATACAGACAAAACATACCATTCATAGAGGAGGAAATGAGAGTGCAGAATGTAGTGTTACAGTCATAGCTCGGGTGTAGAGAAAGAGTGACTTAATATAAGGTAGGTTCATTCAGAAGTCTGATAGCAGCAGGGAAAAAGTTGTTTTTGAGTCAGTTGATACGTGAGTTCAGACTTTTGTACCTTTTTCCCGATAGAAGGTGGAAGAGAGTATGTCTGAGGTGCGTGGGAGCCTTGATTATGCTGGCTGCTTTTCTGAGGCAGAGGGCAGGAGGCTGGTTTGAGTGATGGACTGGGCTTCGTTTACAATCCTTTGGAGTTTTTGCAGTCTTGGACACAGCAGGAGCCATACCAAGCTGTGTTACAACCAGGCAAAATGCTTTCTGTGGTTTATCTGCAAAAGTTGGTGGAGAGGGGAGTGATTAGTAAGATAGGATAGGGTGAGCATTCCTACAACTAGTTAAAGAACCAGCTCAGTTCTCTTTAAATTTGTGTAGCTAAGCTTTTTTTTTGTTTGTGTTATCCCGCAGAGAAAGTTAGGAACCAAATGTTCCTCCAACTCCATCTCAGATGCACACATCTAAAATAACAAAGAAAATTACAACACAGGAACAGGACATTTGGCCCTCCAAGCTTCCTGACTGAACTAAAACTCCCGATCATTCTGGGGACCATATCCCTCCATTTCCATTCTATTCATATGTTTGTCCAGAAGCCCCTTAAAAGTCACTATCGTATCTGCTTCCATATGTCTACTGGTAGCCAGTTCCAGGCACTCACCACACTCTATTTAAAAAACTTGCCTCATATATGTTCTTTAAACCTTATCTCTCGCACCTTAAACCTATTCCCCCCAATAATTGACTCTCCTACCCTGGGAAAAAGCTTCTGACTATCCACTTTGTGGATAATCTTGTAGACTTCTATCAGGTCGCCTCTCAACTTCCGTCATTCCATTGAGAACAAATCAAGTTTTTTCAACCTCTCCTCATGGCTAATGTCCTCCATACCAGGCGACATCCTCGTATACCTTTTCTATATTCTCTCCAAAGCCTCCACATCCTTCTCGTAGTCTAGTGACCAGAATTGAACACTGTATTCCAAGTATGACCTAACTAAGGTTCTATAAAGCTGCAACATGACTTGCCAATTTTTAAACTCAATGCCCCGGCCAGTGAAGCCAAGTATGCTGTATGCCTTCTTTGACCACCTTCTTCACCTGTGTATTGACTTTCAGTGACCTGTGTACGTCTACACACAGATCCCTCTGCCTATCAATACCCTTAAGGGCTCTGCCATTTATGGTATATTTCTGTATTAGACCTTCCAAAATTCATTACCTCACATTTGGTCAGAATAAACTCCACTTGCATCTCTCCATCCAAGTCTCCAATTGATTTATATCCTGCTGTATCCTCTGATGGGCCTCAAATCCACCAACCTTTGTGTCATTTGCAAACTTACTAGTCAAACCAATTATGTTTTCCTCCAAATCATTTATATATATTACAAACAGCAAAGGTCCCAGCACTGATTCCTGAGGAACATCACTTGTCACAGCCCTCCATTCAGAAATGCACCCTCCCACTGCTACCCTCTGTCTTCTTTGACTGAGCCACCTTGCTAGCTCATCTCTGATCCCATGCGACTTCATCTTCTGCACCAGTCTGCCATGGGGCACTTGCCAAAGGCCTTACTGAAGTCCATGTGGACAACATCCATAGCCTTACCCTCATCAATCATCTTCATCACTTCTTTGAAAAACTCAGTCAGGTTAGTGAGACAAGAACTCCTCTTCACAAAACCACGTTGCCTCTCGCTAATATGTCCACTTATTTCCAAGTGGGAGTAAATCTTGTCTCGAAGAATCCTCCCCAATAATTTCTCTACCATTGACGTAAGGCTCATCTGCCAGTAATTACCTGGATTATTCTTTTTACCCTTTCTAAACAAAAGAGCAACATTAGCTATTTTCCAATCCTCTGGGACCTCCCATGTAATCATGATGTGGAGATGCTGTCGGACTGGGGCAAACACGGTAAGAAGTCTCACAACATCAGGTTAAAGTCCAATATGTTTATTTGTAGCAAATGCAATTAGCTTTTGGAACTGGCTGTTCCTTTGTCAGGGGATGGGAGTTCTGATCACAAACAGACCATATAAAAACACAAACTCAATTTACATGAATAATGATTAGACTGTGAGTCTTTACAGCTAATCATGTCTTAAAGATACAGACAATGTGTTTGTACATTGTACCTTTATATACCCTCTTTGTGATCATAACTTGCACTCACCTGATGAAGGAATAGCCAGTTCCGAAAGCTAGTGGCGCTTGCTACAAATAAACCTGTTGGACTTTAACCTGGTATTGTGAGACTTCTCACTGCGACCTCCCCTATAGCCAGTGAGGATACAAAGATTTCTCTCAACCCCTAGCAATTTCCTCTCTTGCCTCTTTCAGTGTTCTAGAGTATATCCCATCAGCCCGTGGGGACTTGTCTGTCTTAATGTTTCTCAAGAACAGCAATTCTTTCTCCTTTTTGATCTCAACATGACTCAAACTATCTACACACTCTTTCCCAGACTCATCATCCACCAAGTCTTTTTCTTTGGTGAATACGAAGTACTCATTTAATATCTCACCCATTTCCTCTGGCGGCACACATAGATTCACTCCCCTGTCCTTGAGTGGACCAACTTGCTCCCTGGCTGCCCTGTTGCCCTTTATATATGTATAAAAGGCCTTGGAGTTTTCCTTAATCGTGCTGGCCAGTGATTTTTTTGTGTCCCCTTTTAGCCTTCCTTACGCCTTGCTTGTATTCTACACTTGCTTTGTGTATTCCCAGCCTCCCGACCTTGACAAATCCTTCCTTTTTCTCTTTGACTACGCCACAATATCTCTCTTAATCCAAGCTTTCCAAAACTTGCCATATTTATCCTTCATCCTTAAAGGAATGTGTTGGCCTTGAATCCCTATCAACTTAAACTTGAAAGCTTCCCACATGCCAGATGTTGATTTGCCTCAAACATCTGCCTCCCATCTACATTCTTCAGTTCCTGCATAATATTTGTTGTAATTAGCCTTCCTCCAATTTAGTACATTAACTTGAAGACTACACTTATCTTTATCCATCAGTACCTTAAAGCTTTCTGAATTGTGGTTACTGTTCCCAAACTGCTCCCCTACTGAAACATTGACCACCTGGTCAGGCTCATTTCCCAATACCAGGTCCAGTATGACCCCTTCCCTAGTTGAACTGTCTACAAACTGTTTCAAGAAGCCCTCCTAGATGCTCTTTACAAACTTTGCCTCATCTACACCCGTGGCACTAAGTGAGTCCCAGCTAATATAGGGGAAGTTAAAATCTCCCACCAAAACAACGCTGTTATTTCGACATCTTTCCAAAATCTGCTTACTTATCTGTTCCTCTATCTCCCGCTGGTAGTTGTGTGGCCTGCAGTAAACCCCCAACATTGTGATGATAGTCTTCCTATTCCTGAGCTCTATCCATATTGCCTTACTGTATGAGCCCTCCAAGGTGCTCTGCACCAGTAGTGCAACTCCCCATCCCTTTTACATCCCCCTCTATAGCGCCTGAGACATCTATATCCTGGAATATTAGGCTGACAATCCTGTCCTTCCCTCAACCAAGTCTCTGTAATAGCAACACTATAGTTCCAAGTACTAACCCAAGCTCTAAGTTCGTCTGCCTTACCTGTTACACTTCTTGCATTTAAACAAATGCAATTCAGTCTGTTAGGCTCCCTTTGATTAGCAACCACACCTGCCTGCTCTTTCTCTGAGTCTCACTGGCCCCACTCTCAGATTTCCCTTCAGTTAATTCACCTTTGATTTGATTCCACCTCTCCCCCATCCTGCCAAACTAATTTAAATCCCCCCCATGTGACACCAGCAAACCTCCTGGCCAGAATATTTATCCCCTTCCAGTTTAGATGCAACCCATCCTCTTGCGGGGAGGCGATAGCCTAATGGTGTTATTGCTAGACTATTAATCCAGAAACTCAGCTAATGTCTGGGGACCTGGGTTCAAATCCCGTCACAGCAGAGGGTGGAATTTGAATTCAATAAAAAATAATCTGAAATTAAGAACCTACTGATGTCTGTGAAACAATTGTCGATTGTCAGAAAAATCCACCTGATTTACTGATGTTCTTTCAGGCAGGAAATCTGCTGTCCTTCCCTGGTCTGGCCTACATGTGACTCCAGAGCCACAGCAAGTGTTGACTCTCAACTGCCCTCCAAGGGCAAGTAGGGATGGGCAATAAATGCTGGCCAGTCAGTGACGCCCTTGTCCCACAGATGAATAATAAAAAAAAGGTCTATTTCTGCACTGTAAGGATTCTGTGATATAATTGTTGAATGCACATAAATGAAGAAGGCCATTTAATTGATCCTTCCAAGAACAGTTACAATGCCTCCAGAGTTAAGCCAGAGCAGCCTATGTTCTTAATCTATTTTGTTCTAAAATTGGCCTTTACCAGAACCTTGTTACCTGTGTGTGTGTGTGTGTGTGTGTGTGTGTGTGTGTGTGTGTGTGTGGTGTGTGTGTTGTGTGTGACTTGAGGGGGGGGGGGTAGTGGGGCAGGGTCATATCTAAGACCAGGACTCTACTCAAATCCAAAGAATTAGTCCTCAATAGTCTGAGCGTCTGATGTGCACATTGTACTGCTCTGCCATAGCGTTCCGATCCTTACTTTTTTCACAACTGACCACCAAAAATTAAACCTATTAAATTGGAGAATGCCTGAGAAAATTTGCATACAATTATAGAAGGTATCTTCCATAAATTAGAAAACAGATCCATTATAAGTTGAACCATATGGAAAGCTGGCATTTTATCTGCATTGAATAACAAGTTAGAACTTTAGTTAATAAATATGCTGAATTGCAGAAGCAATTGTTCCAGAACTATTTATAACATATATTGTGCACAATTTTATATGTGATCATTTATATGCTGTGTTCTGGTGGGACAATAGATCGCCAGGAAGTAAAAATGCTCTCACCAGAGTACCAATTAATTCTGCTGAAACCTGAAACCTGTGTAATATTAATACCCATGTAAGACAGACAAGCCAGGGCTGATTTATAAATGCATAGATTACTGGCTTTACAATTAGAGAATTCCCCACTTAACTGACAAAGGAGCAGTGCTCTGAAAGCTAGTGCATTTGTCACCAAATAAACCTGGTGTTGTGAGACTTCTTACTGTGTTTACCCCAGTCCAACGCCGGCATCTCCACATCTTTACAAACAGAAGCACAGGGTATAAAAGCAAGAAAGTTATTCTAAGTTAGGTGGATTGACCATGCTAAATTGCCCCTTCATGACAGGTGGATTAGATAGGGTAAATGCGTGGGGTTATGGAGATAGGGCCTGGATGGGATTGTGGCTGGTATAGACTTGATGGGCCGAATGGCCGCCTTCTGCACTGTAGGATCCTGTGTTTCTTTGATCTTTACAAATCTTTAAATCTTTGGCCTTCATAGCGAGAGGTTTTGAATTATAGGAATAGGGATGTGTTACTGCAATTGTATAGGGCCTTGATGAGGCCACACCTGGAGTACTGTGTGTTATTTTTGTGTCCTTACCTGAGGAAGGATGTCCTTGCTATAGAGGGAGTGTGACAAAAGTTTACCAGGCTGATTCCTGGGCTGGCAAGACTGTCATATGAGAAAAGACTTAGCTAGGATAATATAATTGGAGTTAGAAAAGTGAGAGGGGATCTCATCGAAACTTATAAATTTCTAACAGGGTTAGACAGAATAGAGCGAATGTTCTTGATGGTGGGAATATCAAGAACCAAGGATTATAGTTTGAGGATAAAGGGTAAATTGAGTTTTGGTGGGATGCTGATTTAATTCCAGCAAATAGTATTTCGCTGTGGTATTCCTAACATGGATCAGCAGGAACCCAACCTGCCATTCGTATGCCATGAAAGTGATGAGGAAAAAATTCGGAACCGATTGTCCTCTAGCGGAATTCCGATTTTTGGCTTCCCTCTACCATGTAACCTGAGGTGAGGAGAAATGTTTTCACTCAGAGGGTGGTGAATGTGGAGAATGGAATTCACTGCCACAGAGAGTAGTTGAGGCTAAAACGTTATGTGATTTCAAGAAGGAATTAGATACAGCTTGCAGCTAAAGGGATCAAAGGATTTGGTGGCGGGAGGGGTGGTGTCAGGATTTTGAATTTGATGATCAGCCATGGTCAAAATGAAAGGTGGAGCAGGCTCAATGGGCAAAATGGTCCATTCCTGCTTCTGTTTTCTATGTAAAATATTAGGGGGGGGCAATTTTCCCAGGTGGGGAACATAAGTGGAGGTGGTGTAGCAGGCTTCCCGCTGGGCATCACAGCTTCTGTGCATCTCTGGCCGCCAAATTTTCATTTTCTTATTAGAATGAAAACAGAAATTCTCATTAGAACGTGATTAATGTGCCTGGGACTGAAATCTCCAGGTCCACTGACAGCCCCTTGCCCCCGAAAACCGGGAGTGTTTCACTCCAGCGGGGCTTACCCCAGCTTCCTACAGACAGGGAGCTGGTCACCCGGCCCTGCTGGAATGAGGGCCCCATGAAGGGTCAAAGCTGGGAACTAAACATTCATAAGTATGTGATTTTTCATAAGGACAGGCAGAAAGGAATGGATGGTGGGGTAGCTTAATTAGTACGTGATTGAATAAGTACAATAGCACGAAATGGAGCTGTGAGACAGCAGTGCTAATCACTGTGCCACTGTGCTGCTCTGTCGTTAGAAAACATAAAGGAACATGTTATTTCCTCAAATCAGGACTTAACCTCATTTTTTACTGCCATTTACTTTGAAATAGCTCGAACTGCTGAGTGCGCTGAAGATCCTTTTATTAAAATTTACCCTGATCAATTCATTTTATTGCTGTTTACACTGATAGCAATTAAATTCTTTTTAGCATTGTTCACACTGATGTTTAGTAGCTGCAAGCTTGTGTTAAAATGTACACATGGCTAGATGTAGTCATGGTTGAGATCTGTTGAACTGCTTTTGTTATCGAATCAGCTGACCTTCTCTATACAGATTAGGGATTGTGTTAACCGGTCTTCTTGGAATGATTGGGAAGCAATGTGATAGTATTGTTGGTGCTGTGCTGTGGATCCCATATAGCTGATGTAGCTCTGGTCAGAGGCCGGTGCTATTCCTTCCTCTGATTTCCAACTCGGATGACAACAATGTTTGTCATTTTTCGACGAATGGTGCAGGAAATTTCCCAGAAGCAGGATTGGATACAGCAGCCAGGCAATAATTGAAAGCAGCATTAGGGTGGTTTTCCTGGAGTCGCCCCCAGCTTTGTGGCGAACGTCTTCCCGCAGCCAGCTTGGGAGCCACTGGAGTCAGAACTTTCAGGCCCCAAAGAGGGTGCAGAGATAGCCAATCCCAGACGAGATCAAAATGGAGATCCCTCCCTTCTCAGTTCCCAAGTTACCTCAGCAGTGTCCTCTGCTCTTGTCAGGCATATGCGTCATGAGGCACTCTCTAAGGAAGCCCAGAAGCCATCTTGCGATCTGCACTCTGTTTGTCTTAAAAGAGAGATTGAATGAATCTGGAACTAGGGATCACTGCCTAAAAGTAATGGACGCTCATTTTAAGACAGAGATGAAGATCATTTCTCTCAGAGAGTCATTAGTCCTTGGAAATCTCTCTCAAAAGCTGGTGGAAGCAGAGCCTCTGAATATTTTTAAAGCAGAGCTAGATAGAATTCTTTATTGACAAGGTGGGGTGAAAGATTATCGGGGACAGGCGGGAATATGGGAATGAGGTCACTATCAGATTATTCATGGTCTTACTGAATGGTGAAGCAGCATTGAGGGGCCGAGTAGCCTATTCCTGCTCCTAATTCGTATGAGATTCATTACTGTTCGTATCGAAATCTGCTTGGCAATAAAATCAAGTCTCATCACATCTGTGATGATTGATATTTTTCCCTTAGTGACAGAAAACTGGTGACAGTTTCAAAATAAAATTTTATGTATTTTACTTGCTGGCATAGTCCTGGATTCCCCCACTTTTGTGGTATCAGCATAATAGCCAGTTCAGTTTATGCCAGATCCTTTATCGACTCATAATATCTTATAGTGCAGAAGGAGGCCATTTGGCCCATCAAGTCTGCACTGACCACAATCCTACCCAGGCTCAATCCCCACAACCCCATGCATTTCCCCTAGCTAATCCTCCTAACATTAAGGGACAATTTAGCATGGCCAATCCACCTAACCCGCACATCTTTGGACTGTGAGAGGAAACTGGAGCATCCAAATGAAACCCACGCAGATACGGGAAGAAAATGCAAACTCTACAGAGACAGTGACCCAAGGTTGGAATTGAACCCGGGTCTCTGGCGCTGTGAGGCCACGGTGCTAACAACTGTGCCACCATGCCACCCTATGCGGTATGAGGTATGCGGATAAAGCAAATTTGGCATTCTCATGTTTGATATGTCCATTATGCCTGAGTTTTGACAGGAGATTGGGAGAATTGCACAAAACGTTATCAGTTCTTGTCAGCAAAGTGAATATTAATGACTCCCCATAGTTACCCAAGCCACAATTGGGTCACATGCTTTAAAACTTATGTGATACTGTCTGAGGAACATTTGCCCAGCAGAGCTGGAGTATTAAATATGATTTTAGATTTGCTTTCTTCTGAACCATACAACATGCAAAAATTATGCCCAGTTAGATCATTCCAATCATGTCTGTGCATTGATAATTAGTTCAGTTGGTACTTTAGTTTTGGCAGTGTTTTATTTATTGCCGCCATAACAGTCTAGGAAGCAACGTTTTTTATGGATCTGGCAGGAGTGAAACCAGGACCAAGCTGGACATAGGGTTATCCCATTGCACTGGGGATGCGCTGAGGTCTGTGATCATGGACCCAGGCTAGGATTGAGTAAAGGATCAGGGTGGCTAATGAGGTTAAACCTAGGCTTTACCTGACTCAATTGTTCAAAGCCACCTCGGCCTTTTGGCTAAGATGCAGCGTCAGGATCACGCCCGGGAGGGGGTGTGATGCTTCATCTTGTCAGCTTTCATCTTATTTGATTGAGCCCAAGTTGGCATACAATGCCTTGGCAGATTAGATCTTATTAGTCACTCATGTGGGGACCATAATTGGACTTAATTTGAACTGGTTTTATTGATTAAAAATAAACTATCAAAATGTACCAAAACACGAGGTAGAAAGCTCTATTGCTAGTTAAATAATTGCTCACTTTAATTTCTTTCCATTATTTTCAATCACTCCGCTCTCCTCATTAGATAGCCTCTTCAATAAATAGTGGTTATTGAATCTCAACACCCTTTCAGGCAGTGAATTCCAGCTCATAAAAACTCATGTAACCGAAAACAATTTTTCCTCACTTTTCCCCAAAGAATCTTCATTCAGACACAATGAAGTTGGCTTTGTAGTTTCAGCAAATCTTTATAAACAACTCATAATCATATACGTACATAGAGTAGGGCGGTGCAGGAAGGAAGCTGACTTCATCCAACTTTTTACCCATCTCTGCCCATCTCTAGACTGACTTTGGCTCTGGGTGATGTGCTTCCTTACCCCACTATCTGGACCATCTGGGGAGTACTGTACTGTGTTCCACATGAGCCCTGGTATTTGCTCGACCCTACCACTGCACCCGGAGCTCTTTGGCCAATTGCCTTAAATCTGGACTTCTGGTTATTGGCCTGCTTATCAAAGAAAATGGTCTTATCCCTATCGATGTTAGCAATAATTTTGAACAATTTTATTTGCTCTTTCCTTACCTTTCTATGGGAGGTCTTGTGGTGCAGTGATAATATCCCTGCCTCTGAACCAGAAGTCCAGGTTTGAGTCCCTCCCCAGGACTTGATGGCCGAAGAAGGTACGTTCATAATGCGATCAAATAGATTGAGTGTGTCAACCTGCAAACCTTCCAGATACTCCAATATCTGTTGCAATGTCTCTCATCCCTAGTATCCTTCTATTGAATCATCTGCGTAACCTCTCCACAAGGCATTAACCCTTTCTAAAGTCTAATAGCCAGAATGTAATGGCTGGTCATGCCAACAGGATTTTCCTATCCTGCTGCAGTGAATGGAGAAATTGGCTGGGCGCCAAATTCTCCAACTTTGCAAGAGCGTGGTGTGAACAGCCGGTAAGATCGCATCTTGATTGTTAGAATGAAAACGTTAGATCTGTTGTACCAATGGTAACATGGTGTAAGGGTCAGCTGACCTAGTAAAGTAACCAATGACATAATGATGTGATGGTCAGCTGACCAGCTGACTCAGTGTAAATAAGAAGTTACTGGGGTTTGTGGTGGATTGGAATAGTCCAAGGTGGGGTTCCAAGTGTTGGACTGTTAGTATTTCTTTATTAAACTTTTTTCCCTGTGATTTACAAGTTGGAGTAAGTTTTGTTTCATTTTATTGCCTGTAACTGAAGAGTTCCTTCTGGATCATCACTGATGTCTACAATAAATCTCAGTCCTCTGCTGAGGAGGAACCCAATGTTTTATAAATGTTTAGCGTAACTTCAATGTCTCTATACACCTTTATTTACAATGCCAAGATCCTTTCTCCATGCATGTTATTGACAATCTGATTGCCTTCTTGTATCTCCTTCAAATGATTTGTGTATGTACACTCTCAAGTCTCTGTTCCTTCTCCTGCTTTAAGATTGCACAATTTGTTCAAATCTCCCGTCATCATTCTTTCCAAAAAGCTTCTTCCAATTGCTGACCGGCTAGATTGATGAAATGGAACTTGGTGTGTGCTGGGTTATTAAGACACTATTATACTTTCTCATACTTTCCAAGAGGTTCATCATGTCCTTGATGAGTTTAATCATTTAAATTTTCCAGATGGGCTGATAAAATAAATTAATCAAACACATTTCTATTTCCTCCAATTTTTTGTGTTGTGATTTCGAGCTGATGGATTAGGTAAGAACCAGCAAATAGTTGAATGGGCAAGTTTTTTTTGTAAATTACAGATTGGATTCATTAAAACTTCTTTGTCAAAACAGTTCAAAGTTGTCGGTGTGTTCTGCTGGCAGGCACTGCAATGCTCTGAAGTATAATCTAGAGTTGGAATGCCTGTTAATCATCTCATTATCATTGGCTGAGTGCCTCATCTCTGGACCTTGTCAAGCCTGACTGTTTGAAGTTAATCTATATCCAAGTATTCCTGTTAATCTGCATAGCAACTTGAGTTTAAAGTTTAATGGCTATTTATTACTGTCATAAGTAGCCTTACATTAATACTGCAATATAGTTACTGTGAAAATCCCTGAGTCGCCACATTCTGGCACCTGTTTGGGTTATCCAGAGAGAGGGTTTAGCATGGTCAATGCACCTAATCAGTATGGTTTTTGGACTGTGGAAGAAAGCCCATACAAACATCGGGAGAATGTGCAGACTCCACACAGGCAATGACCCAAGGCTGGAATTGAACTTGGTTTCCTGGCACCCTGAGGCAGCAGTGCTAATCATTGTGCTGACACTTGAATTCAACATTGAATTGAACATTGCTGTTCCAAACTGTTTAATTACTCACCATTACACAATGGAGCTGCTGCATAAAATTTACATCCCGTTCTTGCCTTGTGATTTTTGTTTGCACGTTATTGTCCGGTTTCAATATATATCTGGGAGCTTTATTGTGCTTTTATCCCATGCCCACTGGGAAACAAAATTCACAAAATGTCTGACTTTAGTAATAATTGAAAGGCCATATTTCACAAAAGAGGGGAAGTTGAATGCTTTACATTTGAATTGTGTCGGGGAAAAAGAATCAATGTGTTTGCAGAAAGCCACCTGCGATTGCTTTGGAGAATTGGATGATAAGTGTTCAGAACGTTTCTCTATAAAATGTAATTAATTGAGGTTAACTCTGGTGACTGCATTAATGATGAGTATGTTGTTATTATTTCTTCTATTCAGTTGACCCTTCTCCGGGACGTTCATCAGAATGAGCTTGGGAGGATCTCAGAAGATCTGGAAGATGAAGTTGGTGCTCGGTCAAACATGGACAGGAAATTGGCCGACCTACGTACTGAGGTAATGCTGTAGATTTGTCTTCACACCTTGCCTGGCGCCATTGGGAAAGTGGCGGTATCCGTCTGCAAATAAGGCTTTCCCTCTCTCTATTGCCGTATTTGTGTTAATTTTTCCAAAATATAAGTTCCTATCTCTCCATAACAGGAACTATTATGTACATTTGTCATGCTGAAACTATAAACTCCCAACAGTGGTGGGACAGTTTTCCATATCCTAGATCCTCAGTCTGTCTGCCCACAGGTTACCTCATTGCTTTCATATTTTCTGCTTTCTTTCTACTTTTAACAAAATGGCTAAAAGCTACACAATGAATAGTCTTCCCCCACTGTTTATTGCTCTGAGGTTGTTTTATCTGAAGGTTCTAGAGCTCTAGGAAGACTATAGAGCAGCATGGTGGCAGAGCGATTCGCCAGGGATCCGGGTTCGATTCCAGCCTCGTGTCACTGTATTTGCGGAATCTGCATGTTCTCCCCAAGTCTGCGTGGATTTTTTCCGGTTTCCTTCCACAGTCCTAAAGGCATGCTGGTTAGGTGCATTGGCCAAGCACCTGAACAAGCATCAGAGTGTGGTGACTAGGGGATTTTCAAAGAAACTTCATTGCAGTGTTAATGTAAGCCTACTTGTGACACTAATAAATAAATAAGCCCCAAGATAACCTTTGAGGGAGAGAGCTGACTGGTGGTGATTTAACCTGAGGACACCTCACGTGAGGGCTAAGGTTGAGAAGGCAGGGCCTTCATGAATAACCTCAGCCGGTATGGGAATTGAACCCACACTTTTGGCATCACAAGCCAGCTGTTCAAACAACTGAACTAACCAATTGTAGTCATAGTGTGGTACTTGGCTTCACATTTGTCGATTACTACTATATCCATAATTGATTCCCCAGGTTGTCCAGACCTTTAGTTAAAATGTAGGTGTCCTGTAATGAATTTGTGCTCGGTCGAACAATGTGACTTATGAGGAAAGACTAGACAGACTAGGACTATCCATATTGGAATTTAGAAGTATAAAGGGAGGTCTTATAGAAACATACGAGGTTATGAAGGGAATAGGTAAGATAAAAGCAGGGAGGTTGTCTCCACTAGCAGGTGAAACCAGAACTGGGGGCATGGCCTCTTAATAAAGGAGAAACAGATTTAGGACTGAATTGAGGAGGAACTTCTTCACCCAAAGGGTTGTGAATCTGTGGAATTCCCTGCCCAGTGAAGCAGTTGAAGCTACCTCATTGAATGTTTTTAAGGCAAGGAAAGCTAAGTTTTTGAATCGTAAAAGAATTAAGGGTTATGGTGAACAGGCAGGTAAGTGGAGCTGAGTCCACAGAAAGATCAGCCATGATTTTATTGAATGGTGGAGCAGGCTCAAGGAGCCAAATGGCCTACTCCTGCTTCTAGTTCTTATGTCCTTATTATGAAATTTTGCTTTGGCTAAAATAGATAACAAAGGCTTTGTGAATGGATTCCATGACTGCAGTGGATTCCTCCTATATCTTATAAAATGCTCAGAGGAATAGATAGAGCGGATTCTCAGAGGCTATTTCCCAAGGCTGAAATGGTTGCTACGAGACGGCACAGGTTTAAGGTGCTGGGCAGCAAGTACAGAAGAGATGTTAGGGCTAATTTTTTTACTCAGAGGGTGGTGAGTGAATGGAATTGGCTCCTGCCAGTGATGGTGGAGGCGAACTCGCTGGAGTCTTTTAAAAGACTTCTGGATGAGAACATGGGATTAAATGGAATTGGGAGTTACAGATAGTTCTATGGCCTAGTAGGTATGGGTATGATCGGCGCAACTTGTGGGCTGAAGGACCTGTTTGTGCTGTAGAGTTCTATGTTCTATCTTCCTCAAGATGTCTATGGCTGGACCTACGGCATAAAGAAAAGAACAGACTTGATGCTTCTTCTTGATTGTCTGATGCTCCTCAATAGCGAAGGAAAGGGCATTTCCATAATTCCCACTTCTGGGTTGGAACTTTATGGCCCTTTACATCAGCAGGATTTTCTGATCCCTGCCATGCGTTTCCCAGCCCTGAGGGGCGAAATCAACGGGAAACCCATTGACAACGGCAGGATCTAATGGTTCCACCACTGGCCAATGACAGGTTGCCTCTAGGCGCTGTGAACACGTGACGGTAAATCCCACCCCTGCTCTCTCTCTGTGGCCCTGCAACACAGTCAAAGCAGCGAGGTAGGGGCAGGGATCTCTTGCTGGGTCTGGGTCTTGTTATTGAAAGCTCTCTCCAGTTTGCTGCTCCTCCTTGCTTCGCGCAGTAAGTATAAACTGCTATCAAGTTTTTCTTCACTCTATGATTCCATTAATAAAAGTGATGTCCCCACTGTGGTCACTGTGTTCTGGGGTGGCTCTTTTTATCTGAGGACTTCAGGTGTGGTAATAGATAAACTGTAATCATACTCTGAAACTTGCTCAACACTTATTTATTAGGCTACCAGATAGGCTGGTAGCTTGGGCAGACAGATGGCAGATGGAATTCAATCCTGATAAATGTGAGGTGATGCATTTCGGGAGAAAAAATGTAGGGGGGAGGTATATGATAAAGGGTAGACCTATTAAGAGTCTAGAAACGCAGAGGGACCTCGGGGTGCAAGTGAACAAGTCTCTGAAGGTGGCAGAGCAAGTGGAGAAGGTTGTGAAGAAAGCATATAGTATGCTAGCCTTTATAGGAAGGGGTATAGAGTACAAGAGCTGGCCTTTAATGTTGCAGTTGTATAAAACTGGTTAGACCTCATTTGGAATACTGTGTCCAGTTCTGGTTGCCTTACTACTGGAAGGACGTGGAAACTCTGGAAAGAGTGCAAAGGAGGTTTACCAGGATGCTGCCTGGTATGGAAGGTCTGAGTTACGAGGAGAGATTAGGCAAATTGGGACTGTTTTCCTTAGAAAGACGTAGACTTAGAGGAGATCTGATAGAGGTGTACAAGATTATGAAGGGGATAGATAGAGTAAACAGGGTTAAGCTTTTTCCTAGGATGGACTCAAATAGCACGAGGGGTCACGGGCTTAGGGTGAGGGGGGTAAGGTATAATTTGGATGCTAGAGGGAGTTTTTTCACACAGAGGGTGGTGGGGGTATGGAATGCGCTACCAAGTAAAGTGGTGGAGGCAGGTACTCTGGAGATATTTAAGAAATACTTAGATGGGCACATGAACAGAATGGGAATGGAGGGGTATAGAAAACTGATTTAAAATAGGGATCATGAGCCTTGGGAGTCCCTGGGAAGTGTGTAAATAGATGATGATATTGATGTACTTGTTTTTATCCTACAGGTGCTTTGGTCCACCTTGTTGTCTAACGAGGGGCATACACGCGATGGGTCGTGAGAGGACTGCTCTTGGACCTTTTTCAAGAGTATCCTACTGCTTCACATCGTTAGTGTATGCTTGACCTGGACCATCTGATGGGCAACACGACAGCTCAGTGACTATCGCTGTGCTGTGCAGATACATGGATTTGGGCCTGTGTCTGTGGGAGTTTGCGCATTCTCCCCGTGCTTGCGTGGGTTTTCTCCGGGTGCTCCGGTTTCCTCCCACATCCCAAAGATGTGCTCTTAGGCTAATTGGCAAAACAAATTCTCCCTAAATTGTCTCAAATTTGGTTTTTAATCCATAGGTCTATAAACATGGACAGGGATCACGTGTAGAAGTGGGAACATCGAGGTGGCGGCGCGGGCTCGTTGGGCTGAAGGGCCTGTTTCCCGTGCTGTTTTGTTCTTTGTTCTTTATTACATCAAACAGGTTACAGGGTAAATATGTTGTTCCTGAGCATTGTTCCAACTTCTAGAGAACATTAACATTACAGCCTAATGTTAATGATACATTATCATTTCTATCATGTATTAGCAATTCCCTCTGTTAACCCTTTAGACTACAGAGAAACATAGAAACATAGAACAGTACAGGCCTTTCAGCCCTCAATGTGCTGAACTATGTCCAAACCCAAGATCAAGCTATCCCACTCTCTATCATTCTGGTGTGTTCCTTGTGCCTATTCAATAACTGCTTGAAAGTTCCTAAAGTGTCCAACTCCACTATCACAGCAGGTAGTGCAATCCACATCCTAACCACTCTGAGTAAGAACCTACGTCAGACATCCCTCCTGTATCTCCCATCATGAATCTTGTGGTTATACCCCTAGTAACAACTACATCCACCCGAAGAAATGGTTTCTGCAGAGTCCTACTGTTATGAGGAGAATCTTTGTGTTCGGTGAGTAATGATTTGGAATGCACTGCCTAAAATGCTGATGGAAATAGATTCAACAATAATTTTCACAGGAGAAGTTTATATCTATTTAAAAAGTAAGAACAAGTCAGAGGTGCATGCATGGAAAGAGCGTAGGAGTGGATAGATTTTTCAGAGAGCTAAATAAGCATGATGATCCGATATAGCACTATTCACTGTGCACTATACAATATAGGCTATGCACTATACACTATGCACTATACCATATGTACTACATGCTATGCACTATATATTATGAACTATACACTATATGCTGTGTACTATATGACACTATACACTATGCATTATACGATCAGCATTATACACCATGGGCTATATGCTATGCACTCTACTATAGGCACTATACACTATGCACTATATGCTATATACTACAGTAGGCACTATCTGCTATTCAATACACAGTGTACACTGTACACTATGCACTATATGATATGCATTATACAATAGATACTATACGCTATGCTATGATATGTTACGTACGATATGCTATGCACTATAAGATGGGCACTGTACATGATGCACTATACAGTATGCGCGATATACTACGTGTGATATGTTATGCACTATACACTATGCACTATATGAATGTACGATACATTATGCATGGTGTTATGTACAATAGGCTATGCACTATACACTATAATGCAATGATAAATTACCAGAAAACCTCCTTTAGCACAGTGAGACCTGCCTCTGTAAAATTGTCCATTTTAACACTGCCTCAAGCATCAATTTGGTCAAAATTATCAAAACTTTCCAAGTCAAAGGAGCCTTGTCTTAAATGAAGTCAATACTACATTTAAAATCTCAGCTGTCCCGTTGAAAATTCAACAACATTCCAGTCAAGTGTTCTAGCTGTTATGGTCCTCCACAGCTTTGCAGATTAGGTTTACGTAATAGCATTGGTGGGTTAAGAGAGAAAGAACAATGACCATATCACCAAGTGCAATGACTTTTACAGATTCTTATAACTAAGGAGTTTGTTCAGTGCCAGAAATAAATGACAAGGTGCTAAGAACAAATAATAGATCATCCTAGAAACTTTCAAAGGTACTTAGAAACATAACTGTCAGTAACTATTGGAATAATACCTGCACTAACCAAATGCCATAGATATTGTGTAGTTTCACTAAGATTCCAGCAATTTGACAACTTTCAATCTAATTCAATGATCTTGAAGCGGCTTTTGATTTCTGAAGAATTCTTGCAGTAAATTAGGGAACTTTTGTTAAGCAGGAATTTCAGATGTGGTAATTTGAGATAGAAACACAAGACCCGACATTCTTAAAGAATAAAAATGACTTTTAGTTGCTTTCTTTTTTATGATAAAACAGAATGTAATATTAAATATCTTGTGCATCAATTTAGTTGCTTGTTAACTTCAATTGTTAACTTGTCTCTCCCTGAATGTTTGTAAGCAGCAAACTAAAAACATATATTTTTTTCTAATTCTAAAGGGATATTTAGGTATTCAAAAAAAAAAATAGACAATTCTAACACTGGTAGAGTGAAAATCCATCATTGCTGTGCATTCTGAGACAACATCAACTCTGTGTCAAAAAGCTTTGGAACCATAATCCGAAGTCAGCTGTTTCTGCCAATTCTGATATATTTACTAAATGTCATGTCTCAAAATATTACTTACATACTGCATCTCAAAATATTATTTCCTGAAATGAATGCTTCTAATTTGCATTGAATGACTCAACATTACCAGTTTTCACAATCTCCTTAGGGAGCCTACTCCATTGATTTACCATTTGCTCACTGCAGCTTATTTATTTCATCTAATATCCTGACTCCCACACACAACTTTGCGTCATAAGAATTCTTAATTGTTTGCCTGACCCTTTTATCTAAATGTTGATAAGTGTGATGAAGAGCAATGGTCCTAATATGGGATCCCTTAGGGACTCTGCTGACAATCAGAAGCTGTGCAGAGCTGCTACTACTGATAACAACTTTCAAATCCAATCAACTTACTTAAACAGCCTAAAAATATACCTGTCAGTCCTACAGGATGCAATCGTTTCTTATATGATAACTTCCTATCTAATTTTGGTTCTTGTGACAAATCAAGATGAACATTAGTTTTCAGGATATCATCATACCCTTCAAAAGGTTGAACTGACTATAAGAGGCAGGCATCATAGTCATAAAGCAATGCAGCATGAAAACAGGCCCTTTGGTCCAAGGGATCCGTAATGACTATGGTGCATACACAGCTAGTCCCAAATGCCCACATTTGGCCCACATCACTCTAACCTTTTCCCATCCATGCACCTATCTAAATGCTTTTTGAAGTTTTGCTATTGTATCTTCCTCAATCACTTTCTCTAGCTGCTCATTCCATATACAGACCACCCTCTGTGTGAAGAAATCCCCCCCCAGGTCCTTTTAAATCTTTCCCCTCTCATCTTAAACTTATGCCTTCAAATTTTCAATACCCCTTCCCTGATAAAGACTATGTACATTCATCCTGTCTATGCCTTTTATGATTTTATAAATCTCAATACGATCACTCCTCATTCTCCTGTATTCTAAGGAATAAAGTCCTAGCTTGGCTAACCTTTCCCTATAACTGAGGCCCATTAGTGGGCAGCACATTGGCGCAGTTGTTAGCACTGCTGCCTCACAGCACCAGGAACCCAGGTTCAATTTCCGGCTTGGGTCACTGTCTGTGGGCAGTCTGCACATTCTCCCTGTGTCTATGTGGGTTTCGGTTGGATGCTCTGGTTCCCTCTCATGCCAAAGATGTGTAGGTTGGGTTGATTGGCTATGGTAAATTGCCTGTTATCAAGGGGGTTAGCAAGTAAACATGTGGGGTTGTGGGGTTATGGGGATAGGCTTGGATGGGATTGTTCTTCTTGCAGTTTGGTAGGCCGAATGGCCGCCTTCTGCACTGTAGGGATTCTAATATTCTAACATCTTTGTAAATCTACTTTATACTATTTCCAATTTATCAATGTCTTTCCTATAACAGTGTGACCAGAACTGTATGCAATAATTTGTTTCCAGTTTCTGAATCAGTTTCCAAAAGTCAAACGTTGTCCTTGTCAAGTGATTGGACAGTGCAGCTCCACATATTTTCCCTTGACCATGATGAAGAATTGAACTCAAGCTAATTGATCTATTACGCAATGCCTTCACTTTCCCACTTCCCTAAAATGAGGACATCATACAGGTCTGTTCTTCATCCAGAGCAACTTTTCCAACCTAAATGTGTTGGCAAATACATCAACTGGCAGCTCATATGATGCAGTATATGAATGTAGTCCAATCCTTTACGAAAACCAGCCTCCCATTCATTGACTCTGTCTACACTTCCCACTGCCTTGGCAAAGCAGCCAGCATAATGAAGGACCCCGAATTCTACCTTCTTCCTTTGGATAAAAGATACAAAAGTCTGAGGACACGTACCAACCAACTTAAGAACAGTTCTTCCCTGTTGCCATCAGACTTTTAAATGGGCCTATCTTGCCCTAAGTTGATCCTAGCTACGACTGTAACACCACATTCTGCACCCTCTCCTTTCTTTCTGTATGAATGGTATGCTTTGTCTGTATAGCATGCAAGAAGCAATACTTTTCATGGTATACCAATACATGTGATAATAATAAATCAAATCAAAATCAAACAATAACTATTTGTCAGCATGTATGTGAGCTTTAATCCCATAACAGCTGTTTAACATTGTTGAGGAATAGTGTGGAAATAAGGAAGAGATGGGGTGCAATGGGTGTTTTAGGTTATAGCACCAGTGACTAGAGAACGCTGTTTAAAAATAAAGGGGGGTTGCTCATTTAAACAGAGATAAGGAGAATCATGAGTCGCTGAAATACTTCCTCAAATGGAAGTGGAATCTTCGAATATTTTCAAGGCAGAACAAGATAGATTCTTCATTATCCAAGGTGTGAAAGGTTATCAGAGATAGACAGGAATGTAAGGTTGTTGTTACACTCAGATTTGGCATGATCGTATTGAATAGTAGAGCAGGCTCGAAGAGCTGAGTGGTCTTGTCCTGCTCCTAAGAAAACACTGGAGATGATGTAACTTAGAGACTGTAACAGGTAGAAATGGAACCAAGAAAGAGTTGGGATATGGACAGATTGGCTGCAGAGGAGACAAAGGAGGATGGGAATGATGGTAACATTGGAAAGGATGAGATGGACTGGTGAACCACAATCACATATGATGTCATGGATAAAGTTTTTTTAAAGTTTGAAGTTTATTTATTAGTGTCACAAATAGCCTTACATTAACATTTGTAATGTTAGTGTATGTGCAGTGATTTTTTTTTTTAAATCATGCTCTCTGCAGCTCACAGCCTTAGCTGATGGCATTGTCGCCAAGCTGTCTCCGAAATTATGACATAATTTGAAGCAAACCTCTGAGTAAACACACTTGCAGGACACATACACAGAAGTGTCTATACTTTGGGGGTTGGGGTCGGGGCTAATATTTTGTGTGGATATGAATTCAACCAGAGAGATAGATAAGAGATTGGAAAAGATTGAGGTGATTTAAGGATGTTGTACTTGTAACTTATTTAAAGCTCAGATTCCTCTTAATTTTAGGCTGCATGGACCTTAGACCACTAATCCAGGAGTTTCTAGACCATGTGGGTGGCAAGGTGGCACAGTGGTGAGCACTGCTGCCTCATAGCGCCAGGGACCCATGTTTGATTTCCAGCTTGAGTCACTGCCTGTATCGAGCCTGCACATTCTCCCCATGTCAGTGTGGGTTTTCTCTGGGTGCTTTGTTTTTCTTCCATAGTCCAAAAGTATTCAGGTTAGGTTGACTGGCCATGCTAAAT
Source organism: Sphyrna mokarran (assembly GCA_024679065.1). Taxonomy (NCBI): domain Eukaryota; kingdom Metazoa; phylum Chordata; class Chondrichthyes; order Carcharhiniformes; family Carcharhinidae; genus Sphyrna; species Sphyrna mokarran. The sequence continues at coordinate 100,609,061 of JAGIQG010000007.1, forward strand.
TGCTCCTTAGTGTGAGGGAGATTAGCAGAATAAATATGGAGATGGGTCTTGGGTAGGATTGTTATCGATGCAGGCTCAATGGGTCAAATTGCCTCTTTCTGTATTGTAGGGATTCTATGAACCTATATTTGCCAGGACTCACCTCACATAGAAAGGACTGCTGTTAATAAGATTGCTAATTAAACTAGTATTTCAAGAACATTTTGAAGTCTTGAAGATCTTTCTTATATTTGTAATTCCACTCCACGCTTTGCTTAGGTCTTAATTGTTGCTAAAATGTTATCATTCATTTGAATGGTCAACCTAGTCTGTGAACATTTTTCCATGACTATCAATGCCAAACAGTGCTAGGGAGCATCAATCTGACATTTGTTCATCACCGGCTTATTCAAAGAAGACCATAAGATACAGGAACAGAATTTTTGGCTGAATGGCCCATCAAGTCTGCTCTGCCATTTGATCATGGCTGATATATTTCTCAACCCCATTCTCCCATTTTTTCCCCATAACTTTTGATCTCCTTATCAATCAAAAATCTATCTATCTCTATCTTAAATACACTCAATGACCTGGCCTCCATAGCCTTCTGTGGCAATGAATTCCCGAGATTCACCACCCTCTAGCTGAAGAGATTCCTTCTTCTCTCAGTTCTAAAGAGTTGTCTCTGTAGTCTGCAGCTGTGCTGTCAGACCTTAGTCTCTCCTGGACACATGTTCCCCACATTGAAGTACTCATTTTTGGGGGGTAGAGCTTTTGGAATATTTGTCCAAAATTAGTCAAGTCCAGAAATTGAGTACAAGTCATGCTTGATGTAAATGAAGTCTCCCCAATCTTCTGTATTGATATAAAAGACATTGTGCTGGAAGCCAGTCTTGCCCACACAGCCTCAGAGTAAAGAGACAACTCTTTAGAACTGAGAGGAGAAGGAATCTCTTCAGCTAGAGGGTGATGAACCTAGGGAATTCATTGCCACAGAAGGCTATGGAGGCCAGGTCATTGAGTGTATTTAAGATAGAGATAGATTTTTGATTGATAGGGGGATGAAAAGTTATGGGGAAAAAATGGGAGAATGGGGTTGAGAAATATATCAGCCATGATTAAATGGCAGAGCAGACTTGATGGGCCATTCAGCGAAAAATTCTGTTCCTATATCTTATGGTCTTATGGTCTTCTTTGAATAAGCTGGTGATGAACAAATGGTCATCAGATCTGATGCTCCCTAGCACTGTTTGGCGTTGATGGAAAATGTTCACAGGCTAGGTTAACTATTCAAATGAATGATAACATTTTAGCAACAAATAAGATCTAAGCAAAGCGTGGAGTGGAATTACAAATGTAAGAAAGATCTTCAAGACTTCAAGATGTCCTTGAAATATTAGTTTAATTAGCAATCTTGTTAACAGCAGTTCTTTCTATGTGAGGTAAGTCCAGGCAAATATAGGTTCATAGAATCCCTACAATACAGAAAGAGGCCATTTGACCCATCGAGCCTGTACCAATATCAATCCTACCCAAGACCCATTCTCACGTTTATTCTGCTAATCTCCCTCACACTAAGGAACAATTTAGCATGGCCAGTCAACCTAACCTGAATATTTTTGGACTGTGGAAAGAAAGCAAAGCACCTGGAGAAAACTCACACTGACATGGGGAGAACGTGCAGACTCAGTTTATTTCCATGAGTTTCCACCATTTATACCTGGTTGCAGCTCTGTGGTGGGGCTTTTTAAAATTAAGCATTTATTTAGATGTACAGATATGAATAAATTTTAAGTGTTAAAAAAACTCTCCACTGCACCCAAATGAAATGAACACATAGTTCTTACAGGTTTTGAAAATCATTTTCTGTTCTTTAAAATCAGGTTACTCAAAGGCATTAGACATAGGATTCATGTTAAAATGTTTATTTTTTCTGATAAACCCATTTCAAGCTGTATTTATTTTCTTCATTGATGGGATGTGGATGTCATTGTCTAGGCCAGCATTTATTGCCCGTGAGAAGATGACTTTTTGAACTGCTATTGACTTTGTAGCAGTTCAACTGAGTGTCTCACTAGGCCATTTCAAAGGGCATCAAGGAGTCAACCAGACTACTGTGGGTCTGGAGTCACCTGTAGACTAAACCAAACCAGACCATTCTTTTATGATCATCACTAAACCTTTAATTCCAGATTTTTATTTAAGTGGGTGGCACGGTAGCACAATATTAGCACTGCTGCCTCACAGCACCAGGGATCCGGGTTCAAATCTGGCCTCGGGTCACTGTCTGTGCAGAGTCTGCGCATTCTACCCGAGTCTGTGTGGGTTTCCTCTGGATGCTCCAATTTCCTCCTACAGTTCAAAGATGTTTAAGTTAGGCTGATTGGCCATGCTAATTTGCCCCTTAGTGTCAGGTAGATTAGCAGGGTAAATAGGTGGCAGCATGAGGATAGGGCTTGTTGGGATTGTTGTTAGTGTAGACTTTGATGAGCCGAATGGCCCTTTTCTGCACTGTAGAGATTCTATGATTCTGTGATGAAGTGAGATTCCTGCATGGTGGAATTCAAATTCAGGATCACTAGTCCAGTGACAATAGCACTATGCTGACGTTTTATTAATAATTCTGCACTAGTTACTCTGCTGAATTCTGTTAAGGCCTTGTTTTAATGCGAGAAATGGGTTCAAATCCCATCACATTAGTTGGTGCAATTTGAATGTTATCAACAAATCTAGAATCTAAAGCTCATTTCAGTAATGGTGACCTTGGAAATTAAAACTGATTGTGGTTAAAAAAAAACTGGTTCATTAATTCCTTTAGAAAAGGGAATCTTCCATCTTACCCAGTTTGGTCTACAATGTAGCTACCTCCAAATTGTGCCCTGAAGTGATCCAGCAAGCAATTCAGTTCAAAGGATAGGTAACAAATACTGGCCTTATTGCCATGGCGCCCGCAGCCCATGAGAGAATAAAACAAAAAGGAAAACAAATAATTTGTAAAATGCTCAAGCTAGTTTATCCATGCAAGGTTTTATGTTTCTGACTTTGGCAATTTTACATTCTCAGAAACTTGAGCCATTTGAGGAAATCAGTACGATTACGAGCCAGTTTAATCTGGATTGCTGATTTCAATCTAATTGGAAACTCTTTTCAAAATACCTTAAATTACCATGAAATCATAGAATCCTTTCAGTACAAAGCTCGGCTATTTGGCCCATCAAATCTGCACCTACTCTCCGACAGAGCATTCCACCCAGCCCTATCCTGTAACCTCATGTATTTACTCCACTAATCCCCCTAACCGACATATCTTGGAACATGAAGGGACAATTTAGTGCGGCCACTCCATTTAACCTATCATTTCAAAGCATGTCTAAGTTCTAACAAGTTTGTTAAAAAGAAAACTTGCTTTTCTCTCTATCCAACTTTGAACTTAAATGAATATATTGGAATTTGTTGGAAGAATGGCTTATCCATAGCTTTTCATGTGGAAAGAACTGATACGTTTCTTGAACAAAACTCAGCCATTGGTACAACTGATGGAAGCGAAGCTAAGGATAAAACTTTGTCCCAAAATTGGATGGCTTATTTTATGAAGCAAGTGTCCTCTGCATTGTAACAAACAAACATGAGAATGTTTTGGGGTAAAATTAAGGCCTATATAATCAGAACAGTAATTGTTATATTTTCAGTCTCCTTGGTATAATCCACACTTTGGGTGAAATTTAATGTCAGTGGTATGGATCTTGTGCACCTGCTGCAGAACTGGTTAAAGTCCCACATGACCTCTTTTTGGGAAGCTCCACTGTTATGTGCCAATCAGGCATTTAAGGGCATGAAATTACTGCTCACTGAGAGCTCCTGACCAATCAGAGGCTGGCAGCTCTTTATTGCTCAGTTGCCCGATCAATGCTTCCTCGCAGTAATGCACCCACCCAAGGCCCAGGCCACAGATGAATGATAGCAGGCAGATGGAAACATGTAGTGAATTGGGCAGCAAAGACAGGGATTCTTAGCAAATATCCCCCTTGCCAATTGTAGGTGTTATGGTTCAGGTCAGAAACTCCAAAGTGTTTATGGAGCCTGCCTGGATCATAACTTTTAGATTGTAAATTTGGAAAGGATAAACATGATATGTTTCAGTTCAGGTATTATTCAAAAGACTCACTTGGGAGCTTTTATCAAACGAAGTTTAATTTAGAATATAGTTAACATGTATGGAAAGAAAATTTGTCAATTACAAATGAAAACGAAACAAAGCCATGAAAATGTATAACCCTTAACATATATATTAAAGATATTCCAGTCAAACCAAAATCTTCTACAGACAAAATCTTTTAAACAAGTTAAACATAGTAAAGTCTAATGCTCATGTGGTATTGAAATGGAGTCCTTTGATTAGAGAATTGAAAACTCTCAGTATTTTCAGTTCAAATAGTCCTCTTGACAGACTTAGAACAGTTTGAAGACAGAATAGATTGCCAGAACCCCACGTAGACTCTGGTCAAGCCACCAATATAGATTTTCTACTCCAGGAAGGGTTTCTGCTAACTTGCAGAATTTCCAAAACCAGAAATTCTTTTGTTTCTGAGAGGGACACTTTTCAGCTTGCTGCCGGTGCTAAAACTCAAAACTGTAGGCAAACAGAAAATAAAAACCTTAAACTCCCTAGGAAGAGAAAAGATATACCTGTCCTGAGCCCATGACTGTGTCTTCTGACAATGCAGGGCCATAAAACTAATCCCAGAGTAAACAGTAATAGCCCCTATTTAAACCACTTAAGGAGCAATGAAAGGATTCCTTATAGACAGCCTGGCAACAATGACATCAGCTAAGGCTGTGAGCTGTTGAGGGCACGATTTAACAGAAAATCTCTTAAAATTTCACGAACATCACGTAGATCCCTTGTTTGGCAATTGAGAGTGTTTGAATGAAAGTTTTAATGCCCCCCCCCCCCCCCAACCTACAGTGCCATCCCATGCCACTCCCTAGACAACTTGTAAAAAACTCCGACAAGGTTTGTTTTTTGGACTCCATTCCCATTTCAGGATGAACACCAGAGGCATTAATTTCCCACTTAATGTCCTGAATTGGCAGTGGGGAAGGAAGGCTGCCCATGAGCCTTCCGGCCATGGAGTTAATCCCATCTTCCAGTCTCCTGCTTGATTAAAGGCCTCCATTCCCCCAACTTACCCCCTGGTTGGAGCATTAAATTCCATTGTCACTAAATCCGTTGTCACTAAATTTTAGTATTAGGCTACAGTTGAAGAGAAAAACACGCAGTTCAGAAGGATTGTGCCCTTTCCCTGGCTGGAAACCATATTCTCTTTTTGAACAGTTAGGTACTGCTGTGTGTACCTTCGCCAAGGTGTTTGGGTGAAAATGAGGAATAGATGACCCATTTTAAATCAAAACAGAAAATGTTGGGAATACTCAGCAGATCAAATAGCATAAGCCTGAAACATTGGGTGGGATTTTCCAGCTGCGCACATGGAAAGCTGGAAAATCCTATCTGAGGCCAACGGAGCTTTGCATGATCCATGCCCTGTCCACATTGATTCCCGTGGTGTTTTTCTCACTAACACTAACACTAACTTTGTTTTTCTCTCTCCTTGGCTGTTGCCTGACCTGCTGAATATTTCCAGTACTTCCTTTTTTTTTAATTTCAGGTTTGCTGAATCTGTAGTATTTTGCTTTTGAATCCGTTTTACCTCCCGACCTGCCAATTCCTGTCTATGTTTAATGGGATTATAGAAATTACTCACAGTACATGAAAGATAATAGCATTCAGAGAGTGAAGAAATCTGTTCCTACAGTTGTGTAATCAACCTTTTTCAGAAAAGAGGTAAGGCCATTAGAAGTGTGCATACTGTAAATTAATTTTTTTGCAGTTCATCTTTAAAATGTTAAAAAAATGACTGCATTGCCCAACTATATGATGAATTAATTCATTCTATTTTGGAATTAGTGGAAATTGCTTTCTAGATGCGAATCATAGAATATCTCCGACTCAAGAGATTTTCTGTGTCATTTATTTCTCCCTCGAAATTTAGTGTGGTGCCTCTTGAATTTAAGCAATTAATGAAGTGTTTTAATGTTGTGGGTTGCTTAGATTCACAGGGAGCTCCCTATGTCACTTATGAGGACCCAACTTTCATGCTCATCTTACCAGAATCCAATGACACATGTACAACTGCCTCTAATATTCAGATAATAATATACCAAGGGCAAATTGTTATTTGTGAAGCTTTCTCAAAAGGTTATGTATAAAGGATGGCACAATAGTGGAGAAAATGTCAGTTTAATCATGCATGATGTAATCATTCCTGTCCTTCAGAAAAGGATTAAACACGTTGTGGAACGTTGGAACCAAGGCTTTTTGGACTTGAGACGCTGGTCTGGATTTTGCAGTCCAGATGTTTTATGGACTCGTTGAATCCCTACAGAGCAGAAAGAGGCCACTTAGCCCATCCAGCCTGCACCAACAACATTCAGGTCCTATCCCCGTAGGCCCACATATTTACCCTGCTAATCTCCCTGACACAAAAGGACAATTGAGCACAGCTAATCCACTAACCTGCACATCTTTGGACTGTGGGAGCAAACCGGAGCACATGGAGGAAACCCACTCAGACAAGGGGAGAATGTGCAAACTCCGCACAGATAATCAGTCAAGGCTGGAATTGAGCATGGGTATCTGGTATGTGAGTCTTTTTAGCAGTAACTTGTGGTTAGAAGAGATCTATCTTTCCAGATGGGGCCATTAGGTTGAATGAACAATACATAAAACAACACGTTACTTCAACCTGCCAGATCTAAGAATCCTCACTGGATCACATAGAGGTTAAACATGAAAGCCTCAATTAAAATATTTGATTCATTGTAAAATCATGAAAAGAAGTGAGAGAAGGAAGGATAGGATTAAGAGAGAGGGATACAGAGACAGAAAGCAGCAGTAAACATACACTTAGATTTTTGTTGCTAAATCTCCAATAATAATTACACCTTGAAGAAATGGGACTCTACATTTGAAAAAGTTAATTCCCAGGGTGGGATTTTGAATTTTGGAGACCAGAATAGTAGGCAGCTCTGGAGATATCTTTCCTGCTGGTCAGAGTGGCAGGATCCCACGCTAGATCCTGCACTTGGAAGCTCATTAATAACACACAGGCAAATTCTCCTCCAAATCACCTGGAGGACCAGTAGCTGATTTGTCCAGCTGTATCCACCTAGTGGGTATGAAGGTCCTGTTGCCATGTGCAAATGCCAATCAAGTACACTCATAATCACTCTGTCCAGCTCACCTGTCCAAACCACCTTATGCAGGATGGCTGGAACCCAGAAACAAAAGGCTAGCAAGAAGAAATTTCGCTTCAGCCATTCTTTCTCCAGCCATTCACATCCCACTGCCACTACCAGCAAGGATGAAGCATTTGAAGCTCAGCCGTTCACTGCAGTGGGACTAGAGAATCCGACTGGCGTAAATGACCAGAGAACTTCGGCCATAAGTTCAACACTGATACAATTCTTGTCTCTCCAATTGCCTTGCCTGCAGTGAGGGTTTCACCTCTCGAGATCTGCATTCCACCAGTCTCCCACAGTCAGAAAGACATGCTGGATGGGTGCATTGGCCATGCTAAGTTCTCCCTCAGTTTACCCAAAAAGGCGCCGGAGTGTGGTGACTGGGGGATTTTCACAGTAACTTCATTGCAGAGTTAATGTAAGCCTATTGTGACACAAATAAATAAGCTTAATTCTTTAAACTTTGGGTGAAGTTTAGACATTGAGGATTGGGTGAGTCAGAGGTCTGTCCAACAGCTGTCTGCACTGTCATCACTTTGCTGATAAGGGTACACTTTTGATTTTGGGTTTGGGTGATGATGTAAGTTGGTCCTGTGCCAGTGCTTTGATGGTGGATGGCTCCATGAAGTCTTGAACTTGTCTTTTCGATGGAGTAGTGTACTAGTGATGACAAGCTGGTGTATCGTATATTTGATGAGCAGGAGAACAACCCCTGGAGTTGCAGTTCCCGGCTCCTTCCTTTCTGATGTTTCCATTCCAGATTTGGGAGCCCTTTCCAACCTAGTTGTTGAAGATCCCAAGGACTATGATATCTTCCTTGGGACTGTTGGAGAGTTTGGTGACCAGGGTGGAATAGAAGCCTGCTTTGGACTCATCATTGGCATCAAGAGTTACTCATGACCATTGCCTGCTGGTTCTTGGCAAGTTATAGACGAAGAGTCATGAGTGCTTGTTGATGCTGACAGGAAACTCTGAGAATTGGTTGATGAGTTTGTTCTTGATAGCAAACCCAATTCTGTGCATCCTGGTTTGATTCTCTGGTTTTCCTCTCTGGATGATCTAACCACTACCTTCTTCCCTCTGCTGCCCTTCTCCTGCTCTTTGGCTCTGCAGCCCTGCAAGAGATCTAATGTTCAAGTGCCTGAGTTCAAGGGCAACTGGAGTATTTCCAGTCAATTATTTTGCTCATTATTCATAAGGGTTTGTACATTCCAGATTCTGAAACTGAGTTTAACTTTAATTTTCTGACTGCAGATGGGTGAGCCAGTTGTTTTCCATCCAGGTTGCAGACAGAACAGACTATTTTTAGGACACCTTTTCTAACCCTTTGCCCATGTGAGGTAAGCTCAGCCGTGAAGAAAGCTGCTGAATAACTCTCCAATTCCTGTTCCAAAAACCAAATGACTGATTCAAATTCCACACTCACCTATCAGTTTGAAACTACGGACTTCTAGATCTCACAGTCCTGTCCCTGTCATCTCTCGCTTGTCTGTGTGGGAGGGTGTGTTGGTTTCCTCTAGGTAAATGCCTTGCGCAGGACATCTTTTAACATGGAACTGCCATTACACATCAGCAGGCACACAGGCAGGAATTGTACCCCTCCCCGCAGGAATTAGAGTGGGTGAGAGAGCGGACAATGGAAAGGTTCCTTGACCTCGGGTGAGATTTTATAGTTTCAGGATAAGCAAGGCTATAAAATTCCGCCTGTAGTCTTTGACAATAGTTTGATCCAGTTCCAGTGGCAAGGAGACCTCACCAGCTGGAGATCTCCCTACTGCTGTAATCCACCATTGCAGCCATTGTTATCGCAAATAGTATCTTCCACTTGATCCGCTGTTGACTTGTTTTGGATTGCGCTTTAACACCTTGACAGCTTAGGAGTATATCGAACAGCATTGGAGATTCCTGTTTAAGAACATGACTGTGGTAGCCATTTATTGGTGTAACATAGTGGAGGGAAGAGTAACGATGCATGAGCACTGAGAATGGTGAAGTTGGCTGTTGGTACATACCAAAACAGGACATCAGTTGTAATTGAGTCAGCTACCCAGGTAATGCGAGAAATACATCTCATGAATTGCAAACTCATTGGTGATGTTCTGACTAAGAGGTGTTGGCTTACCAGGACTCGAGGAATGATCAACTTGCACTGCATGTAGCAACACTGACTATAATTTTGGAGACAGTTGTGTCTCATTGACCTGTTCTTCCATGGAGTCTGTAATTGGTGACTACCGTTTTCTGAATTTAGAAATGGTGGGGTTTTCTGGATTTTCCTGCTGACAGGGTTTTAATATGGAGATGCCAGCGTTGGACTGGGGCAAACACAGTAAGAAGTCTCACACCACTAGGTTAAAGTCCAACAAGTTTATTTGATAGTAAACCCACTAGCTTTCAGGGTTTGTCTCTTCTTTAGGTGAGTGGAGAGTGTGCCTTAATATGCTCTGTTTGTGATCAGAATTCTTCACTCGCCTGATAAAGAGGCATACCCAAAAGCTAGTGGGTTTACTATCAAATAGGTTTGTTGGACTTTAATCTGGTGTTGTGAGACTTCTGATAGGGTTTTAGACAGCTACCCTGCAAGCATTTAATGCTCTGAGGAGTGATCATTGGCTGGACACAGGCCCCTGTCTGGGAAGGAAACCCCACCTTGGAGGGCAGCCTAATTGGCCTGCAGGTAGTAGAATCATAGAATTCTTACAGTGCAGAAGTGACCATTTGACCCATCAAGTTGGGATCAAATCTCTGACAGAGTATTTTACCCAGGTTCTCTTTCCCGCCCTATCCCTGTACTCCCAAACATTTACCATGGCTAATCCTCCTAATTTACACATGTTGGAATACTAAGGGTCGATTTAGCATGGCCAATCCATCTAACCTGCACATCTATGGAGTGTGGGAGGAAACCGTAGTACCTGGAGGAAATCCACGCAGACATGGAGAGAACGTGCAAGCTTCACATAGATAGTGATCCAAGTCCGGAATTGAACCCGAGTCCTTGGCATTGTGAGCCGGCAGTGCGAAGCAATGTGTCACCTCTGTCTCTGGTTCCTGCAGCAACACTGGGCATGGTGATTACTGCTAAGATTGCATCCAGTCCCAGAAAATTTAGAGACGGGAGCTGGGTGTTGGGCACTCGGCCATGTCAGGAAGGGTGGCATCCTTGCCTTGGAGGTTGGGGAAAGGGGAAAGGAGCAGGATGTAAAAGCCTGGGGAAGACGGGGCAATGTGACAGGGTGGAGTGGGAGGGGGTCTGTTGGGAAGAGGAGACCTGTTAAGGAGTGAATCGCCCGCTCCTGTCTGAGACACACCAAGCAGGCCAGCCTTGTGCACTATTGCTGACTTCCTCCTGCCAGCCACAAAATTGAAGCTGGAGTGGGAAGTTGCTTTTATTCATTCATGGCATCGCTGGCTGGTCAACATTGCACTTGCCTGATGAAGACACGGGAGTGTTGAAAGCTCGCCATTTTACTATCAAATAAATCGGTTGGATTAATAATTGGTGTTGCTAAATTCTTACTGAGTTCTTACCACTCCAATCCAACGCCGGCATCTTTACATCACAACATTTATTACCCACTCCTAGTTGCCCGAGGGCAGTTAAGAGTCAAACCGCATTGCTGTGGCTCTGGAGTTACATGTAAACTAGACCAGGTGAAGATGGCAGACTTCCTTCCCTAAAGGACATTAAATGGCCTCAGTTTGGTTGAAGGTGGGTCGGCCACCCTAGGCCTGGTACTAACTCTGTAGATCAGAGCAGCTAGGTAGCCAGTGGGAATATCACTTGCAGAGTTTTACACCTCCCCTCCCCCACACTGCCTGTGAATCTACCTGTGCGGGGCTGTAAAATTCTGCTTCAGATGCATAGTTGACGATCCATTTCAGATGTCAGCAGGTTACACTAGTCACATCCCACCAATTTTTGGATTTTTTGTTACTCTATCTTTAATCCAAAGCTCTGGTAATTTCTTAAAAGAAGATGTCAAAGCAGCAAGGCCCATCAGGAGAATAGAAAATCAACTAATTCTGAGGAATTGTGGCTGATGAATAGGTTGCGGAATAGGTATTGATTCACATTTCAGGAGCTGGTGACATAGTGGGTCAATGCTGCCTTTTCCTCTAATTGGGAATGATATCAACCCAGGACTTGAACTGAATAACACTAGTCGGTGGTTATTTCTGCTTGGCCTGGTAATTCTGTGACCGCTGAGAAAGTTTCAGCATCTGCTCTCGAATCCATGATTATCAGGTTTCAACATAAAGCAATAGAATTCTGAAATCTCAGGATGTTTTACAAGCATTCTAACAATTGATGATAAAGAGGCGCTTCATTCACAAACACTTCAGTCTGGAATTTTAGCTTCAAGATGCCAATCAAGAGTTGGGCTGTTTTCTGACACCTATCTGGCAGTATCCGCCCATGCTATTTTCATGGCGAGTTTATAGGGATGGGGTGAAGTTGGCACTTCTTGCCTCTGGAAGTAAACCTAAAGTGCCATGAGATGTTGAGACAGACTGGATAGTAGGATCCTCCTCCATTCACTCTGTTATCCACCCAGTTCTGTGCATATATGTTAGGCATCTTAACCCTCACTCCTTATACCCATCCGGTCTTTTGATACCCAATTTTATCCTCCATGTCCCCATGCCTCCTGATATCCTTACATACTTCTACCATAACTTCACGTCGTCTTTATGTCCCCCATGTGTTTCCCCATTCTGGCGCCAGACCGCCATGCTCCCTCCATAATTCCCATGTCCATACACCCCCTATCCACTTGGTTCCGACCTCACGATTCCTATAATAACATTGCAAAGTTTTTAATATGCTCAATAAATTGTATAAATAAACAAACAAACCATGTAAAAAACTTCTTCAGAAAATCTTAATTCTCTTTGTAAATCATAAAACTGTTAATCAAACACATAACCATTAAAACTACATTGAACTATGTTGAAAAAGATCAATCCTGTCAAGTGGGCATAGAACTGTCAAAAATAAACAAACAACCATCAAAAACTTATGTACAAACCTAATCCTCCTGGAATTTGATGAAACTGTCAATCAAATCAAAGCTCACAGTCTCACTGGCAGCTGCATCAAAACCTGTGGCCAATAGAATCAATTAGTGGGTTTTGGATCTCATCAAAATTATAACATGGTCAGCCATCTGTTCAGCTATTTCAGCAGGTGGCTGAACTGTTGGTTAATGTAAAGCACAGTGTCTAATTGATCCATCGAAATCTGTATCTCAATTCTGTGGAATGCAGAGGAGTACTTTATTGATTGGATAAATTAATCTAATGTATCTCATGACTATTTATCTTCATGGTGCTGGCCAATTTGATAGTCACTTAATTATTCTAAATAGAAATTTATTATTAATCGTCGTATTAAAAATCTACCCAAATTATCATACTGCATCTGCTTATGAAGTTCTCAACACCTTTTGGCCTTACTTGTCAAAAAGTTCCTGACTGCAGACTAGGATTACTTCTTGGTTCATGCGATCTTTGAGATGCTATGAACTGCATCATTTACCAAGATGGGTCTGAGTCCATGAAAAGGCTGGGTTGAGGTGGTCTAACCTGGCCACTCTCACAATGGAGTGACAAGGATGGGATTGCAATGTGGAAGCTCACTATCCATACCCTTAAAAATCTTACTCAAAGGGAATCCAGAAGGACGGATCCAGCCCTGAGTTAGAAATATTGCCTCCAATTCTGCATGATCTGTGCTGTGAATTTCAGGAAATATATTTGTTGGGTGTGATTGCTGAATACCAGCTGGTAGTGAATTGGCATCACCTCTGACACCGCTTTCTTTTCACTTGAAATTGACAGAAAAGAAAATGAGGTGTGGTGTAAGATACACTGATTTGCTGCCTGCCCAGTTGGTACCTCAGGTGGCAACTCATTTCATTGTTTATACCTCCTTCAGGTTTACAAACTATATACTATTCCTTGACAGCGGCAGAATGGAAATTTACTCGGACCTATATCAATAAACATTTTCTTGACAGCAAGATAAATGAGAGCTATTGGCGCTATCTTAATTTTTTTTCTCTTATCCAATAAATTTCATTTAGCGGGGCAACTGTTGATCACAATACCGCAATGGTTTGGATTAGTACTCTCTGTATCTTCTGAAATAATAAGTCATAATTGAAGCTTGATACATGTGTTGGAAGGCTTGTGACAAGAGGGGTAATTTTAGCTTTGGAAGGCAAGTGGATAGAAATGCAGCGCTTGGGTGATTGACAGTTCTTGCAGGTTTTAACTGCCCAACCCTGCTCAAACCCCACTGTTTGGTTACTTGACTACTTTTGGTGGAAGGTGGCAACTGAAGATACACCATGTAGTGTTTACGGGCAGCAAGGTGAGCCTGGAGGGAGGAGAAGAGATGTTGATAGGATGATGCTGCTGGGAGAGAGTTGGGTGGGCAAAAGAGAAGGAGACAGTTGGAGAAAATCCACAGAAGCAGAGGTTCGAGGCTTCCTTATGTGCTGGATGCACTTGATTTGATTTATTAATGTCACGTGTTAGTTTGCCGTGAAAAGTATTGTTTCTTGCACATTTTACAGACAATGCATACCATTCATAGAGATTTGAGAGATTGCAGAATGTAGTGTTAGAGTTATAGCTAGGGTGTAGAGAAAGATCAACTTAATGTGAGATAGGTCCATCCAAAACTCTGATGGCAGCTGGGAAGAAATGTTCTTGAGTTGGTTGGTATGTGGCCTCAGACTTTTGTATCTTTTTCCCAATAAAAGAAGGTGGAAGAGAGAATGTCCAGGGTGTGTAGGGACATGCTATACAGACAAAGCATTCCGTTCACAGAGTACATAGGGAAGAAGGAAAGGAGAGAGTGCAGAAACTTTTTCACACCCATTTATGGAAAGTGGCATGTTTTGAAAGATTCACCTGCAGTGGGTAGCCTGTCAGGAGTTAGTGAAATTATCACCAGGTTCCATGTCTATGGTAAGTATCTGATTGATATTTATTAGACTCACTAGAATCTGACAGGACCATCAACCGCCACCACAATTAGAAATGTTTTATATCACAGACTGAAGGTAATTGAGAAGAATAATGAGGAAGGAAACTATTCCATTCCATCATGACTGCTCCACCACTCCATTCTTACTGACTCAGGAAATTTAAAATAGTTCCACTGTCTGCAGTCAGTACATATTCTAAAATAGCAGTTTTAACATGAACCTTTGATTGGTAGCAGTTGGCAAAACAAGACAAAAGTTAGCTCATTTTTTTAATTGCAGCTAAATTGTAACAGCTTTGCCAGTGTTGACTGTATAAACCAGCAAACTCAAAGTCAGCTGTGCCATTTTAGAATATAGGAACAGGGGACCATTCAGCCCACAAAGCCTGCTTGCCATTAATACTACCATAGCTCACCAGATAGTTCAATGGCTTTTAACCAATTATTTCCATGACCCTTTAGGTTATTGTTACTCAAAAATTTATCAATCTCTGCTTTAAATATACTCAATGATTGAGTGCACATTAGCACAATGGTTAATACTGCTGTCTCGCAGTGCTGGGGACCTGGGTTCAAATCTGACCTTGGGTCACTGTCTATATGGAGTTTGCACATTCTCCCCATGTCGGTGTGGGTTTTCTCCAGGTGCTCTGGATTCCTCCTACAGTCTGAAGCTGTGTGGGTTAGGTGGATTGTCTATGCTAAATTGACCCTAGTGTCAAGGGACAAGTGAGGGTAAATATGTGGGGTTACAGTGGATAGGGCCTAGATGGGATTATGGTTGATGCAGACTCAATGGGCCAAATGGCCTCCTTCTCTACTGTCGGGATTCTATTCTAAATTCTCTCCCAGTATACCCAGAGTGTGGCAACTGGGGGTTTTTCAATGCAACTTCATTGCAGTATTAATGTAAGCCTATTTGTGATACTAATAAATAAACTTTAAAACTTTAGCTTCCACAGTCCTCTTGGGATTAAGATTCACAACCCTCTGAGTAAAAACATTTCCCTTCATCTCTCTTCTAAGTGGCATCCCCTTTATTTTGAAATTGCCCTCTGGT
Source organism: Sphyrna mokarran (assembly GCA_024679065.1). Lineage (NCBI taxonomy): Eukaryota > Metazoa > Chordata > Chondrichthyes > Carcharhiniformes > Carcharhinidae > Sphyrna > Sphyrna mokarran. Next base: position 100,624,399 of record JAGIQG010000007.1, read on the forward strand.
TTCAGCATCGCCAACCAAAGGAAATGTCTTACCTGCATCATCCCTGTCTATTCCTTTAGTATTTTGTGGGTTTCAATGACACCACCTCACATTCTTTGAAACTCGAGAGGATATAGAATATTAAATCATAAAATATAGAATCACGCAACTCGATTCAAACATACTAGTTTAAATAAGCTGCCATTTTCAACTGTATGTAGATTAACAGTGTGCCTACAAGATGGAGGTGGACTCAAAACACTTCTACTGATCTAACATGTTTTGTGTGCCAATGCGAAGGGAAATGATGAAGTCACATTTACGGCCAGAATTTTGCCAGTGAGCCTGCCCTGATTCCGGGGATGGGCAAAGCTGGAGAATGGCATTCTCTGTTGGCCTCGGGCAGGATCATATGAACCTTAGGCAGACGTACTGGTAAAATTCCACCTATGTCATTGTCTGAATTTAATCTCTTCATCTGAAGATGGTTTTCTCAGCCCTTGACCAAGGAGACATTCATTGGTGGCGATTGCCTCTTTGGACATGTGGCCTAGCAGGTTGACTGTGCAACGTGACATGCATTAGTTATATAGGAATATTTGAGTTTTATTTCAGCTGAAATCAATTGGAAAGGAAATCATCTGTTTATCCCCTTGGCAAAGTTGCATTTCACCCCAATTAACTTCACCCAAAGCCCAGTGTTAGCGCAGACTTTTATTTCATCTATGTCCTTTTAATCCTGTTTGCTTTAACTATACTTTGGCTTTTTGTCCACAGCATTACCGATATGGAATTGTGATGGTGTCCACTCTCTCTCACCAGTACCATGAGCCTAACTAGCGTCAATATAAATTGGACAATTAAAGTTTATTTATTTATCAGTGTCACAAGTAGGCTTACATTAACACTGCAATGAAATTACTGTGAAAATCCCCTAGTCACCACACCTGTTAGAGTACACTTTAGAGGGAGACTCTAGTGTGGCCAGTACATCTAACCAGCACATCTTTCGACTCTGGAGAACCCAGAGGATGCAGACATGGAGAGAACATGCAGACCCCACACAGATAGTGACTCAAGCCAGGAATTGAACCTGGGTCCCTGGTGCTATGAGGCAACAGTGCTAACCACTATGCCAGCATACTGTCCCCAAGGTGGGTTGTCACTAGTATTCCTGAAAAATTGGCACATGAAGGGATGGAAAATGGTGTATTACTGAAGGAGCTAAATGAAGTTGCCACTTAGCACCAGGAGCCATTACCAGTTCATTTTTGTAATAAGGAGGATTACCAGCAAGGAGAAAAGATATGAGTGTTGAGCTATATGAATAAATACTTTACAAAACTTAGTGGTGTGGAGCTTTGAATTTACTGCATTGTACAGCATGCTTTATACAAATGGCAGCCAGCTATGTCCAGTGTTTTTGAGAAGGGAATAATGAGAAATGGAACATATACCATCTCAAAATAATTAAAAAGATCAAATTTAGGATTAACATATCATCCAGGAGTTTCAGAAATACAATGTTGTTAGATCATGTTCAAAGTAGTGATTGGATTTGATATATACAGAACTGGTCCGGCATGTGGCATAGTGATTAGAACTGTTGCCTCACAGCGCCAGGGTCCCAGGTTCAATTCCAGCCTCAGGTGACTGTCTGTGCGGAGTTTGCACATTCTCCCTGTATCTGTGTGGATTTCCTCCAGGTACTCCGGTTTCCTCCCTCAGTCCAAACATGTGCGGGTTAGGTGTTTAGCCATGCTAACTTCCCCTTAGTGTCCAGGGGGCTAGGTAGGGTAGGCGCATGGGGTTGTGGGGTGGGGCTTGGGTGAGGTTGTGGTCGGTTCGGACTTGATGGTGGCTTCCTTCTGCATAATAGGATTCTACAACTTGTCTGCACGCACAAATATCTCACTATATATGAATAGAAGTGAAGGTCTAACTGATTCCAGGTCTAACTTGGAGAGAAATAAAGGCTTGCTCATAAGAACTATTTATAAATTTAAATATCTGTGTAAGCTTCCTCTTGCCCTCAAGCAGTTACAGCATCATTGAAGCAAAACAAATGACATTTCCAAATAAACAGAAAAACAAAACTGTGGACTTATGAAGATTGCATTGCCAGGCTGTCTAAGAAGATTAAACTTGAAGGGAATCATTTAGTTCAAAGAGATTAGAATTGAAAATCAGTGCAGTGAAACAGAATCCATAGAATCCCTGCAGTGCAACTCATGCCAACCTATATAAGAACATAAGAATTAGGAGCAGGAATAGATCATCTGGCCCCTTGAGCCTGCTCCACCATTCAATAAGATCATAGCTGATCTTTTTGTGGACTGGGCTCCATGTACCTGCCTGCTCACCATAACCCTTAATCCCTTTATTGTTCAAAAATGCCTTAAAAACATTCAATGAGGTAGTCTCAAGTGCATCATAGGGCAAGGAATCCACAGATTCACAATGCTTTGGATGACGAAATTCCTCCTTAAGTCAGTCTAAAATCTGCTTCCCTTTATTTTTAGGCCATGCTCCCTAGTTCTAGTTTCACCTAGCAGTGGAAACAACTTTCCTGCTTCTATCTATCTCATCTATTCCTACTACAACCTCCCTGACACCTACTATGTCAACACACCTACTATGTCAACACACCCACTATGCACCATAGACAGATGGCAAGACCAATGCTGAGATTAAATAATGTAAAGTTCCAAGTGTCCATTAGCAGACTCTATTTTCAAAAAAAAGCAATTCATTTACTAAATTTATATTCCTCTGATTACATTTTCCCTTGTAACAAAATATTTCATCTAATTGCATAACTCTTATTAAAAATAGGCTTTAGAATTCATAGTCCAACTATGAGCCACTTAAGGCTGTCAAACAGGTTTTAAAGTGGGAGGCATCGTGCTGTGATAATAGACAATTGTGAAATTAGTCATGCAGTGCTAATCCAGTGATACCAATCTGAAGGCTTCTGTCAACAGCAAGCAATCATGTTTTAGGACCCAGAAACATTTTTTAAAGAGTTAAACGGGAGGAGATTTAAATGCCTTAACAGCTCCCTTTGATAGTTCATCTTGACACTTTTGACATTTGTTTTTGATGGTTTCAATGAGCTTCACAGTTCCAATAAGTTTAGCCACTTCCTAAGCACATTCAAACCTAGCTTTAAAAATTTCAAAGGGCACCTGACCTCCTCCAGTAGTATCCTAGGATCATTTCCAAAGGAATACTTTACCTCTTCAATGGTACCCTGGTTATCCAAATAGATCCACAAAGTTTAGACCTGCTCTTACCTTGTCTAATCTATACACATCAGCTTTCAGGCACCTTTCACACCAAAATCATACGAGCGGAGGTAGCTGTTGATTCCACTGGGCAGTTGCTTCTGCAAAATGTGCGTGTCCAAATTGCAACCTGATCCCATTCCCGCTCCTGTAAAAATGCTTAGGTGTCGTGTTTGGGGGCTAGAATTCTGGATTTGGGCCCGATCCGCCATTTTCACAGTGTTGGAGGAAATTCCCATTGTTTCAAAAATCCAAGCCTGGGTATCAATGTGAGCCTTTTTAAAATTAATTTGGGCGTCACTGGCTGGCCAGCATTTATTGCCCAAGGGCAGTTGAGAGTCAGCCACATTGCTGTGGCTCTGGAGTCACATGCAGGCCAGACCGACAGATATTTCACCCTAAAGAACATTAGTGAACCAGATGGGTTTTTCCGACAATCGACAATGGTTTCCTGGTCCTCAGTAGATTTTTATTCTTCCAGATATTTTTTTATTGAGGCATGGTGGCACAGTGGTTAACACTGCTGCCTCACAGCGGTGGGGACCAGGGTTTGATTCCTGGCTTGGCTCATTGTTTGTGCTGAATCTGCACATTCTCCTCGCTGCATAGGTTTCTTCCAGATGCTCCAGTTTCCTCCTACAGTCCAAAGATGTGCGAGTTAGGTTGATCAGTCATGGTAAATTGCCCCGTAGTCCCAGGGGAACAAGTAAATATGTGGGTGACGGGGATAGGGTCTGGGTGGGATTGTGGTCAGGATCGATGGGTTAAATGGCCTCCTCCTGCACTGCAAGTACTCTATGATTGATCTATGATTGAATTCACATTTCACCATCTGCTGTGGCAGGATTCAAACCCGGGTCCCCAGAACATAAGCTGAGTTTCTGGATTAATAGTCCAGCAATAATACCACTAGGCCATCGCTATCTACCCTCCAAAATTGCTGTCTTACTTAAAAAGTAAAATTATTTATAGGCTAATTTCCAAAGTGACGAAGCAAGTGACAAGACAGAAGTTGTCTTTAATAACCTAATTGTAACCTTCCTCGGAGTGACTAACAATAACCCTGGTGGGAGAAATAGAAATATGTCATCCTAAGGATGAGTTGCATCCTTTGGTTGAAGCAAAAGGAGTTTTATCCTGCTTTTGCGAGTGGATGAAATGTAGAGAAATCCATTCCCCAAGAATTATTTCCCTCATCCTGATGTAAATATGAAAAGGTACAGATCACTTTCTTATACTTGTGCAGCTGTGATATTTATGTGCATATAGGTTAGTTTTGAAAATAAATTTGTAGCCATTTATGGAAAGCTTACCTCAGACAATCATGCAAAAAATATTAAATGCAAAGCACTGTTGAAAATCTGAAATAAAAACCAGTGAGTGCCGGAAAAGCTCAGCAGGGCTTGGAAACATTGGCAGAGAGAGAAGCAGAGTTAACGTTTTGAGTCTAATGTAACTCGTCTTTGGAACTGACGAGAAGGAGGAATGTATTGGGTTTTATGCTGTTGAAAAAGGGAAAGGCAACAGATGGAAAGAAGGTTAAGGATAGGTTAGAAATCAGGGAGATTAACTACCAAAGAACAGAAGGTGAGCACCAAAGTTTCTGCCCTCTCTGGCAGCTGAAATGGGATATGAACAGCCGAAAAATTCTGGCCCTCATCTTGAGGTAGGCCGAATGTCGACCAATAATTGGTTAACATAGCTGTCTATCATTTTAAGTTGAGGCAGGAGCCCATTCATTCCCTGCAGTCAAGATTAGCAAGTCTTTTATTTTGTTTCTGCCTGAGAAGGTGGCTCAGTGACACAGTGAGCACTGCTGACTCACAGTGCCAGGGACCTGAGTTCCTGACTTGGGTCACTGTCTATGCAGTATTTGCACATTCTCCCTGTGCCTATTTGGCTTTCCTCCGGGTGCTCCAGTTTCCTTCCACAGTTCAAAGATGTACGAGTTAGGTGGATTGGCCATGCTAAATTGACCTTACTGTTGGAGGGATTAGCAGTGTAAATGTGTGGAGTTATCGGGATAGGGCCTGGATGGATTGTGTTTGGTGCAGACTCGATGGGCCGAGTGGCCTCCTTCTGAACAATTCACTAGATTGATTCCAGAGTTGAAAGGGTTGGCTCATGAGGAGAGACTGGGGCTATACTCATTGGAGTTTAGAAGGACGAGGGGAGATCTTATAGAAACATATTAGATCATGAAGGGAATAGATAAGATAGAAGCAGGGAAGTTTTTTGCCACTGACCTCAAAATGAGGAGAAGCAGATTTAGGACTGAGTTGAGGAGGAACTTCTTCACACAAAGGGTTGTGAATCTGTGGAATTCCCTGCCCAGTGAAGCAGGTGAGGCTTCCTCATTGAATGTTTTTAAGGTAAGGAAAGATAAGTTTTTGAACAGTAAAGGAATTAAGGGTTATGGTGAGGGGCCGGGTAAATGGAGCTGAGTCCACAAAAAGATCAGCCATGATCTTATTGAATGGCGGAGCAGAGATTCCATGAGAAGGGCACGCACTTTTTATTCCCACACTATTTTAAGAATTTGTATTAATAATCAAGTGTTAATAATGGGGGTGGGCATATTTTCTGTCCAATTTTGAGAGTTATCACCTTTAAAGGGATAGAGAAGTCTCTTTTTAAGTTCCTGCGACAAGATTGTGATTGTCGCTAGAAAATGCACCAATGCTTTCTCGAAATAAAAATGTAGTCATGCTACAGTTGTCCAGTGTGTATGAATGTAGCAATTTTAAAATGCTGCTCCACAAATAAAACCATATTAGTATCTAATTTTTTTTTGTTTATATCCAATTCAATACAATCAAAGTCTCAGCAAATGAGACATTCCTGATTCAAGCTGACAAGATAGGCTTCAAACTTCCTGTCTTGATCTACATGATCCAAGCTGATTGGAGCAGGCATTGCATCTCTTCCAAGACTTGATCTCATTAGCATCTTAGCGAAAAGGCCGAGATGCTGCTTTAAAAAATTGTTTCAAATGAAGCCTCATTGTAACATTATGACTTCAACCAGGTGCAGAATGCCCAAAACTACACCTGATCTTAGCCAAAAGGCCAAGAAGCATGTAACCATTATAAAGATGTGGAAATAAAATCAATTCTACTGTTTGAACAATTTAAGTGTGGAAGGATTATTGACGCAACATATTTTAGGTTAACCTGCGTGGAACTTGCTGAATGCAGTTTTGAGCTGTTTGCTATAAAGCTAATTTGAGGAAGAATTGTACATGGAACAATGTTACTTATGCCTTAAGCCATAGAAATTTCAGAATGCATTATTATTTCTGAGGAGTCTTTTCAGCTGAGCATATCTGCCTTTGGAAATGAGCAGAGTGAGGTGGATCTAATTACAGTGATTCTACTTGTCATTCGTAACCATCTTTTTCGATTTGGCCCTATCATTCTGTGTAGCCATCAAACAAAGCTGTTAATGACTTTATGTGCGGACCTGATCCCCTTGTTATCATATAAATACATTTGTTAAATTCCAGTGTTTTTCTTTCGTCTTCCAAAGCACTGAAGCCATTTTCTCTGCAGATAACTACTGAAAAGGAAGCTGTTTGAAAATTCATTTAAGGAACGCTGGCAATGTTTTTTGTAGCTGCTTACAATTAGTCAGAAGCACAACGCTGTGGGTGCTGGCAGTCTGAAATAAAAACAGAAAAAAAGATAGCTGGTCAGGCAGCATCTGTGGAGACAGGAAGGGAGGCACGATGGTTAGCACTACTGCCTCATAGTGCCAGGGACCTCAGTTCGATTCCCGACTTGGGTCACTGTCTGTGTGGAGTTTGCACATTCTCCCTGTGCCTGTGTGGGTTTCCTCCGGGTACTCCAGTTTCCTCCACAGTCCAAAAATGTGCAGGTTAGGTAGATTGGCAATGCTAAATTGCCCCTTTGTGTCAGAAGGAACTAGCTAGGGCAAATGCATGGGGTTAGGGGGATAGTGTCTGGGTGGGATTGTGGTCTGTGCAGACTCGATGGGCTGAATGGCCTCCTTCTGCACTGTAGGATTCTATGAGTTACTGGGTGGAAGTTCCTCCCCCGCCCATGATGTGTTTCTCAATGACGGTAGCAGCACCCGCATTGGGGGGAGGGCGGTGAGAGGGGTTTCAGGCAGGAAATACAGAAGGTAACTTGGTTGATAGACTTGCCCTTCCAGTCATGTGGAGAGAGTCTAGGGCAAGTCATGTAATAATTTGGGTCTGAGTCATGTTCCAGTAGGAGAAGGAGAGTTGTGATTTCCAATGAGGGGCGAGAGGAGAATTGGGGTGGGAGGGAGAGACGGGGCTTGATAGTGCGTGGGTGGGATCTCACCTTGGGCATCGACTTTGATCCTTGGGAGTAGATATGCTGTGATTCCTAACCTGGGAGTTTCTGAATGGAAAGTTGTTTGTTTGGGATGGAGCATAGGGGGGGCAATGAGAGGTGAGCAGGGTGGTGGGAGAAGCCTGTTCCCTCTGATCCACAAGCAGTGCTATAAAGGGATATTCCTTCTCTCCAAAGTTGCCCTCAGTTTCCTTTTGTTGCTGGTTTTTTGGGCATGGAAAACTGGGCTGGCCACAGTTAAACATGCAAATCATAGAATCCTCTCAGTGCAGAGAGAGACCATTCAGCCCATCATGCCTGCACCAACTCTTTGACTGTACCTAGACCCGATGCTCATAAAGCCACATATTTATCCTCCTAAGCTACACATCCTAGTGCACTAAAGGGCAATCTAGCTTGGCTAATCCACCTAACCTGCACATCTAAGTAAGCTTAATTTGAGGCTATCTGCCTCATTAAAATATTAATTCATGAAACGACCTCCTGGGAGCTCTGAGCAGCTGATTCACTTCCCACCCTCCATCTCACCAGCAATGAACCAGGTAACAGGTGGGTTAGGGTCACATTTGAGATTTTAAATCTCTAGATTCTGCCTGTTCTGACAAAAGGTCATCAATTTGAATTGTTAACTCTGTTTATAGAATCCCTGCAGTGCAGAAGGAGGCCATTTGGTCCATCAAGCCTGCACTGACAACAATCCCATCCTGCTCCTAGCCCTATAACCACATGTGTTTACCCTAGCTAGTCCCCCTGATGCTAATCCCCTTTAGCATGGCCAGTCCAGCTAATCAGCACATCTTTGGACTGTGGAAGGAAACCAGAGTACCCAGAGGAAACCCATGCAGACATGAGGAGAATGTGCAAACTCCACACAGACAGTGATCCATGGTGGGAATCGAACTCGGGTCCCTGGCACTGTGAGGCAGCAGTGCTAACCACTGTGCCAGCGTCCACAGGTGCTATCTCATCTAACAGCATCTTCAACATGATAAAAAAAACCTCACTGTTTCACAGGAGGGTCACGAACAAAATCAATTTACAAATTATAAATTCAGTTTGTTGCATGAAGAGAAATATTTCCAGTTTCAGTGATCCTGTAGTTCAACTGATACATTAAAAATAATTCAATTGTACAAACAAACTTCCATCAGTTACAGAATACATTTTTAATAAGGTTTTGTGTTATTTTCACATTTCTCATGCATAAAAATTCAATAGTGTTGCAGAGTAAACAACTCATTCCAGTGGACCAAAGTTTATAAAAAAATACCTATAATCTTACACATCTTGTCAAATGCATTAATTATCAGATTGAATGCCAGTTGTGGTTCAGTTGTCTTCGTTTGTGAGTTCAAATCTCACTGTAAGACTTCAGAGCAAATATCAATGCTGTTACTATGGTGCTGAGGATCTGTTGCACTGTGAGATGTGCTGCCACATTACTGGGGAGGTGGGCAATTCTCCCAAAAAATTCTAAGTATTGAACTTGTGTGATAATTAGAGTAAATTACACTGGTCTTTTCAATGGGAGTTCAGAGAATGAATCTCTCACTCTCTGTGCACTGCAGGATGCCTCAGTGTAATTCACCTAAAAAAATCAGTGAGGAGGGGGGAGCCTACCCTCGTGGCCAGCAGCAAAGGCCGAGGCTGCGATCGACCCATGTGCAGTGGGCCCAGTCTGACGGTCTCCAAATTGCTGGCCAGCCCTTTGACCCCCAAGTTGCTGGCTTTCTCATCCCTCCATGACCTGATCGCTAGCCCTCCCTGCCCCCAGCATGCCCGGGCCCAACCCTGATCGCTCATCCCGTAGCCCCCAAGCCTCAATTCCCCCCCTCTCCTTTCCCCCCCTTCCTCCTCTTCTCTCCCCCATCTCCACCCGTATCTCCCCCTCCCCACCAGTCCCAATCTCCTCCCTTTACTGGTAGCCTCTCCCTCCCTCCTTTCCTCCCTCCCCCTCCCTCTCTCCCTCCCTCTCCCTCTCTCCCTCCCCTTATCCCTTTCTCTCTCCCTTCCTTCCTCTCTCCGATTGCCCCCTTCCCTCCTGGGACATTGGCCTACTAGATTCCCGCCAGTGGGGAGCGACTATGCTAGAGTGAGGCAGCCAGCCTATGAGATTTCAGTCCCTGGCCTGCTAATCACATTTAAATTACATTGACATTCAAATTAACATAAATTATCCAACTCCGCACCTACCTCCAACGTAGAGCTGATGGTGCCGGAAATCCAGAGCTGGGAGATGCTCTTGGGTTGGATGCCCAGTGGGGATTGTGCTAATCTGACCTTGCTGAAATTTCCCATCCTGCTACACTAAAAAAAATCAGCACAGCATGATGGGAGAATGGCTGCCATGTTCTGTGAGGGAGTTGGGGTGATGGGTGCTCATCCAGCAGGAAGGACATTTCAGTCACAAGCAATAAAAGAACTATCTAAACAAAAGTAAATGAAAGAAAATGGTTTGATGAAGAAGCTTCATTACACCAATACTTGGGACCGCATCTGGGCCACACAAACTCCCCACAATTTACGTCTCCTTTTTAGTTACTGGTCAGCTGATCACCACATCATTCTGCCATTGGTTATATTGTCTACCAAGTCAGCTGACCCTCACAGCACCATTGGTCACATTATAATAGATTCCGATGTTATCATTTGTTACATTATAACAATAGCGGTATGTGGAGTTCAGGTCACCAGTCATTAACTGATGGAGCAGGCTTGAAGGGCCAATGGCCTACTCCTCTTTCTGTAGATCTTATGATCATAATAATCACTTTGCATATGGCCTAGTAACGCACCTCTGCTAAAATCCAAGTCACTGAGTGGGATCATCTGGCCCTTCCCACTAGCATTGTTTAGCTTTAGAGACTGGTTTCAGAATCATTAACAGACACAGTGCTGAAGGAGGACATTCAGCCCATTGTGCCTGTGCCAACTCTTTGAAGGAACTACCCAGTTAGTCTGACTGTGCACACACCCTTCGATCTTTGTCCTTTCAAATTGTGCTGTTGCTTTTAACTTGTCTTTTATTTATCTTACCAAAATTGCATCAGTTTCACCTTTCCTGGCTCTTCACCAAATTTATTGGGTGAAATTTTCTGGCCTCTCGGTTACGTGTTTCCTGCTGATGGGAGGTGGCGTGCTGTTCGCTAGCGGCGGGATTCTCCGGTCCTGCCGCTATCAGTGGGAATCCCTATCGATGCCATCTCATGACGGCTGGGACGCATTGCCCATGCGACTGGAGTGAATGGCTGGAGAATTCTGACCTCTCTGTCTCTTCCTGTCCACCTCCATGTCTCTTACATTTCCAAGTTTTGTCCTGTATACTCAACTCCAGGTCACTAAGTATCAAAAAAGGGTAGTTGTTCTAGTAATGTCCTCTTGTATTCGAAAAAGCAATCATTCACAGCTGTCCTATGCTCTCTCTCTCTACCAATATGACATCTATCCCTTTCAACCTCACGAGCTTCAGTTTTGGCACCAGCTTCTTTATGTCTGAAACACCTTTTGAAAGCCAGTCTTATTTTATAACTTACTAATACGAAGCATGTGCTCAAGTATTACAGGGGCAGACAGGGCTGGTAAAACAAACAGCATTAGAAGGAAGAGAGTCCTGAAATAGAATGGCTCACATAGGAAAGGAATGAAAAACAGACCTGAGGCAGGTTTGAAGGCCCCTTGTGAAACTGTATGGAGCATGGTAAATGAGGTTGGTGCCGCAGGGGATTCTGATATAGTGGCAATAATAGTGGCCTGGTTCAAAACAAGAAGAGGACTGGGAACTTATTATTCCTGGCTGCAAGGTATTCAGAAAAGAGGGGAAAGTAGAAACTGGAGTTACAGGACTGAGTAAAGATACTGCTATAGCAGTGGAATTGGATCAAATTCTTGAGGGCTCACAGACCCAAGCTTGGATATTTGTGGAGTCATGAAGCTGTGTGGATTTCCTCTAGGTCCTTCAATGCTCCAAAGATGGGTTAGGTTGACTGGCCATGCTAAATAGCCCCTTAGTGAAGGGGGATTAGCAAAGTAAATGCATGGTTTTGTCAGGATAGAATTTGGATGGAATTTGAATTCAGTAAAAATTCTCAGGAATTAAGAATTTACTGATGACCATGAAGCCATTGTCAATTGTTGAAAAAACCCATCTGGTTCACTAACATCCTTCATGGAAGGAAATCTATCATCCTTACCCAATCTGGCTGACATGCGACTCCAGAGCCACAGGAATATAGTTGACTCCCAATTGCCCTCTGAACAAGGGCAACTAGGGATGGGCAGTAAATGCTGGCCAGCCAGCGATGTCCAAGTCCCATGAATGAAAAAAAAATGGGGTTATAGAGATAAGGCTGGGTGGGTTTGTTGTTGGTGCAGGCTTGATGGGCCTCCTTCTTCACTGTAGGATTCTACTATGATTTTGGGGATCATTAAAAATGGTAGGCGGTACCTAGCTCTGGAAGTCCGCCCCGTTTCTGATCCATTTGATTACTGATCCAAATGATCCATTTTCACTGGGATGTGGGGAGGTGAGAGAGGAGCAGAAACTGGAGCAGAAAATGACTCCCAGATGTGGAAACTGAAACTCAGCAAGGCCATTTGTTCAACAAATCTCACTTTTGCAGGAACAAGGGCCATATCCCACAGTATGTGAGTTATGAATTTTTAAAAGCAAATAAGTTCTGTAGAACTGCCAAATTATTTAAATAATCCTTTAAAAATCGAAAAAAATTCTGCCTGCCTGAGTTGAAAATAAATCTGTTCTATCAGTTTCAATAGCTGTTTGTTGACATAACAAAGTGCTTTCAGTATATCATTATAGATATTTGACTGCTTTCCACAACTTATCATTATAACATGGGGGATTTGAAGTTCGCAATTTGATTGACAACGCAAAAGAGATTGTTAAATAATTAGCTGTTTTTGATTTGGGGATTACAAATACAAATATTTTAACAGGGCTTAAGTACTTGAGGGGATTTAAATATAGAAATAATAGAAACTCTACAGTACCAAAAGAGACCATTCGGCCCATCGAGTGTGCATCAACCACAATCCCACTCAAGCCCTACCCCTATATTCCTACATATTTACCCATTAACCCCCCCCCTAACCTACACATCTCAGGACACTAAGGGCAATTTTTTAGCATGGCTAATCAACTTAACCCGCACATCTTTGGACTGTAGGACGAAACCGGAGTACCCGGAGGAAACCCATGCAGACATGAGGAGAATGTACAAACTCCACACAGTGTATTAATATATTAATTGGCATTTTATCAATGAATTTTTTAATGTAATGAAGTCTGTAATAGATATTGAGAAGTTTGTTGCAACTCAGATGTCTCCTGAATCTGCCCATTGTGGACACTGGCTGATTTAACATGGGAGGTATAAAGGCAAAGGGTGGTGGGTAGCGGGTGATGAGTTGGCATCGATGCCATAAGGGGCCCAGAGGGCATTTGTTGGTGCAAAGTAGTTTTAGGGGCTGTTAGTGGGTGAGTGGGAACTTGGTTGGTATGTACTGGCATGGGGAATGGGTAGAGAAGTTAGATCTAGAGGGCCTAATGTTTAAAACCGCTGAGGTAGGCAAGTGTCAAGCCTGCCTTGACACTTGGCAATTCCTCTGGCTGCCTTGAATCTGAACCTAGGGTTGTGGGCCCAACTCCATCCCAAATCAATTCCCAGAATGAAGAGCTCACTATTCAGACACTTTTTCATGAGGTAGATACAGTGATTCTGGGACTCAAGTCCAGGAATGGGATTTGAACCTGGAGCTTCTGGCTTATAAGTAAGAATGCTACATTGGGCCACATGACCTGTCCACTAGATATATAGACAACCAAACACTCAAGGGCTGACCCCTTCACATTTTGAATGATGGATTGATTGCTGTTGAGGGGAGGGGACAGTTAAGAATCAACCAAGTTTCTGTAGGTTTGGAGTTGCAAATAGAGCAGACTGGATAATGATGGGCAGATTTCTTTCCAGGAAGGACATTAATAAATCAGACGGGTTTTACAACAATTCATGGTTTCATCATCATCATTACTGATACCAGCTTTTTATTCTGATTTACTTCATTATACTTAAATCTCCAGCTGCTGCGGTGAGATTTGAACTCACCCTTCAGCATCATGTGTCCCAACAGCAATAACTGATGCATACATAGCACCTGTCACAGTATGAAAGATCCCAAGGTGCTTCATAGGAGCATTACAAAACACTGTATAACACCAAAGTTTTTTTAGTTTTTAAAGTTTATTTATTCGTGTTACAAGTAGGCTTACATTAACACTGCAATGAAGCTACTGTGAAAATCCCCTAGTCGCCACATTCCGGCATCTGTTTGGATACAGTGACAGAGAATTTAACATGGTTAATGCACCTAACCAGCATGCCTTTTGGACATGGGAGGAAACCAGAGCACCCAGAGGAAACTTGTGCTGACACCGGGAGAATGTGCAGACTCCACTCAGACAGTTGAACCCAGGTCCCTGGCACTGTGAGGCAGCAGTGCTAACCACTGTACCACAATGATGCTCACACTGTGCCACCCAGATCCCTTAAGGAGATGTTAAGCCTTGGTCAAAGAAGTAAGTTTAAAGGAAATTAGTGTGGTAGAGAGAGAGAGACAAAGAGGTGCGTGGAGGGAATTCCAAAGTTTGGTACCAATGGCCAGAATTGGAGGAATGCAGATAGCTTGAGGTTTGTTGGGCTGGAGGATATTGCAGAGACTGGGAGGGACTAGACAATGGGGGCATCGGAAAACAAGGTTGAGAATTTTACAGTCATGATGTTACTTGACTGACAACCAGTGTAAGTCAGCAAGCACTGGGGTGATTATGGAATGAGGGCCTTTCACAGTAACTTCATTGCAGCATTAATATAAACCTACTTGTGACACTAATAAATAAACTTCAAACTTTTCTGCAAGTTTCATCTTGGGCCGCTGAGTTTTGAAGAATTGCAAGTTTATCTAGGATGGAATGTGGGAAAGCAGCTAGGAATGCTTTGGAATCATTGAGTCTGACAGCACGTATGAGGGTGAGGGATGGAATTGGTAGTTAGGGAATGGCATTTGGAATGGGGATGGAAAACAGTGGCTTCAGTCTTTCCAGCACTTAAGGAAATTTCTGTTCATCTAGTGCTGGGAATCAGGTAAGCGTACTGATTGTGAAGGATTTGGGAGAGGTAAAATTGGGTGTCATTAGAGTACTTGTGAAAACCATTGCTTTCCCATTGGACTATGTTACTGAGGAACAAGTATGTTAATGGGAAAGGCCAAAGCTAAGTGTTTGGGGGAATCCAGAGATAGTGATCTGGGAGCAGGAAGAGAAACCATTTCAAGTGGTTTTCTGGATGCGGTTAGATAAATAAGAATAAACTCCAATGAGAACAGCTGGATGGTAGTGGTGAGGTGCTGGAGGATGGTGTGGTCAATCATGTCAAAGCTGTAGACAGATTGAGAAGGAGGAAGGGAGAAAATTTACCTTCGGTACAGTCGCGTACAATGCCATCCCTGACCTCAGGAAGAGTCGTGTTGATATGGTGGTGGGGTGGAAATCTGATTGGCGGGATTCAGACAAGGAGCTTTGGGAAAGATATTGTTGGCTTTGGGAAGCAACTACACATTCTTGGGCTTTGGAGTGGAAAAGGAGGTTGGAGGTTGGATAGTTTGCAGGGGTTGGGTTTGTAAGGAGAGGAGGAGTGGCGGTAAATTTAAAGGTGAGAGGGGTGACTGTTGAAAAGAGACATTAAACATTGGCTCACATGGGAGCAGGAGAAGAGGTTGGTGTTTGACGGGTTCGTAGGGAGAGGATCAATGAAAAAGGCACTGGACATAATGGACAGAGAGCTGGGAGAGGGCATGAGGGAAGAACGAGAGAAAAGTGCAAGTTCAGGTAAGGGCAGGGGAGTATTAAAGGACATTTGGTTCGGTGGGCTTGAGAAAGAGAAGGACATGGTAGAGGCAGCTGATCAGATTGTCTCAATCTTATCCCTACACAGCAGAAGGAGCCATTCAGCCCATTGAGACTGCATGAATTTTCTCTGTCAGAGTATCTTACGTAGGCCCTTTCCCCTACCCTATTCCTGTAACCCCCATACATGCCTAATCTATCAAGCTTGCACATCTTTGGGGCAATTTAGCATGGCCAGTCCACCTAACCTAAACTAATCTTAGTGATAAAGAAATCCATAAGTTACTTACATGGAGGTGAGGATGGAAGAGACAAGGGAGAAAAATTTAAGAAGGGAGAAAAGAGATCAGGGGTTAACTTTGCAATCCAGAATAATCCTAGAATATTGAACAGTTTATGTAAATGAGAATAAGACCTGGAAGTATTTCAAATGATCCAGGCAGGTCTGGCCGTGGATGTCTGTTTGGTCTTTTTGTTTCCACAGAGAGTTAGAGTCCAGTTGTTAAATTCCAATATCTTTATTCAGCATCTAAAGGTATGGCACAGTTACACTTCTTGAACTGTTCCCAAGGCAAGAGAGAGAGAAAGAGAACTGTTCATGTGCTTAGTTCATATACCCATGATGTCATTGGTTGTAATCTCATTGGTGTGTTTAAATTGCACTGCAAGGCCCTGATTGGTCTTCACTGGGATTGGGGCTGAGGTTGTCCCTGTTTGGTGGCCAGGAGTGCGTCACCAGCCGCATGCTGTCACACGTCACGGGGTCACGTGGACTGTGGGATTGAAATTGGGTGATGGTAGCAGCCATTTTGCACGGGGAGATGTTCTTTGATTTCACAATCGAGATTTGGAAACCTCGGGAAGGTAAAGGTCAGGCTCCATCTCTGAAATCAGCACCGGTCCGCCATAGTGCATCCCCATCAATGGCTAATCCAGTTCCCTTCTTTCAACTCTGTATCCCTTGGACTTAAGGGAGTGGAGAAGAGGGCTGTAAAAAGGGGGCAGATAAAATAAGAGGGAATAGTGACTTTACTGATGACAAGAACATCCATGGTGAAGGCGAGGGTTCGATTGTCCAAGCCTCTGTGTTACGAGATGAACAATACTATTACCCTGTTATTGTACGATCTGTATACACATATATCTCCATTCCAGCACTGTCAAAGTAATGAAAAAAAAAACAAATTATTTGTTTAAAAAAGTAATTATTTCTGATGTTGTTGAATTATGGTGATGAATTTGGACTCAAGTCTATTTTCAATAAAACAATCCTGTGGACGAGAATGACAACCACAATTGCTGGTACAAAAACACCAATGATGAACTGATATTTCATTAAATTGAGTTATTGCTTATTTGATTTTTGTCAAGTGTATTTTGAATTAATTATTATGAAAATGTAACACAAACTTTTACATTAAAAGAAAGAATTTGTTGCAATGTAGCTTTTCCTCAAAGTCAATGGGTAGAAACATGTTCCAGCAGATTTAAATAACACATTTATATCATATTGTTCCAGTTATCTCATCAAGTGCCATCAATCTATTTCAGATCATTCTGCTTGGTTATAGTTTAGATAGAATCATAGAATCCCTACAGTGCAGAAAGAGTCCATCGAGTCTGCACTGACCACAATCCCACCTAGGCTGGATCCTCATAACCCTATGCATTTACCTTAGCTAGTCCCCTTGACTATTAGCAGTGCTAACCATTGTGCCACTATGCTGCCCTGATAAGCTGGATCAATCATTATCCTTATACTGTAGCGTAGCTCTGGGTGAAAATATTCTTAAAGCTAAGTAAGGTGCAGGGGAACAAGGAATTGTGAAATAAATCATAGAAACAGAGGGAGACTGGTGGCTGATAATTTGATTGAGAAAGAATCCCATATTCCAACTCCAGGTTGTGGCATCTCGAATTCTTACCCAAATGTTTTCTTTTAATATATGAGAGAGGACTAGAATCTCACAACCCTCTTATTTCATTCACTTACGGCACATGGGTTTTGTTGGCTGGTCAGCATTTATTGGCCCTCCTCAGTTGTCCTTGTTCAGAGGGCAGTTGAGAGTTAACCACATTGCTATGGCTCTGGAGTAACATGTAGGCCAGACCAGGTAAGAACAGTAGATTTCCTTTCTGAAAGGTCATTAGTGAACCAGATGTAACATTTGCTCCACAATGGCTTCAGTGTGCACCACCTACAAGGTGCACTGCAGCTTCTTTGACAGCATCTTCTGTTAAAGAAGGATATCATCAAGAACTCAATCCACATACAGGCATCAAGGAAGTTTAGGTTTTTAAGTTTTAAGTTTATTTATTAATGTCACACGTAGCCTTACAATAACACTGCAATGTGAAACTCTTAAACTGTGAAAATTCCCTAGTCGTCACGTCTGTTCGGGTACACTAAAGGAGAATTTAGCATGGCCAATGCATCTAACCAGCACATCTTTTGGACTGTGGGAGAAAACCAGAGCATCTGGAAGAAACCCATGCAGACAAGGGGAGAACACGCAAACTCCACACGCAAGTTGGGAATTGAACCTGGTTTTCTGGTGCTGCGAAGCAGCAATGCCACTCACAAATATGTATTGCAGTCTTGCTTGCTCCACATCCAAATTACAACTAACCTCCCAGAGCAGTTCCCAGGCAGATCACCCCACACCCAGGGCAACCTGACCCTTCCCTTAAAGGGGCTACACTCCAAAATACATAACACCTTCTAAACCCACGTAGAAGGACAAGCACAACAGGTGTATGGGAACACCATCATCCCGAACGTGCTCTCTAAGCCTCTCACTATCTTCACCTAGAAAGATATCACCGTTTCTTCACTGTCACGGGCTCAAAATCCTGGAAACCCCCCTCTCTGACAGCACTGTGGGTGTACCTATACCATATGGACTGCAGCCATTCATGAAAAAAGCTCACAACCACTTTCTCAAGGGCATTTAGGGATGGACAATTAATACTGGCCTAATCAGCAATGCACACATCTTGTGAAAGAGTACATTTAGGAAGTACAATTTTTTCTGCTGGTTCCCATGGCAACCAGTATCTACTGGCTACAAGATGCACTGCAGCAATTCGCAGAAGATCCTTACTCAACACCTTCCAAACCCACGACCTCTAGAAGGACAAGGGCAGCAGATACATAGGAACACCATCACCTGCAAGTTTCCCTTCAAGCCAGTCACCATCCTGCCTCGGAAATGTATCATCATTGCTTGGGTCAAAATCTTGGAATTCCCTCCCTACCGGCATTGTGGATCTATCCGCAGAATGTGGACTGCAGCGATTCAAAAAGGCAGCTCATCACCACTTTATCAAGGGTGGGCAGTAAATACTGGCCAGTCAGGAATGCCCATATCCCACAAAAGAATATAAAAAAAAAATTCACAAGTCTGTCTCCTCATGTGTTGCCCTGCTCCTTTTTAACTCTGCAGTCATCGTCCCGTTCCTCAAAAACCAACTCTTAATCTCACCGTTTGTGTGAACTTCTGCCCATCTCCAATCTCCCTTTCACAAATTCCAAAAGTTGCCGCCTTCCAAATTTACATGAGTTTTTCCAGGACTGTGATGATTTAATTGCATCAATTGAGTTTTTGACCTGCCAGAGTACAAAAACAGTCCTTATCGATGTCCTACATGACAGTAGCAAAGGTTAAACCAGCCTCCCACTCTGCAAAATGGAAGGATTATTATGCTAGGTTCCAATATAGAAGTGTAAGAAATGTCAAACCCAATCCCAACCCAGTGACTTCTGCATTCATTAGGAATGGGACAGAGGTCAGGCAACTAATCAACTCCCTGGAGGCAGATTACCAATGTCAATGTTTGAATGAGATTCGGTGCCTCAGATTTAACCTTCTTTGCAATTTTAACAATGATCTGCAAAGTTTCCTGTCCTTGGGAAAGTTGACAACTGAAAGAAGGCAAAGATAGCTTTGTGGAGAAGGTTCTCTTTCATGGGAAGCCTTTGTAGCACTGCTTGTGAGCTGGGGAGAAGGAGTGCTTTGCCCCAATTCAGATGGCATCCCATGCAAAAGCCTTCATTGTTGAGGACTGCTCCTTTTAAGAAATTTGTTCCCCAGTGACGGTAATAGATCTTTAAGAAAGCTTTAAAGACTGTGTAGTTCAATCAGGAGTGGCACCCCTTCCAGTGTGTTCAAAGGCAGACTGAGGAAAGGTTGGAGAGGAAAGAGCTGGGATTGAGAAGGTGTAAACAGTAAAGTTTCAATAGTACTATTTTGTTTGTTGCTATGCTTAAAAAGTGTTCCATTGTTGGTGAAAGTTGACGTGTAACGTGCTGGTTTGTGTGTCAAATTGATCACTAGGCCTTTGGTCTGCTTCAGCTTGTCACAATGTAGAATGAGGTCAGAAACAAGCTTCAGTAATAAGCTCAGTAATTAATTTCATAGTTAATAACTTGCTGACCATCAATGTCCAGAGCCATACATGTAAAGTTAACACTGGGCAAGACAACAGAATTATTGATATTTGTTTAGTGTGACATCAGAAATAGTTGGTGTCTTCAAGAGATGTGGGGAGGGAAACAACTCAGCCAAAAAAAATGCAAATAAAAGCCAACTTATTATAGTTGAGGAATGAGAACCTTGCCTGTTGGTTTCTTAGCTTTCTTAGTGTTGTGCTCAGTGACTAACTGTTGGACTCTTCCTGTTTGCAGCTGGAGAGACTCCAGGCTGAAAACACTGCTGAATGGGGGAAAAGAGAACGGTTAGAAACAGAGAAACTTGGGCTGGAGAGGGACAACAAAAAGTTAAAAGCCCAGATTGAAGAGCTGGAGAGACTGCTGGCAAAGAGGAGTCAACACAGCACAAATATCATCGACTCAGACTTCAAGGCCATGCAGTGCGAGCTATTTGAGAAGAATAAGGTAAGGATGGCACGGTAGATGTGAACGCGAAGCTTCACGTGGTTGCATTAAAATGGCACAATTTGTAACACTGAAGGGGAAAAAAATCGATTCAACCAGCAAGCCTGGGAATAATCGCAATTTATTAAAAGGCCTCATATGAGATGCAATATTCTAGAATCACTACAGTGGCTCATTGAGTCTACACTGATTCTCCGACAGAGCATCTTCCCCAGACCCTCACCCCTGCCCCATCGCTGTAACCCTCTGTATTTGTCGTGGCTATATCACCCATCTTTGAATCTATCTACATCTTTGAACATTAAGGGACATTTTAGCATGACCAATCCATCAAACTAAGAATCCTTACCATGCAAAAGGAGGCCATTTGCACTGATCATAATCCCACCCAGGCCCTATTCTTATAACCCCACACATTTACCCTGCTAATTCTCTGACACTACAGTCAATTTATCATGACCAATCAAAGTAATTTGCACATTTTTGGAGTGTGGGAGAAAGCCAGAGCACCTGGAATAAACCCATGGAAAGACACGGAGAATGTGCAAACTTCACACAGCCAATCACCCAAGGCCAGAATTGAGCCCAGGTGCCTGGTGCTGTGAGGCATCAGTGCTATTGTATCACCATACCACTAATATGGTTAGGCTTATAGTATCAATACTGCATCTTCAATTGGGAGACTATGTCCATTTCATGGAAATTTCTTCAAGTATTTCTGTTGAGTAAGATCCAAGTCATTGCATAAAGAACAGAAAAACAAAATCAGAATGAAGCCATCCAAGTGTGAAATGTCTGCCTAAGTAAGATCTATATTTATAGCAATTCGTACATCTGCTGAAAACATGTTGCACCACCTGCTGAGCAACTCAACAGCTCAGGTATTTCTCTGACGACCAGTTATGATGCTTTCTGCATGTGTATTACAAGATGACCATGTGCAGTTCATAGCAGGGAGATGTTAATAGCTGACTTGGGTTTCCTACTGCATTACTTTTGTTCCCAACATCCATTGTAGGTCCAGCAACCATTAAGTTACACACATCTTGTAAACGTAGAAGGTATCTCTTGTCAAGGAGTGTAGCTTTTCATATACATGTGCAATAGATGAAGTGTTAGCTTTGTGCTCTGTGGTCACTGACTATCTCTACCAGTGTCATGTTTGGCAAATCTATGAGGGTGGAATTTTATGCCAGCGGGATTTTACATTGCTGATGACGTCAGTGTACTTTTGTACAACTCACTGCATCTTATGGTTCTGCCCCCTCTGCTCTTAGAGTTTTTTGAAGATGCAGCTAGGAGGTTAGATAAATGGAAGCCAGGTGATATTGCATGCTTGCATATCCAATAGGCATTTGATAAGGTGCCACACAAAACACTAAAGGAAGGATTTTTCTGTCCTGCCCATCACAGGAATCGTAGCAGGCAGGAGAGCAGACTATGCAAAGTTCCATTGACCTCGGGCGGGATTTTCCGGTTTTGGCGAGTGCAGCTAGAAAATCCTGCCCTACCACTCAAGATCAAGAGCTGCAAAGAAATATAGACAGGTGAAGCAGCCGGGTAGCAGATGGAGTGTGACATGACTAAATGTGAGGCTTTCGTAACAAGGATAGAAAAGCAGAATTTTGCTAAAAGCCACTCAGTGTGGATGTACTTGTAGCAGAAAGGTAACATACAGGTAGATACAGCAAACAGTTCGGAAAGCCAATGGCTTGTGAGATTTTACTGTAAGTAGATTAAAATCCAAGAACAAGGGAGTTGTGCTGCAATTGCATAAGGTTTCAGCGAGACCACAACCGGAGTATTGCGTAGATTGTACATGGGATGAAACGGTTGTCTCTTGATGCGACACTGAGCAGATTAAGCCTAGTTTCCGGAGTGTGGAAAAATGAGAGGTGATCGCATTGGAACATTCTGAAGGGGAATGGCAGGGTGAATACTGAGTTTGTTTCCTCTAGCTGAGGAACTATCATTTAGGACCTTTTAACATTCTAGGAAACAATAACCACTTCTATTCCTTGTTGGAACAAAAGATACAGCATCCGGCTTCCATACCCCATGTGCAGTCAAGAGCAGCATGGATAGCATGGGGGAATTAGCTTAAATGGTAGCGCACTCGCTTAGCAAATGAGAGATACTGGGATCAATGCCCACATTCTCCATTTTGATTTTGAGATGGCATGGTGGCACAATGGGTAATGCTGCTGCCTCACAGCACTAGGGGTCCTGGGCTCGATTCCCAGCTTGGTTCACTGTCTGTGTGGAGTTTGCACATTTTCCCTGCGTCCACCTGGGTCTCCTCTGGGTTCTCTGGTTTCCTGACACAATCTGAAAAATTTGCTGATTATAGGTGGATTGGCCATACTAAATTCTCCCTTAGTGTACCCGAACAGGCGCCAGAAGGTGGTGTTGAGAGGATTTTCACAGCAACATAAATGCAGTATTACTGTAAGCCTATTTCTGAATAATAAATAAACTTTATTTTACTTATTCCCCTTTCTCACTCTCTGTGACTTTGGGAACTGAGTTCCATGTCTCCTGCTATAGATAATGTCTGCAAAGACTGTCAGAGTGCAGTGTAGGGCACATAGCATGTTGTTTATAACTGTGTTTGATCTCTGGATTTGTTCATTAAATCTGATGCTGGTGCTCCTACCAGTTTGTTATTATTTCCATTGAGACAGACTGACAGGCTATGTAAAAAATATGTGTCTGTGATCTCTGCCACTCTCCTGAATTCCCGTGGCTGCTTCGCCCTCGCACCTAGGATATTTTCTCAAGGGCAATAAGACAAAAGTTTTGCCGCAGCAGGACATCTAACATTTGCCATTTATTAATCCTGTCATTGATCATTTAGATTTTTTTGTATATTTTTGAGTTATTTGTGTGAGCTGATAATGTGGGAAATGGAGCATTTGGAACCTGAGTGAATAGAACAAGCAACTTTATGGGTGGGATTTTACAGTCCCGAAACCACCCAAGGTCGATGGACCTTTCCATGTTCCGCCCCTCTTCTGATTCTCATGGTGGTCAGGACAGTAAAATTCCAACCTATATCTCCTTAACCCATCAGATTAAAGAATTGCAAAATAAATAGGAAAGACGGAAAGAGATGTATAAATTAGAGTAGGTGAAATTATTGCCAAATCACTTCTAAGAAGAGTAATAGAGAATCAAAGATTAGATTAGGAGAGAGAAAATTGACAGACAAATAAAGTAAAAAAAAGTTCAACATTTAAAATTTTATTTTTTCAAATCTCCAACAATAATTAATACTTGAAGGAATAAACCTCCTGCTTTGTAATAGTTCATTTTCAATCCCAGAATTGGTCATAATTAATAATTGTCACATTGTTAAAAAGGTAAATATTCAATTGTAGGACATGGGTGTTGCTGGCTGGCCAGCATTTATTGCCAATCCATATTTGCCCTTGAAAAGGTGATGGTGAGCTGCTTTCTTGAAACGCTGCAGTTCTCGTGCTGTGGGTTGATCCACAATGCCATTATGGAGGGAATTCCAGGATTTAGATGAGCAACTGTGAAGAAACTGTGATCTGTTTCCAACTCAGGATGGTGAATGGCTTGAAGGGGAACTTTGCAAATGGTGGTGTTCCCATGTATCTGCAGGCCTTGTCTTTCTAGATAGAAGTGATCACAGTTATGTGTATACTGACAAGTAACTTTCTTACTGCATCCAGCTTGTATCTACTGTGGAAACATAGCAACCTCATGCTTCTCATTGCACATCAGGAATGAATCACAGTAAAATGTCATTCCCATGAAGCTCATGATGTAACAACTCCAAAAGCAACAGCTGGCATTTAACAATGTATTTGCTCCTCACCTGAAGTTGCTGTGCCATTTATTCATAAATGATGGTGCGTGCCATTTGCCTCACTGTTTTGGGTGGTGTGGTGGTGGTTTAAACTAATTTGTCAAGGGGATGGGAAAGTGAGATGTAGTCCAAAAACTAATGTTGAGGATCGTGAGGTACTGAGGAAGGTATTAAGGTCACAGGAATGTACAGTCAGACAGAATAGTGCATTCAAGTGTACCTATTTCAATGCAAGGAGCATCAGGAATAAAGTAGGTGAACTTGGAGTGTGGATTGATACTTGGGACTATGATGTTGTGGCCATTACGGAGGCATAGTTAGAATAGAAACAGGAATGGTTGTTGGCAGTTCTGGGGTATAGATGTTTCAGTAAGAGTAGGGAAGGTGGTGAAAGAGATAGAGGAGTAGCATTGTTAATCAAGTATAATTTAACAGCCGTGGAAAGGCATTTCAAGGGCAATCTGCTTACTGAGGTGATATGGGCTGAAGTTGGAAATAGGAAAGGATCGGTCACATTGTTTGGAATTTTCTATAGGCCCCCAAACAGTAATAAAATGTGGAGGAGGAAATGGCAAAGCAGATTATGGATAGGTGTGGAGGTCACAGGATAGTTATTATGGATGACTTTAATTTCCAAGTATTGATTGGAACCTTTATAGGTCAAATAGTTGGGATGGGACACTTTTTGTACAGTGTGTGCAGGAGAGTTTCCTGACACAATATGTGGATAAGTGGATAAGAGGTGGGGTCACATTGGTACTGGGTAATGAACTGGGCCAAATGTTAGATCTGTTTGTGGGAGAGCACTTTGGAGATAGTGACCACAATTCGGTGTCCTTCATTATTGCAATGGAAAGGAATAGAGTCACACGGCAGGGCAAGGTTTATAATTGGGGCAGGGGTAATTGTGATCCAATTAGGCAAGAATTAGGGAGCATAGGATGGGAACAGAAACTGTCAGGTATGGGCACAAATGAAAAGTGGAGCTTTTTTAAGGAACAAATACTACGTGTTCTTGATATGTTCCTGTCAGGCAGGAAGGAAATGGCCGAGTGAGGGAACCATGGTTCACAAAAGAAGTTGAATGTCTTATTAAGAGGAAAAGGATGAAAAACAAGGTTCAATTGGGTCATTTGAGGGTCGCGAGGTAGCTAGGAATGAGTTAAAGAAAGGACTTAGGAGAGTTGAGAAAGGATATGAGAAGTCCTTGGCGGGTCGGATAAAGGAAAACCCCAAAGCTTTTTATTCTTATGTGAGGAATAAAAGAATGATCAGGGTGAGGTTAGGGCCAGTCAAGGATAGTAATGGGAACTTGTGCATGGAATCAGAAGGGATAGGTGAGGCGTTGAATGAATACTTTTCTTCAATACTCACTAAGGAGAGGGACCGTGTTTTTGAGGATGAATGCATGATACAGGCTGATAGGATGGAGGAGGTAGATATTCTGAGGGAAGATGTGTTAGCAATTTTGAAAAACCTGAAGATTGATAAGTCCCCTGGGTCAGATGGAATATATCCTAGGATATTTTAGGAGGCAAGGATAAGATTGCAGAGTTTTTAGCTTTGATCTTTAGGTCCTCATGGGAATTGTGCCAGAGGAGTGGAGAATGGCAAATGTTGTTTCTCGCTTCAAGAAAGGAAATAGAAATGATCCTGGTGATTATAAGCCAGTTTGCCTTACTTCGGTGGTTGGTAAGTTAATGGAAAGGGTCCCGAGAGATAGGATTTATGACCATTTGGAAAGATGCAGTTTAATCCAGGATAGTCAGCATGGTTTCATGAGGGATAAGTTCTGCCTCACAAATTTGATTGAATTCTTTGAGGAGGTAACTGTGTGTAGATGACAGTAGAGCAGTTGGTGTTGTATACATGGATTTTAGTAAGGTGTTTGATAAGGTTCCCCATGATAAGTTCATGAAGAAGATAAGGAGGTGTGGAATAGAAGGAAATTTAGCCGATTGGATAAATAATTGGTTGTCTCATAGAAGATAGAGTGTGGTGGTGGAAGGAAATTTTCAGACTGGAGGCCAGTTACCAGCAGTGTCCTCTGCTATTTGTGATTTTTATCAATGACTTGGAAGAAGGAGCTGAAGAGTGTGTTAGTAAGTTTGATGATGACACCAAGATTGATGGAACAGTGGATGAGGTGGAGCACATTAATAGGCTGCAAAGAGACTTCGAATAGATGCAGAGCTGGGGCAAAAAGTGGCGGATGGAGCTTAACTCTGACAAGTGTGAGGTGATTCATTTTGGTAGGACAAACTTGAATGCAGATTACAGGGTCAATGACAGTGTTCTGAGGAATGTGGAGGAACAGAGAGATCTTGGAGTTCATATCCACAGATCTATGAAGATTGCCACTCAAGTAGATAGAACCGTGAAGAAGGCTTGTAGTGTGTTTGCATTTATTAACAGGGGGTTTGAGTTTAAGAGCTGTGGAGTTATGCTGCAACTATATCAGATCTTGGTGAGAATATTATGTTCAGTTCTGGTCATCTCACTATAGGAAGGATGTGGAAGGATTGGAGAGAATGCAGAGGAGATTTACCAGGATGCTGGCTGGTTTGGAGGGTAGATCTTATGAGGAAAGGCTGAGAGAACTGGGGCTTTTCTTTTTAGAACGGAGGAGTATGAAAGGCAACTTAATAGAGGTTTATAAGATGATGAGGGAGATAGATAAAGTAGATGTGCAGAGACTATTTCCTCGAGTGGACATAGCTGTTACTAGGGGGCATAACTATAAGGTTCATAGTGGGAGTTATAGGAGGGATGTCCGAGGTAGATTCTTCACTCAGAGAGTGGTTGGGGTGTGGAATGCACTGCCTGCTGTGATAGCGGAGTTGGACACTTTAGGAACTTTCAAGCAGTTATTGGATTGGCACGTGGAGCACACCAGAATGATAGGGAGTGGGATAGCTCGATCTTGGATTTGGATGTAGCTTGGCGCAACATTGAGGGCTGAAAGGCCTGTACTGGACTGTACTGGTTCATGTTTTATGTTACCTTGACAGGAAAATTATAAGGATAATATTACTTTCAGTGATTTTGTCACAGAGCTTTGCAGGCTGCAATGCCAAAGCTGAAAATGTATCACTCTGTGCTGCGCAACTATCACACAGGTGAACAAAAATCTTTGCAAAATTTGCACTTGTGCCTATTTGTTCCTTGTTTTTTAAGTATGATTCATCCACCAGTCTCTTTGTAACAATTAAAATAGGTAAACAGGACAAAAGTCACCGCGAGAGGTAAAATCAGCATTGGAGTGTTTGTGACCATGCAACCCATTTAAAATAGAACAGTTAGAGTCTGATATCAAAAGACAAGTGTCCACTTTCTTCCCTAACTTCCAAATTATTAGTATGCGCGGCACGGTGGCTCAGTGGTTAGCACTGCTGCCTCACAGTGCCAGGGACCCGGATTTGGTACCCAGCTTGGGTGGCTGTCTGCTCGTAGTCTTCACATTCTCTCCCTGTCTGTGTGGGTTTCCTCTGGCTGCTCCGGTTTCCTCCCACAGTCCGAAAGACGTGCTGGTCAGGTGCATTGACCGTGCTAAATTCTGCCTCAGTGTACCCAAACAGGTGCCAACTAAGGGATTTTCCCGATAACTTCATTGCTATGCTAATGTGAACCTATTTGTGACACTGATTAATAAAAGTACAATTATCCAGACCAGAATGGTTTGAAACATTGAATGGATAATTGGAAATAGTGTGGGCTCTGCACTTTTGCAAGCCAGTTCAGCAGACAGTGTTAGTCCCTGTGTTTTTGTTGACAGCTCCACATAAAACGGTGCTGGCTAAATACTAATTAGACCTTTTTCTCAGACATGGCAAAGATAATAGCTGTTCAACGTAACTGCTTAGAAAATTAACCTCCAAAAAGTCCCGATCTAATATCACTGCTGATTGTCAAACATTGTGTAATGGGTAACATTAATTACCAGCTGATCAATACAGGTGGAATGAATTATTTAAATGACCTCACAAGATACTTTTAAATTCTGAGAGAAAATTGCTGACGTTTGCATTCACGTGTAACCCAATGACTTTAAAACACTTATTCAGCTATTTAGGTTTTTTTTCCACTTTTAAATCAGCATAACCTCTCTGTAGGTAATCCAGGTATTCTATTCCACATATGGTACTGTTCAAGACAATATATTTTTTCATGCCCACCCCTTAATGGGACTGAGAAGGTTAGATAATACTATTCAGGATTGATGTTGGTCGGAATTCTCAGGTCTCGTTCTCCTCAATATAGAAAATTTGGTTCTCAGTCAAAGCTCCATTCATTGCAGCGGAATAGTGAATCCCGGCTGGAGGTAATCTTGATTTTTTAAAGTTTATTTATTAGTTTCATAAATAGGCTTACATTAACACTGCAATGAAATTACTGTGAAAAACCCCGCATCGTTACACTCTGGCGCCTGCTGTGGTATACTGACGGAGAATTTAGTGTGGCCAATGCATCTAACCAGCACATCTTTCGGACTGTGGGAAGAAACTGGAGTACCGGGAGGAAATCCATGCAAACATGGAGCCAGTACAGACTTTGCACAGACAGTGTCCCCAAGCTGATCCCCGGTGCTGTGAGGCAGCAGTGCTAACCAGTGTGCCGCCCCAGAATTCTGGTCATTATCAATCCTTTAACTGCTATAGCAATTGCTTTAAAATCAAGTTGATATTAATTTGTAGATCAGGGCATAGCCCTTTAAGGTCATGTGACCTCATATGTATAGTGAGCTGTTGGGATCCAGTCAGAGTGGGCAGTTTGGAGTATATATGCCTAATAAAGAGCTGGGTTGCCTGACACGTTATTGTGGAGTAGTTATTAAGGAGAGACCTCAGTTCAACAGGAAAGTAGCAATAATAATTGTTTTCTTCTTTTTGGTCTCTTCAAGGAGACAGTTCATTCTCCACTCAAGCAATTTGATCTTATTTCCTGGCAATGACGTGATGGTTGATTGATGATATGCATTATAATGCTAACCTGGAAAACCAGCTAAAACTGGTCAACAACTCCAAAATAACTGACACAACCCCCTTATGAAGGGTCCTAATTGTAATTGTTTGATATAAAAAATTACACAGGCTGAAGATGCAGGTCGATACAAAGTTCATTACTTATGTTAGGGGAAAGACAATTTAAGGACCAAATTTTTCTGTCCTGCTGGGGGCCAGAGTCATATCAGGAAGGGCAAAAACGATCCGCAGGGGCACAATTCCGGATTCCTGACCCATTCCAGACCTCTGTTATTTTCAGGAGCTTGGGCTAAGGGTTTGGGATGTGACATCCTTACTCAGTAATCTTAACATAGAGTTGGATGGCTTGGGAAAGCTTCAAAAGACAATGTAAAGGCATTGGTTGGTATAGCTGACTGGACAGCTGGTTTGTGATGCAGAGCAATGTCAACAGCATGGATTCAATTCCTGTACTGGCTGAAGGTATTTAAGGAGACCTTGTTTTCTCAACTTGATCTCTCATCTGAGGTTTAAATTTTAAAATTTATTTATTGGTATCACAAGTAGGCTTATATTAACACTGCAATTAAGTTATTGTTAGAATCCCATGGTCACCACACTCGGCATCTGTTTGGGTATACTGAGGGTGAATTTAGCATTGCCAATCTAACCAGCATGGCTTTTGGACTGTAGAAGGAAACTGGAGTACCCAGAGGAAACCCACAAAGGCACAGGGAGAACATGCAGACTCTGCATAGGGTCCCAATCCAGGAGTCAAACTCAGGTCTCTGGTACTGTGAGGCAGCAGTGCTAAGCGCTGTGCCACTCTGTTATGGTGACCCTCAGGTTAAATCACCACCACTCAACCTTTGGTCATCTGGGACTATGATGACTTTACCTGGTTCACGATAGATCAGAGTGGTTGCAAACTATGTGGGAATCCTGTTCTAGAAACAAGAATCTTTTGACTCATAATTAGATGCTGAATGGTAATTTAGGTATGTTTTAAATGCAGTGATTGTCCTTAAATGGCAAGTAGCTTTAATTAATCAGCATTGTCAAAGTGTTCCAATGCATTAGTGTATTACATTCATTTGGAAACAATGTTAATAAAACATTTAAAAATAAATACATTAAAATGTTTGACTTAGTCTGCACAGCTGGCTGGGCTTTCAATCAAATAAGTCAGCCATCTGTTCAGCTAGTTCAAAAGCTCAACAGATGGCTGCACTGTCAATTAAAAAAAAGCATGCAGCACATTAACATTTGAACCTGAATACTGTCCAGTGAAGAAAAATTCTTTAATTGTTCTTCTGCATCAAAGAGTAATGAGATTCAGATGTTGAGATGATTGCTTTGTTCATTGTTGACCTGAAATGGAAACGAGGGTAGCAAGAGGTCATTGCTTGCCTGCAATGGCAGCCATCTAAAAAGGGTAGATTAGTCTGTTGATGTGCTCTTAGTAACACTGGGATTTGATTGTGGTAGTAAACGCTCAGCAGGCGACACACAGGGGGATTGGCACTGCTGCAAAGGCAAGTAACAAGAGCAGTGTCCCAGAGGAGGCTTACTCCAAGGGCAGTGCATGAGAAAGGGAGAGACAAATGGACGTTGGACTAGCCTTCTTGAACTGCTGCATGGAGGAGGAGCAGTGCAGAGATGGTGGAGGAGGGGGAGGAATGGTGGTGGTTGAGGGAAGAGGTGGTGTGGATGGGTTGTCGCCGATCAGGTGCTGGAGACATCCACTGCAGCAGTAGCTGGGATTGCAAATGGACTTGGCTCGAGAGTGTTTTCTGTAGTTCTACTGCATCATTTGGAGCATGCACGACTAGAATGAATGCAGGGCTGGTAGACAATTTAATTTGCCCTTGCACCAGCCACTGTTGAGGCAAGCACCTTATTGTCTGCCACCTCACAAACATTTTATGGGCCCTGTGCCTCCAGCCGTTAATTAGCAGACCACTGCATGATTGCAGTTGACCGGTTGTGTTCATGCACTGTGGCGGCAGCAACTAGTTCTGAGGCTGCACACACTAAATTCAGTCCTGAGTGTTCAATGTTCACTGATGACAGCTATGAGTCACAGAAAACTAGCATGCAGATACAGCAGATAATGAAGAAAGCAAATGGAATGTTGGCATATATAGCTAAAGGAATAGAATACAAAGGTAAGGGAGTATTACTGCAACTATAGAAGGCATCAGTGAGGCCGCAGCTGAAATATTGTGCACAGTTTTGGTCTCTGTATTTGAGGAAAGATGTAGTGACATTGGAGGCAGCTCAGAGGAGGTTCACTAGGTTGATCCCAGAGATGAGGGGTTTGTCATATGAAAAGAGATTGAACAATTTAGACCTATATTCTCTGGAATTTAGAAGAATGAGGGGAGATCAAATTGAGTTATACAAGATGATAAAAAATATGGATAAAGTAGATGTGGAATGGATGTTTCCTCTTGTGGGGCATTCTAGGATGAGAGGTCATAGTTTTAGGAAAAAGGATAGCAAATTTAAAACCGAGTTGAGGAGAAACTATTTCTCCCAAAGAGCTGTGAATTTGTGCAATCCGCTACCCCAAAGTTCAGTGAATGATGGAACAGTGAGTAAATTTAAGGAGATGTTAGTCAGATTTTTAATTGGTAATGGGTTGAAAGATTATGGGGAGAAGACAGGAAAATGAGAATGAGGAGCATATCAACCATAATCGAATGGTGGAGTAGACTCAATGAGCCAGTTGGCCTAATTCTGTTCCTATATGTTATGAACTTATGAGGTAAGTGAGCACCTTGATCCTTCTGAATTTCCATCATTTTCCTGAACAAAGAATCCCAAGGATGGAAAGGAGGCAGATCCTGCTGATAATAAGGGATGGGATCAGTGAGGTAGCAAGGGCAGATTTTAGATCGGAAGAACAATTTGTGGAATCTGTTTAGGTGGAGCTAAGAAACAGCAAAATGCAGCGAATATTGGTTGGAGATGTTTCTAGGCTGCCTAATAGTAATGGCAGTGTGGGGCATGGTAGTAATCAGATCATAATAATCAGATCATGGTAGTAATCATGATCATAATGTTACCCCTGTAGCATAGGTAAAATTATGATCATGGGTGAATTCAATCTGCACAGACTCGTTAAACCAAGTGAGCAATAATGTTCTGGAAGATGAGTGTCTGGAGTGTGTTAAGGATGGTTTTTTGGAGCAGTATGTTGAGGAACTGACTGGAGGACAGACTATTCCAGATCCAGTAACATGTACTGAAAAAGAGCTAATTAATAATCTGCAAAAGAACTTTTAAGGATGACTGACCATAATTTGAGTAGGTGGCACGTTGGAATAGTGGTTAGCACTGCTGCTTCACAGTGCCAGGGACCCGTGTTTGATTCTGGCCTCGAGTCACTGTCTGTGTAGAATCTGCATGTTCTCCCCGTGTCTGCGTCGGTTTCCTCTGGGGTGCTCTGGTTTCCTCCCACAGTCCAAGGGTATGAGGATCAGGTGGATTGGCCATGCTGAATTGCCCCTTAGTGACCCCCCCATCTAGTTGTGGGGATCCTGCTAATGGAATAAATAGTGGGGTAAATATATGGTAAGCCTAAGTAAGAATTGGTTTGGAATCAATGGGCCAAATGTTCCCTCATTGTATTGCAGGGATTCTATAAATATGGTAGAATTTTACATTATAGTTGAAAGTGAAGAAATTCAACCTGAAACCAAGTGCTAAAGTTGAATAAAGGAAATGATGAAAGCATGAGGAACATATTGCCTGAGTTGGATTGCGATAATATGCTAAAAGTTATGACTGTGCATAGGCAATGGATAGTCAACTGTTGTGAAGTTGGTTAGAGTAATTGTAGATTAGGAGGTAGAAGTTAACACTTGGTGTTGGTAAAATTGTAAAATGCTAGTGGGGAAAAGCATGCATAGTCCTGTTAAAAGATGGTACTTTTTCTGTACTTAGAAATTTAAAAATGCAAGTATATAGAGAGTCCAAACTGAAACACTAGCATCGAAAGGCCAAGCAGTAGTTTTTATCAAGACAACAGTTTTTGAATTTAGCCAATCAATTTGAATTAGGCACTTAGGTACCAAAAACACACTAAATTTAAAGCTAATGGCTTTGACAAGCTAGAACTAACTATTATGGGAAATATTGATCTGTCATCACGGGTGTAAAAGAAGGGGGCAATGGGACAAAGAGAGAGAGCAATTTCCACCTGCCAGAGCTAACAGCCCTCAGCTCTCTCTCTCGAGTTGCTGGCTCTCATATTTTCATCTATGTCTTAAGAGAAAGCATCATCTAGAAGCAAAGGTACCAAAGAAGAAAGAAATTATAGACAAAAGAATTGACAGAGAAGGCCCAGAATATTCCGGAAGACACCAAACCTGGCTGTAATTTAGAGAGTGACTAAATTCTATTTTATTAGTGAATGGGAATTATATTTACTTGAATAGAATCTTGTTTTATTTGGGAATAGTTAATAGTTAAAAGGGATTTATTCTGTTTGTTAATAGTTTAGTTAATTTGTTCATTGTTAGGTAAATAAATTGTTATGTGATTGATTTTAGAGTGAAAGTCAAGGATTCATTTTGTATTTAGCTACTACTAGTTGCTGAAGAATAAGCCATACCCACATTTGTTTATAGATTATAAGGTGATTAATCCCCCCCCTACACAGAGAGGGGAGAATGTGCAAATTCCAGACAATCACCTGAGGCTGGAATCGAACCTAGGTCCTTAATATTGTGAAACAGCAATGCTAACCACCATGCTGCCCATTCATTTGGATGTTTCAGTGTTAGTTCTCAGAGGGGGATCAACCTCCACTTTATAACATCCAAAAAGAATTATTATGTATTTACATTCCCTCACGGTGCAAAAACCCAAAAAACGCCAGTTAACCATGGCTGACAAAGGAAGTTAAGGATTGCATAAGATTAAAAGAAAAGGATTACAAAGTTTCCAGAAATAGTAATAAACCCAAGGTTTGGGAAATTTTTAAAATACGGCCAAGGAAGGCCAATTGGTAAAGAAAGTGAGAACAGCATGTGAACGCAATCTATCAAAAAACATAAAAATGGACTGTGAAGCTTCTATGGAAATGTAAAAGGGAAAGGTTTGGCTAAGGCAAATGGAGTCTATTTCAGACAGTCAGGAGAATTTATAATGAGGTACAGAGAAATGGCAGAGAAGCAAAATGACTGTTTTGTGTTGGAGGACGATACGGGAAATCAGAAAGTAAGAAGGTTATATTGGAGTGATTAATGGGACTGTAAGTTGCTAAGTCACTGGGACCAGACATTATGCATCCTAGGTTGTTGCAAAAGCTTGCTATTGAGATAGTGGATGTGTTGGTGATCATCTTCCAAAAATCTATTGATTCTGGAATGGTTCCTGAAGATCGGAAGGTTGCAAATGTGACCCCATGTTCTAAGGGAGAGAGAGAGAGAAAACACAGCACTGCAGACCTGTTAGCCTTACATCAGTAATAGGGAAAATGCTGGAATCTATTACAAACGATATGATAAATTGTCACTTGGAACAATCATGATCTAATTGGGCATAATCAGTATAGATTTATGAATGAGAAATTATGTTTCATGAACTTGTTGGAGTTCCTTGATATTATTAACAAAACTAACAAAGGACAGTTGATGGTCTTAGGACATTTGAGTTTCTGGAAGGCTTTTGATAAAATCCCCTACAGGAAGTTGATTAGCAAAATAAAAACGCATGGATAGGAGGCAGTTTATTGGGATGGATTAAGGATTGGCTAATAGGCAGAAAATAAAGTAGGAATAACTGTCTCATTCTCATATTGGCAGGTAGTGACCAGTGGGACACTGAAAGGACCAATACCTGGGACCCAACTTTTCACAATACATAGCAATGATCTGGATTTGAGATTCGCTTATTTTCACTATATTGCTAATGCTTGCCATCTTTTCAAGTTTGTAATAAGTGAATTGAGACATAGAAGCACAATGGTTTGGAAGGACACAAACATACTTGAAATGGCAAAAGCACCTCTATGGTATATCTTAATCTAACAGAACATAATCTAACTAAAGCTAAATACTGCAGATACTGGCATCTGAAATGACTACAGAGATGGTGGATAAACTCAGCAGGTCTGGCAACATCTGTAAGGAAAGTCGGCAGTATCAGTGTTCCGAATCTTTTTGGTTCTTTGTAGAACTGAAGAGAGGGAGAGGTATTATTTTTTTAAAACATAGCTATGAGAGATTGCAACAACATGTAGCAACTTTTAAGAACAAAAGACAGATGCCTGGTGTAGGAGAGGGTCGGAGAGTTGTATTGAGGTAGTATATGTGTGGAATCTTTTAAAAAAGTAGTATAAGGTGAAGGAGAAAGATTACAATCTCAAACTGCTGTACTTAAACGTTGAGTCCCAAGGACTGCAACAGAGTACAGGAAAGAGATAGAGAATCTGGTGAAATGGTATGACAACAATAATCTCTCCCTCAATGTCAACAAAACAAAAGAGATTGTCATCAACTTCAGGAAGCGGTGTGGAAAACAGGCCGAAGTAGAAATGGTTGAGAGCTTTCTAGGTGTCCAGATCATCACCAATTGTTCCCATCCCTCCATGCTAACACAATAGTTAAGAAAGTCACCAATGCCTCTACTTTCTTAGGAGGCTAAGAAAAGACTCTTATCAACTTTTACGATGCATAATTGAAAGCAGCTTTTCTGGGTGTATCACAGCTTGGTATGGCTCCTATTCTGCCCAAGATTGCGAAAAGCTACAAAGAGTTGTGAACAAAGCCCAGTCCATCACGCAAACCAATCTCCCATCCATTGACTCTGTCTACACTTTCCGCTGCCTCGAAAAAGCAGTCAGCATAATCAAGGATTTCACGCACCCAGGGCATACACTCTTCCACCTTCTTCTGTCAGGAGAAAGGTACAAAGGTCTGAGGACATGTATCAACCGACTCAAGAAGTTTCTTCCGTGGTGTCATCAGACTTTTGAATGGGCCTAATTTGCACTAAATTGATCTTTCTCTACACTTTAGCTATGACCATAACACTACGTTCTGTACTCCCTCCTTTTGTAAGAACATATAAACATAAGTACATAATAATTAGGAGCAGGAGTAGGCCATTTGGCCCCTCGAGCCTACTCTTCAATTCAATAACGTCATGGTTAGTCCTTTTGTGGACTCAGCTCCACTTACACTCCTGCTCACCATAACCCTTAATTCTTTTATTGTTCAAAAATTTATCTATCTTTGCTTTAAAAATATTCAACGAGATAGTCTCAATTACTTCACTGGCAGGGAATTCCACAGATTCACAACCCTTGGTGTGAAGAGGTTCCTCCTCAGCTCAGTCCTAAATCTGCTTCCCCTTATTTTGAAGCTATGCCCCTAGTTCTGGTTTCACCCATCAGTGGAAACAATCTCTATCTTACCCATTCTCTTCATAATCTTATATGTTTCCATAAGATCTCCCCTCATTCTCCTAAATTCCAATGAGTATAGTCCCAGTCTACACAGAATCTACGTTGATTCCAGATTCTCAACTCTGGAATCAATGTAGTAAATTTCTTCTGCACCCCTCTAGTACCATTGTATCCTTTCTCAAGTAAAGAAACCAAAATTGTATATAATACTCCAGGTGTGGCCTCACCAGCCGCAACCTCCCTGTTTTTAAACTCCATCCCTTTAGCAATGAAGGACAAAATTTCATTTGCCTTCTAAATTATCTGCTGCACCTGCAAACCGACTTTTTGTGATTCATGTACCCAGGACACCCAGGTCCCTCTGCACAGCAGCGTGCTGCAATTTTTTTGCCATTTAAATAACAGTCCATTTTGCTTTCATTCCTACCAAAATGGATGACTTCACATTTACCAACATCTGCCAGACCCTTGCCCATTCATTTTAACTATCTATATCCCTTGGAGACTTTGTGTCCTCTGCACACTTGGCTTTACCACTCATCTTAGTATCATCTGTAAACTTTGACACACTACACTTGGTTCCCAACTCCAAAGCATCTATGTAAATTCCTTCTCTATGAACGGTATGCTTTGTCTGTATAGTGCGCAAGAAGCAACACTTTTCACTGTATACTAATACACGTGACAATAATAAATCAAATCTAAGAAAATCTAAGATGTACCCAACCAGATGCTGCTGCTCCAGCTTGCCCCTGGTTTCACTGGAACATTGAAGGAGGCCAAGGACAGTCATGTGGGCATGAGAGCAAGATCCTGAGTTAAAGTGGCAGTGACAGGAATGGGGTTATGCTTATGGACTGAGCAAAGGTGTCCCGCAAAGCGGCCACCCAGTCTGCATTTAGTCTCCCCAATGTAGAGGAGACCACGTAATCGAAACAAAAATTATTATTTGTAGTTTGACTTACTTATGACCTCTTCTATCTTTCTAATTCTATCGAACATCACTCATATGCAATAAGGCATTTAAATAAGTAAATGTTTATCTTGTTGCTTATCGAATTTAGTTCTCTCTGATGTAGCCTTTTGTACTTTAAGTGACAGATGGAGGCACTTGTTTTCAGTTATTCATCAGCTTGTATCAAATTATAGGCTTGACAGCTTGATGATATTTTCCTAGAAATTTTTTTTGAACATGTTTTCTTCTTTATGTCAAAGCAGAGTGACACTGCAGAAGTAATTACTTACAAAACACAACGCTCGTGTCTGTCTTTGAAAGAGAGAAGGGCGAGGTTTCCATCAGTCATGGTGGCAGGGGTCTGTCTCATTGCTGCATCTGCCGCTCCTCTGGAGTGCAGTCCTCAGAGTAGGAGACTAGAAATGATTGTTGCACTATATCCAGTTCCACAATTGATTCTGTAATTAAAAACTGGCAATGTCAGCCCCAACCTCAACTCCTGAGGTCATTCTGACATTTCTTACACCAGTGAAGGTTAGGGATTCAGAAATGTCCATGATATCCAGCTAAGGGCCTAATTATAGAATCATTGAAACCCTACAGTGCAGAAAGAGGCCATTTGGCCCATCAAGCCTGCACTGACAACAATCCCATCTAAACCTTATCCCAGTAACCCCACATATTTACCTTGCCAATCCATCTAAGCTACAGCTCCTGGGACACTAAGGGGCAATTTAGCATGGCCAATACATCTAATCTGCACATCTTTGGACGGTGGGAGGAAACCGGAGCACCCGGAGGAAACCCATGTAGACATGGGGAGAATGTGCCAACTCCACAATTATGGAGGAAAAAAGTCAAATACAATGAAGCTTGTTTGGAAAAGGAAATGTGAACGAGGTGTAGTTTGAGGTGAGAGGTGGACACTGACTGAATGACTTCTCGGGCAACTTTTCTCCCCAGCTTAACCTGTGGAGAAATTGGGTCTAGCACACATTCATGGAAAAGTAATTAGATATGCACGAAGACACACATATTGCTGTTGGAGACACATCATTGGTTCCAATATTTTCTGAGGGAGCAGCAGCAGAAATTTCGGATGGGAGAACTGGAAGCATATGTTTCCTTGAGCAAACCAGTCACCAACATGCTCTCCATTGCCTCATCTTGCTAGCTTTTTTGTTTATTTGTTTACAGGATGTGAGTGTTACTGGGTGAGCCCCAGCATTTATTGCCCATTCCTCATTGTCCTCCATTTCAGAGGGCATTTGAGAGTCAACCTTTGCCGTGGATCTGGAATCACACGTAGGTCAGGATGGCAAATTTTCTTCCTTCAATTACTTTTAGCAAACTAGATGGGTTTTTACGAAAATGACCATCATTTGACTGTTAATTCCAGATATTTATTGAATTCAAATTTCATCATCTGCCGTGGTGAGATTTGAATCTGAGTCCTCACATCTTGCCCTGGGTCTCTGGATTGCCAACTTGGTGATGATACCACTATGTCATTACATCTGTTAAATGGTTTACTTCCATTAAAAGCAGGGGAGTTAGGTTTAGTATGAAATCCTGCTAAGTTCCAACTTTTTCACCCAAGTAGTTTTAAGAGGGATAATATGACCTTCATTGTGTCAGACGGGTTGCAATGTTGCCTTGTGCACAGTGACTCTTCTCTCCTCCTCACAGAAGTAGCTTTATTAAATAGGCACCAATAAAACATGCACCTCTTTAAAATTTGGCTTTGCAGAAGTTGTTTAGTAAATAGCCTTGGCACCTATAGTTATTTCTGTGCATGAAATGACAGTGTTGTGGAGATAGATCAGTATGAAGTCACACCCTGTGGACACATTACATTTTATTCTTTTCTGGCAGCAGTCAGTCAATGTCACACTGGGATGACTTTTATTTGCTGTCAGCTTAAGCATGACAAAACTCTCACAGTCAATAAATAACTATGCAAAGCATGAGCACCTTTGTTAGCGTTAGATGTGGGCTACTTGCAATGTTTTGTACAATACATCAACATTCCTTTCTAATATAAATGAAATCTCAACAGTTATTGCCAAGGTTATATCAAAGAATCAAAAATATTCCCAGAATGTTCGTGCAACATATCAAAAAGAATGATCATCGATGAGGATAACATTGAATTTTAGACTATTTGATGAGTTGGCCCAATAGTCATAGTTGTTGAAGATTTTTGTTCAGTTAAAATCATAATGCTATGAGAAATGGGAACAGGAGTAGACCATTCAGCCCCTCGAGCCTGCCTCATCATTCAGTTCGATCATGGCTGACCTGATGCCATTCCTCATGTCCACTTTCCCGCTGTTTCTTTGTAACCCTTGATTTCCTTACTGATCAAAAATCTATCTAACTTAGCCATTAGTATGCATAAAAATACTTACCCATAGTTGTCTGTGGGAAGGAGTCCCAAAGACTCAATCCTCTGAGAGAAGAAATTCTTCCTCATTTCAGTCTTAAATTGTCTCCCATGTCCTCCCCCACTCCCCTCCCCCCCTTCCCCCTCCCCTCCCCTCCTCCACCTATCCCTGTTCTCCCATCTTACCCCCCCCCCCATCTACCCCCACTCCCTCCCCCCTTCCCCATCTCCTCCCCTCCCCCTTCCCTCTCTCTTCCCCTCCCCATCCCCACCTTGTCCTCCCCTCCCCCCTCCCCCCTGTCCTCCTCTCCCCGACCCCCTTGTCTCCCCTCCCCCGTCCCCCCTTGTCCTCCCTCTTCCCCCATCCCTCTCCCCTTACCCCCTCTCCCCTTCCCTCTCTCTCCCCCTTCCCCCAACCCCATTCCCCGCCTTCATCCCGTCCCGCTCCCCCCTCCCCTTCTCCCCGTCCCTCTCCCCCCTCCCCTCACTTTGCCCTCCCCCCCACTTCCCCTCCCCCCTCTATTCTGAAACTATGTCTTCTTGCCCTAGACTAAAATTTAAAATTTATTTATTGGTGTCACAAGCAGGCTTACATTAACACTGCAATGAAGTTACTGTGAAAATCCGTGAGTCACCACACTCCAGCACCCATTTGGATACACTGAGAGAGAATTTATTATGGCCAGTGCACCTAACCAGCATCTCCTTTGGATCAGAGGAAACAGAAGCACCCAGAGGAAACCCATGCAGACACGGGGCAGGGGAATCTGCAGACTCCGCACAGACAGTAACCCAAGCTGGGAATTGAATCCGAGTCGCTGTGCTGTGAGGCAGCAGTGCTAACCACTGTGCCGCTGCCTTATAAGGGGAAGTATCCTCTCAGCATTTACCCTATCAAACTTTCCAGAATCCTCTCTGTTTCAATCAGATCACTGCTCATTTTTCTAAGTTCCTCAATGAGTAGAACCTCAACCTATTCAACCTTTCCTTGTAAGACAATCCCTTCACACTGGGGATGTTCTCCGTCCATAGGTTACTCAACTTAGTCCTCAGCAATTATTCAGCAAACCATCTCAATGTGCAATGACTTTTACTTTAAATACCTCAACCGGATTGAACCCTCTTCTGTTGGTGTTAAACCACACACTAGCTGACTGAGCTACCCAGCCACCCAATAGCTGAATATGTGAAACAATAACAGAAGATGGTAGAAATTCCCAGCAATTCTGATGGCAACTGTGGGGAGAGAACAGAGTCAACGTTTTGTGTCTGGTTGATCTTTCATCAGAGCTGAAATGATCATGCAGACTCAAACCACTGGCTCTATTCTCTCTCCACAGATGCTGTCAGACCTTCTGAGATTTTCTAGCACTTTCTATTTTTGCTTTACGTTCCAGCATCCGCAGTAATTTTCTTAGTTGGTGTAGGGTCTGTTTTCTTCTGCAGAATAAACTTGAGCACAACTAGTTTGAAGTAAATGCCCCTTTATTTAAGCATCTTTAATAAGTATTTTACAGCAAGCAAAATAAAAATTATTTAAGAGAGAGAGAGAAAGTTAGAGGGAGAAAAAGCAGAAGCCAACCAGCTTTGTGCTGGTGAAAAGCTCAAAACATAGTCTGGATCAAACTAACTAAACATTGATCTGTGACTACAATATAACTGAATAATTACCTTGTGTTATTAAAGAGCTGGATACAAGTAGTCTCAACAACTGGCACCTGTGGCCATAGAAGCTTTTGTTTGCCTTACACTGTACTTTTAGAGAATGCAGCTAAGTTTCCAGGCTGGATCCAGATTCCAAGCTGAGTTTTAAAATGTGGCCAAATTAGCTGAAAGCATTGCACAATTAGTTATGTTAGGCAGAAATGTCTTTCAACTGGGCAAACCATGCGGAGGATCCCATAGTTGGAATTGTGACTCCAACACACAGGTTCAACTTGTTTCAAAAGAATTTGCCAAAACACTGCACTGTGTTATTTTAAAGTGCACCAAAACACTTTATTGCCATTAATTATTTTTGAAGTCCCTTCAGTTGTTGTTATTGGGAAAATATGTAGCCCCATGGTGCTGCTACAGACAGTAGGAAATGGTCAATAAAATTTTTTTTAGTGACTAGCTCCTGGAAGGTATGTTGGTGAACGTTACTCATGCTTCTTCAATAGCTGTCATGGGACTTTTCACATCTGCTAGAGCTGTCGGGGTGTCAGTTGTCATCACATCAGTAAGGCAGTACTGACAATGTGCCATTCTCTCAGCATTACACTGAAACATCAGCCTATGTCTGGATTATGCATTCAAGACTTGGAATAGGTTCAGATCTAAGAACGTTTGCCTGGGGAGTGAGAACTCTGCTATTAAACCAAGTCTAGATGCTGTAGTTATCTTAGGAACTCTCTTCTCCCTAGCTGGATGACTAGAATGGAGCACTTTGTCATTTGAAAGTACCCCAGCAGTGAGGGGAGGGAAACCAGCAAAATTGGGAGGCAGCACAGTGGTTAGCACTGCTGTCTCACAGCGCCAGGGACCCGGCTTCGATTCCTGACTTGGGTCACAGTCTGTGCGGAGTCTTCAACGTTCTCGCTGTGTCTGTGTGGGTTTCCTCCCACAGCCTGGAAGATGTGCTGGTTAGGTACATCAGCCATGCTAAATTTTCCCTCACATATCTGAACAAGTGCTGGGCTGCGGCAACTCGGGGATTTTCACTTTAACTTTATTGCAGTGCTAACGTAGGCCTACTAATGTCACTAATAGGTTGGACTAGGAAACTACAGAGGCTGGGAACATCTGAAATGTGGAGCTTATTCAAGGAGCAGCTACTGCGAGTCCTTGATAAGTATCTCCCTGTCAGGCAAGGAGGAAATGGTCGAGTAAGGGAACCATGGTGTACTAAAAAAGTTAATTCGCTGGTTAAAAGGAAGAAGGAGGCTTATGTCAAGATGAGGCTTGAAGGCTCAGTTAGTGCACTGGAAAGCTATAGATTAGCCAGGAGGGAGCTAAAGAGTGAGTTAAGAAGAGCTAAAAGAGGACATGAGAAGACTTTGGCTGATAGGATCAAGGAGAATCCTAAAGCTTTCTTTAGATATGTTAAGAATAGAAGATTGGTTAGGGCAAGATTAGGGCCAGTCAGAGACAGCAATGGGAAGTTGTACGTGGAGCCTGAAGAGATTGGAGAGGCACTGAACAAATATTTCTCTTTGGTATTCATGCAGGGAGATGTAAATATAGTTGTGGAGAACACTGGGATACAGGGTTGTAAACTGGAAAGTATTGAAGTAGACAAGGAGGAGGTGCTAGATATTCTTGAGGGTTTAAAAATAGATAAGTCCTCTGGGCTGGACGGGATTTACCCTAGGATTCTCTGGGAGGCAAGAGAGGTGTTTGCAGAGCCTCTGGCTCTGATCTTCAGGTCGTCGTTGGTTACAGGTATAGTGCTGGAAGACTGGAGGATAGCTAATGTTGTCCCATTGTTCAAGAAGGGGAAGAGAGACTTTCCTGGGAATTAAATTCCGGTGAGTCTTAC
Source organism: Sphyrna mokarran (assembly GCA_024679065.1). Lineage (NCBI taxonomy): Eukaryota > Metazoa > Chordata > Chondrichthyes > Carcharhiniformes > Carcharhinidae > Sphyrna > Sphyrna mokarran. The sequence goes on from JAGIQG010000007.1 coordinate 100,667,897, forward strand.
TTCTGTTGTGGGCAAAGTATTGGAACGAATTATTAGGGATAGGATTTATAGTTATTTAGAGAGAAATGTATTGATTGGGGATAGTCAGCATGGTTTTGTGAAGGGTAGGTTGTGCCTTACTAACCTTATTGAGTGTTTTGAAAAAGTGACCAAAGAGGTGGATGGGGGCAAGGCAGTTGATGTGGTATATATGGGCTTTAGTAAGGCGTTCGATAAGGTTCCCCATGGAAGGCTTCTGCAGAAAATGCAGATGTATGGGATTGAGGGTGATTTAGCTAATTGGATTAGGAATTGGCCAGCAGATAGAAGACAGAGGGTGGTGGTTGATGGGAGATATTCATCGTGGAGTTTGGTTACTAGTGGTGTACCTCAGGGATCTGTTCTGGGGCCCCTGCTGTTTGTAATTTTTATAAATGGTCTGGATGAGGGTATTGAAGGATGGATTAGTAAATTTGCGGATGACACCAAAGTCAGAGGAGTGGTAAATAGTGAAGAGGGGTGTTATAGTTTGCAGAGAGACTTGGACAAGTTGCAGAGCTGGGCCAAGAGGTGGCAAATGAAGTTTAATGTGGAAAAGTGTGAGGTAATTCACTTTGGCAGGAATAACAAATGTGTAGAGTATAGGGCTAATGGTCGGACTCTTAATAGTGTTGATGAACAGAGGGATCTTGGTGTATATGTGCATAGATCCCTGAAAGTTGGCAATCAAGTCGATAAGGTTGTTAAGAAGGCATACGAGTCTTAGCTTTTATTGGTAGGGGGATTGAATTTCGGAGCCGCAACGTCATGTTGCAACTGTACAAAACTCTAGTGCGGCCGCACTTGGAGTATTGTGTAAAGTTCTGGTCCCCGCATTATAAGAAAGATGTGGAGGCATTGGAGAGGGTACAGAGGAGGTTTACCAGGATGTTGCCTGGTATGGAGGGCAGGTCTTATGAAGAGAGGCTGAGGGATTTGAGTTTGTTTTCATTAGAAAGAAGGCAGCTAAGAGGAGACCTTATTGAAACATATAAGATGATTAGAGGTTTAGATAGGGTGGACAGTGATAGCCTTTTTCCTCTGATGGAGAAAGCTAGCACGAGGGGACACAGCTTTAAATTAAGGGGTGATAGTTATAGGACGGATATCAGAGGTAGGTTCTTTAACCAAAGGGTGGTTCGGGAGTGGAATGCCCTGCCTGCAGCAGTTGTAGATGCGCCAAGTTTGGTGGCGTTTAAGAGGTCCGTGGATAGGTTTATGGATGAAAAGGGAATGGTTTAGGTTAGAGGGTCATTGCTTTTTCTTAATTGGTCGGCGCAACATTGAGGGCCGAAGGGCCTGTTCTGCGCTATGTTCTATGTTCTAATAAATATAAACTTAAACAACCATTCCATTAGAGCATAAATCACAGACTGTGATTTATGTTCATGTTCTTAACTTCCTCCACCAGAAATGGATCAGGAGCTAATCATAGAATCCCCATAGTGTAGAAGGAGGCCTTTTGGCCCATTACGTCTGCATCATCTCTCCAACAAAGCATCCCACCCAGGCCCTATTCCCACAGCCCCATGTATTTGCTCCGCTAATCTTCCTAACTTACACAACTCGTGACACTAAGGGCCATTTTAGCATGGCCAATCAACCAAACTCTTTGGACAGTAAGAGGAAACCGAAGCACCAGGAGGAAACCCATGCAGATACAGGGGAGATAGTAACTCAAGGCCAAAAATCGAACCTGGGTCCCAGGAGCTGTGGGGCAGCAGTGCTAACCACTGTGCCACCAACTGCCCCAAAAGCTGTGGAAAGAGTAGGATATTTTTCCCTGAGGATTGGACATTGTATGACTTGTCTAATAATATTTTTCAAAGCTAAAGAATGTTTAAACTCAGTTTCCATTACACAATTTCTAATTTATCCCAGTTTGATTTCCTACTTATTAGATAAAAGAGAAGTTAGAAAGATCAGCTAGAGACTGCTCAAACACGTTGTCATACTTTTACTGTTGGTGATAAAAAATTACCCTGGTCCCAGATGACCACAGGCCGCTTTGCCCTTTGAGGGAGGAGAGCTTACTGGTGCTGATTTAACCTGAGGATTACCACACCTCAGGCAAGGGGCAAGGTTGAGAAGGTGGGACATTCATGAATGACCTCAGCTGGTGTGGGAATTGAACACACGCTGTTGGCATTGCTCTACATCATGAACCAGCTGTCCAGCCAACTGAGCTAATTGACAGCGCTGTCATTAGCTTGTATCATATGCTATACTTGTAAAGTACCACAATGAAGGATATTTGATAGACAGACTCATCCATTGACTCTGTCTACACTTTCCAGTGCCTTGGAAACCAGCCTCCCATCCATTGACTCTGTTTATAATTCCTGCTGCCTCGGCAAAGCAGCCGGCATAATTAAGAACCCCACCCAATCTGGACATTCTCTCTTCCACCTTTTTCTACAGGAAAAAGATACAAAAGTCTGAGGTCATGTACCCATCCATCAAGAACAGCTTCTTCCTGCTGCTGTTAGACCTTTGAATGTACTTACCTTGCATTAAGTTGATCTTTCTTTCCACTCTAACTATGACTATAACACTACATTCTGCACTCTCTCTCATGGCGTGCAAGAAACAATGTTTTTTACTGTACATTAATACATATGACAATAATAAATTAAATTTAAAAAATATCAGCCAGCATAATCAAGAACCCCACGCACCTCGGACATCCTCTCTTCCATTTTCTTCCATCGGAAAAAAGATACAAAAGTCAGGTCATGTATCAACTAACTCAAAAACAGCTTTTTCCCTGCTGCCACAGACCCTTGAATGCATCTCCCTTATATTAAGTTGATCTTTCTCTGCATCCTAGCTATGACTGTAACACTGTATGGCGATAGCCTTGTGGTATTATTGCTAGACTATTAATCCAGAAACTCAATTAATGTTCTGGGGACCCAGGTTCAAATCATTCCATGACAGGTGATAGAATTTGAATTCAATTAGAAAACATATCTGAAATAAAGAATCTACTGATGACCATGAAATCATTGTTGGTTGTCTGAAAACCCATCTGGTTCACTAATGTCCTTCAGGGGAGGAAATCTGACATCCTTACCTTGTCTGGCCTACATGATGCAATGTGGCTGACTCTCAACTGCCCTTGTGCAACGAAGATAGGCAATAAATGTTGGCCAGTTGGTGATGCCCGTGCCCATGAATGAATAAAAAAGCCCCCACTGCGTTCTGCACTGTCTCCTTTCCTTCTCCCCAATGTATTCTATGAATGGCATGCTTTGTATAGCGTTCAAGAAAGAATACTTTTCAATGTATCCCAATACATGTGGCAATAATAGATCAAATATATAGATCCAAAAAAAAGTATATTCTCTGTATCCTGGGTTTATAAGTTAGCATTTCCTAAATATTGGATTTCTGGGTCAGGGAATGGTCAAGGCCATTAAAAAATATATTCTGGCAGCAAGGAATCCTGTCAGTGGGATTTTTATTCTGGTTACTTTCAAATCATTAGGTGTTTTAGGCACCAAATTTATCGTGACAGACTGTCACCCTGGAGGTTGATCTTAATCAATAAATGCATGTTTTAAATATTTTATTAGCCTTCAATGCTCTGCCGCTTGCACTTACAGCTAACGGAAGATCAGTAATTCATTTGCACACATTAATGATGTGGAAAGGTTTTTTTTTACACATTACCATATTATAGATACTGAAAACCTTGTGTCAGTTCTGTCAAATCACAACTTCACTGGAAGAAAATGTCAATGACAGATTTATTCTTTTTCTCATGTTGTGTTATCAAATAATTATTTCCTAGGATAGTAAGTATAAGCGTTTTTAAAAATGAAGTTAATGTTTATTGCTTATCCTTGGTAGAGTGTGTTGTCATGAATAAAGTGTAACTGTGCCTCAGTACAGCCCAGACTTATGGGGATTTGTACCAGAGTTGCACTTTGAAATAGCTTCTGATTAAACTAGATTTTATTATGGCTACAGCATTCAAATTCAAACATATCCTGAAAGCAATTTATGTGACACCAGTGATGTAGACATTTATTGGGGATGAGGATGTAGCCTGAGGTTAGGAAATTGGGTTCAATTTGAACCAAGTGAAATTCATTAAAATTGTGGTCAAAACTTCCGACCCTTGGATCACAATTCGCAAGCAGAGAGGGCTGAGTGGTTCTGGCAGTATACCAATCCTGACATGTGGCAGTGTTGTACAACACTACAATAAATCATGCCACACAAGATATAGCTCGCACAACCCTTGAAATCAGGTACACAATAAAATAAAATATGTCACTGGCAACTTTAAACCAGCCTTTAATGATAAATTATCCCAAATTTAATGCTAACCTTAAAAAGTTTCTACTTTTAATTCATGATCACTGCTTCTTGTTCAGTTCATTTGTTTCAATTACCTGATTTTGGCAGCAGGTAACACTGATACTTGATCACTGTATTTTTGTAACTTGCTAAGAAAGCACACTGGTCAAACTGATCACATTTTCATATTTGCCTTTTACTCATAGAATTATAGAATCCTTGCAGTGCTGAAGGAGTTCATTGGCCCATTGAGTCTGTACCGACACAGTCTCACCCAGGCCCTATCTCCGTAACCATACTTATCTATCTTGCTAGTTTCCCCTGACAGTAAGGGTCAATTTAGCATGGTCAATCCACCTAACCTGCACACCTTTGGATTGTGAGAGGAAGCCAGAGCTCCTGGAGGAAACCCATGCAGTCACAGGTAGAATGTGCAAATTCCACGGAGACAATGACCTGAGGACGGAATTGAACCCAGGTCCCTGGCACTGTGTGGCGTCAATGGTGTGGAGATGCTGGCGTTGGACTTTTGTAAACACAGTAAGAAGTCTCATAACACCAGGTTAAAGTCCAACAGGTTTATTTGGTAGCAGAAGTCACTAGTTAAACTCCAACTTACCTGATGAAGGAGCAACACTTCTAAAGCTAGTGGTTTTTGTTGCCAAATAAATCTGTTGAACTTTAACTTGGTGTTGTGAGACTTCTTACTATAAGACAGCAGTGAGAACCACTGTGCCGCCCACTCGCCAACTCCCTACTGTAATGGCCCATGTGGTTTTGGGCAAAAAACTACATTTGATGTTGGTGATGATTCTTTTAAAGATTGGATGGTTTTCTGGTAAAGCACATAGTTTCCAAGTGGCTAATCATGTGAAGCTTAAGTTTATTTATTAGTGTCACAACTACATCAACACTACAATGAAGCTATTGTGAAAATCCCCTGTTTGGGAGAGAATTTAACATTGGCCAGTGCACCTAACCAGCACATCTTTCAGTCTGCGGGAGGAAACAGAGCACTTAGAGGAAACCCATGCAGACATGGAGAGGACGTGCAGACTCCGCATAGACGGTCACCCAAGTCAGGAATTGAACCTGTGTTCTTGGCGCTGTGGGGCAACAGTGTTAACTGCTGTGCCACTGTGCTGCCCTTATTGCGACCAAGCCACCTGAGAAATAAACAATAGAAAATAAAGTCAACGAGGAGTTAATTTTGGGGGTGAGTAGGGATCTTGGTTATGGTTCAGCTTTCAAGTACTTTGGAGATTTGGTTTAGGTTGGAACAAGTTGGCTAGTAGGAAAATTTGTTTCAAGTAGTATCCAGTTGAAATTCTTTGTAATGGCTAAAAGGGCTTTTTGAAAACTGTTTAACTGAAGGAGTCAATAGAACTGGACATCTGGGATAGCCAAGCTGAGGATAGAGAGAGAGAGAGGGAGAGAGAGAGTTTCAGATGCAAGACTCCATAATTAAAGAATATTAACACAAGGAGAGTTCTTATCGGATAGAATTATGATGGTGATACCTGTGTTGAATGTGAATTTTACAATGGCGGGATAGTTGAAGACAATTTGAAGGAGCTGAAAAAGGAGCTAGATCTTGGAAATCTCAGCCCTTATATGAATCTTTGAAGCAGTACTCAAAGTGGTTAATCCTCTAATGTTGAACGTGAAGCCTGTAAGTTTTGGGGTCGTAGAATACCCCAATTCTACAGAAGGACAGAAGGAGGCCATTCGGCCCATCGAGTCTGCAACGACCACAATCCAACCCAGGCCCTATCGTCATAACCCCATGCTTTTACCCTGTTCGTCCCCTTGACACGAAGGTCAATTTAGCATGGCCAATTCATCTATTGGTGAGGGGAACATATTTGTGAGGGGAAATGGAGCACTTGGAGGAAAGCCACGCAGATACGGTGTTCTGAGGTAAGAATTGAACCTGGGTCGCTGGCATTGTGAGGCAGAAATGCTAACCACTGTGGTACCACATCGTCCTCAAGTCAAATGAGTGTAGAAAGTTGAGGTAAGATATAAACATCTGTGTTCATTGTTCTTTTAATACCTTTAACATAACTGATTAAGATAGAATGTAATTATTTGTATTCATGTTCTTTGGTTTTTGCAGAGTAAAATTCTTTTGCTTTAATCCATAAATCTTGGCTTTGTTATTTTCGGAAATGCCTGAGTTTTCAGATTTATGAAAAATGTTTAAAAAAGAGAATGCTCTCTCCTGAGATAACACTGCTAAAGCCAAAGCATCATCACAAATCCACTTCAGTCCATCTCCAGCTTATTTTGTAGCCCTGCAAAGAGCAACATTTTCTGTCCCAAGCAATCCTTCCCTCTCTGGCAGCATGACAACATCCTAGGAAAGTTTTAGTTGATTTTTGTTTGAGATTGTATCAGCTTGACAACAATTCAAGGTCATGTATCAGAAAAAAATAACTTTTGAAAAGCAAGTCACTGCAACCGTCTTTTGATATACTGCCCATTTTGGAGTTGACAAATCTGATGGGTATGACGAGAAAAATTTTATCAGGTTTATTTGTCCAAAACTCTAGCGTAAAAAGGTCATGGTAGTATGAAATTTTAATGGACATTTGACAAGGAAATATTCAGTGAATGGCATGACAGTCAGAAGTTTTATGGAACCAAGGGACCTCGGTGTTTATGTTCATAGATCTTTGAAGATGCAAGGCTATGTTAGTAGAATGGTGAAAAAGATATATGGGACATGCAACACAGTGGCGCAGCGGTTAGCACTGCTGCTTCATAGCGCCAGGGACCCGGGTTCGATTCCCAGCTTGGGTCACTGTTGGTGCGGAGTTTACATGTTCTCCCCATGTCTCCATGGCTTTTCCTGGGTGATGCAGTTTCTCCCACAGTCCATAAGTGGATTGGTAATGCTAAATTTCTCCTTAGTGTCAGGGGGACTAGTAGGATAAATACATGGGTTTATGGGATAGGGCTTGAGTGGGATTGTGGACTCGATGGGCTGAATGGCCTCCTATAGGATTCTATCAAGGGCTTATCTTTATCAATTGAGGCATAGATTACAAAAGCAGAGAATTCATGTTGAAGTTATATAGAACTTTGATGAGGCCACAGCTTTAGAGTACTATGCAGTGCTGGTTGCCACATTGTAGGAAGGATGTGATTGCAGTGGAGGGAGTGCAGAGGAGACTCACCAGGATGCTGCTTGGGATGAACAATTTAAATTATGAAGAGAGGATGGAAAGTTTGGGTAGTTTTCAATGGAGCAAAGAAGACTAAGGGGCGACTTGATTGAGGTGCACATGATTGTGAGGCACATGGACAGAGTGGATAGGGAGCAGTTATTCCTCTTGGTTGAAGAGTCAGTTATGAGGGGACATAGATTCAAGGTGAGGGACTGGAGGTTTGGGGAATATGAGGAAATACTTTTTAATCCAAAAGGGTAGTGGTGGTCTGGAATAAGCTGCCTGGAAGGGTGTTAGAAGTGGGTTGCCTCACAACCTTTAAAAAGTACTTAGCATGTCGTAACATTCAAGGCTATGGTTCATGTGCTGATAAATGGGTTTAGGTAGAAGTGCAAGAAAGGATGTCCCGAAGCCTGGTACATTGGGGAGACCATGCAGTCACTACGACAGCGGATGAATGAACGTTGCAAGAAAGGATGTCCCAAAGCATGGTACGTTGGGGAGACCATGCAGTCACTACGACAGCAGATGAATGAGCATCGCTCAACAATCAGCAGGCAAAACAGTTCCCTTCCTGTGGGCGAACACTTCAGCAGTCATGGGCATTCGGCCTCCGACCTGCGGGTAAATGTACTTCAAGGGGGCCTTCGTGACACACGACAGCGCAGAGTTGCTGAGCAGAGACTGATAGCCAAGTTCCGCACACATGAGAATGGTCTTAACAGGGATCTTGGCTTCATGTCACACTATCTGTAACCCCCGTAACTTGCCTGGATTAGCAAAAAACCTCACTTACTGTGCTGTCTGAAGAAAATACACAATTCTCTAACCAATGCTCAGGATTTCCTTCACACACATTGTTAGCCACTTTAACACTTGAATAGCAGGTTAGATGTAAGGATTCGCATTCTAATCAGCAGTATGTAACTGTGTGGATATGAATGCCTCTGCAGATCAGAACACTGCATTTGCCTGACGAAGGCACAACATAGTGTCGAAAGCTCGTGGATTTACTATCAAATAAATTGGTTGGATTTTAAATTGGTGTTGCAAAACTTTTTAGGTAGAAGGCCAGGTATTTCTCATGTATTAACTTAATGGGTCGATAGGCCTCTTCTTCATTGTATGATTCTATGGTTATCAAATAACAACAATCATATATTTATTAAAAGGGATCAAAGTGTGAAGTGAAGATGTGGTTGTGGGAACAGAAGTAGGCTATTCAGCCTTCTGAGACTGTTAGATGAGATCATGGCTGATCATAGCTAAGGGTCTGCATAGAAATAGCTAACAAAATTGTATCAGTGTCCGATTGAGAACGATTTATTGAGCCAGAACCTACAGCTTTTTGCAGGAGTGAATGCCAGACAAAGTAACTTTTTCATAAGATCAAAGCAAAATACTGCAGATACTGGAATCTGAAACAAAAATAAAATTGCTACGAAATCTCAGCAGGTCTGACAACACCTGTGGGGAGAGAATAGAGCCAACATTTCAAGTCTAGATGATCCTATATCAGAGTACTGATGAGTTACTTTTTAAAGTAACTTTCCCCTCATGCCTAGACCCACCACCAAATGTAGAATAGTCACTTGATAAAAGTAGTGGTCTGTGAAGCCATATTTAAAAATAAATAATCCTCTTCAGGAGAGGGGCAAAAATTTAGAAAGGAAGACGGAAAGGCCAAGAGTTTCAGAAACTGACAAAATGCTAATTTTGTTGGCATCTGTCACTCATTTCATGTTGATCACAACTTTTCAGACACTACATGCAAAGAAAGGACTTTTCTTTCTCTAACAATGTAATTTAGTTATATTTCTTAATATTGTTTCAATCTTTGTATGGACTGTTGGGGAGATTAATTGGCAAAGCTGTAGTTTGAGTATGCAAGGCTCAGGATGGATGATGGAATATGTTATCAGTTTTGTTTGCAGTAACTGTTAGACACCAGGGACTGGGTATAGTGTATGTTAACTGCACATTAGACTTTAATTAATCAATCTCCAAAATGTGTCTTAGACATAATTTCAGAAGCACAATTTCGACGGCATCTGTTTCCATCTTGTAGAACAACCAAATTAATGATCTCCTTGATTGCATGCTCTCATAGAATCATAGAATCCCTGCAGTGTAGAGGAGGCCATTCAGTCCAATGAGCCTGAACCGACAACAACCCCACCCAAGACTTATCCCCCACATATTTATTCAGCTAGTCCATCTGACAAGGGTAATTTTACATGGCCAATCAACTTTACCTGCCTATATTTTTGGAGTCTGGAAGGAAACCAGATGACCCTGGAAGAAACCCACAGAGACATGGGGAGAATATGCAAACTCCACATAGAGAGATAGTCAGCCAATGCCAGAATTGAATCTGGATCCCCGGCGCTATGAAGGAGCAGTGCTAACCACTCTGCCATTATGTTGGCTCCACTGTGTCAGTATGCCACCCCTTTACCTCCAATGCTCTTGGTAAAATCAACATAAAAAATATAAAATTACTTCAAAACACCTCAGTGCCTAACCAAGTACTCCATTTGTACAGCATGTCAGGGAAAATACTAAATTGTGCCTGTTACAGATTTTAACTGTTCACACATTCTTTGTGGTTTGTTTTGTGCTATGGGTCAATGCTTAGAAGGAACTGCCTTCCAACATTTTGCGCCAGTCTGTTCTGCCTTAAAAACATTTGTGAAGACTTGCAACTTCGACAAACAATAAAATCAACTTACTGTGCAGATTGGCACCTTGTTCCTTGCACTGCAATGCAAAATGTCTTCCAATAAATTTTCTCATTGCTGTTCGCCATTCACCCTGACAGAAATGACTGAGGCTTCGTCATGACAGAAACCCCCATTTGTCGAAACTAGTTTTCACTGCGTTGTACGAAATCCAGCCAATGACCTTGTACATTACTGTCACGCTGAGTTTGCGGGGGGGTGGGGGCGCGGTTTACGCAATCAATCAGGAGGAAGAAACTCTGATGTACATTGAAGTTTGTGTGTGTGTATGTGTTTGTACACGTGTGTATGTCTGTGTGTGTTCACATATGCGCATGCGCATGTGTGTGTATATGTGGCCTGGGTTGGGAGTTAAGTGCAGACCTGATGGGCTGAATGGCCTCCTTCTGTGCTGAAGGAATTCTGTGATTCTGTAAAAAGACTGAGAATGAGAGTGTAAAGTTGCTGGGTTGATAACAAAGGATTACAACTCAAACATTTTATGCTAAGATTTTTGCAGCTTTTGCACACCATGCCTGTAACCAAACTAGTGAGAAACTCCTCGCCACTGACACTTCACTGCCAGTAGTAGAAAAAAAAGATTTTTTTCACATGGCGAATGGTATTCACTGCCTGAAAGTATGGAATGTTGGTGAATGAGGCATTCAAGAGGCCATAGGATGACAATTTGAATAGGAACAAAATGCTGGAGTAGGGGGGTAGGACAGGGGAATGGCACTGAGTCTCATTCAGACACAATGGGCCGAATGGTCTTCTTCTGTGCTGTAACAATTCTCCGATTCTGTGAATGGGCTTGGAAAGCACTAACTTGAGCAACATTATTAACCTGTTGCAAAAGTTCTCCTGCCGATCTTTGTACGATTGGAAGTCTCCTTCCTTTTGCAATATTTATAGGATAAGTCATAATTGTTACCATTAGCAGTAATGAAACTAATTACAGTGCTGCAAAAGCAGAGCAGGTCAATTGGCATCTGAACCTCATCATCACAGTTCAGAAAGTTATGTTGCTCAGCTGCCATCAATGAAACATAAGGGCAACGCAGAGTTTGTCACACAGCCTTAAACAGACGACATTGAGAGTTTCATGAATTCAAGATACGTGTGGGTTGTCTATGAATGTGGTTTAAGTCTCAACAGTTTGCATGTTCAGTATGAATGTCCTCTTCCTTCAGAACTCCTACCCACCTAACGAAGGAACAGCCAGTTCCAGTGTTGTTTGTTACAAATAAACCTAATTGACTTTAACGTAGTGTTGTGAGACTTCTTACTGTGTCTCTTCCTTACCTGACAGATCATATTTCTGAACTGTTACCTACTGGCAGATATGGCCATATTTTTAAAGAAGATTAATACAAATTGGGATTGCTGACTCCCAGTCTCTATCCAATGTCTTTGACAGACTATGCTTCTGATGAGAACAACACACATCTCAGGAAACAAGCTATGATATGTTGTTACCGTTGTATTGCTGTGAATAACAAATCCACTGAAAATTCTGACAGCAAAAGACACTACAACAAGCCAGAAATTGAATTTTAATTTAGAAAATAACATCACTGTAATAATAATTCATGAAAATATAAGATTTGATTCATAATGCATGAGTGTGTTCTGAAATATTCTTTGGCCCAATTCATTCAGTTTGAAAATCAACTAAGCCTGACCTGAATCTTTCAAATAAAACCATAGGACAGAATATTCAGGATGTTGAGTGCCGGGATTGAGGTTCCCCTCCCACCTGAGATGGAGAGTTGTTCCTATTTTGATTTCCCACCTAGCTCTGACCTGCATGCGCCAGACTAAAGATTGAGGCTGGGTGCAAAAAGACCCTTAAGTAGCCATCGAGCGAACACTTAAGAGCCTTAATAAGTGAAGGCCCAAGGTCCTGTCCACCCCACTGTGAAATTGTGACAGGATCAGGGTGGGTGGGATCTTGACTATGCAGTTTTGTTAGTCACCTTCCCCCCCCCTCCCCTCCCCCCCCACCCGCCACCACCCCGCCCCCATCCCTCCCCACCAGTGTGTCAGGACCTGCCTAGAGGAACCATAACATTCTGTCCCCAGAAGCATAGAAAACAGGGATAGGCCATTCAGCCCTTTGAGCCTGCTCTGTCAATCAATATGATCATGGCTAGTCCTCTAACTCAACAGCACACTGCCACATTCTCCCTGAAACCCATTAATACATTTATCAATTTCTTCCTTGAATATATTCAGTGATTTGGCCTCCACAGCCTTATGTGTTAGAGAATCCCATGGGATTCTCTACCCTCTGAGTGAAGAAGTGTCTGCTCATCTCAATCTTAAGTGGCCTAAACTGTATCCTGAGACTGTGCTCTCTTGTTCTAGACCCATCCCCTCCAGCCAGAGGAAACACCACCCTTATACCCAGTCTATTCTCAGTTAATTGGAGTGTCAAAGTGTCACTCTTTCTTACTTTTGAATGTTATTCTATTTATACCGCAAGGAGATTTTTAGGGCATCGATCACACAAAGTCAGAGCTGTTATAGAATGGAGTCCTCCTGCCATGTTTTGTATAATATTAGCGGGACTGATTTGAACCAAATAAATACATTTCTATTTTAAACAAATATATTCTTGGATTTATATTGATATTTTTGGAGTTAAATATCACAGCAGTTATATATTAAGACTAGTTGAATATTCCATTAATATATCTGCCTGATTAAATATTGATTTAAAGTTACTTCATTAATCACAAGTAGGCTTACATTAACACTGCAATGAAGTTTCTGTGAAAATCCCTACTTGCCATGCTCTCCTGCCTGTTCAGATAGACTGAAGGAGAATTTAACTTGGCCAATGCGCCTGACCAGCACATCTTTCAGATTGTGGGAGGAAACCAGAGCACCCAGAGGAAACCCATGCAAACACGGGCGAGAACATGCAGATTTCGCACAGACAATGATCCAATGACAATGATGTGAGGCAGCAGTGCTAACCACTGTGCCACCGGGCTGTCTATTTATGAAATGATTTATGAAAATATTGATCTTAACACTGTGCACAAACTCACTGTAAAATCTAAATTCTACTTACAGGATCATTGTTTTGGGTAACAGGTCTAATCCCATCCTTTTGGGCAAAGCTGAGACCCCTGTCAAGTAAAAACTTTAATGAGGCCATGGGAAACACTAAGTACAATTCAGTGGATAAAGTCATAGAATCATAGAGTACCGATGAGAAAAAGGCCATTTAGCCCACTGAACCTGTACTATGAACAATCTAAATGAGGCCCTATCCCATGTATTTACCCTGTTAATCCCCCTAAACTAAGAGGCAATTTAGCATGACCAATCAGGCTAACCTGCACAACTTTGGACTAAGAGAGGAAACTGGAGTAATTGAAGGAAACTCATACAGAAACAAGTAGAACATGCAAATCCACCCGAGGTTGGAATTGAACCCGGGTCCCTGGCACCGTGAGGTAGCAGTGCTAACCACTATTCCATCATACTAGTTCTTTCAGGATATTGTTGCAAAATATGTATTTTAGTTCTTTTTCTTACTGGGCATTCGTTGTGAGATGAAAAGAGAATGTAAATACAATATGAGGCAAAAGAAGAAAAACACAGTCCAGTTAGGTGGGAAAAATCTGGGAAATCCTCCTCAGATCCCTTTTAGATGGTCAAAACTCATCCAGGAATCCCGTCAGGGCCTGATTAACTCTGTACGCGGGGAGTTTACACCCGGGTAGAAACAGAAGTTTCAGCCCTCCCTTGAAGGAATTTAATGGTTCAGTTTTCACAATGCAGGCCAGAAACCCATCCCTGACAACCAGAGGCCACTGAAGCCTCTGGTTATCAAGGACATAACTGGGCATTGTCTGTATCGCAGTGTAAGGCTGGCAGTGCCAACTGGCACCTTGATATTGCCAAGTGGGCACTTCCAGGATGCTGCAAGCCTGAAGGGGCTTGACAGGGGGAAAAGATGTGGGGAGGGAGTTCATGAGGGGGATTCGTTGGGAGGGCCCGAATACCCTGGTGCCGGTAGTCTTTGTTGGGGAGGTGGTGGGTAAACAGCCCTTCAGAAGGAGAGGGGGTTCCTGATGTCCATGTAGAGAGGGAGGAGGGTCCTCAATTTCACTTTGAGATCTGGGTGATCTTTAAAACTGGCTCCCGATCTCTGTGAAGCTGGGCTTATCATTGTGCATGGACCTTGCTCCTCTCAGAACTGGTGCAAAACTCATCACTCTTTCAAAAAACGATGAAGTGTGGGATAAATTGCGATCTGATCACGCTGGCATGTCACATTGATTTTCTTGTTCAAAACAACGTTATTTTTTGGGAAGATCCTGCTCCCAATCTGTCGCTGCATGCAGCCCAGCTTAGCTAAGATCCAATTGGATTTCTGCTCTCCACCTTTCCCTCCCCAGGAACAGTACCACTGCCCTCCCCCCAACTCCTGCTGATCACCTCCCTCCCTCCACCACCCTAACACATCTGAGGCTGCAAGTCGATGGACAGCCAGTGGCCTCAGCGTGCCTGACTGGCACCCATAAGTCCCTGAAATGGGCTGCATGAATTTCCAGTCTATGGCACCAAAATTAAATGTGAAGCAGAGTTTATTTTGACAGGCAAAGATTGAGCAAATCCCAGAAGACTGCGCCTGTTTGATAATCCACACATTGAAATAGCTTTCAGAGAAAAATAAAATTATCATATTGAAACACCGAGTAAGATTTAAAACCTCTTGTCGCTTTGATATCTTTATTCATATGTAGGGTTTTTTTTTTGCATTCATTAGCCCTTTTGTGTATGCAATCCACTTCATTCAAAATTTCCACCGTGTATTACTATACCATGTCTGAAACATTCATTTGTCAGCAAAGTATTTCGAACCTCAAGTGAAAAGCACTATAGGAACATAGGAACTTGGTGCAGGAGTAGGCAACTCTTCGAACCTGCACCGCTATTTAACATGGTCATGGCTGATCTTACCCTGGTCTCAACTCCATATTGCTGCTTGCAGCAATAGGATAGCCCTTTATCTTACTTTTCATCTGAATATATAACTTGAACATTAACTTGTGTGTTTGTAACGCCTTTCGTGTGCAGTATGTCTCAAGGCACCTTGCAGAGTAATGGAATGAAGAATGGAAGTGCTGAATTTATTAACACTGGTTTGTGAAAAGCTAGAATTTAAGAGATTGTCAAAGAGTGATAGAGACGGATTGCGTTGGATTGTTTAGAAAGACACTTCTGAGAACAAGGCTTAGCCAACTTAAAAAGACACATAGGGACACAATTACCCTGTGGTTCCCTCCAAGTCACTCACCATCCCGACTTTGAAATATTTTAAAGTTTATTTATTAGTCATAAATATGCTTACATTAAAACGACAATGAAATCACAGTGAAAATCTCCTAGTCGCTCCACTCCGGCTCCTGTTCAGGTACGCTGAGGGAGAATTTAGCACGGCCAATGCACTCAACCAGCACGCCTTTTGGACTGTGGGAAGAAACCAAAGCATCCGGAAGAAACCCGTGCGGACATGGGGAGAATGTGCTGATTCCACACAGACAATGGCCCAAGCCGGGAATCGAACGCCTGTCACTGTGAGGCAGCAGTTCTAAGCATCATTCCAAATGTATCGCTGTTCTTTCACTGTCATGGGATCAAAATCCTGGAACTCCCTCCCTAACAGCACTATGGGTATACCTACAACACAGGGACCACAGTGGTCCCTTCATGAAGAATGCTCATACCACCTTCTCAAGAGAATTAGGGGTGGACAATGAACACTGGCCTAGTCAGTGAAGCCCCCAGACCTGAATGAATAAAATGTATCAAAATATTAAGATTCACATTGAACATGGTGGTCTGCCAAGGTGAAGGGTTCAATGATGGAAGGTATTATCCATGAAGGGACTTCAACAAAAAGAGAGGCCTGCATCTCTTTCAATCGCTGTGACCAGTGCATTCCTGCATAGCCTTTAATCACCATGTTAAAGTCAAAGAAGTTTGCAGTTTTGCCATTCTGCTTTGTTTGGGCATGGTTTACTATGAGCTGGTCCAAAGGGACTTTTCATCCTTTTCTGCCCTTGGACCAGGGGTGGGGTCTTTCTTGACTCACCTACCCTCCATGCTGATGCCATATTGAGAGATGTGGCTGCACAATATCAAAAATATCATTTCTGTCTGGTTTATGGATATCAAGCGGACATACTTGCGATTGTAATTGGGACCTATGTTAGCACATCACCAATCTGAGCACAGGGTAGCTATTTAGAGAATTGGTGCAAAAGCTATAGATGAGAAAGATTTTGAAATCGTAACTATTAAACCAGATTTGCCTATTTTCTGTCTCCCCCACTTCCATTGGATTTCCAGATGTAACAGAAGATGCTTTTCCAAAATTGTTGCATCTCCTTGTGGGTGACCTTATGAATGGTATGGATACCTCTGCCATTGTAATGATGATCCATCCTTGGAATTTGATAAGTGGCTGGAAATTTCAATCCATTTTGTTTTCAGCAATGGAGTTTTGGGGTGAAATAGTGTAGAAACAGAAATGCCATTCAACAAATGCAAGAGACAAACCTGATAAACATGACATGACTGGAGATTAATTTGTCTAGAATAATGTAGACAATATTGTTCAAATAGCCAAAGTGTGAGCTTAGTTTATTTCTTAGATTCTACCATTTTTTAAACGTTCTCTATCTTGGAGAAAAGCTTAATCTCAGTGTTGTGGGCTGTGATCAGCCTTTTAGCTTATTATAGATTTTATTTCCTTCAAGTAGCCAGATCAAGTTTTAGAATTTAAAACAATTGTTTATTATGTAAACTCTAGCAAGGACCATAGTATGGCAGCTGGTGGTGAGTCAGTGTCCTGAATGTAGACTTACACAAACAGATATACCTCCAGTATACAATAATAAGTAATTAACATATGCCAATCAAAGGATTGTATTTGTGCAGGAGTTATCTATGTTCATTCACAACTATTGATTTAGGTTACGTCATGCGTAAGATACAAATGTTAAAAACCAATCACAACCATTAGATGTCTTCTTAATTATAATATCCAATCAACATATAGTTTGAATGTACTAGCTGATTTATTTTATCATTGTTACAAGTTGACCTTAACATTTCACCTTGTGTCTGGATATGTAGATGTGAATTAACTCTCCCTTGTCCAGATGTCTGATTTAGTGAATTCTCTCAGGCTAAGAGGCTTTGTTAGATAAACAAAATTAAATTCTGGTGTTGTCTCTCTTGTAACTAGGCTTTGATGCTTACTTGGGTCTGCTTTCATAAAGAACTGTGGTGTTTCTCAGTGTAACTTATCAAACTTGGGTGATTATTAACTCCTTTATTGAACGATGCACTGTTTAGTAACATATATCATGAACACTAACTTTGTAAGATATACCTTTGACTTAAAAGTAAAGTAGAGAATTCTGGATAAACAACATGCCCATGTAATCTGGTCACCATGGGGAGAAACACACAAACAGAACGCCATTGAAATCCAGCATCTGCAGCATCCGCAATATTTTGCCTTTATCCATTAAAATTTGATGCCTTTTGACACAGAAGCATAACAAGAAGGAAGATTTGAATTACTTTAAGATGTCTTGAAATCTGCAATATTCTTAAAAAAATTTGGAAAGAACATTTATGATAATTTGGAATTTTGAATGAAAAGAAATAACAATCGTAACTTGTTGATCCTTCATCTTTAGCAGCACTCACAAAATAGAAGTTAAAATACAACGGCTGTGTGGTATACAGATGCAAAGAGGAAACAGAAAAGCCTACTCCCTATAGAGAATTAATTAAGTCTTTGAAGGAAAGGGACTGGAATTCTGCTTGGAAGGGAATAAATGTGAAACTGGGGATTACAGAGGTGGGATAGACTATGCACACTCCATGTGATAATTATGTCTGCTGTTCCATGTGCAATTTACAGTTTGTGCTAATTGTGAGTTGCCTATTAATTCATGTTTAATTTAGATTGATTCTGATGCGTGCTAAAGCAAAGTTACAAAAAGTGAAATTGCAGAATCTTCACAGTGCAGAAGGGGGTCATTCAGCCCATTGAGCTTGCACCAGCTCACTAAAAGAGCATTCTAAACCTCTGCCTTATCTCCGTGACTTTGCACATTACTTACTTTCAGAGAGTAATCTAATTCCTTTCCCATTCTATTTGGTAAATTTGGTTATTTTGCTTTATGGGGATCGCCATGGGTGACCGTAGCACCTTGATGAGAGAGAGATGGATATTGGGAACTGGGAAATAAGCTGAAATCATCTGTTTTTAGATCTTCTGCATAATTCAGTGTCTTCTGCACAATTAAGTAATTGAAATTGGTAACTCAATTGCGTTGGCGGGAGAAAAAAAATCCGCTATTATTTGTTCAAGCCTCTTAAAGCATTGTTAATGAGTTTTCAGAGAGAAGCACGGCACTTGCTGCTGGGCAAAATTAAAATGAGCAGGTAGTGTAATAGCCCACATGCTGAACAATGGGGTAATTAAATTCTCAGTTTTTGTCTTCAAGCTGGAGTTTTACTGCAGTTTCTATATCTACTGATAGGAAAGGAGGCAGCACATGAGTCTAAACAACTACCACCAATTGCAATTCAAACTACTGCATTGCAGTTCACCAGCAATTCAATCAATTTAACTGGCACTGGGGTGGAGATACACAAACAATAAGCTATTAAAAAAATTCCTGATACATGGCTCAGTGCATATTTAATTTTCCCTCATGCCAAATCAAAAATCTCGAAGTTTGGATGCTGCATTTATTACTAGTGTGAAGGGTGCTGGAATTAAGCTTTATGAATGAGGAGAACATGCTGAGAATTTTGAGCACTTGCCATTAACTTGCATCCCCTCCAATCTTCCCCTTTCTTGATAAGCCATCCATTAAAATGAATGATTGGAAAGTCACAGGGCTGAATCTAAGATGCTAATTATTTGCTACCAGCACACGCAACTGTTTGCCAGAAATACCAAAGTCAGAAACCTATCCCCTCCCAGTTTAAAATACAAGCTACGTCAATAAATGACACACACAATTTTAACAGCCTTTCCCATCTTATTGGGGACAGAACTGGGGTTGGGCTGGGGTTTGTGTGTGCATATTTCCGTCCCGGGCTCATTAATAATGTTTAAATCACATCTAAATATGACTTAAATATTACAATCAGCCTTGTACCCTTCTTGAGTATGAGACTGATCTTGTCGGATATCTGGTGCTGGTAAGATTGCAAGAGGTGAGAAGTCGAATGGCTCCCTGTGGAGAATTAACTAAGTCCCTGAATTTTTCGGCTCTTTTGCCATCTTACTACCTCCCCATGTTCATTGACTGGCATGGGGAGAGAGATGGTAAGATGGGAAACCCTCTTTGACTCTAAAATATTTCCTCACTATGTCTGCCATTTTCCATTCCCTTTGATAATTTCTTTTCTCTCTGTTTCCAAGGCACCAACATTCACTTTACTGTCTTCCTTTTTACAGTTGCAAAAACTCTAACAATTTGTTTTATTATTCCTGTTTAGTTTATTTCCATTTTCCATTTTTCCATTTTTATTAAATTTTTGGTGGCCATTTGCTGGTCTCAAAGCATTCCTCACCCTTAGACCGAGTCCTAATCTTTGCAACCTTATAACCTTTCCTTTTAATCTAATACATTCCTTCACTTTCCAAATAATTTTCAGATGAATCTTTGTTGATGAGTGTCTGTTTTTCAATGGAATTTACCTAATCTGTGCTCACTATTCCTTAATGTTTGTACAGTAATATATATGTCACACAAGTATGCTGTCTACAAGCGCAAAGTTTTATGTTGATAGAATACTAGTAAACTGTTGGTATACTCGGGTGTACTGATCAGGGACATCTGCTTCTTTATTGACTCTGTCATGCAGAGTCTTGCGTTGCAGTGGACAGCATTGTTGGGGCTAAGCCAGAAGTCCTGGGTTCAAGTATTACTTTGGAAATTGATGGTCATTTAGGGTGTGTTCATAATGTAGCCAAACAGGTTGAACATCAATCTGTACATCCCTCAGTGGCCAGGATTTTACAACCCTGCTGGGGTGAGACTTGTAAAATCATACTTGAGGCCAATGGAGAAGTCCATTCTGTGAGTTTTGTTGCACCAATTCTGGGGCGGGTGTGGCAGTAAAATTCCAGCCACAGTACCTGATGGCAGGGGTTAGAATGGGAGTGTCAGCATGCTCAGTGTGGAATAGTACTCTCTGAACTACAACCCCTGGTGACTGGCTAATGATATGTTCTAGGGAAAACTAGCAATGGAAACAGACACAAACATATGCTTTGTCTGCCTCACAAGATTCAGGAAAGGTTGCATTTTTGCTCCAATGTCTTCTCAACTTGGGAAAAAGTACCTAGATTTTTAGATTTTAATTCTGGGGAAACATAATTCATGGGGATTGGGTCTGCTAACACTGGAAGCAATGTGGAGGCAGCCCCAGGTACTCCCCAGTGCCAAGGTCTTTGCTCTAGTTACAATAAAAACAAATAAAACTTCCTTAGACGTTCCTCATGCCACCTGTAACCACACCCCATGGCCACTCATACCCGCCATGCTAACCTAAATCCCAACAGTCCTTTATAGCCTATATGTCAATTTAGTGCCAACTCCATTTGGTGGATGGGATGCCAATCAAGCGGGCTGCTTTGTCCTGGACAATTATGAATTTTTGAGTTTATTAGAGCTTCACTCATCCAGGCATGTGGAGAGTATCTATCACATTCCTGACTTCTGCCCTGTACATGGTGGACAGACTTTGGGGAGTCAGGAAGTGAGTTACTCACTGCTGGATTCCTAGCCTCTGACCTGCCCTTGTAACCACCGTATTTATATAGGTAACCTATTTTCAGTTTCTGGTCAATGGCATCCTCCAGGGTTTTTAAAGTTTAAGTTTATTTATTAGTCACAAGTAGGCTTACATTAACTCTGCAATGAAGCTACTGTGAAAATTCCCTAGATTTTGGATTCTGTAGTGCTAATAAATTGAATGCCAAAGGAAATTAGGTGGATTATCTCTTGTTGGAGATGATCATTGCCTGGTACTTGTGTGGTGCCAAATTTGTCACTTGTCAACTTAAGCCTGAATATTATCCAGGACTTGCTATGTGTGGACATGTGTTGTTTCAGTACCTGAGGAGTCATAAATGATGTTGAGCATTGTGCAATCATCAATTAGCTTTCTCATTTCTTACCTTATGATTTAGGGAAGATCAGTGATGAAGCAACTGCTGGTAATTGGAACTAGGACATTATCCTGAGGAAGTCCTGTGAACCTATGACTCCATATCATTCGATGGCAGTTTATAGACACTATGCAAACCTCAAGTCAACTCATGCCCCTACAAACCGCTCTTTGCTTTGAAACTCTGCATGTCAACTCACATGGTATCCACCATGTTTAGACCTTAGGAACCATGCTGAGATTAAGTAAAATCAGGTCCTAACAGCCAATTGCAGACTTCACTTTTTAAATAACAATCCCTTTCATTAGAAAAACTCATTTGGTGCATTTAAGTTCTCTCAAGTAATTAATCCCTTATGAAAAAAGATCCTTCAAGTACTTAATTTGTATTCATTGCACACATCAAAAACTTCATAATCACTTGACACAGTCAATTAAACTGAATTTACAGGATCCTCATGTGAGAATAATAATTGGTGACATCAGTTATGCAGCACTCACTGTAAGTCATCAGGTTTATATCAAAAGGCAACTAGTGAAATTACAAGCAGCTACAGCAGGTTTTTTTTTAAATTGAAGGGGTTGGAGATGTGAATATCTTGACAGCTTGACACTTGGCTTGTTCACTTTTTAATACACATTCATGCTTTGTCTTAGCAATCCCAAAGGGACACCTGATGTCCCCAAAAGGACACCTTATTTCTCCAAAAGGATTCTATACCTCTCTAAATAACTCCAGCAGCTTTAGACCTCTTATTCAAATGTCTGAAGTCCACAAGATTTTTTTTAGACGTCCTAGTTGTGAAAAGTTTGTTGTTTTATATGTGTTGTTGTATCCTTGAACTCTATGGATGTACAAACTGCAACCTGTTTCATTCCTCCTCCACTGAAAATGGTGAAAAGTAAAAGGTAAAGTAAAGTTTGTTAATTAGTTATAAGTAAGGCTTACAGTAACACTTGCAATGAAGTTACTATGAAATTCCCCTACTTGCCACAGTCTGGCACCTGTTTGGGTCAATGCATCTACCCAGTATGTTTTTCAGACTGTAGGAAGAAACCGGAGCACATGGAGGAAACCCATGCAGACATGGGGAGAAGATGCAAACATTATGACCCCAGCCAGGAATTGAATCCGGCTCCCTGGCGCTGTGAGGCAGCAGTGCTAACCACTGTGCCACCCACATGGGTGAGTGCTGGGTTTGGGATTGGGACATCTGGAATTGGGGCTCCAGTGCCAGATCATCTATGGTATGGACTCATGCAAATTCAGGCCCAAGTCTAAGTCATGCAACTTTGCAGAACTGTTAGAACATGAAAGTCTTGACCATTGAGCAATTACCATCTGAAATGAACAATGAAATTCAAGAAGAACTAAATTATTTTGCAGTAATTGAAAACCAACTTGTTAAAAAAAAATCATTGCAAATAAAATATTTAAATCCAGAATGACTTTGAGAAGTCTTTGGAAATGTATAAGCTGCACGGTTATAATGGCTTTATAATCATTGCCGTGGAAGTAATTACATTTTCTAAAATGTCATAAATTTTCTCGCAATATCTGAGTCATGAGTATTTCATAATCATATTAGTAAGCTGACCAGCTGTTCTATATATTTTATTGTCAAATGAATAATAAATACAACTTTCTTTAATACCAATCCTCTTTCACCTTTTGACTGCACTCTGCTCATATGAAATTTATGGAGGACTTTTTTCAATCAGATGGTGTGAGTTGAAGTCAAGTACGTTTAAAATCCACAACTAAGTTGCACGCATTTTCATGATTACTTTTAATATTTAATATTTGAAGTATGGCACTGGGTGCAGACCAGAAAATATGCCTTAATCTTTCTCCTAGTCATTCCAGTAACAAATTGCTATTTAAAGGAAGTGTATTGTCACTGTCATCTGTACTCGCCTATCAGGAAAATAAAATTACAATGTGGTGGAACTAATTTGCAATGATATCAAATAGGGAAGGGTTTTAAGTGGCTGGCAACAGTGGTTGGCCACATTTAATGAAATCATTCATTAAAGATGATTCAAGTCATGAGCTCACACCGGATACTCCTGACTTGCCCACTGAACCACAATACACTGTCTAAAATCAATGAACCATATAGTGATAATGGGATGAGTAAAAAAAATTTAAATAAAATTTTCGCTATATCCCAATAGTAGTGTCATCATCCAGTCACTTTAAGATATCAATAACAGACTCCACAAATGCATGAAATCTCTTAAACCTTGCGCAAATGAACATTGTGCAGTTGACAACAGAGATCAAACAATCAGAGATGCCAATCAAGCAGTGTTTTCTTATGGCTCAGGTATTATAGTAGAGTAAAGGATGGCTGGGCTCCTGGCCAAGAATATATAATAAGGCTTGGCTGACAGCCCACATATCCATTGTTCTGTTGAACCAAAGATTTTTTTATGTTTCTACAATCTGATGATCTTGGAGAAGGTGGATTGCAAACAAATCTGATGTTATCTCCTTAGTCAATCTCAGACATATCCACAATCTAGATAGTGATTAGGTATAGGAGCTGCAGGTACTTCCTTTATTCCCCCTCCCACTTCTTCGTGAGAGATGATACAGTGCTATTACTACTGCTTTAGCAAATTGTTTTTTAGAAAATATTTATATTAAACGTGTTAATATATTACATATAAATTCTTCTTTTCTGTCAAATAGAGACTCAGGGATAGAAAAAAAGTATAAAATGGCACTTATAAGTGGAATCAAATCTATTCAAACAAACTTTTAATATATGTTACCTGATGTCCAGAATTTTGAATATGATCAAACTTACCTTTATAGAGAGAGTCATCAACAATAATATTGAATTTGACATCCGACAACCTAAATCTTGATAGGCACCATGATAAGCCTCGATTTTCAAGTTTGAACAAAGAATAAAACAGCACGGGAAATAGGCCCTTTGGCCCAACAAGCCCGCGCCCCCACCCCGATGTTCCCACCTCTACCCACGATCCCTGTCCATTTTTATAGATCTATTGATTAAAAACCAAATTTGAGACAATTTAGGGAGAATTTGTTTTGCCAGTTAGCCTAAGAGATGGGGGATGTGGGAGGAAACCAGAGCACCCGGCGAAAACCCACGCAAGCATGGGGAGAATGCGCAAACTCCCACAGACTGCCAACGCCACCGTAATGAGCTGGATCTCAAACAGTTATGAGACAGAGAACAGGAATGAGATAGAGAATCTGGTGTACTGGTGTGAAGATAATAATCTCTCCCAAAATGAAGGGGATTATCATCGATTTCAGGAAGTGTAGTGGAGAACATGTCCATGTCTACATTAGCAGGAATGAAGTAGAAATGGTTGAAAGCTTCAAGTTTTTAGGTGTCCAGATCACCAACAACCTGTCCTGGTCCCCCCATGCCAACACTATAGTTAAGAAAGCCCACCATCACCTCTACTTTGTAAGAAGATGAAGGAAATTTGGCATTTCAGCCACAACTCTCACCAACTTTTACAGATGCACCATAAAAAGCATTTTTTCTCATTGTATCACAGCTTGGTATGGCTCCTGTTCTGCTCAAGACTGCAAGGAACTACAAAAGGTCATGAATGTAGTCTAATCCATCACACAAACTAGCCTTCCCATCCATTGATTGTGTCTACACTTGCCGTTGCCATGCAAAGCAGCCAAGCAGCCAGCATGATTAAGGATCTCACGCACTTCGAACATACTCTCTTCTACCTTCTTCCATCAGGAAAAAGGTACAGAAGTCTGAGGTCACAAATCAACCGACTCAAGAACATCTTCTTCCCTTGCTGCTGTCAGACTTTTCAATGGTCCTACCTTGCATTAAGTTGATCTTTCTCTACACCCTAGATATCACTGTAACACTACGTTCTGCACTGTCCCATTTCCTTCTGTATGAACAGTATGCTTGTTTATGCGCAAGAATCAATATTTTTCACTGTATACTAGTACATGAGACAGTAATAAATCAAATCAAATCAAAACAAATCAATTGACACTTTGGTTACATCTGTTAGGA
Source organism: Sphyrna mokarran (assembly GCA_024679065.1). Lineage (NCBI taxonomy): Eukaryota > Metazoa > Chordata > Chondrichthyes > Carcharhiniformes > Carcharhinidae > Sphyrna > Sphyrna mokarran. The sequence goes on from JAGIQG010000007.1 coordinate 100,693,388, forward strand.
CTTTACCATCCTTATTGTGTTCAGTATTTTGTGTTAAGAAATGTAATGTAGGTTTGTCATTTTCTTTTTTTAGCATCATCACTGGATAACATGCAAACATTAAAAATCAATGCATGAATTGCAATTAACTGAAAAACACCAACGATAATTAGCTACAGAGACTTGAAACAGTTGAAAAATGATTCAAACAAACCAGTGCTTAGAGAGAACATTAGCCACTAAACTGCATCATACTTTGAACCAATGACATGGTGGTTGTTCATTTACAATGGCTTAGCGCGATTGTATTTTGAATAGTCTTTTTTTTTGTTAATTCTACCAAGGTCAATCCCTGTCAATCAATGCTGTAGGAATAGGAGTTGGCAGTTTGGTTGTATGGCTGGGAATTTAGCTCTTCAAGCAGTGGTGCAACTGCATAAACCTATGAAGAGAATGTGCTGTTGGATAATCCATTTCCACTTGTCAGCTTTGCTTTCTCTCGCTTTATTTGGTTGGATATCTGGGAGCCAAAGGTCAAAGCAAATATACTTCCTGCTGAGGGACATGAGTAGAAATAACTGTATTTGCGGAATGGCTCTTAACAGGGCAATATGAGAGCACAAGAAATGACAAGAATAAAGAAAACTGATTTTGACAAAAATTCACCTGCACTAAAATATTTGTTGTCATACATTTGTTTGTCCCTTACGTTTCCTTCATCAGTAATCTCTTGTTTGTCCTCTGCTTGTTGCAAACATTTTAGAAAGCAAATGGTCCAATTCGCGAACAGTGCAATGTCTTTTTTCTTTAGGTCAAATCAGATCCACCAAAATTGAGATCCACACAACACTGAAATGACATTACACTCTAAAGCATTATGGCATTTCATCTCTTCACACACTGCATCCCATTATTCCATTGTGTGGAATGATGTGAATTATAAGAATTGTACATATTACTAGATAGTGCCCGAGGCTGAACATTAACCATTTCTGAATGGAGATTCTGTAACGTCTGCCTGGAAGTGCTGCAATGTAATAGTCAAATTCAACATTTGCCTCTCAACTGGATGACCCAAATCGATTGTAAGTCAGCAATTTTGCCAACGTATGATGTATCAGCTGTGACAAGAGTTAGATTGAAATTTTGATTTTTATTCAAAAGAATGAAAAGTACATTTGACTGAGGGTTATCTCATAGAAGTGAGGTTAACCCCTTAACAGTCAAATTTTGTTGTACTGGAGACAATTGTTGTTAATGTTGGCCTAGAATATACATTCACACCTTATTATTTTATTTTAATTACCAACACAGTAGTTATTAAACCATTTGGATATCCTATTTATTCAGATTATACGAAACAGATTTGATTTGATTTGATTTATTATTGTCACAATAATTGGAATACAGTGAAAAATATTGTTTCTTGGGTTATATGGACAAAGCATCAAGTATTTAGGGCAGAAGGCAAGGTGAAAGTGCAGAATGTAGTGTTATAGTTATAGTTTGGATAAACATACTGACTGTGCAATTCACTTCTTATTAAAAAGTACCAAATTCTTCAATTAATTAATTTGTTACATATGAATTGTTTTGGAGTATGGTGATACCAAACATTCAAAATGATCATTCCATAAAACTATTTCCATGGAAACATAGAAAGTAGAAACAGAAGTAGGCCATTCGGCCCTTTGAGCCTATTCTGCAATTCATTTTGATCACCAAATTCAATATCTTGATTTCCCCCTCCCCCAACCCGCCATATCCCTTGATCCCTTTAGCGCCTAGAGCTATATCTAATTTCTTCCTGAAATCAGACAATGTTTTGGCCTCAACTACATTCTGTCATCGTGAATTTCAGACATTCACCACCCTCTGATGAAAAAATTTCTCCTCACCTCAATTTAAACAGTTTACCCCTCATCTTCAAATTATGACACCCAGTCTGGACACTCACACCATTGGGAACATTCTTCCTGAATCTACTATGTCTAACTGTTTAGAATTTTGTAAATTTCTGAGAGATCCCCTCTCACTCTTCTAAACTCCAGTGAAAATAATCCTAACCAATTTAATCTCTTCTAATATGACAAACCTGCCATCTCAGGAATCAGCTTGGTAAACCTTCGCTGTACTCCCTCTATAGCAGGAACATCCTTCCTCAGATGAGGACACCAAAACTTCACACAATACTCCAGGTGTGGCCTCACACCAGCAAAACATCCCTATCCCTATGTTCAAATCATCTCGCTATGAAGACCAACATACCATTTGCGTTCTTTATTGCTGCTGTAGATTTCTCAGATCCAAAACAATTCTTCTCTCTTTCACAATCTTTACCGAATATCTTAGTTTGCCTTTCTGAAAACAGTGGGATTTTGGAAGGTCAGGAGTGTGAAACCTTAGTGTTTGGACTAGAACAGGTATGAGGAGGTCTGAGTTTGATGAATTTATTTGGATTGCCTCGATATCCCTTTGGGTGAGATAAGGCACCTGTGGGATTGTTAAAAATTGAACATGATTATGCACTTCTTATGCATAAACACATTGGAACCACCCTGCTGTCAAAGTACTATCACACTGTCAAGTAACTGGCAACAAAATGTCCAACTGTTAAGGAACTGTCAAAGCTGTTAAAGATATGTCCAACGATACGAGGTGAGTTGGCAAGCAGGTTGTAAGGGCAAAGAGTAGTGGAGGCATGGTTTGGTATAGCTGGGGCATAGGGAAAGTATTGGGAGGGCTGGTGGATTGTTGTTTGTTTTAATCTTTTCTCTTATTTATTTTAATATTCATAAGCAGGCCATCTTTTTAGCCCACCGGCTCAGCCTCTAGATTCATTCACCCTGACTTTGATTTCAGTCCACACTTCCCCTGACCAAAAATTATCTGTGAGTGGACATTTTTAAAGATTGTGTTCGTAGAACCAGGAAATTTCTGTGCAACCAGGGGAGAAAACACTGGGGCGAGTTTCCTGAACTGAGCTGTGATGGTTTATAACCTTACTCCAATTGCAGAAGATTCATCAAAACCAACCATAATCCATCAGATGGAACAGGCTTATGTAAAAATAGTGTGCAGCTGCACACAATTCCATGTAACCCATAAACAATAGCAGCCAGCCTCTTATACTTCATTAATCTATTGCATATAGTTCAGCTGTCTTTTGTGAGTTGTTTGTGGGATATTATACACCTTTGAGAAAGTTGTTTTGGCACTGCTCCCTAAAAATACCGGCACCATTTTAAAAGAACTAGCATTTTCTGAAAATGAAGATATGAAAGAATGTTGACCTATTTAGAATCATAAAGCAATGCTGCACAGAAAAGGCCCTTTGACCCAACCGGTCCATGTCAACCATGATGCCTTCCTAGCTGGTTCTAATTGCCTGCACTTGGCCTATGTCCCTCTAATCCTTTCCCAATTATGTACTTTTCCAAATACATTTTAAATGTTGCTGTTAAAACTGCCTCAACCACTTTCTCAGCAGCTCATTCAATACACACCACCTCTGCATGACGAAGTTGCTCTTCATGTCCCTTTTAAGTCTTTCCCCACTCATCTTAAACCTGTATTCTCTAGTTTTCAATTTCCCTTCCCTGGGAAAAAGACTATGGCCGAAAATCTAGTGGGGGAGGTTTCCAGATGGAAATCTCCATTGGCCTCAGGCAGGATTTTACCTACCTGAATGAGGCCGTAAAATTTCGCCCTATGTGCGTTCATCCTATCTCTGCCCTTCATAATTTTCTACACCTCAGTAAGGTCACCTCTCATTCTTCTACATTCCAAGGGATAAAGCCTTAGCTTGGCCAACCTCCCCTATAACTCAGGACCACTAGCTCTGGCAACATCCTTGTAAATCTTCTCTGCACTCTACTGGATAATCAATGTCTTTCCTATAATAAGGTGACCAAAACCACAATACTCCATGTGTGGCCTCATCAGCGACTTATACAACTGTAACATAATGTCTCAAATTCTATACTCAATGCCCTGACTGATGAAGGCTAAAAGCCCTCTTCGCCACCTACCTGTGATGCCGCTTTCAACGAGCTATGCACTTGCTTTCTCAATAACTGACATAATATGGTAAGTATAGAAGAAACAAAAGGGACTGTGTTTATACAAAAGTTAATCAAGTCCTCAGAATATCCTGAAGTGCTTTCTTAAACATGCTGTCACCATTGTTATGTAGGTAAACATGACATCCAGTTTGTACACAGCAAAAACTTATACACAGCAAATGAGAATGTGTACTGCAGTTAATTTGATTTTTCATAGTATTGATTCAGGGAACAGTGTTGACCAGGACATCTGTTTAACTCTAAATGGTATCCTGACATCTTTACCATTCAACTGAACAGAGAAATAGAGCCTAGCATAATGTCTTACCCCAAGAAATATTCAGCATCCCTGACAATGCTGCAATTCCTCAGTGTAGCATTGAAATATGAACTATAGTTTATTATTTTTTCATCCATTTGTGGGACTTAGGCATCACTGGCTGGGTCAACATTTATTGCCCATTCCTAGTTATCCTTGAATTCAACTGGCTCGCTAGGCCATTTCAGAGGGCAGTTGAGAGTCAACCACTTTGCTGTGGCTCTGGAGTCACATATAGGCCAGACCAGGTAAGAACAGATTTCCTTCCTGAAAGGACATTAGGGAACTGACAATCAACAGTAGATTCTTAATTCCAGCTATTTCTTATTGTGTTCAAATTCCCCCACCCGGTGGTGAGATTCAAACCCTGATCCCCAGAACCTTTGCTGAGTTTCTGGATGAATATTCTAGCGATAACAGACTAGGCCATTGCTTCCACCACATTCTTAAATCCTGAAATCAGACATGAAGCCACAGCCTTCATGCTCAGAGATAGTGATGTTACCAACTGAACCAAACTCAAATGAAATAATCAGAAGGAAATTGATAGATTCCTGATTAAGATGGTACAAAGAAGGTGACTGAAAATAATCCATTTGGGTACACGGCTTTCTTCAGGATTTGTTCTTATGAAAGGAGAAATGCAGGCATAGCCACGTTTACTGCCCGTTCCTCATTGTACTGACAGCTAACTGATCAGTTGGATGAGCTCAGAATGTGTTAAAAGTCACGCATAGGTCATATCAGGAAGGAGTGACAAGTTTCTTTCCCTGAAAAGCTGTTGTGAGTCGGTGGACTTTGATGGCAATCTTGCTGCTTTGTAGTTACATAAATCACCAAACTTATTGAACTCAGTGTTATAATTTACAAGTGTAGGATTTAAAGTAATCTGCGTTGCCAGTCCTTTACCACAGCTATTTTATGAAGGTAAATGGTGAGACCTGGAGCATTGGATTTAATGCATTCAAGAACATCAAGATGATAGAATGACTCACTTCCATCAGTTGGCACTTCCTTTTACAATCTGCAGATTTTGCTTAAAACTCAAGTTTAATGTTACTTAACTATTGCTTCTTGATTTCCCTTGTATTCTATTATAATCCTTTGATTTGATTTGACTTATTATTGTCACATGTATTAGTATACAGTGAAATGTATTGCTTCTTGCTATGCAAAGCATAGCGTATATAGAGAAGGAAAGGAGGGAGTGGAGAATGTAGTATTATGGTCATAGCTAGGGTGTAGAGAAAGATCAACTTAATGTGAGGTAAGTCCATTCAAAAGTCTAATGGCAACTGGGAAGAAACTGTTTTTGAGTTGGTTGGTACGTGTCCTCAGACTTTTATATCTTTTTTCTGATGGAACAAGGTGGAACAGAGTATGTCCGGGGATATGTGAGGTTCTTAATTATGCTGGCTGCTTTTCTGAGGCAGGGGAAATGTGGACAGAGTCAATGGATGGGAGGATGGTTTGTGTGATGGACTAGGTTTTGTTCACGATCCTTTGTAATTTCTTGGGGTCTTGGGCATACCAACCTGTAATACAACCAGAAAACATGCTTTCTGTGATGCAATTGTAGAAATTGGTGAGAGTTATAATGGACGTACCAAATTTCCTTTGTCTTCTGAGAAAGTAGATAGATTTAATGAATGAAATGTAGCTAAATATACACAAGAAAAAAACCAGAGATTTTTTTTTAATTTGTAACCTCAGGAGCTTTCTGACCTTCGACACGCCCACAATAAACTAAAGAAGCAGTATCAGGACAAGATGGCAGAACTCACCCATTCCAGTAGAAGAGTTGAACAACATGAAACGGAAGTGAAGAAATTAAGACTGCGAGTGGAAGAACTGAAGAAGGAACTGGCACAAGCTGAAGATGAGGTATATATTCACACATATATTAAAAATTCGAAGTCATCGTATTGTCATGTGACTATTTGCACAGTTAAAGTTAACTTATTGATCATCCACCTTAAATGTGAGCAACAGTTTCAATTTCAGGATTTTTAAATCATTTTCAGGCAAATAATAACAATAATTAATTTTGCTCTGACTCTTGCGGAAACGGATAACTTTTAAAGAGAGAATGATGGAAAGATTCACATGAGTTCACCTTTTAAGACTTTTACTGTACAAGCAACTAAAAGCAACACAGACCAAACATTACATAATAGTCCACTAACATATCAAACTACAGGCAACTAATTAGCTAATTAACGCAACCAAAAATACTTCAAGACTCATTTGTTCATTATGCAATACCATCAGCAATACACACCCTTATATATTAACTCCCAGATTCTTCCAAGCTTTTTAGCAGGATCCCTTCTCCCTGCCACATTAGTGCAGGTCTTCCAGTGAACTTCATTCTTCTGAGCATCCATGACATAATGCCCAGAAGCAAGGCTAATTCTGATGACTACTTGATCTTTAAATCAACATGTGCTGCACCTTTGAACAGAGCATTTGTTCAACATGATATAGGCTAACACAAAACAGTTTTTTCTGTTGCGATGCACAGCAACTGTCTTTGGTCCAAAAAGACTAGCTGGCTCTCATTTGGCATAGATTTTTGTCAAATTATCAAGACTTCTCCAAAATGGTGTTGGGACCCAGGTTCGGATGTCTTGCCATAATTTCCACCAGGTTCTAATTTTGCTGAGAGGGAAACAGGAGTGGGAAGGGACTCACACTGGGGAAAACCAATGTGAACACATTGCCAAGTTGAACATCCTATTTTCCTTGGAGCAACAGCCTTTTTCTGCAGTATGTGGGTGCTAGTTTTACATAAATGCTCATAAAATGCAGGTAGGATCTGTAGAGCTGTCAAGTTATTTAAATTGTCAGCCATTTGACTTCTTAAAGCAAAATAGGCAGGCCATTTCTCTGAGTTGAAGAAAATAGTGCTTGCAGTTTCAATTAGACGTCTCTTGACATAACCCTAGTGGCATTATAGCATTATTACTGCCTGACTATTTCCATATCTTGGCATTATCACAGTGAAGAGAGGACAGCTGTATGTTCATGATTTTATTGACAACTCTATGATGTTATTATAGCTGTCTTTGACAAGGGGTTATGAACACAACTCTTTGTTCTTATAAAGGATCAATCACCTGAACTGATGTAAAATACTTTTATTGTACGCTATTTTATTTCATCTCAGTATGGCTCCTGAGGTGTGCCCAAGGTGGATACTAAGTGAGGTGATGTAGATGGTGTAAGGATAAAAGACAGAGGGTGGGACTTGGCACCAAGTTGGCATAGGGTCTATAAGGAGCCATGGCAGTGGGTAAAAGGATATAGAGTCATAGAGGTTACAGCATGGAAACAGTCTTTTCGGCCCAATTTGTCCATGTTGCTCTTTTTTTTAAATCCCAAAGCTAATCCCAATTGCCTGAATTTGGCCCATATCCCTCTATACCCATCTTATCCATGTAACTATCTAAATGCTTTATAAAAAACAAAATTGTACTCATATGGATAGGTGGTGTCTGGAGAGGTGTGTGGGGTGAGGTCTGGTAATATTGAACAAGACAATTGCGATCAAGTCCCAGAACATTGAGGCAGGCTTTTTAACCAACATGCCTCGATACTCGACAACTTCTGATGCTGCTGTGTTTGGGGTTAATGGGACTGATTCCACTTTGTATCTGAGACATCTATCCCCAAAAAAGAAACTCCTGCCATTCAGGGTGTTTATTCCCGAGACGGGTGCAATAAGCCACAACACTCCTGACTATGAGCATATTCTCAGGAGCAGAGATCTGTGCATCTTTGTCAAGTATTAACATTGGCACTTGATCTTCTATCCATTTCAGCTGGGCCAGTTTCCCCATGACAACCAAATTACATAAGCCTGTCACTGGGCAGGATCTAGTATGATTTCATCAACCCCAATCCAGCACATGCCTTAGATTTACCTTAGATTGAAAGAGGCAGTTTAAAACGTCACCATCTTATAAAGTTATGCATTCATTACAATTTATATTATGAATGTTGATCAGAAATGAATTTGAAATGTACTGGTTCTTATTTTTCAGTTTTTGTGTGCAAACATTGCCACAATTATGGCTAAAACAAGTAATTAAGCTTTATTAACATCTTGACTTAGCCATACTGAAGGAGACCATTTGACCTACTGGCCAGATTTTACTGTCCTGCCCGCCAAAGGAATTGGAGCAGGCAAGGGGCAGATCATGGAAAGATCCGTTGCCCTCGAGTGGGATTTTCTGGGTTTGGAGCGAACGAGGCTAGAAAATCCCATTTATTGTATCTATGCCAGCTTTTTGAAGAAGCCATTTTCCTGCTTCAAATACATTCGGATCAAACTGATATTCATCAGTGATGATCGGTGATGGCAATGGTGAAGATATTTGTAATGAATGCAATGCCTTCAGATCACTTAAACAATGACTACTTCCTCTAACACATTGAGCCTGATTTTACCATTTTGATTCTAAATGTTGGAAACCTGCTCTCAGGCACTTAGTGTGAAAAAAAATCGGGAATCTGAATTGCGCTGTGGGCAGGGCTTAGCACACCCAAAACAATCGGAGCTCTGAAATGCGTGTGCTCAGTTAGAAAACAACTTGAAAAAGCATGCCCATGTCAGATTGCTCCCGGGCCACAGGAAAAGGAGAAGGCGATCCAGGAGCGAAAAGTGGGAGCAATGGCCCGCCCGCACAGACATCAGTGTCCCTCTTATCCACCCACACCCACTCCCCTCGGCTGCCCAGACCGATCGCTGCCTCCCCCCTCCCTGATCGCCCACAAAATGGCAGCAGACCCCTCCTGCCGTTTCCCTGCCCCCCGAGATACATCTTGCCCACCTCCCTTCCCCCCCCCCTCCCCCCCCCCCCACCCAATCCCCTCTAGAGAATGATCTGGCCTTACTGATATTCCCACTCCAGAGTACGATCTGGCCTCACTCCTCCTCTATCCCAACTGCCCCAGACAATGATCTGGCCTCACTCCCCTCCCCGCTCCCCCCGAGAGAATGATTTGGCCTCACTCTCCTCCTCCCTTCCCAGAGGTACATCTGAACCCTCACTTCCCCCCCCACAATCAGACCACGATCAAGCCCCCCCCCCCCCCAACAACCAGACAACATTCTTCCCTCCTCCCCATCCACCAAACCAGGCAACGACCTGCCTTCCTTCCTCTTCCCCCACCAGAGAATGATCTGACCCAGCTCTCTCCTTCCCCCACCACCGACTTGAGTCAGGGAGCCATTGGAAGCTCTGAACTCACTTCTTTAGCAACTGGAGTGCCCAATTCAGGCTTCAGCAAGTTCATTTCCGTGCGATTCCGGATTGGCAAATGCAGTGGTAAAGAGGGAAATGCTGATAAGCTGGGGAGGGGGGCAGTTCATTAATTCAACTGAAATACATACAACTACATCTAAATTGCCGTTGTACCTGTTTTGGGTGCGAATTGGATTGCACCTATTCCTGGGTCTCTGTGTGGACTCAGACGCTGATCGTGTTAATGGCCTCACACCCGACTTTACCACAATATCATGTCTGAAAATGGGCCCATTGCAATGGTAAAATTGGGTCCATTGTGTTCATCTAGAATCCTACACCTTGCCAACCACTTGCCCCATCTGAACTTTAATACTGATTAATATTTACGTGACTATGAATGCTCTCTTCTGTGCTGTTTCCAGAAGTACTAATTGTTAGTCACAAAATTCAAGGAACATGTATAATTTTGTATTCACTTCCAATTTAATGAGCATTGAAGGCAGGTTGGGAGGTGAGAGACTGGCAAGATGGTAGGGGAAGACATTGAGTGGTGAGGCTGATGTTTTTCGACTGCCAAGGCATCGTGACAATGGTGGGAACCTTAGCCACACAACTGCCTATTGGAAAGGCAATTTAGACAATTTGTGGCTTAATCACAGACAGACTCCCAGTGGTTTTCTGTGGGTGTGTGGGGAAACCCTCCACACTCTGGGGCTCCATGGCTCAAAGAGCCTGCCCTGACAGCAATGCTGTCCCTATGCCTTCCTGGCCCCAGCCGTCCCAAACACACTCTCAAATCTTCAAGGGGAACCTCAGTATTGAGATGCCCACGGCTTCAAGCTACAAGCTCAGCAGTGGCTAGTGTCAGCTGTGACACTGCAGGGCTTGCAGAGCTGACAGCCCTCAGACTGGACCAGCAGCTTTTGGGGATTGCTTTTCCAATTGGGCCCCGTCACCCATTAAAGGGAGTTGGTTCCTGATTTCAACTCTGGTGCTTTCATTAAAACATTCAGCCCTGTAATTTATTCTTGTACCATGTGCATTTCTTGATATCGTTTCTTCTTCCTGCTCTACACTGAAGGTTATTAAGTCTGGGATACAATTGAAAGGCACTAGTTGTCCTCTGCTTGACTAAGTGGCCATTTCATACGTGTGAAGGACATTTTAGTATGGGAGGCATTACCATTGAGCAGATTCAGTCATGTCTTTACTGGATATCCACACGTGCAAATTTCCAGCAGGTGTCACTGGATGCTCAACAGGGATGCGGAAACGGGTAATTTTCCTTTCTCTAACCTAAATTTGCTGTGACCAATTATGGTATTGCAATGATCACACAGTTACAGATAATCTGTCTCAGTACAGGCCGGGGAGTAAGTGGGCCTTAGAGAGGCAAGGAGGCTTCATGAACAGATTTAAATCTCAATGTCTAATCAATTTAGCTGATAACCAAGAAGGAATTGGAAAGAAAACTGATAATGAGGGTTCACTGTTCAGTTTTTTCCTGGCCTCTACACATTTCTTAGTAGTTTTAATCATCTCGTCATTCCCCAAAAATATCAAGGTGTTATATATAAAATGAGGAAAATAAATGAAATGTAACAAGAAGAAGTAAAGAATTGATTCAATTTGAAGCCAGATGCAGGCCATAGCAGCCTTAAGCCTCATTAGTAATGCACACCATCTTCGACAAATCTTCTGATTAACTCTGATGTGACTCATTAATTCATCGTATTTTCCTAACTTTCATGACCTAACTTTCGTACAGTAACAGTTGAAATTGAAATGTTTGAAGGAGCCAAGTATAATTGGAAATTTGAATTGTATTTACTTAGACACACATCACCTCCTTCACATTGATTTCCATGTAGTTGACACAACCCTATTGAGTTCCACATCTTGAAGGTGTTTGCTTTTCAAAAGGTCAACACCACAAAACTTACCTTTCCCTTTGCACTGCCTGACATTTTCACTGCAAGATAATGATGCCTTTGAAAAAGTGTCATCCCTGCACTTTGTAACACAGGCTTTCAAACATTGCTTTCAAGGTGAGATTGTAGTTTTGAAAGCCTAAAGTTGAGCTAAGAAAAGGTAATAGTCACTGTCCCCTTTAAGTTGTGCTTTGATGTGGTAACCCAGTAAGTACCCACCCAGACGAACACCGGTTGTCCCCTTTAAGATACCACACGTGCACAATTAAGGTAAAGGGTAAAACATATTCAAATGAAAAGACTGTACATAATGACAAATCTAGAGCAACATTGACAATGGTCTTTATTTTAACTTGGAGCATCAAGGCAACATGTATGGACCAAGGCAAGTGACAAAGGGTCTTTATCCCCCAGATGTTGTTTGAAAGATTGAAATTGATTTTGATTTGAATTTGATTTGATTCATTATTGTCACATGTACTAATACACGATGAAAAGTATTGTTTCTTGTGTGCTATGTAGACAAAGCATACCGTCCATAGAAAAGGAAAGAAGTGCAGAATGTAGTGTTACAGTCATAGCCTAGGGGTTAGAGCAAGATCAACTTAATGTGAGGTAGGTCCATTAAAAAGTCTCACGGCATCAGGAAAATCTGTTCTTGTGTCAGTTTGTATGTGACATCACTTCTAGTAGTGACAGGATTCTAGACCCCACAAGGCTGCTGCTGAGGATTTGAGGGATTGGCGCCAGGAGTAAGGAGTGTGTTCAATAAAGGGGTAATGGCAGCTGGGGAAGAAGAGCCCAGTGCCCAAAGTTATCTTGTGGGATTTTGTGGTCCACAATGAAGCATTCAAAAAAAGAGAAAAAATAAACTTGCATAGATCTTTTCTTTCTAGAGTGAGGCCTCCACCAGGCTCGACACTGAGTATCATTACCCCACATTCAACTGTTAAGATTGCTTCAGGGTCCGGATCATCAGTCCTTAATTTCTACAATGTATGAGGTGTCCCCCAGAGTGGCTCCCAAGTTATGGTTAATATGATGGTAATAATGCCAACGGCCACGAGCAAATTCAACCACACAAATTTCCAGAAGGCATTTAATGAAGTTCCCCATAAGAGGCTGTGAGTTAAAATTAAAGCTGAAAGCAAATTATTGACCTGGTTAGGAGATTGGCTAGCTGGTGAGAGAAAGTGTATAGGGATAATGAGTATATGTGCTTCAATTGGAAGGAAACAACCAGTGTCCCTCTTGTGCTGGGGCTCACTATTTACTCTATGTATTAATGGCTTAGATAGCACAGTAGAAGGCCATACATTCATGCTGACACAAAGATTGATGGCTTAATAAGAAGTGTAGACAGGGGCATGAAATTATAAAGACATTGACAGATTAAGTGAGTGGGCAAAACTGTGGCAGATAAATTTCAGTGCAGGTAAATGTGAGGCTATTCATTTTGGGCCAGATAAAGATAGGACTTTTTTCTTACATGATGAAAAGGTCAGAACAATGGAGGTCCAAAGAGATTTATGTAGTTGGGAACAGAAAAAAATTGAAAAGATAAATGGGAAGTTAACCTTTATAAGTAGAGCGTTAGAATATTGAGGGGAGGAGGTTTTGCTACAGTTGCGTACAAAATCCTGGTGAGACATCATTGGGATTACTGTGTACGTTTCTGGATTCTGCACCTTTGCAAAGATGCAGATTCCTTGGCATTTATATAGTGCAGATTCACTAGAATGCTCAGGTTGCGATTATGAGAAAGGTTTGCATAAACTTTTATAATCCTGGACAACATTGGATAAGGGGTAATTTAATTAAGGAGAATTCAGCTCAATTTGAGGAAGCTATGCCCTCCTTTCATGCACAATAATTGGTGATATGAGGTTATGTATATTTCCCATTATCCTGTCTGAAGTGTGAAGTGTGAAGTGTATGGGAGTTTGATTTGTTTTATGGAGAATTTACTCTGATGCAGATCCAAAAGACCTGTTAGCATGTGTTCTTGCTTAGAAAATAGCTTAAAACTGCTTTTTTTCTTGGTTAAGGTAGAGATCACTATCTGGTAATCTGTTGCATCGGACAACTTTTAGATATTTTTGACTTACCACCTGACAGGTTGGAGGCTGAATTACAACATTTAAATAAACAACGTGGATTGAATTTTTGCTTTTGATTCAGATGTGCAGCGTCCAGAAATTTTCTGATTCCGCTAATGTGATTCAAGAGGAACTGCCCTGATTCAGGAGAAACTGTCCTGAAGCGCTAGATTTTCACTCTGGGATAGATGAGTGTGTATTGAAGCCTGCTACCCCAAAAAACAGTTTCCCATGCCCAATCTATGCCACCTCATGCTCCATTACTCTATCTCCCCTATGGCCCCTCATATACTCCATGCCAACCTATGCCTCTTTACTGATTCCTATGGCCTCTTATAGTCCCTATGACAATTTAATGCCAACCCCATGCCATCAACCATTGCTCCTATGCCCTCTATTTTAGCTCATCCAAATCCACCAAGGCAGACATAAACACCCCTGCTAAGACAATATGAAATAAAGTTTTAAGTTTCTATTATAGACTTTGCCATATTTATAAACAAAACACAAACAGTTATATTCATAGCCCCACATCAAATGCAGCTAATCCATGTGTAACCTTTTGGAACTATCAACCAAACGGTGAATGTAGAAGACCCCCTGCTGTGATAATGCTAGGTTGTGGAAGTAGTCAAGCAGTAATAATACTATAATGACATTTCTCAAGTAAATGTCAACAAATGGCCATTGCACTTACAAGTGCTGACTTTTTTTAAATTCAACTTGTAGTTTCTTTTCATAATTTAAAGGGCAGGTGATTTTAATAGCTCGTTTCTGCACATCATAGCCACCTTTTACATGTATCCACACATATCCAAACTCAACAGAGTTTGAACTCAGAACTGAGTTTAAGTAGCCCTGCTAAGCTTGAGTTTCCCATTAGGGTGAATCATATCGCATCCCTTTTCCCACAAATCCACAAAATGTGAATGTGATGCGGGACACTAACTTGATTTTGTCCATGGCATGGAGCCCTTCCATCTACTCAAATTTGGGACCGTGTATCTGCTTAAGGACCTTTTAGAGATATTATTGTACGGCAGCACCACATTGGTTCATTCTGAGGTTTGTCCAGTAAATCATGGCAGGAATAGTTTGTAAGAAAATGTAAGTGATATTTTCAGGAATTGATTTGATTTGATTTGATTTATTATTTATTATATATGTATGTGCACTATACAGACAAAACATACCATTCACAGAGAAAAAAATGAGACAGTGCAGAATGTAGTGTTATTGTGATAGCTAGGGTGCAGAGAAAGATCAACTTAATTCAAGGTAAGTCCATTCAAAAGTCTGACAGCAGCAGGGAAGAAGCTGTTCTTCAATTGGTTGGTATTTGACCTCAGACTTTTTTATCTTTTTCCTGAAGGAGGAAGTGGAAGAGAGAAGGTTTGGGATGTGTGGGGTCCTTAATTATGCTGGCTGCTTTTCTGAAGCAGGGGGAAGTGCAGACAAAGTCATTGGATAGGAAGCTGGTTTGGTGATAGATTGGGGTACAATCACGACTTTTTGTAGTTCCTTGCAGTCTCGGGCAGAGCAGGAGCCATACCAAGCTGTGATACAATCAGAAAGAATGCTTTCTATGGTGCATCTGCAAAAGTTGGTGAGAGTTGTAGCTGACATGTCAAATTTCCTTGGTGTTCTGAGAAAGTAGAGGCGTTGATGGGGCTTTCTTAACCATAGTGTCAGCAAAGGGGGACCAGGACAGGTTGTAGGTGATCTGGACACTTAAAAACTTGAAGCTCTCGACCCATTCTACTTGGTCCCCACTGATATAGACAGGGGCATTTTCTCCTTTACACTTCCTGATGTCGATGACATTTTCCCTTGTTTTGTTGACATTGACGGATAGATTATTGTTGCCACACCAATTTACCAGATTCTCTATCTGTACTCTTCTCATCATTGTTTGAGATCCAACCCATTAGGGTGGTGTCAAAAACAAACTTGAAAATTGAATTGGTGGGGAATTTGGTCATACAGTCATAGGTGCATAAGGAGTATAGTGGGAGGTTATTGCCTTGTAGGGCACCAGTGTTGAGGATGACAGTGGAGAAGATGTTATTGGAAGTATTATTGTCTATCCTTTCTGAGTGATGGCCACATCCATTCAATCCTGGTGGGTTTCTTACGGCTGATAGTGTGTTTTTTGTGGTAATTTTATAGCTCTTTTAGTAATTGCTTTTGACAAATACTGGAGAGTGTGTTTCAGTGGATGTTTTAATCTGTGTGGTGATGAGCTTTAGCAGAATTGTTAAATGTTAGCTGCTCGGCATGTCTTAGGGCTGAAACATGGGAAGAAGCAGCAAGGAAGCCAACGCAAACCAGGAGAGGTTGACGGGAGAGTGGAGGAAGTATTCATGATGTGTATCATGATGAACCATCTGAGTCTGGTGCTGGAGCTGTGTTTCTGGAGGCTCCATTTTATCAGCTACTCGAGAAACAACTGCAGCCCACCACTCGGAGAGACATAGCATTGTCTGTTGGTGTTAACGTCATTCTTGCTATCAGTTCTTATGCTTCTGCATCATACTAGATGGCAACAGGTGACATAAGCAACATTTGCCATTAATGGCATGTCTTTATTAGAGAGTAAAATGGCATCAGCTTCTCCATAGATGCTGTCAAGCAAGAGAAATGATATTGAACAGCCTGAATTACTGGACGTCTTCCATAGAATCATAGAATCCATACAATGAAGAAGGAGGCCATTTGGCCCATTGAACATGCACTGACAACAATCTCACTCAGATCCTATCCCCATACCCCCACATATTTACCTGACTAATTCTCCTGACACTAAGGAACAATTGAACATGATCAATCAAACTAACCTGCACATTGTTAGAACTGTGGGAGGAAACCGGAGCACTCAGAGGAAACCCAAGCAGATATAGACCATCCAAACTCTACAAGGGCAGTCACCCAAGGGCAGAATTGAATCTGGGTCACTGGCACTATGAGACAGCAGTGCCGTCCCTAATGAACAGGCTTTTACATTTCACCACTATCCACTGTGAAACCTCTAACAGAAGTTACCACAAATATTTACTGAAATCAAGTAAGGTCCTTGTTTGAGATTCTCCCAAAACAGAACTAAGCACTGGGACCACTGTTATTTAACATTTATATTAATGATTTGGATGAGAATATAGGGGGCATAGTTAGTAAGTTTGCAGATGACATCAAGATTGGTGTCATTTTGGACAGTGAAGAAAGTTATCTCGATTGCAAAGGACCTTGATCAATTGGACCAATAGGTTGATGAATGGCAAATGGAGTTTAATTTAGATAAATGCCAGGTGATGTGTTTTGGTAGATTGAACCAGGGCAAGACTTACTCAATTAATAGGAGAGTACTGGGGAGAGTTACAGAACAAAGAGATCTAGGGGTACATGTTCATAGCTCCTTGAAAGTGGGGTCACAGATGGACAGAGTGGTGAAGAAGGCATTCGGTATGCTTGGTTTTATCAGTTCAGAACATTGAATACAGAAGTTGGGACGTCTTGTTGAAGTTGTATGAGACATTGATAAGGCCACACTTGGAATACAGTTCTGGTCATCCTATTTTGGAAAGGATATTATTAAACTAGAAAGAGTGTAGAAAAGATTTACTGGGATGCTACATGGGACTTGATGGTTTGAGCCATAAGGAGAGGCTGGATAGATTGGGACTTTTTTTCTCTGGAGCATAGGAGGCTGCAGGGTGATCTTATGGAAGTCTATAAAATAATGATCATCAGTCAATCTGTCAACCATCAATATTTTTTCCCAAAAGTAAAGGAGTCTAAAAGTAGTTTAAGGTGAGAGCAAGAGATACAAAAATGTCCACAGGGGCAATTTTTTCACATAGAGGTTGGTGAATGTCTGGAACAAGCTGCCAGAGGTAGTAGTAGAGGCTGGTACAATTTTGTCTGTTAAAAAGCATTTAGACAGTTACATGGGTACGATGGGTATAGAGGGTTATGGGCCAAATGCAGGTATTTAAAAAAAAAGGGTAGCATGGACAAGTTGGGATGAAGGGCCTGTTTTCATGCTGTAAACCTCCATGACTCTGTCAGTGTCTAACAGGTGGGAAAAGAGAAGAATTGCACCCATTTTTTAGGCATTCTTATCCAAATGAATTTCTAACATTCTGTGCAATGCAGAGTGTCTCAGACTAATTCATACTGAAAATTGGGTGGGCGGACCATGTCTTTCCCGAGAGGCCATCAGCATAGCGTTGAGTGGGCAACTGTGCTTGTGCTGATCAATTGGTGTGGAGATTGGCGCATGTACATTGGCTTCCCTGTTGCCGGTCTCTCAATCGCTGGCCTTCCTGACCACCATCCCGGTTGCTCACCTACCAGACACTCTCATAACCCATGCTGCCCTCCCCCTCCCCCCTGCCAGCCCCAATCCTCTCCCCCTTCCCGCACAGTGGCCAATCCTGCACCGCCCCCACTCCCAACATGGCCAGTCTTGCTCCCAATACCTCCTGGTGACCAGTCCCAGCCCTGATGGCTAGCCCTGATCACCCTCCTCCCTCCCTCTCCTACCGATCCCACAGTTAAATGTCTAACTGAATCTCCCCCACTCTCATCTCTTTTGCTGTGTCTTTTCAGCCTTCCCCTGCTGACTGCATTTTGTAGGTATTCCAAATACTCTGATCAGTACCAGATGCCCCTTATAAAACAATATCAACGTCTCCTAGTCCCAGTATTTCATGCCAGTATTCTCCTGCCACCCCATTTAACATACTTCTTTGGCAATGCCTTAATAAAAATGATTTTAATTTGGCTTTGCTAATTACAGGAAGACCCTAGTGACCATTGGAGCTGTAGTGTCAGTATGCTGTACTGTTGCTGAAGCAGCATGATTGTTTCTAATAGCTAGAATGTTGGTTTTAATCTGAACTAATGCTGTTGTATTGTTTTTTTCCCCTGGGATTTTGCAGAGTGAGGCTCTATTGGGATGATTGGAAGATGAGGACATGTGAATGGGAAAGCTGGGTTTTTCACAGAAGGTATCCAAGCTTAGATGCTGCTTGTGGAGTTGAGGGAAAGCAGAGTCCCCCTACCCCTTTCTGAAGTTGGAAACTGATATCTGGCAGAAACAGTATTTGCTTCTCTGAGGTTTTGCTACTTTGGGGATATGTCCTTCTCTCAAAATTGTTGCTTGGGTTACTGTCCAGATGTGTTAAAAAGCTGAAAATCCAGTATCATGTGAGCACACTTATTTTTGTGTTCATTCTGAATAAGGATGCATGTCTATGGAGTATCGCTTTAAATCGGAACAATAGAGATAGCTAACTGTTAAGAAATATATTGTACCATGTTTCAGTCTTGTAATTGGTAAAAGTTATGCTAATTCTTTTTGTTATATTTTAACTTGATAAAAGCTTCCTAGTAGGTCATTTGAATCATACCTGGAGTGAAAAACCTTATGCTCACCAATACCAAAATCAAATGTAAAACTTAGAGTCTAGGCTAACTTTTTGAAACACCTTGGATTCTGTGGTTTGGGCCTTAATATAGATCAATAGTCTCAAATTTCCCAATCAGTCAGCATCATAAGAGCACCAGTCCTGCAAGGATTATGCTGCATAGAGGGAGGAGGGCCATCATCAGTACATTAGTAATAAAGAGGTTAGCAGTAAGTAAAAGCAGAAAAATACAAAACAAAAATCAACTCATAATAATGTCAAAGATCATTTAATCTCAAATACCCCTGTGCACTACTACAACAAAGCACAACTTGGGAGTGTATTATTAAGTAATTGCTTAAAGACTAATGCTATCAGCCAAAACCTCCTCCCAACTAAGTTTTTTAAAAAATGTAATCATCAAAGCAGGTTTAGAAAGTACAGGGTGATATTGCAGAGATGACTAAGTAAACAACCCCTGCAGTATGGTTTCAATTAGCATAAATTGAAACTAATAAGAATATATTTATCCTCCTTCACTAACATTAATGAAAATTATGCAATTAAAACATGTTCCTTGTTTTTTCTGCACACTGAGGAAAGATAAAAATGCATAACATGATATATTAATCTCTGGATACCTAGCACATATAATATTTACATATAATATATAAAGATATAGAAACAAGAAACAGGAGGAGGCCATTCGGCCTTTTAAGCTTGCTGCAGCGTTCACTTTGATCATGGTTGATCATCAAATTCAATGTCCTGATCCCCTTTTTCCTCCCATATCCCTTGATCCCTTTAGCCCCAAGAGCTACATCTAATTTCTTCTTGAAATCAGACAACGTTTTGGTCTCATTTTCTAAGAAAGTGAATTCCATACATTCACCACCCTCTGGGTGAAGAAATTTGTTGCTGAAGTTTTTCATCTTGCACGTCTCAGAATGCCAAATTTCAAACAAAAATTTATATTGCAGCAGAAAAAGCTTGTGATTGATTGCAAATTAACTCTGACTGGCCAAAGTGTAGTCATGGAGAAAGCAATAGGGAACTATTGCCTCGCAAGCTCCTGGGCGATTCAAATGAAGCATATGGCTTGAACATATTCTTTGTGTTTCCAGATGACAAGTTCCCTCCGTGTGAATATAAGTCCCTTCCAACTCCTTGTGTTTGTCCTGATGAGTGCAAGTTGGATAGCTTCGACAAGATGTGTCCCTTTTCAGTGATATTCAATTCCTAAAAAAATCAAGCAGTATTTTTCAAAGAAGAGGATTGGTCAGGTGATCCATCTAGGCAGATGACCTGTTTCTTGGCTTTTGCTGATCTTTATAAGGGAAACAATAATCTTTAACTGATACAGTATAACCTCTACCACTGTCAGCCCTGGGGAGAAATGTGTTTTATTGATCTTGATTTCCCAAGATTCTGATGTGGGTAGAAAAAAATAGCGTCTGAATCGATCATTAAGATCAATACTATTTATCTGAAAGAAAAGTACATTTCTCCCACTTGCCCTTCCTCCAAAGGGTGATGGACCATTATGTAATCGAATAGCTATTCAGACATCAGTTTTCAACAAGAATTGATCCAGGAAGAATTTGGCCCAAAAAATAATTTCAAAAAATCTTCAGCCCTGTTCATTTGCTTGCTGGATCATTTTTTCCTGACACATTGGTTTTATTGAGTGGTTAAGTCACATCCATCACTGTAAGACCTGATGGCACTGTGCTTACTCAGCAGTGGAGAACAATGTATTGATGTGTTTTACTGGCACTGTAGTGAGTATCCTCACACTTAGCTGTCAGCTTGTGCTTGTTAGGTTTACATGCCAGCCTAACTCTAATCTAGATAGTAAATAGGTAGCCTCTCCTCTATTTGCATAACGTAAGTATTATTAGTTTGGATTGCTGGTTTTTTTGACAGATCTCTAAAGGTAATACATGCCAAATAAAAATTTGTGCTGCACTTTGTTTTTTTTTAGCTTCAGACTCCCTAATAATAGTCAAAAACACATGGTAAATATTAAATACTATTTGTTGAGCTGCTATGTTGCTTGGGGATTAACGACCACTCATGCTTGCTATAAATCAGTGCACTATTCTCCACTGATCACTCTTAGAATTATAGGACTTCTACAACACCGAAAGAGGCCACTCAGCCTATTGAGACTGTACCGGCTCTTCAAAAGGGCACCTTACCCAGGTCCACCCATGACCCCAGGCATATATCATGGCTGACCCATCTTTGGACACAAAAGGGCAAGTTAGCATGGCCAATCCACCATGTTTGGAGTGTGGAGGAAACCGGAACAACCCCACACAGATAGTGACCCAAGACTAGAATTGAACTCGGATCTCTGCCATTGTTAGGCAGTAGTGCTAACCAATGTGCCATTATGGTTAGCACTGCTTCTAACCACAGTGGCACTACTCCTAAACAAGCCAGAATTGACATTCAATGTGATGATATTACAATCTTCAATTATGATAACGGCAATCTGATAGGCGTATGGACCTGGGATTTCCGTTCACTACTGATTCACGAACGTCCAGCAAAACCAGCACCAGAGATTTGGGGAATTGTAAATTATACTCAGCGTAAGTTGAGTTTCCGTATACTTTTATCCTAATTTAAAAAATATCGGCAGGGATTTCCCAGTCTTGTCCATCCCGCCACCATTTCCAGTGAGGATGGAGAATTTGCCACTTATCCAAATCTCCGTTCACAGCAGTGGTCAGGAGAATCCCAATCATGGCTGAGGTTGGAGAATCCAGCCCATCGTACCAGAACCAAGCTTTGCTCATGAAGCTGGCCATGCCTCATGCTCAAACTAGCCATGGATATTTCTACCAGCTGAGTGTATTTAAGGGACTTACAGCATGAAACTTTTTTAAGATGAGTTGAAGACAGAAGGACATTAGGCAGTTTTTAAAAGCTTTTGAATATATATCTTTAGTAATTGCTATGAATCTGACAACTACCGTAACTAGTAGATGATTCTGTCTAGTTGTTTTGAAATAATTTTCAGTTACTTAACATGGTGTTATGGGCGGCATGGTGGCACAATGGTTAGCACTGCTGCCTCACAATGCGAGGGACCCGGGTTTGATTCCTGGCTTGGGTCACTGCCTGTGTGGAGTTTGCACATTCTCCCTGTGTCTGCCTGGTTTTACTTTAGGCTCTCCGGTTTCCTCCGACACTCCAAAAATGTGCAGGTTAGGTGGATTGGCCATGCTAAATTACCCCATAGTAATTTAGGGGGACTAGCTGGGGTAAATGTATGGGGATAGGGCCTGGTAGGATTGTGGTCAGTGCAGACTCAATGGGCTGATGGTCTCCTTCTACAATATAGGATTCAAGTAAAATATTTATTGGGGGGGATTTCCAAGCCATTTCCGTCGGCGGGATTTTCTGGTCCTGCTGCAGCAGGTGGAGATTTGACAGAATGCCAAATTTCCCATTCTCACTTGCAGCATGGCAGGGCGTGAATGACTGGTAAGATCATGCTCATTATTTATGATTAAGCCATTTTCAGCTGTATTAATCAAACAGCGCCATGTTACGAATGTAATATGTGTATGAAGGAATCATTTTAAAGCAAAAAATATTTTTTAAAACTGCATTCCATAATGTTGCCTGATTGCACAGCAGACTTTACATGCCTGGAGAGCAAATGAATTTGAGCAGAAACTCATGAGAAAGGAATGTTAGTGAAAACAGTTGTGTTCTTCTGTTTATTGCAAATGTACCGATCATATGACAAAGACTGGCAAAATAATAATGTGAGCTCTTTATTTGAAGATAAGACTGTTTACAGATAATGAGACTGAGACGTATCAGTCTGTACGGAAGCTGCTTTGTTCTGTCCGCAGAGACATGGAATTAGACATCACATACTGTCTTGTAGTCGATTGTGATTGACAGCAGTTTAAGATGTGTTCCTTTAAAAGGCACACAACAAAAACATGTCAGAATTAATGCCATTTTGGCCACAATTAACACCTGGATTGCTAATTGCACCCAAAACTCTAATCTGCCCCCTTCCCAATCTTTAATTTCCTTCTGCCAATCTTTTCCCCAATTCAACCTCTCCACCCTGAAGCTATTCACTTCTGTGACATTCTGATTCCATGGAGAGAGGTTCTGTGAAAGCACACAGCCAGACTTTGTGATTGAGGCTTAGTAGTGAATATATTTAGGCCTTTCATCCGTGGGTTCATTAAAAACAAAGTCAGCCCATGTCTGTGCACTGTCCCAAAGACTGGGTTGATGATTGGGACTCCACTAGCTACTCTATCAATTGAGCAGGGTAGACTGGGGACTGAGCTCTGAGCCTTCTGCTTTGTATGCTTCAGTGTTCACCGAACGAACGAACAATCAAGAAATCACTTATGATATTTTCTGATGCTGTATGGAGGCACTTAACCTTTAACACATCTTTGATCAGAGATCCTCTATACTCCAGCCTCATATAGCATAGTGGTTAGCATTGTTGCCTCATAGTGCCAAGGATCCAGGTTCAATACCAGCCTCAGGTCACTGTTTGTACATTCTACCCGTGTCTGCATAGGGTTCTTTAGATGCTCCAGTTTCCTCCCATGTTCCAAAGATGATAGAATCCTGACAGTACAGAAGGAGGCCATTCAGCCCATCAAGCCCACAACAACAATCCCACCCAGGCCCTGACCCACAGCCAATCAGTCTAACCCACACATTGCACCGTGGCACAATGGTTAGCACTGCTGCCTCACAGCGCCAAGGAGCAGGATTCGATTCCTAGTTTGGGCCACTGTCTGTGAGGAGTCTGCACCTTCTGCTGCATGGGTTTCCTCTGGGTGCTCTGGTTTCCTCCTGCAACACATTGATTAGGTGCGTTGGCCATGTTACATTCTCCCTCAGTGTACCTGAACAGGCGCTGGAGTGTGGCGACCAGGGGATTTTCTCAGTAGCTTCATTGCAGTGTTAATGTAAGCCTACTTGTGACACCAATACATAAAACTACTTTAATCTTTGGAGCATGGGAATGATGTGCAGGTTAGGTTGATTGGCTGTGCTAAATTCCTCCTTGGTGTATTTGGGATTAGCAGGGTAAATATGTGAGGTTACAGGGTTAGTTTTGACAAAGGGTCATCTGGATTCAAAATGTCAGCTCTCGTCTCTCCTTATAGATGCTGCCAGACCTGCTGAGTTTTTCCAGCGTTTTCTTTTGTAGTTACAGGGATCGGGCCTGGGTGGGATTATTGTTGGTGCAGGCCCGATGGGCCAAATGGCCCCTATCTGCATTATAGGGATTCAATGATTCTTATAAAATGAGAGAGGAACAGGTCTAGCACCTGCGAATAACTCAAGAGAAGGAGCTGCCAATCCAGGGAGAAGTTTTATTTATCAATCATTTGAAAATTAATTTTTTAGAATTAAATATTCTCACTAAATGTAAAGTAGCATCACCATGGGAATATTACAATCTTGAGTTTAAAGCATATATTCCCATGTATTACATGACATTGATCATTCAGAGTATTGTCTGAGGTTGCGCTTTTATTTTGTTAGAATGGCGGTGATAATTTGCAATTCCCCCATGTAATATTTTTCTGAATTTGTTAAGAGTTTAAACATAAAGATGGGTCCTTGACCTGATGCAGTAATGAAGCTGCTTGATAGTAGTCCCAGTAATTACTCAAAAAGGGACTGACTGCCTACATCCCCCGGAAACCCAGATGAAAGAGCTGCCAGAGTTAATGAAGAGTAACATACGGATCCTTGTCGAGGACCTTTGGGGGGGAATCTTTATTAACGACACAAGCTGGCTTTGATGAAATAATTTACATTTGAAATTAGTGACTGGCGATGAAAGGGAACTTGAAGCGCGGTTAAAACTTGCAGCAAGAACAAAATTATATAATTCAAAGACATTCATCCCGTCGGCTCGGAGATGTTGAATACGAGATGAGAGAAGGTAAGGTCACAAATCGTCGCATCAAAAGATCTGAAGTATGTGGAAGTTTAGACTAATTGATGCAGTTTAAAATATGAAGACAAGTAATTAGCTGCTTGAGCTCATTATTTTACATCTCAATATATTGTTAACAACCCAGTTCAATGGCTATAGTCTACTTCCATTGGCAGATTGGTCCAGAGGCAGCATACAAAGCAGTAAAGCTTAAAGTAATGTTTCCAAATCTCTCTCTCACTTTCTCTAAAAATTTGAGCTGAAGGAATAGTTCTAATTAGCTATTTTTCCCCAAATAGTGAAATGTAATTGCTACCTGTAGTTTTTCCTAATTGTTGCCTGCAGGACCCCCAGGCTTTTTAATTAAGAAAGAAATAATTGGATTTGTTTCAAATTCAAGATTATTTGTTACAGTGCTCCCATTGAATGGCCAGATCAGCAAGGTTTGATGCTGTTCCCTAGCAAGATGTGTAATATTGATCCTAGCATGTTCAAACATGCACTGATCATGATAAATGGGAGCAGGAGGAGGCTATTCAGCCCATCGAACAATCTTCCTGTTCAATAAGATCATGACTGATCTGACTCTGGTCTTAAAGCCATATTGCTACTCATCGCTTTCATTTAATGCTTGACTCCCTCGTACATCAATCTGAAACCAAAAGAAAAAATGCTTTGACAAAGGGTCACCTAGACTCAAAACATTGGCTCTTTTCTCTCTTTACAGATGTTGGCAGACCTGCTGGGACTTTCCAGCATTTTCTCTTTTGGTTTTAGATTCCAGCATCTGCAGGAATTTGCTTTTTATATATATAATTTGCCTAACTTGGCCTTGAATATATTCCATGACCTATCCCCCACTGCTCTGTGCGCAAGTCAATTCCACAGAGTAACAACTGTGTCAGAGAAGAAGTTGTTTGGGTGACTTGTGCTCGTAGGGATTGAATTGTTTTGGGAGAGGGGGGGCAGTAGAAACACTTCTGTTTGTCCAAAATGTCAAATCAGTTCCATCTGTGATCCTAACTTACGTCAGATCCCATTCATCCCCCTGCCTTTTCCCCAACCACTCCCCATTCCCCCCCCCCTCCCCCACTCCGTATTATCTGACCTAAATGGACTTCCAGATTTTAACATTTTCACTCTGGTGGTCAATTATCTCCCATGACCTTGCACATATAATCTCTGTAATCACCTCGACCCTAACCCTCTGAAAACTCAGGCTGGAGTCTTCCAGTCCCGCCAAAATCTACGGCATTTTGCCAGGGTCACTGGCACTCCCCCTGCCGCTGGGAAACTTGCCATGGTGGGGAGAGGGAGTTTTCTTTAAAGGCATTGAAAGAACCACCCTCTGTGTTTCTCTAATTCTGGACTTTTTGCGCCCCTCCCCTGCAATAACTACTCCCGATTTCCTTTGTTTTTATTAAATTCATTTATGGAACATGGGTGTCGCTGGTTGGCCAACATTTATTGTCCATCCCTAGTTATCCTTGTTCAGAAAGTTAACCTCACTGCTGTAGCTCTGGAGTCACTTGTAGCCCCAACCGGGTAAAGACAATAGATTTCCTTCCCTAAAGGACATTAGTGAACTGGATGGGTTTCTCTGACAACCGACAATAGTTTCACTGTCGTCAGTAGGTTCTTAATTTCAGATTTTTTTACTGAATTTTAATTCCACCATGTGCTGTGGCGGGATTCGGACCTGGGTCCCTAGATCATTAGCTGAGTTCCTGGATTAATAAACGAACAATAATATCACTTGTCCAGACATTGATTGCCATGCCCCTTAGTCTGAAGCTCTGGAATTTCATCTCTAAACATCCTTGTCCCTCTATCCTCTCCCTCCTCCTTTAAGACCTAACTTAAAACCTGCCTCTTTGATTGCATTTTGGAAAGCTGATCTACTGATGTGGTTCCCATGGCTGCAAGATACAACACATTGAGTCTGTGATGATAGACATTGATGTTTCCTTCAAGTTAGTCTGTTAAAGTCATCAAAAGGAGTATCTGGAAGCTTAACATTGAAAGCTTTGGATAGCTTGAGTATGTGCTGTGAATGGCAGTTTCTCTGAGTGTGGGCCAGAGGAATGTTTAGATTATGTTATCCAGAGTTTGCTTAACAGACCTCTTATCCTATCTGCAGATCTCTTACAAAGTTAATGTAGCATTACTCAGCAATTGGCTCCTTTTTGCAAGATTTTGTTCAACATTTCATAGGCCTTTCTGTTTCAAAAATTCACATTTCCGGAGAAATGTTTATTTATAAAACCGCATAAATTCCACCTATGTCATTTTTTTAACCTTGGAGGCAGTAGCCCTCCAATTGGAAGGTCAGATCTTTGACAGCCCTGGAAGTCATGAACAGGTTTTACGGTGGTCAGGCATTTCATGGCCTGAGATTGGGGCTTCCGCACCCAGGAGGCAGCAAATCTCATCTCCAGGGGCTGATGATGAATCAGATGGTTGGCAGCATCTCAGTGACACTGAAACTGGTGGCCACTGCTGTGCCTGCAGTTACTGCACAGCCAGGAGCAATGATGGAGTGTGGAGAAGTGGGTAAGTGGGGCAGGGCCAGTCAAGAAGGTGAGTATGTCAGGAGGATGGTGTGCCTGCATTGTGGTTAGGAGGATGATATGGTGTGATAAAGCAGGAGCATGGGTGATGAAGTGGAAATGGTGGAGAGCTTCAAGTTCTTAGATGTCTAGATCACTGTCCTGGTCCTTCTACGCTGACACTATATTTAAGAGAGCCGTCCAATACTTCTATTTTCTCAGAAGGCTAAGGGAATTCAGCATGCCTGCTATGATTTTCACTGATTTTTCAGATGCATCGTAGAAGGCATCCTTTCGGGATATATCACAGCTCTTGCTCTAACCAAGAATGCAAAAAAATCTAAAAGACCGTGAAAATAAGCCTAGCCCATTACTCAACTCAGCCTCACATCTTTTGGTGCCATCGATACTTTCTGCTGCTTTGGAAAAGCAGCCAGCATAATCAAGGACCCCGTGCACCCCAGACAGTCTTTCTTCCACCTTCTTCCATCAGGAAAAAGATACTAGAATCTGAGATCGCGTAGCAACCAATTCAAGAACAGCTGCTTCCCTGCTGCTGTCAGACTTTTGAATGGTCCTGCCTTATTGTAAGCTCATCTTTCTCGGACAGCCTAGCTATGACTGTAACACTCTATTCTTCACCCTCTCTTTTCCTTCTCCCCTATGTACTGTACAAACGGTATGCTTTGTCTATATAGCACACAAGAAACAATACTTTTTACTGTATCCAAATACAGGTGAAAATAATAAAACAAATCAAATTTCTGGTGGTGACGGGAGGTTCCTCTGAAGTTCAAAACTACAATTGATGGGTGTAGATAGGGTGGACAGTGATAGCCTTTTTCCTAGGATGGAGAAAGCTAGCACGAGGGGACACAGCTTTAAATTAAGGGGTCATAGTTATAGGACGGATATCAGAGGTAGGTTCTTTACCCAAAGGGTGGTTCGGGAGTGGAATGCCCTGCCTGCGGCAGTTGTAGATGCGCCAAGTTTGGTGGTGTTTAAGAGGTTAGTTGATAAGTATATGGAAAAGAAGGGGATGGTTTAGTTTGGAGGGTCATTGCTTTTTATATTGGTAGGCACAACATCGAAGGCCAAAGGGCCTGTTCTGTGCTGTAATGTTCTATGTTCTATGTTCTATGGTGTGAAAAGGCCCTTAAGTGCCCATTAATTGATGATTTTAGGGCCTCAATTGGCCCAGGTTTGGTTGGTCCACGCACATTTCTTGCACCAGTTGTAAAATTCCAGCAGAACTGGATAAGCAACCATCCCACAACCCCGCCCCCTCCACCCCAGCCCAATTCCCCACCACTCCATCCAATTTGATGTCAGCCATTATTTTCACAGGAGGATGGTATAAAACTCAGGCGCATGTATGTTGGCAAAAAATAAAGACTAGAAACATGATGTAAAGAACAATTTTAGGAAAGTTGCCTTGGGCCATTAGTTGTCAGTTAAGCAAAATATTCCTATATGCCAGCCAAGTAAAAACATTGAGTGGATTTTCCAACTGCCCTGAAGCCAGAAAATCCTGACCGATGTCAACGGACCTTTCCACAGTTTACCCCTCACTGGCTACAATTCCCATAATGGATGGAGTGGGATTATTCAGCATAGTCACTATTTCCTTTTTTCAATTGAAGTTATCATCATTATCAATTTTTGAGGAGATGCCTTTGCTCTGACCCATGTTTCCCTATTATCATTTTAGTTTTTTTTTGGATTGATATTGATATCCCTTGCAACTTCCGTGGTGTCACAGTGGTTAGCACTTCTGCCTCACAGCAGACACCCAGATTAACCTCCAGACTTGGGTCACTGTCTGTGTGGAGTTTGCACATTCTCCTTGTGTCTGCGTGGGTTTCCTCTGGCTGCTTTGATTTCCTCCACAGTCCTAAAATGTGCAAGTTAGGTGGATTGGCCATGATAAATGGACCCTTTGTGTGCCAAGATGTGCCGGATTGGGGATCGGCCATGCTAAATTGATCTTTTGTGTCCCAAGTTGTTAGGTAGGTTAGCCATGATAAATTTACAGGTTATAGGGATGGGACACGGGTTGGGTCTTGGTAAGATGCTCTTTCAGAGGGTTGGTGCAGATTTGATGGACCGAATGGCCTCATTCTGCGTGTAGGGATTTTATGTTCCTTGGTCCATTTCATTCTGTAACTCTTATAATCTACTTTATCATTCATTGCTTTTCTATATATCTTTCCGGTTTGGCTGTGTCTGTGTGTGTTTTGCATTTTTATATGCTTTGTCTTTTAGCTTTACCTTGCTTCTTATCTCATCAGTTCTCCATGGCTATTTGTTCCTAACTCCTGGGAAGAAGAAACTCATTCTGTGTGATATTAAGTTCTTTATTATGAACACTGATTATTTTCTGACTTACCCATTTACAGATTTGCCCAGTTTACTGAATCACTTATTGAAATCTTTGATTCCCAAATTCATCCAAATCTGCAATCTTAGCAGCTGTGTTGTGTTCCAGTGCATTATAATGGCTATTAGATGCACATTTAGACCGTGAACTAAATTGATCTCATTACTAAATCTAATGTGGGATGAACCTTTGTCGGTCTTTGTTGAGAAAACTTTATCCTGTCAGATACAAAGGCCAAGATATCTCCCTCCATCCATCACCCCCTGTGCCCCTAGTGATTTCCTTGCAGTGAACCTTGGTCGCCAGTGGGATCTTTCCATTCCACTGAAGTCACTGGCCATTATCATCATTGTTCTTTAGTTGTGCCTCTGGGAAACCCGCCATGGTTTGGTATAGGGGGTGACTTTGATGGGGGCTAGCTGGAAAATTCCATCCTGACTGGGATTTTCCAGCCCTTCCTGCCGGCAGGATCTTCCAGTCCTTCCGGAGGCAGCCCCCGTCACATGTTTCCTGGAAATGCCCCTACCGAGCAATGCAAATGACTATTGACTTTGGTGGGACTGGAAGATCCTGCGGGGGCCCAATGGTGAGCCGCCTCTGCTGCTGGAAAGCCTATCGCAGGGGCAGGGGGATGGTATGGAGAATCCCAGCCTTTATATTTAAACAATCCACTACTACATAGCTGTTATCTGGGGGCACATGGATAGCTTCTACTAGAGTTGTGAATCCTTCACGATTTCCTAATTCTATCCATAAAGTTTCCATTGTCTTCTTATGTCGAATGATATCCTCCATAAATATATAAATGATCTCTTTGATCTCTATGTTTACTGTAAAACTTCTAACTTATTTAGCTCCTAGTACCGACCATCTTTCAGCCATGTATCAGTGCAGGCTGCCATTGTCATTATCTCCAATTCTGTTTCCTATTTGAAGGCTTTGAAATAGGAAATATGCAGCTAACTTTTTCAGACTCTGCGGGGGAATTTTCCTGTCCCACCTGCCAAGAGAATTGTAGCTGGTGAATGGCAGACCATGCAAATGTCTGTTGATCGAGGGTGGGACCCAGCCGCACTCACCCCAAAACCAAAACCAGATTGTTGCCTGCCTAAAGACTGCAGTGCAATGGTGAATGTGGTATGTCAGAGGTTAGGAATACCCCTATGGTGAGTAACTCACCTCCTGCTCACCAAAATCTCTACATCCTCTACAAGGAGTGTGATGGAATACTCCCCACTTGCCTGGATGAGAGTAGCTCCAACAACACTCAAGAAGCTTCACACCATCCAAGACAAAGTAGCCCACATGATTGGCACCCATCTACAAGCATCCACTCCCTCCACCACTGATGCCCACTAGCACTGCAGTAATTGACCCAAGATCCTTAGACAGCACCTTCCAAATCTACGACCACTTCCATCTAGTACAAGGGGCAACAGATATATGGGAACACCACTACATGCAAGTTCCCCTCCAAGCCACTCACCATCTTGACTTGGAAATATATCGCCAGTCCCTGGGTCAAAATCCTGGAAATCTCTCCCTAATGGCATTGTAAATAAACCCACAGCACGTGGAGTGCAGGGATTCAAGAAGGCAGCTCACCACCACTTTCTCAAAGGCAACCAGGGATAGGCAAAGAATGCCAGCAATGCTCATGCCCTATGAATGAATAACAAAAAAATACATATTCACATAATGACTTCCTTGCCCTTTAAGAATGGTATCACAAGTGGATTCCATTGTGTATGCAAGTTGAACAAATTCATTGAACTTGAATTATGACTTAGAATCTTCTAAATAGGCCATTTATCTTAGCCAGATGTTTTGTTAGCCTGGCTTTTCTGAAGTGGATTTCCAGTACTACACATTTCACCTCCCCCGTTATTATCGATTCCAATAGCTGAGTATGAAACCCATCCGATCATTCACTGTAACCCTCCTTAATTACTAATTTCCAATGCCACATCTCACTGCAAGACACTTTGCTATCAAACGTGGGGCATTGTAAATGCAGGTCAAAGACTGGTTGACTCAGGGCCTCCTCTTTAGTAGTTTAGACTATGCGATTAATGTGGGATCCATTAATGGTCAGAGTTTTCTTCGGATTTCCTTTAGATCAGGTCACTTTCCTGCTGCAAGTGAACAGAGAGAAATATAACCTCTGTGAAAAGTTTGGATCGTGGAGGTATTCCAATTGTGGACAAAGTCTTTTCTTTATAAAATTAAATGACAGACCCAGCTTGCTCTCATTATAAATTATCAGTGTTTGTTCCAGACATATTCAGGCCACGAGTTTAAACGCTTCTGGTGTTTGGCTCCCTCTCTGCATATTTTATCGTGGAGACTCGATTCTTTTGTTAAAAAGTCAAGGAGCTGCTTCCATTTAGCAGTTCAAATTTTGATTGTTGCCGGTGGGTGAACAATTAAAATGAGATGGGCGCAAATGGCACAGCCACGTCACTTATCTCTAATTGATGTATTACTTACCAGCGTTGTAGCAAAGCCTTAGATGCCTGAGAACCTGACATGCGCTTTGCTGCAAGTATTAGGACAGAAATTGATCTCAAGGTAAAAATTTGTGTAAAAAGCAAATGTTTGAAATTGGGTCTTGTTGTCTTGAAAGGTTGAGAGTTGCATACATTCTTGCAATTCTGTTAATCCTTTTATATTCTTTCTTGGGATGTGAGCATCACTGTCAAAAGCAGACATTTGTTTCCCATCTCCAGTTGTCCTTGAGAAGGCAGTAGTCCTCGAACAGCCGCAGTCCACGTGATGTAGATGCGCCCACAGTTAGGGAGGAAGTTCCAGGATTCTGACCTGGCAACAGTGAAAGAACAGTGATAGATTTCCAAGTCAGGATGATCAGTGCTTGGAGGAGAACTGGCAGGAGATGGTACTCTCATATGCCTGCTGCCCTTGTCCCACCAGAAGGTAGTGATTATGTGTTTGGAGGGCACTATTGAAGAAGGCCTAGTGTGTTGCTATGGCACAGGCACATCTTGTATTTGGTGTATATTGCTGCCACTGTGCATCAGTGGTGGAGGCATCGAATGCTTGTCGATGCCAACCAAGGGGAGTGCTTTGTCTTGAACGGTGTTGAGCTTAACCGCTCTTCCGACTGATCTCCAACTCCCATCCCCACATCTCTGGATTTGAAAGCGGGAAGTCATGAGTAGAATATCCCACTCAATTCCCAATTCATCAGAAACTATGGGCCATTATCAGAATACAAGGTGTAAGTACTAACACAGGATATCAACAGCACTGGAACAGATGCAAAAGAAATGCGTAGGAAAACTAATTTATCCACTTCAGGCTGTGAATATAGGGAGCCACAGATAGCTCAATTGAACTGAAGCCACAACAATAGCCCATCTCATGCATAATGAGAGATTGAATCTAAATAATTAATTAGAGTTCTTTACATGCAACACTTTAAACAAAAGCTATCAATTTTTCATAAATATGATATCTAAAACTTACATTTTATATGAAGATCCTTAGATTGTGATGACACTTTTTAAGAAATATATTGGAGTCATGTTTTTTGTGCAAGATGTTTGCTACATTTGGAGCCATTTTGTGTGGATCCAACAGCACTATATTGTTACTGCAGCGACATAATTGATCTTAATTGATACCATGTTTGTTTCGATCTGAATTGCTGGAGATTCTCTTGTTTTGTGCTTTCCCTAGGGATATTGCAGAGTGAGGCTTGATTGGATTGATTGACAGGTAGGGTCATATGACTGGGTATAAGTAGGCTTTCACAGAGAATGCAAGGCATTTTGCTTTTTGGAATCTTTAGAGAAAGGTTGCTCTCTCTTTATCGCTTGCTCTGTTTGAAGTGGAGACTGGAATCTGCTAAGAAGTAAGATTCAACTGTTAGGGGTGGAGCTTTCTCTGGAAGTTGCTGTATGAAAATTAGAAGGCAGATGTCTGTCCGGACCACTCTCCAGAAGTGTGCAAAAGCTGGAAATCTCGTACCTTAGGTGTCTGTGCTAACTGTCTCTAAAGAAGGGATTCATGTCCATGGGAGATACTGCTTAATTGGAAAAATAAAGAAAACCAGTTGTTAAGAATTATACTTTACCATGTTTAAGCATTGTAATTGGTACAAGTTAAGCTAATTTTTTTTGTTATATTCCAACTGTGTTCTTAAATAAAGCTTATTTTGATAAAAGCTTTCTAGTGGGTCATACCTGGAGTGAAACACTTTATGCTCATCCTAATGTCAAAATCAAATGTAAAAGTTATAGTCTAGATAACTTCACAAAATAACATGGATCTTGTGCTTAACAATATTCATGCAGCTACTTTTAACTTGTTAACTAATACATTCTCACATGATAAATAAGAAGGAGCTTGTCCAGGAGAAATTATAAAAATGCAAAACACTGTGGATGCTGGAAATATTGAAAGAAAAACAGAACAAACTGGAAATGCTCAGTATGTCTGTTAGCGTCTGTGAGGAGAAATAATACATTCACGTTTTGCATCGAATATGACTGTTCTTCATAACTGAAGAAGAATCCTGTTAGACATGAAACATTGGCTGGGATTTTACTGCCATATCTGCTACAGGAATTGGAGTGGGCCATGGGAAGGCCTGTTGACTTTGGACAGATTCTACGGCCATAAAATCCCATCCATTAACTCTGTTTCTCAAAGATGTTGCCAGACCTGCTGAGAAATGTTATTACTCTAGCTCTCCTATTCAATAGGTCCTTGATTGGCTCATATGGGTTTTTACCCCACTAACCTGCCCATGCCCATTATGAATGTTATCTTTCATGTGAAGAAATTCTCTATATTACCTGTGGTGTCTTCTTGTCTCTTGGATGGCTGATATTGTTGATAATCATGGTTTAAGCTTGGAAAGATGAGAACTTTTTAACTTGCTGCGTTGCCTTGAAGACCGGTTTGAACTGGTTACACATCATATCAGTCTCTCATGTCAGTGTGAAAATGTAGACCCTGGAACACTGATACATAACAATTAGTTCCTAAGCCCTTTCCTGCTATTTACAGATAATATAACAATGTATAACAGTACCAGTTTGAGCTAACACTCCCCTGCTCTGAGCAGGATTTGCTGAATTTGTTTGGCCCTGTCTTGCCTGTTACAATTCCCGTGGTCGGTGGAACGGAAAATTCCACCTGATATCTTTAACACTTCATACAGAAAAAGGTCAGCCATCATCATATAGAATGGCAGTGCAGTTTGAGAGGTTGAATTGGCCGACCTCTGCTCCAATTCCAGGTGGTGGTGTGGTCTGTCAGGGCCACCCTAAATGACCATCTTTCAAAACCAGGAGCCATGTTTTCTCAGCTCTAATCTTTTAGCTGAGTTCTCTAGTATAGAAATTATATTGGTGGCTCTACCTATATTTAACCAGTTTTTCAGCATTCAGAATGTACCTTCTGATTTCATTTTCCAGTGTGCAGAGTCCTGCAATTTTCTGCACTTATCACTGCTAACTGAGCTATGAGCCAACTTATTAAGTTACACTTGTAAAATGAGTCAGCATTTGACGCAGAGCATTTCATAATGCGTTGAATGTACAGTTGTCATATAGTTTTAATGAAATATTCATGGAATGGCATTGTGCGCGCATGCAATAAATGTCAGAAGCTTGTTCGCTAATTATTGTCATCTGATATTAGCCTGAAGGAAAATAAAGCAGTAGCTTCACCATATTTTCAAGAAAGAAGGAGGCTTGCATTTCTATATTACCTTGTATTCCCATAAACATTTGGATGTCCCAAAGCATTTTAAAGCTTTGGAAGTGTTGTTTCAATTGCAATGTTGGTATTTTTCCCCTCCTACGTGGTGAGTTTGAAGGTGGGATGACATTTAATCAAATGGAGGAAAATGAGAATCTTAGACTCCATCCTGACTAAGTCCGGGTGGGAAAGCCCATGGAAAGCCTTCCTGTCCAGCGGCTAATTGAAATCCTTTAATAAGCAATGAATTCCTAAGGGAATTAGACACTGGCACTTAATCAGTGATCATGGGCTGGTCACTACAAGGGGAGCATAACAAGCAAATGGTTACTTGTGATCTCCTATCAAGGACAGGGTGGGGAGTGGTGGTTGGTTGAGTAGGGGATAAATTATTCCCCCTCAATACCTGCTCAAAGGACCCGACCTCAGGGGGAAGGGGTAAGCCAGCTGAGAACCACCTTATTTTCCTTTCTGTCAACCCCACTGCCCCTACTCCATGAAACTGCTGCTGCCATCATTTCTATCTGACCTGGGTAAACCTGTGGCGATGGACCTCTGTGGATGTCACTGGACAGCAGGCACTGCCTCCCTGGTGGCACCTTCAAGCAGTTCTTGCCAGACAGGTCTTCCTATCCTGGGGCCTTGATCCTGGAAAAGGCCTGTGTTAATATCATGTCCATTACATTGTTAAAGCTTTTAAATGTCATTGTTAAGGCAAAAGAAGCAAGTGATGCATTTTAATTGTCTTAGAACACATAAAAGCAGAGAAGTCTTACATGACCTGTGGAGACTGGGTACATCTTCACCTTTGGGAATGATATTTTAGTTTGATTAATTAAGTTCCTTTTGATGTTTTGACTTGCATTACAATGCCTCACCTCCTGTCACTATTTTGTTTAATTTACTTAATTTTAGTTCTGTTCAAAAAGTGTATAAATAGGGGATGGCTGTCTAAGTGGCTGCATCCCCTTCCCTCCTATACCTTCCCCTTTGCTTTTGGTTTAGTTTGGTGAATTTTGCTGATGGTGGTTAGGAGCATAAGGGGATGCCCCTTTAAGGGGCTATCCATTTGCTTTATTTATCTTGTCGATGTGTTTATTTATTTATTTTTATTTTGACAATGTGTTAATTAGTTCAGTTGTTTTGCTCCAAAGGGGATAGCTGGGACACTGGAATGAGCTGTGAGACTGAGTAAGTCAATAAACCCTTTCAATTAAAGAAAATCCTCATGTGTCTTGGTTTTAGCTCCACCACCCAACTTGGATCCCATGAACATCACAAAAGTGGCCTGTTAATTGGCTAATTAGTTCATAATTCAGTAAAAGGGGCAACGTGGGTCTCTTGCCAGCCCACTAGCTGATAGCTGAGACCCCTCCGTTGTCCTGGTTAAAATACCTGGTTAAAATGATATTGGAAACGGGGTGATTAATTTAAAAAGAATCATTAATGGGACATGCGTGTCACTGACTGGCCAACATTTATTGCACATCCCTAGTTCCCTTGAGAAGGTGGTGGTGAGCCGCCTTCTTGAAATGTTGCAGTCCACATGTTGTGGGTTGAGCTACAATGCTGTTAGGGAGGGAATTCCAGATTTTGACCCATTGACTGAAGGAACAGCAATATATTTCCAAGTCAAAATGCTGAATGGCTTGAAAGGGAACTTGCAGGTGGTGGTGTTCCCATTTATCTGCTGCCCTCATCCTTCTAGATGGAAGAGTCGTGGGTTTGGAAGATGCTGTCTAAGGATTTTTGGTAAATTGCTGCAATGTATGTTATTGATAGTACACACTGCTGCTACTGAGTATTGGTAGTGGAGGGAGTGGATATGGTATCAATCAGATAGGCTGTTTTATCCTGGATGGTGTCATGCCTGTTAAATGTTGTTGAAGTTGTACCCATCCAGGCAATTTGGGAATATTCCATCATGCTCTTGACTTGTGTCTTGTAGATGGTGCACGTGTTTTGGGGTGGTGAGTTACTCGCCAAAGGATTCCTAGCCTCTAAGCTGCCCTTGTAGCCACTGTTTATGTGATGATGTGCAGTTGAGTTTCTGGTCAATGGTAACCCCATAACAATATAGCAAGGCCTACAAACAGCAATGTCACATTGGCCGGATAATCTCTCTTGGGTGAAGGTATATGGTTGTTGAGAGAATGGTATTGGCTCGGACACTCGGGAAAACCTTCCTGCTCTTCATCAAATGATGATTTTTGCTGATGATTGTGATAAAGTCCCACTCAGATTGTGGACTTACACTGATACCTTTTCATATTCCTATATTGATTCATTTTGCTATAATAGGAATAGGACTCTGAAATATTCTTAAAGAAGGTTCCCACCCATTCCTTATGGGAACATTGGTTGCCCATTGCAAGGCCCACTCAAATATCACATCAGGAGATCGCAAGTGAAAAGTAGGCACGAAAAAATGTTACCATTATCTCCTTTACTTTTCACTGCAGTGAATCAATACCCTGCTGACAGTCAGGAGTGGATGACTGATATGTGTATATATTTTAACAATGGTTTGAAACCAGCCACTGGCAGGTATGCAAAGGCAAATTGGGATGACTTTTCCTTGGTTGACGCTGCTGCTAAAGAATGATTGGCGTCTGCTCAGGAACTATTTATGGTGTAGATGAGAGTGGTTATTAATGTGCGTTTTTTCCACAGTGCAACACAGCCAATACTGGGGCTGGATTCTCACTCACTGCAGCACAGCTAACACTGGGCTGGATTCTCACTCGTGTTCACACTGGTGGGACTCTTCCATTCCACTGCAGCAAATGGAGATTTTGCTGGCCATCAAATTCTCCGACTTCGCTGCAGCAGGAGCATGGTGTGAATGACAGGTAAAATCGCACCTTGGGTCTTTATCAAATCACAGAGGCCAGGATGTTACGACCCTGTTATGATCTGTCTCCCCCCGGTAGATGCGTTGATCTATTTAAATTGCTGTAATGTCCAGTCGGCAGGAAGGGCCGTAAAATCCTGACCAGAATCTCGGCGCCGATGTGATGGGCCGAAGGTGCTTTTTTGTGCTGTAGACCTCTAATCACAGAATTGTTAAGTGCAGAAGGAGGCCATTTGGCCTATTGGTGTCTGCTGTTCAAGTGAGCATTATGTTATAATAACGTAGTATTATTCCCTGCCTTTTCCCTGTATCCCTGTTTCTATTCGAATAATATTGCCTTGATTGTACTTGCCTCCACCACACTTCCAGGCAGAGCACTACATTTGCCAAATGCACCATTATGTAGATCACAGTATGTCTATACTACTTCAGTTATGAGAATAGAATGGAGAGGTTCAAAATCATGAGGGAGAGAATGGAATGCACTGCTTGGAAGTGTGGTGAAGGCAGATTCAATGGAGGCATTCAGGAGGGCATTTGATGGTTATTTGAATAGAAACAATGTGCAGGGATACGGAGAAAAGACAGGGGAATGGCACTAAGTCAGAATGCTCGTTTGGAGAGCAGACATGATGGGCTGAATGGCCTCTTCCTGCACTGCAACAGTTCTATGATTCTGTGATATATTGCAATAGAAAGGATTGAAAACGAGTAGGCAGCAGAATTCTTCTCTTTGTCCCAGTCATATCTGAAAAATGGGATTATTAATATTGTTGAATACTCCCCACGTTCCCCCCTCCCTTCACCACATCATTAAAAAAAAATCAAATTTTTCACAATTGTGTGCCTATGATTTTGGTTCCTGTCAAGGGGGATAAACAATCAGTATACCTCCCAAACTGAATCATACATTTTTTTTACTGAAACTAGTCAATTTTCATTTTTTCCCATCATGTTTAAGTTCACGCTAAGCAGATTTTTATGCAGCTAGATGAAACTTAGTTAGGAATAAATGCATTTGTTGTTGTAGTCACATTTGTCATAATGTTTTGAATTATTCAATGCAGGAGCCATCCTACAAGAATAGATCTGAGAGTGCTGACATTATTAAGGATTGAGCCACAGAGGGAAAATCCTACAAGGGCAAAATTAATGATGTTATAACCAAGAGTTTCAATTATTTACATGAGAATTACACTCTTCTGAATAAGATCAAAGGGAAAAAAAAGGTTGTTAATCACTGGAATGCAAAATTGCCACCTAATAAAATGCAAATGTACATTTTTGAGTTTAAAACATGGTTCAGTCATCCACAGTGCAAATGATCATTTTTTTCATTGTGTTGTATTTTTTTTCCAGTAAATATGCAGATTTGTACAGCATTAACAGTGTAAAGGCTTCCCCGATGGCTCAGTTATTACAGGCAGGTTATCATTTAAACTGCACCAAACAAGAATATTTGAGCTCAACCCACAGTTTATGTCAAGGTAGCTTAATGGCACCACAATTGCACTCAGTGCCCTGAAGCTGTAGAGGAGAATGTATGACAGATTGGGCTTCTTGTCAATCACTCCTGCTGGGAGGTTTGCATGTGTCACTACTAAGCGGACAGATCAGACTCAGTTCAGATATACATTGCAATCAGATAATGCATCAATACTTATTAGGATAAAAGCAAAATACTGTGGATGCTAAAATCTCAAACAAAATCAGAAAATAATGGAAAATCTTAGCGGATCTGACAGCATCCGTGGGGCG
Source organism: Sphyrna mokarran (assembly GCA_024679065.1). Taxonomy (NCBI): domain Eukaryota; kingdom Metazoa; phylum Chordata; class Chondrichthyes; order Carcharhiniformes; family Carcharhinidae; genus Sphyrna; species Sphyrna mokarran. The sequence goes on from JAGIQG010000007.1 coordinate 100,733,664, forward strand.
AGAATAGAGCCAATGTTTCGAGTCTAGATGCCCCTTCATCAGAGCTTTGTCAAAAGATCATCTAGCCATGAAACATTAGTTCTATTCACTCCCCGCAGATGCTGTCAGGTTTTCCAACATTTTCTGTTTTTGCTCCAGTACTCACTGTCTATTCAGAATGTTCACTTGGATAGGTATTGGAGTATGACTGGCATCTGAGGCTATTAGCACAGATATTCATGTCCAACATTTCATATTTAATAACATACACTGAACTGAATCAAGTTTTGCTCATAAAGTATCTTCCCTATTCCTTCTTTATTCTACTAGTATTGCGTTCCGTCCTTTATGAAGTAACTCCTCAGAGGTGGTATTTCATTCACCATATTCCCTTTATTTACAAACTCAATTCCACTCCTTGTGTGCTTCAGCTACAAATCCAGAATCAGGAGTAAGACTGGACCAGACACTCCTAATTTATACATCGTTCGGCAGATGATTATGAACTCAATCAGGGACAAAGAGGACCAACCTCACGGGCTTCATTGAAATCACTACACTTTATGTTGAGTGCACTAATCTTTGATTTTGCACACATACTGGTCACCCATTCCATTCTATCCAATTCTTTGCTGCTTTGTTGACCATTGTTCATGTGCCCTATTCAGTCTGTCTTCTTGACTCATTATTCAAATGTCTTCAACTTGCATTCTTCAACAATAGAGAGGAACGAAGGTGTTTTACCAATAAACCTAGATAAAATAAGAAAAGCGTGCAGGGAGCATATGGAAGAAATACACGCAACAAAATAAAAATCGGAAATGTTTGGGCAAGAAGCAGTGAATAATTGGATTAGAAAGAGTAAAGATAAGAGCAGAAGTAGATGAGATAAAAATTGGAAAAGCAGGTGTAATGGTGAAATATTTGCACAGTTGATTAAAGACATGAGAAAAGGCGTAATAAAAATTATAAAGCTTAATATCCATATTTATAAGCTGTTTGAATTTGTTTACTAATCAGGGAATGGCTGGAGGACTTCATGTAGACAATAAAGTTGTTAGCATTGCTGCCTCACAGCCAACGACCCAGGTGCAGTTCTGGCCTCCTGTCATTGTGTGGAGTCTATGCATTCTTCCTGAGTCTACATGTGTTTCCTCCAGGTGCTCTGGTTTCTTTCCACAGGCTAAAAATATGCAGGTTAGGTGAATTGGCTTTGCAAAATTGTGCCCTAGTGTCCCAGAGTGTGTAAGTTAGGGGAGTTAGAAGAGTTAATACATAGGGTTACAGGATAAGGGCTAGTTAAGACAATAAAAATAGGCCAGGACAGACTTAATGGGCTGAATGGCCTCCTTCTGCACTGTAAGCATTCTGTGATTCATTCTAAGAAAGAAGCCAAAGACATGCTGATATTCTAATTTTTCAACAATTAATCTGATTGGCCATGAAGCTCGTGTTGAGAATTGTAGCAAAGGGAGTGGGTGGGAAGGTGCAGGACTAAGAACAAAGAACAATACAGCACGGGAAACATGCCCTTCGGCCCAACAAGCCCATGCTGCCACCTCGACGTTCCCACTTCCACCCATGACCCCTGTCTATGTTTATAGAAATCTGCACTGGAACCAAATTAGCGAGACAATTAAGGGAGAATTTGTTTTGCCAATCAACCTAAGAGCACATTTTTGGGATGTGGGAGGAAACCGGAGCACCCGGAGAAAACCCACGCAAGCACGGGGAGAATGCGCAAACTCCCACAGATACTGGCCCAAATCCCTGTATCTGCACAGCAACAGTGATCATCACTGAGCTGTCGTGTTGCCCACGAACTGGTCCAGTTCAAGCGTACACTAACGATGTGAAGCACTAGGCTACTCTCGAAAAATCCAAGAGCAGCCCTCTCACAACCCATCGCATGTATGCCCCTTGTTGGACAACAAAGTGGACCAAAGTACCTGTTGGATAAAAGAGAACTACATCGGAGGTAACCAGCTTGGATTCCAGGGAGGAAGAAGAACAAGAGAAGCAACCAGCATTATAAGATTAATGCAGTTCAGAGTGTGGGTGGGATTTTCTGGCCATGCTCATGGCAAAATCCCACCTGAGGTCAATGGTATGTATTCTTCCTGCTGCAGTTCCCATGGCGACTGGGATGGGAAATTCCAGCCCAAATGTTTGTTTTGCGAGTCGTTCAGTTGGATTGCCTGAATTAATCTCTTGATGGAGCTGAAAGAAATTGGATTAGATTAGAGAGATAGGTAACTTATAAGGAATTTGTACATGGAACAAACAGCAAAATGGGAGGGATAGATGGGAACCCGGAACTTTGTGAAATTGCAAGAGGAATTCGGAGAGCGCTGGTTATCATCAGTGTCCCTCAATGTCTATGCAGAAACACTGATTAAAGAAGCAATTGAAAACATGGCATTAAATTTGGGGGCAGAGGAGGCAAATGATATAATCAGATTTGCAGTTTAGATTTGCATTTGTTGCAGGCACAGAAGAAGCATTACCAGAAATAGTTGACTGACTGGTAACAGCAGGCATGAACTTTGGAATGAAAGAAAGTGAACATTAGCAAAACCAAAGCAATTGTATTTCTCAAAATCGCCAAGAAATACTCATAAGAAAAAATAAAGCAATTCAAATATTTTGAAAGCATTATATCTGCAGATACAAAAGAGGGACTTTTTCTATTCTGTCTGCCATGGGATTGTAGTGGATATGGAGCAGACCCTGCAAAGACCTGTTGATCTCAGGCAGGATTTCCCTATTTTGGGGCAAACACAGCTGGAAAATCCCATCCAAATTATGCAACAAATAAACATGTGCATGGATTGCAATGGGAAAGGTTGTAGTTAGAGATGGTTGCTACTGGAAGGCTGAATAAACAACCTGTAAAGAGCTTGATTTTTTTTGTATGAATGTGACATTGTTTCCTCATTCTTTGATGGCATGTGGGTGTCTTTGGCTGAGCCAGCATTTAATGTCCATCTATAATTACCCTTAATCTGAGCGGTTTACAGTGTCACTTCAGAGGGCAGTGAAGATTCAATCACATTGCTGCCGATTTGGAGTCCCTGGGTAGGTGAGGGCCTAGTGGTATTATTGCTAGACTATTACTTCAGAAACTCAGCTAATATTCTGGACACATGAGTTTGAATCCTGCCACAACAAGTGGTGGAATTTGAATTCAATTTTTAAAAATCTGGAATTAAGAATTAAGACCATGAAACCATTGTCAGAAAAACCCATCTGGTTCATTAATGTCCTTTAGGGAAGGATATCTGCTTACCCGATTTGGCCTACATGTGATTCCAGAGCCACGGCAATGGGATTGATTTTCAGGCAACTAGGGATGGGCAATAAATGCAGACCACCCAGCAATGCCCACATCCTATAAATGAATAAAAAGGACATGTAGGCCAGACCATGCAAGGATGGCAGATTGCCTTTCCTGAAGGACATTGGTGAACGAGATTCTTTTTATGACAATCAATATTAGTTTCATGATCCCCATTATTGAGGCCAGCTTTCATTCCAGATGTTATTAATTTAATTTTGATTCCATCAATCACTACCGTGGGACATGAACCCACACCCCTTGAGTATTAGCCTTGGTCTCTGGATCACTGTTCAAGTAACATTACCATTACATCACATCTCCTTATAATTGGACTTTGCAGAAAGGAGGAGACAATTAAATAGATTTGAAATGGGGGATTTGGAGGAGGATGGAAAGGATCAGCCGGACAGAGAGAGTAACAAATAATGAAGTGCTGAGGAGAGTGAACAAACAGAGAAATTTGCTGGAACGTAATTAGGAAAAGGCAAAAAGAGTGGGCAGGGCACATCTTATAGTGGAAATGGATTGGTAAGAGGCATTATGGAGGGAAGGTTTTAATGAAAAGTGGAAGAGAAGCAAAGGAAATATCGCGCTGGATGGCTTGAAAATTGAAGGAAGTTATTGGAAAATGAAAAGACTGGCATAGGGCAGAGGGACATGAGGAAGACTGTGAGTCAAGTACCTGCCTCCAGGCAGAGCACACGTGATGATGACTGTGCTGAAATGGAATAGTATAATTACGTATTGGTAATGTAAGATATGGTAGCTGACAAGATAATTACTGAATTTAATATTACTCTCTGGTTTGGCAGAAGCCCATTTTTGTTGAATACTTCATGGCGAGAGGTCTGAAATACGTAATACTTATCATTTTGTTTTGACTTTACTACCACAAGGATACCAACCCTCCTCCAAGAGGTAGTATAAGTTTACACCACAATATGACTGCAATTCCTCTTCCCTTGTCAGTCCAGCTTCCCCCAGTGCTTCATGTTCTATTTCCAACAAGTAAGCCCCTAGCATAAGATCAGCAACTGGACATTCCTTTCACTAAACTTTCTGTAAATATAAGAATTCACTTTAAGAGTTTGCAATGCCTAATATTTTAGATAATCAAGCTCAGGTATGTCTTCATAACAACATTAAGGGGAAGTGATGGCCTATTAATGCTAGATTCTTGCTCTGGGGACCTGGGGACCAAATTGCAGATGGTGCAATTTGAATTCAATAACAAATATCAGAAATTAAGAATCTACTGTCTACCTAGGATTAAGAATCATTGTCAATTGTCAGAAAAACCCATCTGGTTCACTCATGTCCTTTAGGGAAAGAAATTTACCATCCTTTCCCTGGGTCTGGCCTACATGTGCCATAGCAAACATGATTGACCCTCAACTGCCCTCAAAGGGCAACTAGGGATGGGCATTAATTGCTGGCCCCCTCAGTGTCACAGAGTCATAAAGGTTTACAGCATGGAAACAGGCCCTTCAGCCCAACTCATCCATGCCACCCTTTTTTTTAAACCCCTAAGCTAATTCCAATTGCCTGCATTTGGCCCATATCCCTCTATATCCATCTTACCCATGTAACTGTCGAAATGCTTTGTAAAGGGCAAAATTGTACCTGCCTCTACTACTATCTCTGGCAGCTTGTTCCATATACTCACCACCCTCTCTGGACACTTTTGTATCTCTCCCCATTCAACTTAAACCTGTGTCCTCTAGTTTTTGACTCCCCTACCTTTGGGAAAAGGTATTGACTGTCTAGCTGATCTATGCCCCTCATTATTTTATAGCCCTGTCAACTGCACTCCAGAACTCTTCCCCCCTGCCCCCCAACCCCCCCACCACCACCCCCAACACGGGAATTGTAGTGGGCTGGACACTGACCATGCAAAGATCTGTTGACTTCAGGAGAGATTTTCCTGCTTTGAAGTGAGCATGGCTGGAAACTCCCACCTGTGTTGTCTGCTTTAAAACTGATGAGTTTCCCACCATGCTTACTGCGCAGTAATGGATCTGTAGGAAATTTGTGCATCTTGCCAATTAATTTACAACATTTCTGTAAGAGCATCATATGCAGGAGTTGAGCATAGGTTCGAGAGTGTGCAATGTGGTAGAGCATGAATCCAAGACTAAAGATTAGTGATTGAACATGAGTCCAAACATGCATTCTGTGGTGATGGGGCGTGCGTCCAAGCTCCTGTTGCAGTGTTTGGAGTAAGAAGTCTGACAACACCAATGTTTGGAGAACAGTGGCTAGAGAAGGGCAATTGACCCTTTGACACTCGGAGAGTCTTTGTTGTCCTCTCTTGTACATAATTTGCTTTTAATAAACGATTTAATAGCTTTTACTTACCATATAATTATAGAACCTCACAATTAACTCAATTTTCCACTGAGCTGAAAGGACATAGTTCCTTCCTGTCCTATTCTGTAACATCATACCACTCATCTCGTCCCCACTTTATTTTGCCACTAAGAGCCCCTTGGGGTTCTTTGCAGTGTAACTGAGGGTTTGAGTTTCTGTTCCTTCCCTGTATGATCTGTTTTAATGGTTCAGGGTGTGGGACTGCCGATACTACCACATTCTCGTCATGTGGGTAATTACCCGGGTGTTGTATCCATGTGGGACTCATATTTCATGTTCCCCAATATATATTACCGTCCAATAAACCCATCTCAGCTGACAGTAGAGACTTCAATTTGTCACTATCTCCATCTACTTCTCATTCCTCAGAAATGCTCATAATTCTCCTTTGAGCTGAGAGTTACAACTTTAACTTGTCTGCCTCTCCCTGAGGGCAGCACTGTGGCACAGTGGTTAGCATTGCTGCTTCACAGTGTCAGTGACCTGGGTTCAATCCCCGGCTTGAGTCACTGTCTGCATGTTCCCCCATGTCTGCATGGGTTTTCGCCCACGCTCCAAAGATATACTGGGTGGGTGCGTTGGCCATGCTAAGTGTACCTAAACAGGCGCCAGAGTGTGGCAATTAGGGAATTTTCACAATAACTTCATTGCAGTGTTAATGTAAGCCTACTTGTGACACCAGTAAATAGGCTTTAAAACTGACACTTCTATATAGTCAGTTGATTTCTGTCTTATTTCTGCATTTGTCATATGTAAGACTTTCACAGCAGTCTGAAAATCTTCACAATTCCTCAGTTATCTGCGTCTCACTTTCTGTCAATCTGCTTTCTCAAACAGTGTCTGCAACTGACTCATAACACTTGAATCTTATTCCGTTGTTCAACTTCTAAGGCTCCAACACCGTATATGTCTGTTTTTTGCTTTGTAGCACTCAATTGCTGCTTCCATTTATTGATCTCTGTATCTTTTTCACACAACTCCTTCATACAACTGGCATTTGGTGTGGCCTTGCCTAACTTGGAGGCACATTTTCCTTGTCCCCTCTGAGCTTTTTCCTAATGTTGCTGACCAGCGTATGGTCAGCTGGGGTATTAAGTTCAGCTCTGGATGCCACACATTAGGAAAGATGTGAAGGCATTGGAGAGAATGCAGAAAAGATTGCTGAGAATGGTTCTAGGGATGAGGAACTTCAGTTATGAAGATAGATTTTGGAGAAGTAAGGACTGTTTTCCTTGAAAAAGGCTGAGAGGAAATTTGACAGAGGGATTCACAATGCTGAGTGGTCTGAAAGATTAGATAGTGAGGAACTGTTCCTGTTGATGAAAGGACTGAAAGGTTTAAAGTAATTAGCAAAATAAGCGAAAGCATTGTAAGAAAAAACCTATTCATGCAGTAGGTAGTTAAGGTCTGGAATGCACTACCTGAAAGTATAGCAGAGGCAGGTTCAATCAAAGCATTCAGAAGGAAATTAGACTGTTATGTGGAAAGGGAAAATGTGCAGGGTTACAGGGATAATGACATGAAATGAACTGCTTACTCAGAGAGCTGGTGCCAACACAATGGGCTGAATGCGCTGTAACAATCCCTGTGATAATGCCTCCTGTCAGAGGAGAATGACTTGATTGACTAAATGTCCTAAAGATGGAGGTCTTTAAGTACGCCTCTGGTTATGGTAAATTAAGTAAAGTTTTACAACACCAATTTTAAATCCAACCAATTTATTTGATAGTAAATTCGCGAGCTTTCGACTCTATAGCCTTCGTCAGGCAAATGCAGTGTTCTGGTCTGCAATAGCACTCATATCCACACAGACAGTCACAGATTGCTGATTAGAATGCGAATCCTTACATCTAACCTGCTATTCAAATGTTAAAGTGGCTAACAATGTGTGTGAAGGGAATCCTGAGCATTGGTTAGAGAATTGTGTATTTTCTCCAGACAGCACAGTAAGTGAGGTTTTTTGCTAACCCAGGCAAGTTACGGGGGTTACAGATAGTGTGTCATGAAGCCAAGATCCCTATTAAGACCGTCCTCATGTGTGCGGAGCTTGGCTATCAGTCTCTGCTCAGCGACTCTGCGCTGTCGTGTATCACGAAAGCCCCCTTGAAGAACATTTACCCGCAGGTCGGAGGCCGAATGCCCATGACTGCTGAAGTGTTCGCCCACAGGAAGGGAACTGTTTTGCCTGGTGATTGTTGAGCGATGCTCATTCATCCGCTGTCGTAGTGTCTGCATGGTCTCCCCAATGTACCATGCTTCGGGACATCCTTTCTTGCAACGTATTAGGTAGACAACGTTGGCCGAGTTGCAAGAGTATGTACCGTGTACCTGGTGAATGGTATCCTCACGTTTGATGATGTCGTCCATGTCTATGATCTGGCATGTCTTGCAGAGGTTGTTGTGGCAGGGTTGTGTGGTATTGTGGTCACTGTTCTCCTGAAAGTTGGGTAGTTTGCTGCGAACAATGATCTGTTTGAGGTTGTGCAGTTGTCTGAAAGCAGGGAGTGGGGATGGCCCTAGCGAGATGTTCATCGTCATCAATGACATGTTGAAGACTCCGGAGAAGATGTCGTAGCTTCTCCGCTCTGGGGAAGTACTGAACAACAAAGGGTACTCTGTCCACCGTGTCCCGTGTTCGTCTTCTGAGGAGGTCAGTACGGTTTATCGCTGTGGCACGTTGGAACTGTCGATTGATGAGTTAGCGCCATATCCTGTCCTCCTTCAGCATCTGGAGGTGTCTGTCACGATCCTCCTCATCTGAGCAAATTCTGTGTATACGGAGGGCTTGTCCATAGGTAATAGCTTCTTTAACGTGTCTAGGGTGGAAGCTGGAGAAGTGGAGCAATGTGAGGTTGTCTGTCGGTTTTCGGTATAGTGAGGTGCTGAGGTGACCGTCCTTGATGGAGATGCGTGTGTCCAAGAATGCAACTGATTCTGGAGAATAGTCCATGATGAGTCTAATGGTGGGATGGAACTTGTTGATATCATCATACAGTTGTTTCAATGATTGTTCACCATGAGTCCAGAGGAAAAAGATGTCATCAATGTATCTAGTATATAACCTTGGTTGAAGATCTCGTGTGGTGAGGAAATCTTGTTCAAACCTGTGCATGAAGATGTTGGCATACTGAGGTGCAAATTTGGTCCTCATCGCAGTTCCATGTGTCTGGATGAAAAGCTGATTGTTGAAGGTGAAGACATTGTGGTCCAAGATGAAGTGGATGAGTTTTAAAATTGCATCCGGAAACTGACAGTTGTTGGCATTGAGTACTGAGGCAGTTGCAGCAATACAATCGTCGTGGGGGATGTTGGTGTAGAGCGCCAAGACATCCATTGTGACAAGGAGTGTCCCTGGTTCAACTGCTCCGTGTGTGCTGAGTTTCTGTAGGAAGTCCGTAGTGTCAAGACAAAAGCTGGGGGTTCTTTGTACAATGGGTTTCAGGATGCCCTCGATATAGCCGGAGAGGTTCTCACACAGGGTCCCATTGCCCGATACGATGGGATGGCCGGGAATGTATGCCTTGTGCATCTTTGGGAGGCATTATGGTAAATTAAAGCAGGATCTGACGCTCGCTATCACAAACAATTAACAAGTTTTTATCTTAAAATTGATGACAACTTTATTAAAACAATGATCAAATTGAATAAACTCCCCAATAGAATGCTGTTCAAGTATTACAAGACTCATTCAGGAATAATGAATAAATCCTTGTAAAATGAAGCCATTTTCAAATAATATAATACCAGACATTTGTTCAAAACATGAACTCTCTTCTCCTGCTTCTATCTGAAACACTCACTGAGTTGGTATCTTTTTATCTTTAGATGGTGATTTTCTGAAGATATATATATGAAACTGCAGGATTCTATATGAGAGCATTGCCTCTCCCTCCTGACAACAAAAGAGGGACCCTGCTGGTTATTCCCTCTTGTCTGGGTTTATATACCTGGAATTACCTCACAGTATTCCCATGATCTGAAGCTTGAAGCTGTCAACAACCTTCACATTTGAATTCTACTAGTTCTGTGTCTCTGTGTGCATGCTTTAAATTTATTGGTCCAATTCAAAAGTCTGTTTTGGTTAGATTAGAATACTGACTTCTAGGTTTTGATACAATATTGTAAAGACCCATTTCTGTAGTATGCACTCTACGATTTAAATATTTCAGCATGGAACCCAAAAACAGTTTTTTTCCAGGCACTGACACAATCAGTTTTAAAGAGACAATGCTATACGTTTTCTTTTGTTTTTTCTTAGCATTTCTTTTCACATTTTTAAACACCATAGTTTTAACCCTGCACATATAACTTCATAACAATCTGCTATGAAGTCCAATACATTCATCTCACTGCAGATTACCTTAGCCACTGACAACAATTTAGGGCTATAAACAAATTATTAAAAAAAACCTTACATTTAAATAGCACCTTGCACAACCACCAGATTCCTCAAAATGCCAATAAAGTATTTTGGAAGTATTTGGGAGATGTAGCAGCTAATTTGCCTCAAACTCTCCCAGATAGCAATGTGACAGTAACCAAGCCGTCTTTTTCTTTGTGATGTTGATTAAGGAATAAATATTAACCAGTACATCAGGATAGAGAGGTCTTCTGCTCTGCATCCAAGCAATCCTATGAGATCTTTATAAATCCAGTCAAGCTGGTAGGTGGGGCTTTTCTTTACTGTCTCATGTGAAGGATAGCACCATCCAGCGCTGCAATGCCCCCTTAGCACTGGAGTGTCATCCTTGACTTCTGTGCCAGTGGCCTGGAGTGGGACTTGAACATGGAACCTTATCATTCAGTGGTCAATGCTCTGCCAACTGAGCCACAACTGAACTGGCATAACGCAGACTGCTAGGAAGCTTTATCAACTTTAAGTAGGACAGAATGAAGAGACTGCTCTAATCATGCAGTAAACAATGATAATACGGCATGGAGACCAGTAATTCGGTTCGTAGGGGGGTGCATCAGCATGGGATCTGTTTGTTAATTATTCCTAATGTCTGCTGTGAACTTCTGTAAAGCTTAAATCAGGAGCCCTTCTCTAGGCACAGCCCTCACTAAACACAATAACTGGAGCTCCGTGCTGCCAGAGTTGATAGTCTTTATAATTAACGGATAAATCAATATTAAGAGTGTGCAGATATTGCTAACCTGTATGCCATCAAAAGCTCTTATTGTTTGAAAAGAAAAATCAATTGCAACCAGAAGGAATCTTATTTTTGACAGAAGAGGGTCACTAGTCAATCCTAATCGCTCAACTAATTAACCTCTTTCTTGCTGTACGGTGCTTTCTATAAAACTTAATAGCCATTTATCTTTTGCCTTTGAGCATATGCCTCATGTAATTGTATAAAAAGACTCTAATGTTGTTTAAATTTACATCTGCCAGATATTGCAACTCGTTCCAGTTCCAACTGTTACATAAAATGCAGCTAAAAAAATGATGGCTGCTGTTCAAGATTCCTTAGTTAGCTTGCTATTCCACACAGTTTATTCTTATGTCAAGCTTAGGAGGTCCCACACAGTACACAGAAAGGACACAGAAAGAACACTGAAAATCTTCTATCAAAAATAAGATTCCTTCTGATATTTGCAGATAGACAAAGGCATAAAGAAAAAAATATAACTTAATCAAAATATATCTTGGAAAAACACCTGTTTGCATTGTCAAATTTTGCATTGTCAAAACACTTTCAAATTAAAATGCTTTCATGATTTTATTATAAATGAAGACATTTTACCAACACAAACAGAAAAGCTATTACACAAATTAACAGCTCACAAAATGGAATTAGTGATTGAACGTATGTTTGTTTGCACATCACCTGGAGTTAAAAATTTAAAACATTTTATTTTGTGACTTTTTGCTGAAATTTAAAGTTTATTTATTAGTGTCACACATTAACACTGTAATTAATTTACTATGAAAATCCCTTAGCAGCCGCACTCCAGTGCCTGTTTGGGAAAATTTAAGATGGCCAACGCAACTAACTAGCATGTCTTTTGGAGTGTTGGAGGAAACTGGAGTATCTGGAGGAAACCCACACAGACACAGGGAGAATGTGCAGGCTCTGCACAATAAGTCATTGACGATGTCATTTGGTGATAAGATATGAAGTTGATCACTTCCACTGTGAAGAATGCTTACGGTGGATAACTTTTCCAGCAATATTTCCCAGTTCAGTCTTGATATTTTTTAGTGGTGATGAAACAACCTTTCCCTTGAGCAGTGGATTTCCAGTGAACTCAGAAGTAGCCACAATGTTGAGCAGAATTTTCCCGTCCTGCTGACCACTGGAATCATAGTGGGTGGGACATGATCCATGCAAAGGTCCATTGACCTCGAGTGGGATTTCCTGGTCTTGGGGCGAGTATGGCTGGAAAATCCCCACCCGTTATCTCTATATTCAGGAATGCCGACTGAATGAAGATGACTTGAATGATGACTTGATACAGTCCTGGTGGCTTCAGTGTTCTTTATCTGCATAACTTTCCTTAATATAAGCATGGGAAGTGCTCTATTTCCCCAATGAGGCTAAAATCAACATCTTCAGGGGAGTCATTCTAAAAATATGCGGATTAGTTTGTTTGCCTTTACTAAATTGCCCATTAGTGTCAGGGCAGGGTAAATATGTAAGATTACTGGGATGGGGTCTGAGTGGGAAATGTAGTCAGTACAGACTCAATGGGCCGAGTGACCTCCTTCAGAACTGTAGGGATTCCACAATTCTTTGATAAAGAAGTTTTACACAGCCATTTTTGTGAGAAATCTAAATCAACCAAAAAGGAGAAATTGTTTACAACATTTTTGTCAGTGATTACTCTGTTCTCCAATATATGAACTTGGAGCAAGAATCGAGCCTGTTCCACTCATTGATAAGGTATCTGACTGAGCTGGTTATAGCTTCTCCTTTCCTATCTCGGCCTTATACCCTTAGGCTCCCTTGTTAATCAAAACTCTATCTAACTCCGTCTTAAAAATATCCAGTGACCCTGACTGCACTAAAACGAACACTCAAAATGACAGCCATGTCTCATGCAGTTCATATAAGTCAACCTGAGGCACAAGACTAATTAGTCTGGGAGATAGATGATGAAATTGAACTTGCAGTTGAGAAGACTAATCAATCCAAGGACAAATTTAACAACACGTTGATTAACGTTTAAAAAAGAATTGCCAGGAGCTGGTTTGCAGAAATCATTGTGGGTGGCACAGTGGTTAGCACTCATAGCGCCAGGGACCCAGGTTCAATTCCGGCCTCAGTCACTGCCTGTGTGGAGTTTGCACATTCTCCCCGTGTCTGCGTGGATTTCCTCTAGGTGCTGTGGTTTCCTCCACAGATGTGCAGGTTAGATTGATTGGCCATGATAAATTGCCCCTTAGTGTCAGGAGGATTGACAGGGGTTACGGGAATTGACCCAGGGTGAGATTGTGGTTGGTACAAACTTGGGCCAAATGGTCTCCTTCTGTCCTGCAGGGATTCTATGATTGCTGCAGTATCTTGTATTATATCTTTCAAAACTGCTAAGACCAGCCAACATTAGTGTAGAACCACTTTCGAAAATGGTTCTTCACATTTTTGAGCAATCATTAAAGTCCTATTCAGAACACATATCAGAAAGATAGAAAAGCCTACAAACAAACTTCTGTTTCTCTATGTGCAAGTAATTTTGGATTCAACTTACACTAGAAGATTACATGACCAAGTTCAAACAGCATTTATGGTGATTGTCTCTTTAAGGATCAATCTGCAGACTGACAGTCACATGACCTGGGAAACCGACTGGGGAACAGAGCAGGGAATCACTCTGGTAATGCAAGCTTCTGTACTCAGGAGACATCTCGGGAGTTGATTGCAGTCATGAAGCTGCAAACCTCTGTATAGTTTTAACCTATAAATAAACATTGCTCTAGCAATGCAACAGGCCAGGAGTTACTAGTCGAGGCTGTTTTGCGGGCTTCCCGCTGAGCATCATGACCTCTGTGCATCTCTGTGATCAAGATTTTCAGGCATGGAGCTTATTTCAATATGGAAATTTGAATTTCCACCTATTTAACTGGTTCAGGATTGAAGTCTCTGAGCCCACTAGTGTCTCCTTCCTGCTGGAAGTGGCTCACTCCAGTGGGATTTACTCATGACTCATGGGGAATAGGCGGGCTGACCCTGCTAGAAGAGAGGCCATTGAAGATCCTCAGGCAGGAAAGGCTAAGGGTGTGCCACTTGGGCAATGACAGCCTTGCAGTGCCAGCCTGGCACCCTGGCTCTGCCCAAGAGGCAACTGGCATGGCTCTAGTGACACCTTGACACTGCCCATCAGGTATCAGGCAGTGCCAAGGAGATGGTGACAGAGGAAGGTGGGGCCTATTGGGGAGTGATTGGTTGGTGTGAGGGGGAACTGCTGCTATTCTTCCAGGGGATTGGTGGCAGAGGGAGGGAAGAGAGTGTGGAAGAGTGGCAGAAGATTGGACTTTTTGTCCCGCTGATAAACGGGAAATGAAATTTTCCCGTTTTCATGTTTGTTCAGGACTTAGAACCTTTTCGGTAAGATCATCTTTTTGGTGTTGAGGCAACGGTTAAACTGTATTTCTTCTGAAAATGTTATGCTGCTGCAATTACACACATACATATCCGATAATGTTGATAGTTACTTGGTGTGAAAGAGGGAAGGTATCCTCGTGCAACTTGGGCAGAAGCACAATGGGTGCTGCTGTGCTGGAGGAATCATAGGGTGTAATAAGTGGAATAGAAAAGTAGAAACTTCAATATGGGACTTACTTAAGATAGGAGCAATGGTTAGGATTTTCCAGTCTTCCCTGTGGTGGGAATAATTGAAGGTGGAGTAAAAAATCTGACAGAGCAGCCTGTTAACTTCGGGCAGGAAATTCCAGTCCCACAGTGAGCGGGAACGGAAAATCCTGGCCAGTAATTTGTGAGTAACAACAGCGGCAAGTGAACAAGTTATTTCATTTTGTCCAGCTTCAATATCTGACAAAGGATTTTAATGAAATTTTGTGATTAATTATTGTTTTATCTGTATGAATGTATCAACACAATGTGACTAAAAGCTGCTTGGTCATTTCTATAAACATTGTTGTCATACTAGAATGAAAAATAAATATTCAAAAGAGTAATTTTCCCATATCATCTTATTTAACAATCAATCACGATAAAATTTGATACTGAGTCCGGTTCCTCCCTTATTCAGTGGCCCCTCATTTTGAGAGGCCTTAAGCCATAGCTAAATTAACTTAAACTTAAATCTAGTACTGGTGCACCTAGATTTTTAATTAATGTAAGGAACATTATTACATTCAATAAGGATACTCGTCAAGTCATTTTGGTTGAATGCGAGGCTCTTTGGCACTGTGAAGATTCTGAGTGGAAAATTGCATTTGACAAGACCTATTTTATGAGTGCCCCATAATTCTCTTTGTGCTCCACAGTAGATGGGCAACCTTCTTTGATTTGATTTATTATTGTCATGTATTGGTATATAGTGAAAAGTATTGTTTCTTGCGTGCTTTACAGACAAAACACAGTTTATAAAGTACATAGGGGAGAAGGAAAGGAGAGGGTTTCAGAATGTAGTGTTACAATCATTGTTAGGATATAGAGAAAGATCAGCATAATATATGGCAGGCCCATTCAAAAGTCTGATGGCAGCAGGAAGAAGCTATTCTTGAGTTGGGTGGTTTGTAATCTCAGACTTCCTTAGCTTTTCTTTCCGATGGAAGAAGGTGGAAAAGAGTATGTCCGAGGTGCATTGGGTCCTTGATTATGCTGGCTACTTTTCCAAGGATGCGGGAAGTGTAGACGGAGTCAGTAGTTGGGAGGCTGGTTGGCATGATATTCTGGGCTATGTTCATAGCCCCTTCTATTGTGTGGCACAGAAGATGCCATTTTGGTGAAGGGGTTAGTGCTTGGACACACTTCACCTCCCCCAGAAATATACAGATAGTGCAAACTGGTTTTGATGCTACTGCTGTCAATTTGGTTCTCTGTGCTCCATGCACCAGTCAGTGTCTACACACACTGTGGAACGCAAGTTAAACAGCTTGAAAGGCCCCACACCATTAAAGGGATTATCGTTTACCCATAGATTTATTGCTAGGTGATGTTTTCTGGCATTTGTTATAATTTCACACTTTTAGTGCTTTCCAAAGTCTATGGGAATTGGTACAACAACTGCTGAGTTGTGCTGAGTACATTTTACTGACAGCAAGGCTACTGCACAACCCAGCTTCTCTCATGCATGAATGCATTTATAGGCCTTCCTCTTGGAATGCAGCATGACTGGAAGATTGTGCAAAGACTAACACACAGCAGACAAACCGAAGAAAAGAATGGAGGAAGTCCTCACAGGTCTGACCCCCTTCCCAGGGTTTGACACCCCTTCCCCCCCCTCCGAGGTACCCCCTGACTTCTGATCACCCGTCCCTGCCCTTTAATTCTCGACCTCCAACCCGAACCTCCAGTCCTGCCCTCCACATGACCACTGATTCCTCCTTCCACCAAATTCTGCCTGTTTACCTGGGACATTTACTTTCTTCCTGGCCTGTCCCGGACATTTATATTTCAGTGGATTGTTAAACAAACCTGGTTTGCAGAATTTCATGCAACACGAAAGGAAAAGTGGAAGTATCCTTTCCTTGGATGCTGAATCGCAGGGACCGGCTGCATTGCCCAGATCTCACCCAAAGTTAGGAGGCCAGGTGGGACAGACTGGAAAAAAAGATTAATGTGATAATTGGGCTTGGAGTGGCAATCTGATGCTGATTGCCAGCTCAAAGAAGAACAGATTCAATAATTATTTTCTCTGTGGTCCTTGCCTATCTTTCTTTCTCAATCCCTCTCTTACCGTTACGAACACACAGGGGCGAAGTTGAGTTTGTAAAGATGTGAAGAAAATGATAGAGGCCAAAACATTGCATGGTCCCTTTAAATATTGGTATTTTGTTTCACTACTTGGAGGTTTAAAATGCAAAGTATGTAAGAGTCCCAGACTAAAACATTTGTATCCAAATCTGAGGCCAGACAACAGCGTTGCCTTCATGATAGGCTTCAGGCTTTTGAATTTTGCCCAATCAATTTGCTACCAAGAATCTATAAGATTTGAATTTGATGATATTGAAAAAGTCAGACCAATCCTGTTGTGGGAAGACTGATAGGTCATCACAGGTATAAAAGAGAGTGCAAGAGCAAAACAGTTAGTTAGCAACTGCCATCTCTCAAATCGAGAAGCAGAGAGCAGCTCCATCTGCTAGCTGTATATATATCCCTTAAGAGGACACATCATCTAACCAGCGCGAGGTACCAAATCAAAAAGAATTCACAGACAGAGGGAATCCACTGAAGGACTCCAAAAGTTTCCGAAAGCTACAAACCTGGTTATGTTATTTGAGAGTGACAGAATTCTATTATTATAATTTTGGTTAATGAATGAATATTGTATTTATTTGAACAGTATTGCAGTGGAAATTTATTTAATTGGTTTGTTCTTGCTTAATTAGAGTTTCCTGTTAGTTAAATAAAAGATTGTTAAATGCTCATTTTAAAATGAGTGTCAGGTATGTCAGATAGTTAACCTCTAAATGTTACTGAAGGACAGTGTGCACATTTGCCCACACTTCAAACAGATTACAAGATGAGGTCTTCCTCTTTGGGGGATTCAACGTTACATCTTAAAGGGGAACAACTTCCACATCATAGCATAACTCACCACCACATTTTTGGTGTCTGCAGTTAAAGTAACCCTCTGAACTCGTCCTATTGCGGGTTTGCTGTGAGATTATTAATAGTGAATCCCACTAAAGCTGAGGGGTTGGAAAACACACAAATGCTTTCAAAGGGGAAAGGAAAAAAAACCTTTTAGTTAAGAGACGAGAGGTGAAAGGAACAATCAGCCCTGTCCATAACAGAATATAAATCTGAAAAAATAGTTCTGAAAATCTCTATAATTTATGTTACCCAGTCTTTTTGTCATAGTTTTGTTGAGTTATGAGTATGATTATGCTTAATGCGTCCTCTCTTATGTGACATGTTCAGTTTGTTTCTTTGTGTAATTTATGCTGAATTCTCTTGAAGATTTATCAAATCATGCAATCCCTACGGTGCAGAAGGAGGCTCAATGGCCTATCAAGTCTTCACCGACTCTCTGACAGAGTATCTTAACCAGGCCGTCTTCCCCACCCTATCCTCATAACGCCACACATTCAGCATGTATAATCCATCTAACCTGCACATCTTTGGAGGAAACTGGAGCACCCAGAGAATACCAATGCAGACACAGTGAGAACATGCAAATTCCATGCAGTCACACAAGGCTGGAGTTGAATCGGGATGCCTGGTGCTGTGAGGCAGCAGTGTTAACCACTATGCCACCATGCCCAGTAAGCATAAAAACATAAGAAATAGGAGCAGGAGTAGGCCATCTAGCCCCTCGAACCTGCCCTGCCATTCAATAAAATCATTGCTGATCTGAAAGTAGTTCAGTTCCACTTACCTGCCTGCTCCCCATAACCCTTAATTCCCTTATTGATCAGAAATCTACCTTGGCCTTAAATACATTTAACGAGGTAGCCTCTACTGCTTCAATGGGCAAAGAATTCCAAAGATTCACTACCCTCTGAGAGAAGAAATTCTTCCTCAACTCTGTTCTAAATTGACTTCCCTTTATTTTGAGGCTGTGCCCTCTAGTCCTTGTAGGTTTATGCCCTGGAAAGGTCCGTTGCTGCTACAATCTTGGTTTTGGAACCAGGGCACTTGGCCCATCGAAACACGAGTTTCGTTCATGTCCTCTTTATATTTTGATCTCATTATGCCAATCCTGGATTAGAATAGCAGTTTAGAAAGGCAGCAAATGGTGCATTACATTCTCCACTGTACCCAGTGACATGGTTTTTTGTAACTCAGTTTCTGTTCCAAGGCTGTTTTCTGAATGCTTTTTATTTCTCTCATTCAGCTGGATGACTCACTAAACCAGATCAGGAAGCTGCAGCGTTCCTTAGATGAACAGACAGAATTAAACGACAACCTTCAAGTGCAATTTGATCACTTGCAGACCAGGTAAGTCACCATGAGTAAACAGACCGATGGCGTAAGCCACTTAGTGTTATTAGGTCGATTAAGTCTATGCCATCAGTGTTGAGGGACATGCGGAAGGAATTCTGGCTTTTGTCATTGAACATGTTGGGTGGCAAGACTGTGATGCGCAAAGAAGGGACAACAGAATTAAAAGCCAATGACCAAGCTGTATAGGAAATTGAATATAATCCAACATTAAAGGGTCTCAGCAGAATGTTTCAGTAATATTCTTAGTGCATTAAAATTTAGTGCATTAACATCCCAAGTTCTCTTTTGTGATACAAATTTGTATCCACAATCCATGCCACTGAATTTCTGATTGTAGTCAGTGGGGAAATGGTGAACATCTTTTCACTATGTAAAGAACACAAAATGGAAGGTTTGCTTCCCATTGCCGTTTACTCTGATTAGTCTAGACTGGTTGTATATCCTTGTGATGGCAGCACTGCTCAATAAACTAACTGGAAGTGATCACTGAGTTGAAAAGGGGAAATATTGCAAAATGTTGTTGGGTAAATTGTAACCAGAAAAGCTTAAACTTTCAGAATGCTTTGATATTTATTGCACATGGTTAAAAAGGAATATAAGATGGAGGGTTACTGCTTTACTGTAAGAGACCATGGCCTAAATTTTACTACTGATCACAGCAGCAGTGAACAAAAGTGCGGCTGGTCACCAAATTCTCTGACCTTGCTGCAGCAGGTGTGTGGTGTGAACGGCAGGTAAGATTGCACCCAAAGGTTTGAGTTTGGATCAAGCTTTAGTGATTGATTAGATTGTAGAACACAATCCCGTTAGCAAATTGTAGCAGAGAAAGTATGTTTTTGCTTCTCAATGTACATATCTTGTACAGATAGGGAAACATCATAAGGTACATTTCACTGTCTGGGGTGAGTTTTGGATCAGAACCTTACCAAAGGCAGAGCTCCTAAATTAGCACCCAGAACATTGGGAATACCTGGATACCTGTCATTAACGCCTGATTGCTCTGCTCTGCACTCACACTTTATGAACCT
Organism: Sphyrna mokarran; assembly: GCA_024679065.1. Lineage (NCBI taxonomy): Eukaryota > Metazoa > Chordata > Chondrichthyes > Carcharhiniformes > Carcharhinidae > Sphyrna > Sphyrna mokarran. The sequence goes on from JAGIQG010000007.1 coordinate 100,753,460, forward strand.
CTGATTTAGCCATTTCCATCTCACAAACGTATCAGATTGCTCGAAGTAATATGTATAAAGTTCAGGTACGAAGCTGACCCGGAAGCATGTAAACTCATGTGTGACGATGTTGGCGAGCACTCTGATGCCGTTGTGTCATTGTGCTATATTTTGAGTGGCAGGCAGCATGCAAGCCAGAAGATTGCTCAGTGACAATCAGGATGCCAAGTGAAATGAATTAAACAGCAATTGACTGCGATTTTATGGCCTGTCTTTATGGTTGGCTAGTGGCTTTTACGTTTTAGCTGCAACCTTGATCCATGACTCAAAAACAGTTCAAAAATATATCTGGGGATGGAGGTCTATGAGTGATTTTGCTGCATAGGCACAGTTTTTCCGCTGATATTTATTTTTTACAGGTCTACAGCTCCCTCAGACAGCTCTGCAGTGGCTGTCCCCTCAGGGAATACATCAGAGCCACCAGCCCGCACAGAAGTTTATTTTTTAGTGTCACAATTAGGCTTACATTAACACTGCAATGAAGCTACTGTGAAAATCCTCTTGTCGTCACACTCTGGTGCCTGTTCGGATACACCGAGAGAGAATTTAGCGCAGCCAATGCACCACTGCTCTGGAGCACCCGGAGGAAACCCACACTGACACAGGGAGAATGTACCGACTCCACATAGACAGTGACACAAGCCAGGAATCGAACCCAAGTCCCTGTATGCCATGAAGCAGCAGTGCCAACCACTGTGCATCCTTTTCTTTGTGCCAGCATTCTTCTACCCTCCCCACCAAAGTTCAGTTTTTCACAAAGCATGTTTCATTCTGGATGGCCATTCATTAGCCAGATTGATATCATGTTGACAGCACAATCTCAGGCAGGGATGGGTTCCACATCCCCTCCCACCTGCGCTGACCTGCAGCACATCCTGAACATAAAATTCAAGTTTATGTTAGACTAATTGCAGGCAGATATGCCACAATAGTAAATGCGTTCGTCCTTTCCAAGAATGAAGGTAACAGTTCAAACAAGCTTTTGATGAAACAGATTGTCACCTTTTTGTTTGTTATTCCAAGAATGCAGGATGCAGTTGGAATGCTGGCAATAGATCAAGAACAAATTCTAAACAGACACAGTACAGCCAATTCTACCCTTACACTATTTGTGGAAGTGGTAGTTTCAAAAAAAAAGATTACTGTGTACAACGGCATATTTTTATATCAGAGCTACTTGGGAATAGAAATGGAAGTACAAATGTAATGCAATATCATAATGATATTACAGGTTTTTCTTAAAATCATAGAATCCCTACAATAGGACAGGTGATGGATTTCTCGGTAGGAGAGCATCTTGGGGATGGAGATCATAATTCTATCTCCTTCACCCTTGCATTGGAAAAGGATAGGATCAGGTAGGCTAGGAAGGTGTTTGTCTGGAATAAGGGGAAATATGAAGACATCAGGCAGATGTTGGGGCGAATAAACTGGAAGGAGGTGTTCTTGGGGAAAAGCACAGGAGGAAGGTGGCAGATATTCAAGGAATGCTTGTCTGGAGCTTTGCACGACAATGTTCCGGTGAGACAAGAAGGTTTTGGTAGGATGTGGGAACCGTGGTGCACGAAGGCTGTGGTGAACATAGTCAGGAAGAAAAGAAAGGTGTATAAAAGGTTCAAAAAGCTAGGAGATGTTGGGGATCTAGAGAAGTATAAGGCTTATAGAAGAGAGCTTAAAAAGGAAATTAGGAGAGCCAGAAGGGGTCATGAGAAGGCCTTGGCTGGTAGGATTAAGGAGAATCCCAAGGCCTTCTACAAATATGTGAAAAGTAAAAGGATGAGAAGAGAAGGGATAGGACCTATAAAAGGTGAAGGGGGAAAAGTCTGTATGGAACCGGAAGAAATGGCAGAGGTGCTTAATGAGTACTTTGCCTCAGTATTCACGGTGGAAAGTGATCTGGGAGGATGCACTACAAGTTTGCGGCAGACTGAAAAGATTGAGTATGTAGATAGTAAGGAAGCGGATGTGTTAGAACTTTTAAATGCTATCAAGATAGACAAGTCTCCGGGACCAGATGGGATGTACCCCAGATTATTGTGGGAGGTGAGGGATGTCATTGCAGAGCCCCTGGCGATGATCTTTGCGTCGTCGATGGAGACGGGAGAGGTTCCGGAGGATTGCGGATATGGTCCCTATTTTCAAGAAAGGGAACAGGGATAGTCCTGGAAATTACCGACCGGTGCGTCTGACCTCAGTGGTTGGTAAGCTGATGGAGAGGCTTCTGAGGGACAAGATTTACGAGCATTTGGAGAAGTTTAGGTTGATTAGAAATAGTCAGCATTGTTTTGTAAAAGGCAGGTCGTGCCTTACAAGCTTAATTGAGTTCTTCGAAAATGTGACTGAACACATTGACGAAGGAAGAGCAGTGACGTGGTGTACATGGACTTCAGCAAGGCATTTGACAAGGTCCCCCATGCAAGACTTCTTGAGAAGGTGAGAGGCCATGGGATCCAAGGGGCTTTGGCCTTGTGGATCCAGAACTGGCTTGCCTGCAGAAGGCAGAGGGTGGTTGTGGATGGCTCTTTTTCTGCATGGAGGTCGGTCACCAGTGGATTGCCCCAGGGATCTGTTCTAGGACCCTTGCTGTTTGTCATTTTCATAAATGACCTGGATGAGGAAGTGGAGGGATGGGTGAGTAAGTTCGCCGATGACACGAAGGTCGGTGGCGTTGTGGATGGTCTGGAGGGATGTCAGAAGTTGCCGCATGACATCGACAGGATGCAAGACTGGGCGGAGAAGTGGCAGATGGACTTCAACGCGGATAAATGTGTTGTGGTCCATTTTGGCAGATCCAACGGGATGAATGAGTACAATATCAAAGGTAGGAGTCTTAGCTGTGTGGAAGAGCAGAGGGATCTTGGGGTCCGGGTCCATAAGACTCTCAAATCGACCTCCCAGGTGGAGGATGTGGTTAAGAAAGCTTACGGTGTACTGGCCTTCATTCATCGAGGGATTGAGTTCAGGAGTCAGGAGGTAATGCTGCAGCTTTATAGGACCCTTGTCAGACCACACTTGGAGTACTGTGTGCAGTTCTGGTCGCCTCACTATGGGAAGGACGTGGAAGCTATTGAAAGGGTGCAGAGGAGATTTACAAGGATGTTGCCTGGATTGGAGGCATGCCTTATGAAGACAGGTTGAGGGAGCTGGGACTGTTCTCCCTGGAGAGACGAAGGTTGAGAGGCGACCTGATAGAGGTTTACAAAATGTTGAGAGGAATAGATAGGGTGGACTCTCAGAGACTATTTCCAAGGGCTGAAATGGTCGCGACGAGAGGGCACAGATTTAAGGTGCAGGGAAGCAAGTACAGAGGGGATGCTAGGGGAAAGTTTTTCACTCAGAGGGTGGTGAGGGAATGGAATCGGCTGCCGTCGGTGGTGGTCGAGGCGAACTCGCTGGGGTCTTTTAAAAGACTTCTGGATGAGTATATGGGATCCAATGGGATTGGGGGTTATAGATAGGTCTATGGCTGGGTAGATTTTGATGTGTTCGGCACAAACTTGTGGGCCGAAGGGCCTGTTTGTGCTGTAATGTTCTATGTTCTATGTTCTATAATATAGAAGGAGGCCATTCCACTCATCAAATCTGCACTGACAATAATCCCCATAAGCTCACACATTTACACTGACACCAAAGGGCAACTAAGCGAGGCCAATCAACCTAACCCACACATCTTTGGAATGTGGAAGAAAACCGGAGCACCTAGAGGAAACCCACCCAGACATGGGGAGAATGTGCAAACACCACACAGACAGTCACCCAAGGCAGAAATTGAACCCAGGTCCTTGGCACTATGAGGCAAGAATGCTAACTAATCTATTGTGCCATCATACTGACCCATGTATTGTCTTTGTTCCGAGAGTTGGCCACACTACGAACAATCTTTCTTCACTGATTCTTTGCCAGCTTCTTCGTCTGTCCCACGGAGAGACTGGTCCAAATTCAGATGTTATCCATCTGTGCTACCTTGGGTCTTCCTTGTGCATGATTTTCCAATGTTCTTTCTGTGCATTTTCTTCCCATTCACATCACAGATTCTAAATGCCTGAATTACCTGACTATCAATACATCAATCAAGTTCTGATTAAATGTTTGGCAGTCCATGATATGTTTTATATCTGCCTTAGTCCTTTCAGTTTAAATGCTCTCACTCAGGTCTCAAGTAAGACTGACACTGCAGAGCAGTTCTGAATGAGTCTGTTGCTTTTAAAATACTTGTTTTCTGTCTTCTGTTTAATATATGAATAGTTAAAGCATACTGCTGCAAAAAGATGATTCCATTTAGACTTAACACGAAGCACTGCATTGTATAACTGTTTACACTCAGCTTTTAACTGCTCCTTCTGCACAGATGTGGAGATGTCAGCGTTGGACTGGGGTAAACGCAGTAAGAAGTCTCACAACACCAGGTTTGAGTCCAGCAGGTTGATTTGGGAGCCCACTACCAAATTATTTTATTTGTAAATAAACCAAGTTTATTTGAGTTTGTGTCTTCATATGCCTTGTTTGTGAACAGAATTCCCACTCACCTGATGAAGGGGCATTGCTCCGAAAGCTAGTGGCTAGTGCTACCAAATAAACCTGTTGGACTTTAATCTGGTGTTGTGAGATTTCTGACCTTCTGCACCGGCCATCCAAGAATTTGAGTTTTGAGAAGAATATACAGTGGATAAAAGTAAAAAATGTGTATCACATTCTGCAACGAGGAGCATTTCCTTCTGGAATTGCTTGACTCACTACCTTCTGATAAAAAAATACTTTTTGTCTTGATTGGTATAAGGAAAAAATATTAAGGGAGAAGTTGATGTACTTCTGCAAGTTAATCAGCGATGCACGTTTACCCTGCTTATATCACTGCAAGGTAGATGTTAGCTTAAGGACGAATCGAATATCCCAATTTATTCACCACAAGGGAAATGACAATGCTTTTTTTCCTACAGTGCCTGTGACTTAATGGATACATAAAATGAATAGGTGAGATATGAAAGGTTACATTTTATGTCTTGCATTGCTGATTTTGCAGTCGTGGTAAATAGCACGAACACCATTTTGCTATAGTGTAATATAACTTAAAACTAGCTGCAAATGCTTTGTGCGGAGATAGATTTTAGCCCAGATAATGCTTGATTGCATGCAAATATCAGAAATCTAGAATCTCTTTTGGTATGGTATTACATTTTGCTTTATACAGCACCACTAATCTTGAATGAAAATGGCTGGAATTTTCTGGCTGAATAGGATTCTCCGGTCCCGCCGGCAGTGCATCCCTACCCGTGAATTTCCCGCTGGCGTCAGTCGATGTCAAGGAGAATTCCCATCGACAGCGTGGAACTAGAAAATCCCGCCGCTAGCAAACAATATGTCAGCGGAAAACCTGCGGCTGGCAGGCCGGAGAATCTCGCCCACAATATCTTGCACAAACTGATCTGCTTTTTCAGCACAGGAAGCTATTTGTCTGAACCATAGTGACAAACCAGGCCTTAGTTCAATTTGTGGGCTTGAAATTGCTAAAAAAGTTAACAGCTGCTGAACTTGCAGAGTGTTATTAATATGCAAATGAAGTCAGCAACTTATGGTAAGGATGAGATATCTTGCAAATTGCTTTGTGAAAATGGCACCTCATCCTTCACCTCATCATGATTGTCACGAGGTTGTGCTTTTATGCATTCATTTTCTGTTAAGCTCTCAGCAGGATGTCTAATAACTAATCATATACCTTTTAAACAAGGTGATATAGAACAAAGAATAAAGAAAATTGTAGAACAGTATGTGTTAATATCTATGAATCAATTGCTCTGGCTCTGGATTTATACTATAAGAAGTGTGGCATCTCTATCCTACATGTGCACAGTGGTTAGCAGTGCTGTCTAACACTGCCGATGGACCAGGTTCGATTCTTGGCTTGGGTCACTGTCTGTGCAGAACCTGCGCAGACAGTGTGTCTCTCTGTGTCTGCATGGGTTTCGTCCAGGTGCTCTGGTTTCCTCCGATAACCCGAAAGACGTGCAGGTTATGTGCATTGGCCATGCTAAATTCTCCCTCTGTGTACCCGAACAGGTGCTGGAGTATGGCAATTAGGGGATTTTCATAGTAACTTCATTGCAGTGTTAATGTAATCCCACTTGTGGCACTAATGAATAAACTTTAAAATAATGTTTTGGAAATATTAATAATGCCAAATTTAACACTTTTTTTTTCTTATGCTACATGGGTGAATTTCAACCCTCGTTCGCTGTGGGCAAAAGTGGCAATGCCAGTGAAAAATCCCATGAGACTGTGGGAATGGGAAACTTGCTGTCAATATTTTGTTCCCGAATTTCAACGCCAGTGAAGCAACCCTTTTAGATACATTTAAATACACTCCAGTGTTTTAAAGAGCTTCCCTGACATATGCCTGTCACCCCCTCCCCCCCCCGTCTCCCAAGGGAGGGAAATCCTTCCTCGTCAACTTCTGCAAAATGTGAAGCAGTCGCGGTGAACCCATGGCGGGGGGGGGGGGGCCACAAAGGTCAGTGTAACCACCGGGGTGGAAGAGGGACATGCCTGGGCTATGACCTGACTGTGCCAACCGAAGGGATGGGGGGGGGTTGGGAGAGGAGGGGGCGCTGTGCCATTCTGAGTCCACTGAGGAGATTTATGGGTGTTGGAGGTTCCTGTTATGTGTATGCGGATCACCCAGATGTCTATGGGGGAGGGTCACCTCGAGGTTTGTGTGGGTGCCACCCTGATGATTGTGGGGTGGGGGGAGTGAGAATGCCGACAGGGAAATTAAGTGCCAGAGAATTGGAGAGAAAACTCTGCTGTGCAACTGGAGAGCTACCTGCCTGTTTTCTCGCGGAGATTGGCACTTTGACACGTCATGGGAAGGTTCCACTGTTCCTTTGGGTCTCTTTCTCTCCCTAAAAATCTGATGCAATGTGTCCAGTAATTCAAAGGAAATTGGAACTGGTTCCGGGAGGCCAGTTGTTTCCAGCTGTGATCCAGCTATGCAGGTTGGTTGACCCAATTGGTTCCTCCAGCGGGTTCGCCACCACCTTCTCAAATGCTGGCCCAGTCAGTGAAGCCCATATCCTTTGAATATGTTAAAAAAGAATTGAGACCAGCCTACCTAGAGTGCTTGTACTCACATGAAATAGATAAAGGAGCACTTTGAATATGGGACCAAGGTGTGGGTGGGGGAATGGGGTAGAGGGGTTGTGGGGTGGCATGTTGCTGCCCATGAGAATAAGGGATGAGGATTTAGTTAAAACTGTGTGTAGGTGGTTGGAAATAGAGGGGGTGGGGAGGGAGTTGCAAGAGGTAGGGAGGATGGGTCTTGAGGAACTTATGTTGTTGAGACATCCTTGCTAGCTGTCTCACAGACTTGCATTTCCATGTGAATCCCTCACCGTCACCTTGGAGACTCCCAGGATTAGACTACCGCAGGTCATCTTACAAAACAGGCGACAGAAGGCCTCCCTTGTGGGACAAGCAGTTGAAGAACAATCCCTTGAAATATAGAGGTGACCCTGTGACTAAGAATTCAAATCCCTCAAAGGGAAAAATCCAGAAAATTAATCCATCCGCTCCATCCATGTAAATACAAGGAATAAATATGGAAAGGGTCAACATGCCTGTGTGTACTGTGGGCCTATGGAAATATAACTTGACTGGATTGCACTCGGTATTGTGACATATAAAAGTACAAAATCCATAAAAAAAAACCAAATGAACAGCACAGGGACTGGACAATAAACACAGGGTGAACTTTTCTGATTTTCTTTCTCCAAAAGGATTTTCTTCCTGGCTGGGAAAAGTAAAGTATAGCCCACCAGTGGCCTTGTTGACTTTTCCCTTCAGATTTTTAAACACTTTGGGGAAAGAAAAGTGAAAGGGCCAGTCCCACGATGTCATGCAGATGAGGCGAGCTCTGACTGAGCCCATTCCGCCAGCAACTTGGGTTCCTGAAAAATTGGGGTGCTCCTTCCCCCTCTGCGAGGAACATAGATCCCACCCCCTGGGAACCCCCCTGGACATGAACTCCCCCATTCAATGAATGACCACCCCCTCTCGACCCAGGAACACAGAACTCCCTTGGGAACCGCCATGGACATGAAGTCTTCCTCCCAATGAATGACCGCCATGCCAGGAACATAGATAAATTAAAAATCTGTCTACCTCAGCCTTTAACATATCTAATGACCCAATCTCGAGAGCCCCCTGTGGTAAAGGATTCCACAAATTCACTATCCTCTGAGAAAAGAAATTCCTCCTCATCCCTGCTGTGAATGGGTGACCCGTTATTCTGAGGTTATGCCCTCTGGTCCCAGACTCTCCCATAAATGGAATCAACCTTTCAGCATCTATCCTGTCGAGTCCCAAGAATCTTATTGCTCAAAAAGCTTGCCTCTCATTCTTCTAAACAAGAGCAATGAGTCCTAGTCCAACCTACTCAATCTCACCTCAGCTCAAATTATCCCACTCTGCCAATTCCCCAGCTCCATCTCACCTTCTGCCCAATTTTATGGATGCAAGTTTGGCAGAGTGGAGTGGGGTAGCTGAAGTGCTTCAGAGGTAGCTTCTTGGTGACTAGCCCAGAGGACCAGCACTCCAGGTAGGCCTGAGGCCTGCTAATTGCCTAGGTGCAGGAGCCTTCACAGGCCATCCTGAAGAGAGGCTTCTCCCATGGTCTGTTTGCAATATTGACATTTTAATTTTAGAGCTGTGGGGAAAGGGCTCCAATTTGAAACTCTGTCTTACCCCTATTAGAGCCTACTTGCTGATCATTGACACTCCAGGTTTGAGAGCCCGCCCAACATCTTTAAATAGACAGTAAGCCTTCTGCTGTGCCAATTAAAAGGACGGCCCTGGGAACATCGCAAAGATGGCCTGTTTTCTACCAGATCCCCGAAATCCCAGAAACAGCCTGACTTCTGTCCAGATTTTGATGGTAATAGTGCTTGATTATTTATGATAAACCCCCCCCCCCCCCCCCCCCCCCAGCACAGCAATATAAAACCAAGCCCATAATATGCAGGGCAGGCATTTGTTGCTGGCAGGTCTGTTGCTAGGCTATTAATGGGGTGGCACAGTGGCACAGTGATTAGCATTGTTGCCTCACAGCACCAGAGTTCAATTCTGTCCTCGGATCACTGTCAATGTGGAGTTTTGCATATTGTCCCCATGTCCGTGTGGGTTTTCTCTGGGTACTCCAGGTTTCTCCCACAGTCTAAAGATGTGTGGGTTAGGTTGATTGATCATACTAAATTGACCCTGGTGTTAAGGCGTTAGCAGGGTAAATATGTTGGTTTCTAGGAATAGGTCTGGGTGGGATTGTGGTCAGTACAGACTCAATGGGCCGAATGGCCTCCTTCTGCACTATACGGTTTCTGTGAATCCAGAAACTCAACTAACATTCTGGGGATCTGGGTTCAAGTCCTGCCACAGCAATTATTAGAATTCGAATTCAATAAAAAAAATACCTGAAATTAAGAATCTACTCATGACCATTAAACTGTTATTGATTATGGGAAAAGTCTATCTGGTTCACTACTGTCTTTTAGGAAGGGAAATCTGCTGTGCTTACTTGGTCTGGCCTCCATGTGACTCGAGAACTCTTATGAAGGATCACCCAGAAATGAAACATTGGCTATATTCTCTCTCTACAGATGCTGTAAGATCTGCTGAGATTTTCCATCATATTCTGTTTTTGTTTCATTTTCCAGCATCCAGACAGTATTTTGCTTTTATCTTAGTGGTTAACTCTTAAATGCCCTCATGGATGAGCAATAAATGTGGCCCAGCCAGCGGTGCCCACATTCAAAGAACAAAGAAGACTACAGCACAGGAAAAGATCCTTTGACCTTCCAAGTCTGCACCGATCATGCTGCCCAACTGAACTAAACCCCCTACACTTCTATCCCTCTATTCCCATCCTATTCATGTATTTGTCAAGACACCCTTTAAAAATCACCATCATATTTGCATCCAAAACCACCCTTGGCAGCGAATTTCAGGCACCCACCAGCCTCTTTGTAAAAAAAGGTTTAAAATCTCCTTTAAACCTTGTCGCTAGCACCTTAACCCTATGCTCCCTGGTATTTGACTCTTCCACCCAAGGAAAAAGCTTCTGACTATCCACTCTGTCCAAGCCCCTCATCATCTTCCCGTGAACAAATAAAAATAACTAGAATTTCTCCATCGAGAAGCCAAATAAGCTGAGTTAAAATGATGGAGGGCAGAAACATATCGCCAACACAGCGGGCAGAGTCCAGTTGCCATTTTAACCACCCACTTGCCCTAGTTAGTGCAGATGAACAGTATCAAAATTGGGAATAGAGAGCAGTACCAAGTTGACCGTTACTCCTGCACTGATATGCCAAGCAGCCAAATGACAACCAGACAGAAAAAAAAGGTTGCCTTTGACTTTGCACAGCTGAAATCTTGTTCTAGATATTGGTTAGTATCTGCGAAAAGAAGTCATGGTAACCAGTGTCTTTTCAAATTGGTATGCTCAGTTTTTTTCTCCCTGAAAGTCAACTGAGCTGCGATTGCAACTGTCCTACAATAAACACGGGATTGTTTCCATGGCAGCAGCACTGCAAGTCAGCCCCGGAGAACCAATTCTTCAATTTAAATGGATCAATGATCTAATGAATTCAAACTCAGGCACAATGCTGAAAAATTCATCGTGGGACAAGAAATTAGGGAATAATAAGGCAACAGCATCCTGCTTTTGTCAACAATCAGCAACTTCACGTTGTAGCTGAATACAGACTAATTTCACTGTGCATACAACATGCCTTAACCTGTGCGAGGAACGCATTTAGGAAGGGTTACTGATGTCTCTGTTTTCTTTCTACATCATTTATGGTCATGTCTGATTATGGGAACGGAAGAGAAAAACAGATCAGTAGTCTAGTATTGTGATTTGGCCTGCGAGCTGCTCTGGATTTTCTGACCCGCCGCTTCTCCCCCCCGCTGTTCTGGCAGCAGTGGCGAGGTGACCCATCATTGGCCAGCGGCAGCATCTTCCAGTCCCACCAATGTTTACAGGGTTTGGCATGTTCCGCAGCCTTTGCTGGGGAATGTGCTATTGTTGGGGGGGAGGGGGAAATGTTGCCATTGGTGCGAGGGGTCAGAAATTTTCATCTTCTGGCTTTTCACCTCTTTGAATCCAACATGGCTGTAGTCTCTACATGAATCAAGTTTTGGCCCCTCTGCGCTGGAGCTATAGTTAAAAAAAAATCAACGTTTCTACTTTCTCAGGAGGCTGAAGAAATTCAACGTGTCTGCTATGACTCTCGCCAATTTTTACAGATGCACCACAGGCAGCATCTTTTATTATGGATGGCACAATGCTACAGTGATTAGCATTGTTGCCCCACAGTGCCAGGGATTCGGGTTCAATTTTGGCCTTGGGTGATTGTCTGTGTGGAGTTTGCACATTCTCCCCATGTCTGTGTGGTTTTCCGATGGGTGTTCTAGTTTTCTCCCACACTCCAAAGATGTGCAGATTAGCTTAGTTGGCTATGCTAAGTTGACATTAATATCAGGGGATTAGCAGAGTAAATAGGTGGAATTACAGAAATGGACCTGAGTGGGATTGTGGTCGGTGCAGACTCAATGGGTCAAATAGCCTCCTTTTGCACTGTAGTGAGTCTGTGGTTTTATGATTTACAGATGCATCACAGCTTGGTATGGCTCCTGCCCTATCCAAGACTGCAAGAAACTACAAAGGGTTGTAAATATAGCCCAATTTATCATGCAAACCAACTTCCCAAGCATTGACTCCATCTACTTTTCCTGCTGTCTCAGGAAAGCAGCCTGCACAATTGAAGGTCCAACACTCCCTGGACTATTCTCTTCCACTTTCTTTCGATGGAAAAAATATACAAAAGTCAGATCACATATCAACCGACTCAAGAACAGCTTCTTCCCTGCTGCCATCAGATATTTGAATGGATATTTGAAAGATTATACATGAAGCTGATCTTTCTCTACACCCTATCTGTGACTGTAACACTATGTTCTGCACCCTCTCCTTTCCTTCTCCCCATTGTACTCTATGAATAGTAAGTTTTGTCTGTACAGCATGCAAGAAACAATACTTTTTACTGTATGCTAATACATATGACAATAATAAATCAAATCAAACCGAATCCAATCCAATCAATTTCCAGTCCAGATGAGTCCGCAATGCAAAACTAATGAGGCTTTACCATGAGCTAGCTCAAGTGATCCCGAGAATGGGAAATATCATTTTAGTGCAGAAAAGTGCCTTCTGACTGGATAAATTATTCAGGAAAAGACAAAGTAATTTTACTTTTGACCTATAATATATCTGACTTGGATGTGTTTGCTTAATGTTGGGGCCAAAGTACCTGTACAACATTCAGTGCCTCACCACACTGTCATGTGTCATCTTATTTTCTCGATATTATGTTAAAAATGCTTTGAATGAAATAGATTATAATTTAGAAAATGGAACTGTGTGCACATTAGATTGATAGCTGCAGATAGATGTAACTCATTGCAGTGTTATCTTTTTCGTTCAATTCTATCTCATAGTAAAACGAATCTCAGCTAGTCTCAGAACTGGTACAATAATATATGTGAATGTCTGTATGCAACTATACACAGACCCACACACATAATATACTTACAATGTGTCATTGTTTAAATACATTGGGCAACAATTCAGGTGGACTCAGCATCGTGATTTGAATGTGCAGTTTTATAATATTTGTATAGAATACAAATATGGGGCAGAGTTTTCCAACCACGCTCACCCCAAGGCCGGAAAATCCCGTCAATGGACGTTTGCATGGTCTGTGTCCTGTCCACTACAATTCCTTTAGGGGAGTAGGATGGGAAAATTCCATCCATTTTATTATTATCAGAAACAGATCATTTGGTATAGCTGCTGTATGTTAATGTTTCTGTTTCACGTACATCCCTTTCCTACCCAACTTCATTTCAATAAGGGCAGCATGGTGGCACAGTGGTTAGCACAGCTGCCTCACAGCACCAGGATCCCAGGTTCAATTCCAGCCTTGGGTGAGTCTCTGAGTGGAGTTTCTCCTCATCTGTGTGGTTTTCCTTTGAGTATCTCCAGCATCCTCCCATACTCCAAAGATGTGCCAGTTAGGTGGATTATTTTAAGTTTATTTCTTTAGTGTCATAAATAGGCTTACGTTAACGCTGAAATGAAGCTACTGTGAAGACTATTAGTCGCCAATGGCTATACTGAAGGAGAATTTATCATCTAACCAGCATAGATTTGGCCAAAATAAAAGCAAATTACTCTGGATACTGGAATCTGAAACCAAAAGAGAAAATGCTGGAAAATCTCAGCAGGTCTGGCATCATCTGTGGGGAGAGAAAAGAACTGATGTTTCAAGTCCACGTGACCCTTTATCAAAGCTGTCCATGCTAAATTGACTTTGACCACGCTAAATTGACCATTAGTGTCAGGGAGATTAATCAGGTAAGTATGTGGGGTTATGGGGATAGAGCCGGGGTGGGATTATTTTTGATAGAGGTTCAATGGGCTGAATGACCTCCTTTTGTGCTGTAGGGATTCTACAATCCTGTTAGCGTTTCCTTTTATTCTCCAATGTGTATTTAGCCAACTCACCTTGCAATGCATCACTGTTATTTGCCTCAGTTCCTTCACGTGGTAGCAAGTCCCACGTTCTGCAGGATTTCTGCAGGAGATGCACTGTGTGCGCACACTGTCAATGAGGTCGGGGTGAAGCTGATTAAATGGCCTGTCGATATTTGCAGCCTTGACTCACATCAGCCATTTCTGCAGCATAACCCACACCTGTGAAAAACCTCAGCCTGATATAACTGAGAGGAGATGGCAATAACTTATCGATAAAACATTCAAGCAGTCAGATGAAAATGAAAATGCAAATGGAACGCAGTAATTTATTTGAAGATTTCCCCTGCAGGGGGCAATGGCATCACATGAAGATGGCCCTCTTCCCAGGAACCTATTCTTAATAATAATTGCTCAGTTTTTTAATGTTTTCTTGGGATGTGAACGTCAGTATTAAGGCCAGCGTTTATTGCCCATTCCTACTTGCCCTTAAGCAGATGGTAGTGAGCTACCTGTAACCGGTAAAATCACTAGCCATTGCTCTCGACCAGTACAGATAAGGGCAGAAAATCCCTTCCCCGAACCGTAATGGATTTTTCTAACAATCTGGTAGGTTTATGATCATCGTTAATGAGGCTTTGTTTCATTAAGTGATTGAATTTAAATTCCACAGTCACTGTGGCAGTGCTGGATCCCATGTCTGTGGAGCATTCATCAGAGCTTGTTGGATTAATAGAGTTATAGGATGTAATTTTCATATCCCGCCTGCCACGCGAATCATAACAGATGGGACAGGAAATTTGGTGGAACAAACTCCTGTTGACCCCAGGCAGGAATTTCTGGCCTTGGGGTGAGTGTGGTCAGAAAATCCGCTCCCCCCCCCCCGCATAGAATCCCTACAGTGCAGGAGGAGGCCGTTCAGCCCATCAAGTCTGCACCAGCCCTCTGACAGAGCACCCCACCCAAGCCCTATCCCTGTAACCTCACGTATTTATTCCATTATTCCCCCTAACACACACTAAGGGACAATCCACCTAACCTACACATCTTTGGACTGTGGGAGGAAACCGGAGCACCCAGAGGAAACCCACGCAGATACAGGGAGAACATGCAAACTCCACAGACAGTAACCCAAGTCCGGAATTGAACTTGGGGTCCCTGGCGCTGTGAGGCAGCTGTGCTAACCACTGTGCCATTCGAGTCCAGTAACTTTAACCTTCGTTGTTCCTGATTTCAGTGATTATACCTCGCTCAGAGTCACCAGTAATACTTGCAAACACGGGTTACAGCAGGGAAGTGGGAATGAGGAGCATATCAGCCACGACTGAATGGCAGAGCAGAGTCGATGGGCTGAATGGTCCTATATTTTATGAACTTATGAAATTGGCACTGAGTCTGTTAGGTTTATAGTCTGTTCAGAATGTGGATGCGCTGTGAGTTATTGCAACTGAGATGTCCTGCAGAGAGAGGCTGTAAAATGAACCAAATTTCTCCCCCTATCTACAACTCCCCATTGGACATGTCACTGCCAGTTTCCTCGCACCGGTCCCCGGTGAGCAAGAGTTCGCAGCAGCAAATTACACTCCAATTTAGTACAGCTGCTGCCAGCCTGGGCTTTTTTGCTGCTGCGAGGGTCTGAGAATCATGAAGAAGCAGAGTGTGTGAAATGGAAATGTCACACTGCTGCTCTTGTGAGGCCGCTGCTTAGGTAACGTTGTCGTCGTGGATAGATCTCTGTGCTGCATCTTGCCAGAGAAGAACTGGACATTGTCACTCTGCGGCAAAGTGGAAATGCGTTCGTGCGTATCACTGTTCAAGCTCCCTTCGAAACTCAGAGGCAGTATTGTAGAAGTAAGCGTGATGAGAAATCAAAAAGAGATAATAAAATGAGGGACATCATTTCAAACTAATATCATCTGTTTGACTTCTAAATATAAAGCATCATTGGCTTGCTTTGCTTTCTGTGAGGGCAAATTTGGCCTTTATATTTGTTTCCAGGGTACATAAAAGAGTCTAAGATCACCAATTTTTCCATGTCGCTGGATTAGTAATACATGTAATGCATCCTTGCTGACACTGTGGTGTTATTAGGTGTGATGCTATCTTGCTTCAGGCAAGATTGAAATAACCCTTTGGCTGAGTCTGAACCGACATTGTTGGCATATTTTCACGAGGCTGATTTAATGTCCCTACTCCAAAATTTGGCTGAACAAACTTAGGAGTTAACAGGGCGTGCTCCTTTCCATTTTCTTGGGCTCTTCTCCCACCTAACCAGCTGCTCTTCAAGTAACCATTCAAAGACAAAGCAGGAAATTCTGTTCCCTGAGCACGCTTCTTGCTCACTGATTGACACTATCCTCTGGTCATATTGATTTTAAAATTTTCATCCTGGTTTCCCAATCTCTCTATGATTTTGCAACTCCCTATCCTCTGTAATCTCCTCTAGCCCTACAACCATCTAGGATATCTGCCTTCCTCCATTATAGGCCTCTTGAGCATCTCTGAATTTAATTGTTCCACCGTTAAAGGCCTTGCCTTTTGTAGTCTTAGTTCCGCGATCTGGAAGTACCCGCCCTGCAGTGAATAGAGCATCAAATTCTCTGTCTTTACTTGTAGCAGTAGTAGCTAGTAGTGATCAGCCAGAGAATTCTGGCACTAATCTCTTTATAACCGCTTGGAATTGTCAATCAAACTGTGAACTACAGATCCCCAACTGTGATAATGATAGGTTGTGGAAGCAGCCAAGCACCAATTTTTTTTCAACTAAGATTTAGAAGGTTTGGAGTTTTAAATGATTTGACAGCTTGACAGTTCTTCGGAGCTTATCCTTTTTTTATGCACATTCATGTCTATTCTGAACAATCCCAAAGGACACTTGACCTCTCCCAAGTGATACCTTATCTCTCCAAAAGGGTACTTTACCAATGCAAATAACTCATTTGCTTTAGACCTTTTCTTAAAATGTTTAAGCCCACTAGTTATATTTTGAAGCTCCCAGAAGTAAAAATTGCTTTGTTTGAAGGCAGCTGCAAATTTATACATGCAACCACCTCTGTGAACCATGGATGTGCAAAGGAATTAAACATCTAATGGGGAGGTGTTGGCATCATTGTTGGTTGTCATACAAACCCATGTGATTCACTAATGTCCTTTAGGGAAGGAAATTGGCCGCCCTTACTTGGCCTATATGAGATTCCAAAGCCACAACATTTGGTTAGCACTAGAATGGTCAATGGCTATTCAGTTCAAGGCAATTAGTGAAGGGTAAAAGATACTGGCCTTGTCAGCGACACCTACATCCGATAAAGGAATTAGAAAAGTTCAACCTGCTACCATTTCCTGAACCGCTGGTAAAAATGGCAAGTGTGGGTTTTGCGAATGGGTCTTGGTGTGGATGGAGGAGTGCTCCTTCCAATCCCACACAGCAGTACTGCAGTGATTGACTCACATGTGCAATCCTTTTCTTTTGCCATCTCACCTCCCCTGCAATCCGCACCCCCCACACTCCACAACATTCCAAAACTACCTCATGTCTACAGATGACTTTTTAAGCAGTGCAAATTAATGTGGAACTAATTATTCAGCTTCCACTGAATGTCATTTATGTCCATAGTTCACGGGAATGATTGAGACAAGACCCAAGATTCAATTTGAGTGGGCCGTGTGTCTCAGGTGTATGCTGAGCTCCTGCTCAAAAAAAAAGGCCTTAATCCATTGCTCCCAACTAAAATTATAAATCTTCTGAAATATAAAACTGTATGATTCCATGCCTGTCAAAGCACTCCTGAAGTTTGTATTCTGAAAGCAAATCTGTTGCTAACATGATTGTGACATGGTGATCTATTTTAATGTCCTTTTTTAGTACTTCATAACACACATTACACCGTTAGATTCCACAACAAGAGACAGAGAAACTGCCCCAAATGGTTTTTCAATTGGATAAGGTCACGCAAACCATAACTGCATTACCGATACCCTTATGGGAGATTTGCCTAAAGCAAAGTTACTGCCTTCACATCTCTCAACAAGGTCAGATTATATACATTTCTCTGAAGTTTTTATCCTATTTTAAGATTGATGCTCACTATAAATCATGCCTAAATCAGGATACCTCCAGTTGTGCTTCCCAAGTGTTGTATCACTAGCTAGGTGTTGATGATATAAATAAACAACTCCATGTTTTATGATTGGCAATAACTAGTTTACAAATTAACTGTGAAATACAGTGACTGGCTGGAGTGACCCTTTCACTCAGACATTATGAAGCGTGCAAAAAGTGTTCCATTTGTGTTTTGCAATATTTTATGGGATTTTATCTGCAATGCAATTTGCCATAAATTGGAAGATAAGATTCCATAGATGGGTATTTTTACTGCTGTTGCACTGGGCAATTGTGACATTTTATGCTCCATTTTTAACGTTGCAAGCTCCACCAAGCATCACCTGATATCACGCTCTTAAATTCATAGAATCCCTACTGTGCAGAAGAAGTCATTTGGCCCATCAAGTCTGCACTGATTCTCTGACAGAATATCTTACCCAGACCCTCTCACCTGCCCCTATCCCTGTAACTCCACATACTTATAATGGCTAACACATCTCACTTACACATCTTGGGACACTAAGGGGCAATTTAACAAAGCCAGTCCTCCTAACCTACACCTCTTTGGGGTGTGGGTGGAAACTAGAGCACCTGGAGGAAATGTACACAGATGTACAAGCTCCACACAGACAGTCACCAAGGCTGGAATCAAACCCAGGTCCCTGACGCTGTGAAGCAGCAGTGCTAGCCACAGTGCTGTGCTCTTCAACCATAAAGAGGTCATTGTCATCATCCTGCAGGAACTTGGCTGCTGACTTGTCCTGTTTTCAAGCCATGGTGGGGATTATCACTTTGGCATCCACTTTGTTATTTAAAAAAAATACTGCATTCTTCAAGCTACAAAGCCAATGTTCAGAGTGAACTGGGCAAAGCCCAATCCATCTCCTTGCTCCAAAAAGCAAATTCAAATTGAGTTCAGTTCATGGTTCCCACAAGAGAGACAAATATGACCCAAGCTGATCAGATAAGGCACTACCCCCACCTTGGGCTAATTCGTGTTGCAAGTATACTTAGAGTAACTCTGCAATGAAATTACTGTGAAAATTCCCCCAACCGCCACACTCCAGTGCCTGTTCAGGGAAAGTGAGGGAGAATTTAGCATGGCCGTTTCATCTAACCAGCATGTCTTTTGGACTATGGGAGGGAACCAGAGCATCTGAAGGAAACTCATGCAAGCACAGGAGAACATGCAGATTCTGTACAGTGACCCAAGTTGTCATGAGGTAGCAGCACTAGCCACTGTGCCACCTTTCTGCCCTGACATTCAATCTTGGCAAAAGACAAAGAAGTGTCCGCTTACTGGGGGATTGTGGTTTCACTCCTGCCTCGAGATGCTCGAATCCTAAGGGCAACATTATTATAAGATTGTGGTGTGTCTGGTTCTCTTAAAACTCTGCATGACTTCTGGAAGAAGGAAGATACGCCAAAATGGAGTAAAAATTTCCCTTTGCAAAATGATCTGGTGGACAATGGGGGAGTGAATAAAAAGACAGCGAGGGCTTCTGACAGCGTCCACTGTCAGAGATCATAACTGTCATCTGAATTTTCACTGAAGATTAAATCCACTCAAATCCTCTGTGACAGCTATAACTTTTGCCACATTGATAGGTAAAGTTCCTGCCCATCATTTTTATTCAGCATTGTGAGTGCAAGAGCTTCTTGACAGAAGTGACTTTCACTAGGGTGCTTTCTGACAGAATAATTTACTTTGTTGTTTGATGACCATCCACTCATAGAATTCAGACAATCCCTGCAGTGCAGAAGGAGGCCATTTGGCCCATCGAATTTGCACCAAACATAATCCCACCCAGGCCCTATCTCCGTAACCTCATTCATTTACCTTAGCTAGTTCTCCTGACACAAAGGGACAATTTAACATGGACAATTCACCTAGCCCACACATCTTTGGAGTGTGGGAGAAAACCGGAGCACCTCGAGGAAACCCATGCAGACACAGGGAGAATGTGCAAGCTCCGCACAGCCAGTGACCCAAGCCGGGAATTGAACTCAGGTTCCTGGCGCTGTGAGCCAGCAGTGCTAACCACTGTGCAACCATGTTACCACTCCTCAAGGGGCTGCCAGTGGTTGTTTATTGATGACTAATGTAGCCAGTCTATTTTATATTCAGAATTCATGGCAGTGAGTACAATGTACGTGCCAGAATCTGTAGCTTGCTAAAAGAACTAGGGAGACTTTTGGAATTTTATTGCAGAGACTCAATTTCTGGAACAAGGTAAAAGTCATTTATACCAAATTCAGCTGCTTTTCTGATGCTTATTTTAACAAATATTGAGTTAAGATTCACATGCAGAAAGGACACGAATCTAATTAGCACGAACTTGAATCCATCTAATTAGTGGACTTAACATCGCATTTTCAGCCCTCAGCATATCTTCCTGCCCACTGGATATGATGTCCCACTTCTTTAATACAGGAACTAGGCACCATGACTTCTGAGAGGGAAGGAATAGGTGAGCTCCACTGATCACCAGGGAGGCCAAGAGGACAGAGCCTACTGGGATGTTTGGAGGGGGGGGGGCAGTAACTGGTAGTGATGAAATGTAAGACTCAAGCCCACTTGGGCAAATGGAAAGACTGTGGCAGACCATTAAGGATGGCAGCCAGCCTCTCTGAGCTGACAGGCATGAGAAGCTCTATAACGCCACCAATTGAGGTGGCCAGAGCTAAGGCTGCAAGGAGAAAAATTGGACATCTCTGTATTAAGCCAGCGCTGGAAGTGGGCACCTCTGTGAATCATGGAGCCTTTACATAGGAAGGAACCTTACCCTGCAAACTGCTAGAAGACACCTTGGTGATGTTGGTAGACTCAACTATGGGGGTGGTGGGGACTGCATTTTAACAGTCGTACCATGCCAGGGGGTGGTAAAATGGGCATCAATGAGGCAATTAATTGGCTTTCTTGATTATCCATCTGCAGTTGGTGGAAGATCAAACCAATGCTATTTCCCCCCGTTGGGAACGTCCCCTAGAGATGGGAACACATTGCACACTTCCTTCCTGACACCTCCAATACCATCCTTCTCACCAGGCCTCTCTCTGGAGTGGAGGGGTAGGGGGAAAGAGGCTGGTCTATTTCTGGTGAAGAATTCAGATGTTCAAAATCTTTGAATACCAAATGCTGAATGTTTACCAAATCCTGACATTCCTCTTCTACACAACTTGAGTGGCATTTGTTGCTCTTGTGATTCCTTCCTTGCTAATTCTTGAGGTTGATCCAAACCAAATGGTTGACTTTGTATTATGTTTACCCCTAGTAGGTTTAGCTGAGTTTATTTCCACTTCTGTAGGCTAATTTCAAGCTTTAATTGCTATACCTGTTCCTGCTGTAATAATGAAAGTTTAATACATAGCTCTGCAATCTTAGAATCCCTACAGTGCAGAGGAGGCCATTCAGCCCATCAAGTCTGCAACCATTCTGCACCGTGTCATCCTGGAATTGAAACAATTTTCTTAAGGATGCTCGTCTTTGGATTTAATTCATAAGCGACAAGAGAGGGAGGAATAGACATTGTTGAAGGTCCTAACAATTATTTCATTGATAGTAAATTAAAGATAACACAGTAAATGCATTATACATTACCTCCCTCCATGGGACATATATTCAGACAAAGAAATAGAACTGTATACTTCTGTAGAATAGCAAACAGAAATGTTATACTTGTACAACAGAGCTGGTTGTTATATAATTTATATAAATCTATTCCATCCATGTTATACATAAATGAGTTTTTAGTTCAGTGCACAGCTGTATTCCTTTCTTGACTCTTATCCACTTGTGAGAGAAAAATATGGAGCAGTTGTGGGACTCCAGGCTTTTAAAGTTTTGCCCGAGAGATAGTAAAAGTGGGCCAGCTGTGGAGAGATAAACTCTTCAAAGGTCTCCTTACTTATTCCAAGCTTGTGATGCAGAAGGGAATAGAAGGATGTGAGGAGTTAGATAAGGAAGGGTGGGACTGTGTGCTTTTAATACATCCCACTGTGTTCATTGGATGGTGACAGTCTACTCTTCCCTGAAGGCGTTTCTCCCAATTTGAAAAAGAAATAAACTTGAGGCATGATGGAGAAAAATAGCAAATAGTTACCCCCATTGGTCTCCTGAGAAGGTTTTTTTTTTAATTTAAAAATTGTAAGGTTGGAATTTCCCAGTCCCGCAGTGGCTTTTGTCGATTGACTTTTGATGTCAGCGGTCAGTGTGGCTGAAAAATCCCGCCCTATGTTGTCTCAGTTAAGTGATGCGCAAAAAGCACGACACAGACAGAGGACAATAGACAGCCTGCAACCACATGGCAATGGGTGGCCTTCGGTCACTGTCTCTGTGGAGTTTGTATGTTCTCCCCGTATCTGTGTGGGTTTCCTCTGGGTGCTCCAGTTTCCTCCCACAGTCCAAAGATGTGCGGGTTAGGAGAATTAGCCATGCTAAATTGCCCCTTAGTGTCCCATGATTTGCAGGTTAGGTGGATTAGTCATGGGAAATGTGTGGATATACAGGGATAGGTCAGGGGGAGGGTCCGGGTAAGATATTCTCCCAAAGAGTGGTGCAGACGCGATGGGCTGAATGGCTTCTTCACTGTAGGGATTCTTTGATGATTTTGGAGTAGGTGCAGCTTTGTTGTGGCTGGCTTATGCCCCACATTTTAACACCTCACATCAGATTTTATCCCACCCATTGGGAATGCAGATCCTTAAAACTAACAGAAGGAAAAAAGCAAAATAAAGTGTTGTTAGCTAATACTTTGAATTCTGTCCAATTGTATTCATGACATTGGAGTAATCAGGGCATAAAATCAGAAGATCCTAAGAGATGGGAGCAGGGATAGGCCATTCAGCCCATCAATGCTGTACCGTTATTCCATACCATCCAGACTGATCTGACTGTGGCCTGAACTTCACTCTATTGCCTGCCTCCCACAACCCTTCACTCTCCTGCAGATCAAAAATCCATCCAACTCAGCCTCTAATATATTGAACAACCCAATGTCCATTGTTCTCCTAGGAAAAGAATTCCAAAGGCCAAGGAACCCTCCTCATGCCCATCTTAAATTGGAGAAACTGAGTAACCTGCTTATAAACTTATCCCACAAGGAAAAATATCCTTTCACCATCTACACTGTCAAGTTGCCTCAGTATCTTACACATCTTAATAAGATCATCCTTCTTCTTCTCAGCTCCAATGAATTTATACAGACCCGCCCTGCTCACCTTTCCTTATAAGACAGTGCCTGCCTCCCAGGAAATCAATTCAATGAACTTTCTCTGACTGTGTCCAATGCAAGTCTATTCCAAAGAGATTAAAACTGCTTACAATACTCGATCTGCGATCTCAGCAATGCCCTGAACAGTTCTATTAAGATTCCCCTGCTTTTATTCATATAATCTTATGGGAAGCAGATTTAAAATGTGTCCAGGCAGAAGGATCTTAGTTCCATGTTCATCAATCACTGAAAGCTCAATATGCAGATGCAACATGTAATATATAAAAAAAAGGAATTTTGGCATTTATTGCAAAAAAGCTGGAGTATAAATATAGACAAGTGTTGTTGCAATTGCATGGGGCGTTGATGAGACCACTTCTGGAATATTGTATCTAGTTTTGGTTTCCTTATTTGAGGAAGGATGTGATGGCATTGGAGGCAATTTTGAGGAGATTCGCCAGATTGATTCCAGGGATGAAGGAGTTGAAGTATGAGGAGAGATTAAACAGTTTGGATTTGTACTTGCTGGAGTTTAGAAGGATGTAAAGGGTTCAGATTGAGGTTTATAACATTTTAGAAGGGATTGATTAGGTAAATGTAGATGAAATGTTTCTTCTTATGGGGCAATCTTGAACAAGAGGTCACAGATACAAATTTGCAAGATGGTAGAATTAACACTGAGATGAGGAGGAACTACTTCGCAAAGAGGTTGGTGAATTTTTAGAACTTGCTACCCTATGGCACAATGAAGTCTGAATAGTTGAATGGTTTCAAGAGGGAGATAGACATATTTCTAATAAAAAAAGGAGATAAACGGATATGAGGAACAGATAAGGAGGTGGATTTGAAATCAGGGGGAGCTGAGCCATGATTTGATTGAATGACAGAGCAGGCCTGAAAGGCTGAATTTGCCTATTTCTGCCCCTAATTTCTATGTTCCTATTCTTCATCCCTGTTGCAATACAGGCCACTATTCCAGTTGCTTCCTGAATTACTTGCTGCAGCTGTGTATTAGGTTTCTATGATTCATGTACAAGGATACTCAGATCTAGTCTGTATTGGAGAATTCTGTTTTTCCTCTCCGTTTAAGTACCATTTTTCTTCCTATTTTTCCTGCCAAAGTGGACACCCTCATATTTTCTCACATTATGCTTCCATCTTTCAAATATTTCTTCACACTTTATAATCCCATTGTTGGCTCTTTTGTATCCCCTTCACAACTTGTTTTCTTACTTACTTTTGTATCATTGGCAAATTTGTTTGTAATAGTCAGTCCCTTCATTCATTAATATTGGTCATAAATACTTGAGGCCGTAGCACTGATCTGTGTGGTGCTCCACTAGTTAGAGTTTGCCAACCTGCAAATGACCCACTTATCCCTTCTTCCTGTTAGCCAATCCACTATCCATGTCAATATATCATCCGACACCATGAGCTGTCATCTTGTAGAGGCCCACTCAGCTCGTGACTTTACTCCAGCCTTGCTCCAAACATAGACAAAGCAGCTTAACTCAAGAAGGATGTAACTATTTTTGACATCAGGCCATATTTGACTGAGTGTAGCATCAAGTATCCCTAGCAAAATTGAAGTCAAAGAGAAACAAAGACAGCTCTTGTTTGTTGGAACCATAGCTAAAACAAAGGAAGATAGTTGTCATTGTTGAATGTCAATCACCTCTTTCCCAAGACATCACTGCAAGAATCCCAGGGGAGTGTCCCAGGCCTAACCATTTTCAGCTACTTCATCAATGACCCTCCTCCATCACAAGGTCAGAAGTGGAGACATTTGCTGATGACTGCATAATGTTCAACAACAGTGGGATCTTCCCAGATACCAAACGAACGCATGTTCATAGTAGTAAGAGCTGGACAACTTTCAGCTTGGGCTGAGAAGTGGCAAATAACATTTGTGCCACACGTCCCAGGCAATGACCATCTCCAACAAGGGAGAATCCAGTCATTCCCCCTTGACATAAAATGTAGTTACCATCACTGTATATCCCACTATGAACAGCCTGCAGGTTACCATTGAGTGGAAACAAAACTGGACTAGCTTTATAAATACAAGAGCAGTCAAAGACTGGGAATTCTGAAGTGAGTAATCTATTTCCTGACTTCCTAAAGCCTCTCCACCTGGCACAAGTCAAAAGTGTGATGGAATATTCACTTGGATGAATGCAGCTCCAACACCGGTCAAGATTTGGACACCACCATCCAGGACAAAGCAGCTCAGCTGATCCACCCGTTTAAACATTCACTTCCTCTATCACTAATACAGTGGCAGCAATATGTACCATCTACACAATGCATTGCAACACCTCACTAAAGCCCCTTCTATAGCAGTTTCCAGACCTGCAGCCTCTACCACCTGGAAGGGCAAGAGCAGCAGATGCATGGGAATACCACCGCTCGTAAATTCTCCTCCAAGTCATTCACTATTCTGACTCGGAATTAAATCACTATCCCTAGGTCACAATCCTGGAACTCCCATTCAAATAGCAGTGAGGGGATACCTCCATCAGAATGGATTTAGCAGTTCATGAAAGTGACTTGAACTTACAAGTTCAGTTAAGAATTTTGGCATTGTCAGTGATGCCCACATCCCATGAAAGAATATGAACAAAACGTTATGGAAATTCAAACCTTTTGGAAATCTAAATACCATTCAATTGTACATCTAATTCACTACCATGGTGAATTATATCATCAGGAAACTCTGATAAATAAATTAGGCAGAATTTTCTTTCGCAAAATCTGTTGCACTGCCTGATTTTCTAAATGTTCTATTTCTTCCTCCATGCTAATAGATTCTAGTGTTCTCTCAATAATGAAGCTTAGCCTAACCAGCCTATAGTTTCCTGTTTCCTATCTCCCTCACGTCCTGAACGCAGGTGTTACATTTGCAGTTTTCCGGTCTGCTAAAACTTTTCCAGAATGCATTGAATTTTGGGAGCTTATAACCGATGCATCCACTAGCTCTGCAGTCACTTCCTTTAAAACTTTAAGACGGAGAACACCCAGTGCATCAAGGCTAAAAGCCTTGTACATCACCGGTACAAAGGGAAGTCAGTGTCATTTGCACAATAGAGAAAATGGCCAGAAAGTAAAAAAGAATTAAACTAGCAACCAAAAAGAACATATGAACAGCTAACCCATCTGGAGGTGGATGAGTTGTTTAGATAATGTTCTAGTAGTTTCCTTGCTGGCTGTTATTGCCATTGATGGGTTGGATGGGTTTACCACAAGTCAAGTTAGGTGCTGAGATAAAATAATTTTCCAGAAGGATCTCATATTTATTTTGGCATTTTATTGAGGCTTTTTAATACATTGCATACCCAAGAAACCACCCTTCTAATGTGCTGTCCCCATATTGGATCCAATCTGCCTCTGACACCTGTAGAATGGGCATAATGTGAATAAATTCTGGACCATAGGGCTTTCTGGCAGTGCAATTCATAGAATCATAGAATCTTATTGTGCAAAAAGAGGCCCTTCGGCCCATCAAGTCTGCACTGATTACAATCCCACGCAGGCCCTATCCCCATATCCCTACATATTATACCCACTAATCCCTCTCACCGACATATCTTAGGCCACTAAGGGGAAATTTTAGCATGGCCAGTCAACCTAACCCGCACATCTTTGGACTGTGGGAGGAAACCGGAGCACCCAGAGGAAATCCACACAGACATGAGGAGAATGTGCAAACTCAACACAGACAGGAATTGAACCCAGGTCCATGGAGCTGTGAAGCAGTAGTGCTAACCACTGTGCTGTTGTGCCGCTGTTGTGCAATTGATATAATCTGTTCATGCATGAAACATTAGCCTGTTTCCACCCTCCTATTATAATAGTCTTTGAAATTGATCCATTTCAATTAGTAGCCAGTGTTTGGGGAAATGAACAGATACAAGAAAAGAATCATGGAACTGCATAATGTTTAGCACTGCTGCCTCACAGGGACCTGGATTCAAGTTTGACCTCGGGTGACTGTCTGTAAGGAATTTGTGTATGTGTCTTTCCTCCAGTTGCTCCGGTTTCCTCCCACACTACAAAGATGTGTGGGTTAGGTGGGTTAGTCATGCTAAAATGTCCCTCAGTGTCGAAAGATGTGTAGGTTAGGGGGATTAGCCATAGTAAATGATGGAGGGGGCAGGGTATGGGTTGGAAAATCAGTGAAGACTTGATGAGTCAAATGGCCTCCTTCAACATTGTAAGGATTCTGTAGTTCTATGGGTAAAAACTAGAGTAAGACCACATCAAACTCTTATCCCCCAGTGACCCTCACATGCCCTCAGGGATCTAAATCAGCAAGAACTCTCCAGCAAAGCCTTCATTGTTTACTATTAACAAGAAAGGAGTGGAGCCAAAACAGATATTTGCTAGCTAGGAAGAGATAACAGCTTTGTTATGGGTGAAAGAAACATAGAATTCCTACAGTGCAGAAGAAGGCCATTCAACCCATTGAGTCTGTACTGCCCACAAACCAAGCCAGGCCCTATTCCTGTCACCTCATGTATTTACTCTGCTAATCACCTAAAGTCAGTTTAGCATACCTAATCAACCCAATCTGCACATCTTTGGACTGTGGGAGGAAACTGGAGCACCAGGAGGAAATCCACAGAGACACGGGGAGAATGTGCAAACTCCACACAGACAGTGACCTGAGGCAGGAATTTTGCCACCATGAGTTCCAAGCTTTAATAAGAAACCAAGATGTAGACATGATTGGAAATTAAACAATGTTCTGAGTATGTGAGTACAACAGTGTATAAATATGGTGTATTTCTGTGATTGGTGTGAGTTCTGCGTTAGAGATTTTAAGATATTGCACTCCATGTTTATTCTTGAATAAAGGATCATAATCTGTACCTGAGTCTCCTGTGGTTAGTTTGTACAAGTCCACCACTCTATCAGTAAATAACAGCAATGGATCTTGCCATTGTCTCATGTACTTTTAAGTTGCTTCAAACAGCAATGTAACATTTTAGGACAAGTTACCATGAGCATATAATATTGATATAATAGTGTGCCCCCACTGCACCCCTCTCAGTATTTCCCTGGTGAAGTATGTTGTGAAAGTTGTGAATGTACTTTCAGAAAAGGTTACAATGAAATGTACAAGGGCAAGTGAAAGTGAAGATATTGCATACCAGGAGGTTCTGGTTAATCGGCGGGTAACATACCATGAAATAACTGCTGTTCTGACTAAGCCTGCAGGCTGGGATTACTATAATGCTTAACCACTGATGCAGATGAACATTTGTTAGAATAGATTAGGCTTGTATTGGGGCTTTTATAAAATTTAAATGAAAATAAATTAGGAAGTCTTTGTGCTCCAGACCATATAAATATTCTAAATGGCAGAAAATACTTACCAGCCTCATATATTTTACACTCAAATGATTGATTCCTCTGTCAGGCAGAGATGGATCTCCTACTCGAGCCTGTTTCACCATCAATGGCACAGTGGTTAGCACATTCTCCCTGTGTCCAAGTGGGTTTCCTTTGGGTGCTCCATTTCCTCTCACACTCAAAAGACATGCAGGTTAGCTGGATTGTTTAAGTTTTAAGATTTCTCATTAGTGTCACAAATAGGCTTACATCTACAGTGTAATAAAACTGCAATGAAAATCCTTCAGTTGCCACACTCCTGTTTGGGTATACTGAGGGAGAATTGAACATGATCAATGTTCCCAACCTGTGCATCATTGACCTTTAGTGTCAGGTGGATTCTTTGGGTAAATTTGTTGTGTTATGGGGATAGGCCTGGGTGGGCATGTTGTCAGTGTAAATTCAAAAGTCTGAATGGCCTCCTTCTGCATTGTAGTGATTCTATGAGCTTATCTGCGTGGAGTTTGCACATTCTCCCCGTGGCTGAATGCATTTCCAGTTTCCTCCCTCAGTCCAATGATGTGCAGGTTAAATGGATTGGCCAAGATAATTGCTCAGTAATGTTAAGAGATGTGTAGGTTAGGAGAATTAGCGGGATATATATGTGAAGTTGTATTGGAGAGACCTCCCACTGTGGCATAAAATTGTGGCCAAGTTGGAGTGGGTGGGAACCTGGGCAGGAAAGAAGAGGGAATTCCATCCATGCAATTTCATGCTCCCCTTCCTCCTCAAACCCCTCTGGGGGAGAGAGTGAAAAATTCAAGCCACAGAATCCCGTTGAGATATCAAATCCTATGCAATCGATTAGCGAATTGTAAACTTGGTTTTTGTTTTGTTTCTTGCTGTCTATTTAATTGTACAAAGGAGTATTAAAGTTCTATGCTGCTGAAATTTCCTGCCTGCCAACAAGTTTAAATCAAAGTGGGTGGTAAGGAGTGCAAGTAAAGTTAGTTAATACTGTGGTTTAGTTGGTTAAAACGCCTGCTGATAAATAGCAGACCCTTAGTTCAAATCTCAGCGGTATCTCTGTCTATCTGGTCATAGCAAGGGTTTTAAATCAAAACCATCTAAAAGTAATTTTGGCAAGAATGTAATCACGGTGGGTGGCATGATGGCACAATGATTAGCATGGCTGTCTCACAACACCAGATTTGGAATTGAACCCGGGTGACTGTGTGGAGTTTGTACATTCTCTCTGTGCTTGTGTGGGTTTCCTCCGGGTGCTCCAGTTTCCTCCCACATTCTAAAGACAGGCGGATAGATTGATTGCCTATGCTAAATTGCCCTTTAGTGTCAAGAGGAGTAGTCAGGTAAATTCATGAGGTTACAAGATAGAGCCTGGGTGTGGGATTGTTACTAGTGCAGGCTGGATGGGTTGAATGGCCTACTATTGCACTGTAGGGGCTATGTTTCAGATAAAATCTGATCAAGATACCCTGTACCTGATTATGAATCAGGGTAACCTCCTCATAGTAAATGTTAAAACTAACATCTGCAATTATAATAAAACAAAGTTTATTTATTTGTCACATGTATGGTTTGCATTAACTCTGTAATGAAGTTACAGTGAAATTTCCCTAATCACCACACCATGGCACCTGTTTGGGTCAATGCACCTAACCAGCGCGTCATTCGGACTGTGGAAGGAAACTGGAGCACCCGGAAGAAACCCTCACAGACATGGAGAGAACATGCAGACTCTGCACAGACAGGGACTCAAGTTGGGAGCCAAACCCAGGCCCCTGGCACAGTGAGGCAGCAGTACTAATCACTATGTCACTGTGCCACGTTATGAGGCATGAGGTGAAATTTGCAGTGGTTGCAGTTGATATGCTTCTCATGACGTATCTGTATATACATGTTTGTATGCCCTTACAGAATATACAAATCATTGCAAGCTCTACATCATGGGGTAGAACTTCTTTGTAAGTCCTCCCAACAGCAGTAGGTTAGGGAAAATCCTGAAGGAATGGCATAAGTGTTTTTCCCGATTGAGGGAACTCCAGAGGTTGTGTTGGAACACAGCTCTTCAAATTAGCAGGACAGCTGGTGTGTTATTTTCAACCCTAAACACCATGTTGCCTGCTTAACAACTTTTTGTGAATGTATTTTCCTAATGTTAAAGTGACTTCAGCAGCATGATGGTTAATGAAGTGATGGCTGATTTATCATTCAGTTAGCTATAACTTGTTTTGATTCTATTAGTGTCACAAGCTGCCAGTAACAATGCAGTGTTCAGTTTATAAAAAATGCTTACATTGCCAAAAGTTAATTCAAGCTCATTGATCTGATGAGAGATGATTTTATTAAGGCACAGCTGATGCATAACATTTATTTACAGTTATTTAAAGATGTCTATTTATCATAATTATGAGTTATATGTACTAATGTAGCTGTCAAATAATAATCCTTGCAGGGGTGCATGGAGAACGGGTCCACCTTGTTAATTGCAGACTTTAGTAAGAGCTGTTCTCTGCAAGACCTTTCATTAGCCTTGTGTGTTCCGGAGGCTGTACTATGGGGTGGTGCAATGAAGCAATGTTTTTTTTGCCTGTTGACCTACTTTCAGTGAAATAACGGGTGTCAGTCACAGAGTGAATTATACTTTGAACAAAAATGATGGGGATGAGAAAAATATCCAGTTGTCACAGAGACTTTAATTACCAACCTGTGGAGCATTTTGGACAAATCTCTCAAACAAAGTGAAATCTGGTACTGCGGGGCTGTTAAGGCGATCAACGTCAACAGAACACAAACGATGCAGGCAAGTTGTGGCCAAATTTCCCCTCCTTTACTCAGATGATATCTGATGCAGTTGATTAAAACAGCAAAGCAAGACGGAGGGGCAGCACGTGGAGTGGATAAACAAAGTGAGTCCCGCTCACAAAACATTCCCATTCATTTCTCTCACTGTTTGGCACCATGGACAGCATAGTGCACAGCAATTAGCATTGCTGTCTCTCAGTGCCAGGGACTAGGGTTCGATTCCCAGCTTGAGTCACTGTCTGTGCAGAGTCTGCATGTTCTCCCTATCCCTGCATGAGTTTCCTCCGGGTGCACAAGTTTCCACCCAAAAGACGTGCTCGTTAGGGTGCATTAGCCATGCTAAATTCTCCTTCAGTGTACCCAAACAGGTGCCGAAGTGTGGCGACTAGGGGATTTTACACAGTAACTTCATTGTAGTGTTAATGTAAGTCTATTTGTGACACTCATTAATAAACTTAAACAATTCAGGATTGAATTTGCCCACAAAACTTGTCTCATCCCCTCAGACAAAAATGACAAGATCCGTTGATTGGGGAACGCTCATCAAATTGTGGTCATTTTCTTTGGCACGTAGACAGTAGCAGGCACATTTTAAATATTTCATACAGAAGGATTTCAACGACTAAGAAACTCATACACCAATGATTTTTTTTAGAGACGTTTTCAGTCATTTTAAGTGGCCTTACTCACAGGTGAATGACAGGACATCCTTAACAAAATGCTTATTTTTGCTTGTATGTCATTTTTACTGCATCGATAAAACTGAAACAGGTGCTAATTCTTCAATACATACAGTAATCATTTTAATGAAAAAGGGAATAAAGTGATTTTATTCCATTTGCTGCTGTGGAGCCTAGTTTCATGGAAGAATCATAGAATCCCTACAGTACAGAAGAAGCCATTTGGCTCAGGAGGCCTGCACTGACTACCCGGCAGAGTATCTTATCCAGCTCCGCACTCTCCATCTCGTCGCCTCCCCCTCCGCTTCCATGGATGACCCCGCCAATCCCTCTAACCTACACATTTTGGAACACTAAGGGGTAATTTAGCATGGCCAATCCACCTGACCTGCACATCTTTGGCCTGAGGGAGGAAGCTGGAGCATCCCTAGGAAACCCTTGCAGACAGGGGGAGAATGCGCAATTTCCCCACAGACAATCATCCAAGGCTCGAATCTAACCACTGTACCACTGTGCTGCCTCATTGGAGACGTTTGTTGGCCTGAAGAATATGGGGTCATTCAGGGCGTTTATTCACTATGAGGCACATTCAGAATGTCAGCCTAACATAGAGGTTGCTGAGGTGTATAATATTTTAAAAATCTCATAACACTGCTGGCAAACCAGTATAATATGAAACAATTTCAATGCAGTCTTATAAATTAAAGTTTGTGATAAAATTGTGGTTAATATAAATAATCTGAGGTGGACACATTAAATAATATGTCAGCAGGTAATGATTTGGGATTTGTAAATGTTCACTTTCAACCAAATGTTTACCGCAAAGATCTGTGTTAATTTCTGGTTTGCTTTAAGCCCAGCCACAGTGAAGTGTCATTAACTTCCGCATAATTCACAAACATTTGTTAAAGTTAAAGTGTTAAAGTTTACTTATTAGTGTCACAAGTAGGCTTACATTAACACTGCAATGAAGTTACTGTGGAAATCCTCTAGTCGCCACACCCCACACCTGTTTGTATACACTGAGGGAGAATTTAGCATGGCTAATGCACCTAACCCGCACATCTTTTAGACCATGGGAAGAAAGCAGAGCACCCACAGGAAACCCACATAGAGAATGTGGACTCTGCACAGACTGTGACCCAAGCAGGGAATTGAAACTGGTACCTTGGCGCTGTGAGACAACAGTGCTAACCACTGTGCCACCAGGCCTCTACCTATAGGCAAATGGTTGAACACCAGATACAGCAACTTATATTGTTTTATTTGAAATGACAATGTCTACGCTGAATAAATGAGCAAACATTCTTAATTGTGATTTTTATGGATGGTGGGATGCAATGTTTGGAGAGTGAAGGAGGGCCAGGATTTTGCTTTGACTGAATTTGATGCTGATTTATACTGGCAATATCCTAACATACTTTCAGATCAGCACCCTGATAGCCTAACCCCGGTCTGAGCAGACTGTTGCTAATGTGAAACACATCATTCAGGTAATCGCATAGCGACAGATAGTGGAATTTGGGAGAACCCACACATGATTTCTCACTACAAATGCTGTGTTTATTAATAGTCATTATGTCACGGGCACAATGGAATGACAATAACCTGTATTGATTGATTACTTTTAAGGCTGAGAAATGTCCTACAGTATAGTATGAAGGGTCATTCATACAAAAAATGATCATAAAACCTTGGAGAAGTTTGGAAGCTATGCAGAACAGCTTCGTCCAAAAGTTTGAGTTGGAAGCAAGGTTTTAAGGGAGGACAGGTTTGAGTACAAGGTTTCAGAAAGTAGGACCTACAGAACATGGTGAAAGATGTAGGGAAGCTACAGAGCTGAGAGAATGCTAAGTTTTTGGGGAGCTGGATGGCTAATGGAAATGACTAAGCTAGACAAGTCTAATTGAAAGAATTTCATTTGAGAAGAAAGTTCAGCCGTAGCTACTCAGGGGAATCAAAAGTCAATATAGATGGAATTTAGTTTTTTTAAGTATAGGCAATAATTTACTTCTATCAGAATAACTTACCTTCTCGTTATGAGACACTATAGTGAATCTAGCATGCTTCCTCTTTTCAATGGAGCATCTTGCTTCAACATTATACCTCCTCTCCTCTCTGCTTTTCTGAGGGTTGAGTCAAAGCAGGTCTTAGATTTTCTGCTTGAAGGCATGGTTGACTGAGCAACGTTCGCTAGGCCTGACTGACTGTCAGGATCTCTCTGCATTTTAATCACCATTTTTTTCCTTCAAACCATTCTTCAGCAGCACGAAAACAAAAAAAACTTGTGAAGCATAATGAGACATCTTTGGAATGTCGATAGTATAGTTATGATCCACATTAAACAGCAGGTTAGGTAAAGGAAATACACAAGGATGATGAGTAGATAGATTATAGAAAGTAGCAGGGAACCAATATAAATATAGAATAATACATTTCAAAAATTGAGAACCACGATAATAATGAGTCACGTGGGAGCATAAAAACAAAATACTATTATGAGGAATAATGATAACTACATTGAAAAAGGTGAGTAGCAAGGCAAGGGCTGAATACACTCACAGTGCCAAGGATCCAGATATGATTTCTACCTTGGGTCACTATCTAAGTGGAGTTTGTATGTTCTCCCCATGTCTGTGTGGGTTTCCTCCGGATGCTCCAGTTTCCTCCCACAGTCCAAAGGTGTGCGGGTTACGTGGATTGATCATACTAAATTGCCCCTTAGTGTCACAAAATGTGTAGATTTAGGGGGTTAGCAGGATAAATGCGTGAGATTATGGGTATAGGTCTGGGGTAGGATGCTCTGCTGGAGAGTCAGTGCAGACTCAGTGGGCCAAATGGCCTCCTTCTGAGCTGTAGGAATTCTATAATAACAGGTCCAGATGTGATGGTAATAGTGGATAATGACATGGTGAATTGGCAAAGAATATTTTTCTGTTTATTATGGAAAAGGAGTCTATGAAAGTGTTGAAGTCAACGAAAAGGAGAAATTCGTGGATATTGTGAATTGATTCAATAAATTTGCACCCATCTGAAATTGTGGCATAAAGACTAATGAGACCTCCAGATCCAAAAGATAAAACACAAATCCTACAAGGCCCGCTGAGGTGTTCATCTTGATTGCCATTAACATTCTAGTACATGTATCTCCAACCAGCAAAGTACAATGTTTTAAAACCTCCAACTGAGTATAAACAAAAGAAATTGAATTGGATAAACCGAGGTAATTGAAGCCAAGATTCCAGATAATTTCTATCCAAGGGTTCTAAAAAGATTGGGACTGCATTATGTGTGAGCTCCAAAATGGTGAAAATTCACTTCCAACATGTTTCCTCCCACCTCACCCCTTCACAACCCCCCAAACCTGCAGTGTGGTTTGCATTAACCATTAGCCAGCGCTGAGATGTTCCAGTCCCGTCAGGTTTCCTG
This sequence comes from Sphyrna mokarran, assembly GCA_024679065.1. NCBI lineage: Eukaryota > Metazoa > Chordata > Chondrichthyes > Carcharhiniformes > Carcharhinidae > Sphyrna > Sphyrna mokarran. The sequence continues at coordinate 100,788,665 of JAGIQG010000007.1, forward strand.
TTGTTTAAACTTTCCACTGCCCACTAACCTGTGGCAGTGGGTCACTGTTGGCAGGATCAGTAGATTCTGACAGTGGGAATGGCAGGGAAATCCAGCTCGTTATATTGGTCAGCAGGAGTACAGATCAGCGAATCCATGACAGAAAGACAGTGTTGAATTTATATAGCATCTTTCATGACCTCAGGATGTCCTAAAGCGCTCTCCAGCCAATGATGTACTTCTCAAGTGTCTTCACAATTGCAACTGTGGCAATCGAGTTACCCATAGCAAACTCCTACAAACAACAATGTGACAATGCCATTTTATGTCCTCTCACTTTTCTGGCCATTAACATGAATGAGAGTGCAATCTTATAATTTTGCGCCTTTAACTTTCCAAATTAGATTATTGAAGGGTAAGAAAACATGCATCTCTATTCAAACAGGAGGAAATAAAACCATAAAGTATAGGAGCACAATTAGTCCATTCGGCCCATTGAGTTTGCGCTGTGATTCAATCATACTGATATGTTTCTCAACCCTATTCTCCTGGGGCCACGCCCTGTCGGTGCAACGATGCCAGTCTGCAGTGGTCTGACTCCACCCGAAATCCTGGCATCCGGGTGCAGTTACAGTTACACATGGAGGAAATCCAATCAGAACTCAGTCCTGAATAGTCCTGGATTCCATGGTAAAATTACTGCCCTTCAATATGTGAGACTGAATGATTGAGCAATTGGAAAAATGTAAGCTGTTCAGCTCGTTAGTCAACATGGTTGTGTGAGACGGAGACCATTTCTAACTAATTTGATAACGTTCCTTGGAGTTGGACAGTGAATGGATATCGCAGGCGTTAATTTTCAGAAGGAATTCCATGGTGACATTCAAAAGGGATTCCTAGCCAAGATTAAAGTCGGGGAATTGGGGATAGCCTGAGGCACGGAATAGAAAATAAGTTGGGAAACTTTTGAGTTGGTGGTTTGTGTTAAGTGATACATTTTCAGCTCAGCGTGAAGGAACAAGTGTTTCTCCTCCAGGATCATGTGCCAAGGCCCTGGTGTTAAACGTGAACTGACTTGTATTTGGAAGGGAGCAAAGCTTAGCTTTTGGTGAACTGGAGAGAAGTCATGAACCACGAAAAGTGAACTGAAAATGAATAACAACAACCACTTGCATTTATGTAATCTCTTTCGAAATGCAGGCAAATATCCCAATGTACCTCACAGGAGAGATTCTCAAGTAATATCCGACACATAGTCATATGAGGGGGTTTTAGGAAAAGTGACAAAAAGGTTACTCAAAGAGGTGGGTTTTAAGGAGCATCTTAAATGAGGCAAGGGAGGTTGCGGGGCAGAGAAATTTAAAGAGGGAATTCCAGAGTTTGAGGTCTAAAGGTTGAAAGATTGGTTATCAACGATGGAGTGATAAAAAGTAGGAATGTGTCAGAGGAATTGGAGGAAACATGAGATTGCCGAGCCTTGGACTGGATGTGTTTGCCAAGTTAAGAAGGGGTCAGGCCACAGAGAAATTTGAAAGCATTTTTATTAGTGTCACAAGTAGGCTTACAATACTGCAATAAAATTACTGTGAAAATCCCCTAGTGTCACACTCCGGTACACCGAGGGAGAATATAGCTTGGCAAACCAGCACATTTTTCAGACAATGGGAAGAAACTGGGTCACCCGGAGGAAACTCATGCAGACGCAGGGAGAACTGCAAACTCCACCAGACAGTGACCAAAGCCAGGAATCGAGCCCAGGTCCCTGGCGCTGTGAGGCAGCAATGCTAAGCACTGTGCCACCGTGCAGTCCATACATAAAGCACCTTCAACACAGTAAAATTTCCCAAGGCACTTGGGAAGATAATCAGGCAAAAACTGATGCCAAGCCAAAAGTAAAAGATGACAGATAAATAAATAATTATCCAAAGAAATACGTTTTTAAGCAGTATCTTAAAGGAAGAGAAAGCAGGGAAGGAATTGCAGATTTTACTCCAAGAGGATTTGGTGGCTGAAGAACTGCAACTGATCATGGAGTTAAGGGAGGAGGAGATACACAGAAGGCTAGAGCCAACAATTTAGGGCTTTCAGAGGGTATGAGGATGCAGGAGGTGACAGCAATAGGAGTGGGCATGCTCACAAAGGAAATTGAACATGGTAGTCAGCATTTTGAAATTGATTCATCAGTGATCCAGGAAGGATGATGGGTGAATGGGATTTGGTGCAAGTTTGGATGCAAGCATTTCGTAACTAGTCTACATTCGTTTCAGTCTGGCACTCTGTTGTGGCTATGGTGCCTTATGGCACACTGGGTAGCAGAAGCTCCGAGGTTCAGTCCAATGCCAGAACTCGTTGCTGATGGCAGGAGGGTTCATAGTGCAGTTCAAGAGGCTGATAATCAGCTCGGGAATCCTTCCACTGCTTTCCCTACTATTTCCCAAAGGGGAAAAAGCAGTGCGTGAATGTAAAAAAAAGTTTCTGCAATTTTCCAGTTTTTTGCACAGGAGCTGTGCTGTACAGAATGATCTTGGCCAGTAAATACAATTTTAGGAGCGTGATCCTGTGGGGTTCTGTTGTCCTTTAATATGGATATGAAATGCATTATGAATTAATGAAATAATAACTGAGACTGATGTTTTGAGTATTCTAACAGTCTTAACATCATGACATTACGAGGTAAGATAAAGATGCCATGGTCCCAGATGACCAAAGGCTGGTGTCTCCTTTTGAGGGGGAGAGCTGACTTGTGGGTAATGCCTCAGTCTTTACTTAATCAGCTGCAAAATCCACTTTCTTGACAAGGTTCAGTTGCTGTCAGAAAATAGAATATTAACAAAACATGGTTGGCAGCAGTCTGTGATTGTGTGCCATGAAATTAGAAAGTTAAAGTTATAACAGATGATGAACTGGCTTTCCTCAATGTCTATACAATGTACAGATGTGTTGGCTAAGGGATACACATGATCATACTACCTCAGAAAATCTTTTCAAGTAGATCCTACAATCATGGTGGTGCTATGGTGGCAGAGTAATTCGCACTGCTGCCTCACAGAGCCAGGATCCGGGTTTGGTTTCTGCCTTGGGTCACTGTCTGTATGGAGTTTGCACATTCTCCCTGCGTCTGCGTGGGTTTCCTCCGGACGCTCTGGTTTCCTCCCACAGTCCAAAGGTGTGTGGGTTAGGGAGATTGGCCATACTAAATTGCCCCTTACTGTCAGGGAGATTAGCTGGGGTCAATACTTGGGATTATGAGGATAGGGCCTGGGTGAGATTATGGTTGGTGCAGACCCGATGGGCCAAATGGTCTCCTTCTGCATTATAGAATTTTATGATTCTATGATCATGAACATCTTGTACTCGGCTACAGTTTAGAGTTCTTTCCTTTCTTGATGCCTTGCCTTGTACTGTTGTTGGAGGAAAGTGTTATAATCCAAGTCAGAAACTCCAAGGTGTTTTATGAAGTCAGCCTAAACCATATGTTTTGCGTTTTGGCACTGGTAAGCATAGGAAATTGCACTCCAGGTATGATTCAAATGACTCACTAGGGAACTTTTATCAAACAAATTTTATTTAACAATATGGTTAACACATAGAAAGAAAATTTGCAATAATTTTTACTGATTACAAACAAGAAAAATAACAACCACAATATTGTATAAACCTTAACAGCTAAAAATACTGTTCCAACACCAACATTCTTCTAAACATATACCCAGTTTTGGTTTAGCACTGAAAATACATATGTTCATATGATGCTGAATCTTTCAGCTTTCCAAACCCTTCTGTGGTTCACTGCTTTGGCTGTTGAGATGCAAATTCTGAGATCTTCTGACCCTGGTATTTTCAGCACACATCAAAAGACAGAAGCACTCCTTGCCTCTAGTTACTAAGAGCCAGCCACCAAGAGCTAAATCTCCAATGGCAGAGCGAGACACAGAAATACTGCCTGCAGTCTGTAGTCCTAACAGCTTCTAACCAGCCAAACTAAAAGTGAATCCTTGGATTCCTCTGTGAAGGAACCATCTGACCGTGACCTGTCAATCAGTCTTCCCCCAACAATTCAATTGCAAAACTCCAGGGCATTGCATTAGACCCAAATTAAAAATAAACTGAATAGCCCATTGTATACACATTCAATAGACATCACAGCAATGATACAAAAAACTGCAGAGAGACAGGATTAAAATACATTCCTTAAAGGCACAGTAGCATCACAAAAGCACTCATGTTAAGGGTACAGAGTTTTTTGAACCTAGGCATGAAGAGTATTTGATGAACAGAATGAAATTTGCTCTCAAAGAATTTTCATAAAGGTAAAAGTACAATGAACAATTGTTTCAGTATTACTGTTGGCTGAATTCAGAGAAAAAGGTGACAATTTCTTAAATGCAGTGCAGATTGGTTTCTGAACCTCTTTCGAATCTATACAGTGCAGAAGGAGGCCATTTGGCCCATCGAGCCTGCACCAACAACAATCCCACTCAGGTCCTATCCTTGTAATTCCACGTAATCCTCCTAACACTATGGGGCAATCCCACCCTGAGCAACCCCACCCAGACCTGTTTCCTGTAACCCCAGGTATTTAGCCTGCTAATCCACCTAACCTGCGCACCTTGGGACATTAAGGGGCAATTTAGCATGGCCAATCCACCTAACCTACACATCTTTGGAGTGTGGGAGGAAACGTGAGCACCCAGAGGAAACCCACAAAGACACTGGGAGAATGTGCAAACTCTACACAGAGAGTGAGCCAAGGCCAGAATTGAACCTGAGTCCCTGGTGCTGTGAGGCAGCAGTGCTGAGCACTTTATCACTGTGCCACCCATTTGTTGCCTCCTCTACCAAAAACTTTAACAGAGGTTTGATGTATGAATGAGAATATGCATTAAGGTGGGGGGGGTGGGGGGGGGGATCACTGACTGATCATTGGATGAAGGAGCAGCACTCCGAATGCTCATGATTCCAAATAAACCTGTTGAATTTTAATCTGATGTTGTGAGGCTTCTTACTGCGATCATTTTAATGCATAGAAATAGATTTTTTAGCACATATTTAATTAATGTTAGATCTCTGTGATAGGGTGATTTTCTCTCTTTTATTCATGTTACGCATTGAAATGAAATATTTTTTAACGAAAAAGCAATGTTACTCAGAATGCATTTCTGTACGAATAATAAAACAAAATGGAATTGAATTGAATCTTACATGCATCAATGAGTAAAAGGAGCTTCCTTCAGTAATTAGAAATGAAGTGATACATAAGGAGTAGCTATTAGCTTTATGATATACATAAATACTGGCTCTTGAGAGCAATGATTCATTATTACCCTTGCTTGACTTATCACTGTGGGCATCAATTTTTCATTACATATTTTCAAAATATGGGTCCCTACACGTAGAGTTTACTATACTTATAAAACTGGCTATAGATTACTTTTTGCTGTTATGGTATAGATTTAATGAAAGGGAAATAGCAATGTAAGCATTATTACATAAGAAAACATGAGGCTATGTAAGGGCAAGTGGTACTTCCTGTGATCTTCAGAAATAGGAGCAAATGTAGGCCATTTGGCCCATCAAGCCTGCTCCAACCATTCACCAAGTTTGTAGCCGATCAGATTGTGGCCATAAATGAACATAGAACATAGAACATAGAACAATACAGCACAAACAGGCCCTTCGGCCCACAAGTTGTGCCGATCACATCTACCAATCCACAGACCTATCTATAACCCCCTATCCTATTCTTTTCCATATACTCATCCAGAAGTCTCTTAAAAGACCACAGTGAGTTTGCCTCAACAATCTCCGATGGCAGTCGGTTCTATTCACTCACCACCCTCTGAGTGAAAAACCTACCCCTGACATCTCCTTTGTATTTGCTTCCCTACACCTTAAATCTGTGTCCTCTCGTAGTGACCATTTCAGCTCGGGGAAATAGTCTCTGAGAGTCCACCCTATCTATTCCTCTCAACATTTTATAAACCTCTATCAGGTCGCCTCTCAACCTACGTCTCTCCAGTGAGAAGAGTCCCAGCTCCCTCAACCTATCTTCATAAGGCCTGCCTCCCAATCCAGGCAGCATCCTTGTAAATCTCCTCTGAACCCTCTCAATAGCCTCTACATCCTTCCTATAATGAAGTGACCAGAACTGCGCACAATACTCCAACTGGGGTCTGACAAGAGTCTTATAGAGCTGCATCATTACCTCCTGACTCCTAAACTCTATTCCTCGATTAATGAAGGCCAGTACACCGTACGCCTTCTTGACCACTTCCTCCACCTGCGAGGCTGATTTAAGAGTCCTATGAACTTTCCTGCCTGATCCCATAGCTCCTTAGCTTGCTTTGTAGGTCAAATATCTGTCTAACTGAGTCTTGAATATATTCATTGACTGAGCATCTGTTTGAAACCTACTGCTGTGAGCAGTAAACCAGTATGAGTTCCTCAGTAGAAATCACTGTCTTATGTGAACCAAGGAAGAATTCCCAACTATCACTAAACATATCAGTACATCTCTAGAAATTGTCTTGTGCATGTGTATGACTTGTGTGAATGAGGAGTGACTGTTTATTGTGATTACATTTCAGTTCTTGGGAAATAAATATTTATTCTTGCTTTTTGATTTAAAATTACAGAATAGCTTGTATTGTGTCTGTTCATAAAAATCACAGCAATCAAGGGGTTAAAATATTCTCTCTCAAAAATATATCTTTTTTGGTTAGTTGAGAAGTGGGAAAGGAGGAAATTATTCCAGATTCCTTCACTGTCCATAGTGTCATGCAGAGTTTAATGCCCAACCTCTGGACGGGCTAATAGTGCATGCCCAATAATGTGGGAATTGTATATTAGTGGCAGGGGCAGGTTACAGACCATCATCCTGCCCAGGAGGGCAAAAGGTTTGACACACAATGTTGTAGGTCATGACCTGGAACAAGCACTTTAAAGGCCCCTGGAATAGGACAATGTCAAGTGACCCATCAACCGGGTGCATCTAGTATACAGAAGGAAGATTTGTGCATTTTATTGTCTGCCACGTAAGTCAATTTGAATTTTAGCTGATCTCTGCAAGCATATCAATCTTCATGAATGGCACAAATTTGAAAGTTCAGCAGTTGGCACACTTATAGGCATTGAGAAGTTGTACACTTCTTAAATATTTTCATGCATAGAAATGTGCACCATTTGAGCGAAGGGAGAGGATTTCTAGAAGAGGAAATGCTCAGCAGAATTTTACTGCCTCACTCACCCGAGGCTTGTAAAATTTCGCCCGAGGCCATATAGAATGCCTCATAATTGGGAGGGCGTGTCCCATAGAATTCTGACAACTGACTCCAGATTCACTGAAGCCTGCCTTGGTACCTTCCTGATCAATGTGACCAGCTCATGCAGGGCACTGGGAAAAGGAGAGCAGATAGTTCACTAAATACCTTCTGCAGCAGAGGTGAGATGTACCATAGAAACCGGTTTACCAAACTAAAGCATTCCTGGTGTCATGACCACCCCACTAGATCATGACCAGCATCATCGCTATGGCTCTTCAACTCATTATCACCCTCACCCTCAGTGGATTGACACCAACCTGGCATGTCATTATCCTTCAAGGCAAGAACAAAGAACAACACAGCACAGGAAACAGGCCCTTCGGCCCAACAAGCCCGCGCTGCCATTTTAACATTGTGAGTGCCCTCTTCTATCTATGACCTTTGTCATAGGTAGAAGAGGCCTATTGGGCTCCATAATAAAGGAATTATAACCGGATTGAAGGACACCTAATTTAGGGACAATTTGTTGACACCAGTCAGCCGAAGAGCACCTTTTTGGGGTGTGAGAGGAAACCGGAGCACCTCTCCTCTTTGGATGACAATGTTGAGGGAATGCACAACAAACCATGACCATCAGGGATATAAGTGAGGGGAACTACTGCAGTACTCCCCCAGATCTGCCCAGGCATAGGAATCGCATCTTTAGGAAATGGATGGTCTGTTCCGCCATGGCCCTAGTGTTGGTGTGACTTCCATTGTACTTCCATCACAAGTGTCATTAGCCATTTTTTCAATGGATAGTCATACAGTCATAGAATCCTACAGTGCCCATTGAGTCTGCACCAAAAGCAATCCCACTCAGGCCCCATCCCTTTAACCCCATGTATTTATCCTGCTCATCCCTCACTGACATTGAGGGCCAATTTAGCCTGGCTAAGCCACTTAACCTGCACATCTTTGGAATGTGAGGGGAAAGCGGAGCACCTGGAGGAAACCCTCGCAGACATGGGGAGAACATGCAAATGCCACACAAAGAGTGACCCAAACTGGGAATCAAACCCAGATCCCTTATGCAACAAGACAGCAGTATTAACCATTCATAGTACAAGGGACTTGGCGGCATGGTGCCACACCACCATTATGGTCATACACTAGTTTCATGTTGATCAGCTAGAAGCCGTTTTCTATTTCTGAAGGTGCCGGAGCCAGAAATGGCTACATGTTTGCAGTCAGTGGCTCTTTTAATTGTGGGAAACCTACAATTGCTGCAAACCCTTAGGCCCAGTTCATTGGACATTGGACATCCTGTGTGAAGGTGGTTTAATTCCCAGACCATTAGAACATTGTAACTGCAAACATCAGGAGGTGATGTGTGCAGCAGACTGTGTTATCCTTCTAAAATCCCCATAAGCTGCCTGGAGAGAACCTGTTGTGAAGTTGGTCTGGCATTGGATGGCTCCTAAGACAGTTGGTTGGGCTCTTCCCTATGTGTATCTCACATTGTGGTATCACAGATGTCCTTCAAAGCCTGAATTACCTTCAGCACTGAGCATCACTCAGGAGTAGGTAGCTGAATGACTGCCCATTTACCCTTGGGGCAGCATAAGCTTGCCTGTGCGTCCAATGAGGCTTTCTGGGCTTCTCCTGATCATTGGTATGTGCCGCTGCTCTGCTTCCTTCCTGAGGAACCACAGTGCCCGGGAATGCTGGGAACGCTTCCTGGCATTCCTTTCTTTCTCTCACTCTCCTCTTACTCAGTCCTCCTATCTTCCTCATTGGAAATTGAGTCTCCAAGCAAGATTGCAATCCCTGAGAATAATTCTCCCATTTCGACTTGCTAATTTTTTGACAGGTCAAGACCGCGCTGGAAACCAATGGGAACACTAGGTAGATATATTTTTAATGTTATTTGAATGTCATTATCAGGCCGGGGACTGAATTCTATGGAATCTTCATTGCTGGGGGGAGCAGGTATGGGGGAGGGAGGGGGGGGCGGAGTTGGGATGATGGTGTGGTGGGTGGGGGGGGAGGTTGGCGGGGGGGGGAAGGGGGGGAGATTGGGCGGTGGGGGGGGAGGGGGGGGGCAGGGGGAGCGGTGGTTGGAGATCGGGACACTCTGGGCTGGGGGAGGTGGGGTCAGGGCTGGCCTGGAAATGGTTGTGGGGACATGTCGGGAGTCCCAGGCTGGGCCAGCAAATTGCAGGGTGACAGTATGGGGTCACTGTGCATGCGCAGTGTCAGACTCTGGAGTGAATAGGCCCCATACCCAAGCTTTTAATGAGATTCACGATTGTAACCCCTGGATTGCACAGAATGGGGAGATTCAAGTCTGAACTCCCACTGAAAAGACAATTGTGATTTACACCAGGTTTTTCCGCAAATTCAGCACTTACAATTTTTTTGGGGAGAATTGCGCCCCCCCCCACCCGCCATCTGATTTGATTTGATTTGATTTATTATTGTCACATATATAAGTGAAAAGTGTCTTGCGTGCTATACAGAAAAAGAATCATGTTCATAGAGAAGGAAAGGAGAGAATGCAGAATGTAGTGTTACAGTCATAGCTAGGGTGTAGAGAAAGATCAACTTTGTGTGAGGTACATTCATTCAAAATTCTGATGGCAGCAGGGAAGAAACTGTTTTTGAGTCGGTTGGTATGTGACTTCAGGCTTTTGTCTCTTTTCCCCAACGGAAGAAGGTGAAAAAGAGAATGTCTGGGGTGCGTGGGGGACTTAATTATACTGGCTGCTTTGCCAAGGCAGCGGGAAGTATAGACAGTGTCAATGAACAGGAGGCTGGTTTGGATGATGGACTGGGCTTCAAACTATGGCTGAAAGTATTTCACTCTCACCCCTGGGTGAGGGTAGGAGAACATTCACAGGACAATCAAAAATCCCCTGAAAGAAAAATCCAAAATGTCGACTCTGCACACCTAGGTGAACAATCCATTGAGTTTGAGCTGCAAGTCTGAATCTCTGGTTTTTCTGTAGTTTAAAAAAGTGCCCAAACAAAAGTGTCCTTAAAAACAAGGTTGAAATCTCACCATTGCCTTCTAAGAACATAGAACCTAAGAATTAGGAGCAGGAGTAGACTATCTGGCCCCTTGAGCCTGCTCCACCATTCAATACGATCATGGCTGATCTTTTCATGGATTCAGATCCACTTATCTGCCCGCTTACCGTAACTCTTAATTCTTTTACTATTCAAAATGTATCTATCCTTGCCTTAAAAACATTCAATGAGGTAGCCTCAGCTGGTTCACTTGCAGGGAATTCCACAGATTCACAACCCTTTGTGTGAAGAAGTTCCTCCTCAACTCAGTTCAAAATCTGCTCCCCCATATTTTGAGGTATGCCCCCTAGTTCTAGTTTCACCTGCCAGAGGAAACAGCTTCTATCTTATCTATTCCCTTCATGATTTTATATGTTTCTATAAGATCTCCCCTCATTCTTCTGAATTCCAGTGAGAATAGCCCCACTCTACTCAGTCTCTCTCATTAGCCAACTCTCTCAACTCTAGAATCAACCCTGTGAATCTCCTCTGCACACCTCCAGTGCCAGCATATCCTTGAGACCTAAGAGTGCCTTCACCAACGCCTTCTCCAGCTGCAACATAACCTTGCTGTTTGTAAACTCCATCCCTCGAACAATGAAGAACAAAATTCCATTTGCCTTCTTAATTACCAGCTGCGCCTGCAAACCAACTCCTTGAGATTCCTGCACAAGGACACCCAGGTCATTCTGCATTCCAGTATGTTGCAATATTTTACCTTTTAAATAATAATCCATTTTGCTGTTATCCCCACCAAAATGGATGAACTCCCATTTACCGACATTGTACTCCATCTGCCAGATCCTTATCCACTCACATAGAGTATATCCCTTTGTGTTCACTTGCACACTTTGCTCTGCCACTCATGACTATCACTTCTGACTGTATTATTATTATTAAAGTGATATTGGTTGCTAATGACCTCAATTGGATTTTAAATGGAGGTTTGATTTGATTTGATTTATTATTGTTACAAGTATTGGTTTCCAGTGAAAAGTATTGTTTCTTGCATGTTATACAGATAAAGCTTACCGTTCATAAAGTATATAGGGATGAAGGAATGGAGAGGGTGCAGAAATAGTGCTTCAGTCATAGCTAGGGTGTAGAGAAAGATCTACTTAATATGAGGTGGGTCCATTCAAAAGTCTGATGGCAGCAGGGAAGAAACCATTATTGAGCTGGTTGGTGCGTGAACTCAGACTTTTGTATCTTTTTCCTGATGGAAGGAGGTGGAAGAGAGAATGTCTGGTCTGTGTGGGGTCCTTGATTATGCTGGCTGCTTTTCCAAAGGAATGGGAAGTGTTGATGGAATCGATGGATGGAAGGCTGGTTTGAGTGATGGACTGGGCTATGTTCATGACCCGGTTTCAGTAACAATGGGTGGATTCCTGACCTCTTGACCCGTGGTGTGCCATATTTTCTGAAACTAGTGTATTGATAATGTATACAGTGCTTGACGTTATCACAATTCTGATACGCTCCATAAAATGGGAAGTTATCCCCATCATGGATACTATTCATCCCCTTCACTTGAATTGAGGCGAGCAATTTAAATCCCTGTTGGTCTTCAGAAGTAAGAAGTCTCACAACACCAGGTTAAAGTCTAACAGCTTTATTTGGTAGCAAACACCACCAGCTTTCAGAGCGCTGCCCATTTGTCAAGTCATTCCTGAGGAAGGGGCATTCAACCTGACGAAGGAGCAGAGCCCCGAAAGCTTGTGGCGTTTGCTACCAAATAAACCTGTTGGACTTTAACCTGATGTTGTGAGACTTCTTACCCCAGTCCAACGCCAGTATCTCCATATCAGGTCTTCAGAGATGTCAGGAGTAGCTCGGAGACAAAGACTGTTAGTCACCTTGGCTCCACCAAAGTGGTTCCTCTTCATGCTAATGCACAAAGTAACTGCCTGTCACATTGTGCGCGCGTTGTTGGAATATATTGATCGGCGCTGCTGTTGTTTGTGAGAGTGTGCAGCTGTTTGGGAAAATTGAGTTGTCTGCACTTTGTTTTTTCTGATGTTCACTCCAACATTCAAATGATAAACAACCACTGGCAACTGGGTCATTATTCACTCAGAACCTGATATAAAGGCACCATTGTTGGTACGCCAAAGCAGCTGCCGAATGAGTATTATTGAAGACTCAAATGCCATCTATTATTTACAGTGGTTTTGTATTCAAAATTATTGTGTGATCTTTACTCTGTGACCAAACCCATTGATGTGACTCGTTGTCATTGTCCTGCTTTGTTTTCTGATTTCTTTGTAAACTTTTATAGTATAGTTGAATCTCAAGCTGAATAATATTAAAAAGCTTGAATCTAGCCCATGAATATGCAACATCAATTAAATATTTGGAAGACTTAAGAAGGAAAATTAATTTGGGTAAATAATTATGTACCATTAACGTGTATACATAATTCAAATCAGTATGTTACTCTAATATGTAGTGAAGATACTGAATAGCACAAAGTTAAGTTTAAGGTTTGTGCTAATTTATTACTGTTAAAAGTAGGCTTACATTAACACCACAATGAAGTTATTGTGAAAATCCTCTTGTTGCCACACTCCAGCAACTGTGTGCGTAGACTGAAGGATAATTTAGCATAGACAATGCACCTAACCTGCTCGTCTTTCAGTCTGTGGGAGAAAACCAGGGCATCTGGAGGAAACTGACACACAGACATGGAGAGAATGTGTAGACTCTGCACAGTCAGTGACCTAAGCCAGGAATGTACCCGGATCCCTGGCGCTGTGAGGCTGCAGTGCTAACCACTCTGTCACCGGAGGGTGAGATAATGGCCAGGGGTCTGAATCCTGAAAGTCATTCAGTGACACCCTGCTGCAAGGTGAAAGTATCTAAATCTCAGATGAGGATAGGATGAGGCTTGGCTGCGATACCTGCTTGTGGTTGTTGTCACACATTGTCAAGGCTGTGACATGAAGAATGGCTGTTTGTGAGTGACTGAGGCCATGGAATTGTACCTTAGGGGAGGTTCTACTTCCTCTTTAGAAGAAAAAAAACTGCCCAAAACAAAATGAGCAAAAACTCTTGAACTTCATCAGGAATTTAGATGCGCATCGAATTGACCAACCTCCTGTTAGAGAGCTGTGCAATTTTCCTTTCCATTGATGGAAAATTTTGGCCATGGTCAATAATTGCAAGTTTTGCCTAATGCATTAAAGCAACATTTTTTGATTTCATTTGATTTATTATCATCAATATACTGGGATGTAGTGAAAAGTATTGTTTCTTGTGTGCTATACCGGCAAAGCATGGCTTACATAGAGTAGGAGGAAATGGTGCAGAATATAGTGTTGGAGTTACACAGATAAGGTGCAGAGAAAGATCAGCTTAATTAATATATGGTAGGTCCATTCAAAGTTCTGTTGGCAGCAGGGAAGAAGCTATTATTGAGTCAGTTGGTACATGTTCTTAGACTTTTGTATCTTTTTCCCGATGGAAGAAGATGGAAGAGAGAGGGTGCATGGGGTCCTTGATTCTGCTGGCTGCTTTTCCGAGGCAGCAGGACGTGTCAAGAGAGTCAATAGATAGGAGGCTGGTTTGCATGATGGACTGGGCTGTGTTCACGATCCTTTGTAGTTTCTCACGGTCTTGACAGAATCAGAGCCATTGCCAAGCTGTGATCCGTCTGAAAGGATGCTTTCTATGGCACATTTGTAAAAATTGGTGAGAGTTGCAGTGTACATGGCAAATTTCCTTAGCCTTGTGAGATAGTAGAGGCGTTGGTGAGCTTTCTTAACTACAGTGTCAACATGGAGGAACGAGGACAAATTGTTGCTGATCTGAACATTTAGAAACATAAAGCTCTCTTCCAATTCATCACTGTTGGTGTTGACAAGGGCATGTCCGCAGGGAATGACATCTGTGAATTATGAAATATAAATGAGTGTTTCATCAGTTTTGTAAACACTGTAGCTGGAATTCTCTAGCAATTCACGCCCTGCCACCGCAGTCGGCAACAACGGACAATTTGGCGATCAGCGCAATCTCCATTCACAGCAGCGGGACTGAAGAATCCCAGCTGCCAGTGAGACTTGAGAATCTTCCAATCACAGTTTCACTGATTGAAGGCAAAAAGATATGGTGCTGGAAAATGGTTAAGGATAAAAACTATACTTTTCAATTTGTGAAACAGAACAGGTTTAGTGTGTTTTTTGGACTGTTTCATAGCCTCAAGATCAGAGTAATTATGTTGACTGCTCAAATTTTAGTATTTGGTTTATGACATTCTCTTTGAACCTGTCACATTCTCATAAAGTACTCCCAGATTGTTATTGGCTGTGTAACAGTGCTGAAGGAAATCTAGCAACATTCTGAATACTGCTCATTAATATTGGAGCGACAAAATACACTGAAGTTCTTGTGGGCATGCAGATGAAGGATCCAATCTGTTAAGTGAGACACTTGAGTGGGCCCTTTGTAGCCAAGTAGTTATTTAAGTAATAATGTACTTATTGAGTAATGGTTACAGATTTCGACTCTGTGGCATTGTCTTGTTAAATGGAGTCTAAGTGATTGAGTCAGGTCCAATGACTGAATCATTTAAGTCCCAGTTAATTAAAATAATGCATCAATTATATCTGCGTCTTCAACTGCACACAGAACCCGTGATTTTGGAGATGTGAACATTGTTGAGTAATTGTGCTTATATGTTGGGTTCACAAATGCTGGTGCGGGACGGTGCGGTGGCATACCAGTTAGCACTGCTGCTCACAGCACCAGTGAGTTGGGTTTGAGTCCTGGCTTGGGTAATTCATGGAGTGCGACGTTTTCCCCATGTCTGCATGGCTTTCCTCCGGGTGCTCTGGTTTCCTCCCATAGTCCGAAGGACGTACTGGTTGGGTGAATTGGCCACGCTAAATTCTCTCTCTGTGTACCCAAAGATTTGCTGCACTGCGGCGACAAGGGGATTTTCACAGTAACTTCATTGCAGTCTTAATCTAAACTGACTTGTGACACTAATAAATAAACTTTATTTTAGGAGTCGTAACAAACACTAGTTCAGTTACTTGGCAAAAAAATACTTCATGTTTGTATTCTGCCCACACACCCAAGGAGAGTCCTGTGCTCCTAGGCCCCTTTTTGTAGCTGTGTCATCATGGAACCATTCAGTCTACGTGATGGTTATGAAGTGAATAGGGTTAAAATAAGAAGAACTAACTGTCGCTCCTCAGTGGATGTGCCTATCAGTTACAAGTTTAAAAGTGAAATGGAAATTATATTCCCCCAGTTATAGGAGCAGAGAGTGTGGGGTGGGGTATGTACTGCTGGATGAGGGAGGGTGAGGTCGTTGACGAATTAAGCACCAGGTTGGGACCATCACATTGAACACACTGGGTAACTGGAAGCCAATGTTGGCCAACAAGGACAATAGTGATTGCCGAGTGGGATTTACTGTGGATTAGAAAGTGGGCTGCAAAGGTTTCGAAGGATCTGAAGTTTATGGGAGGTGGGGGATGGGAGGCTGGTGAGATTTTTTATAGTTAATTTTTCATGTAATATGGGCTTTGCTCGCAAGGCCAACATTTATTGCTGCTCCTTAGTTGTCCTATAACAGAATGACTTGCTAGGCAGAACCCAAACTGAACATTAGTGAGCATGTTAATGATAAGAAAGACTCATTTGATATCACCTTCAACACCTTATATCAAGAGTGGACTAATGGGGTGGGAATTGGCTGGATGAATTTTTTGATTTGACTTGATTTGACTCATTATTGTCGCATTTATTAACATTCAGTGAAAAGTGTTGTTTTTTGCATGCTGTATAGACAAAGCATACCATTGATAGCGAAGGAAATGAGAGAGTGCAGAATGTAGTGTCATAGTTATGGTGTAGCGAAAGGTTAATTTCATGTGAGGTAGGTCCATTCAAAAGTCTGATGGCAGCAGGGAAGAACCTGTTCTTGAGTCAGTTGGTACGTGACCTTCTATATCTTTTTCCTGACTGAAGAATGTGAAAGAGAAAATGTCCAGGATGCGTGGGGTCCTTGGCTGCTTTGCTGAGGGAGTAAGAAGTGTCTGGATGTTGGGGACCAGCAGAGTGAAGGTCCCAGCTCCCGTGGCGTTTTCCTGGGTTCTTAGAGTCCTCCAAATGTAGGCCCAGGTTTCTATTGCTGTCTTTGGTTAGGCCTAGGTTGGCGCTTCAGAAGATCAGAAACATATCTTCAGAGAATAAGAAATGTAGCTGAATGAGGGACAATAAGTATATGTTGAGAAACAGCACGGATGGTAGTTCACAAAGACGGAGTGGTTGAAGAATTTTTTTGAAGGGGGATGTTGTGATGAATATAACTTTAGATGTGAGTGGAATAGTACCTGAAGAGAGAGAGCTACTAACAAAGTCGACTTAGAATCATAGAGTCATACAATGCAGAAATGGCCCTTTGGCCCATTGAGTCTGCATCAACACGCAAGAAATATCTAAACTTCCACCTAATCTCGTTTACCAGTACTTGGCTTATTGCACTTGATGTGCCAAGTTCTCATCCAGCTACATTTTAAATGACATGAGGCAACCCATCTCTACTGCACTCCCAGGCAGCGCATTCCAGACTGTCACCAGCCTCTGGGTAAAAAAGCTTTTCCTTAATCCCCCTTGAAACCTCCTGCCCCTCACCTTGAACTTATGTCTCCTCGTGACTGACCTTCAGTTAAGGGCAAAAGGTACTTTTTATCCACTCTCTCCATATCTCTCATAATCTTGTACACTCGATCAGATCACCCCTCCGCCTTCTCTACTCCAACAAAACATGATGTGGAGATGCCGGTGTTAGACTAGAATAGGCTCAGTAAATATCTCACAAGACCAAGTTAAAGTCCAACGGGTTTATTTGGTAGCACGAGCTTTCGGAGCATTGCCCCTTCATCGGGTGAGTGAAGAGTTCAGTTCACAAACATGGCATATATAGACACAAACTCAATTGCAAGAAAATGGTTGGAATTTGAGACTTGATGGATACAGACAATGTGAGTGGACAAAGGGTTTAGCCCAAGTTAAAGAAGTGTTAATTGTCTCTAGCCAGGACAATTAGTGAGATTTTGCAAGCCCAGGCAAGTTGTAGGGGTTACAGATAGTGTGACATAACCCAAGATCCCTGTTGAGGCCGTCCTTATGTGTGGAATTTGCCTATCAGTCTCTGCTCAGCGATTCTGTGCTGTTGTATTCCATGAAAGCTGCCTTTCCGGAAGGTCAGAGGCTGAATGCCCAGGACCACTGAAGTGTTCCCCTACAGGGAAGGAACATTCCTGCCTGGTGATTGTGGAGCAGTGTCCATTCATTCGTTGTCGTAGCGTCTGCATGGTTTCGCCAATGTACCGTGCCTTGGGACATCCTTTCCTGCAGTGTATCAGGTAGACAATGTCGGCTGAGTCACATGAGTATGTAGCCGTGTACCTGGTGGATGGTGTTGGTGGCAGGGTTGTGCGGTGTCATGTTCACTGTCTGAGCTGGAGACAATTCACACCTCTTTAATCTGTCTTTAACCCTCTCTCCACTCACATTGTCTACATCTGTAAAGACTTGATTACCTGTGAAGACTCGCATTATCTTGTAATTGATAATTTGTGTTGTTATATATTCTGTTGTGAACTGAACTTTTCACTCACCTGGTGAAGGGGCATCGCTCCGAGAGCTTGTGCTACCAAATAAACCTGTCAGGCTTTGTGTGACTACTTACTGCACCAACAAAAACAACCCAAGCCTACCCAAACTCTCTTCGTAACTTAAATATTCCATTCCAGGCAGCATCCTGGTGAATCTCCTCTGCACCCGCTCCAATGCAATCATTCTTTTCTATACCACTGAAATGCTCTTATTTTCAAAATCAAGGTGTTATTACAGCTGTAAAGGACTTTGCGTGATTACACTCCGATTACAAAATTTGATCAAATTATCTTCTATCATGTTGTATGATGCTATTGCAATTCAATCAATTAACACTAAGGGGCTGCTTCATGGACTTTGGCAATCAACGGGACATGTCAGCAAATAGTCATTACATGTTAACTGCAACACATGACCAGATAATGCCTCCCAAACAGAGGCACCATCTGCTGCACTGTCTCTGCGTTAACAACATTTTAACACTTCTTAATGGAAGATAGCTGGAAAGGAAAAGAAGGAGATCAAATTACAGAAGAAAAATCAATTTTCACAGCATTCACAACTGAATAAAATTCCTTGCCCAGTGACCTTGTATAGTTGGAAAGTTGTAACAAGTTTGACCACAGTATGAAGAGAAATCGTCCTGTCCGAGGAATCAAATCACTTTGTGCCACCTGTCTAGTTATCACCAAGGGAACTAAATGTTTCTTTTGTACGGAGGACGAAAAGTCATGTTTTATTTGTGTGCAGGTTTTATGTAAATCAAATTGAGTGATGTTTCAGGAGAAATCATATTTCAATCACTGAGCACCACCATCAAGATTAGATGTATTATTATTAAATATTAAGGAAAAATGTAATGAAAGGGTAAGATTGCATGAGGCTTGGTAACAGGCAAAGGGATCACAATACATTATTAGCCGTTAGTTCCAAAGCAGGCAAACTCAAATTTCATGAGATCTGTTTAATTAAATGATTGTGGTGTGCAGCCAGCATGAAGTTGAGTGGTTAAACACCTAGTTACAGGGGAAAATAATTGTGAAAGCCTAACAAGTTACCTTGTTTTTGTTTTCTTTCAATTTATTTTAAGGGCTGTGGGTGATGCTGGCTGGGCCAGCATTTATTGCCTGTCCTTAACTGGCCCCCATTTCCAGAGAATCAACCACATTGTTGTGGCTCTGGAGTCACATATAGGCCAGGTAAAGACAGCAGATTTCCTTCCCTAAAGGACATTAAAGTGAACCAGATGGATTTTTACAACAATGGTTCCATCATTAGACTTCTAATTCCAGGATTTGAACCCAGGTCCCTGGATCTTGTCCCGGATCTCGGGATTAATAGTCCTGTGACAATACCACTACACCACTGTCTCCTCAACCATTTAAAACAAGTGTTCACCTTTTAAAGTTCTTGGACAGAGAAGGTGCTGGAATTCATTGCACAAATGAGTTTGATCTGGAGTGGCACAAGATGGCAAAAAGCGAGTTCCAACAGTACTGGAGTCCTTGGTGATGGAGGTCAGAAAGAGGAGAGGAGCCCTCTATTCATGGGGATGGGAGGCCCTTGAAATAGACTCTAAACAGACAATGAGAGCAGACAGCAAGTCAGTGACCAGCAATGTTGCCTCAAGAACTTGGATGCAGTGCCGAAAGAAGCTCAATGATCTCACATGTGTCGGTAAGGTAAGTGATTGCATCGTCAAATTGTCCAGCAGTTATACCACGATAACCACAAACTACTCAATCCAAAACACCCCTTCTCTCAGAAAAGTTGAAGCACATGGAAAAAGAGCAATAGTGGTAGTTTGCTGACTGACAGGAAACAGGAAGGAGTGTTGAACAGTGTTTTTTGGACTGGTGGAGTATATATCGTGAGATCCTCGGGGGGTTGGTACTAGGGCCAATTGTGTTCTTGATATATATTAATGATCTAGACTTGAGTGCAGAGGACCCAATTTGAAACTTTGCAGGTGACACAAAATTTGGAATCATTGTGAGGAAGATAGTGATAAACTTCACGAGAATTTATACCAGTAGAATAAGACATCACGTAACAGATTAAATTTCATGTAGAGGAGGGTGAAGTGATTCATTTTGGCTGGAAGAATGACAAGAGACAATGTAAAAAAAAAGGATTATTCTAAAGGGGATCCGGTGATAAGATTGAATCTGTTGTAATGTGACCAATGGTAACATGCTGTTAGAATCAGCTGACCCAGTAAACCATGTAACCAATGACAGAATGACTTGTTGATCAGCTGACTCAGTATAAATTAGAACATGTTGGGAATTGTGGGGAACGAGGAATGGCCCAGGGTGAGACCTCAAGTTTGGAGTAATGAAGTTTCTTTATTAAACCCTGTCTTTGATTTATAAGTTGGAGTAAGTTTTGTTACATTTTTCTTGTCTATCTTTGAAGAGTTCCTTCTGGATGAACACCAGGAACGAAAGGACTTGGGGGCTTGATGTATACAAATTATTAAAAATCACAGGGTAGGCTGGGAAAATGGCTAAACAGAAACAAATGTGATTCTGGGCTTAGTAAATACAGCCCACAGTATTTTCCAGAGGCAAAGCAGCTATTATGAAGAGAGCACACAGCATTCATAGACACATAATACTGTCTCTTGCCAGACCAAGGGCACCCATCTGAGGGCTGCAAATATTACTTAGCATGGCAGCTTGTTTTAGTCATCATCAAACAGATGGGGATTGCCATCACTGGAGTGATCATCATTGAGATTGGAAGGAATGAAGGTGGCAAAATGCTCCAGCCTCATTCTCCTTGCCACATTCTACTTGTCCCCATCCCCCTCTTCCCCCAATCTCTCTTGAATCTTCCCCCATGCCCAAGCTGCAGAAATGCATCTCTTGCTTCCCCTCCTTCTCTCACCGCAGCCTTACCCTTACAATATGTTCATCCCCGATATCCAAGAATGGCCATTTTGCAAGGCAGGAGACTGTTGATGAAATCTTACATAATCCCTCACTTGCCACCATCAATTCATGTAATGGCACCACCCATATTTAAACAGAGCCAGTAGAGGTGGGATCTGCAGGTGATGAGGCTCAGGACACAAGTGGGTCAACCAGGATAAGGGAGAAAGGGGAGCCCAGTTCCCAGTTCTTCGGAAGACGAGTTCATACGTGAGTTCCTGTACAGGGGATGCCGATGAGGTCTTCACGAAGTGTACAGGAAAATGCTGATAGGTGTACACAGAAATGCTTGCTGGATTGGAATGCTTTCAGTCACCGACAAGGGGCATGGAGGAGCTTGGCTGTAATATTTCACGGGGTTTTACGAAGAGCTTGGAGTCCTTCCTTTGCACAGTGGGGGTGGTGGCCAGCTCTGTGTGACTCTTTGCGAGGCCATTAATTCTGTGATGTCCAATAGTTGATTCCTCAGCACTACTTTAGCACCAACAGAACCAATTCAGCGTCAGAATCTGGCAGTGGAAACTCAGGCTTGTAAACATGTTAATGTGCCAGTACCTAATATCATTATGGTTGTGAAATGTCAATGTTCAAATGCTCAGCTAATCTGTCCCCTAACAGGCATTGCTGAGGTGCCACCCTGGGGGAATGGTGGTAGTTGTATGAACTTGCTGTGCACCCTCAGACTGATTGTGTTTCCTTCTCCCACCATTGCCACTCTGCCAGTTCCCTCATTGTTGTCAACTGCAGCTTTGTGATCTGGAATACTGACCTTGTGTAGTGATAGTGATAGATTTCTGATGTGCCACATATTCTTGTGTATTTTCTCCAAGTTAGTTATGCTTTTTGCATGGTTGTGCCTGCTGAGGTGGTGCAGTGTTGGGATTTCTAGCGTTGTAGCTGGTTGTTACCATCCTACAAGGCCAACTACAGCATCCCCATTTTACTATAGATATTGCTGATCCACCACCCACATCTTCACTAATCTCCATTCGCTCCCCCTCCCATGCAGCCCTCATTCTTACCATTCCTCTACTTATCTTGTCAACACACCCTTCTCTAGCCTAAAGATTTCAGCATAGGGAGGTGTTGGCCTAGTGTTATTATCTCTGCCATCCTTACCTGGTCTGGCTTACATATGACTCCAGAGCTACAACAATATGGTTAACTCTCCTCTGTTCTCTGAAATGGCTTAGCAAGCTGTACAGTTCAAGGTAATAAATGCTGGCTAGCCAGTGATGCCCATGTCCCACAAATGAATAAAAAATGCAACCATTGCACATCAAGCTATTATCTGTAGTGTGCAGTTATTTGCTTCACTATTGATGGTGGAGTCTTGCCTCCGTGTACTCTTGAATTCTCTAATACCCTTAAATATTGCTACATTTTACCATTTCAACCAGTTTTGATCATCTCCCTAATTAATCCAGAAACTCAGTTAATGTTCTGGAGACCCAGGTTCAAATCCTGTCATGGCTCATGGTGGAATTTGTATTCAATAAAAAAAAAATCTGGAATTAAGAATTTGCTGATGACTGTAAAATCATCTTCGATTGTCATTAAAAACCCATTTGGTTCACTAATGTCCTTTAGGGAAGGAAATCTGCCTTCCTTACCTGGCCTGGCCTACATATGATTCCAGAGACACAACAATATGGTTGACTCTCCTCTGCTCTCTGAAATGGCCTAGCAAACCATACAGTTCAAGGTAATAAATGCTGGCCAGCCAGTGATGCCACGAATGAATACAAAATACAACCATTGCACATCTGTAGTGTGCAGTTGTCTGTTTCACTATTGATGGTGGAGTCTTGCCTCCGTGTACTCTTGAATTCTCTAATACCCTTAAATACTGCTACATTTTGCCACTTCAACCAGTTTTGATCATCTCCCTAATTACTATGCCACTTACTTTTTGAGATCTCCTGCTATATGTTTCTAGAATATTCAGGAACATTTTATTGCACAAAGGACACTACCTAAGTGCACATTGTTGTGACTGTGCCTGTGTTACATTGGTTCAGACATGATATGAAGATAAATATTCAAGATACTGTTACTCTTATTAACTACTTCTGCAGCAATTAAAAATAGTTGTCCTATTTGGCAGATGACAGAGTAGACTCAACTCCCCCCTCCTCAACCCCTCACCACCCCCCTCTCCATCCCATGACCCCTGTTCTCTGTACAGCCCAAAACCCCATGTTGCAATGAACTTAATGAGAAGATCATACCGCATTTATGATACATCCTTTGCACCAATACATTGAGATAGCCAGGCTGACGATTATGTTCAGCATTGCACTGGGAGCAACGCAACAGGACTGCGAGTGTCAGGGGAATAAAATAAATGATGCATCTCCTTTTCGATAAGGTTTACACATCTACAAAGTTGACACAGCGTGTTGGTAGCATAACTTTATCGAAGACAGCTTTATGATCTGGAATGCACGTCTTGAGTGCAACAGTGATAAACCTGTGATGTGCCAGATATATTCTTGTGTACTTTCTGCACTTTTTCTGTTGCTTTTTTTTGCCCGAAGCCTCCTGTTATGCCAAACCTTATTAGATGAAGCTCATCCAGGTTTAATTCCATCTGTTGTTTTCCTTATCACCTTCTTTATAAAAGTATATAAAAGAAAGATGATGGAAAAGAGAAAAACTTCAAAGAGGCACGTTCTCACTCTTTCTATTACTCAAGGTGAGGGACATTCCTGCTAACTGTAGGATAAAAAGTGCTGATGAGCTGAGTTACCTGCGCTTGATGGAGCCATGGTGGTTCAAAAGGAAACTAGATAATTGAATAGACATGGGAAAGCATGCCAGCTGGAAGTGAATGTGGATAAACATAACCTCATAACTTCCTGAATTAAGTGAGCAGATGGGCGAAGAAATGCCAGATGGATTTGGGTTGATCAAGGTAAGATGGCGTGCATTTGCTTAAGAAGCATAAAACGTGGGTACACATGAGTGTGTCGAATTTTGCAGTGGATTGCAGGATTTGACAGAGCATAGTATCATACGCAGCTATATGAAATACCCTCGAAATCAATCTGTCTCTGTTATACTCTTCAGAGATTTCAAAAGATAAACACTTACGATCCGTCCATTCTGTCAGAAATGGGAGCTTTGATCAATAATACTTTCTGGAATACATGCCGAATTCTTCCAGAATTGGTTGATGTAGTATCTTGCCACCTTGCCAGAGGAACTGTTTCCTTTTGCTCTCTGGAGAAACACATAAACAGTTCAGAGAAATTCCTTCTTCCATGTTGACATTCCTACATTGATAGGATGGCATGTTGTTCCCTCTTATCTATACAAATGTCTGCTCAGGGCTATGGAATGATTTTCAGCGTGAGGTAAACTAAAAGGTCACTTTGACCTAAAGTGATGGACCACGAAGAGTGGGGTGGGGTTGGGGGAGGGGGGGTGCGGGGATGGATGAGTTGTTGGGAAATATGGCAACGTAAAGGTTTACCTGACAATTGATCAGAAGAGCTAACTTTTCTGGACAATTGCGCTGAACTGGGAACCATCCAAGAGAAGTGATTGAAATCACTGGATGGAATTCTCCCCAAACATTCAAAGTCTTGGATTTGTGTGAAAACAAAGATTTTTTTTGTTCAGTGGGATTTCAGAGAAGGATCTTCCAGACTCTGTGCAGATGCCATCACCATGAACATCATTAAATTTCAGGGGATGGGGTCTAGACTCACTGGAGAGGCTGAGATCAGCATGCTGAGCAGGATACTGTGCATGTACCGATCTGTCACTGCCAAGACCAGCGCACACACAGTGGTCTCGCACTAATGGCCTCCCAATTGCTGGGAGCAGTGCCGGCTTTTCCACCCCCCACTCCACAACCCGATTGCAGACCTCCCGACCATTCCTGGGCCCAGCCCCGACTCCTTCCCCCGCCCCCCACTTTCCGGCCCACCGCCATCTCCAGCCACACCCCACTGATTCTCTCCTCTCAACACTAACTCACCCTCCTGCTGTTGCAACCTCCCCCCACTGACCCCACCACTGGCTGATCACTCTCCCCCAAAACCATTGGCTTCTCTCCTTCCCACACCGATCCCGACTGCAGATTGGCAGTGGGACTCCCCCCCCACCCCCTCAACCCCCCCACTCCCTCACTGATTGCCCCTTGGCTCCGCCTCAT
The DNA here is from genome assembly GCA_024679065.1 of Sphyrna mokarran. NCBI lineage: Eukaryota > Metazoa > Chordata > Chondrichthyes > Carcharhiniformes > Carcharhinidae > Sphyrna > Sphyrna mokarran. The sequence goes on from JAGIQG010000007.1 coordinate 100,813,687, forward strand.
CAGGCACTGCCCCTAGGCTCCGCCCACAATAGGCCATGGTTGGAAGTGACTGAGGAAGTCAGTTAGAGTCATGTGTGCTCACTCCAACCTAGTGATAGTAGACCAAGAGGATCCAGGGAGGCAGGAGGGTAGGAATGGTGGGCAGAATAACTGTCTTAGGTGCCAGGCTGGCACAATGATTAGCGCTGCTGCCTCACAATGCCAGGTACCTGGATTTGATTCCCAGCTTGGGTCACTGTCTGTACAGAGTCTGCATGTTTTCCCCATACATGGCCACATGCGTGGATTTCCTCCGGATGCTCCGGTTTCCTCTCACAGTCCAAATAACGTGCTGGTTAGGTGCATTAGCCATGTTAAATTCTCCCTCAGTATAGCTGAAGCTGCTGAAGTGTGGCAAGTAGAGGATTTTCACAGTAACTTGATTGCGGTGTTAATGTAAGCCTACTGTGACAGTAATAAATAAACTTAAAACAAGCTCCAGACTCTGATTTATCCAGAGTGACATTCCTCAATGTGACATTCCTCAAACCAATCCACTCTGCAGCTCCACTCTTTCCTTTCACCCTTTGGGCACCTCACAAATCCATCTGAACAGCCATTACCCTCATCCTATTTCCCTCTGACACACAGACCTCACAACGGCCCTTCAAAAATGCTGTATTTGACTCCAGTCCATTCTGAATGCTCATCCCTCTCTGCTGTCTCTCTTTGCAGGAGAAAGGGAGCGCAGTGAGAGACAGAGACCCAGCATTTGGGCTCTATTTCTCTCATGACGTACTCCCTGCTGGTCACTGGCAATGCATGACCACTTGCTCCACTGGGAAGGAGGTCTCATTCCAGGAAAACGTCAGCAATGACCCATCACGGGTTCCTGAGCTTCCTGAGACACTATTGCGTGGAAATATTGGAAAAGCTGACACATCCCATGTTGAGACTCTTGTGCCTTTCCAACCGGATCTCATTGCCTCTCCTCTCTGCCCTGTGGATGGATATGAGGCTGAGACAAAGGTCGATGCAGATGCTACTTGTGTTGCTCTTGCCAGAGCTGATGGTAACATTGTGGTCTCTGCTCTTGCCCCTCAGCACCGGTAAAAGATGGAGGTGCACAAACTGTACCCCATGCTTATTGAAGGCTGACATTGTGAGGGAAATGCAGCAAAGTGATGTGCGAGCCAGTTGAACAAATTGCCTCCCAGACACTGCAAGAGCAGTCTCTCAGAGAAGAAGTGTTTTAAACAGCAGTTCATCACTTGGCTGTGGCTGACACTCTGCAGTATAATTGATCAAAGCGTTCTTAGATTATCTCCATGACTCAAGAAGTTCTTCCAGCTAAACTGTTGCCTCAATGACCCCAGTAAAACACAAAGATAGAATGGGAGACAGTCACCCGTGGGAAGGAAGGAATTCATTGCCGGCAAAGCTCTTAATTACCTTTTGAGTCACCTTCATCCCTTTGCTGTCAGTCTTTGATTTGATTTGTTATTGTCACATATATTAGTGAACAGTGAAAAGTTTTGTTTCTTGCGTGCTGTACAGTCAAAGCATACTGTTCATAGAGAAGTAAAGGCGAGAGTGCAGAACGTGGCATTACAGTCATAGCTAAAGTGCAGAGAAAGATCATCTTAATGCATCTAATTGGAGCGTATCCTGATAATTGCTTTGTTTTGCAGCATGTAGGGAAAAAAACAGATAAATAATCATTTCTGCCCATTTTGTGTGTTACAAGGCAAGGGCTTTATTTGTTGGGCATCCTTTTACCTGTCCTGCGAAAGTGGTCCACTCAAAAATCTGATGGCAGCAGGGAAGAAGCTGTTCTTGAGTCAGTTGGTACGTGATCTCAGATTTTTATCTCTTCCTGACAGAAGGAAATGGAAGAGAGTATATCTGGGGTGTGTGGGGTCCTTAATTATGCTGGCTGCTTTTCCAAGGCAACAGGAAGTGAATACAGAGTCAATGGATGGAAGGTTGGTTTGAGCGATAGACTGCACTTTGTTCAGAATTCTTTGCAGTTTCTTGCTGTTTTGGGCAGAGCAGTGTGGCTGGATTTCTTTGGGAAAGCCGAAGGAATGAATATGGGATGTCGGGTTTGTGACCCAATGTCATTTTCTGGGACTACCCTCCTCTCCCCACCCAACCCCGGAACATACTAAACCCACCTCCACCTGGCTGGGCAAATTCTGCCCAATGTTTTAGGTCAATGACCTTTTTCCTGAATTGGAAGCGTTTGAAGAGGTAACAGGATTCAGGCAAGTACAGAGGCAAAGAAATGGGGAGTGGATGAAAGGAAAGAAAGAAAGACCCGTAGTTGGGTAGATGACAGGAGAGATCAAGTGACAGTGGTGCAAGGCAAAAGGAGACGGTAATAGGACAAATGACGAAACAAAAGCTGGGTCTGGCCAGGGTAGATGGCAGCAGCAGAATTATCACTAACAACAGGGGCAGGATTTTATGGCTTTGCTCATACAAGATTGAAAATTCCTTCCTGAAGTCAACAGGGATTTCTGTTGGCAGACCTTCGCCCGCGCTAATTCCATGGAGGCAGGATGGTAGAGTTTTGGCCCAGCTGTATGCAGAAATATGGAAGAAGAGGCTCTGATCTGAAATTGTTGGGCACCCTGGGTGGGATTTTACCACCTCACTTATCCCAATACTGTAAAATCCTGCCCGAGGTCAATGGACCTTTCCATGGTCCACCCTTGCCCACTCTGAATCCTGTAAAATCCCAACCAATGGGTGGGATTTCCTGCCGATAGGAATGGCTGGAATTTTTCAGTCAATGTTGAATCTGGAGCATTGTAAAGTGGCCAATTGTAAGATGAAGTGCTGTTCCTTGAGCTTTGTTTGGATATTGTAGGAGGCTGAGGACAAGAGGTCAAAGTGGGACTGGGGTGGAGAATTAGAAGTGACAGGCCAATGTGAAGGCTGGCGCAGCAGAAGAAGGAGAACTCAATTTTGGTTCTGGAAGGAAAGCCATGAGCAGAAATTCAGGAATTTTGTATTAAGTCTAAGAGGATATTTAGTCAAGTGTTTCTTTTTAAATTGTGGAGATTTTTAGTAGACTGAATAAGAAACTGTGACTAAGTGACTGTGAAGCCAGTGAGATAGCATTACTGATTTCAAACTGGCATCGAGACAGGATGGAAGAATGTTTTTATGCAGAGTTGTCAAGAACATAAGGAACTTTTGAGTAGTTGAGGCAGAGATTTTTGCACATTTTAAAGAAAGTGTGGACACAAGTTTTAAACAGAGGGAGCTCCAGATTAGAAAGAGAAAGCAGAGCAATGAGATTGGTTTGGGAATGCATTATCGGGGAGGCAGCACAGTTATAATGTGCCAAATGGCCTCCTTCTGTTCTGTTAACAACTGTTGTTCTATATTAAGAGTGAGTGCAAAGCAAACGATTTAACCCTGTAGATTCAAGCAGGATAGAGCTTAAAATAATTTTCTTGTCGAAGAATAATATGTGCAATAGACACACGCTCCCATCGACAGCAATTTAATAATCTGCCGATTAACATGCATTATTCATCCAGAGCAATCCTATTCAAGAATAAAATGAAAATTTATCATGTTAAGCACGGTATAGATGATCAAACATTTTCTGGAGGAATATTGTTAGAGTCTTGACTTCTGTGCAGCCTTTCACAGATTCCTTATAGTGCAGAACGAGATCATTCAGCCCATCAAGCCTGCACCAACAATAATCCCACCCAGGCCCTATCCCCCTAACCCCATGTATTTATCCCCCTAACCCCATGTATTTATCCCTCTAATCCACCTAATCTAAACATCTTGGCATACTCAGGGACAATATAGTATGGCCAATCAATATAACTTGCACATATTTGGACTGTGGGAGGAAACTGGAGCATCCAAAAGAAATCCATGTAGCCATGGGGAGAATGTGCACGCATACAGTCACCCAAGGGTGGAATTGAACCTGGGGTTTTAGTGCTGTGAGGCAGCAGCGCTGATCTCTGGGCCACTGTGCCACATTTTGATATAGTTGATCACAGCACATTCTTCACTGTCTCTTTCTTGGCCAGTCAGGTTGGACAGAACCCACCTGGTTCCATTCTTTTCTTCTAGTACTCACCAGATTATGATCTGCATTGGATTCTCTTCCCATTCTCACACCATTACTTCTGGTAGTGACCAAGGATCAATCATTGCCCCCATCCCCTCACTGTTCCACCCCCTATTTCCTGTCACCATTCTGCCCCTCAGCAACATCTGAAAAATACAGCGTTTTGTTTTCTTGTGTTCACTGATTGAGAGCCGGCTGTATCTCACCAGCAGCCTCCTCAGCTTCAATACTATCATTCAGTTATTTGGCTGCTCACCTGAATGAGCCTTCAACTAAGCAGATGTTTTCTGTCTCCGCTCCAAGTTCTGTTCCCGAGCGATCAATTCCATCTTTCCCCCTCGCAGCTAACTGATGCTGAACCAAGCGCTTTGATTTTACATTTGAGCTTCTTGAGTTTCTAACCATATGTCTGTGCCACCACTGAAACAACACATTTCCACCTCTGGAACTGCGCCCAGCTCCATCACTGACAAAGATCATGGGAGAGAGTCTCTGGATTCCCCTCGGCGTTTCTCTCAGGGTGGCGGGGGAATGGGTGAAGAGCGGTTGGGTGGGGATCCTCTGTACCTGACACTATCGATGGAAATTCCCAATGAAATCACTCCACACTGACAGAAAGCCTGTGACAGTGGCTTTGCACGGGCAAAACAGCCAGAGAACACTGGCACATGTTGAATGCAGAAGAAGACCATTGAGTCCACTGCGTCTGCATCAACTCTCTGAAAGAGTATCACGCTCAGGCCTACCGAACCACCGTTTCTCCGCAACCCCGTGCATTTACCCTGGCTATTCCACCTGACGTACACATCTTTGCACTATGGGAGGAAATTGGAACACCCAAAGGAAACCCATGCAGATACGTGGAGAATGTAGAAACTCCACACAGGCTGTCACCCAATTCTGGAATTGAACCTGGGTCCCTGGCTCTGTGAGACAGCAGTGCTAACCACTGTGCCACCCTGTTTCCTGTTTCCACGCTCCTGATATTTTGCTTCTAAGGTTGCCTTTCTTTGATTCCAATAAAATGATGCCGTTGGTGGGTGGAGGATTTAAGGGACAGATAAAGCTCACAGTATCCCTTACAATGTGGAATTAGCCTGATGGACAGCTGCTCTTTTCCTGTGCCTCATTTTTATATGTTCATATATTTCATAGCTTTGTCCCAAAGAAGGAAGAGGTTGAAATGCTAAGATGCAACAATACTAAGAATGTAGCAAGGCAGGATGGTATGCCATACACAAACCCATTCCAGATTAATTTCTTCAAGTACCATCTATGGCTGTCTTCTGTTCTATATTGTAAGCCACTGATATAATGGAGCCACCCTTTGTTTACAGTGAGAGGAATGTTGGAACATTGTTCTCAGAATGTGCAGCAGAATTTTACACTCACTCCAAGGTGGGTTCTGAGGAGGGAAGGAGAAATGTAAATTTGAATGAAGGGGATTCTCCCCTAGGATATTGCCTGTCCCGACCTACCCACAATTTGATGGCAGGGCCTCAGGTGAGAAACCATATTTTCACCTTTCATGGACATTTAATGAGCGCTTAAGGGTCTTTTCCTGCCCAGCCTCAATTTATATGTAGGGTGGGAAAGAGAGAAAAAGTTTTTTCTTGATTTTGGATGGGAAGAAGAAAGCATATCTCAATCCTTAGGCCCTTTCAGATTTGGGGCATCCTGCCTTCTGGAATCTTAGAAATCTGGCCGTCCCTTTCCCTCACCATCCCATTTCCCCCGCCTACACTCACACACCATGATCAGCCATTCCTGACTCCCCCAGGGTGTTACCTACTCTCCCTCCCTGAGAAACCTGGGACTTGGCTTTACGATGGTCCTGGGACTTGACTGCAGGCAGAGAGCTGCAGTACCACTTCTGGTCAGAGCAGCGCTGTGCCTGGCTGGAGTGGAGAGCTTCAACCAATCTGATTGGCTGCCAGCTCTCACGAACAGCATTTCCTCCTGAGGGGCGGATGGAAGTCCCATCCACTGCCAATCAACATTCAAGTGAGCGTTAACTGGCGGTGGGATTGTAAGAGTCAGACTTTCAGGATGATGGGATCTGAGCACTCTCCATTCCTTAAGATTCTAGCTATTCTTTCAAAGTGCCCACAGTTGCAGGATTTGGTACAGTGTGGGATTAATATCCGAGGATAACTCTGAAACAGTTGTCAATTATCATAAAAACCCGTTCAGGAAGGAAATCTGCCAACCTTGCCTGTCCTAGCCTACATGTGACTCCAGATCCACAGCAACATGCTTGACTCTTAAATGTCCTCTGAAATGCAACGCAAGCCGCTTGGTTCAATTAAGAATGGAGGTCCATATCCAATAAATGAATAGGGAAAAGAAAAGGCAATATTAAACTGACTGAATCTGTTCTGAAAGCATTATCTTCCTTCAGTGTGACATTTTGTTTTATTTGTTTGCAGGAAGTGGGCATCGCTGACTGGCCAGCATTTATTGCCCATTCCCTAGTTGCCCTTGAGAAAGTGGTTACGAACTGCCTTCCTGAACTGCTATAGTCCATACGCTGTGGGTTGACCCACGATTCTGTTAAGGATGTGTCAAGCTTCTTGAGTATTTTTGGAGTTGCACCCATCCAGGCAAATGGAGTGTATCCCATCACACTCCTGACTTGTGTTTTGTAAATGTGGGCAAGCTTTGGAGAGTGAGCAGGTGAGCTACTTGCTGCAGTATTCCTAGCCTTTGACCTGCTCTTGTAGCCACTGTGGCAGCTCCATTTGAGTTTCTGATCAATGGTGACCACAAGGATATTGACAGTGAGGGATTCAGTGATAGTTATACCATTGAATGCCGAAAAGTGGTGGGTCTCTTATTGGTGATGGTCATTGCTGGCATTTTTGTGGCATGAATGTTACTTTATAATCACAATATTCTATTAATTAAAATAGTATCATAAGCGACACTTCTACACTTGTTTATGGGTTGGTTAACTGTTAATAATGCAGGAAGAGGAGCGGACTTAGGTCTCCTAAGGCAGCTAAACGCTGACAGAATACCATCAATGATGCAGCACGTTAAAAAGCCTTCTTGAATATAAATTGCCTGCATTCCATGATGACACAGAAGTTGGCGTCAGACCTGTGGTTAAAATGCCAAAGCGCAAAGCCACTTCTCTGAAAGGGAAAAGCAGGTTGTGACTTGGAGCACTGGCAGAAGGAAGTGAACAGACAAGTGTGCAGTGTGAAGATTCCAAGTCTCTGCTGGGACCCTGCTTCACCAAGGCTAAGGATGCATGTAAAGTGCCATCAAGCTGCCCTGGAACAGGTTGATAAAAGCTGATGCATTGCTGAGACTCTGCCACTATGACAAATGTAGTCGCTTTTAAATAGCTGCAGTAATTACTTTGGAAAAGGCAGTCGCTAACTCCCCAAGAAAAATGACAAACAGCAATTGAAATGAGTTTCTAAAATATTAATATTGTGTTTTAAAGTCAGGCTGCTGTATAAGTTATCGGTTACAATATTTGCATTAAGTGACAGTAAAAACAGGGTAAAGTTACAATGATGCATATCTGTATTATATACAGATATTAATACTGTATAATTAATATTAATATTATTATACATACATTACGTGGATAAATGAACTACTGCGCAACATTGGTGTTAAAATTAAAGAAGGGGCAATTTTCATTTGCTGATGAAGGATAATAATAGAATATCGTCTAACACAAAAACGAAAAATGCTGGAAAATCTCAGCAGCTCTGACAGGCGAATGCAGTGTTGGCCTTTATAGCTAGGGGGATAGAATATAAAAGTAGGGAGGTTCTGTTGCAGCTGTATAGGGTGCTGGTGAGGCCGCAGCTGGAGTACTGTGTGCAGTTTTGGTTGCCGCATTCGAGGAAGGATATATTGGCCTTGGAGGGAGTGCAGAGAAGGTTCACCGGGCTGATACCAGAGATGAGGGTGTTGGATTATGAGGAGAGACTAACTAGGCTAGGTTTGTACTCGTTGGAGTTTAGAAGGCTGAGAGGGGATCTTATAGAGATGTATAAGATAATGAAGGAGATGGATAGAGTAGAGGTTGAGAGATTCTTCTCGCTTAGCAAAGATAGCAGGACTAGAGGGGACAACCTCAAGATTGGGGAGGGGGGGGCGCGGAGGGGCAGTTCAGATCAGAGTTGAGGAGGAATTTCTTCACGCAAAGGGTGGTGAATCTTTGGAATTCCCTGCCTGTTGAAGTGGTGGAGGCTTCCTCACTGAATATATTTAAGTCAAGAGTAGATAGGTTTTTGATTGACAGGGGAATTAAGGGTTTCGGGGAAAAAGCGGGAAAGTGGAACTGAACCACTGCAGATCAGCCATGATCTTATTGAATGGCGGGGGAGGCTCAAGGGGCTGGATGGCCTACTCCTGCTCCTACTTCTTATGTTCTTATGACAGCATCTATAGCGAGAGAATAGAACCAATGTTTCAAGTCAGGATGACCCTTCACTGGAACTGACAATAGTTCGTATTAGAGTGTAGAGTCCATTCATTACTTAGAATAGATGAAGACAGCACTGGTACTAAGCTGAATTTCTTTTCATGAACAGACCTTAAAATTAACATTACCGAAAGCGAAACTAAAAATAATTACTGGAGAGAGAGAGAGGGGTACTGGCTTTTGCCAGTTTATACTGATCACAGCAGAACTCAGAATAGACTCTCAACAGGTCTCAAAAACAGACTTGACCCAAACTGAAAACATAGGGCTAAAACTACAATATATGTGATTTGTTATCTGTATTATTGAAATTGATCAGCACATGCTGTCTCTAGCTGCATAAAAAACTTACAGATGCTGTTTATGACAAACTTTGTTTTGTCTTATGAGAGCCTGTTACCGCTTTCAGTAACAATGTGGTTGATTTTTCCTAGCTTACCCGGCATGCCTGCTGATATTAAAATGTGATCAAGTTAGTTTTTAAGCTTAGCATTTAAACATAATTGCATAGGCAGAAGTGTTTTAAAATGAAGTTTTTGAATAAATAAACAGAGCTAAGTGTATATAGGATCCCTCAATCCCTCAGAATGATCACAAGATTGCAGTAAAGTAAGGGGGCCATGTGGGGAGAGAGCACATTTCAGTTAAGGTACGTACCAGTGTGTGGTTTTGCTGAACACAGGGCCAACCTCATTCTACCTCCTCTCTACCTCCCTCGTAAAGTTCAAAATGAGTTTTGATGTCTTCTCATGGTTTCAATTTGAGTCTGCTGGTTACACTGCTGGATATTAAGACAAATGGGTACATTTTTTGGCAGCACCCTCTGGAACAAAGGGTTATGAAACAGCTACAAACCTCAAGGGCAGCTTGGGAGTGCAGTGGCTCAGGGTCCTGGGTTCAATTCTGATCACTTGGATCACAGCAGATTTGCATATTCTCCTTGTGTCTGCATGGGTTTCCTCTGGGTGCTCCAGTTTCCTTCCAGACTCCAAAGATGTGCGTGTTAAGTTGATTGGCCAAGCTAAATTGCCCCTTACTGTCAGGGGGTTAACATAAATAAGAGGGGTTACAGGGATGAGGCTTGGGTAGGATTGTGGTCAGTGCAGGTGCAATGGGCCAAATAGCCTCCTTCTGCACTGTAGGGATTCTATGATCTCACAGCAGCATCAGTGGTGAGAGACAGAGTTAGCATTTTGAGTCTGTGGTTATGTTCAAAGATCATAGAATCGTAGAATCCCTACAATGCAGAAGAGGTCATTAAGCGCGCCAAGTCTCTGACAGAATATCTCACCCAGGCCTCATCCTTACAATCCCCATAACCCTAAACATTTAGCATAGCTCATCAATCTAATCTACACATTTTGGGACTCTAAGCGGCAATTTAGCACGGCCAATCCACCTAACCTACACATCTTTGGACTGTGGGAGGAAATTGGAGACCTGGAGCAAATCTACACGGAGACTGGGAGAACGTGCAAGCTCTATACAGTCATCCATGGCTGAAATTGAACCCCGGTCCCTGGACCTGTGAGGCAGCAGCGCTAACCACTATGCCAATGTGCTACCTGGATGTGCAGGTTAGGTGGATTGGCCATACTAGCTTGGCCCTCAGTGTCCAAAGACATGCAGATTAGGTGGATAAATGCACAGGGTTATGAGGATAAGGTTGAGGGGAGGGCCTGGATGGGATGCTGTTTTGAAGAGTCGATGCAGACTGGATGGGCCAAATGATCTCTTTCTGCACTTTTGGGGTTCTATGCATTCTGTATTATTGGGATAATGATGTTAATGACGATGTAAATGTCAAATCAGGGTCAGGTGACCAAGAGAGTAAGATGCAGAATAGACTGTGTTTGTGGAATCATCAACTCACAATGAGGTCTTTGTAAATAGTTCTTAATAAATTGTTTCAAGAAAAGCTATATAGTGTTGACCGGCAAGTTACTTAAAGATAAGTGAAACCTCATTAAGACATGGTAATAGCACACTCTTCCAAAATGCTAATTGGTACCTTTTAGAACCCCATTTGTCTTTTACAATATGGTCTCTTGCTTGAAAGAGGCAAGTTCACTCAGGACCTAAGATCCTGGCACTCAATGCCCTGTGCAACGCAGTGACACCATACCGGTTACCACTGCCCCTGTCACATTCACCTTAGATTCGGCCTCAGTGAATGTATAAGTAATTCAAATAAATTGCGCATCACACACATATCATCGTGTTGGATTTCTGAAAAAGAAAAACATGAGGACGCTATTAACTAATCCTGTTGGAATCTTTCCTTGAAGGGAGCACGGGAGCAGAGATCAATAATGTAGCCCCAACCTTCAAGTTGAGCCCTTTGAATGCAGTTACCCAATGCTTGCGTGGGATCGATAAATTTACAATACACAATGCATTTGGCACAGTAACACAGTAAATACTGTCTCTGCACAATGCATGCTTGCTGTTCATGCAGTGTAGTCTTAGCCAAAGATGTAGGGCACTCCAGACGAAAAAAATTCAACTCCTGAAGCTTGGGAATCAGTACAATTAACTAAAAGTAAGGATATTAGTGGATCCCTAAAGGTCAAATACTGAAGGTAACGGTGAAATTGATTTGCTACAGATGAGGTTTATAGCCTGTGTTTATATCATTAGATGTTAGCTTGCTACAAATTACTAAACTCACGTAATGATAGATATTATTTTTGTTTGGATAATTGCGTCTTCTACGAAGAAGGACTTCAATCCATCTTTTTTTGTCAGCGGCGCATCAGTGGCTGACGAATTTTTCTTTGACGTTTTGTTCTGTCTATTTTTCTTCTTTAAGTGTCACCCTCATTTCTGATCTTAGGTGACTGTGTGCATAATACTGCACAAATATTGGCTGCTCAGTGCTGTTGCATCTGCCAGTTTGATAGGCGTTCCTGTGCAGTTCCTAATGTTACCCAACTGTAGACAGTCGCAGCAATCTCTGCCAGAGTCCCTGAGCAATGTAAAATTAACCCCACTGCCCCGCTTTCTCCCTACAGCCTGCAACTTCCTCATTTCCAATTTATCTACAGTAGCCTTAGTAAAAACAACCAAATCTGCTGCAACTGCTCCCCGTGGAAAAGAACTCTGTACTGTCATTGCATAAGGACACTTCTTCCCAGTAACAATTTCAAATGGGTGATTTTGTCATTGGCTGCAACTGAAAAATGCGATCTCTTCCCATTAATTTGTTCAAAACACCTCAGGGTTTTAAAAACCTGTGTTCATTGTCTTAGCCTCTTCCCATCTTTTTAAGCACAGTTTGTTCTTCTTGACGTGACTCGGGTAAATTTAGGTTTCTTTAGCTCACTCAGTGCATCTTTGAAATCCTCTTCCGCCAGAGAGCAGTGGATGCTCGGTCATTGAGTTTGTTCAATGTTGAGATAGATAGAAGGAACTCCAAGGGAATCAAAAGGAATGACCCTCAGGTGAGGAAGTAGTCAAGGATTAGCACATGACCTTATTGAATGGCAGCTGCCGGTTCGAGGAGAGGGGCCGAGTGGCCTCATCCTCTCTTTTATTATAGGGTTTATTCACTCTGGGTGTAAGCCCTGCAGTGGGGGTGGGAACCGGGAGAGTTTCCTGTCATGGAGACCAGTGGGAATTCACAGGAGATAAAGACTCATTAACTCTACTCGACATATTGTGCGGCGGGGCAGTCTGGATGATGTGGACTCTGCCACCACGCCCAAGCACCATATTTAAGTTACATCAGTTTCTTTGACATGGACCCAAAGTGGAAGGGGGAAGATGGTGATCCCAGTGAGCTGCAGCCCCCAGATTCGTCAAAGTGCTACTCAATGCAATGGTGGTTGGTGGTATTGGGCAGTGGTGGAGTAGATGGAAGGAGGAGGATGAGCCATGTGTCTTAACCTTGCATGGGAAGATGTGGCCAGTGCCTGCAGTTTCCACAGGAGTACTGTTCTGCAGTGCTGCAAATGGATGAATGATCTCACCATTTGCCGCCAGGGTAAGTGAATCCTTAAATCCTTAACAGCTCTCACACAAACCTCACTGAATGGTGGGTGGGAGGGGTGAGCCTCAGTGGCAAGGGCACCCAATCCAATGGCTTATTTCTAAGACTAGAACATGAGAAAGGTACCTGAAATCCAATTGCTATCAGGCTCCTTCCTCTCTCTTAGTGCAGGAAAAGTTAAGACACAGAGGAGAGAGAGAGAGGGGGAGTGAGAGAAAGAAAGAAATAAAACCGAGGGCAGGGAACAACTGCCTGAACTGAGGAGCCTTACAGAGCTCCAGGGGCAGGCAGGCCAGCTGTTGGTATGGAAGGAACTGGACTGATCCTGTGTGCTCGGATAGGCTTAGTGAACAGCTTTGTCCAATAAGGATCCATCAGTATTGTAGTCACCTCGGAACCTAAGAGTCATGTCTCCCTCCAAGTTAGAATCATAGAACCCTACAGCACAGAAAGAGGCCATTCAGCCCATTGAGTCCACACCGACCACAATCCCATTCAGGCGCTACCCTTATATCCCTACATATTTTACCCACTCATCCCAGGACACTAAGAGACAATTTTAGCATGGCCAATCAACCTAACCCGCACATCTTTGGACTGTGGGAGGAAACCGGAGTACCCGGAGGAAACCCACATAGACACAAGGAGAATGTGCAAACTCCATATAGACAGTGACCGGAGCCGGGAATCGAACTCAGGTCCCTGGAACTGTGAAGCAGCAGTGCTAACCACTGTGCCATCGTGCCGCCCGGTATGGGGACAACTTACGTAGTCATTCACAATCTTTCCTGCTTTACTTAAAGGTAGCAGCAGCAGGAAGGAAGGGAAAAGGAGGAGACCCTGTCCGGTGGGTCCCCCAGCCAACACAAGACCAAAGGCGTTGGGGAGGAGGAAAAAAGTGTACCTGTAGAGCCACCACAACAATCACCTGCACCTAGAGACATTGGATTTGGTGCTGGGCAATGAGCCAGACCAGGTGTTAGGCTTGGAAGTTGGTAAACATTTTGGTGATAGTGACCACAATTCGGTTACGTTCACCTTAGTGATGGATAGGGATAGGCATGAAGCTGGGGGCAGTAGTTATAGCTGGGGGAAGGGTAATTATGAGGCCATCAGGAGAGAATTAGGGTGCATAGATTGGACTAGGAAACTACAGGGACTGGGAACATCTGGAATGTGGAGCTTATTCAAGGAGCAGCTGCTGCGAGTCCTTGGTAAGTATGTCCCTGTCAGGCAAGGAGGAAATGGTCGAGTAAGGGAACCTTGGTGTACGAAAAAAGTTGATTCGCTGGTTAAAAGGAAAAAGCAGGCTTATGTCAGGATGAGGCTTGAAGCCTCGGTTAGTGCAATGGATAGCTATAGATTAGCCAGGAGGGAGCTAAAGAGTGAATTGAGGAGAGCTAAGAGGGGACACGAGAAGACTTTGGCTGATAGGATTAAGGAGAATCCTAAAGCTTTCTTTAGATATGTTAAGAGTAGAAGATTGGTTAGGGCAAGATTAGGGCCAGTCATAGACAGCAGTGGGAAGTTGTGCGTGGAGCCTGAAGAGATTGGAGAGGCACTGAATAAATATTTCTCTTCGGTATTCACGCAGGGAGATGTAAATGTAGTTGTGGAGAACACTGAGGTACAGGGTTGCAAACTGGAAAGTATTGAAGTAGATAGGGAGGATGTGCTAGATATTCTTGAGGGTTTGAAGTTAGATAAGTCCCCTGGGCCGGACGGGATTTACCCTAGGATTCTCTGGGAGGCAAGAAAGGCGATTGCAGAGCCTCTGGCTCTGATCTTCAGGTCGTCGTTGGTTACGGGTGTGGTTCCGGAGGACTGGAGGATAGCGAATGTGGTCCCATTGTTCAAGAAGGGGAAGAGAGACCTTCCAGGGAATTATAGGCCAGTGAGTCTTACTTCTGTTGTGGGCAAAGTATTGGAGAGAATTATTAGGGATAGGATTTATAGTTATTTAGAGAGAAATGAATTGATTGGGGATAGTCAGCATGGTTTTGTGAAGGGTAGGTCGTGCCTTACTAACCTTATTGAGTTTTTTGAAAAAGTGACCAAAGAGGTGGATGGGGGTAAGGCGGTTGATGTGGTATATATGGACTTTAGTAAGGCGTTCGATAAGGTGGCCCATGGAAGGCTTCTGCAGAAAATGCAGATGTATGGGATAGAGGGTGATTTAGCTAATTGGATTAGGAATTGGCTAGCAGATAGAAGACAGAGGGTGGTGGTTGATGGGAGATATTCATCGTGGAGTTCGGTGACAAGTGGTGTACCTCAGGGGTCTGTTTTGGGGCCCCTACTGTTTGTAATTTTTATAAATGATCTGGATGAGGGTATTGAAGGATGGATTAGTAAATTTGCAGATGACACTAAAGTCGGTGGAGTGGTAGATAGTGAAGAGGGGTGTTATAGTTTGCAGAGAGACTTGGACAAGTTGCAGAGCTGGGCCGAGAGGTGGCAAATGGAGTTTAATGTGGAAAAGTGTGAGGTAATGCACTTTGGCAGGAATAATAAATGTGTAGAGTATAGGGCTAATGGTAGGATTCTTAATAGTGTTGATGAGCAGAGGGATCTTGGTGTATTTGTGCATAGATCCCTGAAAGTAGGCAGTCAAGTCGATAAGGTTGTTAAGAAGGCATACGGAGTCTTAGCTTTTATTGGTAGGGGGATTGAATTTCAGAACCACAACGTCATGTTGCAACTGTACAAAACTCTAGTGCGGCCGCACTTGGAGTATTGTGTGCAGTTCTGGTCCCCACATTATAAGAAAGATGTGGAGGCATTGGAGAGGGTACATAGGAGGTTTACCAGGATGTTGCCTGGTATGGAGGGCAGGTCTTATGAAGAGAGGCTGAGGGATTTGAGGTTGTTTTCGTTAGAAAGGAGGCGGCTAAGAGGGGACCTTATCGAAACATATAAGATGATTAGAGGTTTAGATAGGGTGGACAGTGATAGCCTTTTTCCTAGGATGGAGAAAGCTAGCACGAGGGGACACAGCTTTAAATTAAGGGGTGATAGTTATAGGACGGATATCAGAGGTAGGTTCTTTACCCAGAGGGTGGTTAGGGAGTGGAATGCCCTGCCTGCGGCAGTTGTAGATGCGCCAAGTTTGGTGGCGTTTAAGAGGTTTGTTGATAAGTTTATGGAAGAGAAGGGAATGGTTTAGTTTGGAGGGTCATTGCTTTTTATAATGGTCGGCGCAACATCGAAGGCCGAAGGGCCTGTTCTGCGCTGTAATGTTCTATGTTCTATGTTCTTACCTCAGTAGTTGTCTTGCATTCTGGTGCTCACCATACGGACATGTGTCTGCAGCACAGTTAGATAGAGTCAACCGAACTCTATATCACAATACTGCTGCAGAAGAGGCATCTCCGGCACCTGAGTTGGGTGATGAGATTGGCCCGACAAGATCTGGTGGAGATGCAGTGAGTGTTGGGGGATGATCGGGCAGAGATGGCTGAGACCCTGAACAGAGTAGCATGTGAGGCAGAGGAGACAGTCTACCTGCTCTCTAAAAAAGTGGATCTGATCTGTACGCAGATGGAGGTCTCCATGGGGATGATTCGAAGTGTCAAATTCGCGTGAAAACCAGAATAAATCGCGTTATTTTTTTCACGGGGAGTTCAGAGAAGAATCTCCCACACTGCAGAGGTCTCCAGCATGAATATCATTGAATTTCAGGGGGATGAGGCCTATTGCTGCTGAAGAGGCTGAAGTCAATGTGCTGAGAGGGCTGCTGCTCTTGTGCCGATCTGTCAGTGTCAAGCGCTGTGGCTTCACTCTGATAGCCTCTCGATTGCTGGGAAGCTCATTGACCCCCATAATGCTGGCCCTCCCCCAGCCTCACAATGGCCCAATCACTGGCACACACACATACCCTCCCCACTCCTCTTCTCTCCCCCCCCCCCCCCCCCCCCCCCCCACCCCAGCCATTCCCAAGGCAGGCCATTCCTTGCCCTCCTCCTCATCAAATGAGCGCTAAATTAGCGCTGAAAGCCAATAAGACAAGCATAAAGACAGAGATTGCCGAAGGTGATATAACTGAATTTATGTTGGTGAAGTCAGAAATGCTGGACAAATAAGTGCACAATTATGAAGGCAATAAAACCTTTTCTTTTCAATGCTATCCAGCTGACAGTTGGGCCAGTGGTGGGTGGCGGGGTGGGGGTTGGGGCGGCGGGGCGGGTTCTGGGGGTGGGGGGGTGGGGAGACAGCTGGGCAATTGAAAATCAGTACATTTATTTTGATGCTTTTCATGCAGCTGTTTTAACCAAGAGGAAATACTGTGGTAACAGTTATACTTTATGACCCAGAAACCAAGCTGTAAGACATTTTTAAAATGACTTTACAAGGTCTGTTTTTAAGAGTGCTTAAAAAGGACTTCTAAGAGTTGGCGCCAATTATAATTCTCTTGGAAAATAATGGATTAGTAGAAGTGTATCTTGCTGATGATAATCATACCTGTGAAGCCCAGAGGTGAAATCTATTGTTGGCTAAGATTCCTGGCCTATCCTGCATGGATAAATTGTGGGACTGAGTTGTTACATAGTGCCATATTTGTATGGAGAAGAATGCATGCAGTTGTGAAAGACAGGTCCTTGTTGTGTAGGGGTGGCACAATAGTTAGCACTGGTGCCTCACAGTAGCAGGGACCCGGATTCAATCCTACCCTTGGGTCACTGTCTGTATAAAGTTTGTACGTTCTCTCTATGTGGGTTTCCTCCAGGTGCTCCAGTTTCCTCCCCCAATCCAAAGATGTGCAGGTTAGTTGGATCGACCATAATCAATTGCCCTTAGGGTGGAATTTTCCCATGGCAGGCAGGTCTGTTAACTTGAGATTTTCTGGCCTTGGGATGAGTGCAGCTGGAAATCTCTGCCCCTGGTGTCCCAAGGTATGAATTAGCCATGTGTAGAGTTACAGAGCTAAGGCAAGGAATAGGATCCGGGTCAGTTACTCTGTCAGAGAGTTGGTGCAGATTTGATGAGCCAAATGATCTCTTCTACACTGTAGGCATTCTATGACTAATTAGAGCGAAATTGTTTATCTGACTGTTTTATCTGAAGTATTGTCCGTCTGTTAGTTCATGAGCAATTTGGTGCTAGTGTGCTAAAGTAAAAATGACAAGAAATGGGATCTTGTTGGTAATCTCTTCACTTGGGGGTCTGACAGTAAATTAGGTTCTTTTAGTTTATTGTTTCCCGAGAAGGATTGGAACAGCTCCAACAATATCCCTCCAATTTTCTTCAACTGAGGCAGCAGCAGTACTGGACCTCAACCTGTCTGCCGGAAAGATGACTCCAGATAGAAACAGGAGTTGGCCATTCAGCCCATCTAGTCTGCTCTGCTGTTTAGTATGATTATGGCTGATAAGAAACATCAGTGCCTTTTACACTCTCCATTTTTGCTGTTAGTTTGAAATCTACACCTCTCAATCTTTTTGATGCCTTGTTTTTTTCAAACATATGCAGCCTCAGGTAACTTTGAGGACACTGACGATGTTTAATGTGGACACATTTTACTGGTGTCTTTTAGCAGTTACTGGGCCTTAATTTTAGGATCTCCAAGCTTGATTAATGGGAATATGGATAAAATAGACGTGGAGCAGATACTTCCTCTTGTGGGGGCATCCTAGAGGATATAGGGTAGCAAATTTAAAACAGCTAAGGAGAAACTACTTCTTCCAAAAGATTGTGAATCTGTGGAATTCGATACCTCAAAGCGCAGTGGGTGCTAGGATGGTGAGGAAATTTCAGGAGGAGTTGGACAGATTTTTAATAGGTAATGAGGTGAAGGATTATGGGGAATAGGCAAGAAAATGAGGATGAGGAATATATCAACCATGATCGAATGATAGAGCAGACTCGATGGAACAAATGGCCTAATTCTGCTGCTATATCTTATGAACTTAGGAATTTATGAGTCAGCAGGTCCCATTAACAGATTGATGATAAAAGCAAAATAGCTTTCAACTTCCCCAAAGCATGGGAACTCAACTCTGAGCCATTTTGCCAAGATTTATCTGAGCAAAAGTTATTTACTCTTGCTTCTGCTCTTAGTTCTTGTCTGCTGGTTCATTTTTTCAATCTTTGTTTTCAAATAAGTTGTTATGGTTCAGTTTAGAAATTCTAAAATGTTTTATGAGGCCGGCCTGGATCATAAATTTTGCACCTTGAATTTGTCTAGGGTGAGCATGATATGATTCATCTCGGGTATGATCCAAATGACTCACCAGAGAGCTTTTATCAAATCAAATTTATTTACGAAAAAAGTTAACATGTATGGAAATAAAATTAGCAAGAACTTTTATCAGTAACAAATAAAAACAAAACAACCATGATAATGTATAACCCTTAATATATCTAAGATGTTCCAATCAAACAAAAAACTTCCTTTAGACAAAACCATTACCACAGGTTTAACACAGCAACAACTAATGCTCAGTGAGGTTTCTCAATGACAAAAGAACTGCTGGAAATTGAAGGGCGAAGAATGATGAGGAAAACAATTCAGAAGCTTTTTAGTCAACAAGAGAAGCAGCAAAA
Source organism: Sphyrna mokarran (assembly GCA_024679065.1). Taxonomy (NCBI): domain Eukaryota; kingdom Metazoa; phylum Chordata; class Chondrichthyes; order Carcharhiniformes; family Carcharhinidae; genus Sphyrna; species Sphyrna mokarran. The sequence goes on from JAGIQG010000007.1 coordinate 100,832,758, forward strand.
AGATAAACCGGGAGTAAATAGATTTTATATTTTATGAAGAGAGGCTGAGGGATTTGAGGTTGTTTTCATTAGAAAGGAGGCGGCTAAGAGGGGACCTAATCGAAACATATAAGATGATTAGAGGTTTAGATAGGGTGGACAGTGATAGCCTTTTTCCTAGGATGGAGAAAGCTAGCACGAGGGGACACAGCTTTAAATTAAGGGGTGATAGTTATAGGACGGATATCAGAGGTAGGTTCTTTACCCAAAGGGTGGTTCGGGAGTGGAATGCCCTGCCTGCAGCAGTTGTAGATGCGCCAAGTTTGGTGGCGTTTAAGAAGTTAGCTGATAAGTATATGGAAGAGAAGGGAATGGTTTAGTTTGGAGGGGCATTGCTTTTTATATTGGTCGGTGCAACATCGAAGGCCGAAGGGCCTGTTCTGTGCTGTAATGTTCTATGTTCTATCTATGTTCTATGTTCTATTCACAGGACAATTTGGCTTCCACTTTTTGACATTTATAATAGCATTCTGATTTTTGTATTGATTTGTATCGTGTAAATCTTTGAAGTATTTGTTTGTTCTTTGTCAATCAGTACAGGTCAGATTGGGTCCTTCTTTCCCCAAGAATTTATCCCTTATTTCTTTAATAACATAAGTAGCTATCTTCAGCGAGATCAAAACAATTTCCTGAGTTGGTATTTGCCACAATCAAATTTAGAACATAGAACATTACAGCACAGAACAGGCCCTTCGGCCTTCGATGTTGCGCCGACCAATATAAAAAGCAACGCCCCTCCATACTAAACCATTCCCTTCTCTTCCAAATACTTATCAACTAACCTCTTAAACGCCACCAAACTTGGCGCATCTACAACTGCTGCAGGCAGGGCATTCCACTCCCGAACCACCCTTTGGGTAAAGAACCTACCTCTGATATCCGTCCTATAACTATCACCCCTTAATTTAAAGCTGTGTCCCCTCGTGCTAGCTTTCTCCATCCTAGGAAAAAGGCTATCACTGTCCACCCTATCTAAACCTCTAATCATCTTATATGTTTCGATTAGGTCCCCTCTTAGCCGCCTCCTTTCTAACGAAAACAACCTCAAATCCCTCAGCCTCTCTTCATAAGACCTGCCCTCCATACCAGGCAACATCCTGGTAAACCTCCTCTGTACCCTCTCCAATGCCTCCACATCTTTCTTATAATGTGGGGACCAGAACTGCACACAATACTCCAAGTGCGGCCGCACTAGAGTTTTGTACAGTTGCAACATGACGTTGCGGCTCCGAAATTCAATCCCCCTACCAATAAAAGCTAAGACTCCATATGCCTTCTTAACAACCTTCTCGACTTGACTGCCTACTTTCAGGGATCTATGCACATACACACCAAGATCCCTCTGTTCATCAAGACTACTAAGAATCCTACCATTTGCCCTATACTCTACACATTTATTATTTCTGCCATAGTGCATTACCTCACACTTTTCCACATTAAACTCCATTTGCCACCTCTCGGCCCAGCTCTGCAACTTGTCCAAGTCCCTCTGCAAACTATAAAACCTTGGATCATTTCTTCATGATGTAGACGAATTGCTTGAGCTCACTTGTTGTATAGTTAAGTGTTCTTTTTCCTGCCTCCCTTCAGACGTAAAAGCAGAAGTAGGCCATTTAAGTGGTTAGCTCAGTTTAAATGTTTATTTATTTGTCACAAGTAGACTTACATTAACACTGCAATGAAGTTATTGTGAAAATCCCCTAGTTGCCACAATCTGGTACCTGTTTGGTTACACTGAGGGAGAATTTAGCATGGCCAATGTACCCACGTCTTTCGGACTGTCGGACGAAACCAAAGCACCTGGAGGAAACCCATGCAAACATGGGGAGAGCGTGCAGACTCTGCACAGGCACTCACCTGAGACAGGGATCGAACCTGGATTCTCGGCGCTGTGAGACAGCAGTGCTGACCACTGTGCCAGTATGCCTCTTTGTGGCTTAATAGTATTATTGCTAGACTATTAATCCAGAAACTCAGCTAATATTTTGAGGACTTGGGTTTGAATCCCACTACCTCAGATGGTGGAATTTGAATTCAATAATAAAAAAAAACTGGGATTAAGAACCTGCCAATGACTATGAAACTATTGTTGATTGTCGGGAAAACCCATCTGGTTCACTAACATCCTTTAGAAAGGAAATCTGCCGTCCTTATCTCGAATGGTCTACATGTGACTCCAGAGCCACAGCGATGTGGTTAACTCTCAACTGCCCTCAGGCAACTAAGGATGGTCAATAAATGCTGGCCAGCCAGCAATGCCCATGTCCCACAAATGAAAAACAAAATCCTTTACCCAAACTGTTCTCTTTGAATCTTTGTTGTTGCCTCATCTTTTCAAACCCTGATCAAATAGACCAATGATATTCCTAATCAGCAATGTGCACTCCTCTCTGAGGCTTGAGTAATCATTTTCTTAAGTCAAACTGGGCTCTTATTTTACACTCTTGACAACCATACTTCTTCAACCTTTCAATGGTTTTACCATCTTTCTTCCCATGTGCACCCAAGAATGCATATTTATTTAAAAAGTGAAAATTCCTGCAGAATCTTCACAGGGAGCCATTTCTACCTTTGTTCCCTGCCCTGCCGATTATCATGAAACCTGTTGAGAGCATAGGCCTTTCATCCAGTCCATTCTGGTAAAAGGTCTTTCAGAAAGGAAAGACAGTTCAGACCAGTATTCTCATTTCCTCATTTTACTGGTGTTCCATTTTAAAGCATGCAAAGAAACAAAGGAAAGTACAGCAGAGAAACAGGCCCTTCGGCCCTCCAAGCCTTCGCTGATCATGATGCCCTAACTAAACTAAAAGAAAACCTTCTGCCTTTACTCGGCCCATAACCCTTTATTCTGTCCTTTCATTTGATCTGTTCTATTAAGTGGTCTCCCAGAGAGAAAAGACAGGTATTCTTATCCCGCCATTTTACTGGTGTTCCATTCAAGGTATACAAGGCCAATTTAGACCAGCATTCTTATTTCCCCATTTTACTGGTGTTCTATTCAAGGTATACAAGGCCAATTTAGACCAGCATTCTTATTTCCCCATTTTACTGGTGTTCCATTTTAAAGTACACAAGACCATTCAGACCAATATTCTCATTTCCCCGTTTTATAGTTCGGTCCTTATGGCAAGAAACCTTTTGACCTGACTTTGGGGGTCACTGGTGTCTAGTGGCTGAATAACTCAAATTCAATTTTTAGTACATGGAATTCTGCAATCTGCATTGCCGTTCGCTATTCTGTTGCATAATTCATTTATTTTTCCACATAAAATGCAAACCAATGGCTTTTCCTTTTACTCTGCCCTTCCCTTTCCAGGTGTTAGTGCATCTGCCGTGCATTTTCAGCATTTTGGCTTCTATATGTTTCCTAAAGTTTGCAATTCCTTTCCTAATAGCTCCATGGATGTGCCTGCAGTGGTTCACCAACACCTTCACTTTCTCCATGGTAATTAAGGATGGGCAATAAATGATGGTGTAATCGGTCATCCTATGAAAGAATTTAAACAAAATGCCATGGCAAGCTGTCCTCACTATCAGTATGAAATAGCGATAACATCGAATAGGAAATTTAGAAGACACCTTTCTTTGCAGAGAGAGGTGAGAATGTGCAACTCGCTATCACGGAGAATGAGTTCAAGGTTTTTTTTAATTAGCGTCACAAGTCGGCTTTCATTAACACTGCAATGAAGTTACTATGAAAACTCCTTAGTTGCCATACTCCAGCACCTGTTTGGGTACACTGAGGGAGAATTTAGCATAGCCAATGTACCTAACCAGCGCATCTTTCGGACTGTGCCGGGAGAAAACCAGAATACCCAGAGGAATCCCACACAGATAAGGGGAGAATATACAGACTCCGTACACACAGTGCCCCGAGCCGGGAATTGAACCTGGGTCATTGGCACTGTGAGGTAGCAGTGCTAGCCACTGTGCCACCATGGGGATATAGTTAATGGGAAGCTGGAAAGTCACATGCTGAAGAAGAGGTTTATGATGATAGAGTTAGATAAAGGAATGTGAGTGGATGTTCAAATGGAGCATAAACACTGGCTTCACCAAATGGCTCAATTCTGCCTGCATATTTTACATAATAATTGAAGAAAACATTATTTAGTGTTATTTGATCCTAATTTCCGTTCCTGGAGTTGGAACCCATATGCCAACTGTATAAAATATTCAAATACTGTTGTACTGATTTCAGTTGCGTATTTTCCATTGTTCTTGTGTTTAGATGTTGTACTTCCTCTGTGTGAAAATTGGAAAAAGCTATGGGTGAGCAGTCATTTGCCAGGAGAGACAATTCCATCTGTGTTAGGGGGAGGAGGAGGAGGTGGTGGATAGATGGTGTAAGGATGTGGAAAATGTACACTATAAAGAATATGCTTCAAATGTCTTTGCTGACATTATGAATTATATTGGAAGAGATGATACATTAGAGCCAGGGTACCCAAGCTTCTATTGTCATTACGGCATATAAAGTTTAAATTCGTGCACGGTAATTTGCACATATCTGAAATTGCTAACACAAACAGTTGTTGGTGCTCTGAGTTGCAATTTAGTCATTACACTAACAGTGCCATAATAAACTCTTTACAAACTTCTAGACTCAAGAATCAAGGGGAAAAATCCAACAAATATGCGTGTGAATGCAGTTCCCCAAGCTTTGAGACAGATATGTTGTGAGTCAAAGGTTGTAGGCTGGACATCGCTGTATTGGAATGTTCTAACAAGGGGGCTAAAGCTCTCGATACATGTATAATATTCAGAAAATACTCTCACGCTAACAAGTGTCTGATAAACAATACAAACAGGACAACCAGTTTTTGGTGAGTTTTAATTTATTTGCATAATCATTAAAATGCGCAAACATGAAGATTAATGAAAAGATTTAAATCAATATTACTTTCTTTCATAATTAAATAAAAAAGATTAACATGTGGATCTTATGTGAAGGCCGTACCTCTGTATTGATGCAAGCTTGCAGACTTTGTCAGGAACGCCAAGGATTTTTATTCACAAGGAAAAACTATACAGAGCCCTGCCGGTTGCTCAAGTCCCTACATGTCTACAACATTCCTTCAGACTGATTTCTGCCTATGAGAGAGCTCCACCCCACCCCACCCCACCCACTCTCAGTCCCAAATGATCCCTCAAACCAGTCCTTCTTCTGCTGTGCTGCCCTTAAAAAGACAATCATCACAACCTCCTAACTAGCATCAATTTTCTTTTCATTATGTCAAGGCAAGAATGGATTTAATGAAGCATAAAAGTTGTATAAAAGCAAAATACTACGGATGCTGGAAATTTGAAATAAAACCAGAAAATGCTGGAGAAATTTAGCAGGTCTGGCTGCATCTAAATAGAGAGAGACACAGAGTTAACATTTTAAGTTTCTAAAGCTCTGCAGAGTTAGAGAGAAGGTGAAATGTGATGCACGTTATTCTTGACCTTCTATTTTGTTCCACTTGCTAAATCTTCTCATAATCGGTATAACTTCCACCACATTGCTCCCTCTCTTTAGCTCTGAAGAAGAATCATAAAACATTAATTCTGTTTCTCTCTCCACAGATGCTGCCAGATCTGCTGAGTTTATCCAGCTTTTTCTGTTTAATGCCAATTGTACGACTGCGTAGGCCCAGGTTCTGAATCTTTCCAAAACCATTACCATACGTCTTGGTAACAAAAGACCAGATATTGCTGCAGTAGAACATTTAACAACACTTGATATTTGTTAGGCTGTCATCTGAACCCTTCAGCTCATACGGTTTTTAGGCTCAAAGTTGCTGGAAGTGTGAGTTGGTAGTGATGCAACGAGGAAACCAAGGCCTCTGAGACATAAGTGACCAGGGTCTCTCCTTAATCAATGAGACTTAAAGATTGGGAAATAAAAAGAGGAAGGAGCGACAAGGCAGTCGGATCATTGCGGGTGAAATCTGGTACAGAAAGCAAAATAAGGAAAGACTTAGAAAAAATGGATTCAGAGAGAAACAATAAAAGAAACAGAAAGGGAAATAAAATGACATTTTAAAGCTCAATATTCAGATGCGGTGTGATTGAGACACCATGGGAGGGATATTCCAACCATGTTCAATCCAAAACCAGAAAATCCCACCTGATATCAACAGGCCCTCACATGGTCTGCCCTTTGTCCACTACAATTCCCATGGTAGGCAGGGTGGTGAATCCTACCCCACAGTTGTAATTGTTAAGGTTTGGTGGCAAAGGGGTAAAAGGCGGCAATAATTAGGTTTTAGTTTACTTGTTAATGCCACAAGTAGGCTTACATTAACACTACAATAAAGTTACTGTGAAAATTGCCTAGTTGTCACACTCTGGCAGCACTGAGAGAGAATTTACCATGGTCAATGCACCTAACTGGCACGTCTTTCAGAGTGTGGGAGGAAACTGGAGAACTCAGAGGAAACCCACGCAGACATATGGAGAATGTGAAGACTCTGCACAGTCAGTGATCCCACCATGGACTTGAACCCAGGTCCCTGGCACAATGAGGCAGCAGCACTAAGCACTGTGCCACCATTCCACCATTCAGACATTTATCACATTGTTAAAAGGGTGCTTACGATTGCAATGATAATACTTGCTAGAGTGTTTTAATAGATAATTATGTGTAAAATGCAATAAGCTCTGAGCAAAATAGGATGCGGAGGCCTGATGCTGTTTTCTCAAACTTCTCGACAGAACAACTTAGACGGCAACTTTTGGATGTTCATGGTTAGCCATGCACCTGCTCCTTATTCAAAATTGAAATTTAATTTACACAAATATAATGGAGAATACAATTACCTGTACCATTACCTTGACAGCAAATTCTGGCCCACAGTCATTATACTCCTCACAGAATTGATGTTATAGTTATGTAAAAATCAAGCCTGATTAAAATGCAAGAGTTTCGCTTCTACTTGTGTAATTTTCATTTTTAATTTTTTTTTAAAATTCATTCATGGGGCATGCATTTACTGCCCATCCCTAATTGCTCTTGAACTGAACAGCTTACTGGACTATTCCAGAGAACAGTTGAAAAGCAACTACATTACTGTGGCTCTGGAATTACATGTAGACCTGACCAGATAAGGATGGCAGATTTTCTTCCCTGTAGGACATAAGTGAACCGGATGGGTTTTTCCAACAATTGAACAATGGTTTCATGGTCATCTTTTAGACTCCAGATGTGTTTTATTGAATTCCAATTCCATCACCTTCCCATTGTGGGGTTCGAACCTGGAATATTACCTGGATTAATAGTCTAGCAATAATACCTGGAGGCCATTTCTTCCTCTTTAGACGACAAAAATTGTCCTATTCAATGAATGGGTTTTCGAGCCTGTGCAAGACATTTATAAGTTCATAAGTTCATAGGATATAGGAGCAGAATTAGACCATTTGGCCCATCAAGTCAGCTCCATCATTCGATCATGGTTAATATGTTTCTCATCCCCATTTTCCTGCCTTCTCCACATAACCCTTCAACCCATTACCAATTAAAAATCTAACTCCTCCTTACTCACTGTCCCAGCATCCATCGCACATTGGGAGAAGTAGTTTGTCCTCAACTCTATTTTAAATTTGCTATCCCTCATTCTAAGACTATTACCTCTCTTCCGAAACACAAATAAGCATCCATTGCATCAGTGGAGCCCGTGGATTATGGATTTTTTTGAATTTATAACAGATCTGCAATAACTGAGATTCTTCCGGTTTCATTATCATATTAAATGAATCTTGTTGAAACAGTGGTTCTTGCTATGTTAATTGGGCTGGTCATAGGTCAGATATGCAAAGATTTATTAACAAATGTCTTTGTATAGTAACAAAAAAACGTTCTTTCCAAATCCACAATCATTACTCAGAATTCTCGAGGATGAGTTGCCTTTGGAATGTAAAATTAACTGTTGCATGAAATTCCTTTACACTCCAGTCAAAAATCTCAAATAATCAAATAGCCAAATGCTTTTTGAAATTCAATTCTGCAATGCCAGATTTTATCTCCCATTTACAAACATCATCATCCCAAATATCACTTTAAATCTTTAACCTCGATTTGTGTTGTCTTCTCAAATGTACTTTCAGTTCTGATAAAGCTTAACAAATCTATATATTCTGAAGATTTGACATCTCCTATCTTTCCACTGTTCATTGCTATATGGTAGCTCAAATCTGTAACTTTCTTCTTCACTGCTGTCTTGCAGTTGTAACATTGGAATTGTTTTTGGTTTATATCCGCTGTTATTCTTTTTCCCCACCTGTCTCGTGACATTCTCTTTTTGGGACCTGTTTCTCGATAATCTTGCACAATCGTCAGCATCTCCTTTCTCCTCACACAGCTTTATAAAGATGAAAATCCTTCTCCTTCCTGCTAATTTTCCCAAGGATTCATTCTGGAAGAATTTTTTAACATCTATTTTTCTGTCGCTGCATGACAGATTTACTTCAGGAAGTTGCTCGGCGTCCCCTCCTCGGAGCAACTTGTTTGAGAGATTAATTGCGGATCCGTCACCATCACATGCATGTCGCAAGGACCATCGCATATCGCAAGGACCTTTGCATATCACAAGGACCTACGCATATCACAAGTATCTTCTCATGTTGCAAGGACCTGCACCTCCCCACATGGCCTCAGCTTTTCTTCCAAAGCACACTTGCTCTTTAAGGGTTCTTTGCCAAGGAGGCAAGGCACCCTCTATCTGGCATTACAGCCTCAGCAATGGCCATTACTCCAGCAGAGACACAGGCTGCTCACATGCTAGTGCTTTGATCCCGTCAGCTGCCCTAGTGGGTAGGCCACTATCCTTAATCGGATGGCAACCTAGTAGGAAGCTTGTTAAGTCCCCACTGTGGGCATTGCTTGCTGGACCAACACTTATTGCCCATCTCATTTCAGAGGGCATTTTTGAGTGAACCATATTGCCAAAGGCCAGAGACACAGGCTGCAGTTCGAAATGAGACAGGTGCAGTTGCACTCAAAGCATTTAAATGATTGTGCTGGATTGGAATACTTGGGGAAGGCAGTCAGGCTGTTACTTGGATATCCATGTACCCCTAAGATGTCTTTGATTCATTGGAGAGTAAGTGTGTGAAAATGTATAGGTGGCGCAGGGAGCAAGCTTAGAGTTAACTTGGCAGGAGAGGCTGGATCTCCACGCCAGGAAGGTGATGAAGGTCAGACAACAGGGTGATATTCATGCTGCAGTATAATTGTTGTGCAGTTTAAGTTGTCCCTGACATCCCTTGCCCATCTCTCCATGGCTCTGGCATCCAAGGAAAGCTCATATGAATTTATTCATAGAATCCCTACAGTGCAGAAAGAGGCCATTTGACCCATTGAGTCTGCACTGACTCTCCAACAGAGCATCTCACCCAGGCCCGCACTCCCTGCCCTATCTCTGCAATCTCATGTATTTACCCCACTAATCCTCCAAACCCACACATCTTTGTAGACATGGGAGAAGCCAGAATCTAATACTGACGCTATGAGGCAGCAGTGCTAACTACTGTCCTGTCATACCACCCCCATAAGCTTCTCCTCATCTAAGAAGGGCTGAACTGCCTTGTGTTCTTCTCCCTGCAACATCTATCCATGTTGCAGCATCAGGTTGCGCAGTGCACAGTAAAACACTATTCTTTGTGACATTTTCTGGGGTGTATATTGCATTGCCCTTCTATACTAGTGAAGGCAGCAGAAATGCAATTTAAGAAGCCTGCTGGTGTGCTAAGTGATAGCTTTGATAGACACAAAGGCTCCTGTGCCTTCCTCTCGGAACACCTCACTGGTGTCAACAGGCATTTACAATCCTCATCATCAACAATTCATCCATTGATCTGGTTTCAGAAAGCCCTGTATGTTGGACAAGATGTCTGTGCTGTGACAGCTCCCTGCATTATTCTTCTCCTGCATTCATACACTAATTTATGGAGTGAACCCCTTTTTACGATTGACAAATATGGCTGGTTATTCCCAGTGAACTTTTATGGCTACAAGAGTCCAGTCAATGACACCTTGAACTCATGTTACCCCAGCGATGACACTGAATGTGGCTGATCTTGCAACCTGGCAGTCTGGTGAAGTGGATAATATCACTGGCATGACTAAACAGGGCATCACTCATCCCCATTGATGCACTTATGTGTGGCATCCTGCAAGATGTCACACATGCCACTTGACTGGCCCCAGAAGCCAACACTGGCATAGAATCTGAATGCCTTTGTAACTTTGATAGCCGCTGGCATGGGGATCCCATCAAATTCATGTGGCTGCACAACTTGATGAACAATCTAACATATCTTGGTGACCATTTCTCAAGATACCCTCTGGCATTGCCTCTCTGACATCTATGACTAGTTTGTTCTTGTCCTTTGAGTGTTACATCTTGCCAGTGCCTGTCTTCACTGATGCCAGCCCTGGATGTCTGTGTCTTGACCAGCCTACCCCTCTGGTACTCTCCACTGTTGGTCTTGATGCCTCTGTTCCTGGAATAACTAACTCTCCTCCTTCACATCTTCTCCTCCTGCTCCTGAGGTTTCAGGGTAATCGGGTGAATAAGACCCAATGGTTTTCGTAGTTATTGCGCTGTGGCCAGACATGAGATTGAGTTGTTATCAATTTAATTAATATCAGGAGTTGCTGTGTAATAATTCTTGTCTACCAGTTTAGTGAAAAAGAGGAACTCATTTATTTGCAGGTCAAAACTATACAGAGATCTTTGGCCTTGTGGCTACAATCAGCTCCCAAGGTGACTCTGAGTATAGGAGCCCATGTTACCATGGTGAACTCCACCGTGCTCCCCAATTGATTCTCAAAGTCATGTGACTCTTACTCTGCTAATTGATCCTGAAAAGAACAATCACCAGCCCCTTTAATCATCATGTTCTGTCCAACATGACGTATACTCACCCAAAATGTCCTTCCTCTCACTTCAATTAATCTTATATTCAAAAAAGCTGTACTTAAAAAGATACATTACAATTATGGCTTATGCTTCATTCTCAGCTTAATCCTGTGCACCCACCCTCACATTTGCCCCATTGACAGATCCAACATGACCTTTCCTCTCCCTTGAACCATGAACCTCCCCCATTACCCTGGAGCTTCTTACCATTTCCCAGCACTTCTATCTGTGCCTACACCCATAACCTTCCTAATGCACACTCTAACCCTACATCCTCCCAGTAAATTCCTCCATGTTTTTGTTTGCTATCATGATCCTCCTCCTTAAGACCTTCCAACACCCGACCCTGTCTCTGGACCTTTCCCGTACTGAGTACAAATTTCTCCTGTTCCTTCCATTACCCTCCACCATCAGTTCAACTCTGAGGACACCTCACTGATAGCACCCACACTGCCCTTTATGCCCTTTGTCTATCTTTCAATCCCTGACTGACTCACCCACTTGGAGGAGCACCACACCCAGGAGGATAGGCCATTGCCTCCATGCAGCTGAACACCAATTTTCCAAAACCCATGACCTTGTACTACAAACATGGAAATGTGTTTACCTCAATCACAACTGCCAAAGCCAAGTGCTACCTTTAAGTGACGGCGAACCGGGTGCACAAGATTCTCATGTGCCACAGACTTTATCTCAAGAGTGAGACTTTATTGAAAACAATTTCAGGTTAACAACAATTCATGGCTTTGGAAATGTATTACAAATAGGAACCCCATCAAAAGGCTGCCATCATTTACGATGCACCATAAACATTGACTGTATCGCTCCATCGCAAACCATCGTCAGGATATCAAAATTTTGCTTCCAACCTCAAAAAGCCACTCTGCCTACCATGTTTCCCACTTTCGAGGGTTCCATAAAATTCTCCTGGGGTTGGGAAGGGATCAGATTTGTTGAGCCAGTGAGCTGTAATGAATATTGTGAAGGTACCACCAGATTAGAAACAAGGAAATATAATTTTATATCTAGGAGAGGTGACAGTGCCATGCTTGACAACTACATAATCCATTTATCCTGACTTATAGACGAAATGAGGCAATGTGGCTGACACTAAGTTGCAAATCAGTGTCCCCATGCATATTTATGAATACCACTTCACTTGGAGCGATCCTTCTTTGGGTGTTTATTACAGAAACATTGAGGGTTAAGAAACTAGCTCATGTATTGCATTAATTTTTCTCATCAGTCATCATGAATGAAGCAGTTGAACAAATTTCCAATCTAATGAAATCCATTTGGAAATATTTGATACAGCAGAAGTTAGTAAAGCACGCAAGCTGAAGAGACACAACATTGGGAGATAAGATAAGTTAAGCAGCAGGGACCCGTGTTCGATTTCTGGCTTGGGTCATTGTCTGTGTGGAGTCTGCACATTGTCCCCATATCTGCATGGGTTTCCTCCGGGTGCTCCAGTTTCCTCTCTCAGTCTGAAAGGCGTGCTGGTTGGATGCATTAGCCACACTAAATTCTCCCTCACTGTACCCAAAAAGGTGCTGGAATGTGGCGGCGAGGGGATTTTCACGGTTACTTCATTGCAGTGTTAATGTAAGCTTACTTGTGAGACTAATAAACCAAATAAGTGTATATAGGGCTCCAAAAATGCATTCGGAGGCAGCCTTAGGGAAATGAGACAAGAAACCAATGTTATCCTGGTTGATATTTCTGGAGTACTTTCAGTACAGTGACTACAGCTGAGGATTGGATAATAACTCACACAATCAATTGTCATATCAGTAATTGCTGTAGAATCTGAGAATCCAAAGATATTTTGGTTTAACTTTAAACGTGGGAAAATGTTTGAGCATTTAACAGATTTATACTGAGGTTCTTCCAAACAGCCTAGAGAAAATCAGCATGGTTTTGGAAACAGCAGGGTAAATTCTCAGCTCAGTTCCCATCCTTAAATGAAAGTAAATGGAGCTGAAGACTTTTGACAGTGTTATCTCTAATGACCACAGCAATCTTTAATGTTTATAAATGCCACTTCCATGGGGTGACACAGTGGCTAGCACTGTTGCCTCACAGCGCCAAGGATCAGGTTCAATTCCAGCCTCGGTAACTTACTATGTGGAGTTTGTACATTCTCCCCATGTCTGCATGAGTTTCCTTTGGGTGCTCTGGTTTTCTCCCACACTCCAAAGATCATAGAATCCCTACAGTACAGAAGGAGGGGCCGTTCGACCCATTGAGCTGTACCGACCACAATCCCACCCAGGCCCTATTCCCATAACAGCACACATTTACCCTGCTAATCCCCCACACACTAGAGTCAATTTAGCATGGTCAATCAATATAACCCGCACATCGTTGGACTGTGGGAGGAAACCAGAGCACCTGGAGGAAACCCTCACAGACATGGGGACAATGTGCAAACTCTAGACTGTGACTGAGGCTGGAATTGAACCTGGTCCCTGGTGCTGTGAGACAGCAGTGGTAATCACTGTATCACAGTGCCATCCCATAGAAGTATCATTTATACGGAGACAGCAACCCTCAGTCAAAGGGACCCACAGAGTAAATGCATAGGGTAACGGGGATGAGGTCTAGGTGGGATTGTTGTCGACATGGGCCGAATGGCCTCCTTCTGCACTGTAGGGATTCTATGATTCTTTGTAAAGTCATCCCTTGGTTCTGAATCCAGGTCCTGACTTCTGCTCGGTCAGTTCACAGCAGCATGGACTTTTCCTGCTTTGTCCTGCTGGGTGACTATGAAAAAAAGAGCTGATGGTTAGTGTGCACCCTGAATGTGAGATATTCCTCTTGCCTTCCCTTCCCTGATTCAACTGATGTTTGCAGTTTCCCGAAGAGGAAATGAAGACCAACATAACAGTTGGACCTTCTCCCAATGGGGCTCATTTTCTCTTGTTATGCACAGGCCTCTCCTGCAGACGGAATGAAGAAGGTGAGAAATTAAAATTGCGAAGAGGACTTGGTAATTTGCAACCCACAGTGGGTGCGATTACAACAATATGTGTCATGGGCTGGAGTAGCTCAAGGAAAGCGCAGAGATAAGAGATGTTTAAATCCCACAAGGTCAAACCAACCTCGGCCTGGATTCTCAGTCTGTGCTGTCAGCCTGGTGTCAGAGATGCTGCTCCATAAATTCTGCCTCAGTGTGAATATCTGATTATGATGGAAATTGAAATACATTGAGAAAATCTAAATATTATCGAGCAAACACTTGCAGAACACTGGTTGCAGTATACATGGAGCAATAGAGATATCATGAGATTAATGTAAGCAGTGGATTATAATATTCTAGTGACTTGACCTGGGAGGATTTTATATCTACTTATATTCATTTCCATGGAGAAAATTTGTCTTGGCATCAATTATATGTGACTGAAACAGTGGGTTTGGGTGGGCTAAATAACCTTTCTCATTTGAATGTCCCTAGAAATTTCAGTCTGTAGACAAACATAATTTTGCATTTGCCTTGATCATGAAAGTTTACATTGCAAAACAAGTACATACAAAATAATTGCAGGTGTTTAAGCAATTGCACCCCGGTTTTCATTAGTAAAGAAACATGATTATTTTTAGCCTGAAACCTTGTCATTTTTTTTTGTTCACGTCATGTGCGAGTTGATGAAAAAAAAGTGCAGTTTATAACATTCAGCAATGTCTGCCAAGACACATTGCAGAACAGTCCATCGAACACACTGAGCTCGAGAATGCAGAAGCAATCAAGTGTGGAATGGAATCTTTTCATTTTCGAGGATTTTGTTTATTTCCCCTCCCCTTGGAGAAATGTCAGATGTGTCAAAGCAATCTATCTTTTGCTGATCAGTAGGTTTGCCCAGCTCAGGTCAGGTCTGCTGTTACATGTTAACCTCTAAATCTTATCAGTACCTCAACAAGGAAGCTGCGTCCAATTTTGAGAAAACAAACAGTAATTATGGGCCCTACATTTAGGCTATTAGGTATAAAGCTTTCCAGCTGACATAGGATTTCAATTATTGTTGACCAACTGCACTGAATTGATCCCAGTCACAGATTGTGGCCTCTGAGGTATCATTCCGATATCACGTATTAATGGACAGAAAGTTATCCGTTAATGAATTAGAGTCATAGAGTCATAGCACAATACAGCATGGAAACAGGCTCTTCAGCCCAACTGGCACATGCCAACCATGGTGTGCTCCCAACACTGCCTGTGTTTGGCCCATATTCCTCCAATCCTTTCCCATCCATGTATTTATCCCAATGCTTCTAATTTTACTTAATGTGGCTATTGAATCTACCTCAACCACTGCTCATTCCACAAATGCACCACTCCCAGTGTGAAGAAGGTGCCCCTCAGGTCCCTTTTAAGTCTTTCCCCTCTTACCTTAAACTCATGTCCCTCCAGTTTTCAATTACCCTGGGAAAAAAAAAACTATGTCTGCATCCTTTCCGTGCTCATCATGATTTTCTACACTTCAATAAGGTCACCCCTCATTCTCCTATGTTCCAAGGAATAACTCCTAGTCTGGCCAACTGCTCCCTATAACTCAGGCCCACTGGTCCTGACAACATCCTCATAATCTTCTCTGCCCTCTTTCCAGTTTATCAACATCTTTCCAGGGTGACCAAAACTGTACACAATACTCCAACAATGGTCTCACCAACGATTTATAACGTAATGTCCCAACTCCAATACTCAGTGCCCTGACTGATAAAGGCCAGTGTGCTAACTGCCTTCTTCACCATTCTGTCTACCTGTGATGCTGCTTTCAACCAACTATGCGCTTGCAATTGTTAAAGCTTTTGGTTTTGAGGTGGCTCCTCAACAACTACTCCACAGTCAGACATTAGAGAACACAGATCTTTATTCAGTCTAGTTGCTCCACATTCCAAATGTTGACAGCCCACTGAGGGTGGGTCCCAACCTGCTACCTCTCACCTCAGGCCCTTTAAAGGGGCTATGCCCCGTTATTCATAATACTAATACAGTTACTTATTACAATATAAGACATCATGGTAGCACAGTGGTTGGCATTGTCACCTCACAGCATCAGGAACTCGGGTTCACTTCCAGGCGTGGATGTCTGTCTGTCTGTGTGGAGTTTGCACTTTCTCCTCGTATCTGCGTGGGTTTCCTTCCCAGGTGTTCCGGTTTGCTCCCACACTCTAAAGATATGCGGGTTAGATAGATTGGCCAAGCTCAATTGCCCCTTAGTGTCAGGGCAATGAGCAGGGTAAATATGGGGTTACAGGGATAGGGTGGGATTGCTGTCGGTGCTGGCTCAATGGGCCAAATGGCCTCCTTCTGCATTGTCGAGATGATAGTAAAATAATAATTTGATAACACAGAAGAATGTGTGTATGAGTTGGAATATTGTACAGTGGTTATGGGAAAGAAAAAAGCAACATTACTCACACAGGGGCAGGGCGAGGGCCTTTGAGTGATGCAAGCCACTAGTATCAAGAAAAGTGTTCATTTGCAAAATTGTCAGTAACCACACAGGTCAGGAAGTGAAATGAAGAAAGAGTCTACAGCAATATAATACCTTTTCTGGTCTCAGGTCATCACAAAGCACTTCATCGCCAATGTCACTATTATGAAACATGGCAGCCCATTGTGTGCACAGGAAGATCCTCAAGTAACAATAACAGAAAATGACCAGCTAATCTACCTCAATGGTATTGTTTGTGGGGATACATGTTGCCCAAGTGAACAGGAAAGCTTCCCCTATTCTTCCGTGAATCGTGATAAGGGACGTGTAACGTCCACACGAGGAAAAGCAATTGAATGCCTCTCTTCTGGCAGTGTAGTATACAGCACCCCACTGTACTGAGCTGAACTGTTCATCTAGATTCCTGGCTGGTGTCTCTGGAGTGGGGGTTAAAGCCTGAGAAACAGGTGAGCCACGACTCAGACACAGTGACACCTAAGATAAATGAATTAATACCAGGAAAATGGATGTAAGAGCTCGACTACAGCACTGTGAGAAATGCAAATCATTTGCACCGGACAGCAAAACACCCGGGGAAGTGTCGCTCACAGCCTGAGAAGATGATAGCCCAATCGCTCAAATCCCAAAGCCACCCCTGACAGCACTTCAACATCAGTCTATCGCTGAGCCTGCTAAGTGATATAAATAATATCTACTGTCTGTTTCAGACGTGGTGAGACATTAGCATGGCAGTCCCCTTAAATTCTTCTTTGATCCACAAAGCGCAGCAGCGTTTTAGTTCAGCTATACCCCATTCGGGGTCTGAAGACCTGATGCAACTGCAGTGAATTAGCTGACAAATGATTGTATGCACTCCACCACATTATTATGGTTAAAAACGTCTGCAGTTGGTGCAAAATGCAACATAATCATTCATGTCAATATAGAATAGTGTTACCACTGGGTTGCTGCAGTTTGTATCAGGAGGATGTGTTGGCTGGAGGCAAGGGCCATCTGACTTAAAGGAAAACATTGTGGCTGCAAAATATAGGACATAAAAATTCCAGGCCTAACTTTGCTATTGATCAATCGTAGAACACTGGACACTGAAGATGATTTATGTTGGAGTCTTTATCTTTCATTTTTATCTAACACTTTAAAGACTTTGGTCTCAAACTTCTCGTCTGAATGTTGCTTGGTAGGTCAACATTATTCTTGCCAATAATTTGCATCTTCAGATGGCCCCGGAGTTCAAAAGGAAAGTTGTGGGCGTCAACAACAATAAGATGTAAGTTGACTGTCGTAGATTTGATTTGATTTATTAAAGTTACATGTATTAGTACTCAGTGAAAAGTATTGTTTCTTATGTGGAATACAGACAAAGCATAGCATGCATAGAGAAGGGAAGGAGAGAGTGCAGAATGTAGTGTTACAGTCATAGGGTGCAGAGAAAAATCAACTTAATGTGAGGTAGGTCCGTTCAAAAGTCTAATGGCAGTAGTGAAGAAGCTGTTCTTGAGTCATGACCTCAGTGTTTTGTGTCCTTTTCCCAATGGAAAAAGATGGAAGAGAGAATTTCCAGGATGAGTGGAGTCCTTAATTATGCTGGTTGCTTTTCCAAGGCACGGGAAGTGTGGACAGAGTCGATAGATGGGGGGGCTGGTTTGCGTGATGGACTGGGCTACATTCACAATCCTTTGTAGTTTCTTGCAATCATAGAATCCCTACAGTGCTAAAAGTGCCCATTCGGCCCAACAAACCTGCACTGATAACACTCCCATTCAGGCCTTATACTCGTAACCCCACATATTCAGCCTGCTAATCACCCTGACACTAAGGGGCAATTCAGCTGACCAATCCACCCAACCTCCACATCTTTGGATTGTGGGAAGAAACCAGAACACCCGGAGGAAACCCATGCAGACACAAGGAGAATGTGCAAACTTTGTACAGTCACTCAAGGCCAGAATAAGACCAGGGTCCCTGGTGCTGTAAGGCAGCAGTGCTAACCACTGTGTCACCATGCCACCCCTACCCTTGAAGTAGAACTCGCAGGCAGACAAGTGAAGAAATAATTCACAAGAGCACAAAATGAAAATAAGCACACATACTCCTGAAGAGGGGGGACTAATTGTCTTGATTAAAACTTGGCACAGGAGGGATTTGGTTGTCGGTGGTAGGTACTCTGGCAGCCCAAAGCATTTGGAAAGGAGTTAGGGAGACCTTCAATGGCAGGGGCGGCACAGTGACACAGTGGTTAGCACTGCTGCCTCACACCACCAGGCTGCTGGTTCAATTCCTGACTTGGATAACTGTGTAGAATTTGCACGTTCTCCCCATATCTGCGTGGGTGTGCTCCATTTTCTTCCCACAGCCCAAAAAGTGTGCAGGTTAGATTGATTGGCCATGCTAAATTACTCCTGAGTGTTAGGAGAATATCAGAGGGATAATGGGATAACTATGTAGGATTGCGGGGATAAGGCCAGGGTGGGATTGTTGTTGGTGCAGGCTGAATGGGCCACATTAGTTTCCTTCTGCACTGTTGGGATTCTAAAGCAAAGTAAACCATCTAACATCCTCCGCAGAGCCCATCTCAATGTTCAGCTAATATTAATAATGCTTTATCTTGGAAACAAATCTGAGAATTCCTAAATGAATAAATTTTTCCAGCACAGGTAGACATCTTTTCAGAAAAAAATTCTAGGATCTTTGCGAAATTGAAATAGCAGAACACTTCCACTGTTTGGATGATTGTGGCCTATAACATCAGGACCGGAAAAGTAATAAAAGTGGTCAGTGCAATTTTAGAAGATATCAGAGCCATTCTAATGTTAGAGGTTATTGACCCCAAATCCCATATCAATCCTTCTACATTGTAACTTTTTCCCTCTCCTTGTGCTGCTCTCTCTCCCACATTCCATTTCTCCCTTTCCTTACTGGTCTTTATTCCATTCTTCTTTCTTATCATTTTATTGCTCCAATTCTTTCTCATTCTCTAATCTTGCTGGACTTGCAGTTAACAATTCATCTTGACTATTGTAGGAAAGTGAATGAGAGCTCTGTTCCCTGAGTATGGTTGTGACCGCATTAAGAACTTTCCTGTTAAAGGTAATTGTAGCTGGTGTCAAGAGATTTTCTGACTTGAAAGATCGGCTTCGGTAGAAAGTGCTTCAACCCATTTATCACTCTGGCCCGTCAACTCTAGGAGCAGATCAGAGGAGGCTGAATGTGTTGCCAAGTGCTGAGGTTGGCCACAGTTTTCCAGGATTTTGTCCCATTTGTTTTGTTAAATTTTAGGTGCTCTAGCCCTCACCCTTCACAACCCATCAACTCCCTACCCCTCATTCCTCCGGATGCTCTGGTTTCCTCTGACAGTCCAAAGATGAGTAGATTAAGTGGATGGACCATGCTAAATTGCCCCTTAGTGTCCAAAGATATGTAGAATAAGTAGATTGGCCATGTCAAATTACCCATTAGTGTCCAAGGACATTTAGATTAGTCGTGTTCTATGCAAGGGTTACAGGGGTAGGGCAGAGGGAGAGCCTATGTGGTATGCTTCTTTGGAGAAGTTAGAGCAGATTTCTTTGGGCCAAATGGCCTCTTCTGTACTGTAGGGATTCTAGTTCCATAATTCATGCCTCTCAACAAACACCCTCATCAACCCTTATAGCCCCCGAACCAAATGGAATGCCTAACAATGTAAATTCATACACCTCACGCACCTCCTATAACCTTCCATGTCAACTCAACCAGAATCCACCATTCCCAGAGATAAAAAAAACTGGAACTTATCCAAATTACTCCAGTTTGGATCAATACTGGTCTTTTTCCAAAGTTTTGCTTGTTTTCCCTCTGGGCTGGGCAGGAACCGTACTGAGATGAAATTAACTGAAGATTTAAAATTGTACTCTAACCATCATGATTTTAAACAGATAGTAGGATAGGCTGATACTGTCCGCATTGTAGCTTTGAGGAAGCAGTATTGATCTCCTTGAAGTCAATGGTCAAATCATCCAGGTCAGAAGGAATTATTAATTCCTTCCTGATCTGTGGTACTGTCCATTGTCTGACCTGTATTTGTATGGTGTGGCAAGACCTGCTGTTTGGATTGGATAGTAAGTCTCAGTTAGCCACTTGGATAATATGAAGACTTCTTTAGACTATGTGGAGTCCGCAACGTAGAAAATTCTCCTCCTAGCGACTGCCAGTTTTACAATGGGAAAGTGATAAACGTGTTTGCCCTGTTATCAGTACAGATTCATCTGCACATTGCAAATTGACCAATCTCCCCATAATTTGCTTGGAAAATGTATAAGGCTTAAAGTTCAAGACTTTGGGGGGCTTGACTGCGAGTGGTGGTGCCAGTCCTGTGGTGTAAACTACACACTGGTCAGATTCCTAATAGACGTGCAATTCAATCATCTGATTTTCTGATGAAGTATAACCTGTGAAGGCAATTTTCTTCCACACTGACAGGTGTGCATGCCTGAATCTATAGACCTGGCTTTTTATATCAGGACAGAGCAAACTTTCCATATTTGATGCAAGCAATCAGGCCTTGCAATATCTTCCCATACTTTTTTATAGTTCTCCAGAATAGGCAAAACATAATTCACATGTTCAGATTTTTAATTGTAACAATAAGCATATTTGTTTCTAAAAGTTCAGCAAAAAATGAAATGAAACACAAAAAGAAAAAAACTGCCTTCACAATCAAAAAGTGGTGCTACAAAAACTTTCAAAACTGAGTTGTTCCAAGTCAGAGGTAACTTTCTTTACCCATTTAATATGAGAACAAGCTATAAACTGAATAACAATTCTCTAATCTCCCACTCTACATTCAGCGGAAATGCAGCAGAATTTGTGCTGCTAATCATTTAAGCCATTACTCTAGTAATCTTTTCGTTGATCTACCACTAAAATCAGAGGTAGGCTTTCAGGGTTTGATTTGATTTTTACCATAGAAAGTGTCCTTTCTGGATGTATTGGTATGGCTCCTGCTCTGACCAAAGCCGCAAGAAACTACAAAGAGTCGTGAAGTAGCTCACTCCATTACACAAACCAGTCTCCCATCCACTGACTCTATCCACACTTCCTGCTGCCTCAGAAAAGTAGCAAGCATAATCAAGGACCCAACTCACTCAGGATTTACTCTCTTCCACCTTCTTCTGTTGGGGAAAAGATACAAAAGTTTGAGATCGTTTACCAACTGACTCAGTCAAACTCTTCTCTGCTGCCATTAGACTTTTAAGACCTATCATATACTAAGCTGATTTTTTTCTACACTGTAGCTGTGACCATAACACTATATTCCACCCCCTCTCCTTTCCTTCTCCACTCTATGAACGGCATGTTTTGTCAAAATATACCATTCATAGAATACATAAGGGAGAAGGAAAGGAGAGGGTGCAGAATGTAGAGTTAGAGCCACAACTACAGTGTAGAGAAAGTTCTGTTTAATATATGACAGGTCTATTCAAAAGTCTGATAGCAGCAGGGAAGTAATTGTTCTTGAGTCGGTTGGTTCATGACCTCAGATTTTTGTATCTTCTTCCCAATGGAGATAGCTGGAAGAGAATGTGTTCAGGGTGCATGGGGTTCCTGATTATGCTGGCTGCTTTTCTGAGGCAGCAGGAAATGGATGTCAATGGATGGGAGGCTGGCTTGTGAGATGGACTGGGCTTTGTTCACAATCCTTTGTAATTTGTTGCAGTCTGGTCAGAGTAGAAGCCATACTAAACTCTGATATATCCAGAAAAAACGCTTTCTATGGTGCACCTATAAAAAATGAAGTCGTGGACATGCCAAATTTCCTTCGCCTCTGAGAAAATAAAGGCATTGGTGAATTTTCTTAACCACAGCGCTGGTATGGGAGGAGCAGGAAAGGTTGTTGGTAATCTAGACACCAAAAAATTGAAGCTCTTGATCATTTCCACTTCATCCCCTTTGATGTACACAGGAGCATGTCCCCCGCTATGCTTAGTGGTTATGTTATTGGGTGTGTAATCCAGTAGCCAGAACAAATACTCTGGAAACAAGAGTTCACAACAAACAATAGGAGAATTTAAATTCAGTTGATAAACATGAATCAAAGTGCCAGTCACATGATGATCAGAACATTGAATACAGGAGTTGGGATGTCTTGTTGAGGTTGTACAAGACATTGATAAGGCCACACTTAGAATACTGTGTGCAATTCTGGTCACTATTATAGAAAGGATATTATTAAACTGGAAAGAGTGCAGAAAAGATTTATTAGAATGCTACTGGACTTGATGGATTGAGTTACAAGGAGAGGCTGAATAGACTGAGACTTTTTTCTCTGGAATGTAGGAGGCTGAGGTGTGACCTTATGGATGTCTATAAAATAATGAGGGATATAGACAAGGTAAATAATCAATATCTTTTCCCAAATGTAGGGGAGTCTAAAACTTGGAGGGCATAGGTTTAAGTGAAAGGGGAGAAATGCAAAAGTGTCCAGAGGGGTAATTTTTTCACACAGATGGTGGTGAATACCTGGATAGTTACATGGGTATGACGGGTATAGAGAGATATGGGCCAAATGTGGGCAATTGGCATTAGCTTAGGGTTTTTTTTTAAAAAACAGGCAGCATGGACAAGTTGGACTGAAGGCCCTGTTTCCATGCTGTAAACTTCTGTGACTCTATGACGATCACGAAACTATCAGGCAGTTGTGAAAATGCATGTGGTTCACTGATGTTGTTCGGGAAAGGAAATCTGCCATTGTCACTTGACCTGGCCTACACGTGACTCCAGATTTCCAGCAGTGTGGTTGCCTCTTCACTGCCCTCTGAACAGACCACCCAAATCACTTAGCTGTACCAAACCACCGCAGGAAATGAGTGTGAGTACCTAAACCACATTCACCAATGTGATTCAAGATGGTTCGGCACTGTGCCCACCAGCTCCCTTTTCTTAGGGATGGCATATAGATGCTTGCTTGCCTAGCTGGTGAGGCTCACATCCCACGGACAAAACAGGCAAGTTACAGGCGCTGATTGAAAAAAGCCCTGTGGAAATCACTGGTGTAGCAGCAGCCATGCAGTAAAATCAGAGCCTGCTAAAAACCATTAATATTCACTTGCTACTCATTTAAAAACTTAACATTTTTTTAGTTAGGTTTGACATTCTACTCAAACCTTATGAAAATCAGATCAGCCCCCAGAGCCCTCCCAGCCAGAAAATATGCTCCAGTAAATTGACTTTCATGGAATCAAATTATGACATATAGGAGTTAACTTATACTGTGGGGGGAGGGGTGCAGAATTCCAGAAGAAAAGAACTTGAGTTCACGATGCCTTCTGATTTTCCTGCACCTTTTCCACCAGAGTTAAAGTAGATGATCCAAAGCCCCTTCTCAAACTCGCATGGAAAAACTGTCCCGCAAAAGTGTTAGGGCCTTAAAACCTCGATTTCTGATTGACACGACAATGAACACCTCTGAAAATGGGCACTGATGAACAATCCCAAATAATGAGCACTGTAACTGGTACAAGAAACACTCAGAAAGCGCGGATGTCAGCAAATTACTGTGGAAAATGTCCTTGCCGTATGAGGGCACAGCCTGGCACAAACTCCTAAAAATGTTCAAATTACACATGGTCTATCTATGTCTGAAGATTGTGGCGACTGGATTGTCAACGGATTCCTTCTTGTCCCTGTCAGTACCTGCATTGCATCAACTCTTGCTCTTGCTGTCAATATAGTCAATAATTGGCAACAGCAAACAAAAGGCAGCTGAAGTCAATCCCAATGTGTCCATAATCTGTTGGAATTGCAGTGTTTAAATGACAGCAGCCACCCATTTATTTCCAGTGGCTTTTCATTGATGTTTTGGGAGAGTAGGTTTTCCAGCCACACCCCCCCAAGGCTGGAAAATTCTGCTGAAGGTCAATGGAGCTTTGCATAGTTCGTGTCCTGCCCTTCAAGAGAATCTTTGTTAAAATTCCGTTCACATAGGGCCCCAAGGTGGCACAGTGCTTAGCACTGCTGCCTCACGGCACCAAGGATTTGGATTCAATTCCCACCTTGCGTCACTGTCTGTGTGGAGTTTGCACGTTTTCCCTGTGTCTGCATGGGTTTCCTCCAAGTATTCTGGTTTCCTCCCACATTCCAAAAGACGTGCTTGTTAGGTGCATTGACCCGAACAAGTGCTGGAATGTGGCGACTAGGGGAATTTCAAAGTAATTTCATTGCAGTTTTAATGTAAGCCTTACTTGTGAACCTAATAAATAAACTTTAACTTTACATAGGCCGGAAGTTTGCCAAGGAAATCAAAGTGGGCGAGGGGCAGCAATGGGAAGGTCTGTTGACCTTGGGTGGGATTTTATGGTTTTGGGAGGAGTGACACTGTAAAATTAAATTTAAATTAATTGAAAAGATCAAATATAATTTACAATATCTTGGTTTTATCAACCATTATTGGTTTGCATATTTAAGTATCTAAGTTCAGAAATTTCGTATTCAAAGTAAGTTTGCATCGACTGGGCAACTCTTTAATCTAACTATATCCCAGAAATCTGTGAGATTGAATGGTGAATAGTCAACATCACATCCCATTGACATCAATGGAGAGCAACATCAGTGTTGCTCCAGAGTGTCTGTTCATTGATAATCGATTAAATTTGGTTTTGGGGCACACGGTGGCTAAGTTTCCCCTGCATTGTCAAATCTTTAGCACCAAATGAACTTCTGGTCTTCCAGCCATCAACATTGCAAAAGTACTATTCTTAAAGTTGAACATTTTTCTCAAAATGCCTGAATCTTCACAAAGTTGGAGGATTTTGACCCATTCCAACAGAAGCTGTTCTGGGGAATGTATTGGGGCATCTGCAGGCTTCCAAATACTTGGCATGACACATACAGCTGCAGTTTTCCACCCCAGCAATTGGGAAGCCGGAATTCTGGACATCACGGCAAAAATGACATTTTTATTGTAAAATGATTGTTACGAATGAAAAACCACGCTTTGGTTTTTTTTCTAATGAAAATGTCTGTAACCGAGCCTGAGCTATAAGCAATTTTCCAGCTGCTTCTTTTTGCACATTTCCCTGACTGAGATTGGGACTCCTCATGTGGGGAAATCACACTCACAAGCTTGGATCCTACTGCCTTACACACTGCCAGAACAGCTGGCTGGTAGCATATCAGTTTGCAGATGCACTGCAGCTTCACATTGAGAGAAACGACAGCTGTGGTGTTGCATGGAGTGTTTTTTTTTGCACCAAGTATCTCCTCTAGTTTTAATAATTGAAGTGATGGGAGAATCCAGGTGGCGATCACAAAATTTCAAAATGTTTCCATTCATTTTTGTCCTGTAAGGGTTCCTACCCTCCCCACCTCCTATTGGTGCCGTGCTCCTAACAGAATGTTGGTGACCTTGGCCTTGCACTGGATTAGTTCATGACTATTCTTGGCAAAGCTCAGTGGTGGTTTTGCCATTGTCTCCCGTAGTGAGGCTAACCGGGAAGCTCTTGCTGCCTGCCATCAGGCTTGTTAAAAGGAATACAGGCTGATAACTGACCGTGGTTATGGGGGCACCTTCTATGGCCATTAAGACCTGAGGTGGGACTTGAACCTCTCACAACATTCAAGACTATGGGCCAAGTGCTGGAAAGTGGGAACTAGTGTAGATTTAGTGTGGTATTGTCAGTGCAGAGTGGATGGGCCAAAGGACTCTTCTGTACTGTGTGACTTTACAACCATCAGAAAGACTATCCTACCCCTTATCAATCTCCCACTGCATCCCAAGACCTCCCCTCTCCTCTCATCCCTATTATCTGAGCATTTTTCAGGTCAGATCCAAAAGCTAAATCCTTTGATTTTCACTCCATTGAAGATGGCTGACTTGCTATATATATCCAGAATTTTCTGTTTCTCCATTTGAAACCAGTTGTAGTGAAGTCCCAGCATGACATCAAACCCAAACAGTGTGAGACAATCACCTACAGAAACCATCACAGTTTACAGCGCAGAAGCTGGCCATTTGGCCCATCATAAATATTCTGGCTCAGTATTCGAGGAATCCTCATGTAACTCTCCTAAGTGACTATAACTGTAACTCTTCCTTAGCTTGCTTGACTGCACAGTTGTTCACACTATCAATCTGTCTCCACTGTCAGCCAACTGGCTAGGGCATCCTCTCTCCATTCACTTCCTATTTATCTAATTCTTCCCAATGCAGAATCGCTGAGCAGAAACTGACAAGTTCCACATGCATGAGGACAGCTTCAGCCAGGATCTTCAGTTCATGTCACACCATACATAAATCCCCACCATTTGACCTGAGTTTGCAAAATCTCAATAACTGTCCTGGCTTGAGACAATTCATACTTCTTTAACCTGTGATTATCCCTCTCTCCACTCACATTGTCTGAACCTAAAAAGATTTGATCACCTGTAAAGCTCTGCATTCCAACCATGATCTTGTAATTGCGTCTTTGTCTATATACGCTGAGTTTATGAAACCTATCTCTCCACTTACCTGATAAAGGAGCAGTGCTCTGAAACCTTGTGATTCCAAATAAACCTGTTGGACTTTAACCTGGTGTTGTGAGACTTCTTATTATGCTCACCCCAGTCCAACGCTGGCATCTCTGCATAGTGATAATTGTAATGAGTGAAATTGACTGCTGAATGAACCTGGGTGAAAGTGATCACAGCAGCTTTATAAATGTCTTGTCATCATCATCATTGTCTGTTGTCTGTTTTGATCAATTATTTTTAGCCATACTTTGGTTTCTGCCAGTTACATCTGATGGTGTAACAGTCTACAATGGAAGGAACAGCAAGGATTAAATGCTACAGAGGGAGTAAAGTGAAGATTTGCCTGTCTAACTCCTGGGATGGTAGGTGTGCCATATGAAAAAGTTAGAATTATATTCACTGAAGTTTAGAAGAGTGAGAGGGGATCTCATAGAAATTTATAAAATTCTAACAGTGTTAGACAGGGTAGACTCAGAAAGAATGTTCCCAATGGCAGGGGAGTCCAGAACTAGAAGTCATAGTTTGAGGATAACGGGTAAAGCTTTTGGAACTGAGGTGAGGAGAAATTTCTTCACCCAGAGGGTGGTGAATGTGTGGAATTCACTATCACAGAAAATAGTTGAAGCCAAGATGTTGTGTGATTTCAAGAAGAAATTAGGTATAGCTGTAGGGGCTGAAGGGATTAAGGGATATGGGAGGAAGGGAGGATCAGGATATCGAATTTAATGATCAGCCATGATCAAAATGAATGGTGGAGCAGGTTTGAAGGGTCGAATGGCCTACTCTTTCTTCTAGTCTCTATGTTGCTATGAATGTGTGGACGCAGTGAGAGGGGTAGGGGAAGATTGTGTTTGTTTTTCTGGTGATTATGTTTATGGTTGTGTGTCTGATTTGATTTGATTTATTATTGAGATACAGTGAAAGGTATTGTTTCTTGCACAATATTAGACAAATCATACCATTTGTTGAATACATAGGGGAGAAGAAAAGGAGAAGTTGTAGAATGTAGTGTTACAGTCACAGCTAGAGTGCAGAGAAAGTTCAACATAATACATGGTAGCTCCATTCAAAAGTCTGATGGCAGCAGGGAAGAAGCTGCTCTTGAGCTGTTGATATGTGATCTCAGACTTTTGTATCTTTATCCCGCAATGGAAGAAGGTGGAAGAGAGTGTGTCCGAGGTGCGTGGAGTCCTTGATTATACTGACTACTTTTTTGAGGCAGCGGGAAGGGCAGACAGCGTAATCTACTGGTAAATTCATCTGGTCCAATTGAAATATGATATCCTGCTGGTCTGGAGTTACATTGATTTGTGTCTTTGACATTGTGAAAAACCCAAGGTCTTTTGAACCAACAACTGAATGAGGGTGAGTAATTATTTTTGCAAGTCAAAGATCGTGCCACAGATTGCCTTTCAAGAGTACTTCCTTACAATACGCTTTCAGCTCCCTGCTGGAAAGACCAACCTGTTTATAAAGTGGATAGTTTAATCAGCAGGATGTTGTGAGTTCTTTTAATCAGACTCAAGTACAAGAAGCACTAAACAAGTGAGTTTTAATTATCACAAAGTTGTCCTATTTCCCCAAACACATGCAGTTCATGGCTAACTGCCATTGGTTTCCTACTGTTGGACAAGGCAACCCATCTACCCTCAATTAAGACATGTATTTTTCTAGCCCAGTAACCTGAATAACCTTACAGAGAGACAAAGCTTAGCTGAGAAACATAAACATTCATAAATTCAGTCACCAAGGAGCTCCTGCTTCCTAGTACTAGTAACATGTTGCTCTTTCTCACAGAAAGTTTTTAGCCGTCTTTTTCTTCATTATTTATTATATCTGCATTTCTATACAAATGGATTTATGAACAGTCAGACTACACATATGATACCATCAATTCAATTTACCTGCAGTACTTAAATGGCCCATTGAACCCTCCTAATATGGGTGGCACAATGGTTAGTACTGCTGCTTCAGCGCCAAAGACCCAGGTTCAATTCCCAACTTGGGTGACAATCTGTACGGAGTCTGTACTTTCTCCCCGTGTCTCCATGGGTTTCCTCAAATGTGCTGGTTAGGTACATTGGTCATGCTACGTACTTCCTCAATGTACTTGAACATTGTGGAAGAACAAAGTGTGGTGACCCGATTTTACCAAAAATTCGCACCCTGTAACGCGATCTGCATCCGAAACCGAGCAGATTACTATGCATTTAAATTGATTTAATGAGCCACGCGTCCAACTCTACCACCAAATCCCACTTTACCGTCTTCGGATCTGTTCCGGATCCACGCTGTTATCAACCTGCTGAATAAAAATCCAAAGCGGATTCCTATTCTGCAGGGGAACCTCCAAAGCCCATCATCCTCGAACACCCTTCACAGACCCCCTGCTAACCACCCTGGCGTCCAATCACAGCTCACCCTCCCCCCATTCCAGCCCCCTCCCCCCAACCCTTCCCTCACCCCCATCCCCACACATTCTCTGCTGGTTTTCTTTTTCACGCCCAAGTGCACTGTTTCAGATTTTTTTCGAATTGCACATGCGCAGTTCAGAATTCCGATCATTCCAGCAGCGCTAAGCCCCGCCCACAGAACAGACTGGATCGGAACCGGGAAAAAGTATATGGGCGCGTCGGAACAAGGATTCCGGGCTCGGATCTGTTTTACGTCTGAATTGGGCCCTTAGCCTCCGATTGGTAAAATCGGGCCCTATGGGATTCTCACAGTAACATCATTGTAGTGTTAATGTAAGCCTACTTGTGGTACTAATAAAGTCATAGAACCATACAAGACAGAAGAGGTTCTTTGACCCATTGATTCCACACCGAAAGATGAGAAAGACCTGATCATCCACCTAATTCCATCTTCCAGCACTTGGTCTATACCCTGAATGTTGTGATTTGCCAACTGTTCAACTAGATACTTTTTAACCCACATCTACCCCCCTCCCAAGGAGCACATCCCATATTGTCATCACCCTCTGGGCCAAAATATCTTTCCTCACATCCTGCCTGAACCTCCGGCCCTTTACCTTGAACCCTTGTGACTGACCCCTCAACTGAGGGGAACAGCTGCTCCTTATCCACTCCATCCATCTCTCTCATAATCTTGTTCACCTTGATCAGGTCGCCTCAGTCTTCTCTGCTCCAACGAAAATAACTCATGCCCACCCAACCTCTTTTCATAACTTGAATGTTCCATCCTAGGCAGCGACCTAATGAATCTCTTCTGCACCCCCTCCAGTACAATCACATCCTTCCGATAGTGCGGTGACCAGAACTGCACACAGTGCTCCAGTTATAGCCTCACCAAAGTTCTATACAACTCCAACATGATTTCCCTGCTTTTGTAATCGATGCCTCGATTGATAAAGATGTGTCCCATACGCCTTTTTCATCAATCTATTAATATGTCCCTCTGTCTTCAGGATTTGTGGACAAACACGCCAAGATTCCTAGTTTCCTACCATTCATTGAGTGCTTTCTTGTCAAGTTACTCCTTCCAAAGTGTAACACATCACACTTTCCAGGGTTAAGTTCCCTTTGTCACTTTTCTGCCCATTTAACCATTCTGTCTGTACCTTTTTGTAGCCTAAGCTGCTCTGCCTCACTGTTAACCATCCATCCAATCTTTGTGTCATCCACAAACTTACTAATCCGACCCCCTACATAGTCATCACTGTCATTTATGTAAGTGACAAATAATAGGGAGTCCAACACTGATCCCAGTGGTACGCCACTGGTTACTGGCTTCCAGTCACTATAGCAGTCTTTTGTTATTACCCTGTTTCCTACAACAGAGCCAATTTTTAATCCACTTTATCAAATTACCCTTTATCCCATGTGAGTTTATCTTCTTTACAATCTCCCACGTGGGACCTTGTCAAAGGCTTTGCTGAAATCCGTATAAATCTGACCACCTCCTTAAAAAATTCAATCAAATTTGTTAAGCATGACCTCTGTCTGACAAAGCCATTATGACTGTCCCTGATCAAGCTTTGCCACTCCAAACGGAGATAGATGCGCTCAGAAATTTCTCTAAGTTTCCCTATCACTGACATGAGTTTCACTGGTCTGTAGTTCCCTGGTTTATCTTTACAACCCTTCTTAAACAGTAGAGCCACATTAGTGTTCTCCAGTCATTTGGCACCACCCCTGTGGCCAGAGAGGAATTGAAAATTTGGGTCAGAGCTGTTGCAATTTCCTCCCTTACCCCTCACAGCAGCTTTGGGCACAATTCATCTGGACCTGATTATTTATCCGCTTTTATTGCTGCCAAAATACTTTGTCCTTCCCTATGTCAATTTGATCAAGAGCTCCCGGAATTCCATACCATCATCCTCATTCTCTTGGGTGAAAACGGATATGAAGTATTCATTCAGCACTTTTACCCTGGCTACCCTCTTACTATTAATATACTTACTGAATTTATTGGGATTTTCCCTATTTTTACTACCAGAGCTTCCTCATATCCCCTCTTTACATTCCTAATTGCTTTCTTAAGCTCCACCCTGCATTTACTATACTTCACTAATGTCTCCACTGATTTGCTCTTGTTTTTTTTAAAGGCTTTTCTTTTCCTTCTCATTGTACGCTGATTATCTGTGGTCATCCATGATTCTCTGGGGTTAATATTCCTACCTATCACCCTATAGGGAACAAATTGGTCTTGCACCCTTGCCATATGCTACTGGATATAGCATTTTTGAATGCTCTCCACTTCCTTCTGTAGATTTTCCCATTAGTAGCTATATCCAGTCTATCCTGGGCAGATCCTGTCTTATTTTACTAAAATCCACTTTCCCTCAATCCAAAACTCTTTTTGCAGTTTGTCTATTTCATTGTCCATAACAAGCTTTAATTGTGCCACGTTGTGATCGCTATCGCTAAAATGCTCCTCCACCACCACCTCAACCACCCGTCTGGCATCATTCCCCAGAATTAGGACCAGCACAGCTCCTTCCCTTGTTGGACCCTCCACATATTAATTTAAAAAGTTCCCTTGCACACATTTCAAGAAATCTGGTCCATCCAAGCCCTTAACATTATGTCTATCCCAGTTAATGTTGGGAAAGTTAAAATCACTCTATTGTTATTGTTTTTACGTACCTCCACACACACTGAGCACATACACTTAATCCTCAATATCCTTCTGACTATCTGGAGATCTATAATAAACACCTAACAATGTCTCTTTTTATTCCTAAGCTCTACCCAACACTTCATTTGATGCCCTTTCCAAGATATCATTTTTTCTTACTCTAGTTCCGGACTTCTTAGCTAATAACACAATGTCTCCTCCTGTTTTACTTCCTTGAGTGTCTCACTTGGAATGTTGATTTGCCAACCATGTCCTTCCTTCAAGCATGTCTCTGTGATAGCGACTATAACACACTTCTATATGTTAATCACTGCCCTCAACTCCTCCATTTTACCTGCCATACTCCTGGTGTTAAAGTCGAGGATATCTAGCCTGACCTTCATCCTTTGAAACTTAATACAGCTGCACTCCTTCTGATTTGTTTGTTTTGTTGTATGATTCCATGCCCTTATTCTGCTAACAATCTGTGTCCCCTTCCCCTGCCAAATTTCTTTAAACTCCTCCTAGCAGCAGCACTAGCAAAACATCTCAAAAATGTTAGTTCTGTCTGCTTCAGATGTAGACCATCCTGCTTGTATAAGTCCCACCTTCCCCAGAAATGGTCCTAGCGATCCAGGAAACTAAAACCCTCCTTCCTGCACCAATTCTTAAACCCCGTGTTCATCTGTACTGTCCTCCTATTCCTGTGCTCGCTGGCACTGGGGAGTAATCCTAAGATTGCAACCTGAGAGGTCTTGCTTTTCAGTCTACTGCCTAACTCCCCGAATTCTTGATGTAAGAATTCATCCCTCTTTCTATCTATGTCATTGGGACTAATATGTACCATGAGGTCTTTCTTCAGAACACCCTGCAGCCATTCAGTGACATCCCGGACCCTAGTACCAGGTAGGCAACACACCATCCTGGAGTCACACAGTGGCATCTATCTGTGCTCTTGACTGTAGAATCCCCTATTAGTATTGCTCTGCCTCTCTCCCTCCTCCCCCGTACAGATAGGCTGCTTGTGATACCAGAAGCTTGGCCCTGCCTGCACTTCCTGAAGGAACCTGCAACCCATCAGCTTCCGTGATGGAATATCGATTTGTGAGCGAGACTCCAGGGTATTTTTGAACTACTTGTCTACGTCTCTTGGACTGCCTAGTGGTCACCCATTCCTTTCCTTCCTCAAATCCATGGCTGCAGCATGATCACTTCCTTAAATGTGCTATCCACAATGCTCTCAGACTTATGGCTGCTCCACAGCCATCCTTCTAGCTCCAAAATCCAAACTTCAAAGAGCTGCAGCCGAACACACTTCCTGCACCTATGCTGGCTCTGAGCACTGGGAATCTGCCCGGCCTCCCACATGGAGCAACAAGAGCAAATCACAACCTTGAACTCTTCAGCCATGACTAAAGAAAGAAAGCAAATAAATCCCTACCCTTGCCTAAACAATGAGTTTCAACTTAATATGGTTTGGAAATATCTGCCAGCTCTTACTTAGTAATCAGCTACATCCATTGGTCTCACGTCACTTTCTGACCTGCAATATATGCACCTGCTTTTTTGGTTAGAGTAGGAGGGAGGGAGAGAAACTCTAATGTAGAATTTCAGGCTTAACCTGAACACAAGGCTCCTTGACACCAGTTCTTCCAGTTCCCATTTTTTAGTAGATGTGACTGCGCCGACTTCTCCCAAAATACTCCTCTCTGCTCCTCCTGCTGGATGAATAAATAAACTTTAAACTTTAAGTTGTTGCTGTTCAGCGTGTATGCACTTCTGTTGACATGTATCACCCTTTGGTAAATGGATTTAAAAAAAAACTTGTTCAGGAGATATGGGTATCACTCGTTGGGTCAGCATTTATTGCCTATCCCTAATCGCACTTGAACTGAATGGTTTTTTAAGCCATTCCACAGGACATTTAATACTCAACCACACCACTATGGATTTGTCACATGTAGGCCAGTCCAGGCAAGAGTGGCAGATTTTCTTCCCTAAAGGACATTAGTGAACCAGGTGGATTTATTTTTTCACATTTGGCAATGGTTTCATGGTCATCATTAGATCAGTAATTTCAGATTTTGTTTATTGAAGTCAAATTTCACCATCTGGAATGGTGATATTTGAAGTTGAGTCTCCAGAGTATTACCCTGGGTCTCTGACTTACTAGTCTAGTGACAATACCACTTATGTCACCACCTTCCCTTGCTACAGGCAAACATTTGCTGATGAGAAACATGAGCACCCATCAATGGATGTGAAGTGGGGTCTCTTTATTCTATCCATGGTAGTTTTAATAGGCAGTAGCCAATGTAATTCAACATTGCTAGCTTTTCCTGTACCTTCAGAAAAGACTTGCATCCAGGACTTTTGAACAAATACTTTGAATGCAAATGACCAACAGTGTGCCTTACAAGTCTGTTGCTGATATTCTGAATACTTTCCAGTCAATGAAGTATTTTTGAAATGTAGTCATCATTATAATGCAGGAAATGCACAGCCAATTGGCACACAACAAACTTTTAATGACCGCCTTTAAAAAAAATGACCAGATAAAAGCACGTAGTGCTGTTGGTTGGCAGATAAATATTGGCTTGGACTCTGTTGAGAAGTCCTCTGTTCCTCTTTGAAATAGCACCATAGGATCTTTACTCTCATCTGAAAGGATGAATGAAGCTTTAGTTTAATATAGTATGATGATAATAGTGCAATTTATATGGATTTATATTATATGTAGTTTAATTATGTTGAAGGGATGTTTTAAAATGCAGCTTTATGCTACCGATAGTTAGTATGTCAGGTGAGAATGCAGGCCAGATTTTGGGAGGGCAAGATAATTATTCATTTCAACCTTACAAGTATTTATTTTATGTAAATTTCATGGACTTTTGTTTACTTAAGTTTCTCTGGGATTTCCGATTAAAGTGATCAATAGGGTTATGTGATTATGTGGTTTATGTGCAGTTCGGGCTCCATGGCAGAGAAAAAAAATCTTTTGAAGAAAACAGCTGAGGCCTGGTTGAAGTTAAAAGGATTTGTGCAGGCTTTTGGAATGCTTTTACTGCAAGTTTCAGGACTGTCTATACTGGTCGCAGCAAGTATATTTATAGTTGCTAATTGTATTTAAAGTGGCATGTAAGTCTGTAAGAGGATGGTTGCTTATTTGGAACTGAAACAGTAATAAGTTAAAAATTAAAGTTGTTTCCTATTCATTTTTAAATTTCATTGACCTATTAATAGTTAAACTGCTTTATTTGAGTTATATTTAAACTGTGTTATTAAATAAAGTTTGTTTCATGACAAAAGATCCCTAATTGTCAATAGAATCACTCCTGGAGTGAAACATCTTATCCTCACATTTATGCCAAAATAGAAACATTTTTGGGATCTCATCTGGAATCCTCATTTAATTTGGTGTACTGGTCATTTAACATGTGAAAGGCAAGTCCTCTGACAATGCAGCACTCCCTTGATTTTATATCACATTGCCCGCTTAGATTATATGTTCACGTCACCAAAGTAGGATTTGAAATCCCAGCTGAAGAATAATCAGATTGGACTCAAAACTTTAACTGTTTCTCTCTTCACAGCAATTGTCCTATCTGCTGAGTTTTTTCCATCAAATGGGGTTTTTATTTCATGTTTCCAACATTCTCAGTATGCTGCCTTTATTCTTGAAAACCCAACCTCCTGACTTAGGGGCAAGAGAGCCATCACTGAACCAAGACAAACCAAAATGATCCTTGACACTCAGAATGGTTAGATGTTCATTAAGTGCCAATCATCATTAACACTGCCAGTATTCAGAGCAATGGAAGGAATTTTATGATCTTGTGCGTCCTGAAATCGTAAAATCCCTCCTGAGGATTTTCATTTTCTATGCCTTGTCCACTCCAATTCCCATGTCGGTCTGATAAAATTCCAGCCAATATCTTAAATTGGAACAAAGTATAATGAAGATATTTGCCGGAAACCTCCAACTTCGTCCGCAGCTGGGATTCTCCGGTGCCATTGCAGTGAGTGGAATTTTGGCTGAGTGCCAAATTCTCCATTCTTGCAGGGTGGCAATGGATGAGATCGGAAAATCTCATCAGCTACCTCAATCTTTGAAAGCAGAAGACCAATCTATTCTCTGTTTATGGCATTCTTTTGTGATGGCAATACATTCCCTTTAATGTGCTTTTAGAAAATATCATTCTAATAGGAAAATTAAAGATACCACTGAGAATAGGAATATTTCCCAATTAGATGTATTACTTAAGCATAAATATAGTGCTGGGGCTAATCACAAAGTTCTTATCAAATAATGTAATACATAAAATTAGGGAATTTTAGATTTAAGAACTAAAATGATATATAATGTAAATTTCCAACTAATCAAGTAAAGCAAGGTAGGCTGATAATTCTGCTGAAGTATTTAATAAAACTTGAAATAAGAAGGTTTTATTTCAGAATAAAATAGCTTCTCAGTTTCTCTGTCTCAATAATAAAACGGATTATTATAACCCTCAGTTCAGGATTATAATAACCCTGAATAAGCTTGTTTCCTTTCTTACCGCTAATAAGAATCCACAAATTAGATTCCTGCAATAATATCCTAAGGCTGATAACTAATTAAACTATGGGATGTCAACCTTCTCATAAATTTAATTGCAGCATCCTTTTTTCTTTGCTAGGCTCTGCTATGAACTTATTTTAAAAATCTCCCAAAAAAAACCTTTGTTTACCTTCCAGCAGTTTCTTCAACCTAATAATTTCATTTCCAAATTTATTTTGGATTAATGAGGTAGCCCAGTCACTGATGTATTGTTTTCTAAATCACTCCAACATTGTGTAAAGGTCACCAGCTGATACTAAATAAAAGACATTGACAGGCAAATTGTCAGAGAGGGATTGTCATTGCAGAGAGATCTGGCGTGGCATTAATTCTATCACATAAAAAAGCTTTCACTCGTCATTAAATTCCAAATTTTCTCTTATACTTTGTTTTGATTGAAAATGTGAGTTGGCACTATAGGGACTCCACCGATCTGAACATGGGAGCTTAATTTGATGGTGGAAATATTTGAAAGCCATGCAGAAAGCAATCGTATGTATTTTAGTCTGTAACAGAAAGAATGGTGTAGAGATGCCGGCATTGGACTGGGATAAACACAGTAAGAAGTCTCACAACTCCAGGTCAGAATTCAACCAGTTTATTTGATAGTAATCTCACAAGCTTTCAGGAACATTCGTCAGGTGTGTGGAAGGTTCTGATCAGAAAAGGCATATAAAGTCACCCACAGTTTACAGTACACTGATCAGAACGTGCGTCTTTACAGCTAACCTGCTACTCAAGTCTTAAAGATGCAGACAATGTGAGTGAATATAGCATTAGTATAGGTTAAAGAGATGTGTATTGTCTCCAGATAAGACAATAGGTGAGATTTTACAAGCCCAGGCAAGTCATGGGAGTTACAGATAGTGTGACATGAACCCAAGATCCCAGTTGAGGCCATTGTCATGAGTGCGGAATTTGGCTATCAGTCTCTGCTTGGCAACTCTGCGCTGTTGTGCGTCATGAAGGCCATCTTGGAGAACGCTTACCCGAGACCGAATGCCCGTGCCAACAGGAAGAGAACAGTCTTGCCTGGTGATTGTCAAACGATCCGTTATCGTAGCATAACTCTAACTTGGTGTTGTGAGACTTCTTACAACAGAAAGAATGGAGCAGGAGTAGGCCATTTGGCCTGTCAAGCCTGCTCCAACATTTATCCAGACCACGGCAAACCTTTGTGCCATTTTCCTCCACTATTCCCACATATCCCTTGATGTCATTGGTATCCAGGAGCCTATAGATTGCTGTCTTGAATGTGCTCAGTGATTGAGCTTCCACGGCCCTCTGGGCTAGAGAATTCCAAACATTCACTATCCTCTGAATGAAGAAATTATTCCTTAGCTCAGTCTTAAATTGTCTGCCTTTTAATCTGAGATTATGGTCACAACTCTATCACTTTGACTGCCATGGAATCGGCATCAAACTGGGGGCGAGAGACTGGCAACGGAAATCTTTGTTGACCTCGGGCAGGAATTTCTCATCTTTCCCAAGCGAGGCCATATAATCCTGTGCTATGGGCCAGGATTTTCCTATTCAGCCTGCCATGAGAATCATAGTGGGAAGAGATGGACCATTGCAAAGGTCCATTGACTTTAAGCAGGTGAACGCAGCTGGAAAATTCCACCCTATGCGTGGGATAGTGGCACAGTAGTTGGTACTGCTGCCTTCAAGCTTCAGGGACCCAGATTCAGTTCCGGCCTTGGATCACTGTCTGTGTGGAGCTTGCATGTTCTCCCCGTGTCTGCTTGGGTTTACTCTGGTTACTTCAGTTTCCAAAGATGTGCAGGTTGGGTAGATTGTCCATGCTAAATTGCCCTGCTGTGTCCCAGGATGTGTGGGTTAGATGTATTAGCCATGGAAAATGTTACAGTGATAGGGCAGGGGAGAGAGGCTAGGTAAGATATACTCTGCAATAGAGTCGGTGCAGATTTGATGGGCTGAATAGCCTCTTCTGCACTGCAGGGATTCTATGATTTTCCAGCTGTTCATGCCAGTGGAATTTTCTGGTTGTGCTGCAGTGAACGGAGATTTGGCTGAGTACTAAATTATCTGTACTTGCTTGGAATGTGAATGGTCGGTAAGATTGTGTCCCCCACGTCCCTGGGTCCTAGACACATCGGCCAGGGAAATATCTACATCCATCCTGTCACTCCTGTAAGAATTTTGTGATTTTTAATGAGATCAAAATCAATTATTGCTGCAGAGGTTTTCACACTATTTTTGCGCATTTATTTTGCTGCATTTTTGCGTCCTGAAACTCTCTTTGTAGAGCTTATTTTCTATAGCACTGACAGCTGCTTCCTTAGCTGTGGACGATCCACTGGGCCTTTTACTGTTGCATCAGCTCATCTCCATTCCAGAGATGCAATCAAATGGTGACAGAAGCCTTGTTTACTGGAAAAAATACTTCTCTCTGCTTGCTGAATGGAATGGAAGGAACAACATTTTTGACAGAGAAGCAGGGCCTGATTATGGCATAAATCTAGCCATCAGTATCCTCAGCAATAACGCCATGGAATATATGAACAAAATAGGCACTCCACTGCAATGTACTGTGACAAATCGAGAGCGAAAGATCCCAGGTATAGGCTGGGAGGTGGTAGATTTAAAACTGAGATAAGGAAGAACTATTTCTTGCAGAGGCTGGTGAATTTGTGGAAATCGCTGCCCCAAAGCGCAAATCATTAAATGGATTCAAGAAGGATGTAGATAAATTTCTAATTTAAAAAGCGAGTTAAAGAGATGTAGAAAACAGTTGTGGAAGTGCATTTGAGACCACGATGAGATTAGCCATCATCTGATTGAATGGTGGAGTCAGCTCGACCGGCTACTTTTACTCCTAATTCTTATCATTCTTCTAGGATCATTTTTGAGGCTAAAAAATGTGGCCGTGCATGAACCAAGTGCAGCGCTGGACTACAAACCTTATCATTTTCAGCCCTATTACTGGAACCTGTGGAGCCTCCGTGGGAAACTCATCACTTCACGAAGCTTCAAGAATGTCAGGCTTTGCCTCACAGCCAGGACGTGGGTTTACCTGGCAACCAGGGAAGCTGACTGGGTGTACTGTAAAGTCAGACTTCTATCCCTGCTTCACTCATCACCATCTAATTTCCCAGCCGGAGCCTGAACAGGAGTAAGCCCATCATTTGTGTAAATAAGATGCCTGACATCTGTTCTAAGCAATTGCTAATATCAGGCCAGATGGCTCTATAGCACATTTTGATCGCAGGATCTTTGTCTTAAAATTCATCCTTGTTGCATCCATTTTACGCCTGTGAAAATGGGTACAGTGAGGTCCGAGAGCTATCCTTATTGAGGAATTGGCAAATTGGGCTGAAATTCCCTGGCCATTCATGCCCCACATCTGGTGCTGTAGTAAGAGCAGGGAATCTCTGTTCACTGCAACATAAGTGGAGAATCCCAACTGCAGAGGAGATCAAAGAATCCAGTCCCTGGACAGGTGGCTACTAGGAATCTGCTGGATTCAGATCAATGGCATTTGTTAGGAGAAAGGCGGAATTTAATTAAGATCCAGTTTCTGCGTCCTCCTGAATTCTGGCCAATACATCAAAACTGGGGTCAAAATGCAGCTATACGGTGAGAAGTTATGAAACATTATGTACATAGAAACAGAAAATAGAAGCAGGCATAGACAGCATGGTGGCACAGTGGTGCTCCAGTTTCGTCCCACTGTCCAAAAATGTGCAGTATAAGGTGGGTTAGCAGGGTAAATACATGGGGTTTCGGGAATAGGGTTGTGTGTGGGCTTGGGTAAGATACTCAATCAGAGAATCAATGCAGACTCAATGGGCTTAACGGCACTCTTCTGTATTGTAGAGATTCTGTGGTTAAAAGACTGCTTGCTTCACCATTCATTATGATCATTGTTGATCATTCAACTCAATAGCCTTCTCCCTCATACTCTTCATGACCAATCCCCCTTTGCCCCAGATGTATATTAGGTGTGTGGTACAGTCACTTTATAGGTTGCCCAGAGCAGTAAGGTGATTAGGGCTATTGACTACTCTTACAACCACATTTGGGCTTGTCCGCTGAAATGAGGCAATTGAATGTACGCTGGTCAGGCTATCAATTTAACAGGGTATATTGAAGTTGCAATTGTGTGCTGGAAGATTTAGTTCTTGAAATGAAACAGGACTTTTTATTTTAGTTTTGAGCCTCTTTTGAGACGCACATATCTTCTCCAACAGCAATCATTAAAAGTTTAGCTCCAGTGTTATGATAGTCTTTCGCTCAGTGATGCCAGTCATTTCCATAAACCAGCTGAATAGTTTCCATGGGAGTTGACTCATTCTGTTTTATGGTGACTTTTACTGTATCATAATTCAATGTACAGCAGTGTGGGACGAATCGGCTGCTTCTGCTTTTCGCATCTATTCGAATGCAATCACTGATATCATAAATGGCTACATTTCACAGTGAGATATTCATGTAGAGTAATAATGATTGGACACACTTCATTCAGTGTAACCTCTCAAAATAATCCAAAATAAGGAACTTTGTCACATTTCCTGTACATGACTGAATAATCTTATGTCACTTAAGGAAAGGCCTGAATAAAGCAACTGTGGAGAGCCTCACTCATTGTGAACATGATGGAGGAGGCCAAAATGTGGAAGTTCCGTCCCTGAACATGACCCACTATGCCATTTTCTAGAATGGCATGGTGGCACAGTGGTTAGCACAGCTGCCTCTCTGCGTCAGGGATCCGGGTTTGATTCCTGGCTTGGGTCAATGTCTGTGCAGAATTTGCACCTTCTCTCTGTGTCTGTGTGTGGGGTTCCTCTGGGATTTTCTAGTTCCCTCCCACACTCCAAAAGATGTGTTGGTTAGGTGCATTGGCCATGCTGAATTCTTCCTCAGTGTACCAGACAGCTGTTGGAGTGTTACAAATAGGAGATTTTCAGAGTAACTTCATTGCAGTATTAATGTAAGCGTACTTGTGACAGTAATAAAAAAAATTATTTGTTCCTTTACCGCCTATCATTCCAACATTTCTTTTGTAAACTTATCTGATATGTGATAGTGTTAAATCCGTTATTGAGAGAAACTCTGGTCTTCCAAATCATTTATGTGGAAATGTGGCCAAAATTCCTGGAATGCAACTGTGGCTGTTTTCCACTTCCTGTCTTGTTCTCAGCAAGCTTCAATCTCGCGAAGAGCTAAGCCCAGCATATTAAACAATGCTGACCACAAACTTTGCCTGGACTGGCCAGAAGAACGCCAAACTTATTTACCAATTGTGGATCAAGAGCAAGATCTGAGTGGCTTTAGTCGACTCAAAACGATGTGGCTGCACTAAATCCCTTCGCAGTCTGCTGCTTCCCTGCCCACATGTACTCAGAAAGGGTTGCTGCATCTCAGCTAAAGCCAGATACACTCAATGGAATTCTACAATTCAAAGGTGCTGAGGCAACTTATAGCCCTGGCTGAGGTCAGTTCGGACAGCCAAGAGCACCAAACATCAAAAGCACCATACTGATTCTTGGAATGGCAGGTTTCCCCACGAGGCGAGATTGAAGAGGCCGGGCCTGTGTTCACTGGTGTTTAGGAGAATGGGAGGCAAACTTCACTGAAACACACGTAATTCTTACAGGGCTCGACAAGGATGTTTCGCCTGGCTGGGGAGTGATGTGGTCTAGAACCAGGTAGCACAGTCCCAGTATAAGAGTTGATCATTGAGGACTGAGATGCAGAGGAATTTCTTCACACAGAAAGTGATAACTCTCTACCCGAGAGAGCAGTGCCACTGTGTATTTTCAATCTAGAGCCCACTAGATTTCCAGGTAGTAAAGGTATCAAGGGATGTGGGGATTGTGCAGGAAGATGGCACTGAGGTAGGCAATCAACCATGATCTAATAAGATGACACAGTGGTTAGCACTGCTGCCTCACAGCGCCAGGGACCTGACCTTGATTCTTGTTTGGGCGATTGTGTGGAGTTTGCACTTTCTCCACATATTGGCATGAATTTCCTCCAGTGCTCCGGTTCCCTCCCATAGTTCAAGGATGTACAGTTTAGGTGGATTGGCCATGCTAAATGACCCCTTACTGTCCCAAGATGTGTGGGTTAGGGGCATTAGTAGGACAAATGCATTACAGGGATAGGGTAAGAAGTCAGTCTCGATGGGCCAAAGGGCCTCTTCTGCACTATAGTGATACAAAGATGGGTGGTAGAGTGGGTTCAAGGGTCTGAATGGCGTATTGCTGCTCCTATTTCCAAGGTTCATACATTCCTACATAATGCTCAGTTAAGCTGTTTTTGATCAGGAGAGCAATTAAGTAAGCATTAGAGGGGCATTGTTGGGACATTTTCATTCTAAGATATAATGATGTTACTTTATGGTTAAGTAAATATCTATGACAAGGAAAAAGAAATTTAGTTGATGTATATGTCAGATAATGTATTTCATTCACAAAGGATCTGCAAGTGATTGGCTGCCAGTATTGACAAAAACTGAAAACGAAGCAACTGAGCAAGGAGTAATCTATAATTCGTAGCAGATAGATGTTTCTAACCTTCGGGAGATATCAGAGAGACACAGCTCTCCCAGCATTGATTGTTAAAACCTGAGTTACTTTGCCAATAGGTCAGATGATCCCATGTGCCATTATGTATACTATTCCATACACTGTTACATCTATTCAGTCTTTTGACAATCATTTGTATTCATCCAGATGTTTATGAAGGAACTATGCTTCAGGCCTTCTATTCATACAACGGGCAAGTCTTAAAAGTTTCACATATAAGAGTTTTGATGACTTGTTAGGGAAGAGAAATTGAGGTAGTTTTCTCATTGTCTTCCTCACCTTTACTTATCTTCAGCGAACTTTCTTGTTGGTGGGCCATGACCAAGCTAAATAGCCCACCCACCTGTTAAGCTGAGGAAGGGAATCACCCACAGACATAATATATTCCTGCTGAATGTCAACCAGTATTGAGAACTGATGTTCCAGTCTCCTGTTATCAGGGCTGTCTGGGATGGGGCCTTTGAATCAATCTTCTAGCTCGAAGGCAGGGCTACAACACAATTTTGTGTCCTCCCCTCATGGCAGGAGTAACTTAATCAGATGGGAATCCTCCCTCCTCTACCCTGATTAAATCCATACAATAAAGCCCATGAATGGCCTTCATATCCCACTGTCAGTTGAGGCCTTAAGTCATCAATTAAATGGTCACTCAAGACCCTCATTCCATCACTGATGATATCAATCCAGCCGCAAGTGGGGAGTAATCTATGTGGGGTTGCTTG
The DNA here is from genome assembly GCA_024679065.1 of Sphyrna mokarran. Lineage (NCBI taxonomy): Eukaryota > Metazoa > Chordata > Chondrichthyes > Carcharhiniformes > Carcharhinidae > Sphyrna > Sphyrna mokarran. The sequence goes on from JAGIQG010000007.1 coordinate 100,876,600, forward strand.
TGTGGTGGATAAGGTGCGGCTCCCTGATTCAAATCACTCAGGATCTGATTGAGGGAGCCAGCACTGCAAAAGGAGGTGCTGCGGAGAGCTACACACCTGACCTTGCTGCCTGTTCTCTTCCTCGCCCTTGCCCATGACTCCTCATCCTGCGACCCCACCATCATTGACAATCCGAGGCCTCAATGGCTGTAGTGCTGGCAGTAACCACTGCCTTCCCAGTGGTGACGTTGGTGTTCGATCGGTCAGCAGCTCTGGGCTGGTGGAATTTCCTCTCCTCAATCCGAACACTCCCCCTTCCATTCCTAACCCCCCCCACCCCCAGTCTTAACCCTATCCTCCATTCCGAACCCCAACCCTCCATTCCTAACCCTACACTCCCATTCCTAGCTGTACCCCCATTCCTAGCTCTACCCTGCATTCCTAACCCTATCTCCCATTCCTAACCCTAACCCCCATTTCTAACCCTAGCCTTCCATTCCTAACCCTACCCCCCCCCCCCCAATCCTAACCCCTCTCCTCTCTCCACTCAGAGATCCGGGGAAAGGCTCATTGATTGCTAATTGACACTTGATGGGATGAACCTTAGCAAAGAGAGGTGATCCAGGGTCTCACTAGCAGCCAAGACCCCTAATTGCCTCCACAGGATCCCACTCTTTGTGTGGAGGTAGCTGGATGTAAGTCCAGTGATTAGATACCAATATTCTGGACTCCATTCACTGGGGCTCTCGGGAGTAGGGTTACAACCCTGGGAGGAAAATCGAAACACTGTTAAAGTATCACTCCAAAGCAGTGATGGGTCAACCCATAACTCAGGCACACAGTGCATTAGTGTGGGTGTGGTTTTTATAATGAAATGAAACCCCTGACTTTCTGCCCTGACTTCCATTTTAACATTGACCTGGTTAGTTAAATAGATTTATTTTATCAGCATCAGGTTTAAACACTGAACCAGAGCGGGAATATTTTCAGGGATTTATTGGTTTGGGAAATGAAGTCTCTCCTCTTTGCTAGCTAGTACAATATAGTCTGTATTAATAACACGCAAAACAATACCTATCAGTGTATTTCTGGACATGTAACAATAAGAAATCAAATCAAATCCAAGTCATTCTGAGTGAGTGTGTGCGCTCCATCCCCTAAGTCTCTGACACGTTTGCGGTTTCTTTCTGAAGTTGTGTTGATATTGGGTAGCAATATACTGTTGCTGTCTTTTTTTCTGTTAGTTTTGAGACTTTGGATGGAATTTTCCCATCCCGCTCGCCACGGACATCGTAATGGTCGAGACAAAGCTCCGCTGTCCTCGGGCGGCAGTTTCCGATCTTGATGCAAGCATGGCTGGAAAATCCCACTCTTTGCTTCTTTCCCCTGTTGGGTGTGTTCCTTTGGTTCGCAGGACCAGGCCTTGACACAGGGCCCTGGATTGCTTGCAGCCTGTCTTCGGGACACGGGGGTGGAGAGAGAAATTGGATTGTGTTACTGACCTCACTCTGAATTGACTATATCTGTGTTTCAAGATGGCACTACACTGTGTCACAACTCTTTTTGAGCTATGTTTGATATGATTTGTATGGATAGCATGCAAAATAATACTTTTCACTGCATTTTGGTACTTCTGACAATAATAAATCAAATCAAATTTTCCCATTGCCTGAATGATTAAGGTTAACAATAGTCACAGAATTCAAATCTGGAGAAAATGTTTGGCCTACCTAATTCATAAGTCTACTCAGCTCATTTCAAATCATGTTCATTTGGATTTGTCCTAATATTTATTCGTATCTGAGTTTTTGGAAATCATGAGTCACAGTGCTCTTTCATTGTTGTAAAGTATCGCTGAACATTAATTAATAAAAGTTCTATTTTACAATGAAGTGATTACTTTTATACTGTCATTTATATGGTTGTAATTGTGCAGGATATCAGCTTTATTTTCATTGCAGATTTTTTATTATGCATCAGGTCTTGAATTAACGGAAGTGCTTTACATTTAGCAGAGGGCTACAAGTGCATTCTGCAGGAAAGCATTGCACATTCCAGGCAGGTAGTGGCAAACCATGAGATGTATTCTTGTCACCTGCTCCATAAAAGAAAAACACATTAACAACGCTAATTTAATACTGATGGGAGTAATAAACACTGAGTATAAACTTATCATTATAAAGACTTCTGTTATGACTCTTCATAGCAAGACATAGAAGACGTTTTTAGACACGCAGCAACTTTCCTATTTGGTCGTAATGAAGGAGAAGGATGTTTCTTAGTATTTGACACATCGTAATATTAGCCGCATTCAGGTGCAATTAGCATCTCAGGGTCAACAGTTTGCTTTCAATCAGGATAATTCTAGGCGCAGTGGGGGTGATCTGTTTTAATGCAGTTTGTGAAATCTGTGATACAATGGCATTTAAGACTGCTCCGGGAGTGCTCCTTCTTGTATGTGAGTTAGACTGGAGACTTGCTGGCTTTACTTAAGTACCGAAGTAGTGATAAGCAGTAATTAAGCCAGTCATACAGTAATGCTGGAAGCTTGCATTAACAAATTCAACCCTCCCATTCACTCCACAATGTTTTTTAAAACACTTACCTCAATGTGTACAAACCATTACAGTTAGATCAACCATGCATCTTCATAATATAATATCACACTGCATCCTTGAAGCTTGTTCTTTTAAACTACCAGAAGCTCTTGACAGAACCAAATTTTTTAAAAATTCATTTGTGGGACATTGGTGTCGCTGGCTCGCCAGTACTTATTGCCCATCCTTAGCTGATGCGGATTGAGAGTCAACCACATTGCTGCGGCTCTGGAGTCACATGTAGGCTAGACCAAGTAAAGATGGCCGATTTCCTTCCCTAAAGGACATTGGTGAACAAGATAGTTTTTTCCAACAATTGACAATGTTTTCATGGTTATCAGTAGACTCTTAATTCCGGATATTTTTTATTGAATTCAAGTTCCTCCCCCTGCCATGGCAGGATTCGAACCCGGGTTCCTGGAACATTAGCTGAGTTTCTGGATTAAAAGTCTAGCCATAACACCATTAGGCCATTGCCTGTCCTAAATGGAACATTAACCAGCACAAATTTGACTCTTTTTGAGACATAGTGCTACAACTTTGAGTGGCATGTAATTGTGATAAGTGGGAAATCAAGGATGTGTACTTTCTCGCCTTACACAAAAACAGAAAATGCTGAAAAATCTCAGCAGGTCTGACAATATCTGTGGAGGGAGAATGGAGCCAATGTTTCAAATCAGAGTGATCCAGACTTGAAAGATTATTCTCTCTCTACAGATGCTGTCAGATTCGCTGAGATTTTTCAGCATTTTTTGTTTTTGTTTCAGATTTTGGCATTCATAATATTTTGCTTTTTACTTTCTGGGTTTCATCATCTTTGTCCTAAGTCGTATCTGTTCAAAGGAGCGGGACTGAAGATTTCTGCTTGGTGCCCAGCATTCTGAGTTTTTTTGGATTGAATATACCTAGTGCCATCTGTAAAGGCAGTGAAGACAACAAAACAAGAATACTTAGATCGCCTGGCCTTGTTAAATATTCACACAGTGGATTCAGCACATAAGGAGGTCATCCAGCATGTTCTGTCTGCATAGGCTTTCCAAAGGAATGACTTACCTAGTGTTACTCCTCAACTCATTCTTTTGCTCGTTTTTCCTTTTCAGATTAGTTGCTCCTGAAATGCATCAGTTGAAATTACCTCCACCACAAGCTCAGGCAGTGCACTTCTGATCCTAGCCACTTGCTGCATGAAATAGTTCTTTGTGTCTTCCTTGCCACTTTTACTAATTACATTAAATCTGTGCCCTCTCAGTTTGATCATTCCGCTAATGGGAACAGTTTCTCCCTGTCTACTTTGTCCAGACCCCTCATGATTTTGTAAACCTCAATAAAAATTCCTCACAATTTCTCTTCAAGGAATATAGTCTCAATATCTCCAACTTGTGTAACTGAAGCTTTTCATCCCTGGAATCTTCTCTGTGGATCTTTTTTTCACTCTCTGCAGGGTTAGTGGTGATGTCACTGGACTCACAATCAAGAGGCCCAGATTAATACTCTGGGGACAGGGGTTCAAATCCCATCACGCCCACTGTAGAATTTAAGCTCAATTAGTCAATCTGAAATTGAAAGCTAGTCTCAGTAATGGCCACCATTATCACCAATTGTCGTAAAAACCCAACTGGTTCATTAATGTCCTTTAGGGAACGAAATCTGCCATCCTTACCCAGTCTGGACTACATGTGACTCCAGAGCCACAGCAATGTGGTTGACTCTGAAATGTTCTGCAACAGCCTAGCAAGCTACTCAGTTCAAGGGCAATAATGGATGGGCAATAAATGCTGACCTAGTAGCGATCCCTTGTAGGAAAAAGGAAGGATTACCAACCATTTTCTGTAAGAAGTCTCACAGAGCAAAATTAAAGTCCAAAAGGTTTGTTTGGAATCACGTTTTCAGAGTGCTGCTCCTTCATCAGGTGAGTGAACAGCACTCCGAAAGCTCGTGATTCCAAATAAATGTGTTGAATTTTAACCGGGGGTTGTGAGACTTCTTACTGTGCCCACCCTGCTCCAACGCTGGCATCTCCACATCATGGCTACCCATTTTCTGATGATTTTCAGTTAATTCATTAGAAGTTAGTTACAGAACTAATACTTCCACTTCATGTAAGTCAAGAGTGAAGCGGTGGTGATTGGCTTTCTTTTTAGTTTTCCAATTTTGGGGCCCTTGCAGTAACTTGGCATTACTTCACCATTGTAATTATTTAGTCTTTTAAAATGTCCAATATAAAGTTGGAGTTATTTATTTCATTGTGTTTCTTTTCATCTCATTCATCTATTTTTAATCGTCCTTCTTTCTCACTTCCATTTTCCCACCCCTCCAATCTTGTACCCCCACCCCCACACTTCAGGGCAACAGCGTCAACCATCTGTACGCTGTTCTGCCATTCACACATTCTGATCATTTAATGCACACCTTCAGCACCTTTCTCAGTCTTCATCATTTACATTTCCTTTCTCCAAATACAGCCCCCACCCCCCAACATCCTCATAGTATAAATTCCTGCTGATTTTCTTTGCTCTGAAAATGGATCATCCAGATTCGAGCTGTTGGCTCTATTCTCTTCCCTCAGATGCTGTCAGATCTACTGGGATTTTCCAGCATTTTCTGTTTTTGTGTGAGATTGGAGTTTTTGTCCACAACAGAAAGAAAAGCAGTGGTTGGACTTGTTGAGCACTGCTGCCTCATAGCACCATGGACCTGGGTTCGATTCCCGGCTTGGGAGTCTGCACGTTCTCCCTGTGTATGCGTGAGGTTCCTCCGGGTGCTCCAGAGTCCTCCCATGGTCCAAAAGGTGTGCTGGTTAGGTGCATTGGCCGTGGAAAATCCTCTCTCAGTGTACCTGAACAGGCACCAGAGTGTGACAACTAGGGATTTCACAGTAACTTCACGGCAGTGTTAATGTGAACCTACTTGTGACAATAATAAATGAACAAACTGATTTGCCTACTCCTGCTCCTAATTCCTATTTCCCTATGTACATCTTGGTGGTTCAGGCCTTATTTCTTTCCACTTACATACAGCTCTCTAAATTTCCCTAGCACTCTAATATTGATATTATCACGTGCTAATGTTAATAAGAGGAAACTCCCACGGCAGCCTCAGTGGCCCATGTGAAAATCATTGTGTGAAGGCAAATAGAATTTGACCTTTTACATGTACAAGTAAGCAAATATGAGGTTGTGTATCGCGCACCCCTGTGTCCATCACACACGAGGCATTACATTTCAGCATAATATCGCAGATGTTACATTACTTTACGTGCAAATGTTCATCCCTCGTTACTGCTTAATTGTCTCAAATTTTGCATTCATCGCGCAGGAACAAATCACAACTGAGAAGGTAGGGACCATGGCAACCAGCAAATAGTAGGCAGGGATGGAAAGAACTAATCATGAAATTCACGAAACTACATAATCAAAATGGATGGCCAGCAGGGACAAGCAATAAAATACAAAGGGAAACCAATTACACTGATCTGAAAGTCTTGTTGAAAATCCATTTAGTGTCCATTTTGATTCCCTCATTAAATAGGGCACTTACTGTTGTATCATCATAAAAGTATCAAAATGACAAGTAAATTATAGAACATTCCTGTACAACAGGAATATTCCCAGGGTAGAAATATCAATTAGATAGGGTTTGGGTAAAAGGGGGAAAGTTCAACATAGAGGTGAGAGGCAACCAGAGGGTGGTGAGTGCCTGGAATGTTTTGCTAGAGAGATGATAGAAATGGATACAAAGGCGATGTTTAAGAGGCATCTTGATAGATACATGAATAGGCAGGGAATAACGGGACACGGACCACGTAGGGGCAAGGGGTCTTTAATTTAGAAAAACATCATGTGTTGGCACAGATTTGGTGGGTTGAAGACCTTGTTCCTGTGCTGCACCGTTCTTTTTTTTCGAAAGTGTTTTGTTGCTGTTGTAGTAGCCTGTTTTCCAGCTGAACTCTGTGTCACCCAAACATGTGAGTCGATGCAATTTCCAAACTCAAACACCACCAACTTAATAGATTCAAGGAACCAGATGGAAGATCCCAGGATAGTGTCGCCTACTGTGAGAAAGGTCCACTGTAATAAATGTCAAGCAGAGGTGGGCCTTCCTCGGGATGAAGGACCTGCTGGGACAGTATTAGGGACTGACTGCTGTCCGTTACAGGCAATGCCAGTGAGAGCAATAGCAATAAACAGAGGAAGAGGCTAAGGTTTGTCAAGGGACCCAGGCCACAAGACAGTGTGGGAGGATAGTGGTCACAAGCGGGGCGATGGTGGGGATCAGTGGAAGGGTGGGGGTGATTCTAGGTTCTGTAATCATTCGTCGATTGGGTGGATACAGAACCATACCTGGATGTTCATCTTAAAAGCAACCTCCAATGGGAATTCCACATTCAGTATCCAAAGCAAATGGAGTTCTTGAATTTGAGAAATCTTTGAAATTGTAACAAAATTACTTAGAATTATAGCTTATCAACCATGTCTTTGTACAATCCTGGAGTGTGCAAGTTGTATATGGAATCCTTATACTGCAAGAGATATAAAGAAGATTGAAGGTATCCAAAGGCGGGTTGCACATTTCTGTGTGAATCACTGTAGGATCTAACCCAGTGTCACATCCTAGACTGAAGATTTGGGATGGGAATTAGTACCAAAAAGGAGGGAGAACAATATACTGTGCACACTCAATAATATATGGGATAGACCGATGGGAATTGACTAAAACAAGTAGCCAGTGCCCTCCAACAATGACAAAGCACAAAGGAGCCATTTTCACAAATTACAAAGACCATTTCTTTCCAAATCATGGTATTGGTTGCTCACCATTGGTTGCTGGAGAGATCTTCCAGTCCCAGAAATGGGTTTTTTTCTTTTGTATGGCTTGCCTGTCCTGCTACCCACCACAGTCCCTCAGCAGGACTGGAAGATTCCACAGTTGGGAAGAGCTGGAAAAGCCAGTCTGCTTTATAACCAATCTTTTTTTTCCCAAGGACAATCCCACACTGGAATAACTGCCAAAGGAATTAGTCATGACCCCGTCACTTGGGATCTTCAAGGCCCAACTTTAGGTTATTTCATAATCAGGACAGGAATCTCAGCAGCTCATGCCTAGTTTAGCGTGTGTTACCTGTGGAGATGTTAATGGCGTATGGGTGTTAGCCTGTGATGCTGACACATTTAATGCAGAATCGCAGGATGAAGGGGGAGGGGAGAAGGAAGCAAGGGCAGAGAGTTGACTGTCAGCAGGACACACTCCCACCAGCATCTTCCTGAAGCCAGGTCATTCAAACAGGCACTAAGGACATTAAGTGAATTTCTCTCGATAGCAGAATGCAAAGAGTTCAAAGTGCCCAACAGTATTTTCCCTTTGAGAAAGCTGAAACTCGAGTCCAGATATGTCCTGAAAGTCATCAATAAAGACTAAAAATACTCAAAAAGGAAACGGCTACCTCTTCCAAATTCCGTTTGCCTACAAATTCTATTTTTTGAAACGATTGATAATGAGATTGAGGGCAAAATTTAATGTCTTCCCCTGAGGCAGGTTTGGAAGCATGGGCGGTTGGAGGTGGAGAATATATTTGAGTGGGGAAGGTGGAGATTCTGTGACCCCTGCCCTGATTAAGTCTGGGTGGGTCTCCTGTCACACTGACAGTCAAGGCCTACTTCGAGGCTTCATCCTGCAGCCATTGGTATTCAACTAATAGCGGGTAAGTACTCACCACAATGGGAAAAACTTAAAAACAAATGCTCTCCAGCGTGCATATGGGACCCAAGGAGGGAATGTCGCTCATTCAGAAGTATTTGATACTCGATTGAAGGCTCCACATTGGGAAACATGGGGCCCCACTTTGAACTCACCACTCCCCACCACCGCCCCCGCTGGCCCCCTGGCCCTTACTGCCAACCACCATCACACTCCTCTGCAGACACTTCCAAATCATGCTCACTGACCCTATGGCTTGGGTACCATGATGATCCTAGGCCTCCCCCTGGGGTGCTTTGCTGGCAGCTGCCACCATTCCCACTGGTGCTGCCTGGAGTGGACAGATGCCAGCTTCTACTTGACTGGCACCTCTTCGGGATGAGATTTTCACCCCCAGGGTCCTCAATTCTGGAGAAAGTCCACCACTGGCCACTTAAGTGCCTACTTGGCACTGAATTCAGCTATGTCCCCAAAGGAGGTGACACGGGGTTCCCACAAGTTCTCCAGCGAGCATTGCCTCAATTAAATTGCACCTTATCTGTTCTGAGACCATCCCAAGATTGATTGTATGTACGGAGAGACATTTTCTGGGCCCCACATACCATGGAAATTGCCCATTGACTCAGGCAGGGATTTTGGGTCTTGGGGCCATTACCCACTGGTTTGGCTGCTGGGATGAAAGCATTGTTTGATGGACAAAGGTGGGGTAAATTGGCTCTGGAGCTCAGAAGAATGAAAAAATGTCTTTATTGAAATGATTAAAATTCTCTCAGGGTTTGATAAGATTGAGAGGTTATTTCTCCTAGCTAGGAAAGATGCAGGGAGCATAGTCTGAAGAAAAGGAGCTGGTTATTTAGTACAAAAATGAGGATAAATTTCTTCACTGAAAAATTTGGGAATGTTTGGAATTTTCTACTCCTGAGGACTGTGGATGCTTCATTGCTGTATATACTTAAGGCTGAGAGAAATAAAATTTTGCTCTCTCAGGGATGTAGAAAGTATGTGGGAGTGATGAATTGAAGCTCAAACCTATGTTGAATGGTGGAGCAGTTCAATGGACTGTATGGTCAATTTGTACTCCTAGTTTCTGCCTAGCCATCTCTCTTCATGGTGCTTTTCTGGTTATCGTAGCATTCTGCAAAGATAATGACCCATGATTACCTGGGATGTACCCCAGCAGCTGGACTATTAGATTCTTCAGATATTACCATGCAAGGGCTACGAGGCAATTGTCCGGGAAGTGCAAACTTCTAAAGGGCAATTACTCTGAATTGGGATACTCAGATTTTAATTGGAGACTTCAGATGGTTCCAGATCTCTTAGTAGGAAATGTCAGAAGAATTAAAACCATTTTGAATTTCTGGGTAACTATAGTACTGACTCCTCCTGCGCTACCCACCCCTCTGATGATTCCCCGACTGCCCCTCAAACGCCCCCCGCCTCTCTATCTTCCAAACCCCAACTACCTATTTGACCCTCTACTACTATCGTAGCCCCAGTTATCCTCCCACTTCTCTGAATTACACTCTCAACTCTCTGATTACCTCACATCCCTAACTAAAGCCCTCCACACCTGTGACTACCCTTGCAACCTCCCAATTAACCCACAATAACCTCCAAACTTCCCCTATCTTTCTACTCCTAGTTACCACCCCCTACCAACTCCTCAACTACCTCCAGATGTCCTGCTGACACCTAACAAGGCTCTATCCTCCCCCGACTACAAAAAACCCCAAAGCCCTCATTTACTCTCCAAATCCTCCAACCATTTCCTACCCCCCTCTGACTAACCCTCCCCCTGTCCTCAACCTACTGACTAATCACCCAGATAAAAGCAAAATACTGCGGATGCTGGAATCTAAAACAAAAACAGAAAATGCTGAGAAATCTCAGCAGGCCTGACAACATCTGTGGAGAAAGAATGGGACCAACATTTCGAGCCTGGAAGACCCTTCACCAGAGGACTCTGACGAAGAGTCACTTAGACTCAAAACATTGGCTCTATTTTCTTTCAGAGATGCTGTCAAATCTGCTGCGATGTTTCAGCATTTTCTGTTTTTTGTAACTAACCACCCACCTGAAGACAGAATTCATAAATTGTATAGTTAAAGCCTCAAGTCTCAACCATGTGACAGGGTAGTTTCAGTCGAGCTGCTTAGATAACTATGTATTTGCTTTCATTAAAACTCAATGTGTTTTGTTTAGGTAATTCTAGAGCTATTTGCACAACGTTGGAGATGAGGCATCACTGTAGCTCAGCCTTTGACTTGTTGCAGTATGTCTCATCTCTTCGTCTCTTGGGTTGGCTTAGCTGAAATGTTCATTCAATACAAAGGATGTCATAATCCAGGAGGTTGATGAATTGGTCTTTGTCCGTTTTTACAAGCAGGATTTAAACAAGAATCAGCTCTGCCTTTGGGTGAAGAACATAAAAACATAGACATAGAAGGTAGGAACAGGAGGAGGCCATTTGGCCCTTCGAGCCTGCTCCACCATTCATCACGATCATGGCTGATCATCCAACTCAACAGCCTAATCCTGCTTTCTCCCCATAAATCATTCGTTCCAACAGAACAGAAGAAAGATAAGCTTAGTAAAGCCAGATCCAAACTCAAGCCTCTGATAGCAACCCATAATTAAAGTGTAGCATTTCTAACATTCTTGAAAGTACTGCTGACGGTAACACTCTCTGAGAATTCGACTATCATAAGCTGCTCTTTAGTTTTTCAGACATGGGATCAAATTACGGAACATCAATCTCACAGAGTTCAGCCCACACCATCCACCCTTTCCTTGAGTATCTTCTGCTATTTTTACACAAAATGAAACGTTACTGGTACATCTTCCTCTGCACTTCAAGGCTCCACTGGTTAGAAAGTAAATTGGGGGGAGAAAGATCAACAACAGTCTATCTCATCCTCGCCATTGACTGTGTGTTTAACCTTTCCCTATTTGCTAAGTGCTTCAGTATTTTAATTTCCCGCACTGTCAATATCTTGAATTTCCATTTTGCCATATAATGGATTTATAAGTGCCGGCGCGGTGACATTTTTAGTGATGAGATTTCCCGCATTAAAATGTGGCGATTGTCATTGTCTGGGCCTCTCATATGTTAATGTAAATGGAGTTTGAAAAAGTAAACAAGACAAAGCAAGCGTGTTTAAACTAGGGGATGAATTTGATTATTAATGTCTCAGTGCACACGCAGCTCCTGAATTCTGTTCAGTGCCTGAGAGCATTGATTTATCTGTTTCACCCAGCAGTGATGATTGTCATTTTGAGCCATGAGTAAGTGTTTGCAGAGCTGTTTCCATCTATTTTGGATGGAATTATATTGGAGACAAAGGAGTGCCCACAATTTACTTTGGAAAAGGAGCTAGTTCATTGCAGGGTGGTAGGGTTCTATAACTGTACAAGTACAATAACTATTCAAAGCATTTTCTTTATTGTATCTAGGTGGCATTACATAGAATGATTGCCCATTATTCTTAATTGAATGTTAAGCTCATCTCCAAAGCAACCACAGGAGAGCCCCCTGAGAAAGTTTGGGCTGGTGACTGTTTCTCCCCAGTAGTAGTTTGGGGATTGGAAAACTTTCAGACCTCTGTTTCTCACGTGCTGAGGGTGGCATGGTGGCACAGTGGTTAGCACTGCTGCCTCACAGCACCAGGGACCCAGGTTCGATTCCTGGCTTGGGTCACTGTCTGTGTGGAGAAGAAACCATCGAATCTGCACCAATTCTGACAGAGCATCTTCCCCAGGCCCTCTTCTCCACTCTATCCATGTAATTCCCAAACATTTCCCACAGCTAATCCATCTAACCTACACATCTTGACACTAAAGGGCAGTTTAATATGTCCAGTCCACATAACCAGCGCATCTTCAGACTACAATATGTGACCATCTTATTTTAACTTTGCAAAATTGCACATTTATTAGTGTTGTAATTTATTTGCCAACTATGCATCTATTCTACAAGTTTATTAATGTCCTGTAATTCGTTGCAATCCTCCTCAACATCGAGTAGAGGTCGTGGAGGTGGGGAGGAGAGGGAGGATGCTTGGTTTGTATTGACTTCATTGTGTGCATTCATTTATTGAGCAAGTTCTCTGCCCAGAGACTTGGTTTGACTCCCCATTAGACAGGATTGCCTTAAGAAGTGCTGCAGGCCAGGAACATGTCAGGATTAATGGGGGTACATGTGGGATCTTGGGTGAGATTACCATTCCTCCAGAGGAGAGGAAGATCCAACAATCCAACATCTGGAATGAGAGAAGGGGAAAGATGAGTGCTAATCTCTAGCAGAGAAGGGGGAGTTTGATGCTGAAGATGCATGGTCACCTAACTGAGGTGGTGGGTTGTACTGTTCAAAACCTTAGCCAAAGTGTCTTGCCTGTAGGGGTGCATAGGGTGGGGTGCCTGATGACAGATGGGGAAGAAGGTAAGCTTGATGGGCTGGGAGGGAATGATCCAAGTTTCTCTCGACCACAGAACAGTCCTCGCTTCTTAAGGTCTGGGAAACACAACTGATCAGAATTAAATGCGAAGGGCAAGATAAGTATGAATCAGGTTGCCTCATTATAATATTTAAACCTGCAACCCACCTTCTGAGAGTGTGCTGCTGCCTGTCTTTCCTCCCCCATCATACCTGTTCCATTTCCCCATCTTATTTCAGTTAGAAATATCCAAGGTTGGATGACTTTTGAGTTTCAATTATTGAAACTTCAAAATCTTGCCCAATCCTCACCATTCCCTTTCCAGTGGTTAACATTACTCCATAGTCTTTTTTGTAATGATTCTTACTGGAGGCATGAATATCCTCCTTTTTTACCTGTTGCAGCAATTTTTATTGATAGATGCTATTGACATTCAACACATAAACTTTAAAATTATGGTGACAGCCCTTTAGCAGAGAAAGGTGTGAGACACTTGGCAGTGACTTTTTCAAACTTGTAACTGTATTTTATCATTCACATTGCTGATTCTCTGAAAGGAAATGGGCGGCAAGCATGTCTCTCGAGGCCGAATATGATGTCTTTTTGGGTGGCAGTTTTGGTATTGATTTATAACCTGGCAGAAAATGGCAGTTTTCACATTGGGATGACATTGGGTCACACAGTATTACCCTCAGTTTGAAAATTCTCACACAGATTTAACTTGACAATTCTTTTCTAACTTTCACCAACTATTAAAAAAGTTCACATCTGGTTAACACTGGTCAAGCTGCAACAATGTCGATGACAGTTGGGTTGATAAGGAATAGAAGCTTCTGAAAGATGGGCAAATCATGAAGAAATATTATCTTAAAAAAGAATTCAGTCACCTCTGAATCAGAGGTTTATGTTAATTCCAATGTTTAGGGCAGCCTTAATGGGCTGTACAGTGGCACAGTGGTTAGCACTGCTGCTTCATAGCGTTGGGGACTTGGTTTCAATTCCAGCTACAGGTCACTGTATGTGGAGTTTGCACATTCTCCCTGTGTCTGTGTGGGTTTCCTCCGGGTGCTCCGGTTTCCTCCCACACTCTAAAGGTGTGCAGGTTAGGTGCATTGGCTGTGATAAATTGGCCCTTAGTGTCCAAAAATGTGTAAATTTGGGGGATTAGTGAGGTGAATATGTGGATTGCAGGGATATGGCCTGGATAAGATGTTGTAGTGGAAAATCAGAGCATACATGATGGGCAGAATGGCCTCCTTTTGCACTGTAGGCATTTTATATCTATGATCCTTTTATGAAGTACTTGTAATGGTAAATATCAGCATTATTCCCTTGTCCCAGAATGTCTTTTATTGAGGTTACTCTCTGGTGACCAGGAGAATGATAAACTATCCCTCATTGTCTTTCTCGACCTGTGTGCAGCCTTTGAAATGGTTGAAGACATTGTCCTTATACCACTGGCACTGTACTTGTCTAGGTCCATTTGTACTGAGTATTTGCAATGCCTTCTTTTCCCATTCCCGTTACCCGTGGTTCCACCAAGCATCTAACCTTGACCCTTCCCTCATTCTAATCTACAGGCTGTGCCTTGGTACCCAGTCCGAGCTCAGCTCATTCAACTCCGTCCACCATCTCGGAATTGACAGAATGCCAGTCTGATATTCTGTATCAGGAGAAATTTCTTGCAATGAAATAATGGAAAATATCAAAAGCCTTGTCTTCACTGTGCCCCTACCACTGCCACTCACTTTAGTTTCTAGCCAGCATCACTTTTCCTGGCAGCTGGGTGTTGTTACCTTAGACTGTTCGCAAACTTGCTGGGCAGTGCCAATCTGGCAATGTCTGCCCAGAACTCTGCAACCTGGCACTCTGGCAGTGTTGATTGGGCACCTCAGTGTGCCAGCTGCAATGCCAATGGAGTGGGGCCTGAGTGGAAGCTATGACAGGGAGCTATGAGTTTAAAGTTTATTTATTAGTGTCACAAGTAGGCTTACAATAACACTGTAATGAAGTTACTGTGAAAATCTCCGTAGTTGCCATACTCTGGTACCTGTCTGGGTACACTGAAGGAGAATTTAGCATGGCCAATGCACCTAACCAGCATGTCTTCTGGAGGAAACTGGAGAACCTGGAGCAAACTTATGCAAACATGTGTAGAATGTATAGACTCCGCAAGTTGGGAATGGAACCTGGGTCCCTGGAACTGTGAATCAGCATTACTAACCACGATGCCACTGTGCCACCCATAGATGGAAGGGGCTAGGCAGGGGGGTTGTGCAGGGGTAGAGCATGAAGGGGGGACTTGTTAGGTGTCATAAGGAGGAATCCATTGAGAAGGCTTAATACCCAGATTCCAGTGATCCATTTCGGGAAGGGTTGGGAAAACATGCTGCCAGTGAGAAAGGGAGTTCCAGTGTCCATGGAGGAGGGTGGGGTGACAATCAGGTTGGGAGGGAGGGAACTCTGCTGATGGGGGTGATTGGTGGTACTGGGATTGGTCCCAATGTCCGTAGAATGAGTGAGGATAGGCACTAGGAGATCTCTGAGAATCAGGATCCTGTGAAATTGTGCTTCAGTGAGCTCAGGCTTCACCCACTTCCCCCACCCCCCAACTCCAGCCCCACTCCTTAGTATTTTTTGGAGAAAACCACAGCCCTAGTTCTTGTTTCCAAATCCCTCCATGAGCTTGCTCTCACAATACTGTAACCCCCTCCATATTCACAACCTCTAAGAAATGTTACTTATATTAGGACAGCACAGTGACACCATGATTAGTGCTGCTGTCTCACGGTGCCAGGGACCTAGATTCGATTCCCAGCTTGGGTCACTGCCCGTGTAGAGTTTGCACATTCTCCCCATGTCTGTGTGGGTTTCCTGCATTTGCTCCGATTTCCTCCCACAGTCCAACGACATGCTGGTTAAGTTGATTGGCCATACTAAATTGCCTTCTTAGTGTCAGAGGGGGTTAACTAATGTAAATTCATGGAGTTATAGGGATAGGACCAGTGATTGTGGTCAGCGCAGAGGGGCTGAATGGCCTCCTTCTGCACTATAGCGTTCTATGATATTTTCATCCCTTTAATCCTGGTCCTTTGACAATACCTGACTTAAATCGCTCCAATATTGGTGGTTTCATCTTCAGCTTCCCTTCCCTGAACTTAAGCATTTCCCTCCCTAACTCTCTCCAACTCTCATTTCCTTCCTTTAAGATGCTGTTTATTATTGGAAAAATAAAACCTATGGGCCGCCTGCCCTTATACCTATGGTCTTATCAAATGCTGTTTTATAGCGCCCCTATGAAGCACTTTGGGATGTTTTTGAAATTACGCTTATGATGCTATATAAGCGTAAGTTGTTGTTATCATTGTAAACATGCTCTAAACTATTCATCAGTGGCTGCAGCTGCTCTGCCAGTGACAGTGAAAGTGATGGCAGCAATTAACTTCCTGCCTATTTGGTCATTCGGAATCGCAAGCTGTGAATTAGATAAATGAAGGCTTACATCATGAAATGCAGCCTGGCTTGCCGCTGCCGTTTACATAATGAGGGTCACCTCTGTCTCAGGAAAGTAAGCTCTCCCTGAATCACAGCAAGAAATTCTTCAAACAGCTTTGTCATAGTAATTATTGCCCAGTGATTTATCGGAATCAATTAATGCATTAACTGCTTTTTTTTAAAGGCTGACTATTGAGTGAACGTGCAGTAATAGGGAATTTGCAACTTACATTGACAAGAATTCAAAGTGTTGCATTTAAGAAATTGTGGCCTATCAGAAAATAAATGTGGCATAACTGTCTTTAAACTACCTTGACAGCTACAGACTGAAAGCAGTAGGTTCGCATTAAATCATCTGAGTGCCAATATTTATAATAGCTTCAGTAAAGAAAGGCTTTATCATTAAACTGGCAAGTCTTTTTGTGTATTGTCTCTTTGGTTTTGGAATTTACTTATTCACCTTTTCAGGATCTGCCAGAAATGCTGGTTGGAATTTTCCAGCCTTCTGGCCGTGTGTTTCCCACTGGCAGGAGGCGTCCTGCTCTTTGCTACAGGTGGAATTCTCCGTCAATAAGAATTTCCATTGGCGTTACGCCATGCCGGCAGGAAACACATGGGCGGGTTATGCGCTGCTGGTGGGACTGGCGAATCCCCTCGGTGTGAACGACCAGAGAATTCTGACTGCTTTCTTTTAAATGAGGTGTTAAATTAAAGGCACCTTCTCTGTGTTACAATGGTTGAGCTAAATATGTTAGGGTCCTCGGCCCTGTCTGGTGACATAAGGGGAGCTCTCTGGGTGTAATGATCCCAATTGTTCTTCAATCAATGTCACTAAAAACTCAATAAAATCATAAGTGATAGCCTAAGAAACTAAGACGAAAGATGCCTAACATAACCAAAGAAGCTAAAGATGCCGGGCAGCTTCAAAGTAGACCTCAAATAATCCCTAAAACAGCCAACAAACTAAAAGACAACTTACAACTCAAAAGCAGCTTGAATAAGCAGGATCATGGAGTTTACACGTGCGCGGAATAACACAGAAATTCAGAAATTACTATCAGTATTTCTATATTCCTTTGGACGGTGTGTTGTCGACGGTGGCCCAGAGTGCAATTCCAGAGCAATCAGTAAATTAACAAAAATTTTAGAGTTATTGAGATTTACAGCATGGAAACGGCCCTTCAGTCCAACTTGTCCATGCCGCCCAGTTTTCATCATTAAGCTAGTCCCAATTGCCCATATCCCTCTATACTAATCTTACCCGTGTAATGTCAAAATGCATTTTAAAAGACAAAATTCTACCTGCCTCTACTACTACTACCTCGAGCAGCTCATTCCAAACCCTCATCAGCCTCTTTGTGAAACAATTGCCCCTCTGGACCTTTTGTATCTACCCCCTCTCACCTTAAACCTATACCCTCTAGTTTTAGATTCCCCTATCTTTGGGAAAAGATGTTGACTCACCATTGCCCCTCCTTATTGTATAGACTTTTATAAGATCACCCCCATGCCTCTTATTCATCTATCTTATTGATGCCCCTCATTATTTTTTTCTATTTTACAGTTAGTCTCACTGTAGGAACCCTTGTTGAATGAAATGTGACTGATTCTCACTGTAAAAGCTCTTGTCAAATGAGTTATAACTGGATTTTTAACAGCATACTAGGCTCATGATTATTGCTATACACTCTTCCTGACTCTGAAAACTTCCTTTTGTATTTGTAGATTTCTCCATTATGATAAAATTCCACTTTTTCTTCACTTTAAGCCTGTTTAGATGTTTAGTCTCATCTTTATTTAATTCACTCTTAATAATTTTTTTCCTTATCAAAATTTTAAATTAAAGTAGAACTGTGATTTTCCTGTAATGCTGTCAGTGAGAATTCTTCAGTGTGATTGGCTGCTTATGTTACTTGCTATTATCACTGCAGCTGGATCCCCTTGACTTGGCAGATTTAAACAGCTGTCAGGAAAGGGCAAACCCACATCTCAGAGATCTCAAAATCCAACCCAATATGTGTTTTTGCTACACAATGTTCAGATGAGGAAGTAGGAAAGATCTGGGATTATGCCAAAATGTATCGCAACCACTTATGAACTCTAATTGCTGGTAACCCAGGAAAAAGGTGATAGGCAACTAATGCACAGTGGGTAGAACTTTCCCATCCCATTTGTCACAGGAATTATAGCGGTTAGGACAAGACCATGCAAAGTGTTGACTTCGGATAGGGTTTTCTGGTTTTAGGGCGAGAATAGCCGGAAAATTCCACCAAAACCTAATTTAGACCTTAAATTTCTTTCTGTCCCCAGCACATGCTTGGCAGGGTCAGCGAGTTATCAGTTCTGAACTGTGATTAAAAGTGGTTTAAAAACATTACATGTACAACTGACCCTAACCCTGACTATTGCAAAGCAATGTCATGATATGCAATCATGGTGCATACAGTTTTCCTTTTGCAGCTTTTAATCTCTTTTAATCAGTTGATTATGATTCCAAATCGAGATTAGAAGCTGCAAAAGGAAAATAAAAATCATATCAGTACTACACTGTCGAAAACACACAGACAATTGGATGTCTTGAATACATCTGCTAATACCCACGGAAGTAATGAAACAAAATGTTTCTTGTTAATTACACAGTGGCCTAAAAGTAGTTCTTTGTAATGGTAGATTAAAAATAATTCTGAAGAAGTTTGTGAATTCACAGCGTGAGGTGTTAAGGGTGGCATGATGGCACAGCGGTTAGCACTGCTGCCTCACAGTGCTAGGGACCCATGTTCAATGCCAGTGATTAAGTGGCACTTACACATTCTTACTTGGCAAATAACTTTGAACAGTGGCATCATTCAACAGCATGATTCCCACTGCAGAGCACTGGGGTCACAACTGCTGGCTGGAACAGCAGTGACAGGAGAGAAGAGAGGGAGTTAAAAAAAACCCAGCATCTTTTTGTATAAACCTCTACAATCTAGAGGTATAGCTGCCCTCTAATGCAACTACTCATGCACGAAAGATCGCTGCACATGCAGGATATGTTTTGCCATGGGATGACGTTTTTTAAATCTCACGCTGATGTTTTTGTCAAAGAAAAGGTAAGGACCAAGATAGAAACACTCATTGCATAAAACGCAATGGTAGGCAAACCATTTGCACTTAGTGCTGCAGCATGCGCAGTAACTCACTGTTCTTTTCTTAATGTGTAAATACCAATTATAATTTTAATGCAACTTATGTGGATTTTCTTTGAATGCAAGCTTCATGTCAGAAAGCTCCCTGTGTAATTTAAATCTGAATTGTCAAATAGCAATTCATTTTTAACATTTGTCAAGGGCTACTTTGAAAAGTAAAGAGCACAAATTTGCATTCAAAATAGCTCAAAATTAATTTAATTCAGAATTTGGTTAATCCTGGCTTGTTTTCATGGAACATCTGTTTAAAGTTTATTTACTAGTGTCACAAGGTTTACATTAACACCTCAATGAAGTTACCGTGAAAATTCCCTATTTTCCACACTCTGGCACCTGTTTGGATATACTGAGGGAAAATTTAGCATGGCTAATGCATATAACCAGCATGTCTTTTGGACTGTGGGTGGAAAGTGGAGCATCTGGAGGAAATCCACACAGACAGTGACCTAAGCCAAGAATCAAACCTAGGTTCCTGGGGCTGTGAGAGAGCAGTGCTAACCACTGTGCCACCGTGCTGTCCCTGTTTAGCTACATGCCTCCCATTGGCTGCTATTCTACAAGAACTGGAACTTCCTGATGCAATTCTGCACATGCAGAGGAAGTGATATATTGTGGAGCAGCATCAAAATTTAAATCATGTAATTGCCTTTGTCTGTGGAGGCGGACAAGGACATGCTAATTGTGATGCTCTGATGGAAAAACATGGACAGATGCTGTATTTATTAAGTCTTCTTTCATTGATGTTTGGAATGATTTGGTGTTTTCCTACCCAACTCCTATTGTAACTTATCTTCCGTCAATTCACTTCGAAAGTTTTTTTGAAAGATATCACCCAGTTCTACATAAATTCAAATCCTACACAAACTGTGGGTGGCATGGTGGCATAGTGGGTTAACACTGCTGTCTCATAGCGCCAAGGACCTGGATTCAATTCTGGCCTTTGGTGATTGTGTGGCATTGGCACATTCTCCCGGTGTCTGCATGGGTTCTGTCTTTTCTTCTCACAGTCTAAAGATGTGCAGGTTAGGTGGATTAGCAATGCTAAATGCGTGGGGTTACGGAGATAATGTGGGCAAAAGGTGGTGGTGGGATGGCTGCTAGGTAAGATGCTCTTTTGGAGAATCACGTACACTCTTGATGGGCCAAACGGCATCATTCTGCACTGTTGGGATTCTATGGTTCTAAGCCTTCCTTTTTTGGTCAGAAAATGACTCAGGTTTATAGAACAATAAAGAACTAATATATTAACTTGATTCAAATAAATAGTAAAAACAAACTGCAAATAAAATCGAACCCGTTACATAAAAATCTAGTTGATATAATGAAGAGAGAGTTGCAGCTTGATTTCATTCAGGTTGCTGTAAAAAAGGGTGAATGTTGCATTTGTGCAGTGCCAGTGTAATGTATTTAACCTCCAAAAGCAGAAATTCTGTGGCAGCCTCTTTTGGGTTGAAATTATTTTGGTGTTATATTAGTGATTTATATATTCATGTGAAATCCTTTGTCCACTATTTTAATAAAATGTTGTTTAAAATAATAAGAAACTAAGTATGTGGGGGAGCAAATTCAGATGAACACGTTGATATTCTCATTATTAATTTTGCACCGTAGCAGTTCATGAGCTTTGAGATTTTATTATAGCACTGTATAATATTTGACCTGTGGGAGTCAGAGTACAAGCAGTCATGCCCAGAGTGGAATGGGGCATGTGCTTGGAACAAGAAGCAACGATGAGTAGGCATAACAGCAGACCCAGAACTTGAGCAGGGTATCATGTTGGGGAAAACGTGGCGGGAATGGGGATTCTTTAAGGCTTGTCAATCAGCGGATTGGGATCTGTAAACTAGAGGAGTGTGCTCACAGGCAGGAGGTAAATCAAAGGGTGGGAGTGAATCCAAAATGTAGGGTTTAACATTTGGGCAGTAAGAAGTCTGACAACACCAGGTTTAAATCCAACCGATTTATTTGATAGGAAACTCATAAGCTTTTGAGCCTCTGGTCTTCGTCAGGCGAATGAGGTGTTCTGGTCTCAAACAGCACACATATCAGCACAGACAGTTTACAGGTTACTGATTAGAGTGTGAATCTTTACACCTAACCTGCTATTCAAGTCTTAAAGTGGCTAACAATGTGAGTGGAAGGAGCACTGAGCATTGGTTAGAGAGATGTGTATTGTCTCCAGACAGCACAGTAAGTGAGGTTTTTTGCTAATCCAGGCAAGTCATGGGGGTTACAGATAGTGTGACATGAAGCCAAGATCCCTGTTAAGATCGTCCTCGTGTGTGCGGAACTTGGCTATCAGTCTCTGCTCAGCGGCCCTGTGCTGTCATGTGTCATGATGGCCCCCTTGAAGAACGTTTACCCAAAGGTCGGAGGCCGAATGCCCATGACCGCTGAAGTGTTCGCCCACAGGAAGGGAACTGTTTTGCCTGGTGATTGTCAAGCAATGTTCATTCATCAGCTGTCGTAGTGTCTGCATGGTCTCTCCAATGTACCATGCTTCGGGACATCCTTTCTTGCAATGTATTAGGTCGACAACATTGGCCAAGTTGCAAGAGTATGTACCGTGTACCTGGTGAATGGTATTCTCACTTGTGATGATGTCATCCGTGTCAATGATCCGGCATGTCTTGCAGAGGTTGCTGTGGCAGGGTTGTGTGGTATTGTGGTCACTGTTCTCCTGAAGGCTGGGTAGTTTGCTGCGAACAATGGTTTGTTTGAGGTTACGCGGTTGTCTGAAGGCGGTGTGGGGATGGCCCTGGTGAGATGTTCATCATCATCAATGATATGTTGAAGACTCCGGAGAAGATGTCGTAGCTTCTCCGCTCTGGGGAAGTACTGGACAACAAAGGGTACTCTGTCCACCGTGTCCTGTGTTCGTCTTCTGAGGAGGTCAGTGCGGTTTATCACTGCGGCACGTCGGAACTGTCGATAGATAAGTCGAGTGCCATATCTTGTTTTCATGAGGGCATCTTTCAGGGTCTGGAGGTGTCTGTCACGATCCTCTTCATCTGAGCAAATTCTGTGTATACGGAGGGCTTGTCCATAGGGGATGGCCTCTTTAACATGTTTAGGTGGAAGCTGGAGAAGTGGAGCATTGTGAGGTTGTCTGTCGGCTTGCGGTACAGTGAGGTGCTGAAGTCACCGTCCTTCCACTCACTGCTCCTTCCATTCACATTGTTAGCCACTTTAAGACTTGAATAACACGTTAAGTGTAAAGATTCGCATTCTAATCAGTAATCTGTAAACAGTCTGTGCTGGTATGTGTGCTGTTGGAGACCAGAACACCTCATTCATCTGACGAAGACCATAGGTCGAAAGCTTATGAGTTTACTATCAAATAAATCGGTTGGATTTAAACCTGGTGTGGTCAGACTTCTTACTGTGTTTACCCCAGTCCAACGCCGGCATCGCTACATCATTTAAAGTTTGGGAGCAGAGCAGTTGAGATCTGGATGTTGCGTGGTTTCTGGAACTTGTAGCCTGACTTCTTGATTGGATCACAACCTCCACAATGTAGAATTATAGGGCGGCATGATGACACAGTGGTTAGCACTGCTGCCTCACACTTCCAGAGACCTGGGTTCAATTCTTGGCTTGGGTTACTCTCTGTGTAAGGTCTGCACGTTCTTCCTGTGTCTGTATGGATTTCCTCTGGGTGCTCTGGTTTCCTCCCAAAATCTGAAAGATGTGCTGGTTAGGTGCATTGGCCACGCTAAATTCTCCCTCAGTGTACACGAACAGGCACTGGACTGTGGCAACTGGGGAATTTTTGCAGTAATTTTATTACAATATTAATGTAAGACTACTTGTGACAATAACAAATAAACTTTAAACTTATTGGTTTTATCATAATGGTGGTTTAGTTACACCATGGTTCCTGAAACTTGTAGTGTGGAACATAATCATGAGATGATAAAGTTTATGATTTTTTTCAGAATAGCTGAATTTATTATGAGATTGTGCTATAATATCTACATTGCCTCCTGGAGGATATTTTATTGACTAAAAAGATTTTTAACACTGCCTGATATTGAGAGAGGCTGTATAAATGCAAATAATTTTTGTCTTACAAATATAACTTGAAGAATATGTGGTTGGGCAGCTCAGAATTGTTCTTCTGGAATGTGATTGAGTCGATTATTCGGTGTAATTGAGAGGAAATCATTTAAAGTGATATGTTTAAAAAGTGTAACAAAAGTAGAAAATAGCCAATCAGGAAGGGAAAAACAGAGAGACATGACCAATGCGGGGAAATGTAAATTAACTTTGAGGTGGACAACAGACTCAACATACATAAGAATTGTCATTCTGAAACTGATCTGTTAATTGGACAATCTTTATTGTTAACATTCATGAAAGATGTATAGATTTGATGGTTTATAAATGATTGGAGAATAATGTCATGTGAAAAATTGAGACTTCAATCCACTAAACGTTGTTAAATCCTTTAGGATCAAGCACTGGAATTTTTTGTCCCATCTGCCATTGGAATTACAAAGGCCTGTTGACCTCGGGCAGGTTTTTCTGGTTTTGGGGCAAACGTGATGGAAAATCCCACCCAGAGAGTTTATGTCTCCACTGAAATAGTGAATGGAGGAACTTTACATTCGAAATGTAATAAACATTTGGATGGCAGCACTGTGGCACAGTGGTTAGCACTGCTTCCTCACAGTGCTAGGGACCCAGGCTCAACTCTTGGCTGACTATGTATAGTTTGCACTTTCTCCTGTGTGAGCATTAGGTTTCCTCTGGATGCTCCCATTTCCTCCCACAGTCCAGAGGTGCTCAGGTTAGATGGATTGGCCATGCTAAATTGCCCCATAGTGTCCAAAGATGTGCAGCTTAGGTGGATTGGCCATGCTAAATTGTCTCTTAGTGTCCAAAGATTTGTTGGTTAGATGGATTAGCCACTGTATATGCATGGGGTTACAGGGATAGGGTAGAGGACAGAGCCTGAATGAGATATTCTGTCAGAGAATCGGTGCCCACTCAATGGGCCAAATGGCCTCTTCTGTACTGTAGTAGTTCTATGATTAGGTCAGTGAGGAATGTCTCTATGGAATCATGATGTGCACTATGCACTGGGCAAATATAACCTCCATCAATCTGAATTTCAGCACATCTCAGTGATGCCTTTCACTCGGCTTACCAAATAAAATTATTGCTTGAAAGACTGAACCAAAATATCAGACTGATTTTAATCCTTTTTTACGTAGGTTACGAAGACAGCAGACAAGTTCACTGTTTGGAATGAAGCGAAGCTCAGTGTACAACCCTGACGACTCTGCGGAAGCAATCAGCGAAGAAGATGACCTGGAACTTGAAGTGAAATAAAATGACGGATTGGGTATATCTATTGTGAAAACAGGAAAACTGGTAAAATAAGGAGTTCTCTTCAGGGTCAAACACCAAACAAACAGCTTCTGTCAGGAATGGAATGAAATGAAATGGCAAAGCATTTGGAATGAATGAAACCAAAGCTGTTGGATCTATCAGAGATTGAAGTTGCTTTTCAATAGAAAGAAATGATAATTATATGAAACGTCAAGTTCTACTATCCATTACTGGTGTGGACTATGTCAATATATTTTGAACCATAAAGTTATATACTTTTTTTATGCATAGGTATTAGAGATGTACAGTTAACTATATGTTAATTGGTCTAAAAACCCTAAGACTAGAGGCATCAATAGAATCCCTACAATGTAGAAAAATACATTTGGCCCATCAAGTCTGCATCGATCCTCAAAAAGAGCAATCTACGTAGACCCTAAGCCCACTCCCCCGCCTGTAACTCTACCTAGGCCCACTCCCCTGCCTGTAACTCTACCTAGGCCCACTCCCCTGCCTGTAACTCTACCTAGGCCCACTCCCCCACCTGTAACTCTACCTAGGCCCACTCCCCTGCTTGCCCACTCCTTCTTTCCCATAAACCTATGCGTTGATCATGGTCAATCCACCTAACCTGCGCATCTTTGGACTGTGGAAGGAAACCGGAGCACCCGGAAGAAATCCATGCAGACCATGCATACTAAGGGGTAATTCAGCATGGCCAATCCACTTAACCTATACACCTTTGGACACTAACGGGCAATCCACCTAACCTACACATCTTTGGACTGTGGGAAGAAACCGAAGAACCCATGCAGTCATGGAGAGAACATACATGTAAACTCCACCCAGACAGTCACCCAAGGCCGGAATCCAACTCAGGGGTCCTTGGTGGTGTGAGCCAGCAGTGTTAACCGTTGTGTCGCCCCATGGTGAGGGGTTAGATTGTGATTCTGTCCTTTGTTCATGGGAAAATCAGTTACCCATTACAGGGTAAATATGTCTGTGTGACTCTTTGGTTTTGAGTGTAGGCCCTGATGACCCTCAGTTCCTGCAAGAAAATGCCTGGCGTTCAATCAGCATCTAGCCCTATCAGCGGTTTAGATCAAGAATGCCCTGTGGAGGAATCATGCATATAAATGTGTCCAGCTCACAATGCCAGCCCAGTTCTTGGCTTCATAAATGTGTAAGCCCCATCGCCTGATAATGGCAATTATACAGCCTCGTCCGCAGAGTATATACATTAATGACTCCATCAGGAAGGCCTGAATGTTGGCATCCACTCCTAACTTTGAATTATGACCACAAGGAATTCTTTTAGATCCTCACCCTTTCCACTATTTCACCTGAGTAAAACAGGAAGCTTATCCATTTCTATGCCATTTAGCAATTACATTCTAATCTTAAGATAAATGCAAAAATAATGCCGGTGCTGAAATCTAAAACAGAAACGGATCGATGAAGGGGTTGATGAAAAGTCAACGAAACTTGAAACGTTGGCTCTACTCTCTCGCTCTCTCCTCAGATTTGGTCAGACCTGCTGAGATTTTCCAGCATTTTTCTATTTTTGTACATTCTAATCTTGATGCTTTTCTCATTGCAAGTTTAAAGTTTGTTTTCTTATCACATTGCTCTGCAAAATTTTAGGTTGAGTCCCTCTGCTGGAGTCAAATGAGGTCAAGGGTATGGGCAACAGTTACCTGGCAGTGATTTCCCCTGAGTTGGCTAATTAGTGGCGTGAAGACTGGCTCTCAAAGCAGCAGGGTCGAAGGTCAGCTCGGAAGGAACATTAGCTGGCAGTTCAAGAGGGCTTCTCAATTTTGATTGAGCCACCTCTCTTAATTAGTTAAACATCTGAATTTCAACCTGCCCTTAAAGCTGGGGTACTATGATGCAGGGGGTTCCCCTCCCTTCCCCCTGATCCACAGGGTAGCCTGTAGGTGTAACTATCCCCAGCCAGATGGGCAAGGCCTGAAAGTCTGCCTGAAGTCTTGCACGCCACCCCCAACCTGCCTCTTGGAGGTCACTAGTAGACAGCTGACTGGCCTACTCGCAACCCCACAGGGTGCCCACTGGCTCCAACAATAGAGTTTAATAAAGTTCTCAGTTCCCATTGATAGGCTCCCCACTGCTTGTGGCTTGTCGGCACTTCCAACTCCACTCCTACATCAGGAAAAAGGCCCAGGAGTTGTTCGTCCTCTGGCAAACCCACACCCATGCCAACATAAATTTCCCCCAACTGCATACCATGTGCACTCACCTCCCTTTGAGCTGTTTCTACATTAGCGATGTTGAAATCTTTTCTGCTGTTTGTTGCCAGATCTTCGCAACAACGGGGTTCCTTCTCCAAAAGCCACTAGCCACAGGACTTTTGTTAACAGAGCTGCCACCTTCCATTCTGAGCATTAGACTTGCTGTCGGTCCTGCCAATGCCATTCCGGATTCAGGCGAGCGATTCTCTTGGCAGAATGAGGAAAGATGATCATTTTCACACTTTGATCAGTTGGTGCTGACTATAGGAGCGGGTCTGGATACAGCTACTTTGTCACGTCTCCTGCCTTCACCATCTCCACTTGATAAAGGACACTCTACCTGCACAATGATAAGCACGTTGCTCTAAAGGTCACCATGGAATTCAACTCACTTTGTGACTGATCTATTGAAACCAATGTTAGGTGAGATGTAAGATATAACGTGAAAGGCTATGTGAGAAAAACGATAAGACACATTTAAACAGAGGAGTCTTTAATTCCCTCATTATATAAGCTATTTTACTAGAGAAAGAGAAAGTACAGGTGAATTGTCAGCAGGCACGATTTGTGATAGCCCACTGTGCCAGCACCGTAATGAGTAGGCAGAATGGTTCAAATGGACGGATAGACTACTTCCTGGAGCACTGCCTGTTGACACCCATCAGGAATTCCTGAAGCGAAATCAACAGGCAGTAACAGATTCATGTTCCACATGAATTTGGTTCAAATATGGTTGATATAGTGAGTCAGATTCAGCTATCTTGCGTTGTCCAAAGAAAATCCCTGAAGTTATTGCCCTCAGTCATGCTGTGCACCCAAAGGAATACGAAGAAGAGAAAGACGATGGAGTTGATGTACAGGCAAGAAAACTAGTGTCTTCATCAAGAACAGAAAAGGCTGGAGAAACTCAACAGGTCTGACAGCACTTGTGGAGAGAGAAACAAAGATAATGCGTGGATTAAACAGCCTTGCTCAAGCGAGACTGGAAATTCCTGCCCGAGGTCAACAGACGTTACAAATGTCCACCCTCACTCGCTCTGATTCTGTGGGAACGGTGGGCAGGTGGGGGTCGCTGGCGGTGGTAGTATAACTTTAGTGAAGTTTCGTGTCCAATATGATTCTTCCAATTTTTCTGGCATTTTCTATTTTTATATCAGATTTTCAACATTTGCTTCATTTTGCTTTGATTTTGATTTCTAAATTGTTTGATTTAAAGGAATTTCATTTAGAAGCTGCATTTTAGGGCCTTGTTATCATCATACCTTCTGAAAGTTAGGGGCTAATTCACCACTCTATTATTTTATGCGTTATAAGGTCATGACCTTATATTCGTTCACGAGTTGTGGGCATCGCTGGGTAGATCAGCATTTATTCTCCATTCCTAATTGCCCTTGAGAAGTCACTTTCTTGAAGCACTGCAAGCCATGTGGTGCAGGTACAGCGAGATAGGAATTTTAAGGCTTTTGATCCAGTGACAGTAAAGGAACTGTGATATAGTTCTAACTCAGGATGATGTGTAGCTTTGCAGGGCATTTCCAGCTGATGACGTTCCCTTATCCTAGGTGGGGGTTGCGTGTTTGGGAGCTGATATTGAAAGGGCCTTGTTGAATTTCTGAGGTATCTCTTGTAGACAGCACACACTGTTCGCCAGTGGCAATGGGAGTGAATGTTTAAGATGATGGGATGAGATGTTAATAAAACAGGTAATCTTTTCCTGGAAGGTGTTGCGTATTGTTGGATTGCACTCTGCTTTTTGCAACATCCTTTACTTACCATATCAGCCCATATCCCACTATTTGCACAAGTCATATGTGCTTGCTGAATATAAAAGTCTAATTTTAATCTTGTAAAAATTTGGTGAGTGGATAGTTAAAATGGCTCCCTGCACCAATCCCATTGCCTTGCTGTGGATTCTGTTCTGAATAAGCAAGAGGGATACTCCTGGAAAACATGGGGATCCTTTAGTTATGAATTGGAAATGCCGGCATTGGACTTGGGTAAACACAGTAAGAAGTCTGACAACAGCAGGTTAAAATCCAACAAGTTTATTTGGTAGCAAAAACCACTAGCTTTCGGAGCACTGCTCCTTCATCAGGTGAGTGGGAGTGGGAATGGGAAAACTCCCACTCACCTGACAAAGGGGCAGCAAGCGCTCTGAAAGTTAGTGGCTTTAGCTATCTGTTAGACTTTAACCTGGTGTTGTGAGGCTTCTTACGATCCTTTATTTAAACAGACTGGGCACTGGAGCTCAAATACAATTTTAACTGGAGGCCATTTTGCCTTCTCCAACAACCCAACGTGATTACAACCTCGAGTCAGAAGAGATCAAGGAAGCTGAGACTTTTTTTTTGTAGTTTCTTTCATTTTTAATTTCCTCAAAAGAACACAAGGAAATCTTGGGTCTCACCCTCCCCCAGCTTCCACACCCTCTACTAAAGGAAAAGCTGTTCTGAATAACGCCCCCCCCCGCCCCTTACCTCTCCTAGCTCCCCTTGCTATTCCCCCAAAACCATTGTGCACCTTCATCCATCCCATTCCAACTACTTGCCTGGGAGCCAGAGTCCATTCTTTGCTATCTCTAATAGTAGCCCCTTTTCACCCAAAATCCCACTCTTGCCAAATGCTTCCTACCAGGTCAGATGGGTGACTTGACACTGATTCAGAAATGAGACAAGAATGGGTTAAATTACCTCATATCTCATTTGTAGCAGGCCAGACAGTTTGCTGTGGGTTTGGAAGTTGAGCTCGGAGGCAAATCAGTTGCCCTGGTGATAAATCACCTTCGACAATGGCCTTGGAATTGTGGAAGGAATATAGAATTACTAAGGAATTTGGTCTTCCCAATTTTAACTGGAACTTGGAATTTGAGCTTATCTGAGAATGGATGTTTGACAAGCAAATAACACAGAAGCAGTAAAATGGTTGAGAGAGGTGGAGATGGATGTTATTAGCATATGTTTGGAAGCCGACCCCTTAACTTGTGGGTGATACTGCTAAGAGGCAGCACATAGATCAGGAAGAATTAGAGACCAAGGATGAATCCTAGGACGACTCCAGATATAAGAATGAGTAACAAGAAAGGGTCACTGGCAATGACTAGAGATGGGTAAGAATGAAACCAGATGAAAGTGCAGTGACGGATAGCTGGACAATGGTGGAAAGGCAATAGAACAGCATGGTGTGGTTGGTCTTGTCAAAGACTGTTGAGAGAACAAGGAGGAAGAGGAAGGGTTATAATGGCCACAAGCATTTGTGGCTTAAGTTAGTACTATTACTGTACTGTGGGAAAAGTGACAACCAATTTGGAGAGATTCAACAAAGAATTGTGGGAAAATGGGCATGAATGCAAGACGCAATGACATATTCAAGAACTTTGGAAGGACCAGGGAAGGTTAAGGATGGGGCGATAGTATGTAATGATAGAGGAATCAAAGTTTGTTTGGCTGGAGTGCTGACGATGTTGGCTTGAAAAGAGAGATATAGCACCTAGACAGGCGCTTTTTACAATGTCTTCTCACAGAGATACCTGGAAGCTAAACTGCGTGATCAACAGTTTGGTGACAATAGGCTCAAGGAAGCAGAGAATGGGGGCTGATGGGTGAAGCAAGTTAGGAGAAAGATATGAGTGGGGGAGGGGAGAGAAACTAGATGCTTCATGGTTCTGAACCGAGACAAAATTAACCTGGAAGATGCTTGGCTTGAGGGGTAAGAGAAGTGTTAAAGAGGCAATTGAGCAAATGGTTCCTAATGTTGTTGACTATAACCTCCTCACACTTTGAAGACTTTGCTCTCTGGAATGATCAAATGCCAGCATAGAAAGTCACATGCCACTTTCCTCTCAGTTGAGTTATCAGTGCTTAGGTGTAACCTCCTATTATTTTGCTACATTGCTGTGTCATCCACATTTGACATTAAAGTCAGTTGAATTAGCAAATTCCACGTACACAGCGAATGGATGTATCTGTTACGCAGAATTAAGTATGTGCGGCTCAGCACACTTTAATTAGTACCCACTTTTCTTCTGCTCTTGATTGTAAAGTATTTTTGAAAGCTGCTAGGTGGCATGGTGGCACAGTTGTTAGCATTTCTGCTTTGCAACATCAGGGATCTGGGTTTGATTCCTGGCTTGGGCCACTGTCTGTGTGGAGTTTGCACCCTATCTGTGTGGGTTGTCCCTGGATGCTCCAGTTTCCTTCTACATGCTAAAGATGTGCAGGTTAGTTTAAGTGGCCATTTAAATTGCCCCTTAGTGTAAGTAGCAGGGTAAATAAGCGGGATTATGGGAATAGAGCTTGGGTGAAATTGTTGTGCGTGTAGGTTTGATGGACTGAATTGCCTCCTCCTGCACCGTAGGGATTCTATGTTCTATGATACAGGCTATTCTGTAATCCATGCTTCGTATCTCAAGCCAGTGCAAGTACCTGTTTCGTTAAAATAAATTGACCATTTTTGGCAGTGTTACAGATTTTTAAAAAATGGAAACTCAGTTGTGTTGATTGGTCATTCCATCTTAGTGGAAAGTGCTATAATTAGTTTCATTAATCTCACATTCAGAGTGAACTGGAAGAATGATTGAACAGTTTTATATATCCTGCAAGGCCAGTCAGGTGAAGAGGACACAGGTAAGATGCCCTTCACCTGTGTATCGGGTATTAATTCTTTCAGCTTAATTTTATTGCTACCGCACTGTCCAAGCCTGTTTTTTTTTCCATAGCTAGCATCGTAATTTTATCAAACATTGGGCTGTTGCAGCAGGAACTGTTTAAATTTGAACCGGCAGGAACAGGGAGAGCAAGCACTTGAACTCACTGCAGAGTACATACACCGCTCATGATGCATTGCTGTGGCCACCATTTTAACTGCTTAGCTGCACCAGAGGCAGGTATAGGCCTTGCGCATACATGTAAATCAGAGTCCCATTCTGGACCCAGCCCAAGCACCCACCCCACTGTAAAACCTGAATCATAGCATTCTACATGTGGAAGGAGGCCATTCAGCCCATTGAGTCTGCACTGAAAACTATCCTACCCAGATCCCACCCCCACAACACCATGCATTTATCTAGCTAGTCGCCCTGACACTAAGCGTTAATTTAGCACGGCCAGTTCGCCTAGTCTGCACATCTTTAGACTGTGGGAGGAAACTTGAGCACCCGGAGGAAACTCACATGGGGAGAGTGAGCAAACTCCACACAGCCTGTAATCCAAGTCAGGAATAAAACCCAGGTGCCTGGCACTGTGAGGCAACAGTGCTGACCACTGTGTCACCGTGCTGCCCTAAAGCAGTATTAAAAAGGGAGTTGAACTGTGGAAAATTGGATCACAGAATCTTATTGTAAAAAAAAAGATGGCGCTGGAGCGAGATAAATTCTTGTAAGCAGTCCCCAGCATATCCGTAACTGTAACACTACATTCTGCACCCTCTCGCCTATGTGCTCTATGAACAGTATGCTTTGTCTGTACAGTGCACAAGAAATAATACTTTTCAAGGTACCAATACATGTGACAATAATAAATCAAATGAAAGTGCTGTTAGGATAGGATTGCCAGCAGAGCTTCCAGCTTCAGGATCACTTGCTTTATCTTTGTGCCTTCAGTCCCCTTTTTCCTGCTGATCACAGGTGCTATTCTGAGCAGTTTGGTTGGAATGGGAGAACAGTCTGAGGAAGGGAACCAGCAGCATCAACATAGCGACGAGCCTGAGGCCTAGTCTGTATGGGTCAAAGGTCAGCTGTTTGGCCACAACTTTAGCTGCACAAGCCTGTGTGGGTGGGGCTTAACCTGCCCAAAGCCCTACAGCCCTGATCTCCAACTGCACATGTGCAGAAAAAACAATGATAGAACGCGGCTCCCTGTCACATCGTTCCCGGGCCGGGGGTTAGTGCCTCACTCTAGCCCCACAGACATTACTGTCTGTGCTCCCCCAACATTACTGACCCCCTCATCTTCCCACCCCCTCTGCCACCCAGACCAATCACGGCCCCAACCGCACCCCCTCCCCCGCCCTCACTGACCTCAGGCAGAGTGACAGCAGATCCCTACTTCCCCCTTGCTGATCTCAAGCAGGAGTGACAACAGATCCCCCCTTCTCTCTCACTGATCTCAAGCAGGAGTGACAACAGATCCCCCCTTCTCTCTCACTGATCTCAAGCAGGAGTGACAGCGGATCCCTACTCCCCCCTCAGTGATCTCAGGCAGAATGGCAGTGGATCCCCCCTTCCCGCTCGACACTTATCTCCTCCCTAACTAGATCGTCCGAATTGGACTTTTGTAGACCATGTTTGTTTCATGCCGATTCTGGATGGGCGAACATGGTGGCAAAGGGGGAAGTGACGGTAAGGTTAGGAGTGCAGCCCATTAAGTCAATATAAATGCATGCAAATGCATTTAAATAGCCACCATGCTCATTTTGGGTACAGTCCTGAACGCATCCATTTTCAGGACTTGGTAAAGAGGGGAACTGGTGTGGAGGTGGATGTAGATCATTCTACTCATATGCTCGACTTTAGCAAGTTTTCATGCCTGGAAACGGGCACAATGCAATGGTGAAATGGGGCCCTATGACTCTATGTGAGAAAAACATCAGGTTCAGAAACTAATTATTCGCCGTGTGCCTGCAGAGTGCAGATCAGCATGATCATTGCGGTGAGAAAGTGGCTCGAGTGAAGGTGCTATAGCTTGTTCACCTATCTTCCCACTTGACTTAAATATTGTGTGGAGACACTGCTGGTGGGAATTCTCCTCCATTCAGAGGAGCTGGTGGTAGGTGACTTACATCTGACTGCCATGTAGAAGGATGGTGACAGCAGGATTGTAGACCAAAATCTTCGCAGCGTGTTGGGGATTGCTGTACTCAAAGCCCTTTTTGGAAGGGTGTGCTGATTGCCACTTTGATGGTGACCTTTTAAGAAAGGTAGCTGTGATAAAAAAATAAGAATGAGTCAGGAGCAGGAGGCAGAGGTGACAGGGCCAATCCTGAAGGAAGCACAGCAGACAACAAGGTTCTCTCCCAGCCCCGCTTAGCAGGGCAAAATTAAAGACTTCAGAGATAAAGGAAATATTCAATGACTTATGAGATTCCCCCGTCAATCCGCCTGCTGGGGATGTAGGTACGTGTCTGAGAAAGAAAGCTGTGGAGGGTTTTGATCTCGTTGCTGTTGAGTGAAGGGAGCACCCATTTTGTATGTGGAGTTGAAGAGGGTGAGGGTAGTTAGGGTGTCACTTGCAGGGTGGGCCACAATTGTTCAATCATCGCCATATTGACTCGAAACATTGGCTTTATTCTCTCTCCACAGATGCTGTCAGATCTGCCGAGATTTTCCAATGTTTTCTGTTTTTGTTTCAGATTCCAGCATCTGCAGTATTTTGCCTTTATTTTGTAAGTCGTGGATGTGCTGGAAGGTCCCGTTAAGACTTGTCTGTTGGCCTGTTGAAGTTGAAATCCTTTCTGCCAAATCGAAACTCAATCAGGACCCCTTGTGGAAGTTGTTGGCGCGCGGACTCCGTGACCAGACTGAGGTGGATGGTAAAGGGAGTTGGTACATTAGTGCAGCCTTGCACAGTGCCCAACTGGGTCTGAAAGGGCTCAATCTTCCCTCCGTTGTAAAGGACAGTTGCTTTTATATCATCATGCAGGAGTCGCAGAATAGGAATGCTGGTCATCCAGGTCCCTGGATGGTTTTTCAAAGGGTTGCGCAACAGCAGAGTCAAAGGCCTTTGACAGATCAGTGAAGGCCAAAAGGAGCTGTGTGTGCTGTTCCAGCTACTGTTCTTGAATTTAGAAATCAACCCTACAGTGCAGAAAGAGGTCATCTGCACCGACAACAATCCCACTCAGTCACTATCCCTGCAATCCCACATATTTGCACCGTTAATTCCTCTAACCTACACATCCCGGATCATTAAAGGGCAATTTATGAGGGGGCACAGGTTCAAAGTGAAATGGGAAGGTTTAAGGAAGACATGGAAGAGAGGCTTTTCATGCAGAACGTGGTGGGTGCCTGGAACGCACTGCCAGAGGAGGTGGTGGAAGCAGGCACATTAGCAACATCTAAGAGGCATCTGGATGGGTACATGAATAGGGAGGGAATAGAGCAATATGGTCCAAGGAAAAGCAGAAGATTTATGTTTAGTTAGGGCATCATGGTGGGCACGGGCATCAAGGCCAAAGGCCTGTTTCTGTGCTGTACTTTTATTCATTTCTTTGTTCTTTAACATTGCACAGACTGTAAACAAACTCTTCATATTTTCAACCATGCTGCTAAAACTTCTTGACATGTTTCTAATAGCTTGTATAACTATTTTTATTGTTTCAAGAGATGTGGGCATGAGTGGCTGGGCCAGCTTTTGTTGCCCATCCCTAATAGCCCTTGAACTGAGTGGCTTGCTCTGCCATTTCAGAGAATGCCTAAGAGTTAACCACATTGGTGTGGATCTGAAGTCACATATTGGCCAGACCGGTTAAGGATGGCAGATTTCCTTTTCTAAAGGACAATAGTGAATCAGCTGAGTTTTTTATGACAATTCACAATAATTTCATGGTCATCATTATTGTGACAAGCTTTCAATTCCAGTTGGCGCGGTGGGATTTGAACCCATATGCTCAAAGCATTAACCTGGGCCTCTTGATAATGAGTCCAGTGACATCATCGCTACTCACCCTGCCTGTGAGAGGTAAGCCACTTTCTTTCAATGGCCGCCTCTCTGAAGTCTTTAATTTTGCCCTGCTAAGCGGGGCTGGGAGAGAACCTTGTTGTCTGCTGTGCTTCCTTCAGGATTGGCCCTGTCACCTCTGCCTACTGCTCCTGACTCATTCTTACAATGTGCAGATCACTCCATCTCCCAGTCAAACACATGCTGAGTGCCTGACTGTGGTACTGTTTGTGAGGGAGACATAGGAAGCACAAAGGTATCTTCTCCTGCAGCTTCTTGCTGTGGAGAATCTATGAAAGAAAAGGTAAGAGTTAACATGAAACTGAGCATGACAGTGTCTTCACAGCTCAAAATTGTGAAGAATGGTTAAGATAATTAAAGGGCTATAATGGGCAGAGACCCTGCTGGGATAAGCCACCAGCTCTTTTCTGATATCTATGACTCTTTCTGCACTTTAATCTTGCTCCACTCGAGTGACAGTGCAACTGTTGTTTATTTCATATCTTGGAGCTGATGACACATCAGCTGATATGTCTGCAAGAGATATTTATTCTCAGTGATTTAAAATGTCTGCTCCCTCATGCTTCTCATCACTAGCTTCCAGTTTTTTTTCGCTTTTCTCTGAGTCCACACACAGGCTTAACTAATCAAGCACAGTGAGTATCAATAATAAATAGATGCACAAAATCAAACTCTGAACAATTGAGCACCACATCATTTCTCCCTTGCAAAAATAAAGATTTATTTCAAATTAAATCATCCCAAACAACAGGCATATATACTTTGAGTTCAACTTATCCATTTTTTTCTAAATAGTCTTGTCTGGTCAGATATAGTCTGAGATGTGAAGGTACCTGATAATCCATGAAATTGAGCTTGTGTTATTGTGTAATCGGTACGCTGTCATGAGTCTGCAAGATATTCAATCTTGAAGTTATAGTGACCATCTATCTGACCATAAACTCTCTGACCATCAGTAGATGCATGAGGCTGATGACCAGAAACTGTGTCGGAACTCAACCACCTTGCCCGCCATGGAAGTGGAGCGGGTGAGTGTCCGACAACGGAAATCTCTGTTGACCTTGGGCAGGAATTTGAGCAAGGCCATAGAAACCCATCCCTGGTGTGTTTAACAATGCCATCAGTGCTTGGTAGTCAATGCAGAAAGTGAACTTTCAACAGTATAATCCAGGTGCCAGTGTTCACCAGTGTGGATGCAGGCGGTTGCTCCCCTCTCTCCAAGAGAATATTTGTGTTCAGTTTCTGACAGCACATGAGTCATTTATTACTTCAATATGTTCTCAGAGTACAATTCCTCTTACATTTCCTGATGTGTCTGCTGTGACTTGGCTTCCATATGTGGGTTGAATACACAAAGACTGGTGGAGATGCTACATTGGCCTTTAACATATCAAATAATGTTTGCTGTCTCTTTTGTGCCTGTTTGCACAGTAATTTCTGAAGTGGTTCCATGATCTGTACATACTTAGGAATGAATTTACAAAAGAAGTTGATAGTATTGGGGAATACTGCAAACTCTATCACAGGTCAGGAGAGTATGGATGGTTTTGACATTGTTGTGCGTAGGTTTCAGTCCAGCTGCTGTCACTCTGTACCCTCGATCGTCAATGTCAGATGCTGCAAATGGGCATTCTTTTCTGTTGAATATCAGACTGTGGCATGCATGTCGAATGAGCATTGCTGGTAATCATTGATCGTATCCCATTTTGTCCATTTCAAGGAAAGCAACATTGTCAAGTAAGTGGATGGACCCCTCAATATCTAACAGGAGTGAAGAAATGCTCTACTGGAATGCGTTAGGTGCTGAACTTAGTCAAAAGGGGCATTCTGAGGTGTGGAAACATATCTTAGTGAGTAACTAGAGCTGTAAGATAGCAGTTTTGCACTATTTGGAAAATCTGAAGATAATTTTGTTAGGTGTCAAGCTTTGTGAAGACTGTGGAAACAGGAAATTATGCTGGCATTTTTTGATTTGTAGGAAGTGTATAATTGTCTGGAACTATAGCTTTGTTGACTGCTTTAAAGTCAACGCAGAGTTTAAGTTTGTTCATTCAGCATAAGCTCAATATCCATTTGCTTTGCTCAATGATATAAACTTCTTCTTGGCATTTCAGCTCCTGCGATTCATGGGAAGGGATCATAAAATGGTTGCTGTCTCAAATTTTGTGAAGCTGGTGGAACTGATGAGTCAACATTAGGAAGATGACGGTCCCTCTTAATCTCCCCAAATCTGGTCAATAATGAGGGAAACTGGACTGAATGCCCTGAGCTGAATTTTCCTATCCTGCCATGGGAATCATTGCAGGCGGAACATGAACTATGTAAGGATCCCTTGACCTCGATGGTATTTTCCACTTTTGGGGTGAGTGAGGCTGGAAAATCTCACCCTCTGTGCCATCAATGACAGTAATGTCCTCTCGGATGGGCTCTTCAACTCTGAATCCAAGCTGACCCAAGACTTCTGTCTCTATCCATGTACAGTAAGAAGCCTCACCCCACACCAAGTTAAAGTCCAACAGGTTTATTTGGAATCATGAGCTTTCGGAGTGCTGACTCACCTGAGGAAGGAGCAGCGCTTCAAAAACTCGTGATTCCAAATAAACCTGCTGGACTTTAACCTGGTGTTGTGAGACTTCTTACTGTGCCCACCCCAGTCCAACACTGGCATCTCCACACCATGTCTATCCATGTAGAAAGAGGCTGATGTTTTTGGATTTAAAAGCAAGGCTTAGGATTGTTAGGATGATTCAGGTGCTTATGACCAATAAAGGAATTAAGGGTTATGGGGAGTGGGTAGGAAAGTGGAACTCAAGCACTATCAGATTAGCCGTGACCTTAGGCTCGAGGGGCTAGATGGCCCACTCCTACTCTTTATTTTCTTACCCAGGCAACTGGATGTGCAAACTTTCGATCTCACAGTTTAATCTAAGACGGGGAGCTGGATGAAAGAGGCCAGTTTAAAATGAACTGAATTGTGAAGATTCAGCTACTGTGGCGTATTTATAAAATGAAAGAGATCTGTTTGTAAGTTTTGACATTCATGGGCTCTGCGTGATGTTATTTGCCTATTAACGTTCTATTCTATTCTATTCATATTTTTGTGATTTTTGAAATACAGATCAATAAAATTAGTTCAAGAGAATTTTATAATCTTAAACTTTTGCCAGTGTTGTTATTTATTTTATTCTGGTGGGGACCTGCTTGTAAAAGAACAAAGAACAAAACAGCACGGGAAACAGGCCCTTCAGCCCAACGAGCCTGCGCCGCCACCCCGATGTTCCCACCTCTACCCGTGATCCCTGTCTATGTTTATAGATCTATGGATTAAAAACCAAAGTTCAAGTGTTACATCTCTTTGATCTGTACACCTTTACAAAGTAGTTCTGCCGTGACAGTGACTGTACGTTTTGCCTTGTTTTGGACATGTGATGTGTATCACCACAATGTGAGCCACGGTTTTGAAATTATCCTACCACGATGGATCAGTGTGCCAAAATTACTCAGGAAAACCAATTGCTGTAACACTGCTATGTGTTGTTTAATAGGCTCACAATTCCCCTGCTACGCCCGGCGAAACATATATCATTTGATCATGGCCCAAGTATTTCTCGAGGGCTCTTACCATCAATATCAAACATAGACATATCTTTGAATTGCTTGGATATTGAATACTGAGGTAGCGCTGTGACGCAGTGGTTAGCACTGCTGTCTCATAGCGCCGGGGACCCGGGTTCAATTCCCGGCTTGGGCCACTGTCTGTGTGGAGTTTGCACATTCTGCCTGTGTCTGTGTGGGTTTCCTCCGGGTGCTCCGGTTTCCTTTCACAGTCTAAAGATACATGAGTTAGGTGAATTGGCCATGCTAAATTGCCCCACATTGACAGAGGGACTACTTAGAGTACATGCATGGGGTTATGGGGATGGGCCTGGGTGGGATTGTGGTCAATCAAGAGTCGATGGGTCGAATGGCCTCCTCCTGCACTGTCTGATTCTACGATTCTACTGTTACCTTCTGCTCCAAGGCAATGTGCAGGTTTTGCCTTCATGACTATATCTGTAGTATTAATCCCTGAAGCAGGAAAGTGGATATTGAAATCTGAAGTCCATCAACCCCATAGCATAGATGACTAACACTTAATTAAGAAAATTAAAAGAAGGTTCATGTTGATTGGATTATGGAGAGTTGGGGGGTGAGGTTTGCTGATAACTTAGAAAGCAGGGGTAGGGACACATCAACAAAACGCAACCATTTCTCTAATCATAGAGTCATTGAATCAACAAATCCCTGCAATGCAGATAGAGGCCATTTGGCCCATTGAGTCTGCACCGACTCTCTGACAGAGCATCCCATCCAGGACTTCTCCCATAACCATATGAATTTACCCTCTGATCTACCCAACCTACACATCTTGGAATATTAAGGGTCAAGTTATCATGGCCAATCTATCTAACCCACACATCTTTGGAGTGTGGGAGGAAACCGGAGCACCTGGAGGAAAGCCACCCAGACAATGTGCAAACCCCAGATAGACAGTCACCAAAGGCTGGAATTCAATCCGGGTCCCTGATGATCTGAGGCAGCAGTGCTAACTTACTAATATGTTAATATAATGCATCTTCTAAATTGGAAAACAGTTCTCTCATTATTTGCCTAGATTTCAGTCAAGCTGTCCATTCTCCCCATTGACAGAAAACTGATGAAACTACTCCCATCCAACTCTCTGGCTCATGTTGGATGCACATCCTCCCTGCTAAAGATAGCAGTAGTGCATGTTTCGCTGAGGAAGCTGGGGTGTGAGGGGCTGGGGTGGAATTCAATGCCACCTTGTGGCCAACTGCAGGATTGCAGCTGTGCAAATAACTGTAGAAATACAGGACAAGTGTAGTCCCAGGAAGTAAGAGTGAGGGATGTGGAACAATGTGTAAAATTACAGACTGGTCACATGAACAAAAAAAAACAATTGTTCGCCCTACCTGCTACATGATGATATCTCAATGGAGAAAAGAAAGTTACAGAAGTCAGTATATTTAATATTTTCCCACTATCCTCGTCACCGTTTTGTGTCTCAGAGCTACGCAGAGATGACACACCAGCTGCAAAGAGTGTAACAAGAATTTATTTGCATTGCTTTAAAATGCTTTCTCTCTCATGCGTCCAGCTTTGTTTTCTTTTCTCTGAGTCCACACCCAGGCTCAATTGATCAAGCATAGTGAGTATCAATAGTAGCCGGACTCGCACAATCAAACTCAAAATAATTGAACACTACAGCAACTTTGGCTCCTTTTTCCCTGTCCTGTGAGGGAAGTGTTGCTGGGATTGTGCATTTGTGCATGCAAAGAGAGCTGCAGGAGAAGAAAGTTATAATGAGAATGTCAATCAAATGGAAATGAGAGCTACAAGTTAAAAGTGCCAACTCTGGGCTCAGACATATATCACCAAGATGGCTTTCTGCCTTCCTGATTTCATGCTAAAACTAGGGCATAACTTCCGTCACCTCTGATAATCAGAGGGAATCTTCTGGATGATATGTCAATGGCCAACAGACTGAGATGCCATCATGAAATGATCATGTTAGTGGAAGAAGCTGCAGTGATGGTTAGGAAAGAAATGGAGGAGCAACAATTTGAAGATTACATATGCAGAGTAAAACACTGGAGCATTAAGGTTAACCGCAGTTTTGAAAGTTAATCATCTTACATCCTAAAGGATAATTGGACTGGCACAAAACTGATTTGTTATATATTCCAAAGAGGCATCCACATGGACTTGGTTCTGAAATTGTATGTCAGATCAAGCACTGCGCAAGACAAGCTAGGTTGGCAATGAAGGGGTAATAAATCAGTCAGGTTTTGCATTACTGTATGTTGGAAAGAAATGATTGCAGTGCAGGAAGCTGAATTATAATTTAGCTTTACAAAGCTGAGCATTGGAGCTCTGAGGAATTGTTACCCATGTATTCTGAACCTCTGCTCTAATATTTAACTGTAGCACTCACAGGCACCCCAGTCAGCATGACCCGAATTACCCGCAGTTGAGAGATTACATTTAGTTTAAGCTTGTCAATGGGACTTTTGATTTCACATTGCTGGGTTAGCAGCCAGGTGATTAGCATGGCACACACTGCTGAAGAGAGTCGGCTGGGAGGCGGTGGCGAATAATTCATGAACAGCGGTGCGCGATTCGAATAAATCATTGCTCCATGCTTTGCATTCGACGTACACACTTCCTTACTCATGAATCATCTGCAAACTGAGTTTGTTTTGGGATTGTGTGAAAAGAGAAGCAGAAAATATCAATGCGCACCACTCGTTGCATGTAAGATTGCGAGTGAGAGTTAAGTTTGTGCCATCACAAGCTTGATATAAGGCTTAGTCAATCTGAGACAGCATCCAGAAGTGTTTTTCCCTGATATACTTGTTTGTAATACTTACAGTAATTATTTCTATCCAGAACTCAACTCTTTAACTTGAGTTGTAATACAGAGACTGGGGAGTGAGCCTACATTAGGAAGGGAACAGGGGCCCTAATCAATATTAATTCCTGCCTCATTTACATTTGTCTGATTGGCAGCCTAGCCAATTGCTTTCAGAAATGAACAGGCCATCTATTTTTCTCTTTTTTCAATTTTCTGAGGAAGGTTTCCAAATGCCAAGATTTCATTCTCTGCTTTCAGATTCTGATGATATATTTCTTTTATTCATTCATGGGATGTGAGTGTTGCTGGCTGGGTCAGCATTTATTGCCCATCACGGAGTGCAGTTAAGTGTAAACTAAATGCTGTGACTTTGGAGTCACGTGTGGGCCAGAACAAGTAAGGTAGATTTCCCTCCCTAAAGGACATTAATGAACCAGATGGGTTTTTACGACAACTGACAATGGTTTTGAGGCCAGCATTAGACTTTTACTTCCAGATAATTACTGAATTTAAATTTCAACATCTGTCATGCTACAGAGCAATACCCTTAGTGTCTGAATTACTAGTCCAGTGACAATATCACTATGTCACTGCCTCCTAGCTGTGATTCATAAAGAGTTTTGAGCTATACTGTTTCGTGATGTACACATGTATGGATTGAATGCCGTGTCACTCACTGCGACACTACTTTCCCTGGATGAGAAACAGGACAATAACAGCACACGGAAAGCTGCAAGAAATACTTGTGTCTAATTTCTGTGTCTAAAAGTGAAATTATTTTGAACAGGACATAACAGATGTTGTCCTATTGCTTAGAGATAGGAATTGGAGTGCTGCATGCAGTTACTGCCTGTAGATCCTGGTGAAGAAAGTAAGGTCAAGTAGGTAGATGCTTGAATACTATTGAAAAAAGAAACATGTTGATCCTTTTTGCCCTCTACTCATTGGGACGCTGCACAAGAATATCGATATATCAGGAAAAGAACAATTTAAACTACGAGAAGAAAATGCTGATTGGTTACTAAGTGGACTCTGATTGGCAGAAGTATTGCAATTGAGAATGCACCAGTTGATGGTGGCTGACAGATAACTTCCAAACATTGTTTGAAATTTAAACTCGGCAGCTTGACTCTGATTGGTCAAATCCCAGCCAGACTGAATTAACGAATAACTGTCATTTAATTTATGAGCTTTTCTACATGTATCCCTTTTATGGTTCTTAAGGTTAGCTGAAAGAGGAGTATATTGATCATATGTTTTCACCAATCCATTCTGGAACTCTGATTGGGAAATGCCACACATTCCCAGTGTGTAACAGATCTGCACCATTTCTGGAAGTTTTTTTTTATTCTGCTAGTAAGTGGGAATGCTCTGTCCACATCCTACAACACAACTGATGGGAAATAGCCAATGCCAGGGTAAAACCTCCTAAGGCCAGATTGTCACGTTGCTATCTGAGTTGGTATTATTGGTGGTTTGATGTGAAGTGGTTAGCCCACCCTGCTGGAAAGCCCTTCGGGGAAAATGCTGTTTAGAGATACTTCCTGAAGATC
The DNA here is from genome assembly GCA_024679065.1 of Sphyrna mokarran. Lineage (NCBI taxonomy): Eukaryota > Metazoa > Chordata > Chondrichthyes > Carcharhiniformes > Carcharhinidae > Sphyrna > Sphyrna mokarran. The sequence continues at coordinate 100,920,215 of JAGIQG010000007.1, forward strand.
AGTTTTACACAGGGAATTTGCCTGGGAAAATACCACCACTTCTCTTACTCTGCTCAAGGGCTTCCATCCTTGCTGGGCATAAAGATTGTTGGATTCACTGCCCAATTCAGCACTTCAAAGATTTTGTTCCTCTTAACTGCTTGATGTCCAGGTTAAGAATAACCATTTTTGAGACTTCAAAGCGATTCTTTTCAGTAAAACTTGGATTTACATTTTAGTATATTGAGTTTCTCTGACAGCAGAGACTGATTTATTGATAGACCCATCTCTACTATCTCTGAAGTTTCTGGAGATAATAACAATCAAACATAGTTCTCAACTTCCTCTCTAAGAGTGGTAATACAAATGAACGTTGGGTAGTTGCATAAGTAGCGCTTCTGAAAGATGCCAAAAAGATATTCACATGAAATGATAATAATGCTTGCTCCTTTGTAGTTTTTAAAGAATGTTTAAAGGATTGTATGACTATTTCAATGAATCCATTGGTCGATACCATTTACTTTGAGACAATCCTCAAATTCTTGTGAAGTAAACTATGAACCATTATTACTAACAATCTGTTCTGGTTTACCAATCTTGCAAGAAATTTGTTAAGTTTTTCAATTGTTTGTTCAGCTGTAGTAGATATCATTATAACAACTTGTGGTCACTTTGAGTGTGCATCCATTATGACTAAGAACATATAACTCTCAAATAGAACAGGAAAATAGAAAGATCATAGAAACCCTACAGTGCAGAAAGAGGCCATTCAGCCCATTGAGTCTGCACCAACCACATTCCCACTTAGGCCCTACCTCCTTATCCCTATATATTTGCCCACTAATCTCTCTAACCTACATATCTCAGGTCAGCTGACTCTGGAGGTGAGACCAACTTCATTAACTGACCTGAACATGTTAAGAAGATCTGAGGACCAGTCTCCAATGATTCTCGGGTTGGGCTCAGTTCTTCGCTCTCTTACTTCAGAGTTGGAAGGTTTTGGGTTCAAGCCCCCTCCAGGATTTGAGCACACATAAATGAGATGCTAGAGGAGTGTTGTCTCGTTAGAAGTGCATTTTTCTGATGAGGTGTTAAAGTATCTTTCTTCTCAAGTCAATGTCGAAGATTTCAAATCATTACCTTGAGGAAGAATGGGGGAGTTATCCATGACGTCCAGATTCTTCAATCATCACAACAAATAAAACAAGTGATCTTGCCATTTTTAAAGATTCTTTTTATGGGCATGGGCGTTACTGCCTAGGTCAGCATTTATTGTCCATAGGCAGTGGTGGTGAGCTGCCTTCTTGAACCCGCTGTAGTCCATGTGGTGTAGGTACACCCACACTGCTATTAGGGAGGGAGTTCCAGGATTTTGACCACGTGTTAGTGAAGGAACATTATTGCATTGCTCTTGTAAGAGCTTGTTGTACACAAATTTGCTGCAGTATTTCCTGCATTATGACAGGGGAGGCAGTGACATAGTCATTGGACTAGTAATCCAGAGATCCAGGGTAATGCTCTGGAAATGAGGGTTTGAATTCCATCATGGCAGATGATGAAATTTGAATTTAGTAAAAATCTGGAATTACAAAGTCTAATGATGACCATTGTCAGTTGTTGTAAATCCTATCTGGCTCACTAATGCCCTTTAGGGAAAGAAATCTGCAGTCCTTATCTGATCTGACTCCAGCAATGTGGTTGACTCTCAACTGCCCTCAGGGCCAAATACTGGCCCAACCTCCGATACCCACATCCCATGAACAAATAAGTAAAATACACATCAAAATTATGTCATTGGCCGCAAAGCACTTTGTGACATCCTAAGATTATAAAAGATGCTACATAAATATAAGCCTTTCTTTTTATTTGCTCTGTATGTACCCAATCAAAATGTTATCCTATTAAATTTTTGCTCTAATCTAGTCAGTTTATCTCTTGAGGGTCTAAATGTAAATTAGAGACTTCTGCAATAGATTTTAGTTTTGTTCTACAGAAAACAAATTCTCTGAAAAATATTCAAAATTTATGGAAATTATTGTTCTGCCAGGAACTGCAGTGGATATTATACCTAATGCTGTAGGTGTTGAAGAATAAATTAATTTCTATTTTCTGTGCTGCATTTGAGTTGTTTAACACTGTTGACAATTTCACATTTGTTTTCCTACTCCCACTGTGCTTAACCAATTAAGGGACTGAAAATGTAGCCTTAGTTAAAAAGGGATGAAGAATACAATTATGATTTTATTATGCAATGCACAAGGTACAGTCTCCCCATTGTGCTTGGAAGTTTCAACTTTCAGAGTGGGAAGTAGGTACCTCGTGGGTAAATATGCCACCCTTGAACTCAAGTTACAATCCATCAAATTGTTTTATCCACATTCTCAGTGATTATGAATCAACAGTATAATTTGCTGTTAAGACCCTGGCCAGAAACTTCATTCCAAGGTGTTTTGTGAAGCTAGCCTAGGCCCTAAGTTTTATATTGGTGAGCATAAGGGTTTTACTCCAGTTATGATTCAAATAACTAGAAGCTTTTATCAAACTAAGTTTATTCAAGAATACAATTCGAATATAACAAAAAGAATTACTATAACTTTTACCAATTTCAAGACTTAGACATGACACAGTATAACTCTGAACAGCTAGCTATCTCTGTTGTTCCAAGTTAAAGCAACATTCCACAAACATATATGCCCTTCTTCAGCAATAGTTAGCACAAAATGTGCTCATGTGATACCAGATTTGCAGCTTTTTAACACTTCTATACAGAACTCCAAGCCAGTAGTTTTCAGAGAAGGCTCTATCCCCAAAATAGCCAAACTTCAGAGAGGTAAACTTAATCTCTAGTGGCTTCCAGTCTTCAGACTGCAGAGAGAGGGGCAACATTGTTGTTTCCCTCCACTTCAAGCAGCTTCTGAAAGCAGAAGTAAAACTGGATTACTCTGTGAAAAATAGCTGTCCCCAGGCATATCACCTGACCTGTCAATTATTCCAAATCAAATTCTGCTCTGCAATCCCAGGGGAACATTAAAACCACAGAACACTGCATTCATTCAGATTAAAACAACTTAATATCAATTATACTGCTTCAGTAACAATAAATTACACTGCTATAAACGATAGTGTCGACGAAATCCCAGGGACTGCTAAAACATTCTCCAGAGATACTTGATTACAATAAATTTCTTAAAGATGTTGTTATCTTCACAGAGCCCAAATATTGATTTCTTACCAGGAATTGGATAATTCACAGGGCAAGTAAATGCCTTTCAAAAGAGAACAAGCATTCAAAATAAACCAAAGTTTTTGGTCTCTCTATCACCTAAGGAAAGGAACATACAGCAGCACAGAATATTGCATTAATGCTAAAGCTTCCCATCCATGGCCTTTGAAATGTTGTTAACATGCACTGTAATTCCAGGATCAATGCTATCTTGGATTCCTTGCTGCAACTCACCAGGTTTAGTCTGCCAGCGTTGCCTGTGCGTTCTGTCATCTGGCAGGGGAAGAGCACCAATATTATTCTGAGAACGCCATCTCTTGCAAGTTACACACCATTTCTGACACAGAATTATTCTTCCTTCATTGTCACTGAGTCAAAACCCTGGAATTTCCTAACCAACAGCACCATTCAGAACAGAATTATGAAGCATGTGGTGTCTCAAGGTGACGCACATTGCCACCTTCTCAAGGTAACTGGAGGTGGGAAATCAATACAAACTTACCACTGTTGCCCACCTGCTAAGATGAAGATAAAGAATGTCACCGTCATTCATCCTATCCAAATGCTGGCTAGAATATACCAACCCCAGAGTAATTTCGAGACTAAGTGAACTACACTGATTAGTAAAAAGATTAAGAACAGGCGCTGGCAAGAGTAGATGAATTTGCTATCTGGAGGGTGAGTTTGCCCTTCTGTTCAGTTGCTGGGTTTGGGGAATTTGGATTTATTGGAAGCTGTTTTTATAAAGAAAGATGTTGCAATTGGGTTTTTATCAGAGGGCTGCTGTAGATGGCACCCTATTCACTGCTCAACTGCATGTAGCCTTTTATAATTGTTTTGCAAAACCACAGCCCATTGTGGAACGTATAGCAGCTCCAAAGGGATATATCCGTGATAGAAACCTCACACTGTTATCAAATTTACTCTAGAATCATAGAATCCTACAGTGCAAAAGTGGCCATTTGGCCCATCAAGCCTGTTCTGACAACAATCCCACGCAGAACTTATCTCCATAAACCCACACATTTACGCTGCAGATTGCCCTGATATCAAGGGACAATTTAGCAAGACCAATCAACCTAATCTGGACACTTTGGAGTGTTAGAGGAAAGTGTTGCATCTGGAGGAAAACCATACAAATATGGGAGAACATGCAAACTCCACACAGATAGTGATCCAAAGCTGTAATCAAACACAGGTCCCTGGCACTGTGAGGCAGCACTGCTATCCATGTGCCACGATGCAACCTATGATGGGGCATGGGTTCCAGAGAGGAATGGGTAGTCCCTTTTAACTTCAATGTATTTGGTAATTGTATTCAGAAAAGCATGAGACAGCATTTTGATACGTCCTGGCAATGAACGGCTATGGTGAGATCTTTGTCCAGTAGCAGCAGTTTAGCTGGAATAGGCACAGCTGATGATGCTATCTCTCATGGAAACATGCCCATCACCTTTCTAATAATTGTACGCCAGTCAGAAAGTACAGGACCTTACTCTGCAAAATGCAGCAGAAATCACCTTCTAGAAGGCAAATGTTATTTCAATTCTGAGATATCATCATTCACAAGGCAACCAACTAACTCAAACAGCACTGAGGTAGCAATTAGTGGAAAGATTAACTAGACTTATGGATGTCCATGTAACACACAGCTACCCAAGAGAAACTCCATGGCAGCAAAATGTAGGATTATTAAGATTCAAGTTGTGGTTGAGGTATTATTAGTGCAAAAAAGATTTTTGAAATCATTATGTTGGGAAAGGATTATGCATGGTTAAAATATCATGAGCTTTATGACCCCATTGAAAAGTTAAATCTTGTGGGTGATAGGATATTTTTGGAGGGTTTAGGAAATGTAGAAAGAAGTTTAATGCAAGGGGCACATTTCCAAGGTACGAGAAAAGTTTAAAGTTTATTTACTAGCGTCAGAAGTAGGCTTACATTAGCTCTGCAATGAAGTTAGTATGAAAATCCCCCAGTCACCATCATCTGGTGCCTGTTTGGTACACTGATGGAGACTTTAGTATGATCAATGCACCTAACCAACACATCTTTTCAGACTGTGAGAGGAAATGGAAAACCCGAAGGAAACAGGGACATAGGGAGAAAATGCAGATTCCACATAGGCAGCGACCTAAGCTGGGAACTGAACCTGGGTTCTTGGCGCTGTGAGGCACCAGTGCTAACCATTGTGCAGAATGATGTTTGTTCATTTCTAACCTGTATGTTCTGTCCAGGGGATCCTGGTGAGCAGATAGAGGAGAATGTTTCTAGTGGAGCAACATTGCCTGGCATACTCCGTTTGTTCTTCTCAGTTTTCTCCTAAAGCAGGAAACCCAGGAACAGAAATTGGGATATGTAACATTCTCAACCTTCCAGCATGACTGGGAGTTTCCTCAATCAGGGATTACAGCACTGAGTGTGCTCTCTAATCGGATGGAAGATCTGGTTTGTGCTCAATGCCTCTTGGAACACACTCGCACTGCTGCTCCCACCTCCTTCCATCCCTCATAAACAACACTCTGAGTGAAATTTAATCATTACAGCAGTGGAACCATCCACTGAGTGGGGAACTGGTGGTCCCACCACTTGCTGGAGGCCCGAAGGGAATTCATTCCAATAAGGCAGTCGGCTGATAGATGTCAGGTTCTGAGGATGATCATTCTGACTCTTAAAGCTACTTGCCAAAAAAATAGCAAAATCACACCCAACATTTTGGCTTAGGTGCTAAAGATTTATTCTCTCCATGGATGTTATTAAGTCATTCTGGTATTTTAGAATAAGGAATATAATTCTTTACTATATATATTGTTATGGTCACATCTCATGCCCGTGAGGCTTGTTAGGAAGATGGACATTTTACTTTTTAAAAAGAGCATTAAATATGGATGAATTACTTTAAAATGGACTCCAGGGTGTTGGATGACTTCCTTTGTGGTTTCAGTACAGATGAGGATTACCTCATGCCTGAACATTGCCTCCGGGAAGTCATTAAAATATAACTATCCTTGTGGAGAGCCTTGCATTGAAGTGGCATCAGGATGCGAAGTCACTTATGGTGGCACAGTGATTAGCACTGCTGCCTCACAGTGCCAGGGATCTGGTTTGATTCCGGGCTTGGGTCACCATCTGTGCGAAGTCTGCATGTTTCTCCCCCTGTCTGCGTGGGTTTCCTTCAGCTGCTCCAGTTTCCTCCCACAGTCCAAAAGACATGCTGGTTAAATGTATTGGCCATGTTAAATTCTCCCTCAGGCGACGGAGTGTGACGATTTTTACAGTAACTTCATTGCTGTGTTAACATAAGCCTACTTGTGACACAAATAAGTAAATTTTAATCTATATACCTATTTACATTGTATTTACTCAAATACAATGGTTGCCTCAGCCTTGGTGTCTGAAAACTTGACATCTAATAAAGAGAGGTGTGAAGGGGTCAACTTATCGCCAGTGTACATGAATTGTATAATTCATTCCCCATTGTGTGACAGTTACATCTGTCATCAACCCCTTGTGCATGGACAATGGAAGACACCCATACTGTTATCACATGACAGAAACTGGCTTGAGGTAGCGAGTGTCTTATTCACTCTAAAAACAGCTGAGAGAGGATGGGTATGCAACGTGAAGACCAGAGGGAAGACATATCTTAGGATGTTAGGAAAGAGGATGTGTTAGACCTGTTAAATTCTATCAAGATAGACAAGTCGCCGGGACCAGATGGGATGTACCCCAGGTTATTGTGGGAGGTGAGGGAAGTAGTTGCAGAGCCCCTGGCGATGATCTTTGCATCATCCATGGAAACGGGAGAGGTTCCGGAGGATTGGAGGATTGCGGATGTGGTTCCTATCTTTAAGAAAGGGAACAGGGGTAGTCCAGGAAATTACCGACCGGTGAGTTTGACTTCAGTGGTTGGTAAGCTGATGGAGAGGCTTCTGAGGGATAAGATATATGAACATTTGGAGAAGTTTGGACTGATTAGAAATAGTCAGCATGGTTTTGTCAAGGGCAGGTCATGCCTTACGAGCCTAGTTGAGTTCTTCGAAAATGTGACTGAACACATTGACGAAGGAAGGGCGGTGGACGTAGTGTACATGGACTTTAGTAAGGCGTTTGATAAGGTCCCCCATGCAAGGCTTCTGGAGAAGGTGAGAGGGCATGGGATCCAAGGGGCTTTGGCCTCGTGGATCCAGAACTGGCTTGCCGGCAGAAGGCAGAGAGTGGTTGTGGATGGGTCTTGTTCTGCATGGAGGTCGGTAACCAGTAGAGTGCCCCAGGGATCTGTTCTGGGACCCCTGCTGTTTGTCATTTTCATAAATGACCTGGATGAGGAAGTGGAGGGATGGGTTAGCAAGTTCGCCAACGATACAAAGATCGGTGGTGTTGTGGATGGTCTGGAGGGATGTCAAAAGTTGCAGCGGGACATAGACAGGATGCAAGACTGGGCGGAGAAGTGGCAGATGGACTTCAACGCAGATAAATGTGTAGTGGTCCATTTTGGCAGGAATAATGGGATGAAGGAGTACAATATAAGGGGTAGGAGTCTTAGCTGTGTTGTAGAGCAGAAGGATCTCGGGGTCCGGATCCATAGGACTCTTAAATCGGCCTCGCAGGTGGAGGAAGTGGTCAAGAAGGCGTACGGTGTACTGGCCTTCATTAATCGAGGAATAGAGTTTAGGAGTCAGGAGGTAATGATGCAGCTCTATAAGACTCTTGTCAGACCCCAGTTGGAGTATTGTGCGCAGTTCTGGTCGCCTCATTATAGGAAGGATGTAGAGGCTATTGAGAGGGTTCAGAGGAGATTTACAAGGATGCTGCCTGGATTGGGAGGCAGGCCTTATGAAGATAGGTTGAGGGAGCTGGGACTCTTCTCACTGGAGAGACGTAGGTTGAGAGGCGACCTGATAGAGGTTTATAAAATGTTGAGAGGAATAGATAGGGTGGATTCTCAGAGACTATTTCCCCGAGCTGAAGTGGTCACTACGAGAGGACACAGATTTAAGGTGCAGGGAAGCAAATACAAAGGAGATGTCAGGGGTAGGTTTTTCACTCAGAGGGTGGTGAGTGAATGGAACCGACTGCCGTCGGAGGTTGTTGAGGCAAACTCACTGGGGTCTTTTAAGAGACTTCTGGATGAGTATATGGAAAAGAATAGGATAGGGGGTTATAGATAGGTCTGTGGATTGGTAAATGTGATCGGCGCAACTCGTGGGCCGAAGGGCCTGTTTGTGCTGTATTGTTCTATGTTCTATGTTCTATCACCCGACATAAGAGATGCCTGAAAATTCACCAGAAGCAGAGATGAGAGGTTGATTTGTTTACTTCAAAGATTATCTTTCTTTACTACAGGAGTTTGACCATGATCATAGAAATGCTCGTACAACCCTACAGTGCAGTAATAGCCCCTTTGGCCCATCCAGTCTGCATCGACCACAATCCCACCAGGCCCTATCCCCCTATCCCTACACATTTACCCACTAATCCCTCTAACCTACTCATCTCAGGACACTAAGAGGCAATTTTAGCATGGTGCATGCATTCGGCAGGTCGTGCGAGGGCTGCTCTTGGATGTTACTTCAGGAGTGGCCTAGTGCTTCATGTCGTTAGTGTATGCTTAAACTGGACCATCAGATGGGCAACATGACAGCTCAGAGACTATTGCTGTTGCTGTGCAGACACATGGATTTGGGCCTGTGTCTGCGGGAGTTTGCGCGTTCTCCCCGTGGTTGCGTGGGTTTTCTCCGGGTGCTCCGGTTTCCTCCCACATCCCAAAAATGTGCTCTTAGGCTGATTGGGTAACAAATTGTCCCTATATTGGTCTCTATATGTCATTAAGACGTTAGGACGGCGGCGCGGGCTCGTTGGGCCGAAGGGCCTGTTTCCCGTGCTGTGTTGTTCTTTGTTCTTTGGCCAATCAACCTAACCTGCACATCTTTGGACTGTAGGAGGAAATGCACGCAGACACGAGGAGAATGTACAAACTCCGCACAGACAGTGATCTAAGCCGGGAATTGAACCCAGGTCCCTGGAGCTGTGAAGCAGCAGTGCTAACCACTGTGCTACCGTGCTGCCTGAAAAGGCAGAAGTCTGTTTGTACTTGGAATGCCTTTGTAAAGTTGTCATCAGAAACGTCCAATCTTCATTTTTTTCTTCTTCTGTTATCAGAAAGATCATTTCCAAAGCTTTCACCAAGTTTATTGGACAGCAATATTGACTTTAATGACTTTAATTTATCTAAGTCCATGTTACCTTTTTATAAATCATCTTTTCTTCTGTATGGATAAGGTGTTTATTGTGTACACTTTTGGGTGTTGTGAGAAATAAACCTTTATTTTTTCTTTTGGTTTAAACTTACCAGAAAGCTTATTTCGTGTCCATTTATAAAAAAAAAACATTCACACTCAAGGTGGTTAAAACACTCCTCTCAAATATATTTTGTTGCAATCAGTCAAGAAGTAGGGAGAAGTATCCCCTATTTGTAACAATATATGCAAATTGGAAGATTTCTTACAATGCCTGGGATTTCTTACAATGCTGGGGATTTCTTTAACTGAAACAAGCCTATTTTCTAGCTGAGTTTGCAAAGATTGTGGGTCTGGATTCTCTGCACACACCCCTCCAGCCGCATGTTTCAGCATTGTTTGTGTGTGGTGGGATTCTCTGGTCCCGCTGCTGTCAGTGCGAATCCCCATTGAATTCTGGTGAACAGCTGGAGAATTCTGGTCCTGATATGCGTGTTGTCTCATTTGACCATGGGTGAATTAGATACTGACTCCCCTTTACAGTAGAATAACATGCAGGTGACAGAGGTGATAAGCTTTCTTGTATGTATACATTTATAAACTATTAACATACAATAAATTCCCCTTGCTATCCTTTGTTTCTATTCATCCTTATGCGGGCATAGAAAACGTCAGCATGAAACACAAAGGAAAAGCATGATTGTGACCTTGTTGTGGGTGCAGTGTTTAATCTTAGGGATCAGAATTGATTTTAAAAAAAAGCTAGGGGGTGGGCTGGAAATTATGATTATTAGCTAGAGTTTAGACTTCTGGCGCATCCTGTCTTAAGGTGAACAAAAAAGCAGATTGTACTGAGGTGAGAGAAGTTATGATCAAAAATATTTTGCAATCTCTCTGTGATATACAACGACATCGACAAGAGATGAATGTAAGTGGGCTGCTCTGGACTATTAGCTATTACCTAGAAGGGTCACAGGTTTCAAATGGAATCAGTGAAGTGGAAGATTAACTGCAACTTACTGTCTGGCCATGAGCGAAGGAGGAGGGGAAGCAAAAGGTGATTAGCTTGCTGTTAAGACTAGCTATTTGACTTGCTGAAGGGTGCAGAGGACAATAATGTGATTAAATTCATACAGAGAAAACTTAGTTGCTCGAATGCCCTAGAGATGACAGTTTTTTTTTCTGTGATATTGGAAACATATGGTCCAATGGTGTTGAAACCAGGAGGTCTGAACGTCAGCCTGAAGATATATTAGTGCCGTCTCTGTGGAGCGGAGATATAGAAGAAATGTCTACCAGCTACGGTGCAGAAGATATCACTGACAACAGTCAGACAATATCATGCATCGGCAATCTCTCCATGGAGCCCAGTGGACAGAGAAAGGATTTTAATGCAGTCAGTTAGTTAGCCGATCCCCCGCAGTCTTATTTATCCTGTTTGACGGTGGCTGACCTTCCTCAGGAGGCTCCTCACTTTCCACAAATGGAAGGAATTAAAGACGAAAGGATTATCTGCCGCAGCCACAGTCAGAGATTGATATCACCTTGATAGGAGTTCTACCAAATTTATCCTCCTTCACCAGAGTGTTGGAGTTGTGTGTTAGACTCGAATTTTACCAAAATTCACTCTGGCAGATTTTCCCATCCCGCCGCAGTGAGCGGAGATTCGGCGAACCGCCAAATTCTCCAGCCTTGTTGCAGCGGGACTGTGGCGTGAACGGATGATAAGATCGCGTCCTAAGAGAAATATAATGGTATCGTTTTGTTCCTTTACACATGCCACATCAAAGGACCCTGTCACAGTGAAATGTCACAGGTTTTAACTGTCTTAATATGAATATATGACTGTGTGCGCAATGCACTACATCTCCACTAATTGTGACACAACTGTAAGATCAATGTTTTGGTTGAAGATTTTGCCTCGATTTAGTGGAGCCTGGGTCTCGCTCCCTCGCCCATCAAAACAAGCAGAGAGAGAGTTTGTTGTGGTGGAGGGTGGGGGGCGTGGGGTATAGGAATATAGGGGTAAATACCCCAGAGTACAATTCCATCATCGGTTTACAGTGGTGGATAGTGGAGTTCTCAAGTATATCATGCAGGAGAGGGCAGCATGTTGAATTAGCAAATTTAAATTGGTCTGGAATTCAGTGTTGCAAGAATTTCCCGGGGTCAGGAAGTTCAGCAGTGTAACAGTAATGGAAGCTGCCAGCTCCACAAAGTGGATGCCCTTTTCAGCACTGCACGTGGGCCAAGAGAAACAATGCTGTCTCCAGGACCAGCAAGGTAACCTTTGACATCTTGCCATCACGTAATTGGGCCCAAAGGACTTCTAAAGCTTCCAAAGTCAAACCGCCTAAGGACATTGTTGCCATTTTCTGGCAGTATGAAATTCACCACCCTGCGATCGATGACTATTGTGATATCACCCTCCAATTTCCGAACTCCCAATTCATCAAGAACAAAGAACAACACAACACAGGAAACAGGCCCTTCGGCCCAACAAGCCCACACCACCATTTTAACATTGTGAGTTCCCTCTTTCACCCATGATCCTTGTCTACGCTCATGGCACTCCACATTGGAAACCAGATTGAAGGGAGACTAATTTAGGGACAATTTGTTACACCAATCAGCCTAAGAGCATATCTTTGGAGTGTGGGAGGAAACCGGAGCACCCGGAGAAAACCAGGCTCAATGCCAGGTTCCCGCGACCCACATGCCTCAATTTTGCCAAGGATGTAAATGGGGACAAGTATGCCAGATGATGGGTTTCAATATGTGCCCAAGCTCTGAAAGTGCCAAGATTTTTTTAACCAGTCCCAGAAAGAATGGAACTCTGGCAGGTACAGGTTCTGTTGCCAATTTCTAGAATGAAGCTTTTAGAATTATATTACACACGTAATGTAACTGATCCACCCCTGTTTTGTTTCCTTCTATTTATCTGGGTGAGGCTTATCTGACTAAATGACAAGGAATCATAGAATTCTTATAGTGCAGAAGGAGGTAATTTGGCCCATCTAACCTGCACTGATAACAACCCTAATCAAACTGATCCCTGTGACCCCACATATTTAACCTGCTTTGATTTGATTTTATTTGATTTATTATCATCACATGTATTAACATACAGTGAAAAGTTTTTTGCACAGTCATAGCATACTGTTCATAGAAAAAGAAATGAGAGAGTGCAGAATGTAGTGTTACAGTCATAGCTACAGTGTAGAGAAAGAGCAACTTAATGCAAGGTAAGTCCATTCAAAAGTCTGATAGTGGCAGAGAAGAAGTTGTTCTTGAGTCGGTTGGTGCATGACCTCAGACTTTTGTATCTTTTTCCTGATGGCAGGAGGTGGAAGAGAGAATGCCTGGGGTGCATGTTGTCCTTAATTATGCTGGCTACTTTGCCAAGGCAGCTGGATGTGTAGACAAAGTCAGTGGATGGGAGGCTGGTCTGCATGATGGATTGGGCTACATTCATGATTTTTTGTAGTTCCTTGTGGTCTTGGACAGAGTAGGAGCCATACCACACTGTTATACAACCAGAAAGAATGCTTTCTATGGTGCATCCGTAAAAATTGGTGAGATTTGTAGCTGACATGTCAAATTTCCTTAGTGTCCTGAGAAAGTAGAGGCATTGGTGGGGCTTTTTTAACCATAGTGTCGGCATGGGGAGACCAGGACAGATTGCTAGTAATGCGGACACCCAAAAGCTTGAAGCACTCGATCCTTTCTACCTCATCCCCGTTGATGTAGACAGGAGCATGTTCTCCTTTATGCTTTCTGAAGTCAATGACAATCTCCTTCATTTTGTTGACATTGAAGGACAGATTATTTTTGCTGCACAAGTTCACCTGATTCTCTACCTCATTCCTGTACTCTGTCTTGTCACTGTTTGAGGTCCAACCCACTACGGTGGTGTTGTCAGCAAATCAGATTGGAGGGGAATTTGGCCCCACAGTCATAGATGCATAAGGAGTAAAGATGGGGGCTAAGAACACAGCCTTGTGTGGCATGGGTGTTGATGATCATGGAGGAGGTATTGTTGCCTATCCTTACTGATAGTGGTCTGTGAGTTAGGGAGTTCAAAATCCAGTCACAGAGGGAGGTGCCAAGGCCCAGGCCATGGAGTTTGGAGATGAGTTTTGTGGAAATAATAGTGTTGAAGGTTGAGCTGTAATCAATAAATAGAAGCTTGACAGAGGTATCTAGATGTTCCAGGTTGACTGCAGGGCTGGGGAGGTGGCATCCATTGTAGACTTGCTGTGGCTAATTCCTCCAAAACGGCTTATTCAGAGTGCTATGCGCCTGGGTTCAATTCCAGCCTTAAGTGACTGCCTCTGTGGAGCTTGCACGTTCTTCCTGTCGCAGCGTGGTTTCCTCCAGGTAATCCAGTTTTCTTCCACATTCCAGAGATAAGCAGATTAGGTTGATTGGCCATGCTAAATTGCTCTCTAGTATTAAGGTTTATATGTGGGGTTACGGGATTGGGTTTGGTTAGGATTGTTGTCGATGCAGACTCAATGGACTGAATGGACTCCTGCTGCACTGTAGGGACTCTGTGATTCAATGATTAAGGGAAATTTAATTTGGCCTATTCACCTAAGCTGCACATCTTTGGACTGTGGGAGGAAACTGGAGCCTCTGGAAGAAACCTACGCAGACATGGAGAGAATATCCACACTGACAGTCACCCAAGGCTGGAATTGAACCTGGGTCCCTGGCGCTGTGAGGCAGCAGTGCTAACCACTGTGCTACCATGTATGCTCATTCCAAGTGTCATTTTCAGGTCCAGAACAGAACTATTGCCATTGGAGATTGCAAACTAGGGAATTTTGAATGGTTATTATGCAGTCACATGCAAGAACGTCAGCCAGTGGCATAATATAACAACGGCAAAATCATTTGGTCTAAATAAAATCACAAATAACCTTGTACTTAGACTGTTGTAAGACCAACATAAAATGCAGCTAAATAGAAAAATCATACAGATATGAAAGAGATGTGCATTTGAGAGAAAAGGCAAAAAGAATTACTACACGCTTAAATCTGAACTAAAGTTCATACTGTTTAATAACGTGTACTACAAATGTATTGGGGGGCACACCCACAATTCCCTGGCATGCATTCTTGGCTCCACATCAGGGCAGCTCATTGGCACTCCTTTATATGTAACCCCACGTATAATAAAGAGGGCAGGGAGTGGCTGAGAATGGGGAACTTAAAGGGAGATTGAAGAAGGGAATATAATTTGATGATCGGTTTCTCCCTCCACAAGATAACTACAGTAACCTGCGTCCTTCTGAAACGGAACTGAATGTCGACTTTCCTTTATGTTGCATTTTCGTGGTATTTTCTTGTCTCATCCACATGGCATTGATAATTCCTGGAGAGTGTCCTGGCTCCCTGCCAACAAAACAGGAACATTTCACACACAGCATCTGGTACTCTTACACTGCCCAAGGTTCAGAGAAAATCTTCACTGATATTGTTAGTCTACAGGGTATGAACACAAGCCCTTTTGTTATTCATTCAGTGGGACATGGGTGTCACTGGCTGGTCAGTATTAATTGCCCATCCCTAGCTGTCTGATGGCAGTTAAGAGTCGACCACATTGCTGTGGCTCTAAAGTCACATATAGGCCAGACCAGGTAAGGATGGCAGATTTCTTTCCCTAAAAGGCATTAGTGAGTGAGGTGAATTTTTCCGAAAGTTGACAATTGCCATCAGTAGAACTTAATTCCAGATGCTTTTTATTTAATTGAATTCAAATTCCACAATCTGCTTTGTTGAGTTTCGAAACTGGATCTCCCAAACATTAGTTGAGTTTCCAGATTAATAGACTAGCGATAATACCACAAAATCATTGCCTTCCCACAATCTTAGACTCCTGGATGGCAGAAGAATTCTATTAATTGATATTTTCGGTACAAATTACAAGCTAATTTCTTTAAATAGATAAGCAATCACAGAACAGAACAGAGTAGCTAACGCTATGAACTTTTAATTCACACTTCCTCCTTGGTTCAAGAATTTCAACAGAATTAACATATTAGAAACTCCATCACACCCTCTTCTTTCTTTCTCCTGTACGTATTCTATGAACAGTATATTTTATCTGTTTAGCGTGTAAGAAACACTGGCTGAAATTCCCTGACCTTTCATGCCAGCGGGATTCTCCAGGCCCGTTGACAGCGCACCCCTGCCTGCGGGATTCCTGCTGATGTGGGGTGACATCAATGGAAATTCCAATTGGCAGTGGCACATCCAGAAAATCCTGTTGCTGGCAAATGACACACTACCTCCCACCAGCGGGAACTATGCACTGGGAGGCTGGAGAATCTCGCTCCCCATTTTTCACTGTATCCCAATATCCCAATGTATCCCAAAGGACCTGGGTTGGATCTCCAATTTGGGTCGGTGTCTGTGGAAGTTTGCACATTCTCCCCATGGTTGCGTGGGCTTTCTTCGGGTGTTCCGGTTTCCTCCCATAATTCAAAAATGTGCTTTTAGGCTGATTGGTGTTAACAAATTGTCCCTAAATTAGACCTCCCTTAATGTAGCACACATGTAATTCTCTAAATTTGCACACCTTTATTGTAGAATCCAAGAGGCGTAGCGAAAGTCATAGGTAGACGGAGGATTGGAATGAAGCACTCAATGAATGTTAAAATGGCAGCGCGGGCTTGTTGGGCCGAAGGGCCTGTTTCCTGTGCTGTGTTGTTCTTTGTTCTTTGTTTGTCGCATGTGAAAATAATAAATCAAATCAAACCAAATTAAATCGAAATCTGGTCTCAATGTTGTACTGTCCAGCAGATTTCTAATGGCTCCAGAACTCCCTGAGGTGCCATTTAACTAGAACCCCTCCAAAGTTTCTTCTAACCTTGATCTGTTGTACAACATTAGGTTTAATGGATGTCTTGAACTCATCCATTTCTCAAGACAAGATAATATATAGGTTGGTTTTTCACTCAGAGGGTGGTGAGTGAATGGAACCGACTGCCGTCGGAGGTTGTTGAGGCAAACTCACTGGGATCTTTTAAAAGACTTCTGGATGAGTATATGAAAAAGAATAGGATAGGGGGTTATAGATAGGTCTGTGGATTGGTAGATGTGATCGGTGCAACTCATGGGCCGAAGGGCCTGTTTGTGCTGTATTGTTCTATGTTCTATATATATGTTGCATCGCACCCCGATTTCCACCTGTCGCTATTATTCTTGAGTGTTACAATTATCCATTTATAAATATTTATCATTAATGAAGTAGAACATTTTCTTGAATCTGAGGTAAATTGAGGTAAATAGTCATGTTCATTACCTGTTTTAGTAGCATGGCAGAGGCCATTCAGTTATTACAAATGATTCTCATTCTAATAGATTCAATAACAGAAGGTAATCTACAATGCCACCCTACAACCACGAGGACAAAGACCTTTGGCCTACCCATAAACCATTCAGTAAATCATTTAATGCATTCAAAAATTACATGGAAAAGCTGCAAATGTTGCAAAATCTGAAGTAACAAAAGAACATTCTCGAAATACACAACAGGCAAGTCATAGAGTGCAGAAGAAGGTCATTTGGTCAGCGATTCTGCACCGACCACAATCCCACCCAGGCCTAATACCCATAACCCCATGTAGTTAGACAAAAGAGCAATTTAGCATCGTCAATCCACTTAACCTATATCTCTTTGGAATGTGGAAGAAAACTGGAGCAAACCCATGCAGACAGGGGGAGAATGTGCAAAGTCCGCTCAGACAGTGATCCAAGCCTGAAATCAAATCTGGGATCTCAGGCACTGTGATGTAGCAGTGCTAACCACTGTGCCAACATGTCATTTTTGTTGTTTCCCCTTCATCGTGACCCTGAAAAGCCTTAAAAACCAAGTCCTCTCCTTTTTTCTCTCTCGACAGATGCCAACTGATCTCGTCCCACAG
The DNA here is from genome assembly GCA_024679065.1 of Sphyrna mokarran. Lineage (NCBI taxonomy): Eukaryota > Metazoa > Chordata > Chondrichthyes > Carcharhiniformes > Carcharhinidae > Sphyrna > Sphyrna mokarran. The sequence goes on from JAGIQG010000007.1 coordinate 100,937,590, forward strand.
TCCAAAGATCTGAAGGTTAGATAGATTAGCTATGCTAAATTGTCCTTTTGTGATAGGGGGATTAGTGGTATAAATATGTGGGATTAAACGGATAGGGCCTGGGTGGGATTGTTGCTGGTGTAGGCTGATTGGCCGAATTGCCTCCTTCTGCACTGTAGGGTCTCTATTCTGTGACAATAGAAGGAGGCCATGCGGCCCATCGAACCTGGACTGACAACAATCTCACGCATGTCCCACCCCAGTAACCCTACATAATTGCCCTGCTATTCCCCCTAACCTACGTCAACAGGAAACCTCGTATGGCCAATCAACCTAATCTGCACATCTTTGGACTGTCTGAGGAAACCAGAGCACGCAGGGGAAACCCACATAGACACAGAGAGAATGTGTAAACTCCACACAGTCATCTGAGGCTGGAATTGAACCTGGGTCCCTGGCACTGTGAAGCAGCAGTGCTAATCATTGTGCCGCCATGCTACCCATAAAGATACATAAAAATAAAATTAGGGGTAATGACCAAGGTGCTTTTTCACACAAAGTGTAATGCAAATCTGTAAATTTTTCTCCTAAAAATCTCTTGAAGCAATGGAAATTTCAAAATTGATTAATATACTTTTATTAGATAAGGGCATTAAGGGCTGTGAAAGCAAGGTGGAAACACAATAAAAAGTCTCACAACACGAGGTTAAAGTCCAACAGGTTTACTTGGTCGCAAAAGCCACTAGTTTTCGGGGCTGTAGTGTTTGCTACCAAATAAACCTGTGGACTATAACCTGGTGTTGTAAGTCTTCTTACTGTGTTTATCCTAGTGCAATGCTGGCATCTCCACACCATGACTACCATTGAAGCAAGGTCGATACATATAATTACAATGCAGGTTATTCATGATCAAAGGTGGGAGGGACTGAATGTCCCACCCTTCTTCCTGTGTCTCAGCCCATGAAGGCAGTCTGGATGTAATGGATTCATTAACAGGCATCGCTGGCAACTGGAATCAGCTTGATAAATGTCGAGTTGAGTCATCAGCAACAGAGCTGGATGATAAGTGGAAAGGGTCATTGATAAGAGAGAAAAGGAGCAGATCGGAGAAGGAAAATAAATCCTGGCGAGTAACTGAGTTGGCTGAAAAGGTGTCTGGGTAAGCCATTACTAACACCACGGAGTGACGGATTTGAACATAAACTAGATATCCATAAAGAAAGCATTGGCTGAAGATGATATGTTGGTAACTCACTTAAATATGTGGCCTTGTCAAGGACTTTGAAGATAGTTAGGTCAATGACAAATGAATCGCTGAATTGTGCAGCAGCAGTGTTCCGGTGTAATACAGGCAAGAAGATTACAAGTGGAACAGCCATAGTAAAAACGCACTTACAATCATGGATTAGATCTTTCCACATGATGGATAATTTGAAAGTGAACAGTACATTCACTTTCTCCAAGCCGCAGTCATACAAAGAAACCTAAAAACAATTATCTGTCTTTTTCCCCTGTGTAGGGATTTGACCTTCACTGAACCTTTTCTCCATTTCTTCTGCCGGAAATTGTGATGGAAAACTCAAGATCTTTATTGGTTTGTAGACATGCATTATGTCCTAGGTTATTCATTATGATTTTCTATTCTAAGCTTCAGAAATGTGATAGTCATATGGTCGACCTCTTGCCATGAAATATGTAACTAATTGTATTGCCCCTGATGTCTCTGATTGTTCTTGGCTGAAGATTGCCTTATCCCCCAACATATTGATTTAAAAAAGAGACCTGCATTTATCGAATGGGATTTTCTGGTTGCTCTTGCCCCAAGACCAGAAATGCCCACCCAAGGTCAGCAGACCTTTGCATGATCTACATCTCATCCATTACAATTCACACGGAGGATGGGATAGGGTAATTCTGCTATATAGTTTCTTTCCTAAACACTAAGCTCTCAAAGCGCTCTATCTTCAATGAAGTACTTTTGAAAGATAGTCACTGCTGTAACGTAGAGAAAATGTAGCAGCCATTTTGTGCACAGTAAGATTCCACAAACTGCAATATGATAAACATCAGGTAATATGCATAGGTGATGTTAACTGAGGGATAAATATTGACCCTGACAATAAATTCTCCTTTGAAAGAATGCAATGGGTTCTTTAGTATATGCCTGAAAAGGAAGATGGGCTCAGTTTAAAACCTCAAATGGAATGCCGCACCTCTGACAGTGCATCATTTCATCCGCACTGCACTGGAGTGACAAACAACATGTACAAATTGCATATCTTGCATTTCAACAGCAGCCAGCGAAATTATACACTGATACATCAAGCTCGATAGCAAGCTGGAATAAAAAAACGTAACCATTTCATTATTTTGAACCATCCTTCAAATCAAGAAGACATTTATGCATAAAAAGCACAAGCTTGAATTCTAGTCCTACATATGTGTACAAGAATGTCGGATCTTATAAAGTATATTGGGCAATAGAAATGTAGAATTCCTACTGTGCAGAAGGAGGTTATTTGGCCCATAGAGTCTGCAATGATTCTTTAAAAAAGCATCGTACCACACCCTCCCTGCCCTATCGTCTTAATCCCATGCATTCATCATAGCAAAGTCACCTAAACTACACATCTTTGGACAGTGGGGCAATTTAGCATAGCCAACTCACCTAACCTGAACATATTTTGACATTAAGGTGTCAATTTACCATGGCCAATTCACTTAACTTGTACATCTTTGGACATTGGAGCAATTTACCATGGCTAATCCATTTAATCAGCAGATCTTTGGACACTGAGGAGGCAATTTACTGTGGTCAATCCACCTAACCTGCTCATTTTTGGACAGAAAGGGAGCTATTTGGCACGACTGATTATTTGGACACATCATTGGACTGTGGGATAAAACTGGAGCGCCTGGAGGAAACTTACAAAGACGAGAGAGAAAGTGCAAACTCCACACAGTCACCTAGTAGAGTGTAACCAATGACAACTTTGTACCAGTTGTAATGTGACCAATGGGAACAAGGTTTAAAGGTCAGCTGACCCAGTAAACAATGGAACCAACTACAGAGTGATGTAATAACAAAAAGAACAAAATAGTGTAGGAAACAGGCCCTTTGACCCAAAGAGCCTGCACCACCATTTTAACATTCCCACTTCCACCCATGGCCCTTGTCTATGTTTACAGAAATCTGTGTTGGAGCAATTTGGGAAGACAATTTAGGGACAATTTGTTGCACCAATCAGCCTAAGAGCACATCTTTGGGGTGTGGGAGGAAACCGGAGCACCCAGAGAAAACCCACGCAAGCATGGGGAGAATGCGCAAATTCCGACAGATACTGGCCCAAATCCGCGTATCTACACAGCAACAGTGATAGTCACTGAGCTGTCGTGTTGCCTATCAACTGGTCTAGTTTAAGCGTACACTAATGAGATGAAGCAGTAAGCTACTCTTGAAAAAAGCCAAGAGCAGCGCTCTCACAACCCATTGCATGTATGCCCCTTGTTGGACAACAAGGCGGACCAAAATACTTGTAGGATAAAAGAAAAATACGTCAACAACATGCACGACTTATGCAAGTTTCACAACCTATTCGCTATAAATAACAAACCATATAAAATTGTAAGGAGCTTGGAGTGACCCAGGGCGAGGCCCCAAGTTTGGAGTAATGATGTTTCTTTATTAAACCTTTTCTTTGATTTATAAGTTGGAGTACATTTTGTTGTAGTTTCTTTTCTGCATTTTTGAAGAGTTTCTTCTGAAGAAACTCCAAAGCCACAATTAAACCTGGGTCCCTGATGCTGTGAGGGAGCAGTGCTAACTACTGTGCCACTGCCCATAGTTGGAAGAGAAATGGTGATTATGGGTGTGCTGCATTTCCAGCATTCCCAGTAGAGTGCTTTCCCAGCAGGATTGGACAAGGGAAAATTATGTCACCTTCCCTGGAGGAAGGATGAATTGAAGGAGTTGTCCACCTGCTATGCTTGGCCTTACCTTCAACTCCATTCTATTGTTACACAAGTTAATATATAAAACAGAAAAGAAAGTTTTCATTCTGTTAATATATTGTATTCTTCCTTTTTTGCCTCGTGTGCAGATCATATAGTTTTCAATTACAAAATAAAAAGAAACAGAGGAAATAAATTCTGCCATTCACAAATGGCCTAGGACTTATTAGCAAAGATCTACTCTACTAGTCATGCCTTTGAGACCAATATATCCTCAGCTTATACTAATTTAAAACAATGTGTTACAAAAGGACCATTCTTTTACAATATTTGCCAAGCACACCTACTGTTTCCCTTACTCTTTCCATTAGTCAAACACAAGCTCAGTAAAAAAAAATCTGAGATTGCATTTTCATTGGGAAGCTGAGATGGAGACAGATGGATGGCCAGGTAGGCAGTCAAGATTGCCACCTCCATTTACTGGGACAATGGCGCAGATTTAATAAGGAATGTCAGACCTTCAAGCCCTCAGCACTCGCTATCCCCAGCATTCTGCGTGCCCTTCCCTTCTGCTCACAAGCTTCATTCCCCCACACTTACCCTCATAGCCTTGTGCCCCCTCCAAGTTTCCTCACACCCCAATACCTCCTCACATTCCCATGCTCTCTCTGCGTTCCCCACTTGTCTGCCATAGCTTCTCACCCAATATCCACCATGACCAGGCTTCAGTAAGTATTTGACATGAAAAGTAACAAAAAACTTCAATCTAATCTTGTTTCAACAAACTGTACTGAGAAAAACTTTCATTCAAAACAAAACTGTCCAGAAATAATATTTCCTCAAGGAGTCAATTTTTTGCTAAAAAAAAACTTATTTCATTTATGGCATTACAGAGAGCTACTTCTATAATACTCTTAAAGCTGTCAATGAAAATGCCTTTACAACCTCTGGCTGAGATGACTTTTCTGTAAAACTCAACAAAGCATTGATAATAGACCCAGCTCCAATAACAAACTCTGGAAAATGTAAACGAATGTTACCTGTTAAACTGAAGATGGTTTTTTTCTAAGCTACATCAGATGTGGTGTTGGGTTGTGGTGGGGAGGAGGGAGGCGGGTAAGCTGGCAGACTTCCCACATGGAGCCTCAATCATTGCACTCATTCTCTATCTCCCAACTCTTCTCCAACTGAAACATTCTGATCCTTGCTGGAGATAGAGTCATAGAGTTATATAGCATGGAAACCGGTAGAGTGCTTTCCCAGCAGGATTGAATAAGGGAAAATTATGTCACCTTTCCTGGAGGAAGGATGAATCGAAGGAATTATCCACCTTCGGCTCAACTTGTCCATGCCGAGCAGGTTTACTAAACTGAACTAGTCCCATTTGCCTGTGTTTGACCCATATCCTCTAAACCTTTCCTATCCACGTACTTGTCCAAATACCTTTTAAACATTGTGATTGTATCCTCCTCTATCACCTCCTTTGGCTGCTCATTCCATACACACACCACCCTCTGTGTGAAAAGGTTGTCCCGCAGGTCGCTTTTAAATCTTTCCCCTCTCAACTTAAACTTATTTCCTATAGTTCGGACTCGCTAATCCTGGAGAAAAAACTTTGCCTATTGACCTTATCTATGGCCTTCATTATTTTATAAACCACTATAAAGTCATCCCTCATCCTCCTATACTCCAGGGAAAAAGACCATCCAGTCTCACCTTATAATTCAAACTTTCCAGTCTCGATAACATCATATAAGTTGAGAAACTTTAGCCGCCTGGTTCAGGTTATCACCGCACTCTCCTACTTTGATAGAGAAACCAAGAATTAGAAGTTTGAAAGTAGTTAAGTTAAACACGTTCACAGCAAAATTCTGGCGCAACAACTTTGGAGTTTTGAACCTGTCATCAGCTTCCCTTCATTCTGAGAAGTGCCCAAGTGTTAAAATTCCAGCTGAGGACACAATAGGCAGAGTGTGAGGTGCTCCACATCCCACAGAGCCACCAAGGGTGCAGCATTAAAGCTGTCTTTATGCTAAGCGGTTCCTGCATATTGCCCTCCATGCGAGCTCTTGAATTTTCACGCAGCCTGTTTATTAGCCAGTGGTGAAATCACAAACCAATTGAAAGAAATGCTGACCCCAGCAACATCCTTTTTCTGTTTGTCAGGAGGAGAAAGAGAGAGAGAGAGAAAAATAGCTCAATGAACTAGCAGGGCCAATAACAAGGACTCCACTCCCAATGTAATTTTCCCAGAAAGTAGCGTTCAAGATGAAATCTGGTAATAAAACGCCTGCAGAATGTCAAGTGACTGCTACAGCTCCTTTGTGTGAGATTTCCACAGCCCTCATTGATGGAACTCAGGATATTGGTGCCTGACTGCAATGACAGGAAAAATGATAACTAAGCGCTTATGTACACGTGAACATTACATGCAGAGAGATGCAATAGAGGGCAATTGACAATGAAGAGACATTATCAGATAAATCAAGATGGCACTCTGAATTCATATCGTGTACCAAGGGTCTTGTTTGACAAGAGTGATGTGTTCAAGTTAGTTCAAGCAGTAAGTTAGGGCTGAGGCAAGGCAGGAAACTTGTATTTTTATATAGAACATGACAGACCACCATTCCCCTGCTGAACTGGATTAGGGCACTGGTGCTGACTGCTTTGGTTAAATCACACTAATTTTACTTTTGGTTTCAGTCCCTGACAAGTGGAATCCAATAAGATTGGAGCACGCTTCCCTCGTCCACTCACCCCCTCTTCTGATAGGGGGATGGGGAGGCTATCACCCAGCCACTCCAAAGCTGTAAATAAAGGCCTATTTGCTTTGCGTTTGCTTCAAAGCAAATTTCACAGAAGTATAGAATCCCTGCATTGCAGAGGAAGCCATCAAGCCTGCCTCGACAATAATCCCACCCAGCCTCTATACCCTTAACCCCCCACATATTTGGTAACAGAGTAGCACAGTAGTTGGCACTGCTGCCTCATACTGCCAGGACCTGGGTTTGATTCCCAGCTTGGGTCATTGTTTGTGTAAAGCCTGCATGTTCTCCTCATGTCTGCATGAGTTTCTTCCAGATGCTCTGGTTTCCTCCCTCAGTCTGAAAGATGTGCTGGTTAGGTGTATTGCCCATGCTAAATTTTCCCTCAGTGTACCCAAACAGGTGCCAGAGTGTGGCGACCAGGGAACTTTCACAGTAACTTCACTGCAGTATTAATGTCAGTCTACTTGTGACACTAATAAATAAACTTTTAATAAATAACCCCAGACATTAAGCAATTTAGCATGTCCAATCAAATTAACCTGCACATTTTGGGAGGAAAGCCACGCAAACACAGGGGGAACATGCAAACTTCACACAAACTGAGGCTGGAATTGAATCTGGGCCTCTGGTGCTGTGAGGCAGCAGCGCTAACCACTCTGCCACTGTGCTGTCACCAAATATGTTCAAAACCTTCAGCATGTGGGTTAAACAGAAATTGTATGGTCTAAGTAATTGATCTGGCCTATGTAAATCTAGTGCAATAAGCTAACTTTAATAAGCAATATCTCCTCAAGCTCCTGGGATTTATGACTTTCAAGGGAATTTGAGAAATACATTGATGGTAATTAATTTCACATCTCATATTTTGTCCTATTAGGCAGATAGAGCAGAAATTCAACAAAAAGAATATTGCTGAGACAATCACCTCAATACAGTACAGACTGAATAGGGTTGCAGGGACAGATGATAGGAATCATGTTTAATCCTTATCTTAAAAAATAAACTAAGTATTCCATATATTGCCCAGCATGGGAAAAACCAATCAGTCTATGGCTGGCGTTTAAGTTCCATACGAGCCTCTATCCATCTGACTTTGATTAGCCTGCCTGAATGACCCTATCCAACCATTGAAATAGAATCTTTATAGTGCAAAAGGAGGCCCTTCAGCCCATCAGGTTTGCACCAACTCTCCAACAGAGCATCTTTCCCAGGTTCGCTCCTCCTCTTTTGTAATCCCCATACATTCATCCTGCTAATCCCCCTAACTGCTACATCTTTGGACACTAGTGGGTTATTTAGCATAATCAAGCCACCTAACCTACACAACATTAGACTGTAGGAAGAAACCAGACCACCCTTGGAGGAAACCCACGCAAACATGAGGAAAATGTGCAAACTCCACACAGACAGTGACTCAAGCTGGGAATTGAACTGTGTCCCTGGCACTGTGAGGCAGCAATGCTAGCACTTTGCCACCATGCCATCCAAGGACAGAACAGGAGAGGCTAAAAATAGGGAAAGAGTGATATCTTGTAGTGTGGTCACGACCTGAATAGACGACAGAAAGAGAATGAAGACAAAGTAAAAAAAAACAGCCAAGGATAAATCAGAGAGGCTAGCACTGGGATACATTTCAGGTCAGGGTTATTAACAGGGTAAATACATCGTGTTACATGGATAGGACCTGGGTGGGATTGTTGTTGGCGTGGGTGCGATGGAACAAATATCCTCTTTCTGTGCCATTTGGATCATGATTATGATTTTTATGCTTGCGAGGTTTCCTGTGAATATAACCCCCTCTAACTTATCCTGTTTTCAAAGGCTATCTTAATTCAGACTGGACTCTCAACTTATTAGTTATACCTTTAGAAGCACAAACCGAAAGCACTTCTGCACTTTACAACTTGCTTTTTTGCAGGACAATATTTATATAGTCATTTAAAATTATGTCAGGAAAGATACTTTATTTTCAGAGAGATCTGGGACACAGAACATTCAGCCTTATTGCAAATTAAACACTGACTCTCATTTTAGTTTTATGTAGTTTTTAGTCAAAACCTCTCCAAACATTATCAGGTCTTAAAAATTTGTGGAATGAATACATTAGATTCAGTTATCAATAAGGGGCTGCATGGTGGCACAGTGGTTAGCACTGCTGCCTCACAGCTCTCGTGACCTGGGATCGATTCCCAGCTTGGGTCATTATTTGTATGGAGTTTGTACGTTCTCCTCGTGTCTGTATAGGTTTTCTCTGGGTGATCTGCTTTCCTCCCACAGTCCAAAGATGTGTGGGTTAGGTTGGTTGGCCATGATAAATTTCCTCTGTGTGTCAGGGATCTAGTTAGGGTAAATGCATAGTGTTATGGGGATAGGCCCTGCGTGGATTGTGGTTGGTGCAGATTTGGCCAGATCCTGCACTGTAGGATTCTATAATACATTACTGAGGACTGACTATTTGATGCTTTGTGATAGTTAATCCGTTAGTAACATTGCATCAGGAATAATGGTAGTTAAATATCATAACAAGATTAAAATTATGACCCTGACCTCTAGAAATCACTGCTCAGATAATTCCTCCTTAGGCCATTCAGCTCTTTACTTGCATATAGCTTCTTTTCAACATTCTTCATCTTTCTGCTTGTACCTCCCAATTCCCATCCTTCCTATAAAGTAGTGACTAGAACTGCACCCAATACTCTAGCTATGGCCTCACCAAAGTTTTATACAACTCCAACATGACTTGCCTGCTTTTGTAATCGATGTGATTGCACTGGAGGGACTGCAGAGGAGACTCACCAGAATGCTGTCTAGGATGGAACAGTTCAGTTATGAAAAGAGGTTGGATAGACTTGGATTATTTTTGTTAGAGCAGAGAAGACTGAAGAGCGACCTGATTGAGGTGTACAAGATTATGAGTGGGTAGAATGGATAAGGAGCAGCTGTTCCACTTGGTTGAAGAGTCAGTAATGAAGAGCAGGGTAAGGGGAGGACAATCTTTTTTACCCAGAGGGTAAATGCACTGCCTGGGAAGGTGGTAGAGGTGGGTTGCCTCACATCCTTTAGAAAGTATCTGGATGAATATTTGGCCCATCACAACATTCAACTTCTGGCAGATGGAATTCAAGTGTTTCTAATGTGTCAGCAGGGACTCAATAAGATTGATAAAGCAAGTGTCCCATATGCTTTTTTTCACCACCCAACTAACATGTCCTTCTGCCTTCAGAGATCTGTGGACAAACATGCCAAGTTCCTTTTGATCCACAAGAATTTCATCAAGCCTTACCATTCATTGAGTGCTTCCTTGTCAAATTATTCCCTCCAAAGTGTATCACCTCATATTTTTTAGGCTTAAATTCCACCTGCTATTTATCTGTCCATTTGACCATTGTGTCTATATCTTCTTGTAGCCCACTTCACTGTTAACTACCCAGCCAATCTTTGTATCAGCTGCAAACTTACCAATCCTACACAACACTTAGTCATTTATGTCATTTATATAAATGATGAATAATAGGGGGCCCAACATAGATCCCTGTGGTATGCCACTGGACACTGACTTCCAGTCACTGAAGTAGCCTTCTGTCATCACCCTTTCTCTCCTACAATTAAGCCAATTTTGAATCCAATTTATCAAATTACCCTTTATCCCATGTGAATTTACCTTTTTTACAAGTGTCCCATGTGTGGGACCTTGTCAAAGGCTTTACTGAAACCATATAAAGTACATCAACTGTACTGCCTTTGTCTACACATCTGGTCACCTCCTCAAAAAATTCAATCCAATTTGTTAGGCATGACCTCTCTTTGACAAAGCCATGCTGGGTTTCCCTGGTCAAGCTTTGCCTCTCTAAGTAGAGATAGATGCTCTCCTTCAGAAGTTTCTCCAATAATTTCTCTACCACTGATGTGGAGTTCACTGGTCTATCTGGTTTGTCTCTATAACCCTTCTTAAATAGCGAAACCACATTAACTGTTCTCCAATTGTATTGTACCTCCTCTGTGGCCAGAGAAGAATTGAAAATTTGGGCCTGAGCCCCTTAAACTCTTCCTTTGCCTCCCACAACAGGCTAGAGTACACTTAATCTAGCGATATATCCATTTTTAGGGCTGCCAACACTTCCAACAACTTGTCTTTCACTATGTAAATGTACTCAAGAACTTCAGTCTCACTTCTTGAGTTCTATACCTACATCCTCATTATCTTGGGTGAAGATAGACATGAAGTATTAATTCAACACTCTATAACTGTCCTCTGGCTCCACTCTTAGATTGCCTGCTTGGTCCTAATGGACCCTATTCTGTCCCTGATTATCTTTCCAATGATATGTTATAGAATGTGTTGGAGTTTTCCCTAATTTTACCAGCCAGATCTTTCTCGTATCCCCTCTTTACATTCCTAATTGCTTTCTGGAGCTCCACCCTGCGTTTTCTATACCTCACTAATGCTTCCACTGATTTGTTCCCCTTGTAGTTTTTAAGAAGCTTTTCTTTTCCTTCTCTTTGTCTCTTGAATATCTCTGGGCTTGTTTTTTAGGCTTGTTTTTCCTATCTATCACCTTAGAGGGAACATGCTGGATTTGAATCCTTCCATTTCCTTTTAGAATACCCTCCACTATTCTTTTGTCAATTTTCTCATTAATAGCTGTTCCCAGTTTGGCCAAATCCTGTCTTATTTTACTAAAATCCATCTCTCTCAATCCAAAACCTTTTTTGCAACTTACTATTTCCTTGTCCATAAGATATGAATTAATTTTTAAAAAATGTGGCCAACCTATCAGCTTCTCAGAACAGCTATCAGTGGACCACAAATGCCATCTTTGATCAAATCCCAGGTATGAGTAACAAATAAAATGTAAAGTCAGGCTTCTGTCTTTCTTTCGTGATCTTCTCCCCTTGGGCTAATGGGTGGGTGGGGGTGGGGGTGGGAGGGGGAATTGGGTGATGGCCTAGTGGTATTATCGTTAAACTATTAATCCAGAAACCCAACTAATGTTCCGGGGACCGGGGTTTGAGTCCCACCACCGCAGTCGGAAGAATTTGAATTCAATGAAAAAAAGTCATGGAATGAAATCTCCACTGATGACTGTGAGACCATTGTCAGTTCGCCAATGTCCTTCAGGGAAGAAAATTTGCTGTCCTTACCCAATCTGGCCCATATGTGACCTCAAAGGCACAGCAATGTGGTTGGCTCTTAAATGACCTCTGAAATGGTCTAGCAAACCACTCACTACCACCTTCTCAAGATTAACTAGGGACGGGCAATAAATTCTGGCCAGCAAGCAATGCCAATGTACCACGAATTAATAAAATAAAAGCCTTAAACTTTGAATATTGCTTCCTTCAGAAGGGCTGGATCTTGGCTGCTATGTAATTTAACAATTAGACCTCCTTCTACCCTATTTGTGCAAAGTTCTGCCAATTTAGACAGTTTTATCTTTCCTCCTATGAGTCTGAAAGCACAGTTGTGATATCTTTCTCCAGATCTGTTTAATTAAATTAACAATATCTCCATTCTTAGATTTTTCTATCAATGTTGCTCCTAAAAAAAAGCGTTTTGCTGTCACCAGATTCAGAATTGTTGTCTCTACATTTAGTTTTGTGGATTGTTGGCTGGCAGTATAGAAGAGTACAGATTTCATGTTACGGTTCATCCACAGCTTGAAGTAATAACACCACATTAAACAGACAATACAGGATAAAAGCAAATTACTGCAGAATTTGTAACCAATAGAGAAAACGCTAGAAAATGTCAGCAGGTCTGGCAGCATGTATAAGCAAAGAAAAGAGCTGACGTTTTGAGTCCAGGTGACCCTTTGTCAAAAACCTGCTGAGATTTTTCAATGTTTTCTCTTTTGCAAATAAAAAAATCTAGTAGATCTTACCAAACATAACACAGCATACAATTGTATAGTACAACATTTTACAGTGATGCTATACCAGAAAAACTGATCTACAGATCCAAACAGCTTGAAGACAAATTTCTTTCTGGAGGAGAAGGGAGGAACCAAGTCAAACACTAGAGTGACTTACAAATGGCCAATGTCCTGCAATATTGACATGTCCAATCAATAAGCCCATGTTCACTTTGATCATGATAGTGCAGAAGCAGATGCCAATGTGATTGCCACTTTAAGTAAGTTGCCTTCCTGATATGAAATCTCCAAAGCATCGATTGAGCCTCCATACTGCGGGGAAAACCTCCAAAGTTACTAAAAGTGCCTTTCCCACCAGTAAGAAAGTAGCCGTGAACACTGAGCATTTCACCATATTTCTTTGAGATTCATTGATTCTATGCATTGGCATCACTAGTGAGTTTCAAGATGTCTGGGAAATGCCTAGTCCCATATTAGTCAAACATTGAACTGAAAAATGAATACATCAACTGATAGTCTGCCTTTCCTGAGGGTATTGCATGCTTGTAGCTGAATGACTGCCTAACAGAAGTTGTATATTTGGAGTGGCTTCCTGAATTGGCATCAATTTGCCTGGTTTTGAACATCATCACCCCCCCCCCCCCCCCCGCCTCACACCAGCTCCCAGACACATTCCACCGTCTTCAAATTCACCCCAGAAAATTAGAATTTAACTGTCTAATAAATAAGCCTAAGTTCTTGGTTTATAACAAAGGTAAAATTAGAGGTGAATCAACAGTCTGAAATTATTAAGGGGGAAATTCCTGGAACTGGTGAGAAATACTGGAAAACAGTGTAAACAATACAATAATAGCTAGAAAAAGATTCAGATAAATACACCTGAATACAGCTCTTAGACAGATGTGAGTTCAAAAAGCATAATGCAGAATTTCCACTTGTTTCCATTAATCTTCACCCAGATTCCATCACACAGCCCAAAAGATTCTTGGAATTTTGATTGTAAGCGAGTTACACTTCCAACTATTAACTCTGATATTTTCCACAACCTTCTACATTGATTCAAGATTCAGTTTGTCTAGACCAGACACTGTCTGCAAAACCTGTCACACCCCTCGAGGGAATCTTCCCATCTCTTTCACCACAGGAATTGTAGCAGGTGAGGGTCGGATCCTGCAAATATCTACTGACTCTGGTGGGATTTCCCAGTTTTGAGGTGAGCGCAGCCGGAAAATCCCGCCCCTAGTTCATGAATGTGATTTTGTTCATAAAGCACACAGGCAAAGCTCTTGTAACATCAACTACAATGGACTGGATATGGTGTCCAGATGGCCAAAATGCATTCCCTCCCCACTACTCCAACTTTCCAAAGCCAATGTGCCAGGGAGGACAAAGAAAACACTCTGAAAATCTCCTTGAAGTGTATCGTTAATGACTGAGAGGGACTTTCTGCTCATTGTTTAAAATGGCAATAGCCTGTCCTGGCAGCCGTATCATATTGTGAGTCCAGATACCTTAATTCAAAATTTAAAGTTTATTTGTTAGTGTCACAAGTAGGTTTATATTGACACTGCAATAAAGTTACCGTGAAAATCCTCTCTTTGCCACACTCCGGTGCTTGTTCAGGTACACTGAGGAAAAGTTTAGCACGGCCAATGCATCTAACCAGCACGTCTTTCAGACTGTGGGAGGGAATGCGAGCATCCAGAGGAAACCCAGACAGACATGGGGGTAACATGCAGACTCCGCACAGACAGTCACACGAGGCCAGAATTGAATCCGCGTACAGGGCAAGGAGCAAAGGAAAGGATGCACCTCCAGCGCTTCAGATCCCACTCACCATGGGACATCCAGCCTTACCTGCCCCAAACTCTGTGTCTGTTAGGGGATTGGTTTGCTCAATGACATGAAGACCCATCCCAGCAACTCGTGAACCTGATTAGACGTCATCCTCACATCTGAAGGACAGGCAACAACAATGAACGTGAGGTTGTGCCGATTGTACTTGTTCAGATTGTATTTAATCTCTGGGGGCTCTAATAGTCACATTTGAAAAGTACTTTTATATTCAAATACATTGGAGTTGCTTGGAAACTGGCTGGTGTACAGAAACTAAACAAGCAAATGTTTCAGTATATATATATTTTTTAGAGTCACCCAGCGATTTTAAATCAAATTACTTTCAGATAAAGGACAGGATATCTTTATTAAAAATACCAACTATTGCTGATACACCTATTTTCAGGTTTATTAATAAAACGCACCAGGTTACCAATGTTAAATAGATCGCGGAATACTATTTAATAGAAAGAAGACTAAAGAACACAAGAACTAATATCAGGAGTAGGCCACCCGGCCCCTTCCAGCCTGCACTGCTTTTCAATATGATCATGGCTGATCTATGCTGGCCTCAACTCCTTTTCTGTGCCATTTCCCCATAGCCCTCTATTCTTCAATCTATCAAATGTTTATCTATTTCCACTTTAAACACTTTTAATGATCCAGTCTCCACCACCCTTTGGGGCAGAGATTCACTACCCTCCCAGGAGAAGAGATTTCTGCCCACCTCAGTTTTAAATGACTGGCATTTTGTCTTGTAGCTATGCCCCCTTATTTGGGACTCTCCCACTGAGGAAAACATTTTGCCATCTACCCTGTCAAGCCCCTTTAGGATGAACATGGTCACTTCTCACTCTTCTAAATTCCAAGGAACATGGACCCAGTCTAGTTAAAGAACAAGGAACAATTATAGTACAGGAATAGGCCCTTCGACTCTCCAAGCCTGTGTCGATCATGATGCCCTAACTAAAGTAGAAAAAGCCTTCTGCCCTTACTTGGTCCACATCCTTCAATGCTCTCCTTATTTATGTACCCACCTAGATGCCTCTTAGATGTTGTTAATGCACCAGCATTCCACCACCTCCTCTGGCAGCGCATCCCAGTCCCTCAGCACTCTCTGTATAAAAAATATCCCCCCCCCCACCTCATCTCTCTTAAACTTCCCCCTTCCCACCTCACCTTAAACCTGTGCCTTCTTATAATTTAGTCTCTCTTGATAGGACAGACATTTCACCCCAGGGATTAGCCAGATAAATTTCCTATGGACTGCCTCCAATGCTACTATATCCTTTTTTAGGTAGGAGAAACAAGTATGTTCTAGAACACTGCCTGATTGCTTTCGCATGGAAAATTTTAAGTTTGAGCTTTCAAATTTGGAGCAAATGAATTTTAGTGGAAGCGCATTTTGAGCACAATTTCTCAATAGTGAGAAGCTCAATTCTCATGAGTTTTACCACAATTCATAAGGGAAACGGTCTGTTGTAAGATCCCTGACAATATTGTAACACTGTCAAGAAGGTGTTGTACTGAGGTTCGATAGGTGGGGAGTTCAAGCACACGTCAGCACTGGAGTTCAGGTAAACAGCACCGGGATCATATATTTATTCTCGCAAAGTCAGCTTCAAACAAGCAAGGTGCTTCAAAACCACAGAGAAATACCTCCAGACAATAAAATCCAGTTCTTTGTTGAGTTCTATTTTTGCATTCATTATCTTCCCTATATTTTCAACCAGATCCCTCAGCTATTTATCGATGTAACCAAACAAAAATAAAAAGAACCATTCAGTGTCTGGAACGTTAAGTAGCATTGAAGGCAGTCCAAAGGAAATTCATCAGGCTAATCCCTGGGGTGAGATGGCTGTCCTATCAAGAGACTACATTATAAAGGGGCACAGGTTCAATGTGGGGTGGGGGGCAGTTTAAGGGAGATGAGGGGGGGAATGTTTTTTATGCAGAGAGTGGTAAAAAATTGGGATGCGCTGCCAGAGGAGGTGATGGAAGCAGGTATATTAGTAATATCTAAGAGGCTTCTAGAAGATTCCATGAATAGGGTTGGGTTCCCAGGCAATCGCTGTTTATATTCCAATTCGAGACTACACGCCAGACAGAATTCAAAGTCCAATGAATTTCCCCTCAAGTTGCTCACCAGGCAGTCTCCACGTTTATTTACATCTGCAGGTCCTCGGCTAGACGGCATTATTCAAGCCCTCTCTTTTCATATTGGCCCTGTTTCAATGTGATGCCTTCTTGAAAACGTGGTATGTGTAACTTGCTGAGTAGTTCTGGGCAAGCAGAATTGGACACATGTGCAAGGAGGTACCTCCACAACTCTGCCCAATGCAGCACCATGGTACTTGAAGCACCATGGTACATCTTGACTGCCCAGGTGTCTTGACTGTACCTGTTATTCCTGGCTCAATTAACTGAAATCAGGGGCACATGGTGAGAAGAATGGGAGAGAAGAATGTGCTGCACATTTCTTCAACCACAATCTATTCTGTCAGTGAACCCACAGTCAATGTGTAAGCCCACTCTCCAACACTATCACTGCCAACTCACAACACATTGCTCCACTTTCTAACCACACCAGTTCATCACTGTCTGTGAAGAGAATAAATAATGTATGCATTGCATAAAAAATGTAGCTTCTTCGTTAGCTACAGACATCTAATTTATCATGCAGCAGTATATCACTTGTGATTAAATACACTCCTGTTGCCAGTACCACATTGATTTCTGGCCTGACTAGACTCAGTGAGAGAACCTGTCAGTCTAATGCACCAGTAGGAGATGATTTGATCTTCTGTAACTCTGTCTCCTTTTCAGCAGAATTTTCACGCTTCCTATAAAATGAGCTCTGACAGCAAATCCACAAAATCAGCCTCTCTGCTTCTGAAACTCACACTGCCTGTGACTGTAGATGTAGATAAGCCAATCACCATCATCGCTTAACACAATTCCGCAGCTTTCTAGCTGTTCAAGTTCTGCACGTGGATCTCTCATGATATTGTTCACTCAATCCCAGCGGATTACAGTTTAGATGTTCCAAATACCAACTGCTTTCATCCTTTCTGGAATGGTGGACTAAAGAGGGGAAGAAGGTGAATATAGTGACACTTAAGAGTTCCTCCTGATCTTTTAGGGGAGAGAAGAAAATGTCCCAGTCATTCATTACGGGCGGGGTTTGTAAGAATTTGTTGTGTCGGATCTTGGCAAATAGAGTTTGCCATGTTGCTCCTGATTAGGCAGGAGCAACGTGGAATATAGAAACATTGTAAATAGAAGCAGGAGTTGGCCATTTGGCTCTTTGAGCCTTGTCTGCTATCATTCATTATGATGTACAGATGCTGGCGTTGGATTGGGGTGGTAAGAACTCAGTAAGAATTTAGCAACACCAATTTATAATCCAACCGATTTATTTGATAGTAAAAAAGCGAGCTTTCGACTCTTGTGTCTTCTTCAGGCCAATGCAGTGTTCTGGTCTGCAATAGCACACATCAGCACAGACAGTCAGAGATTGCTGATTAGAATGCGAATCCTTACATCTAACCTGCTATTGAAATGTTAAAGTGGCGAACAATGTATGTGAAGGGAATCCTGAGCATTGTTGGAGAATTGTGTGTTTTCTCCAGACAGCACAGTAAGTGAGGTTTTTTGCTAACCCAGGCAAGTTACGGGGGGTACAGATAGTGTGTCATGAAGCCAAGATCCCTGTTAAGACCGTCCTCATGTGTGCGGAGCTTGGCTATCAGTCTCTGTTCAGCGACTCTGCGCTGTCGTGATCACGAAAGCCCCCTTGAAGAACATTTACCCGCAGGTCGGAGGCCGAATGCCCATGACTGCTGAAGTGTTCGCCCACAGGAAGGGAACTGTTTTGCCTGGTGATTGTTGAGGGATGCTCATTCATCTGCTGTCATAGTGTCTGCATGGTCTCCCCAATGTACCATGCTTCGGGACATCCTTTCTTGCAACGTATTAGGTAGACAACGTTGGCCGAGTTGCAAGTGTATGTACCGTGTACCTGGTGAATGGTATTCTCACGTTTGATGATGTCGTCCATGTCGATGATCCGGCATGTCTTGCAGAGGTTGCTGTGGCAGGGTTGTGTGGTATTGTGGTCACTGTTGTCCTGAAGGTTGGGTAGTTTGCTGCGAACGATGATCTGTTTGAGGTTGTGTGATCATGGCTGATCGTCAAATTCAATATCCTGATCCCTTTTGACCCCAAATTCCCTTGATCCCTTTATCTCCAAGAACTAAGTCTAATTCTTTCTTGAAATCAGACAATATTTTGGCTTCAACCACTGTCTGTGGTAGTGAATTTCACAGATACACAGGATACTGGAAAAATGCAGCAGCTCTCACCCTCTGCTTAACTTTTGAAGGAACAATACAGAAAACAACTGAGAAAGGAAAAACAACTGGGTTTAGTGATATATCTGCCAGGATTCATGATCAATGGAAGCCACTGGCAACACAAGGACAGCATTGGAAAGCCATTCAACACAAGTCAAAGGACACCTTTCTGACCTTTGTAAGTCTTTTGTTAGACTGGATCTAGACTATTGGGTCATGTTTTTGTGCTTACACTTGATGGAGTCATCTTGGAAAAGGTTGAAAGGAGAGCCATAAGAAAGATTCTCAGCTAAAACAGCCTTGGCTACTGAGGCCTGAAGAGCTGGTTCTGTTTACGTTGGAGCAGATTGACCTTACAAAGTTGAATTGTGAACCTATTAATAGAACATATAGAACATAGAACACTAGAGCACAAACAGGCCCTTCAGCCCACAGGTTGCGCCGATTGTATCCATGTCTACCAGGCCACAGAACTATCTATACTCCCAATTAAATCCCGTGTAGTCATCCAGAAGTCTTTTAAAAGATCCCAGTGAGTCCGCCTCAACCACCACTGATGGCAGCCAATTCCATTCACTCACCACCTTCTGAGTGACATCTCCTCTGTACCTGCCCCCCAGCACCTTAAACTTGTGTCCTCTTATAGCGACCATTTCAGCCCTGGGAAATAACAAAGAACAAAGAGCAACACAGCAACGCAGCACGGGAAACAGGCCCTTCGGCCCAACGAGCCCGCGCCACCGTCCTAATGTCTTAATGACATATCCATGACTTTAGGCTATGCCTATTGTGGAAGATTCCCATATAGGGACCAATATAGGGACAATTTGTTACCCAATCAGCCTAAGAGCACATTTTTGGGATGTGGGAGGAAACCGGAGCACCCGGAGAAAACCCACTCAACCACAGGGAGAACGCGCAAACTCCCGCAGACACAGGCCCAAATCTATGTGTCTGCACAGCAACAGCGATAGTCTTTGAGCTGTCATGTTGCCCATCAGATGGTCCAGTTTAAGCATACACTAACGACTTGAAGCACTAGGCCACTCCTGAAGCAACATCCAAGCGCAGCCCTCGCACGACCTGCCGAATGCATGCACCTTGTTGGTCAACAAGGTGGACCGAATTGCCTGTGGAAACAAATAAGATATTTAGACAGTCCTGCTATATCCCTCTATCTGCAGACCGCTCATGTGACTGTCCAAGAGACCCTTAAACAACCCTAGCGTGCCTGCTCCCACCACCCCACTCGGCAGTGCATTCCACACCCCCACTACCCTTTGTGTGAAAAACTGCCCTCTAATATTCATCTTATACATAGCCCCCCTCACCCTAAGGCCATGACCCCTTGTTCTATCCATTTCTAATGGTGGAAAAAGCTTACCACCATTTACTCTATCCCTTATAATCTTATATACCTCTAATAGATCCCCTCTCAGCCAACGTCTTTCAAGGGAAAACAACCCCAGTGTGCTCAATCTTTCCTCATAAAACAGCCCTTCCATACCAGGCAGCATCCTGGTAAATCTCCTCTGCACTCTCTCCAAGGCCTCCACATCCTTCTGGTAGTACGGCGACCAGAACTGGACGCAGTACTCCAAGTGAGGCCTAACCAACATTCTATACACTTGCAACATCAGACTCCTACTCTTGTATTCTATACCCCTTCCTATGAAGGCTAACATACCATACGCTTTCTTTATCACATTCTCCACCTGTACTGACACCTTTAGAGACTTGTGAACCTGCACCCCCCAGGTCTCTCTGCATCTCTATAATCCGGATAGTTTTACCTTTTATCCTATAACTCCCCGCTATATTTTTCCGGCCAAAATGCATCACCTCGCATTTATCCGGATTAAATTCCATTTGCCATCTATCTGCCCAATCTACCAGCCTATCTATGTCCTGTTGTATGGCCTGGCACTGCTCCTCAGTTCCTGCCAATCCAAGCATCTTAGTGTCATCAGCAAATTTGCTGATCACACCACCTACCCCCTCTTTCAAGTCATTTATATAAACCACAAATAGAAGAGGTCCTAGTACTGAGCCCTGTGGCACACCACTAGTGACAGACCTCCAGTTGGAAAAAGAGCCCTCCACTACTAGCCGCTGTCTCCTCCTCCCAAGCCAGTTCTCAACCCATCTACATACCTGGCCCTGTATCCCATGCACCTTAACCTTTTCTATCAGCCTACCATGAGCAATCTTGTCAAACGCCTTACTAAAATCCATGTAGACGACATCAACGGCTTGTCCTTCATCAACCGTTTTTGTCACCTCTTCAAAAAATTCCATTAGATTCGTAAGGCACAACCTCCCCTTAACGAAGCCATGCTGTGTATCCCTGATCAGATCGCAGCGCTCCAGATGCTCATACATCCTGTCCCTGAGGATCCTCTCCATTAGCTTACCTATAACTGAAGTCAAGCTCACTGGCCTATAGTTCCCTGGGTTATCCCTCTGACCCTTTTTAAACAACGGTACTACATTTGCTATCCTCCAGTCCTCAGGGACCTCACCTGTGTCCAAAGAAGAGTCAAAGATTTGCGTCAGAGAATCCACTCCGTCTATACCTCTCAACATTTATAAACCTCTATCAGGTCGCTTCTCAACCTTTGTCTCTCCAAGGAGAAGAGACCTAGCTCCCTCAACCTATTTTCATAAGGCGTGCCTCCCAATCCAGCAACATCCTTGTAAATCTCCTCTGCACCCTCTCAATAGCTTCCACATCCTTCCTGTAGTGAGGCAACCAGATCTACACACAGTACTCCAAGTGGGGTCTGACAAGGATCTTATTAAGTTGCAGCATTACTTCCCGACTCCTAAACTCAATCCCTCGATTAATGAAGGCCAGTACACCATACGCCTTCTTGACCACATCCTCCATTTGCGAGGCTGATTTAAGAATCATATGAACCCAGACCCCAAGGTCGTTCTGTTCCTCAACACTGCTAAGACTCCTATCCTTGATTTTTACTCCTTCATCCCACTGGACCTGTCAAAATGGACCACTACACATTTATCCGCATTGAAGTCCATCTGCCACTTCTCCGCCCAGTCTTGCATCCTATCTATGTCATTCTGCAACTTCTGACATCCCTCCAGACTATCCACAACACCATCAACCTTCGTGTTGTCAGCGAACTTACTAACCCATCCCTCCACTTCCTCACCCAGGTCATTTATGAAAATGACAAACAGCAAGGTCCTAGAACAGATCCCTGGGGCACTCCACTGCTGACTGACCTCCATGCAGAAAAAGACTCATCCATACTACTCTCTGCCTTTTGCAGGCAAGCCAGTTCTGGATCCACAAGGCCAAATCCCTTGGATCCCCGTGCCCTCTCACCTTCTCAAGAAGTCTTGCATGGGGGACCTTATCAAACGCCTTGCTGAAGTCCATGTAAACCACATCCTTTGTTCATCCTTCGTCAATGTGTTCAGTCACATTTTCAAAGAAAATCATTTCAATTTGTCACCAAGGCGTCATACACTTAAGCTGCACAGGAATCTTGAGAAGCATGCCTCTCAAATTTGATCTGATTTGATTTGATTTATTATTGTCACATGTATTCATATACAATAAAAATTATTATTTCTTTCATGTTATACAGACAAAACATACCATTCATAGAGAATGAATTGCGAGAGTGCAGAATGTAGTGTTACAGTCATAGTTAGAGTATAGAGAACGATCCACTTAATGCAAAGTAGGCCCGTTCAAAAGTCTGACAGCAGCAGGAAAGAAGCTGGTAAACTGTGGGTTGATACGTGACCTCAGAATTTTGTATCTTTTTCCTAATGGAAGAAGGTGGAAAAATGAATGTCCAGGATGTATGGGGTTCTTAATTATGCTGGTTGCTTTGCCAAGGTAGTGAGAAGTGTAGATAGAGTCAATGGATGGGAGGCTAGTTTGCGTGATGGTTTGGGCTACATTCACAATCTTTTATAGGACCTTGTGGTCTTGGGCAGAGCAGGAGCCATATCAAGCAGTGATATAGCCAGAAAGAATGCTTTCTATGGTACATCTGTAAAAATTGTTGAGAATTGTAGCTGACATGCCAAATTTCCTTAGTCTGCTGAGAAAGTAGAGGCGTTAGTGGGCTTTTTTTAACTGTAGTGTTGGCGTGGGGGGCCAGGACAGGTTGCTGGTGATCTGGACACATAAAACCTTGGAGCTCTAGATCCTTTTTACTTTGTCCCCATTGATATAGACAGGGGCGTGTTCTCCACTTCCTGAAGTCGATGACGATCTCCTTCGTTTTGTTGATATTGAGGGAGAGATTATTGTCTCTGCACTACCTCACTAGATTCTCCATCTCATTACCTCAAATGTACTGTCGCCAATGTAGTGTATGTTACCTTCAAAAAGGATTTGAACCTTTCTTACCTGAGCAGGCACACTTTCTTTTATTCATCATGGGATGTGGGTGTTGCTGGCTGGCAAGCATTTATTGCCTATCCCTTGTTGTCATGGGAGGGTGGTTGAGAGTCAACTATATTGTGGTAGTTTTGGACTCACATGAAGGCCAGACCAGGTAAAGAAGGCAGATTTCCTTCCCTAAAGGATGTTTGTGAACCAGTTGAGTTTCCCAACAATTGACAATGATTTCATGGCCATCAGTAGATTCTTAATTCCAGATTTTTAAAATTGAATTCAAATTCCATCATTTGCTGTGGCTGAATTTGAACTCGTGCCTCCAGAACATTAGCTGAGTTTTAGACTAATGGTCCAGCAATAATACCATTGGCCATTGCTTCTCTATCTAATTAAAAGTATGTGATTATGACCAATGTCGCCTTCCATTCTGACCACATTAAAGGGATCTGTGAGGAATTTTCCAGGCTATTCCCTCCCCATTTTGGATCTGGACATCTTTTCTAACTTGTCCCTCCAGGGAGATTGAATAATTGCTAAGGAAGTGAAGGGAGATGGTTAAAAAATGAACAGCCAAGATGTTTTAGACATCATGAATGTGGGATAAGCTGGATAGAACAGTCTTCTTCTGGCCATCACTTTTTTTTATGTTTGTACTGGCATGTTGTGTGAAAATTTTATCAATGAAATATATCAGACCAATAAAATCTCAGGAAACTGGCAATCACCATATTTGTTGGACAGTTCCAAGTTCTGTTGCTCAGCAGTTAGAAAGCACATAATCATTCAATTGCTTATTAATCATCATCTTTCATATTAAAAGATCAATGTTATACTTTTTTTCCTGGATCACATAAATTAGTACAGGCATTTAGGCAATATTAATTGAGGTGTACAATTCTGATATAACTATACTTAGTGGACTTCAACTTGATTATGAGGGTCTCAAAATTACATTATGTTTCTTAGCAGCCATTGCTTTCAAAGATATAGAACATAGAACATAGAACAATACAGCACAGAACAGGCCCTTCGGCCTTCGATGTTGTGCCGACCAAAATAAAAAGCAATGCCCCTCCTAACTAAACCATTCCCTTCTCATCCATATACTTATCAACTAACCTCTTAAACGCCACCAAACTTGGCGCATCTACAACAGCTGCAGGCAGGGCATTCCACTCCCTAATCACTCTTTGAGTAAAGAACCTACCTCTGATATCCGTCCTATAACTCATACCCCTTAATTTAAAGCTGTGTCCCCTCGTGCTAGCTTTCTCCATCCTAGGAAAAAGGCTATCACTGTCCACCCTATCTAAACCTCTAATCATCTTATATGCTTCAATAAGATCCCCTCTTAGCCGCCTCCTTTCTAACGAAAACAACCTCAAATCCTTCAACCTCTCTTCATAGGACCTGCCCTCCATACCAGGCAACATCCTGGTAAACCTCCTCTGTACCCTCTCCAATGCCTCCACATCTTTCTTATAATGTGGCGACCAGAACTGCACACAATACTCCAAGTGCGGCCGCACTAGAGTTTTGTACAGCTGCAACATGATGCTGCGGCTCCTAAATTCAATCCCCCTACCAATAAAAGCTAAGACTCCATATGCCTTCTTAACAACTTTATCCACTTGACTGCCTACTTTCAGGGATCTATTGACACATACACCAAGATCCTTCTGTTCCTCAACACTATTAAGAGCCCTACCATTAGCCCTATACTCTACACATTTATTGTTCCTGCCAAAGAGTATGTCAAACACTTGATCAATGTGACATTATATATTCCAGCAAATATCTATATGACCAGAGATTATTAATACTTATACTAGGGACAAGATCAATAACTCCACAGAACTTTATGAAGTTAGCTTAGATACCAACTTTTTCTGATTTTGGCCTTCAGGAGAGCAAAAGGTATTTCGCTGCAGATATGATTCAATTGACCAGTCAGGAGGCTTTTATTAAAACAAACTTTATTTTGTTAAAATATAATAAAAATAATTAACATATATTTTACCAATTGGAAATACTTAAACATAATAAGGCATAACCCTTAACAACTATCTATATCTTACAGTTCCAATGTAAGCAATATTCTCATAGACATAAATCTCTTTTTTAAATCAGCACAAAAATGGATATACTCACGTGAATGCTAGATTTCCAACCTTTTAACCCCTTTGGATAGATCCAAAAAGACACTTGACTTCTGACCTCTATAGAACAGTTTCGAGGATATATGCTCAAACAACAGAACAAATTCAGAGAAATAAACCTAGTCTCTGGCAGATCCCAGAGAATCAGAGCTATTTCTTCTTTCTACAGCTCCAAAAAGCAACTGAGCTGGGTTTCTCTCTGTGAGCCTAGTTATCTGATATTACTGTCAGTCAACCCAATTCAGCTCTACTCTGCAAAACCCCTGGAGAAAATACTAAGAACAACAGAACAGCATTTGTCTAGATTAAAACAAACATTTTAGAAATTGGGAGCAATTGTGCTCGACCCCTCTCCGCATGCTGAACAATCAGCCACCTGCCAACCTAAAAAGTGCATATCGGACAATTAAGTGACCACTTAAGGACTTTAATTGGGCCAAGGAAAGCATTACATTCAAAGTATCAAATTGCAACCAGGTGGGGGCAGGCAGGATCACTGAATCATAGAAACCCTACAGTTCAGAAGGAGACCATTCAGCCCACTGAGCCTGCACTGACCACAATCCCACCCAGGCTCTATTCTCATAACCCCACATATTTACCTTGTTAATTACCAGACACTAAGAGGTAATTTAGCATGGCCAATCCACCTAACCTGCACATTTTTGAACTGTGGGAGGAAACCAGAGCACCCAGAGAAAACTTGCACAGATGGGGGGAGAACATATAAACTCCATACAGACAGTGACCCGAGGCTGGATTTGAATCACCTGTGCCACCTTGCTGATGCCAAAGAAAGTGATCCTTATACAAATACATGTTCCGATGGCCCCACTAAGATCTGATCAATATTAACATAGCAACATGTACTGCTTGGGTTTGTATTGAAGTATTGAATGTGCAAATAGCACATGAGATATATCAGAGATTATTGGAAAATTTGCTAGGGAGGGTTTCATTATTACTAAAATGATAGAATTAAGCACAACTGTGGAGCATTAACATCCAGAGTGGCCTGTTCCAGCAATGCTAATACTTTGGAAATTCATTTTGTTATTTCCAATTTTGACATTCAGAGTTTTAGCCAGGGTGACAGTGCTATTAATAATGCCTCTCCGACTTTAACAATATGAAGTTGTTTTAAATATTTAATACACTTGCTAAGCGTTCAAATCGTTCTCATTTTCTGAACTACAGGGGAGATGCTGTTTAAACTGTTCAATTTTGACGTTTTCTGTTGATCTGAATTTTTTTGTTTGCAGCTAATTGTAATGTAAGTTTTGCATTTCATTAGGTCGGTGTATGCAGAACAGAGTGAATATAGCAAGCAGCCTAATCAGACCTGTACATTGAAGTCCAATAGGAAATAATGGCTAGAATTCTCCAATCTTCATGTGTATAGGATTCTCTGGTCTCGCTGCTGAGAATAGAATCTTGACTGAATGACAAATTCTCCATTCTCGCTGGAATGGAAGACAGGGAGTATGAGACCAGAAAATTTCAGCCAAAATCTTGAATGTCATATAGACCAGGCATCCAACTTGTTAAGTATGTTGGGCACATGACCCTTTAAGAGAATAGGTCAAGAGACCTGGGCTACAAGTTCCGCCCTGGCTGGAACTTGCTAAGTCAATGTTAAGACCATAAGATATAGGAGCAGAACTAGACTATTCCCCCATCGAGTCAGCTCTGCCATTCAATCATGGCTGATAAGTTTCATGACTCCATTCCCCCACCTTTTCCCCATAACCTTTGATCCCCTTACCAATCAAGAACTTATCTATCTCTGTCTTAAATGCTTCCACTGCCTTCCATGGCAATGAATTCCATAAATTCATTGCCCTCTAGCTGAAGAAATTTCCCCTCATCTCTATTCTAAAGGGTCATCCTTTTATTTTGAGATTGTGTTGACCATACTACAAACACGAGAGATGGAATTTTATGAGATTTTATTTCTAAGTGACCAGCTTGTCTGAAAATAGGAGCATTCCAGATCCCATTTCTTGGGTGAATTTTCACGCCCAATCTTATGCACTCTGTCTCTGAAAAGATGGGCTAGTCAGTTTCTAGCAGAGGGGCTGTGGGCAGGGCTTAACTCAACAGACAGCCTGTAGAAGGAGGATTACGTATGTGTAGACCTCTGGTGCATTTTTTTGTTTGCAGCTAATTGTTTTGAAAGTCCTGCATTTAATTAGGTTGGTATATGCAGAACAGAGTGAAGCAGCTAATCAGATGTATACATTGAAATCAATAGGAAATAATGGCTGGAATTCTCCAATCTTGCATGTTTGTAGGATTTTCTGGTCTCGCTGCATTAATAGTAACAGGGTCTGATAGATAGAGAGACAGCTGTCAGGCCCCTGCTACTGCAGGCAGTCTTAACTAGCTCTCTCCCTACAATCAAGGGCCAAAGATGCAACCCCCACCACTCAGGCCAATTGAGGCTCCCGTTCGTCCCCCTCACCGATCTCATGCAAAGTGGCAGTGGGCCCCCTCTCTCCCAATGATCATTGGCAGAATGGCAGTGAGTCTCCCTCCCCTATTAGCCTGCCCCCCATTGGCCCAACCCATTGGCTGTACCCCCAGCCTGTCCCCATTAATCCCGCTGCTTAACACTGCCCCCACAGTCCTTGCCCCTAGCACTACCTGGTGGCAATTATCCAGGTGCTCAATGGACATTGCCCAGGTACCAGGCTGGCAGTACCAAGGTATCAGGGTGACACTTCCAGTCTGGAACTGTCCAAGTCTGGCCCTGCTCCTGGCACTGCCTTCAGCTTCCTGGGGGGACCTCAGTGGCCTCTGGTTCCACTGGCGAGGCCAACACAACTGTTCCCTATTCATGGGGAGCAGAAGTTTTCCTTGTCAAGGAGGAAGCCATAAAGGCAAGACAGCCTAGACAACTGAGTGACGGATCACTAAGCAGATATAAAACTGTATTTAAATACATTTCAGGTAAGAGACTGTGCTGGATATCTGAATCTCGTAAAATCGCAAGAGCCCCAAATTCGAGTGTGATCCTGATTTCTCAATTGTCACACGTTTTTACCAGCTCGTTCCGCGTATCCATGGTTGGGCAAGTGGGTAAAATTCTACCTGATGTTTAAATAAACTGTTCCAGCTAGTTTACACCTACCTACCTCATGGCTTTTTTATCTTCCATCATTAGACTTCAAACACAATGTAAGTCACTACAATTGCCTCAATCCCATTGCATAACATTTCCTTGGAAAGAATAGCAAGGGACAATATTTGATTGAGTCATTCCATGCAAACTGAAGACATTCATCCTCGGAGTGTAAATTGGAACGTTGGTTCAATTACATTTGCCAATTATTGTCAATGAGCTTGAGTGACAGGAAGGCTCTGTGGTTTCCATGGTTACTATCAGAACAAAGAGTTGCTCCTCTTTCATTGTTACCTCTGCATGATTCAGCCTGGATGGTTTGTACCACAACCTGCTTAAATATATATTGATTCACAACTGAGGTACAATATAACTGTTTTTTGATTGCATTCAATGATTATCAAATAAATGACAAGGAAGTAATCGACCTGCTTCCAAGAGTCAGGGTATAATACCCATTTCTGTAGGCTGCCTGCCCAGCTATGGACTTCTGAACACCCTGTAATTATTGCCAAGAAGCCTTGCCCCTAATTGTACCCTGTTGTTAACCATCTGTTATCTGTAAATGCCTGGTCTATCTACTACAAGTGCTGACAGGTTCCAAACACTATAAGCTCAGTTAACATGCCTCGAGGCAGCACGATGCAAGGATGTTCTAACTTGCAATCCACAGAGGATGGGTCTGAGGGAAGAACGGCCGACATTATAATCCATCAGCATTTGAAATTCAAAGGACCACAAGACAAGTTTGTGCAACCCGCCCTCATAATTTAACACTTCAGGTCCTTAAGTTGATTTATTATTGTCACATGAATTGGAGTGTGGGAGGAAACCAGAGCATCCGGAGCAAATCCATGTAGACATGGAGAGAATGTGCAGACAATGCACAGACAGTAGTCCGAGGCTGGAATTGAACCAGGGTCCCTTACGCTATGAGGCAACAGTGCTGACCACTGTGCCATCCTTCAATGTCACAAAGGGAAAATGCTTTAAGTCTCAGGTAAGTCACAGAAGTTATTTTCTTCAGTTGTTTCCTTCAGCAACACTTTTTAAGAAGGAATCCTTGCCTCTCCCAGCCTGACAGACACTGAAGGAAATTTCCAACCATTCACTGTAACAGCCGGCAGTCGGCAATCAGTCAGCTCACCGGCACAGGACAGAATTAAGATTTGAGTTAAGTTGCAGGATCGCAAGTCAGGCTTCATCAATTTTTAGAGCAATCAGTGAGAGAGACACTAAAAAGTGATGGTGGTAATGCTAGAGAGCAGAGTTGAAGGTGAAAATTTGAGAGTTTTCATGCAATATTGCATTAGAGCAAGCCCTCTGTTTTCATTTCTCTACACCCTAGCTATCAGTATAATACTACATTCTGAACTCTCTCCTTTTTTTCCCTATTTAACGGTATGCTTTATCCATACAGCGCCCAAGAAACAATACTTTTCACTATATACTAATACATGTGACAATAATAAATCAAATCAAATCTGATGCCGATGGGAAAAAAATAGCAAAAGAGATCAAGGTAGACAAATAATTAACTTTTTAAAGAGCCTCACAAACTGAATAAGTGTGCCACTAACAAAGATAATCCACACCTCCAGTGTAAAATTAACATGGATGTCCACAGTCACCAAACATCTCTCAGCCTATGTGGTACCTGAAGAGAAATTAGGGAGAATTATTGACTGTAAAATTGTGCAGAGCCTCGGAAAAACTCCAAAGCACAAAGGAACTCCATCAATTACGGATGACAATAAATTGTTCTCAACTTTGTTTCTTCTTAAACTTCTCCAAACAATATTTTACCAACTTTTACTCTTGTTACGCTAATGCATAATGGATCTTGGAAGCACTGCAGGACCATGCACTCTTTGGGCCGAAGTTAATCAGTGGAACATTGTCAGTGTCAAGTGTGCAGTGTTCTATTCACCACATTGGGGTGTGGCTGAAATTGTAGGCTTAGCTAGTACTTTTCATTACAAAGGGCATGATCCAAGATCACTCTCAGCAGAAATGATTGAAGTGTTGTAGGTGAACTCAAAGCTCTGCAAGGATTCTACCAGCCAAAACCTTGACATGGATCCACATGTGGACAGTACTGGCATCACACTTTAGGTCTCTCGTTTAGTTACCTTGCCTGATTTCCCCAGCAACATTTCCACACACCATCCCCCAACTTCCTCCTACCACACACAAGACCAGGCCACTTCACTCTTCCATGCTCTTGACCCATCCTCTGTCTTCGCTTGGATCCAGTTCCTCTCTCCCATTTCCCCAACTCCACTCCACACCTGCCCCACCCCCCATCATTGATCTGCCCTTGTCATTCCCGAGCCTCCATTCAATTTGCAATTCTCCTGCTCTCCTGCTATTACCCATAGTGCAGAATGTTGTGACCAAATTTGCTGCCTCAACCATGTACAACAGTAACTGGCTTCATTGTGTTACCGTAATGAGATGGTGATGGTTTTTCTATGGCATGTAACTTCATGAGGATGCTTCCAATTCAAAGGAGCAAACATGTTGAGAAGCTGTGGGACATTTTGTTTTGATGAGGCATTATAAACATATATAAGAATGTGGATGCTTTAGAGAGGGTACAGAAGATGTTTACCAGGATGTTGTCTTGTCTGAAGACTATTAGCTGTGAGGAGAAGTTGGATAAACTCCATTTGTTCTCACTGGAACGATGGAGGTTGAGTAGCGACCATATAGAGATTTATAACATTATGAGTAACATGGACAAAGTGGTAGTCAGATGCTCTTTGCAAGGGTAGAAAAGTAAAGTACTAGGAGATAGAGGTTTAAGGTGCGTGGGAAAAGTTTAGGAGAGATGTGCAAGGCACGTTTTTTTACAGAGGGTGGTGAATGCCTGGAATGTGCTACCTGGGGAGGTGGTGGGAGCAGGTATGATAACAGCATTAAAGAGGCATCTAGACAAATACATGAATAGGATGGGAAAGGAAGGGTACAGACTTCGTAAGTGCATATAGTTTTAGTTTAGACAGGCATCATGATTGGTGTAGGCTTGGAGGGCTGAAGGACCTGATCTAGTGCTGTACTGTTCTTTGTTCAATGTGTATCAGACACAATACATAATCAGAGAGAGGTGACTATGCAGGGGTCAATGAGAGTCATATTCATTGGAGCAAAGAAGTTCTATGTTCCACTGCAATATCTGGCTGATTGCCACCCTCACAGATCATGGTGGAATATGCACCCTGGGTCCAAGGAATTGATATAGGAAACGCAGAAGAAAATAAAAATTGCTGCTTTCTTCAGGGGATGGGTGGGTTTTCAAAAATTACTAATCACTCGGGCAGGAAGAAATTTACCTTCATGATCATTCATAAATCAGACTTTGCCTCGGGAAGAGGAATTATTTCAGCACAGCACTTGTACTCTGTGTTATCATTTGATTCATTCAATGCTATGAGGCTTATTTAAACAGGGAGAATTAATAGCCCAGAGCAAAATATTCCATTCTGTGCAGTATCCTTTTTGTCTCATGTTTGAAATCCAAGATAAGTGGAACTCATAGAGTCATAGAAGTTTACAGTATGTAAACAGGCCCTCTGGCTTGTTCATGCCATCCTTTTTTTTAAACCCCTAAGCTAATCCCAATTTCCTGCTTTTCGCCCATATCCCTCTATCCCCATCGTACCCATGTAACTGTCTAAATGCTTTTAAAAGAGAAAATTGTACCCGCCTCTATGACTATCTCTGTCAACTTGTTTCAGACACTCACCACCCTTTGTGTAAAAAATCACCCTTCTGAACACTTTTGTACCTCTCCCCTCTCACCTTAAACCTATGCCCTCTAGTTTTAGACTCCCCTACCTTTGGGAAAAGATATTGACTATCTACTTTGTCTATGCCCCTCATTATTTTATAGACCTAAGATCACCCTTCAGCCTTCTTCGCTCCAGTGAAAAAAGTCCCAGTCTATTCAGCCTCTCCTTATAACTCAATCATCAAGTTCTAGTAGCATCCTAGTAAATCCTTTCTGCACTCTTTCTAGTTTAATAATGTCCTTTTTATAATAGAATTGCACACAGTATTCCAAGTATGGCCTTGCCAATGCCTTGTACAATGTCAACAAGACGTCCCAACACTGTATTCAATGCTCTGACTGATGAAACCAAGCATGCCGAATGCCTTCTTCACCACTTTGACCACCTGTGACTCTACTTTCAAGGAGCTATGAACATGTAGCCCTAGATCTCTTTGTTCTGTAACTCTCCCTAATGCCCTACCATTAACTGAGTAAGTTCTGCCCTGGTTCAATCTACCAAAATGCATCACCTCACATTTATCTAAATTAAACTCCATCTGCCATTCATCAGCCCACTGGCCCAATTGATCAAGATCCTATTGCAATTGGAGATAACTTTCTTCGTTGTCCACTAATCCATCAATCTTGGTGTCATCTGCAAACTTACTAACTATGCCCTCTATATTCTCATCCAAATCATTAATATAAATGACTGATCCCTGAGGCACACTGCTGGTCACAGGCCTCCAGTTTGAGAAGCAACTCTCTACAACCACCCTGTGGCTTTCGTCAAGAAGCCAATTTTTGTATCACCCTGGATCCCATAAGATTTAAAAATAAGCAACAACCTACCATGTGGTACCTTGTCAAAGGCCTTACTTATGTCCTGAGACATGCTATGTCTGATTGGATTTTTAATAGCTTCACTTTCAGAATTCAGGCAACCTTAAAAATCTATCACTTTCCAGTGGATTCTCTAACTTCCAAAATATAGGGTGAGCTAATACAGAAAAGATGGGTTTATTTTCTAAGCTTTGCTGATTGGGGTTCTGCTTTTGATAATTGCATGATATCTTGCTCTGTTGTATTATTACCAAAGATGCCCATGCATTTCTTTCAAACATCTTTGTCTGTTATTTTAAAAGAAGGGTTTTTTAACTTTTTTCTTTGTGTACTTACCTTCTTATGTCACAGAGAGTTGTGATGTGGAGATGCCTGCGTTGGACTGAGGTAAACACGGTAAGAAGTCTCACAACACCAGGTTAAAGTCCATCCAGTTTATTTGATAGTAAACCCACAAGCTTTCAAGGTTTGCCCCTTTGTCAGGTGAATGGAGAATTCCAGAACTCTCCACTCACCTGACGAAGAAGAAAATCCCAAAAACTTGTGGATTTACTATCAAATAAACTGGTTGGGCTTTAACCTGGTGTTGTGAGACTTCTTACTCAGAGAGTCGTACAGAGCAGAAAAGACCCCTTCAGCCCATTGGATCTGCTCCAACAATAACCACAGCTAAAGTTGCTCTAATCCCATTTTCCAGCACTTATCCCGTATCCTTGCATGTTAGAATGTTTTCAAGTGCTAATCCAAAGATTTTTTAAAGGTTGTGAAATATTTGGCCTCCATTACCTTCCCCGACAGTGCATTCCTGATTCCCATTATCCTCTGAGTTAAACCTGCTTTTCTCATATCCCCTCTGAATCCCCTGTCCCTCATCCTAAAACTATACCCTCTCATGATTAAACCCCTCAACCAGAGGGAACTGTTGTTTCCTATTCACCTGTCCATACCCCACATAATCTATCAAACCTCAGCACAGTTGCGCGATGAGGAAACAGCTCTTTGGATGAAACATTTAGCATTTGGGATATATTTCAGAGTAGTATGTGTTAAGTGGGAGCTTGATGTTACAAAGTTTATTGATTAGTATCGCAAGTAGGCTCACATTAACATTGCAATCTGTCACCACACTTCGGTGCCTGTTGGGGTACACAGAGGGAGAATTTAGCATGGTCAATCACTTAATCAGCCCAACTTTTGGACCATGGGAGAAAACTCGAGCACCCGGAGTGAACCCACGCAGGCACGGAGGGAACATGCAGAGTCCATACAGCCAGTGATCCAAGCGGGGAATCAAATCCAGGTCATTGGCGCTGTGAGGCAGCAATGCTAACCATTGTGCCACTAATGGTTTTGTTATTAGTTCAGAGGATCACAGGGGAATGGAATAGAGAAATATCCAACTAGTGAGCAGCATGGTGGCACAGTGATTAGCGAAGATGCATCAGTGCAAGCAACTGGGTTAGATTCCCAACTTGGGTGACTGTGGTCTGCAGGTTGCAGGTTCTCTGGAGTGTGATGACCAAGGGATCTACACAGTAATTTCACTGTAGTGTTAATAAAAGCCTACTTGTTACAATAATAATAAATAAATAGAACAGTGCAATAGTCACCAGTTATGAATATTAAGAGTGGGATTTTCTGTCTGCACTCGCCCCAAAACTGGAAAATCTCCTCCGAGGTCAACGGACCTTTCAATGATCTGCCACTCACCTATTCTGATTTCTGTGGTGGGCTTAATGATAAAATTCACCCCTTAGACTTATTACTAATTAAGATGTCCAACGGTTATAGATACTTCTTATTACAAATGTTGCATGGAAATTAATAATTTTAATATTCAATTTCCATGAAAAACTGGGAATTCCAATCATACCCAGCTTCCCATTAATTTAATGCATTTCTTTCAAACATCCTTATCTGTTATTTCAAGAGAAAGGCTTTTAACTCTTTTCTTTGTATACTTCCATATCTTAGAGAGTCGTACAGAGCAGAAAAGGCTCCTTTCGCCCAATGAATCTGCTCTGACAATAATCACAGTTAAAGTCGTGCTAATCTCATTTTCCAGCGCTTGTTCCACATCCTTGCATGTTAGGATGTTTCAAGTGCTGATCCAAATATTTTTTAAAGGTTGCAAGATTTTGGCCTCTACTACCTTCCCAGGCGGTGCATTCATTCGTCCTCACAGTAGGAGTAGCTATTCAGGCACTTGCGCACACACCATGCCTCCAGTGCCCAATGGCAGGACCTGTACCTGGATCTGGCACTCTGCTGGCAACTGGCTCTGCCATGCTGGTTCGGATAGGGGCAAGCTTGAATCTGTTTGGTCAGGTTATTTGTTTGGTCCATGTGCAACCCTGGCACAAGTCACCCTGTGGCACAAAGCCTTGCTCTAAAAATAGATATGGAATGATGGGTCTGGCTGTTGAGCTTTTATATTGATATAAAACACCAATAACTCAGAAGGGATGGTGTAAACACATTGTGGATTCAGTTAATTAAACCAGGTGCTTGAGAACATATATACACATGAGTAGAAAACTTGAGGATATTGGCAGCAGGGCTATGTGTGCTATGTTCTGCTCACAAATCAAAGTAAGACTAAGGTTAGATCATAGCATGCTGCTATTCCTTAAAGTCTGCCACAACAGAGATGGCCAGCTGCCCAAGAGCATTTTGGTTGCTATGGGAAATGAGAAGGCCTCTAAACCTGAGGCTAAGTTCAAGTGCAATTGCTCAGGGTAGTCAATGAGATTAAACCGAGACTTCACTTGATGCAATTTTTTAAAACCGTCTCAGCCTTTTGGCTAAGATGAAGCTTTGGATCAAGCCCAGGAGGGGGTGTAATGCCTCATCCTGTCAGGTTGGATCTTGTTTGATCAAGCCCAAAATGGGATGTATATCCTTGCCTTGTCATCTTGGATCTGGTCTGTCCCTCCTGTGGGGAACTGATTGGATTTAATTGGCTTTTTTGATGAGGAATAAAGTACCAAAAAGTACAAAACAAAAGTGCAGGCGGATTCTGGAAGGGAAAGGTAACACCTTCCAATATAGACCTCATTTACCTTGTTATCTGCCACCAATCCAGGGAAAAACTAGGTGCTATTCAAAAACATTCTCTTTTTCAGTCGTTCCTGTACCTCAGAGCTTTCTCACCTCCCCATAAGGCAAATCAAGAGCACCGTGTAAAATCCTAACAGCGTAAGAAAGAATAGCCAGAGTATGCTATACAACCCTTAATATGATAAACACTCAAGGATATGGCAATTTATCCTTACCATAAATACGATTATGATAAGGCCACATTTGGAGTACTGTGTACAATTCTGGTTGCCCTACTATAGGAAGAATATTATTAAACAGGAAAAGGATGCATGAAAGATTTACCAGGATGTTACCAGGACTAGAAGGTTTGAAATATGAGGAGTGGCTGGAACTTTTTTCCCCTAAATCGGAGGACAATGAAGAATGACCTTAAATAGGTTTATCAAATCATGACGGGCGTACATAAGGTGAATAGCCAAGTTCTTTTCCCCAGGGTAGTCCAAAACTAGATGGCATTGGTTTAAGATGCAAGGGTAAAGGTACAAGAAAGTCAAGGTTGGGAAGGCCAACGGGCAACTTTCTCATCCGCCACCAATTAAAGCCCTTAAGTGGTCAAATATTGCCCGCTTAAAGATGTCATCCTACTGTTGCATTTGTTAATTGAGCGATGGTGAATTGCCATGCAGGAAGCATGCCAAACAAATCACGGCATGTTTGCATGCTGTTTCCATGGGGCACCTCTTATTCAATAGCAGGATTTCATCATTGGGAAGTGAAGAGAGGGAGGACCTACTGAAAGGCACCCTCTTGCTGTTGCTGGCAACCTTCCTTATCTCCTCTTCCACCATCTCACCATCACTCATCTGTCCCCAGGCTCCTCCTCAAGCCAAGGGTGTAATACTTAAAACAGCCACCACTTCCCCTACAGGCACTGCTGAGCACAGAAGAGTGCCAGTACTATTCAGGACCAGTACCAGTACCAATACCAGGGTCAAAGGCAAGCCATTACTGTTGAGAGTTAGGTACCAACTCTCAATAGGCTGGCCTGCCTTTGACCCTGGATGAAAGACTCACCAATTGGCTGAAAAGTGCCTGAGTAGTACTTAATTTGGTATGTGTTCCTATTGGGTGACATGGAGCTCTTGCTTTCTTTTCATCCAGGGGTCAAGACCCCAATCACCTCCATTAATTTAGTCAATTAACTCTATTTCTCTGTCTGCAGATGTGGCTAAACTTGATAGATATTGAAGATTGTTTCTGCTAATTTTCTCTTCTATTGTCTGTTGTGTTACTGATCTACATAGCAGGCCTGAGGAAATCCATCCGGCACATCTGAATAGTTTGAACATCTGTCAAGACTTGGATTCAGTGGGCAGGATTTTCTGTCCTGGGCTCACACCAAGACAGGAGAATCTTGTCCAAGGTCTCATTTTTCCAAGTTTGAGTGTAATGCTATAGCAATGTTTTGTTGAACACTGCCACTAAATCTGCATCTTTAACTGCTGTCCAACACAAAATGCCCAGAGTTTTCAACCATGTTATTTACAATTTAATTTTGTATTTAATCCAAATGAATGAGGTTAATGTGAAGCTACGGAGAACTTCTCAATTTGGGTACAGGTTGTCCAGGTCAAATATGTCAAGGTTGCACAAATGGACACAGAATTAACCCCTTTCTACTTTGCCCTATTGATAAGCATAGGCCTGTGTTTCAAGGTGTTGACTCCCACTTCCTTTATCACCAGACATGATGGGCTGAATGGGCTCCTTCTGTACTGTAACAATTCTGTGATTCTGTGGCGTAGCAGTGCACTGGTGTAAGCATTCTTTAATTTATTGGGCCAGATACCCTGAAAAATCTGACTGAGATCTCCAATATAGTTCAAATTAGGGTGGCATGGTGGCACTGTGGTTAGCACTGCAGCCTCACATCACTAGGGACCCAGGTTCGATACTGGCCTTGGCTGACATACTGTGTGGAGTTTGCATATTCTCCCCGTGTCTGCATGGGTTTCCTCCGGGTGCTCTGGCTTCCCCCCACACTCCAAAGATGTGTGGGTTAGATTGATTGGCCATACTAATTTGCCCATTAGTGTCAGGGGAATTAGCAGGGTAAATATGTAGCGTTATGGGAATAGAGCCTGGGTGGGATTGTTGTCGATGCAGATTTGATGAGCTGAACGGTCTCCTTCTGCAATGTCAAAATCTTATTCTATTCGTATCTTCTTAGGAGCAGTGTTGAGTTGTGGACACAGACATGATAGGAACTAACTGAAGACCTACCCAAAATTAATCGCACAGCAAGAAATTTGCAGCCACCGAGCCTGCCTAAGTGTCCAGTCGATCAGTCTGAGCTGAATTTGAGAGTATGTTTCTGGATGAAAGATTATTTTCTAAACCATTGTGCTACCCAATTTGTTTCAGCTCTCTCACCTCCTGATGGTAATAAAGGGACAGGGAGTCAAAATTCATTTTCTGACCTTCTTCTACCTCTGAACAGTGCTGGCAGGAAGCTATCGCTGAGGTTTGTATAATGGATAGGCCATCTCGAGATGAGCCAGACCTTATCATCACTTCCATCAAATAATTATTTTCCTGCAATAAGGAAGATGTGATTGCAACCTCATGTCCTATCCTGCATAGAACTAGATTCTGCAATGTGTGTGCCTGTGTATATTTTAAAATAATACACAAATAAATAAGTAGTTGGTTTTTATTTACTCCAGCATCAAAATGACCATGAAATGTATAGCCCATCAGATTGAAAGGTTAAAGTTTATTTATTAGTGTCACAACTAGGCTTATATTAACACTGCAATGAAGTTACTGTGAAAATCCCCTAGTCATCACACTTGGCATCTGTTGGGTACACTGAGAGAGAATTTATCATGGCCAATGCACTAACCAGCATGTCCTTTGGACCATGGGAGGAAACTGGAGCACCTGGAGCAAACCCATGCAGACACGAGGAGAACGTTCAGATTCAGCATGGACAATGACCCAAGCTGGGAGTCGAACCCGGGTCCCTAGAGCTGTGAGGCAGCAGTGCTAACCACTGAGCCAGCGGGCTGCCCACAGATGCAAGCTATTTAAAACTTGACGTGTTTGTAATAACTAACACCGTTGATTGGAGTACTGGCTTCCGGTGCCCTGTCATGATGTGGAAATGCCGGCGTTGGACTGGGGTAAACACAGTAAGAAGTCTCACAACACCAAGTTAAAGGCCAACAAGTTTATTTGACAGTAAACACACTAGCTTTCGGAGTTTGCTTCTTCGTCAGGTGAGTGAAGAGTTCTGATGTAATCAGAAAGTGCTCAGAACTTTCCACACATCTGA
This sequence comes from Sphyrna mokarran, assembly GCA_024679065.1. Classification (NCBI taxonomy): domain Eukaryota; kingdom Metazoa; phylum Chordata; class Chondrichthyes; order Carcharhiniformes; family Carcharhinidae; genus Sphyrna; species Sphyrna mokarran. The sequence continues at coordinate 100,977,016 of JAGIQG010000007.1, forward strand.
TGAAGGAACAGCATTTCTGAAAGCTTGTAGGTTTACTATCAAATAAACTAATTGGACTTTAACTTGGCATTGTGAGATTTCTTACTGCACTCACAATGTCTCAGGCTTAATGTTGTTGTGTACATCATTGGTACAATTAATCCTGTGCTATCATGCTGCTGAAGGTAATTACTTCTGATCTGAAATATATATTGCTCTGTGAATTCTGGATACAGGGGATCTCTTTTAACAAGTAATCATGTTATTTGGCTTCCTCTGCAGGATTTCTTGAACAGGAGTTCCCACCTCAAGGTCCAGCATAAGAAAAGGCAATTTTGCCCTGTGTCATAATGTGACTCTTTAGTCTGCTTATAAGTAGTGGTATAATGGTTAGTACTGCTGCCAGTGACCCAGGTTCGATTCTATTCTTGGGTCACTGTCTACATGGAGTTTGCACATTCTCCCAGTGTCTGCGTGGGTTTCCTCCAAGTGTTCTGGTTTCCTCCCACAGTCCAAAGATGTGCTGATTGGCCATGCTAAGTTGCCTCTTAGATGTGTAGGTAAGGGGATTAGGGGTTACAGGGATCAGGTGGGGGAGGGGTTCTGGGCAAATTACTAGCCAGTGCAAACTCAATAGATCAAATGACCTTTTTCTGCACTGTAGAGATTCTACGATTCTCTAAGGTGAATAACAGATAGCGACTATCACTGTTATATAGCCCTGAAATTTTGATTTTAATCCTGCCCTGAATTCCTGCTCCAATTGTGTGTCCAACAACGAGATGGAGAGCAGTTCAGAGGAAAGCAATTGTGTTTGCATTTGTAATAAAGCAGCTGTTCAATCTTTTAGTGTTCTTTGCACTTAAAAGACATGTAGCACCATTTGACTTTGTCAACGCTGGTTAAGTATAAAAATGTTCTGTCACGCCAACAGATGCACCCATGCTAATTGCCAATCATTCTAGAACATAAAGCTGTATCTATTGTGAACTTTGTCTTAGTCCCAGGTTCCCATGAAAGTATGAGAATTATTAAACGATAGAAGATAAAATTATTAATGCATTACTGTACTCTGAAGACATGCCATTAGGAGAATGTTACTGCAAGATAATCTTCATCCAGCCAGATGTTCATCGTGTAACACAATCAGGTCGCTCATCAGTAACTCAAATAGTTTGATCTTCAGTTCTGTGGTGTGATGATGATTGGTTAGTAATAATGTTAGCAAGATAGTTTTTCTTAACTCCATTAGTCGCCTTCTCTCTTTTGTGCCTGGAGGTGGTGGGTTCAAACACCACTCCAGGAGTTACATGAGAGAAGAGAAGAAAGTATCCCTACAATGCAGGAGACCATTCGGCCCATCGAGCCTGCACAAACGACAGTGCCACCTACGCCCTATCCCCAGTACCTCACATATTTACCCTTCTAATCCCCCTGACATTAAAAGGCAATTTAGCACGGCCAATCCACCCTAATCCGCACATCTTTGGACTATGGGAGGAAAGACATGGGGAGAACGTGCAAACTCTACCCAGACAGTCACCCAAGCTGGGAATTGAACCCAGGTCCCTGGCACTGTGGGGCAGTAGTGCTAACCAACATGTCACCATACTGCAGTCTGAGCTTTGATTTCAGCGCAGCATTGGCAGGATTCTGTAGCCAAGGGTGGCTTTTGGGTGACAATTTTAAAAAGTCTCCATCCGCTTATTAAAGTGAACATGAAAATTCCTGTGGCATTAGTTGAAGCAGAGCTGGGGAGTTAGTTCAATAATGTTTCTCTGCTCATTTGCATATTTTTGGATTGTCTGAGAACTAATTGGTCATCACATTTGTTGACTTAAAGGAGCTCATTTACTACAAAGCGTAATAGGACATCCTAAGGATGTAAAAGACACGACATAAACACAAAGGTTTTGCTCTGAAGTTTATGAAGCATCTCGACAGAGCAATAACGTGGATTGAAAAGGAAGTGGAGGATGATGGTTGCCATTGTCCAATCCAGTAACATATTTGTGTTTTTTGTGGCAAAGTGAAACTTAAAATAATGAAAATTGAAATGGAGTGTGGATGTGGGGATGGGAGGGAAATTCAGCCCTTGGCTGAAGAGCTGGAATAATGCCCCCCCAAAACTGCTCTTTTCAGGAAGGCCTACCAGATGTTGTGCCACTCAGGCATGAATCAGACCAGCAACAGGCCTTCCCTGGATTCAAGGACCCTAACACCATAGATCCTTATGCTACCAGACAGACAGTGGTTGCAGTGGGTAATACACCCACTCAAGCCTTGGATTGAGAAGGGGGCCAGGCGCAGTCGGGTGCTGACTCGAAGGGAGTCATGCGATAGTGTGATGGGGAGAGGGGTGCGGGTCAGCAGCAACAGACAATTGGCACGGCAGCAGTAAGGTAAAGGGATCCATGCTTTTCACCCTCCTGCCCACCTCAGCGCCAAGCCCTTCTATGGGTAAGGGGCTTTAGATTCCACCTGCAGCTCGTGTTAAATTTATAGAAATGTATTGACTGGAGTTCTTTGGCCATTCACACTGGTCCTGACAAGAGCATACCCTCGTCTGCAGGTTTCCTGCTGGTGTGGGGTGACACCAATGTTAATTCCCATTGACCGCTGCAGGATCAGAGAAGATACCCACATGGATAAGCAACAGTGTTTGCACTTGCATCTTCTGATGAACTCTCAGGTTAGAGTTGGTGCTAATGAGACTTTATCTCGTCAGTGTTTTTCAACTCATTCCTTGGACCTAGGAGACAATAAGGGTCACTTTGATTTCAGCGGAGTACAGGATCAGCCATCCATTTTACATCCCCAACTAAACTACATTTCCACTGACCTCAGCTCAAACCTTCTCAGGGTGGTGAATGGGGTAAAAAGCAGGGTTAACCCTGAGACATTGTTGGGTGGTATGTTTCAGTATCTGACCAGATCATCCATTTAGACACTCTGCTTTTACTCTGACATAAACTGAATTCCCTTAAATATTTTGCTAGCTCGGAGTAATTGAAGTAGGTTCTGAATCATTAAGAACAGACCATGAAATATCTAAGAAGTGACACACAAACTTGTATCAATTATTTCTGATCAGTATCATGCCAAGATCAATATTGCCAGACATGAGGAGGTGATGGCCAAGCGGTATTATCACTAGACTATTAATCCAGAAATTCAGCTACTGCTCGAGGGACGCAGGTTCAAATCCCACTGTGACAGATGGTGGAATTAGAATTCAAAGAGTGCAGAAGAAGGCCATTCAGCCCATCAGGTTAGCACCAATAACAATCCTACCTAGGCCTTATCCCTGTAACCCCAGATATTTACCCTGCTAATCTGAGTATCCTGGGACACTAAGGGATAATTTGAGATGGCCAATGCACCTAACCCACACTTCTTTGGATGGTGGGAGAAAACTGGAGCACCCAGCGGAAACTCATGCAGATTCCACACAGACAGTGACCCAAGCTGGGAATCAAACCCAAGTTCCTGGAGCAGTGAAGCTGGTATCTGGAATTAAGAATCTACTGGTGATCATGAAACCATTGGGGATTGTCAGAAAAACACATCCGCATCACTAATGTCTTTTAAGGAAAGAAATCTACTGTCTATACCCGGTCTGGCCCAAATATGACTCCTGACCTACAATAATGTGGTTGACTCCCAATCACCCTCCAAGGACAACGAGGGATGGACAATAAATGCTGGCCAGCCAGCAAAGCCCATGTCCCCTGAGTTAAAGAAAATTCAAAATGGTACCCAAACATTTTAATATTGCTACAACTGTTCTGAAACTATTTCATTATTTTTGTCATAATAAGTGGAACTTGATTTCAAAGGTGTTGCAAGCAGCAGTGGCTCGATGGTACAGTGATTAGCACTGCTGCCTCGCATCACCAAGGACCCGGGTTTGATTCCCTGTCTGGGTCACTGACTGTGCTGAATCTGCACATTCTCCCCATGGGTGCATGGATTTTCTCTCACAGTGCTGATTAGATGCATTAATCATGCTAAACTCTCCTTCTGGGTACCTGAACAGACGCTGAAGTGTGGCGACTGGGGGATTTTCACAATAACTTCATTGCAGTATAAATGTAAGCTTCCTTGATTACACTAATAAATAAACAAAATGATAAACGTCAATGCAAAATTTTTGCCAGTGAGTTTTTTACCCATAAAATATTTCAGAATATGTTTGTGATCCAAATAAATTATAACAGTTTTTTTTAATTAATGGGCAGTCAATCCTGTACTCCATTGAAATTGAAGTGACCCTCATTATCTCTTAAATCCAAGGAATGATTGGAAAATTTATTAACTTATGGGATCTATGTGTCACTGGCTACACTTACATTCATTGCCTATCCTTAATTGCCCTTGAGAAGCTGATAGTAAACTTCCTTCTTGAACTGCTACATGCCCTGTGGTGTAGGTACTCCCATAGTGCTGTCAGGAGCTGAGTTCCAGTATTTCAACCCAGTGATAGTGAAGGAATGGCAACATATTTCCAAGTCAGGATGTTGAGTGACTTGAAAGGGAATCTCCAGATGATGGTGTTCCCAAGTTCTTGCTGCTCCTATCCTTCTAGATGATAGAACCCGTGGGTTTGGAAGATGATGGCTAAGACACCTTGGTGAGATCCTGCAGTGCATCTTGTAGCTGTTACACACATTGTATATCAGTGATGGTAGGACGAATGTTAGTGGATGCGTTGTCAATGAAGTGGGCTGCTTTATTCTGGATGGTGTCAAGCTTCTCAAATGTTATTGGAGCAGCACCTACCCAGGCAAGTGGAGAGTGTTTCATCACATTTCTGACTCGTGCTTTGTAGATGATAGACAGGCTTTGGGAGTCAGGAGGTGAGTTACTCACCACAGGATTGCTAGCCTCTCTCCTGCTCTTGTAGCCACAGTATTTATATTGTTAGTCAGGTTCAAATCCTGGTCAATGGTAACCCATTGAATGTCAAAGGGCGATAGTTAGATTTTCTCTTGCTGGAGATGGTCATTGCCTGGCACCTGTGTGGCACAAATGCTACTTGCTACTTATCAGTTCAAGTTGAATTGAGACATAGACTCTTCAGTATCTGAAGAGTTGTCAATGATGCTGAACATTGTGTTACCATCAGCAAATATTCCTGCTTGTGATCTGATGATGGAAGAAACATCATTGATGAAACAGCTAAAGATGGTTGAGCTTAGGACACTAACCTGAGGAAATCCTGCAATGATGTCCTGGAATTGAGATAGAACATAGAAAAACTACAGCACAAAGAGGCTTTTCAGCCCACAAATTGCACCAATGATATCGATACCTACTAGGCTTACCTATAACCCTCAATTCTATTAAGTACCATGTACTCATCCAGAAGTCTCTTGAAAGACTCCATCAAACTTGCCTCCACCACCACTGACGGCAGCCAATTCCATTCACCCACCACGCTCTGAGTGAGAAACTTAGCCCTGATATCTCCTCTGTACCCACTCCCCAGCATCTTAAATCCGTGTCCTCTCGTAGCAACTATTCCAGCCCTTGGAAAAAGCCTCTGAGAAATCCACCTGATCTATACATCTCAACATCTTATACTCTTCTATCAGGTCACCTCTTGTCTAGATGTTTGACAGTTAATCACTACAACCATCGTCTTAATGATATATATGACCCTAACCAGCAGAGGGTTTTCCCCTCATTCATATTGACTTTTTGATCCATGTTTGAATTAAGACTTGAATGAGCTCAGTAGCTGGCAGGACCTAAACAGAGAAAGAATTTAGCAACACCAATTTTAAATCCAACCGATTTATTTGATAGTAAATCTGCGAGCTTTCGACACACTCGTGTCTTCGTCAGGCAAATGCAGTGTTCTGGTCTGCAATCGCACATATATCAACACAGACAGTCACAGATTGCTGATTAGAATGCGAATCCTTACATCTAACCTGCTATTCGTGTTAAAGTGGCTAACAATGTGTGTGAAGGGAATCCTGAGCATTGGTTAGAGAATTGAGTATTTTCTCCAGACAGCACAGTAAGTGAGGTTTTTTGCTAACCCAGGCAAGTTACAGGGGTTACAAATAGTGTGTCATGAAGCCAAGATCCCGATTAAGATTGTCCTCATGTGTGCGGAACTTGGCTATCAGACTCTGCTTAGCGACTCTGCGCTGTCGTGTGTCACAAAGGCCCCCTTGAAGAACATTTACCCGCAGGTCGGAGGCCGAATGCCCATGACTGCTGAAGTGTTCGCCCACAGGAAGGGAACGGTTTTGCCTGGTGATTGTTGAGCGATGCTCATTCATCCGCTGTCGTAGTGTTTGCATGGTCTCCCCAATATACCATGCTTCGGGACATCCTTTCTTGCAACGGATTAGGTAGACAACGTTGGCCGAGTTGCAAGAGTATGTACCGTGCACCTGGTGAATGGTATCCTCACGTTTGATGATGTCGTCCATGTCTATGATCTGGCATGTCTTGCAGAGGTTGCTGTGGCAGGTTGTGTGGTATTGTGGTCACTGTTCTCCTGAAGGTTGGGTAGTTTGCTGCGAACAATGATCTGTTTAAGGTTGTGCGGTTGTCTGAAAGCAAGAAGTGGGGGGTGGGGATGGCCCTAGCGAGATGTTCATCGTCATCGATGACATGTTGAAGACTCCGGAGAAGATGTCGTAGCTTCTCCGCTCCGGGGAAGTACTGGACAACAAAGGGTACTCTGTCCACCGTGTCCCGTGTTCGTCTTCTGAGGAGGTCAGTGCGGTTTATCGTTGTGGCACGTCGGAACTGTCGATCGATGAGTTGAGCGCCATATCCTGTTCTCACGAGGGCATCCTTCAGCGTCTGGAGGTGTCTGTCACGATCCTCCTCATCTGAACAAATTCTGTGTATACGGAGGACTTGTCCATAGGGAAAGGCTTCTTTGACGTGTCTAGGGTGAAGCTGGAGAAGTGGAGCATTGTGAGGTTGTCTGTCGGTTTGCGGTACAGTGAGGTGCTGAGGTGACCATCCTTGATGGAGATGCGTGTGTCCAAGAATGCAATTGATTCTGGAGAATAGTCCATGGTGAGTCTCATGGTGGGATGGAACTTGTTGATATCATCGTACAGTTGTTTCAATGATTGTTCACCATGAGTCCAAAGGAAAAAGATGTCATCAATGTATCTAGTATATAACCTTGGTTGAAGATCTCGTGTGGGACCCTGTGTGAGAACCTCTCCGGCTATATTGAGGGCATCCTGAAACCCATTGTACAAAGAACTCCCAGCTTTTGTCTTGACACTATGGACTTCCTACAGAAACTCAGCACACATGGAGCAGTTGAACCAGGAACTCTCCTTGTCACAATGGATGTCTCGGTGCTCTACACCAACATCCCCCACGACGATGGTATTGCTGCAACTGCCTCAGTACTCAATGCCAACAATTGCCAGTTTCCGGATGCAATTTTACAACTCATCCGCTTCATCTTGGACCACAATGTCTTCACCATTAACAATCAGCTTTTCATCCAGACACACGGAACAGCCATGGAGACCAAATTTGTACCTCAGTATGCCAACATCTTCATGCACAGGTTCGAACATCTTCACCACATGAGACCTTCAACCAAGGTTATATACTAGATGCATTGATGACATCTTTTTCCTTTGGACTCATGGTGAACAATCATTGAAACAACTGTACGATGATATCAACAAGTTCCATCCCACAATTAGACTCATCATGGACTATTCTCCAGAATCAGTTGCATTCTTGGACACACGCATTTCCATCAAGGACGGTCACCTCAGCACCTCACTGTACCACAAACCGACAGACAACCTCACAATGCTCCACTTCTCCAGCTTCCACCCTAGACACGTTAAAGAAGCCATTCCCTATGGACAAGCCCTCCATATACACAGAATTTGCTCAGATGAGGACGATCGTGACAGACACCTCCAGACACTGAAGGATGCCCTCGTGAGAACAGGATATGGCGCTCGACTCATCGATCGACAGTTCTGACGTGCCACAGCGATAAACCGCACTGACCTCCTCAGAAGACGAACACGGGACACGGTGGACAGAGTACCCTTTGTTGTCCAGTACTTCCCCGGAGCGGAGAAGCTACGACATCTTCTCCGGAGTCTTCAACATATCATTGATGACGATGAACATCTCGCTAGGGCCATCCCCACCCCCCCACTTCTTGCTTTCAGACAACCGCACAACCTCAAACAGATCATTGTTCGCAGCAAACTACCCAACCTTCAGGAGAACAGTGACCACAATACCACACAACCCTGCCACAGCAACCTCTGCAAGACATGCCAGATCATAGACATGGACGACATCATCAAACGTGAGGATACCATTCACCAGGTACACGGTACATACCCTTGCAACTCGGCCAACGTTGTCTACCTAATACGTTGCAAGAAAGGATGTCCCGAAGCATGGTACATTGGGGAGACCATGCAGACACTACAACAGCGGATGAATGAGCATCGCTCAACAATCACTAGGCAAAACAATTCCCTTCCTGTGGGCGAACACTTCAGCAGTCATGGGCATTCGGCCTCCGACCTGCGGGTAAATGTTCTTCAAGGGGGCTTTGTGACACACGACAGCGCAGAGTCGCTAAGCAGAGACTGATAGCCAAGTTCCGCACACATGAGGACGGTCTTAATCGGGATCTTGGCTTCATGAGACACTATCTGTAACCCCCTTAACTTGCCTGGGTTAGCAAAAAACCTCACTTACTGTGCTGTATGGAGAAAATACACAATTCTCTAACCAATGCTCAGGATTCCCTTCACACACATTGTTAGCCACTTTAACACTTGAATAGCAGGTTAGATGTAAGGATTCGCATTCTAATCAGCAATCTGTGACTGTCTGTGTTGATATGTGTGCAATTGCAGACCAGAACACTGCATTTGCCTGACGAAGACACGAGTGTGTCGAAAGCTCGCAGATTTACTATCAAATAAATCGGTTGGATTTAAAATTGGTGTTGCTAAATTCTTACTGAGTTCTTACTACCCCAGTCCAACGCCGGCATCTCTTCATCAGAACCTAAACAGAGGCAGTGATCTACTGGATCGTCACACCAGTTGATTGGTGAGGCAAGCAAGATCGGATGAGAGGCAAAAAACCAGATTCGCGCCCAATTTCTCATCTCTGGGGAGGGGCTCCAGACTGATTTAAATATTTATAAATTCTTCTAACTATGATTTGTGAGCCCTGGGTGCAGTTTTTCAGGCTCAATTGCCTTAATGACTCATCAATGGTGATCCTTACCTTCGAGGATTCTATATGGTCCGCAGTAACTGGGCCCAGACTTGATGGCATCGCCAGTGGGACCAGAGTCCATTGAGGTTCTTTGGGTGGTTATTAGCAGAGAAGGGCAAAGTTCCTTGCATAGTACCACCCTTGCACTGCCAGCCTGGGACCCTGGTAGTGCCATGCCGGCACCCACTATGACGGTGTCCAATGGGCACTCCGCACACTTGTAAAGAGTGCACTGGGAGATCAGAGTACACACGAGATGGTGCCCTGAGCAATCAGCTGCCTAGCTTCCCAGCATCAATAAGCTCTGTCCATTTCCCATACTGGTGAGAATCACATTTTGCCTCGTTTCTTTTTTCTAAGTGTCTTAAGATAGCCTTACTACCTTAAGGTTTACTTAAAAAAAAAGGTGTGTGTCTTTCCAATTTTCATGCTCATTCAGCACTTAGAATCATTTTGGTAAGATCACCCCGAGTGTCAGGTTATTACTTAAGCAAATGCCATTTGATAGCATTGTCTGATAACCCATTTCCATCAATTTACTGATCATGGAGAGCAAATTGATAAACAGCATAAAATTGGCTTGTTAATATTGGCTGTATTGGATTTGTCCTGCATTTTGTGTACAGGACATATGCGACACTGGGTAGATGTCAGTGCTGGAGCTGTACTGGAACAGTTTGACTAGGGGTGCAGCAAGTTCTGGAGTAAAAGTCTTTAGGACTATTACTCCAGGATATTGTCAGGGCTCATTGCCTTACTGTATCCAGTGTCTTTAGCAGTTTCTGATTATCACAGAAAGTAAATTCAAGATTGGCATCTGCAATGTTGGAGACTGCTGGAGAAGATAGAAATAGATTATCCACTTGGCACTTCTGGCTGAACAATGTGCAAATGTTTCAGTCTAATCTGTTGAACTGATATGCCTGGCTCCTCCATCATTGAGGATGGGGATCCTGTGGAGCCATTTCCTCCAGTGAGTTGCTTCATTGCCCGCCACGATTCACAGCTGGATGTGGCAGGACTGCAGAGTTAGATCAGATCTATTGGTTGTAGATTTGCTTAGCTCTGTCTATCATTGGCTGCTTATAATGTTTGGTATCCAAGTAACCTTGTGTTATAACTTCACTAGACTGACATCTCACTTTTAGGTTTGTCTGGTGTTGCTCCTGGCATGTCCTCCTTCACTCTTCATTGAACCATGGTCACTGTTAATAATAGATTGGGAGATATGACAAACCATGAGGTTACAATTTGTTGTTGAATGCAATCCTACCACTGCAGATGGCCTGCAGCACCTCATGAATATCTAGTCTTGAGCTGACAGATCTGTTCGAAGCCTGTCCCATTTAACAACGTGGTCATTCCATGCGACATAATGAAGGGTATCCTCAATGTGAAAAAGGCGGGGTTGCAGTATGTGATAATCAGCAGAAGGTTTCATGATGCCTTGAGACATCATGGGGTCCAGAATCGATGTTGAGGACTGAGGACTCCTGGGGTAACTCTCTCTCCATTGTATGTGACTGTGCCGTCACCTCTGCTGGGCTGCCAACGGCAAAGGACATACCCAGGGATGATGAGGGCAGTCCCTAGGAGATGGTCTGGGATTATCTGATCTTGTTCGAGTTGCCAGCGAGAATGAGTAAGTTGGTGCTCAACCAAAACTCCATTCACTGCAGTGGGCCTGGAGAATCCCAGCCGGGCGAGGTTGGAGAATTCCAGCTGGGAGCAAGGTCACAGAATCTCAGCTGGGAACGAGATCAGAGAATCCCAGCTGGGGGTGAGGTCGCAGAATTCCAGCCAGGGGCGAGGTTGGAAAATTCTGCCACTATCTGTAATGCGGTGAAGGTGTGAATAATTGTAATCATTTTCAGTTTCGTCAGTTTGGGTTTCTGTTTGACCTTCTGTGCTAATTAATGACATTGTTATTTATTCCTTTTGTATTATAATGACAACAAGTAATTTGATTGATTTGAGTTAACTGGACAAAAAATACTTTCTTACCACTCGCCTGCTTTGGTATCAGTTTACATTTATTCACATATATTCTCATCTTGGCTCACCAAGTCTGACACCTACTCCCAAGTCTCCTTTCTGACGTTCCTTTATTTGTAACTATCAATTGAATTTTCCTGTCTCCCCCACCACAGGAATCGTAGCGGGCGGGAGATGGATCATGCAAATGTTCATTGATTTTCCGTTGGATTTTCCAGCCTTAAGGCGAGCGCGGCTGGAAAATTCTGCCCTATGAGTTGATACCTTGTGTGAAGTCACCTATTTGCTATTTCAACACGAGTTTTCGTGCACTTACTTCTGCGGAGCCCATTCCATCCTGTCCTCAAATATTTGATTGCCGTCTGTAAATTGTAATCTGTAACAACCTCGTGTAATGCCTTCAATGCAATTTCTCATAGAAATGACACACTGTACGCTTGGATTAGCCCAAATATATCTACTTAGTCATGAGAAGGTTTACAAGCACTTTGACCCAACTTGTCCATGCTGCCCTTTTTTTTAACCACTAAACTAATCCCAGTTTAGCCTATTTCCTTCTATGCCCATCCTAATCATATTACATAAAAGGCAAAATTATACCCACCTCTACTACTATCGTTGGCAGCTTGTTCCAGGCGTTCACCACCCTCTGTGTGAAAAAATTGTCCCTCTAGGCCCTTTTGTGTCTCTCCCGTCTCACCTTAAACCTATATCCTCTAGTTTTAGACTCCCCTACCTTTGGGAAAAGATGCTGACTATCTAGTTGATCTATGCCCTTCATTATTTTATAGACCTTAGGGGTAAGATCACCCCTAAGCCACCTATGCTCCAGAGCAAAAAGTCCCCATGTATTCAGCCTCCCCTTATAATTCAAACTATCAAGTCCCACTCATTCTGCAGTATGTATGATTGTTTAGCGAGTTCAACAGTATTCTTAGAGATTGCGAAGCAATAATTTATATTTATTTTTGCACCATAAACATCTAAGTTTCTAGAACGTACAGAGAATAAGTGCAATACTGCTGAAAAATAAAATGGCAAATAAAATGTATAAAATTTAAGATGCGCACTGCACACTGAGAATAAATTGATGCCCAAAAGGTTAAAAAACATGCTTGCTAGGAATTAAGGCAGGCATGAAACATTTTCATTTTAAAAGTTGAATGGAGCTTCACTAATAGATTTCACTGTTAATAATGACCTCACAGTAGGGGCTCACAGCAATTTCATTTTAGAAGCTTTCCAGTCTTTGTTTTTTCTCTCATAATTCAGATCGTTTCAAGAAAAGTCCAGGCTTTTACACTATTTAATTATATGGTGACTTTTAAGAATTGTTGGAAGGTCTGAATTAATTAACACACTTAAACCCTTCTGAGAACCAGCACCCTTTTCTTAATGCTTCTTACATTTTGTTCCTCTTGTTTCAAACCTCTGGCAACATCTCTCAGTACTTGCTGTGTTGGAAAGGTAGTGTGTCAGCGAGGTACAGCCTTGTGCACACACCAGCCGATAGCCTAGTCCTATCTTGGCAATGATATACAGGGAGGAGAGAATGTGCAGTACTTGTTGGTTAGTGCTGCTGACTCATAGGTTTGATTCCAGCCTTGAGGGTGGAGTTTTCCTCCGTCTGTGTGGATTTCCTCCAGGTGTGCCAGATTCCTCCCACACACCAAAGGTAAGCGGCTTAGGTGGATTGGCCATGCTAAATTACTCCTTAGTTATAGGTAAAGTGGATTAGGCATTTTGATTTGGGCAGGTAGGTTGAGGTGCTTAGTTGGTGCAGACTCAATGGATTGAATGACCTCCTTCTGCACTGTAATGATTCTATGAGGTGAATAACCGGGCTGATCCCACTTCTTCTCACACTCCAAAGAAATGTTGGTGAGGTGAATTATGATAAGTTGTTCCATAGTATCAGGGGAATTAGCAGGGTAAATATGCGGGATTAAGGGGATCCTGGATGGGATTGTTTTCAGTACACACCCACTAGGCCGACTGGCCTCATTCTGCACTGTAGCAAGTCTATGATTAACGTTTATGAATAAGGTTTATTTGGGACAGGCTCAAGTAAATTTGTTACATTCTTCAGTTCGAGGCAACAAAATCACTCCTGAACCTGATATTGCTGCGACTATCTGATATTTTCAAAAGCAATCAGCTGTGGCAGGAGTCTCTATTGAGCGAGTCCAAAACTAATTTGGATGTCTTGTTGTTGGATATCATGGTCTCATTGTGTCATTGCAGAAGATGTACAAGATAAGTAAGTCATTCCAGGAAGCCCAATTCTCTTTGCTATCTGAGATTGAATCCAGAGAATTTGCAATCATAATAGTGATTTGAATCAAACGCCAGGTCAGTGATGAGGGAGATGGCAACAAGAAAGCATGAATTAATGTGAAAAAAAATTCAAAATAATTTCTTGCAGAAGTTCTAAACCTTATCAGTGCAAAGATGCGGTGAAATAAAAAAGAAAGGCACCAATCTGTCACATGAATATATTTGACTAGATTGTATAGAGTTTCAACTGCCAAATAACTGTCTGCATCTTGCTCCAGTTTCTGTAACAAATTCAGCTGTAGGTTTGAACCAAAAGCAAATGTTATTCTTGGAATTTAATTCAGCTACTTTATTTTACCTAGCAGCAGAGGAACAGGAGCAAGACATTCAGCTCCTCGAGCCTGTTCCGCCATTTAATTAGATCATGGATCATCTGGGCCATTCATTCCATTTACTCACATTTGAAACATGGAACTCAATACATTTACCGACTATATATCTATCAAATTCAACATAGGAAATTTCAACATTCATGATTTTATGGGCACAGTAAGAAGTCTCACCACCAGGTTAAAGTCCAGCCGGTTTATTTGGAATCATGAGCTTTCAGAGCGTTGGTCCTTTATCGGGTGAGGTTAGGGTGCCTGACCTAGCTGATGAAACAGCAGTGCTCTGAAAGCCCATGATTCCAAATAAATCGGCTGAACTTTAACCTGATGTTGTGAGAGTTTTAATGATGCTGGCATCTCCACTTCATGGTTTTATAGGAAACAATATCAGATCTTCACTCTCCTTTGTATGAAGCTGTTTCCTGATTTCCTGAAAAGACCTGGCCATTATTTTACAGTTATCATCATTTTGATTCCCTAGGTCTAACACGAGAAAGAAAACCTCTGCTGTTCCTGTCTATCAGATTTTTTAAAAAAATTACTTTGAATGCCTCAATTACAAAGAACAAAGAACAAAAACAGCACGGGAAACAGACCCTTCGGCCCAATGAGCCCACGCCACCACCCCAATGTTCCCACCTCTACCCACGATCCCTGTCCATGTTTATAGATCTATGGATTAAAAACCAAATTTGAGACAATTTAAGGAGAATTTGTTTTGCCAATTAACCTAAGAGCACATCTTTGGGATGTGGGAGGAAACCGGAGCACCCGGAGAAAACCCACGCAAGCACGGGGAGAATGCGCAAACTCCCACAGACACAGGCCCAAATCCATGTATCTGCACAGCACAGCGATAGTCACTGAGCTGTCGTGTTGCCCATCAGATGGTCCAGGTCAAGCATACACTAACAACGTGAAGCAGTAGGATACTCTCGAAAAAGACCCAAGAGCAGTCCTCTCATGACCCATCGCGTGTATGCCCCTCGTAAGACAACAAAGTGGATCAAAGCACCTGTAGGATAAAAACAAGTACATCAATATCATCATCTATTTACACACTTCCCAGGGACTCCCAAGGCTCATGATCCCTATTTTAAATCAGTTTTCTATACCCCTCCATTCCCATTCTGTTCATGTGCCCATCTAAGTATTTCTTCAATAACTCCAGAGTACCTGCCTCCACCACTTTACTTGGCAGCGCATTCCATACCCCGACCACCCTCTGTGTGAAAAAACTCCCTCAAGCATCCAAATTATACCTTACCCCCCTCACCCTAAGCCCGTGACCCCTCGTGCTATTTGAGTCCATCCTAGGAAAAAGCTTAACCCTGTTTACTCTATCTATACCCCTCATAATCTTGTACACCTCTATTAGATCTCCTCTAAGTCTACGTCTTTCTAAGGAAAACAGTCCCAATTTGCCTAACCTCTCCTCGTGACTCAGACCTTCCATACCATGCAGCATCCTGGTAAACCTCCTCTGCACTCTCTCCAGAGTCTCCACGTCCTTCTGGTAGTAAGGCGACCAGAACTGGACGCAGTATTCCAAATGAGGTCTAACCAATGTTTTATACAACTGCAACATTAAAAGCCAGCTCTTGTACTCTATACCCCTTCCTATAAAGGCAAGCATACCATATGCTTTCTTCACACCTTCTCCACTCGCTCTGCCACCTTCAGAGACTTGTGCACCTGCACCCCCAGGTCCCTCTGCGTTTCTATACTCTTAATAGGTCTACCCTTTATCATATACCTCCCCCCTACATTCTTTCTCCCCAAATGCATCACCTCACATTTATCAGGATTGAATTCCATCTGCCATCTATCTGCCCAAGCTACCAGCCTATCTATGTCCTGCTGCTTCGCCTGACAATGCTTCTCACTATCCGCAAGTCCAGCCATCTTTGTATCGTCTGCAAACTTGCTGATTACTCCACTTACTCCCTCTTCCAAGTCATTTATATATATTACAGATAGAAGAGGTCCCAGTACTGAGCCCTGCGGCACACCACTAGTGACCGACCTCCAGCTAGAGAAACACCCTTCCACTATTACTCTCTGTCTCCTATTACCAAGCCAGTTACTTATCCATCTAGCTACCTGACCTTGTATCCCATTTGCCTTGACCTTCTCGACTAACCTCCCATGAGGGACTTTGTCAAACGCCTTACTAAAATCCAAATAGACAACATCAACGGCTCTCCCTTCGTCCACTGATTTCATCACCTCCTCAAAAAATTCTACCAGATTTGTAAGGCACGACCTCCCCTTAACAAATCCATGCTGCGTATCCCTAATCAGATTGCAACGCTCTAAGTGCCTATACATCCTATCTCTAAGAATCCCCTCCAACAGCTTCCCTACCACTGACGTCAAACTCACCGGCCTATAATTTCCAGGGTTATCCCTACTACCCTTTTTAAACAACGGTACCACATTAGCTATTCTCCAGTCCTCTGGGACCTCACCTGTGTTCCAGGTGACCACCTCTTCCTCTTTCTTAACTCAAAAAGCAGAATTTTACATGATGGATTTCTCCGACCTCGCCTCCACCGCGGCTGGAATTCTCTGGTTATGCAGTTATCAGCGGTGTTTTGGCCGAGCGCTAAATTACCTGTTCTCATTTGCAGTTATAGCGGGGCGAATGAGATGGGAGAACCCAGCCATGAAGTTCTGGTGCACTTCAGAACCAGAAGCATGGAAAATTGAGCGGTAAGACTTCAGACATGTGTGCCAATGATATTGTGCCCTCAGACTATAACGTGCCCACCAGCAATAAAGAAGCCAATTTAAATTAATTAATTAATCAGCAATTGACTGTGATTTTATGTGGCCAATCTGCCTTTGTGTTTGATGGGCAGGCTGATGGTCCGATGGACTTTACATTTAAGCTACAATCTTGACCTAGGGTGGGTTCAAAGGTCAGGGTTCAAATAAAGTTAACAGATGTGTTTGGCAATCGACATCTTTGTATGATTGTGCTGCATAGACCCCTACGGCACAGTTTTTGTAGTCCAGAGCTCTCTCAAACAGCTCCGCAGCTGCTGTCCCCCTGGGGGAGCATGTTGGGACTGTCAGCCCGCACCACCCTCCCTGGCAATGTTCACAGAGTGCACTTCATGCTGGAACTTCACACACTTTATTAGCCTTCACAACCAGGAACCCAACCACCATCTCAGATTAGATGGTAAATCCGCTCTTGGTCATTAATTGGTCCTTTAAAAATCTGAGTTGGTATGTCTGACATTCTGGGGTCAAGACCCAGAAGAAAACTGACGGCTGGGCCCCTCCCTGGAACTGGAAATCCTAACTAAATGCCATCTACAAACTTTTATACACAACTCTCTATTGTTACAGTCAGGTTATTAATGAAACTGGTGGAAAACTCAAATCCTATTAGAAATCCCTAGCAATGCTACCTGTCACATTCTGACAATCCGCTTTTCCCTTTATCCTTGCTATCTGTCACCTCCCTCCCAACTAAATTTCAATCCACGTCCCCAAGTTACCTTTGCTTAAATGCGCCTTTTTTTTGAATAATCTCTTTGTATTTATTATTCCCACTGACAGACCATATAGACAACATCTCCACCTTTTCATCAACCTCTTCCAGAAATTCAACTATGTTAGTCAGACATGACTGTATAGAAAGTAAAGAATAGAAAGACTATATAGCATGTTCACCAGTCAACTCAGCAATATCTATGCTATGGAGTCCTAAATGATAAATAATATCACTATATAATAACAAGCTGACCTTCTATGCTATCTTTGTATATTGTATCCAAGCCTGTGCTAACAACAAGTCTCATGTATGGTTGTTTGTGTCACAGTGTAAAAGAGGGGACTTCGACACGAATAAATTGGACTTCATCTCAGACCAGGATTGCAAATGAGACCAGGACCTTTCAAACTCCAGACCAGCTATCGTTACCAGAGTCCTGATGAGCAGAAGGGCGTAAGACTCGTTGCTTTCATTTGTCTTGTACTGTTTATCCTTTTGCAAGAGAATCATAGAATCCCACAGTGCAGAAGGAAGCCATTCAGCCCATCGAGCTTGCACTGACCTAAATCCCACCCAGGCCCTATTCCTGTAACCCCACATATTTATCCTGCTAATCTACCCCAGCCCCCCGACTAAAGTCAATTTAATACAGCCAGTCAACTTAATGCACACATCTTTGGAACATATAATATTTGGAGATTGTAATTCTAGCTGTCTCTTGTTTGACATTCTCCCAGATCATTAAAAGAACAAAACAGAACAATGACCTTGCCTTTGTGAATCAATGGTAATTCTCTTTGATCAGTCCAGACTTTGTTCAAATGCTCAGCCATTCTATCACTGCTAATCGACTCTAGTAACGTCTCTGTAACTAATGCTAAATTGTCAGGCAGGCATTGTAAAGTTATAGGTGTCAAGTGAAGTTACTGATCACAGTCACATGACTCTGAACAGGAAGGTGTAACCTCATTGAATTGAAGCAGATTATTTACTTTGAGAAATACATCAGAAAGCACAAGTGAAAAACGCAGCCCAGAATTGGAAAATACAACATTCTGGCATCGAGCAGTATACTTACAAATCCTTCGAAAGTTCCTGAATTGAAATAACTTTATTTTCACAGAATCACATCCATTGCAATAGGCAAATTTATGGAGAATTGTTAACTGAGCAGTATTAAATGGGACTATTTAACATCGATAGTCTCAGCATTACAGATGTTGGCTGGAATTCTCCGGCCGTTCACACCGGCAGGGTTAGGCATGGGGTGATGCCAATGGGAATTGGGATGCTAGAGAATCTTGCCCATTGTCGTAGTGCCACTTCCACTTACTTTTCATCAGGGATTCCCTGGTGAGGTCTGTAGTACAAGCTTTACAAAGCTACAGTGAAAGTATGCAGAGAGCACAGTTCATGATATCAGTCAGTGTCTCATGCTGATTTAATGTTAGCGCTGCTTTTTGCACATCCCTGCTTATTTAACGCTGGGCGAAATTTTCCATCCAACCTGCGGTGTGTTTTCCAGCAATAGAGATGGCTCGCTATTGGTGGGGAAATTCCAGTCCCGCTGACATCTATGATATTCTGCATGGCTCACCCCATCCCACCATTTGGAAACCCATACAGGGAGGAGGTGGTGGGGAAAGTGCTTGGTAGTGAATTTTCAGCAGGATCGAAAGATCCCTTTGGCTGCAAGGGCTGGAATTTACCACTCACAATATAGCTGGTTGAATGAACATTCAGCATCATAAAGGACTCTCTATCCCCTACCCATTCCCAGCTACATTCAAAGGAACTATCAGCAAACTGCGGATTAAATGCTGATACAGATCAGTGGTCTGGGTGGTCTGAGAAATTGGTACATGAAGTCTTCAGGGACTGATGTTGCATAGTGGGGAGTTGTGGCTGTAAGGTCTTTAAAGGATGTGATTTTTCTCTTGGAGCTTTAGGAGATTCAGATCCCCTTTAAACTGTAGCATGTGAAGGAAATGGTGTAATAGAGGACAACCGCTCATGGAGAGACAGGGAGAAAGGGAAGAAGCATTTTCAGTGGGGGCCTTATTAATCCAGGGCTTAAGATGGCAACTTTTGTTCCCTTCAAAAACAGGAATTATTAGAGCTGCAATTTGTTATTTCTGAATCAAATACTTGGCAAATTGTCAAATGTCTCCGAAAGAACGCAACAATTGCAAATCTAATACATAAATTACATAAAATCAGCTCTAATTCTCTTAACCTACACATCTTGAGACACTAAAGATGTAATTTTCTTGTCCTGCCTGACACGGGAATCATATCATGAGGGGGCTGACCATGTAAAATTCCGTTGACTTCAGGCGGGAATTTCTGGCCTTGGGATGAGGGCAGCCAGAAAATCCCACCTTAATGGGAAATTTCCCACGGCCAATCCACCTGACTAGCATGTCTTTCAGACTGTGGGAGAAAACTGGAGCAACTGGAGCAACCCCATGAGGACACGGGGAGAATGTGCAGACTCCACATGGACAGAGACCCAAAGTGGAAATCGAACCCCAGTCCCTGGCACTGTGAAGCAGCAGTGCTAACCACCACTGAATTTATGTAAAAATAGAAAATAAATCAAAACTAAAATGCATCTAAATCATCATGTTTTTTGACCATTTTTACATTTAAAAAATTCAGGTTTTAATAGTCGGCTTTCATAAATTATGTATAAGATAGTCAAATGGGAAATGTAAAAATGATGAACCATATCCAATTAATGGAAAAACAGCACCTCTCCACTTTGAATAAATAGTTAATAAGAAATTTGCATATAAAACTGAAAGAATGCTGTTTGGCTTTGCTTTTCTAGAACAAATCTTGTAATAAATGGATCTTTATTAACTATAATTCCATTAGTAAAGTCATCTTTAAAACAAATTTTATCTGAAGATGTCTATAATTAAGACAATTTTCTTGGGGTGGGGGGTGCTAATTGATGCTCATGGTTAAACAGCTTTTAATAGTATCTTTAGAATAATTCATTAAAAATAATGGCCTTCACCATTATACCTGTTCTTTGAGCCAAGGGTATAATAATCTCTAAGCATGATGCAGCTATACCACTCAATAGGCTGAGATTACAATGATATTTCTTGTTAAAGTAATTATTTGAAAGTGTGAAATGGAGCCTTTTAACCTACAATGAAAACACGTTCTTACTTTTCATGACTTAATGGATGGAATTTTCCCATCCCGCCTGCTAGGGGAATCATAGTGGGCGGGACATGGACCATACAAAGTTCCATTGATCTCAAGTGAGAATTTTCGGCTTTGGGACGTGTGCAGCCAGAATGTCCCATTCTTAATGTTTTTTGTAAAAGATTGGGAGCCACAAATGGAGCTACATGTGGTATTGGACTTGTAGCTTTTTGGCCACTTGGATCCTCTGGGACCATTTTTCTTGTCACCACATAAGCCAGTAACATTCTAGGTGTATCTGTGATTCAGGAAGGAAAGAACTCCCCCACTTCTTGCAACCAGATCTATAGCCTGAAAACAGGGCAACGATGACACTGCCAGTGGTTGTGAAGGTGACTGGCCAGAATAATTTTATAGCATTTAATCTTGTTAAAACTATGTAAGACACTAGTTAGACTAGTTAGACCCGGAGCACTCTGAAGAGTTTTGGTCTTTTTATCTAAAGAGAGATTTATTAGCATTGAAGGAGGCCAGAGGAGGGTAGATCCTGGATATGGAGGGATTTTCTTATGAGGAGAGGTTGAGTAGGTTGGGCCTATACTTCCCCCCGCTGTACGGACTCTGGCTGTAAAATTCAGAGTGAGGCCTGTTGTTCACTGTGGGCGGGGCTTAACATCCCCGAGGGATGTAGTGCGCACGTGCAGATCTCTGATGCTGCACAAGTGCATTAACAGTACCAGGGATCTGACAGACAAAGAGCAAGCTGCGAGGTCCCTGTTAGTGCAGGCAGCCTCAATTAGCTCCTCCACCTTCACAATTGCAGAGGGCCCTCAGCCGTAGATGCAGCCCCTGCCGAACCCCCCCCCTCAACCCCTACAGAGATTGACCACAGCCCAGGCACTTTGCTACATACTGGCAGCAGCCCTCCTCTCCTTCCCTCCCCCTACTGACCACAGTCCCGCTGTCTTCCCCCCCTCTGATCACTGCAGAGTGCCCATGGAACCCTTCCTGCTATTAATCTGACCCCACTAGCCCCTCCTTCATTAGCCCTGCCCCACTGGTCCCTCTCCTGTTGACCTTTGCCCAGTGGGATTGCCCAGGTGCCAGGATGGCACCTCCTGAGGTGCACCCAACTCCTTGTTCTTGGCCTTCCCTGGGAGGCTCAATGTCCCCCAGTTCCACCGGTAAGGCCAAGTCGACTGCTCCCCATTCATGAAGGTGAGGTCATGAAGGCAGGCAAGCCTGGATGATTGAATGCTGAACTCACTAATGTCATTGAAATGTTTGTTTAAATAAATTTCAATAAATTAATCTGCCCCTCATCTATTTCTAGTGAGAGGCTGACTGTGTCGGAAATCCTACTGTTGTAAAGTGACGCAGGTCACGAAAACCGGCGCCAGTTGCGCTAATCACTTTACACCCCACCTGAAAATGAGCCAACACAATGGTAAACTCCCGGTCTCTGAGTTAGAAAATCAGGAGTTCAATCTCCATTGAAGTGCAGAATGATGGCTGAAACTATTTAGTGCAGGATTAAAGGGATGCTGCATTATTGGAGGGATAGTCCAAATCTGAGCCGTTCACTGCTATTGATGATTGAAATATCACTATGACTTCAGGGGAGCTGGCTTCCATTTGAAATCTGAAGTTGCAGAGGCCAGCATGGGATTCAGGGATTTGTCAGTGTGTATATTTGGGCTGTTTGCCCTCTGTCAACATGGGGGTCTTTGCATTGATTTGTTTACAGCCTCTCCTGAGTGGTGTGGCGCTTGCTCAGGAATGCAGCCTTTTAGGGGATCAAAATACTCCCTCTCTACCAGCACCCTATGCGCCCTAGCATTCATGACACCCTCAGTTCGCTAAATTCCAACACCACCCTACGTCCCATGCCTCAGCATCCCCTGGCTCCACACGCCCCCCTCCCTGATTCTCTGTCACCCCGTGACCACCCTGACACTTCCTGTTCCTCAGTCGTACTGATGGTTAGAATTTAACTGGCAGAGGTAGGGGTGTAAGGGTGGGTGGGTGGAATGGGGGTGGGGAGGAGGTGGCAGTAGGGAGCCTGGGAGAGGAGAGATGGTGTGAGGAACAGGGGAACTGGGTGATGATGGTTGGTGGGAGCTGGGGTGGTGACAGGAGGGGGTGCGGTTGGTGTAGGATGTTGATGGTGTTGGGAGAGAACAGGCAAGGGCGATGGGTTTGGCAGTAAATACACATTTGTCCATGGGTGTGCTGAGCCAGGAGCAAGAATTAAAATTAAAGAAACCATTTAAACTGTTTGGAGTTGAAGCCAGATCTTACAGGGCATGTCTTCAGCTTGTAATATCAAAGGCTTCATTGGAATTGCTCCCAGGACCTTACACTCACCTCACTGATGGACCCACACTGTGGTTAGGGAGAGCCAGTTCCCACTGCAGGCTGGTATCAGATGGTAGTTTTAAATGTGGTCATTGATACATACCTCCACTTTACCCCATAATGGCAACAGTGTATCATTCTTCACCATAGATAGCAGAACACAAATTCCAGCAACCTCATTACACAATTAAAATGGAGATTCAGAAATTGCAGTACAATTAGCTCTGCTCCTCTAAAAGTTGTGTGTTATCAGTACCTTGCCAAGCGACTCATTATTGAAATGTATGGAGAGACATGAAGGTGCTGCACTTACTGCAAATATATGGTTTCAACTCACCAAAAACATTAGGACATGTCAATCCCTGTCTGGATACTCCGTTAACATTATTAGCAAATCGCATATCTGACTCTGAAAATGAATTTCCACATGTGTGGACTATCATTCTTTCAGATTTGAATCATTGTTGAAGATTTAAATAAATAATTTATTTTACCCCTTCTTTCCGATTCTAAATCTTTCTTTCCCTCTCTTTATTTCACTTTCTGTACCTGATTTAACATTGAATTCAAAGTCCACACATGTTGGCACATTGGTTAGCACTGCTGCCTTACACCTGCAGGGACCTGGGCTCAATTCTTGATTTGGATCGCTATATGTGAGGAGTCTGCTTGTTCTCCCCATGTCTGTGTGGGTTCTCCAGTTCCCTCCCACAGTCCAAAAGACATGCCAATTGTGTGTACTGGCCATGCTAAATTCTCCCTCAGTCTACCTGATCAGGTGCTGGAGTGTGGCAACTCGGGGATTTCCACAGCAACTTTATTATCGTGTTAATGTAAGCCTACTTGTAACAAATAAATAAATAAACCTTTCCAGCTCAAAATTACACAGCTTAAGCATTGTCCTCCAATCTGATCCACTTACCCTGTTTGCCCAGGTACCAGTAGGGGAGGCTTCCCTTTTTGGATAGTTGGTCTAACTCAAGCCTCCAGTGCGAAAACCCGCAGAAGGTCAATGGGCAAATGAGGAATGGGTGACGCTGTTCTTTAGCAGCTTGTTGCATAGCTTGACCCATTGATATCATGCACGCTGTTGTTTGCAACAAAATCTTTGACTAAATATTTTTAGCACCCAGCCTATTCTGAACTCCTCCCTGTTCCATTGACTTAGAGAGTCAGAGGGTCATGGAGCAATACAGCATGGAAATAGGCCCTTCAGCTCAACTGATCGAGGCCAAATATGGTGCCCTCTCAATTAATCCTATTTGCCTGCATTTGGCTACACCCATGACACAATATGGATTGGAATAAACTAAAACTTTGTCACAAGAATATAGAATGAAAATGTCCCCCGGGTTCAACTCAATGAAGAGGAAATTGTGAGACCTAATGCCGCTCAGTTTGATTGTTATTTTATTTACTTCAAAGGTATGTCTAACAGATAAATCAGAAGCTCACAGAAAATGTGAATTTGCCTTTGTCAGTTGCACACCTGCTGCTGAGTCAGATTCATAGAATCGTAAAATCCTGCAGTGCAGAAGGAGGCCAGTAGGCCCATCGAGTCTGCACTAGGCCACAGTTCTACCGAGGCCTCATCCCCATAACCCTATTCATTTACCCTATCTATCTCCCTGACACTAAGAGGCAACTTTAGCACGGCCAATCCACCTAACCCGCACGTGTTTGGACTGTGGTAGGAAACCAGAGTACCCGGAGGAAACACTTGCAGACATGTGGAGAAAGTGCAAACTCCACACAATGATCAAATGATCCAAGCCAGGATTGTTAAGTGTACAAAATGTATTCCTGGGTACAAGCAACGTGCTGCTGGTCTATAGGAGTGCTGCAGTGCCAAAGGTGCTAAGGCTTTGCTTGCCTGTTCATAGAGCAGCAGGAAGTTCTCCTAGTATCTTGCTGTCCATTCTTGCCTCAACCAAAAACAGATAAGCTACTGGGATAGGCTTGTGCGCAAATTGGCTACAGTGAAATATATGATGTGTCACTGTGCCTCAACATATAATTCATTGGTTGGAAATGACTTTGAGATATCTTGAAGATGTGAGAAAGTGCTATAAAAATACAAATTATCTCGTGAACTCCATCCTTCATCATGGGGTGGCATGGTGGCACAGTGTTTAGCACACTTTCCCAAAGTGCCAGGGGCCTGGATTTAATTCTGGCTTTGGATCACCGTCTGTTTGGAGTTTGCACATTCTCCCCATGTCTGAGTGGGTTTCCTTCAACAATCCAAAAATGTGCTGGTTAAGTTGGTTGCTTCTTAGTGTTAGGAGGAGTAGCAAGGTAGATACATGGGATTACAGGTATAGGGCCTGGGTGGGATTGTTGTCAATGCAGGCTTGATGGGCTAAGTGGCCTCATTCAGCACTGTAGGGATTCTATGTTAAGTCAAGCAACCTTTTTAACCTAATTTCCATTAGATGTGTGTGACATTGCCTGTTGCATCCTGGCTTTAAAAAAATCTCAAACTGCATATTTAAATTTATTGATTAGTGTCACAATTAGACTTACATTGACACTGCAATGAAGTTACTGTGAAAATCCTCTCATCGCTACACTCTGGCACCTGTTTAGAGACACTGAAGAGAATTTAGTATGGCTAAAGCACCTAACCAGCACATCTTCAGACTGTGGGAGAAAAGCAGAGCAACCCGAAGGAAACCCAAGACACAGGGAGAATGTGCATACTCCACACAGCCATTGACCCAAGCCAGGAATCAAACCTGGGTCCCTGGCGCTGTGAGAAAGCAGTGCTAACCGCTGTGCCACTGTGCCGCATGAAGTCACTATGCAACTGGTCCACAGGATGTCAAGGAATGAAACACATCTTTTGGAAACATTTGTTTTTTCACATAGTTGGATTCATTAATATTGATCTAAATAGCAAGGATTACTGAGTTTATCATTTAAGTTCCCCATGATCGCTCTGAACCATACATTTCACTACAAACCGTAGAGAAAACTGAAATCTTCGGTAGAGCTTGAAGCATATTTTGTTTATTTATAGGCAGTCTCAAAATCAATACTAATTTTGCTGAAATATATAGATAAATATGTAACAGTTCAAATAAATCACCAAAAGGAAATTACAGAAAATATCATTATATTCTTTGGACAGACTATTTCCCCCATTAAGGTGCCCATTACTTTCAGATGCCGGTAGTATGGTAATGGCTCATCTTAAATCCTTCATTTCCTTGGCAGAAGAAATATATTCTAACCGTAGTCAACTTAGAATTGGCATCTTCCATTATATGTCGATATTGGTGAACTTGTCTGAACCTGTGGCTGCAAATCAGAATCAAACATCTTATGTAAACCAAACAAAGCCGCAATGTGTATGATGCAAACCTTGCAGACACCATGTTTACAGGAAAAGGGTTTTCAAGATTTTGGTCCACACTCTGGGGTTGTCTTAAGTTATATCTATATTCATCAGTGTGTATATTGCATAGCATCACAAGCTTTCATCGCTTAGCCTTGGGAGCTTCTTAAATCTCAAGGGGAATATAGCAGTGTATCCACTATAACACAGTATTTCTGTGACTGCTGAAGTGCAGGAGTTTTGTTCCAGACCGTGAAACGCGAACATCTGGTGAAGTCTGACTTGCTGCGTGGGAAATCTGCCTCAGTGATTTTCAATTGATGGAAGCCACGCGCCAAGCTATTAAAGGATTTCACCATCTGCGTGAAATAAATTGATGGACAAACGTACATGGGTTTGTTTACAGAGGCACCCTGAAGAAACACAAATCACACAGAAATACAAATCCCCTCATTTAATATCTTGTGGCAAAAAAAATGATTCAAAGGTATTTTGGTTGTAATGTTAGAAAACCGCGGTTTGACCTGGTAGGTAGAGAGGCCATTAAAATTGGGCGCCATGCCATGGGTGCACTTCTGGTACTTACATGCACCTCCCCCACCCCCAAAACAATTTTAGAGACAGTAGGGAAAGCACTGGGAAGCCCATCTGCCCTTGGGCCAATTGAGACCAGTGAATAACAAGGACCCTTATACCAATGGTGAGGAGGAAGTGGGGCCATGGAGTGGGGAAGGTGTTGGGGTTGGGGTATGGGGTGATTCTTCTGTCTAGGACAGAAGTAAGCATATCAGAATTGTTGCTGTGGAAGGTTGCATCATCAGAGCAAATGTAGTCATTTCAGGGAACACCTATCAGGTGCATTTGCACTTTCAGTCTCATGGAAGAGGCCATCTTTCTGCCTAAGAGTATCCTGGAGATCCATCTTCTTCCTTCAGTAAATCTAAATCCTTTCTTCAAAGGTCGATTAGGAATGTTGAATATGACACCCAGATATGGCAGAGTGACATTGGCTATCAAGTCAGCCCCGTCACAAAATTTGGCACAAAACCCCTGGATATATAATTAGTTATGCCAGGCAGAAAATATGGTGTGGCTTCCCATCAGCCTCCACAGTGGGAAACACTCTCCTTCCCTGCATCTGCCATTGGATTTCATCTCAAATGGGACAATTCCACCCAATGGATCAAATAAACTGAGCAATACGAAATGGGAATTTCAGGACTCTGGTGTTAAATTACAGTATCAAAAATACTCCTGCAAAAAATCTTTCAAATAAGTAATTTGCTGAGTGTTGCCGCTCATGTTTTGGGTTGGGTTCATTAATGTCTTTCACGGAGAGAAATCTTCCACCCTTACCTGGCCTGGCCTACAGGTGAATCTTGACACACAGCAATATGGTTGGTTTTTAACTACCCCCTGAAATGGCCTAGAAAGCCATCCTGTTAAGTAATGGTGGAAAAGGAAAAAGTAAGGATCAATGTTGCCATCAATGGAACTCCCATTCTTTGGAAATTGTGGTCAGATAGTGAAGCTGGAATGGAAAATGTTCAGGATGATGTTCAGCTGTACTGTCACTGGCAGTGTTATGTCTATGTTGCTGCAGACATCTCTGTAACAGATGGCACCTCTCTTCAACTGGCTCTGCACTGATCCAAAGCTTGTGAAGGCAGTTGTACTGCAAATATGGTTGATGGTTTAATGCCAAGAGTTGGCAGTCCAGTTCTGATGCCAGCCGATCTCCCTGCCATGCTTCTTTTATCTTGTATCAGCACATCAGCCATTTTAGAATAACTTCCAGCATTAAATTTAAATTAACTTAAGCTACACACGTAGCTCTCTGGAATTTGCATTCAGGTGCCCTGGTGATTCCAGAGTTGCAGTCACATTTGTAGTGTAAGACCTGTAGCATAAGACCTGTAGTGTAAGACCACAGTGGCACAGTAGTTAGCAGTGCTGCCTCACAGTGCCAAGGACTCGGGTTCAATTCTGGCCTCAGGTGACTGTCAATGTGGAGTTTGCACATTCTCCCCATGTCTGTGTGGGTTTCCTTTGGGTGCTCCAGTTTTTTCCCCACAGTCTAAAGATGTACAGATTAGATTGGCTGGCCTTTCTAAATTGCCCCTCAGTTTCAGCAGATTAGCAGGATAAATGCATGGGGTTATGGGACTAGGGCTCAGGTATGATTGTTGTCAGTGCAGGCTCAATGGGCCAAATGCCCTCCTTCTGCACTGTGATTCTATGATTCTCCTTTACTAAAAATTATTCTTTTATGTGATGTGAACATCACTGGCATTTGGAACCGTCCCTAATTGTCCTTGAATGGATTGGCTTGCCAGGCTGTTTCAGAGGGCATTTAAGAGTCAATTACATTGCTGTGGATCTTCAGTCACATGTAGGCCAGACTTGATGAGGATGGCAGATTTCCTTCCCTTTCCTGAACCACTGAGCTCCTGCAGGTGTTACAGTCTGTCGTCTGGTGACTTTCCAGAGAACATTTCACTATTTTGCAAAAAAGTTCCTTCTTTCTCTGACAGTTACTGTATGCATGGAGCTTCTCTTTCTGGCCATTTCCAATGAATAAGCAGTGCGATCCTGCCCAAAACAGACAAGTACTCACATTCTGGCACCTTTGTCGTATTTTGCAAGCTGTCATCATGAAGGACGTTCTCTCACATTTTGTGCAACAGAAACTATCAATACTTAGCCAGAATATTTCTTGCTGGATTGGGTATGCTCCACATTGTTTGCATTTTGTGTTTGCAATTCAGAATTACAACAGTTGTAGGTCTAAAACAATAGCTGCAATTGGTCAATTCCACAAACTCAATGGCCAACATGAACAATTTACCTCTTTCCCTTGTTGTGATCCTATTACATTAGATGGATGAACCTCCTCTTCATGTTTTCCTGACCAAGTTGGTTTCCAGCTGTATGAGAGAGGCCTATTGCTGACACATCCTGACATACCTCCTTGTCCCATTCTGCAGGGATGTACTGCATCTATCCAATGATTCCAAGTGCAAAATTAATGAACGCATATTCAGATATAAATCTATGCACTTCTTCTCATATTGCTGCCAACTAATAGTCTAACACAATGGGCAGAATTTTCCCTTTTCTCTTTGAAGTGTTGCCATAGACAAGAGAAGTGGTGTGCATCTCTTTGGCTGCACTGTCCGCTTTTGTCACCGTACTTTTGAACACTCTGAGATAAAAAAATCTAGAGGTGGGGCTCACACAGTCACGCTGGCAGTCTATCTCTGTAGGAACCTGCTCTGCTCCATATTCCATATACAGGAGGAACCCCCCCCACCTTGATACAGCCACGACCCCCAACCCCAATGGATGCATGGAACCCTTCCTCCATGAATGTCTCCCCAGGAGCCCGCTGGCACTGCTCTTGGAAGTACCCAGACATTGGGGAGAGTGCCAACGTGTAGTGTCAAGGGAAACAATCCAGTCACTGCCAGGGTACTGCCCAGGCCTATCCCTCTCCTGCCCTGGGGGTTGTTCTTACCCGTATTCTTTTGGCTGGTTCTTTGCCTGGTTCATGTTGCATGGTGGGAACTTCATTACCTCACTGATAGGGGGCTGGAATTATCACATTGCAAGATCTCACTGGCATGAATCTCATTATCTCTTGTGAGATTTTGCACCCTGTCAACATTTACACTCGTGGCAACAAATGGCACAAAAACCCGAGCAATGTCACTGTATTGCGGATTCACAGTAACTTAAATTACTCATTAAATTGAATACTCTACTGCTCTTTGTGTTAACTATTCAATTCATAGGGGTTTAATCAGCAGTGTTCCTTCACTGTCATGGGATAAGCTGCCAGGAACTTCCTTCCCAACAGCACTGTGGGTGGACCAACTCCACATGGACTGAAGCAGTCCAAGAAGGCAACTCATCACCACCTTCTCAAAGTCAATTAAGGAAGGGCAATCAAAATTCTGCCCTGGCCAGAGATGCCCATGTCTGATACATGTTGCCCCAGGAAGCTGTTTTGTTTCTTTTTATTATTTCATGAGAATTCACCTCAGAGATACGATCAGGCTCTCTTTAAATTGCTTTTCTTTATTTTATTTTCCACATTATTTATATATTTTTCTTTGCTTATTTCAGTATTAGAAGTAAAATAAAACATATTTCCACCATTGCAATGAAGTTGTTTAAATGCTGGTCAAAGAATTGGGTAACATAATGGCACAGTGGATAGCACAGCTGCCTCACAGCGCCAGGGACCCGGGTTCGATTTCTAGTTTAGATCACTATCTGTGTGGAGCTTGCACATTCTCCCCATGTCTGCATGGGTTTCCTCCAGATGTTCCGATTTCCTCCAACAATCCAAAGGTGTGCCGGTTGGATGGATTGACCATGCTAAATTGACCCTTAGTGTCAGGGGAACTAGCTAGGATAAATACATAGCATTATGGGGATAGGATCTGGATGGTATTGTGGTTGGTGCAGACTTGATGGGCTGAATAGGATCCTTCTGCACTGTAGGGATTCTATGATTTTATGACATTGAAACCGTTTTTTAATTTAAGTTTAAATTTTAAGTATTAGTATCACAATTTGGCTTACACTGGAATGAAGTTACTGTGAAAATCCCATGTGTCTGGTTTGGGGACACAGAGGGATAATTTAGCACGGCCAATCAACCTAATCAGCACATCTTTTGGACTGTGGAAGGAAACCAGAGCACAGGGGGAGAACATGCAGGCTGTCCCAAGCCAGGAATAAATTCGGGTTCTGGTGTTGTGAGGCAGCAGTGCAACTACTGTACCACCATCCTCATGTAGTGGAAAATTTAATGATTGTATTATAATTGGATTAAATATTAAAAGTAATAAAAAGTTTGGAGTAATATTTTCTCATAGGCAATTATCATAAATACTTAAATGGTAAACAATTGTTACTGATACATGGAACTGTTTAATATCAAACTCATTTAAATTTCTCAGTGAGAAATGTGATCAATAATCCTGTTTTATATTTCTATGAAATGAGGATGCCCAATGTTTGATGATACCATTTACATGGGGTCTGACCATCTTGGTACCTGTCTCTCTTTACAAGTTTCTCCCAATATATACAAGATCTTGGCAATGGGAATGGAATTGAAATGCACACATTCTTTTGCAGTAAAAGGCTGAGAGACTGTAATGAAAAAGATAAGCTTGCTCCCAGTGACATATCTGCTCGGGATGATTTGAGATTTGTCTGCATTGTCTGAGGCTGGTCCTTCTGTTAGTCTGTTCGGTAAATAGATTTCCGCATAGTCCTTGCACCCATCAATTTATCCACCAACACCGCTGTCTCTGGTGAATTTGTTCTGATCTAAGTCCATAGTCACAGACAACCACAGGAAAGTATTTTACTGGATCACCTTACATTTGTAAATGGGAGAAAGTGGCTGTGGGCAATAGATACATTGGCAGGTTAGGAATATCTAATCAGGCTTGAGAACTCTGAAAAACTTTTAGTTAATGCATTGGAACATGTTCTTCAGAATAAGAATATATTTTAATAATATACTGGAATGGATTTGTTTCTCTTTGTTCCAATTAGCTAATGGTTCAAGCAGTTATTTGAAAATTATTATTCTCAAGACCCTACATTTTAATGTGCTTTCAGCTCCTGATACTCACTTAGTCCTTCCCCATTCTGTCCCATATCAGTCATCCTGACATGGAGAACAACAATTGATTCTTCTTCCTTTCTAGCTGCTTTAAGACACCCATAGAATATAGAACATAAAACATTACAGCACAGTATAGGCCCTTTGGCCCTCAATGTTGTGCCAAGCTATGTTCAATCCCAAGATCAAGCTATCCTGTCCCTATCATTCTGGAGTGCTCCATGTGCCTATCCAATAACTGCTTGAAAATTCCTAAAGTGTCTGACTCCACTATCTCAGCAGGCAGTGTATTCCATACCCCAATCACTCTCTGACTAAAGAATCTACCTTGGACATTCCTCCTATACCTCCCTCCATGAACCTTATAGTTATGCCCCCTAGTAACAGCTACATCCACCTGAGGAAATAGTCTCTGAATGATCTATCAATCCATCTCATCATCTTATAAACCTCTATTAAGTAACCCCTTGCTGGTTCAACAACACACCTTGTTGAACTTTCACTTGTGACTTTATAAGACACCCATTGCTCTTTGACTCAAACCTCTTATCACAACAATCTTTCCATTCTGCTGTTTCTCTCCCTCAGACTGATTTTAGCTCCAGGGTGACTATATAATTAGCATTCTGGTAATGTTTTCCACAGGAATTGCCTGTGATGGCTCTTTCTTCCTGTTTCTATCAGGTTCCTTTTACTCTGCAGTCATGCATTCAGCTTCCTCTAGCTCTCTATATTGTATGACTGTGCGTAGGACTAAACAATCCAAATGTTTCTCCCCCTCTTACAACAAGAAAGAGAATGTGATTGAGTAAGAAATCTGATGTTTATTCTATGGTCATAGAGGTCAGTAAGCATTATGAAGTGGCACTGTCCTGCACTAAAGTATCCAGTTAGCAGGCATATTAATAATGCAAGGGAGAAGGACATCTTGAAGGATAAGGGGCAGACCTATGGAAAGATCACTATCTACAAGTTTCTCTTCAAGTCCAAAACATCCTATCTTGGAACTATATTACCTTTCCTTCACTGTTGCTGGATCCTGAATCTTCTCCCTAACAACAGTCTGGGTGTCCCTATAGCATAAGGACTCTGGTGATTCAAGATTGTGGCTCCCCTTCTCAAGGACAACATGGGTCAGTATTGCCTTCATCCCTTATACAAATCAGAAAAGAAACAATATTGTTTCTGAAGGCATTGAGCCGACAGTAACGAGAACTATAAAGATCTGGGCACTGATCTGGAAGTCCAGCAGGATTAGTTACTGGTCCCAGTGAAAGACCACCCTGTATTCCAGCAACTCAACATTATCCTCACCAGACATCCATCAAAACTACTTCAACCAAGTCCAGACTTAACAGTGAGGCTATATTTCATATACATGGATTAAATACTGTCAACATAAAGAATTCCATAGCAATTGGAAGACAATAGTCGAGTGTATTATTGATAGACTATTAATCCAGAAATTCAGCTAATATTCTGGGGACCTGGTTTCGAATCCCACCACAGCAGGTGGTGGAATTTGAATTCTAGAATTTAAATTCAATAAAAAATATCTGGAATTAAGAGCCTATTGATGACCATGAATTGTTGGAAAAATCCATCTGGTTCACTGATGACCTTTAGGAAGAAAATCTGCTGTCCTTACCTGGTCTGGCCTACATGTGACTCCAGACCCACAGCAATGTGGTTGACTTTCAACTGCCCTCTGAAATGGGCCAATCAGCTATTCAGTTCAAGGGTGACTAGTGACGGGCAGTAAATGCTGGTCAGCCAGTGACATCCATGTCCCACAAATGAATTTTTAATAAAATTCCACAACACTTAATGGAGTCAAATATCATTGTTTTTAAAATATTTTTTAATGTGCACCAAAAACTCAGGAATTATGCTAACTAATTTGGCCTATCATTGCACATGTGCAAATGAAAATAGTTGTGAGTAAATACAGAATTCACTATGATATCTGGATATCTTAGTCCACCAGATTTATCCATAATTCCCTAAGTCTAAGTTTAAGTTTACATTTATTTATTAGTGTCACAAGTAGGCTTACATTAAGCAATGAAGTTACTGTGAAAATCCCCTAGTTATCACACTCTGGCACCTGTTTGGGTGGGAGGGAGAATTTAGCACTGGCCAATGCATCCAACCAGCACATCTTTTTAGTCTGTGGGAGGAAACTGGAGCACTTGGAGGAAACCCTCACACATGGGAGAACATGTAGATTCCACACTGACAGTGACCCAAGCTGGGAATTGAACCTGGGTCCATGGCGCTGCGAGGCAGCAGTGCCAACCATTGAGCAGAATGATGTTTATTCAGTTCTAACCCCTAGGTTCTGCTGAATTATGTATGGCCAATGCACCTAACCAGGACATCTTTCAGACTGTGGGAGGAAACCAAAGCATCTGGAGGGAACCTACGCAAGCAGCAATGCTAACTGCTGTGTCACCGTGCCAAGATTTTATATTTTCCAATCCTACCCATCAAAACTTATCAAGTGCAACTCAAGCTAGTATAAAGTTCACGCTACAATATTCTGGCCATTTCCACACTTAGTGCAGAGAACAGTAATGATAGCCCTCCCTTTAGGCAATTCCACAGCCAACCTGCACTGGCCATGTTGCACAGTAAACAAGATATCTGCACTTTATAACCTTTATTTCTATTGTTGGAGTTGTGTATTAATCTCCTCATGCCATCTGGAAAAAGGATATTAATGGTAGCAATGAACTTCACGGCTATCGGTAAAGTGATTAAGATGATAAAAGATTATTGTAAATCTATTTGTAACGTTTGGCAGGGGTCGATGAAATCGTGTCTACCGAATCAAAATCTCCTGAACCATTGCCGATCTGATGGACACAGATAATCAATCTAATTCTGGGATGTATGTTGGAATGAAACAATGTCTCATTCTTCCTTTCCACCTCCTCTTTTGTGTTTTTTAACTCAGTCTCTGTTCTACTACGCGAATGCAGTGCAAATAGGCTGATTATAAATGTGTTTGTCCAAGTGCTATCTGGCACTGGTTAAATTCAGCCTTAATAACACTCATGTATAATGCTAGCGCAAGATTTTAATTTGCTCTATTTTATTCAATGCATCCATTAATTAATGCTTTAATTATTGATTACTTTTGTGGTAATAATTACAGCTCATGGCTTAGTCGTGCTGTTAAATGTTAATTATTGGAAATTAGGTTCAAAGTTGATTTAACAACCAGAACTCAGATGTCTGCCGTGTGTTTAACAGCTCAAATATTGCACAGGTATAATAATTGCACAATAATCAAATATTATCATGGATATGTCATTAAGACGTTAGGACGGTGGCGCGGGCTCGTTGGGCTGAAGGGCCTGTTTCCCGTGCTGTGTTGCTCTTTGTTCTTTGTTCTAGGTACGACAAATCTACTGTGTGTCCTTTCAAATTCCATAAAAGATCATGAACAGCCAAACTTCCCATTTTGCCTATTGTCTTTATTGTCTTTTCACTTGAACATCTTGGGATGTTATCAGCATACAAATTAAATTTCTTTCAGAGAATAATACTTTGTGATACATTATATGAATAATTTGGAAGATGACATGTGGTAGGGGTAGCACGCTTTGAATATACTGGATTCCCCAGTTTCCCAGCATTGGGAGCCACCCTACAAAGGGATAGCATGTTACTCGCTATTACTGCCCTAGTTAATGTACAGGCAGCACATGTCTTCTTAGGGCTTGTCAGATAAGTTACATGTCCAGTGCTTGAGGGGAATTTTCCCACTCTGCCCACCACAGGAACCATAACAGGTGAGGGGGTGGACTATGGAAAGGTCCATTAACCTCGGGTAGGATTTTCCAGATTTGGGGTGAATACAGCTGCACCCCTTTTTTGTATCTGGCCATAGAATGGCATTTTCTACATTTGTGATATCCAATGAGATAGTTTGAAACCATTGTCCATTTCCCCAAGGATCAGCCATTGAGATCCTAAACCTCTACATTTCTGGATTTTTCCATTCAGCCATGGGGAATCTATACAATATCAGCAGGGGAGTTTTAGGGTTGGTATTGGTTAGGTGCCAAATATCATGTGACAAGTCACATGAGAATTGTCAGGGTTGTACAGTTCCAAGGGCTCACTGGCTTCTACGTGGTGCTTAGGGCAATGAATAGGACCTAAGTGCCAATCCGGATCCCTGTAATCTACACCAAGCTTCAGCTTACTTCATGTCCTGATTGCATGTGCTGCCCAGCCAGGGAAACTGCACGCCAACACAAAATGTAGGCCACTGACAGAACATCTTCATCCTTCACCCTCCTGCCCTTGCCCGTCTCTACAGCAAGGATAGGCAATTTGCTAATTGAATCTTGGGATCAATGCCTAAATCCTGATGCTATGATCGTTGGTGCTGTTCTGAGTGATGCAGGACATCGAAGAGCAGAATTACAATCGTGCACATGCAACTATCAGGTACATGGCGCAGAGAATTTTTGGGTGTTCCTCAAGTGCCTGAGCAGGTTGTTTGGCCATCTTATAGCATGCAGTAGGGAGGGTGCCAAAATTAATTGTGGCCTTACAGGAAGAATCAAATTGCTCATCCTGGAACTTTTGACACCATTTGACAGATTCCACAGTCATGAATTTAAGTTGAGTTTTGAATTTGAGCCCATTCATTTGAGTTACTGTCTTCAACTGCTAGGGCATTGGGTGTGGGAGCTCTTGGAAGAGGTATTGAGCAACTGACAGCTTCCACATGAGAATACACTCTGACAGTAAAGAATTCTGAGAGATAAGGTCAATGCAAGGACTTAGCAATGCAATCCCATCACTTGAAGCTGTTCTAACCTTTGTTGGCCAAGTTCAGTAATCAACCATTCAATTTGGAGCATTCCCGTGGGGTTGGGAATTCAAACAGCAACAGTCGAGAGAATTAAAGTGAAAATACAATAGAATAGAAATGAGCTGCAATGAACAAAGCTAACCAGAAAAGATCACCTTTAACCAGGATAGATAGATATTGATTTACAGATACTTGAACATTACTGTGTTAGTGACCAACAACAGAACAATCAAGTTACTTACACAGAACTTTTCAATTATTCAGCATTGCAAGTGGCCATTCAACCCGCTGTGCTTATTCTGGCCATTTGAAAGAGCTTTCAATTAGTACTGCTCCCCTGCTCTTCCCCATGCACTTGTATTTTCTTTTCCTTTTCACATATACATCTTTTTGATAGTTATTACTGGATCTGCCGCCACCAACATTTTGGGCAGTGCATTCTGGGTCATAATGGCCAGGATTCTCCGAACCCCACCAATGGGATTCTCCAGTCCCGCTGCCATGAATGGAGATTTGACTGAGCACCAAACTCTCCATTCTCGCTGGCAGCCAGAACAATTCTGGCAATATCTCTCTTGGTAAAAAAGTGTCCTCCTCAGTTCCAATAAGGTTCGCTTGATCTTCAGATTCCAGGGATTTTAAGTTCCAACATTATTATCCTCGTGATAGTTGTAGATCCATAAAAAATTAAAATACATATTCACTAATGACAAATTAAGCAAATACAAGTAGCTAACTTGAAAAATAAAACAGACACTATTAGAAATTGTTCCATTTATTGCATTGTGCACACTTTGCAAGAAGGACAAAAAAAAAGTACAAAGAGAAGTACAGCATAGGAACAGGCCCTTCAGCCCTTCAAGCCTGTGCCAATCATGATACCTAATTAAACTAAAAAAAAACACCTTCTGCCCTTACTCGGTCCGTATCCCTCTATACCCTCCCTATTCACGCACCCATCCAGATGCCTCTGAAACGTTGCCTGCTTCTATCACCTTCTCTGGCAACATGTTCCAGGCAGCCACCACTCTCTGCATGAAGAAAACTTCCCTTGCACATCTCCCTTAAAATTTCCCCATCTCACCTTGAACCTGTACTCCTTGTAACTGATACTTCCACCCTGGGAAAAGCCTCTGATTATCCACCCTATCCATGCCTCTCATAATTTTGTAGACCTGTAGTCTCCTCAGCCTCTGTGTTTCCAATGAAAATAATTCTAATTTATTCAACCTGTCCTCAAAATCAACACACTTAAGACCAGGCAACACCCTGGTGAACCTTCTTTGCACACTTTCCAAAGCTGCCATGTCCTTCTGGCAGTGTGGGCGATCAGAATTGCACGCAATACTCCAAATGCAGCTTAACCAAGGTTTTATATAGCTGCAACATGATTTCCCAACTCTTGTACTCAATGCCCCGGCTGATGAAGGCAAGCATGCCATATGCCTCCTTAATCACCTTGGCCACCCGAGTTGCCACTTTTAAGGAATATATTAAACATCTGTCATAAAACTCAATTAGTGGACTTTGAACCTTAATAGGAAATTTACCAACTATAAGTGCCTTACCTCAATGACATAGGAAAGGAAAAATACATTGTCATACTGTTTGCAATTTTGGCTGGCTTCAGACCATTGACTGCTGAGCAATACAAATGAGCGTTTAAATGCTCAAAGGCAGACTGACCTGCATTACAGAATCAGAATAAGTACAACATTAAACAGTACAGTTATTACAAGAAAAGATAGCATTTGAATATTGACAATGGAAACGGAAATGCATTGCATCGATCTTGACTTGATGGTAACACTCTTGCCTCAGGGTTATAAGGCTATGTGTTTAATTCCTATGACAGCAACCTGAACACATGTGTCTGGATTTTTATAATTGAGTCAGCAAATGAGAGCTGGGAATTTTCCCATCTTCCCTATTTTTGCTAATCTTCCCTATTTTTGTGTCATGGGCATAGACTAGAGACTATTGTATTGTTCTAATGACATGATACCTTGGACTTATTTATTGTTCATATGTGATTGGGTAAACACATTATGGTTCAGTTATTAAGCCTATGCACATGAAAATAGTTATACATAGAGTCAAAAAAGTTTACAGCATGGAAACAGGCCCTTTAGCCCAACTTGCCCGTGATGCCCAGTTTTTACCATTAAGCTAGTCCCAATTGCCCACATTTGGCCCATATCCTTCTACACCCATCCCATATCCCTCTATACCTATCAAAACTTCTGGAGTGAAACTTAACAATATCAGAGCTGTGCATGTATGCTCTGCTCAGACCAAAAATGATACTGGTTCATGTGACATATTTCACTTTTAATGATGTCATACTGATGTCCCTAAAGGTATATTACATCATCTCCTTTCTTTCCACAGATACTCTCCCCATTCCACCAAAGCTTTACAATGCTTGTTCATATTGAGTTATCATTGAATGACTGCTTAGAAATGATCTAATTATGAGTGACTATGGCACAAAGGTAATCTGCTAATATGCCTAAGTCTTGTGAGGGCAATCCTGTCCAGAGGTTTTTTTTAATTGCTCACAGGAATCTGTGGGATTTTCATTCTTGGATGTTATTTCTGTTTGCATTTGGGTCTTGCCCTTGTTGCAATAGGACTGCAAGGTGGTTGAGGAACTATAATGATTGTGATTTGTCCTTGGCTACACATTGGACCTTTGTGAATAATGAATTTTTTAACCTAGTTTCTGCACAAATCCTTGTCACCTTGGCTGGCTGTTGTGTACCTTCTGAGACATCCTGAATGCAAACATGTTGTCGCAACTGTAAACTTGACAATTCCGCATCTGCATTTTTATCATACACAATGGTAATCTTCTCTTGCCGTGTTAAAGATTGCTTTTTTGTTTCTGAGACAGCAAAGTGAGTAAAAATCGGTAAATTGCTCAGCCAAACATAAGCTCTGCTGGCGATGGAATAGTTGCAATTAAAGATACTATTCACAGCTGTAGCATTGCAATATATAAATCTTGCTTGGTCTGTCTACATTTGAGAATTAGAGATTTTACTTTGCAAATTATTCATTCAGTAAAACTATTCGATCTATTGTAATGAGGAGAGGAAGTAGTGTAATCAATATTCCACTTATCACATATATTGTGAAAAAGCTTATCAATAAATTGCAGACTATTATCTATAACAATCACTTGAAATACACAAATAAACTGAAAATAGTACTTAGAGAATGCACAACAGTTGTGCTTAACGTATTATAGCAATTGTCAAATAAAGGGGTACTTGGCAAAATAGTCAACAATGACAATAAATCAACAGTAAGAAGTCTCACAACACCAGGTTAAAGTCCAACAGGTTTATTTGATAGCAAAAGCCACTAGCTTTCGGACCACTGTCTCTTCGTAAATGAGAGTTCTGTTCATAAACAGGTCATATAAAGACACAAACTCAATTTACAAAATTATCGTTGAAATGCAAGTCTTTACAGATAATCAAGTCTTAAAGGTACACACAATGTGGATGGAGAAAGGGTTAAGCACAGCTTAAACAGATGTCTATTGTCTCCAGCCAGGACAGTTAATAAGATTTTGCAAGCCCAGACAAGTCGTGAGGGGTACAGATAGTGTGACATGGACCCAACATTCCAGTTGAGGCCATCCTCATGTGTACAGAACTTGGCTATCAGTCTCTGCTCAGCGAGTCTGAGTTGTCGTGTGTTGTGAAAGCCACCTTGGAGAAAGCTTACCCGAAAATCAGAGGCCAAATGACTGCTGAAGTGTTCCCCAATAGGAAGAGAACACTCGTGCCTGTGATTGTCGAGTGGTGTTCATTCATCTGTTGCCATAGCGTCTGCATAATGTTCCATGCCTTGGGACATCCTTTCCTGCAGTGTATCAGATAGACAATGTTGGTTGAGTTGCAAGAGTATGCACCGTGTACCTGGTGGATGATGTTCTCATGTGAGATGATGGCATCCATGTTAATGATCCAGCATGTCTTGGAGAGGTTGCCGTAGCAGGGTTGTGGTCTCTGTTCTCTTGAAGGCTGGATAGTTTGCTGCAGACACTAGTCTGTTTGAGGTTGTGTGGTTGTTTGAAGGCAAGAAGTGGGGGTATGGGGATGGCCTTGGCGAGATGTTCATCTTCATCAATGACACATTGAAGACTCCAGAGAAGAAATCATAGTTTCTCCTCTCCGGGAAAGTGCTGGATGACGAAGGGTACTCTGTCCATCGTATCCCTTGTTTGATTTTGGAGGAGGAGGTTGTTGTGGTTTTTCACTTGGTCGTTGGAACTGTTGATTCATGAGTCGAGCAACATATCCTGTTCTTGCGAGGCATCTTTCAGTGCCTGGAAGTGTCTGTTGCGATCCTCCTCATCTGAACAGATCCTAAGTATATGGAGGGCTTGTCTGTAGGGGATGGCACCTTTAACGTGATTAGGATGGAAGCTAGAGAAGTGGAGCATCATGAGGTTATCCATGGGCTTGCGGTATAGTGAAGTGTTGAGGTGACCATCCTTGATGGAGATACATGTGTCCAAGAATGTAACCGATTCCGGATAGTTGTCGATGGTGAGTCTGATGGAACTTGTTGATGTCATCATATAGTTGCACTGATTGTTTATCATGAGTCCAAAGGAAGAAAATTTTATCAATGTATATCATTGGTTGAAGATCCTGTGCAGTGAAGAGGTCTTGTTCGAACCTGTGCATGAAGATGTTGGCCTATTGAGATGGCTGTTTTGTCTATCTGGTTGAAGAACTGGTTATTGAAGGTGAAAACATTGTGGTCCAGGATGAAGCGGATATGTTGTAAAATTGCATCTGGAGATTGACAGTTGTCGGCGTTGAGTACTGAGGCAGTTGCATCAATGTCGTCATCGTGGGCGATGCTAGTGTAGAACACCGAGGGATCCATTGTGATGAGGGGTGCTCCTCGTTCAATGGCTGTATGTGTGTTGAATTTCTGTAGGAAGTCTTTAGTCTCATGATAAAAGCTGGAGTCTT
The DNA here is from genome assembly GCA_024679065.1 of Sphyrna mokarran. Classification (NCBI taxonomy): domain Eukaryota; kingdom Metazoa; phylum Chordata; class Chondrichthyes; order Carcharhiniformes; family Carcharhinidae; genus Sphyrna; species Sphyrna mokarran. Next base: position 101,018,769 of record JAGIQG010000007.1, read on the forward strand.
TGTACAATGGGTTTCAGGATGCTCCCACTTACCTTATGAAGGGACAGCACTCTGAAACCTAGTGGCTTTTGCTCCTAAATAAACCTGTTGGACTTTAACTTGGTGTTGTGAGACTTCTTATTGTGTTTACCCCAGTCCAACACTGGCATCTCCACATGATGAAGTCAATGCCATAGCCATGAAAGAAATCAGATGCGATTTTTGAATGAAAGTTGGATAGGAACTTCATTGGGAATCGATAGTGTTTTGTGCTCTGTGCTGACTTGACATATGTTCTTGATGTGTCTCCCAGTTCTTGGTAGCAATTTTAGCATCTTGTTTATGCCCAGCCAATAGGCTGTCACTCTTGCCAGACTTCTTGTCTAATTTATGTCCAAGCGTGAATGATGAAGTTGTTGAGGACTATTAGGTTCGAAGTGTTCCAATGCGATGACCTGCCTGCCTTTAAAGGTGACTCTTGGGTGAAGCCTAGCTAATCCTGGTAAAGCCAAAATGATCTCACGTGTTTGTGAACTGTTAGATGGAGCCATCCTTCAGAAGTGGCTCCCACACTCCCTGTAAAGTGTTTTTTTCTCGTAAATGCCAGCATTTGTGTTGTGCAATATATAACAAATCAATTTTGAGAACATCTTGAAGTTCAATGTGAATTAAGTCACCTTGAAGATCTAAAGATATGTCTTCTGTTTTTGCTGAGCTAGGTAATCTGCTAAGAGTTTCTTGATTTGATTTGATTTATTATTGTCACATGTATTGATATACAATGAAAAGTATTTTTTCTTGCGCAATGTACAGACAAAGCATACTGTATATAGAGAAGGAAAGGAGAAGGCGCAGAATATGGTCTTAGAGTCATAGCTAAGGTGTAGAGAAAGATCAACTTAATGCAAAGTAAGTCCATTCAATTGTCTGATGGTAGCAGGGAAGAAGCTGTTTTTGAGTTGGTTGGTATGTGACTTTTGTATCTTTTGTACCAAGAAGGTGGAAGAGAGTACGTCCAGGATGTGTGGAGTCTTTAATTATGTTGGCTGCTTTGCTGAGGCAGCGGGAAATGTAGACAGAATCAATGGGTGGAAGGCTGGTTTGCGTGATGGATTGGACTACATTCATGATCTTTTGTAGTACCTTGCAGTCTTGGACAGAGTAAGAGCTATACCAAGCTGTGATACAACCGAAAGAATGCTTTCTATGGTGCATCTGTAAAATTTGGTGAGAGTTGTAGCTGATATGCCAAATTTCCTTTGTCTTCTGAGAAAATAGAGGCATTGATGGGATTTCTTAACTGTAGCGTCAGATGGAGGGACTAGGACAGGTTGTTGGTAGTGTGACTATTGGATTACCTGACTTGTAATCTAGAATCTTAATCAGGAGACTTTACAATTTTGGCGAAGCACTGGTCAATAGTTTTTGCCAAATCATCTCCAATAGTTTGTGATAGGTATTAAAACACAAGATTCCAAACAGTAAAACCAATGATTCCTACTTGGTGTTGGAGCAATTAGAGTGTGCTAAAGACAGAATTTTTGGAGTAACTACAATCACTTTTCCTTTTTGGAATATGCATGCTCTCAGATCTTTCTGAGAGGCACCTACCTCTAGGAAAGCTACCACCAAATGACTGTAAATTTACAATGTTGGTGCTTCTAATCATGGCTCCTGCAATATTCCAGTAAGGTATACATGGTCTTCGTGTCACATGAATGGCACATTCTTTCTCAACAGTTCACACAGTGAGGGTGTTTTTTTTGAGTGAAACTATGAATTCATGGTGGCAAGACATCACAGAGATCTAGATATCTTTAAAGATTGTCTTTATCTTGAGGAGTTGGCATAGCTTTAATATCCTTGATATTTCTTTTATCAGGACATATAGCAGTACTGGACTAAGTAGAACTGAAAAAATTGATGTTACATTTCAGGCTGAAGAACACTGATCCTTCATTAGGTGCTGCTTGCAGCAATAAGTGCAGATCTTGCTTTGTTTTTCTCACCATGTTTATATCAGCTGTGATACAGATCACCCTGGTGTAGTGCCTGTAATGTGGTCCATGTGATCCTGGCTAACAGTTCAAAAGAAAATAATTGAAAAGAATATCATCCAAAGGGATATAAAATGTTGTAAGCACTTGAGACTTCTCTGCAAGATGTATTAGCAAGTTTCCAATAGAATTTTGCACCTGCAAATCCTAGATTTAACTCTTTTGACATGGTTATTCTAGAAGGAGAATGTTTCAAAGCTGTGTTTAAATGGTGTGGATCACGGTATCATCTCATTTATCTACCATTCTTTCATTATACATGATTGAGCTGACCAATTTTTATGCTCGTGTTCTTCTGCCACCTTTCTCTATTTTCTCCAGTTTAATGTTTAATTTGTTTTGTATATGGATACTGTATTTACATCAGTATAGAGTCATTGAGTATAGTCATCAATTGCCAGACTTGCATTCTCCTGCAAGTGTAAAGCCACACCTTTCTTGAAACTACCAATTTTGTCAAAGTTTTCTGGATATTTCAATGTTAGGTCATAAACTGAGGTGATAGGAGTAGTTTCTGAGATTGATCTGTTTTGTGATGTTTGACAGACTCCATGAATTGTAACTGCTATGAGGTTCTGACATAAACAAGCAATTGTGGGCCTTTAGTTTCTTTTAGTAGAACTAAATATTAAGGGGGATTGATTGTACTTACATTCCAGGACTACGGATTTTGTACATGGGATTAACTAAACAGTGAACGCTGGAAGTTTCATAGTAGTAGATTTTGCTACGGCCTCCCATGTCTCTAGATGCATGTCTTTTCGAATTCAAAGAAGTGGGATATGTTGGTACTTTCCCCAGTCAATCTTTTCCAATAACAAATGGTTACCAACTTTCTTCAGGCAGATAATTCAAATCTTGGCAAATGGTGAAATGGCTTCTATGTTTTCCACAAGATTGACAGTAAGAAACATGTGTTCATTGATCTCCATCCCATTGTGCATATTGTCATCATTTCTAGTTTGTCGATTATCTCATGTATGTGTTTCTAATGGATATTGGATGATTATTCTTATTGCTTACTGGGACAGTACAGTAGCACAATGGTTAGTGCTGCTGCACCACGGGCCTGTGCTTGATTCCCCATTGGGTCACTGTGTGGAGTTTGCACGTTCTCCCCGTGTCTGCGTGGGTTTCCTCTGAGTGCTCCAGTTTCCTCTCACAGTCCAAAGATACGTGGGTTAGGTGGATTGGCCATGCTGAATTGCCACCTAGTGTCAAGGGAACCAGAAAGGTAAATACATGGGGCTACAGGGACAAGGCCTTGGTGGGACTGAGATTGGTGCAGGCTTGATGGGCTGACTGACCTCCTTCTGCACTGTACAGATTCTATTCTATGACTTAAAGATACCAATTATGTATGGCCTTTTGGATCATTGCATCTCTCTTTGTGACTGCATCAGCCTTTGCCCTAATGCACTGCCAGTGACACTTCCTGCCCCACAGCTTGCACAATTGATAGAGGGCTGGGTATTTCCTTGTTTCATGTGGAATGCCATATCTTTCTCATGCCTTTGTAGGTTTGGATGTTTTAGTGAGTGTGTCAACAATTGTAAGCTTTATTGATTTACGTCTATCCTCGAGTAGTTCTTTGATGTTATACATTTTGGACCTGTCTAACAGATTTTTCTGGAATATTTCCATGGGTGTGGATGCAATCGCCAACGCAACAACTCTATCTGCTAGTTCTGTGTTTGTAAAATCACAGTCTGTACTATTTTCTCTGCATCTGCTGACAAAGTGGTCTATGGATTCTGTAGCCTGTTGTTCACGATGAACATGGATGTTCAATCCCATATCTTTCAGGGATCCTCTAACTCTTCTTCTGTTAATCCTTTCATGTTCTACTTGTGTAATCCTTCATCCCCAATTGCTAGGTGAATTTTTCTGGTTTGCTTGGCTGATCCGGATACGCCTGAATTGAGCTCTATGTGCTGTTCAGATATCTTGAATTTGGATAGTAGTTCAGTTGCATTCCATTCAAAATGATAAATTTTGTGGACATTCTGACACTATCCCTTTGATCATCCTTTTGTGCAACGCCAGGTATAAGTTTTGTCCTAGCCATTGATGTGTGCTTTTCTGAAGCTCTGCCTCTAAAGATGAGTTGTGGTGGGAACACAGCTTGGAAATGTTATTTAACATTAATTTAAGGCTTTTCCCAGGCATTTTTCCCCTTTGTAACAAATCAAAAGACAGAAAGTCAACTCAAATTTCACCTAAACAAAACCTATATCATTATTCAATAATTCAGGTACCAATACTTAACATACACTCACACTAGTTGCATTACTTACTTGAACTCATTTAACTTTAATTCTAACTTTTAAGCTTTAAGAATCAAGTACTTCTCACTTGAGTTAATTGGCCTGACTTGCTCTCCAGCATAATCATCTTCATGGTTTCTTTGTCTTATTTTCTTCAGGGCACACATTGCAGATGTGATTCTCCAGTTTTCACTGAAGGTGGCAGCGCAGGTAGGTACGGTGGTGAAGATGGCATGTGCAATCTTGCCTTCATTAACCAGGACAAAGAATTTCAGAGTGGTGAGGTCTTGGTACAATTTTATGAAACATTGGTTAGGCCGCAGATGGTGTGTTGTGTAAAGTTCTAATCGCCACACTATGGGAAGTTTATGATTGCACTGGAGAGGGTGCAAAGGAGGTTCACCAGGATGTTGCCTGGGATGCAAAGTTTCAGCTATGAAGAGAGACTGGAGAGGCTGGGTTTGTTTTCCCTGGAGCAGAGGAGGCTGAGGAGAAACCGATAAAGGTATACAAAATTATAAGTGGTATAGTCAAAAAATCTTTTTTCCCCAAGGTGAGTAAAACCAATGGACATAGATTGAAGGTTAAGTACAAATGGTTTAGAGGGTATCTGAGGAAAATGTTTTCTCACCCAGAGGGTGGTGGAAACATGGAATTTGCTGGCTGAGAGGGTGGTGGCAGCTACTGTCGCACCATTTAAAAAGCATCACCAAGGCATAGTAGGCTATGGGCAAGCATTGGTAAATAGGATTAACTTAGATTGGTATCTGATAGTCATCATACACATGGTGGGCCAAAGGGCCTGTTTCTGTGCTGTATGACTGTATGGGTAAGATTTTCCGGTCCGGGCAGGGATGGTCCATGCAAAAGTTTGTTGACGTCCGGTGGTATTTTCCTGCCTTGGGCAAGCTTAGCCGGAAAATCATGCCCTATGATTCAATACCATTTGTAGCTTAAAATAATAAAACAATGCAGATCAGTTTTATGGATCCCTTCCCCAGCCCCAATCCCCTCACCTCCCATACTCACCCTCTTCCCCCTTAGCCTTTCCCCTTCCTTCACCCACCTCACACACACACATCCCCAGATGTCCAATATGTTGCAAACTCATCAAATACCAATAGAACTGCCAGGATAGAAAAAATTAGCTGGTAAGGCATGGGAAATAAATGCATCCCTCATCCAAAGCCCTTCCAGCTCTGACTAGGGGTGACAGAGGTACACCTCAAATTGCAGTATTTCTTGATGAAATGTAAAGTACTCTTGTAGGTCACAGTTCACAATCTTACTCATCAGACATAAATCTGGAGACCATTCCAATGCTGCCTATCACAAAAACAGTGCTGGAACCAGGTGTCACAACCCACCCTCTTTCCTAAACTGAAAGAGGTCGGACTTCCTGACATGGCTGCCATTTGCCCCACTCCTCCCTATATTTTGGTCCCAACTAAATCCAGAAAACCCAGCACAGTTGTTAGTACTGCTGCTTCACAGAGTCAGGGACCCAGTTTGACTCCCAACTTGGGTCAATATCTGTGTGGAATTTACACATTCTCCTTGTGCCTGTGTGGGCTTCCTCTAGGTGCTTCAGGTTCCTCCCACGGTCCAAAGTGCAAGTTAAGTTAATTGGCCATGCTAAATTAACTCGTGGTGTCAGGGCGACGAGTGGGTAATTATGTGGGACTACAGGGATGGGGGCCAGGTTGGGATGCAAGGAGAATGTTCCTTATGGTGGGGGAGTCCAGAACCGGGGATCAGAGTCTGAGGATTCAGGGTAGATCATTTAAGATGGAGATGAAGAGACATTTCTTCACCCAAAGAGTGTGACCCTGTGGAATTCGTTACCACGGGAAGAAGTTGATGCCAAATGTATTCAAGAGATGGCTGGATATAGCATTTGAAGTGAATGGGATCAAAGGTTATGTGGAGAAAGCAGGGTTAGGCTATTGAGCTGAATGATCATCCATGATTGCAATAAATAGTGGAGCAGGCTTGAGGGGCCAAATGGCCTCCCTCTGCTCCTATCTTCTCTGTTCCTATGAGTACATATTGTGAAAATTCAAGAAAACGGTAATAAAGATGAAAGTAAAGAATTCTTGAGAGCACATGAACTGAGGCAACAGACCTGACAGACACTACATTTAAACTGAGTGAGTTTTAACATAAAAGATAATGGGCTTGGCAGCTGGTGAATTGATTAATCAATTAGAGCTAATGTTGTATTGTTTCAATAACAAAAATAAATAAGAACATGTCAGTTATGAGTTATTAATGAATGTCCTTGTGATAATTTATGAAATTAAATTCTCTTCTTAATGTACGGATGCAATGGGTGACTTTGGAGAAGAGCTTTAAACTGATACAGGTCAGGAAATTTCTATGAATCGCATAGAGACAGATGAACTGGCAAGTCCAAATTTTTCTGATTGATTTGTGTTTGGCTTCATCGTTGGTGGTGGCATCAGTTTGGGGCAGAACATTTTTCTTTTTGATCCCAGCGGACTGGTATCTGGAGGCACAACAGATCAGCTGACATGAGGATAAATGGCTTCATGTAATGTAATTCATTTGATTACCTCAAGTGCAGAAGGAGTGGGAGAAATTATACTGGAATTCCAATGGTCAAGCTACATATTTCTTATCGCTCCAAGTATTCTCCACCAATCCCGGCTCACTAAGTGATGGTTACCTCTGCATCGGATTCTCTTAATTCCTGCAACAACATTATCCGAAGCAATCAAACATACCGGTGGAAATTTTCACCCAAGGTCAAAGGATCTTTGTATAGTCTGCCCTGCCTGCTACAATTTCCATCGTGGGCAGGATGGGAAAATTCCACCCTCCGAGTTCCACAGCAGGAACAATACTGTGAGCAACCTCACTGATCGTATTCCCTGTTGACATTTTGGATCGATAGGAGGAAGTTTCTGCACAAGACTGAACATATTGATTACTGAACAAAATACGTACATGGTAAATTTTTCTAATTTGGTCACAAGGTAGAATTATGTAAATCAGGGTCAAATATACATTGCTTACTTACAGCCAAATGACAAAGCAGCAACAATATATTTATATAATGACTTTAACGTAATAAAACATATCAAGAGCTTTACAAAAGCATTTAATACAAATTATGACACAAGGCCACATAAAGAGATTAAAAGATCAAAAACTTGGTTTAAAGAGGGAGGTATTCAGGAGTGTCTGAAAGGAAGAAAGCTAAATATAAAATTTGAATACTTTAAATTTACTATATGAGTGGTATGGTGGCACAGTGGTTAGCACTGCAGCCTCACAACGCCAGGGGCCTGGGTTCAAATCCCAGCTTGGGTGACAATCTGTGGGGAGCTTACACATTCTTCCTGTGTCTGTGTGGGTTTCCTCCCACAATGCAAAAATGTGTGGGTGGATTGGCCATGCTAAATTACCCCTTATTGTCAGGAGCACTAGGTAGGGCAAATGCATGGATTTCTGGGGATAGGATTGGGCTGGGATTGCGATCAGTCCAAAGTCAATGGGCCAAATGGCCTCCTTCTGCACATAGGATTCTATGATTCTATAAATGCACTGATAGTTTTAAACAATAGGCTTTGGATCAGAATGGGCCATACCTCTTTAGTTCATGGTTTCACACATTGATTTAACACTTAGTACAGTCAGTAAGTGAAAGGTTTCTCTCTGGTATATCAGTCAATGGCGTTCCATCGAGTTGATATATGACATATAGAACGTTAAAATTGTTAATGGTGTGAGTTGGATCAAACTTCTGAGGAAACATATTCTTCCAACTTTTCAATATTGATTCACCATTTGTTTACCCCGTTTAGACTTAATAGTAAAGCTTAATCTCTTTTAATGGTGGGGATCAATCTCTTAAACAATCTTTTTCAATAGATCCAATGCCATTCTACTTAAAATTGTTGTTAGATAATGAAGAGAAAAATTATATAATCTAGATCTGCCTGAATCTGATGATATAAATGCATTTAATTAAAAGTGCTCTATGGTGTGTACCAGTTGTTGGTTTGTAGGTTTGTTCAGATATATTGCTAATATATTCATTACTTACATTCACAGCTGAGCTTCCAACCCAAGGCTCTACTCCTCCTCCCCCAGCTATCAGACCTGCGTTCATGCAAAAGCTTTTCATTCAGGTATATTTTCATGCCTTTTTACATCGTGCATCCAAAAAATATCTCCATGGTTTTTAGACAATGGGTGAATTAGGCAATATTCAATAAGGCCCTTTTCAGCTGTTTAAATGTATTGATGAATGGCATTTGCTGTTCCATAAGATCAGGAGGCAAATTGGTCCTAGCCAGCTGAACGTTCTAGAAACAATGTTTTCTCTTGTCCAAAAAGACAATGTCATAGTGATCCAGTGGGGAAAGGAAAAGGTACTTCTGCCTTTCATCAAGAAACCAGGACCTGAATATTTCACCCATTGTGCACACACACTCGGTGGGTCTGGAAGCAAGCACAAAAAGTACTTACAACCACGACAAGCCCTATAACATGATTTCATTCTTGGCTGGCCAATCTATGGGAAGCCAGCATGAAAGGGGGCTGGGAAAGGCTCAGCACTGCGGGGAGGGTGGGAAGAGGGCGGCGGCAGAGAAAAGGGAGGGTGGAAGCTGGCGCCCGCCCCCCGCCATTGTCCCTCAGGGGATAGCAACTGTGGGGCTGTTTCTGCTCTGAAAACCTGTAAAAAATAAATGGCAATGGAGAAACACTGCAAGAGAGTCCTGAGGCAGCACATTCAAGCACAAAGCTCAGTCCCTAGGCACCTTTGTAAAGTTTATTTCAGCCCTAATATTACTTCCTTGCCTGGATCGAGGTGACAGCTAAAACAAAGGCCTCCTGACCAATCAGCCCTCCTGCTAACCATAAAAGCGGACAAGTAAAATTGGTCCCTTAATGGATGAAATAGGGTAGTTGTTATGGGAGACTTTGACTTTACAAACATCAATTGGAAAAGCTATAATTCAACCACATTAGAGGGATCAATTTTTATCCAATGTGTGCAAGAAGGTTTCATGACACAGTATGTAGATAGGCCAAGAGGCAAGGCCACATTGCATTTGGTACTGGGTAATGAACCAGACCAGGTGTTAGACTTGGAGGTAGGTGAACACTGATGATAGTAATCACAATTCGTTTACATTTAGCTTAGTGATGGAAAGAGATAGACATATACGAAGGGCAGAAGTTATAGCTGGGGGAAAGGTAATTATGAGGCTATTAGGCGAGATTTAGGATATATAGGTTGGAGTAGGAAACTGCAGGTGCTGAGAACAACTGAAATGTGGAGCTTGTTCAAGGAGCAGCTACTGTGAGTCCTTGATAAATATGTACCTGTCAGGCAGGAAGGAAGTGGTCGAGCAAGGGAACCGTGGTGTACTAAGGAAGTTGAGTCTCCAGTGAAGAGAAAGAAGGAGGCTTATGTAAAGATGAGATGTGGAGGCTCAGTTAGGGCACTGGAGATTATAAATTAGCCAGGAAGGAGCTAAAGAGAGTGTTAAGAAGAGCTAGAAGAGGACATGAGAAGACTTTGGTGGGTATGATCAAGGAGAACCTTAAAACTTTCTACAGGTATGACAAGATTAGGGCCAGTCAGAGACATTAGTGGGAAGTTGTGCAAGGAGCCTGAAGAGATAGGAGAGGCACTGAATGAATATTTTTCATCAATATTCACGCAGGAAAAAGTCAATGTAGTCGAGGAGAATGCTGAGATACAGGCTTTTAGGAGGAGTTGTTAGCAATTCTTGAGAGTATGAAAATAGATAAGTCCCCTGGGCTGGATGGGATTTATCCTAAGATTCTCTGGGAGGCTAGGGAGAAGATTGCAGAGCCTTTAGCTTTGTTCTTCATGTTGTCATTGGCTACAGGTATAGTGCCAGAAGACTGGAGGATAGCAAATATTGTCCCCTTATTCAAGAAGGGAAGTAGAGACCATCCTGGGAATTATAGATTGGTGAGCCTTACTTCTGTTGTGGGCAATGTTTTGGAAAGAATTATAAGAGATAGGATTTATAATCATCTAGAGAGAAATAAATTGATTTGGGATAGTCAACATGGTTTTGTGAAGAGTAGGTTGTCCTCACAAACCTTATCGAGTTCTTTGAGAAAGTGATCAAAGAGGTAGATAAGGGTGAGGCAGTTGACATGGTGTGTATGGATTTTAGCAAAGCATTTGATAAGGTTCCCCAGGGTAGGCTACTGCAGGAAATGCAGATGAATGGGACTGAGGGTGATTAAGCAGTTTGGATCAGGAATTGGCTAGCTGATAGAAGGCAGAGTGGTGATTGATGGGAAATATTCAACCTGGAGTTCAGTTACTAGTGGTGTGCCTCAGGGATCTGTTTTGGGGCCACTGCTGTTTGTCATTTTTATAAATGACTTTGATGAGGATCTAGAAAGATGGGTTAATAAATTTGCTGATGACATCAAACTCGGAGGAGTTGTAGACAGTGAGGATGGATGGTACAGTTTGCAGAGGGACATAGAGAAGCTGCAGAGCTGGGTTGAGAGGTGGCAAATGGAATTTAATGTGGAAAAGTGTGAGGTGATTCACTTTGGAAAGAGTGACAGGAGTACAGAATATAGGGCAGATGGAAGAACTCTTGCTAATGTCAACGAGCAGAGAGAACTCTATGTACACATGCATAGATCCTGAAAGTTGGCACCCAGGTTGATAAGGCTGTTAAGAAGGCATACAGTGTGTTAGCTTTTATTGGTAGAGGGATTGAATTTCGTGAGATCATGTTGCAACTGTACAAAACTCTGGTGTGACCGCACTTGGAGTATTGTGTACAATTCTGGTTGCCGCATTATAAGAAAGATGTGGGAGCATTGGAAAGGATGCAGAGGAGGTTTACCAGATGTTGCCTGGTATGGTGAGAAGGTCTTATGAGAAAAGGCTGAGGGACTTGAGCTTATTTTCGTTCGAGAGAAGAAGGTTAAGAGGTGACCTAATTGAGGCATACAAGATGATCAGGGGATTAGATAGGGTGGACTGTGAGAGCTTTATCCTCGGATGGTGATGGCTAACAGGAGGGGACATAGCTTTACATTGAGGGGTGATAATTATAGGAGGGATTTCAGAGGTAGGTTCTTTACTCAGAGGGTCATAAGGGCGTGGAATTCCCTGCCTGCAGCAGTTGTGGATTCACCAATTTTAAGAGCGTTCAAATGGTCAGTGGATAGGTATATGGATAACATTGGAATAGCTTAGGTTAGAGGTCATTAGATTGATTCCACTAGTCAGTGCAACATCGAGGTCCGAAAGGCCTCTACTGTGCTGTAATGTTTTGTGAAATTTCCTGTTTGATTATCAGTGGGCGTTAGCTCACAAACCAAAATATCATGCAAGTACAATGTACTATATTGCCAGGATGCATACCTGATGTATTCTTGCATGATTTCCTGCATTTCAGGGTCAGGTTTATGCTCGCTGGGCAACTTAAAATAATGGCCCAGGGTTTTTCTACCCAGATAACTGCAGTTGTTCTATTGCTGTTCTTTAAAACTACCTTGACACTTCTCTTCCTTTCTTTCTGCTTTGCTGCCTATCATTTGAAATGAAAATTAGGAGTTTGTGCTTCAAACAATTACATCTAGTCAGTCAAGGAAATGGTTGTATCAATCTTAAGCTGATGTCGTGAGTTACAATATCAAATCAGCAGATCGGATAGAAAATAGATATTTACTCAGAAAGGGAGATGTCAAGGATGTAATACAAGCATTTTTATTTACTGAATCTGAATAAGAGATTATAGCAGCAACAATGGGCTCCCCATCAGACTGTTTTACCAGTAGCAGAAACAACCATCAGCCAATCTGTAGGTGGGCAGCCAATTTAGCAAATTGAAAGCCTAACTAACGTCATGCTTATGTTTGGATTGACATTTGTGATCATTAACACATAACACACTATGCTAGGAAGTTCATTCTCTGTACCTATCTCCAAATACTAACTACATTGTTCATTATATCAGGATCAGGTCATCGAATCTACACCACTACAGATGATCAGATTGTCTTCATCAGTACAACACCAAGATTGAGTATCTTGCAGATTCATTTATTCGAGCTGATCACACAAAATCTAAACCTCAATTTCTTAGATTTAATAATATACCTCAAAGATTATTTCTGAGCTTAGACAAAAACAAGCAAATTGAACTCTAAGAAATTATAGTGTTTATCATTCAGGGTGACATAGAATAAGGCTCTTAGTTAAGAGGGGGAGAAAAATACCAATCAATGGTGGATTTGATCTATGTTTGACTCTATTTGTCTTGTTGATTGATCTATATTTATGGTTTTTGATTGATTAAGTCTGGGTGTAGCCTCTGAGAATTAAAGCAAATAGAAGCTTCCAGAAAGACATGAGAAGCTAAAGCTGTGAACATGTGTGCAGAAATCCTGTGATTGCTGAGATATTTTAAAGCACTGTAAATGAACTTGGTGTAGACAGGTTGTAGACAGAGAAGTGGAGATGTAGCGGCACTGTCACTGGTCTAGTAATCCAGAGACCCAGATAAATGCTGCAGGGCTTGTCTGAGCTCAAAAATAATCTTTGAGATCTATTATTAAATCTAAGAACTTGAGGTTTAGGTTTTGTGTGATCAATGCTAACAGAACTAGAGGGCACAGACTCAAAATGAGGGGGCGGGGGGTGCAATTTAGAACGGAGTTGAGGAGGAACTTCTTCACTCAAAGGGTGGTGAATCTCAGAATTCTCTGCCCATTGAAGTGGTGGAAGCTACCTCGTTGAATATATTTAAGTCACAGGTAGATAGTTTGCTGATAGACAAGGGAATTAAGGGTTATGGGGAAAAAGCGGGAAAGTGGAACTGATCCACTGCAGATCAGCCATGATCTTATTGAATGGCAGGGCAGGCTTGAAGGGCTAGATGGCTACTCCTGTTCCTATTTCTTATGCTCTTAGGGTTTAAAACCCACAATAGCGGGTGGTGAAATTTGAATTCAATAAAAATATGGAATTTACTACCTAATGATGACCATTGTTGATTGTTGTAAAAGCCCATCAGAAATGCCAATGTATAGTATGAAGTCAGATTAGACCCCAATAATCTTCTATTTTTATATTAATGTGAGGCTAAGAAACGGCTGGAATTTTATCACCCCACCCGTCACAGGAATTGGAGCAGGCGAGGGGCGGACAAAGGGAAGGTCCATTGACCTTTGGTGGGATTTTATGCAATTTTATGGTTTCACATGACTGAGGCCAGAAAAACCTGCCTGAGATTTCACTCCATGCATGATTCCACTGACAAACTGGGAAGCTTTTATCAAGACAAACTTTATTTAACAACAAAGCTTGACTATACATAATTCCCTAAAAGTGACAGATAGAGAGGGTCGTAAAGAGTGCTTTTGATACATTGGCCTTTATAAATCAAAGTATTGAGTATAAAAGTTAGAATGTTGTGGTAAGGTTATATAAGACATTGGTGAAGCCGAATTTAGAGTACCGTGTGCAGTTTTGATCACCAAATTACAGGAAGGATATTAATAAGGTTGAAAGAATGCAGAGAAGGTTTACAAGGATGTTGCCAGGACTTGAGAAACTGAGTTACAGAGAAAGTTAGGACTTTGTTCGCTGGAGCATAGAAGAATGAGGGGAGGTTTGATTGAGGTGTATAAAATTGTGATTGGTATAGACAAAGTGAATGCATCAGGCTTTTCCATTGAGCCTGGGGAGAAAAAAAAACTAAAAGACATGAGTTAAGGATGAAGGGAGAAAAGTTTAAAAGAAATATTGGGGGGGGCGGTGGAGGGTGCTTCTTCACACAGGGAGTGGTGGGAGTATGAAATGAGCTGCCAGGTGAAGTGGTGAATGTGGGCTCACTTTTAACATTTAAGAAAAACTTGGACAGGTACATGGATGAGAGGGGTGTGGAGGTTCAAGTCAGTGAGACTAGGCAGAAAAATGGTTTGGCACAGGCCAAAAGAACAAAAAGGCCTGTGTCTGTGCTGTAATATTCTATGGTTCTATAACAAATGAATTGGCTTATTTTTTAATACCTAGACAATACTTAAACATGGTAAGATACAATTCTTAACTGATAATCTATCACAATGAATTCCAATTAAGCACAATTTCCCTTGTAGACTTACCTCTCTTTAAAATTTGCAAAACACAGATATGCTTGCGTGATTTGGCTCAACAGCCCTGGAGCTTTCATTATACCTCTGGAGAAAGAGACAGACTTTCTTTTTACAACCCAGGCAGCAACTATTCTTGCTTTAAAATGAAAATGAAACTGTTCCTTCTTTTGCAAGCTTAGCTCCTCCTATTAGCCACATAATTTTGCCCTATAAATCAACCTTATCAAATCTCACATGACTTTATATACCTAGTCTAAAACCCAGGAGAACCTAAATAAACAATAAGGTCCGTTAACAGTACAAAGAAACACATTCCTAGCTAAGATCGATTATTAACTTGCATCTGAGCATCTGCTACATGTTTACCAGACAAATCGACTCTTGTAACTAAACACTGCCTCTTAAAGCAACCCTACGTTAACCAGACAATGTATCAAAATAGCACCTATAAACCCAATGTCTATAAATATCTTTTAACAAAGGAAATCTTCCAATCTTATCTAGTCTGGCTGATATGTCCCACAATGGAATGAAAAAGAAGTATTTTCTGTAACCAATTCTAGCTGCTGTTCTAACCAAATGTGCCTCGGCTTTGAGAGGTGCCAGTTAACTTTAAGTAGCTCATGCCAGCCTCTCACAATTTTGCATCCCTTTGCACAAGTATGTTGTTACTCACACTGACTTCAGGTAAATCAGGAGAAACACTACGTTTGCATGCTAATTGCATCGGAACAAATGGACATTGGTTAATTATGCATCATGAGCCTGGGTCTGATCCAGATTTTGCCCTGTTGTTGGTATAGAGTTTAAAATGCTCTTTTATCAAAAGCAGAGGAAACTTTTTAATCAGACAGTGTCTTTGCCATAGTTTGGTAAGCAGAATATTGGGTAGGACTTCCCAAGTTCCAAGCTGGCGGGCAAGGAGATGGAAAGTGGGCTGAAAGATAGGAGTCAGGATAATAGTAAGGAGCCATGTTGCTCCACAATGGGCATCAGATTGTTTGGCCAGTCAACAAAGACAGGCAGCCAAATCCAAATAATTAAGGTACCATTTCAGGATGATTTGTTTCACACTTTCCAGCAACAGAGCAAGTCTCATCCACAGAGCACTCCAGCCTCAGAGAGGAATCTCCCAAAGGCAGTCAGAGGGACCTTGGAGTTAGCAGATTCATTCCCCAAAGAGAGCCCACAGGCCAGGAAGCCATAGTCTCAATGGACCATGTGGAGGAGTACCCCTTCTAGTGGAGGAGACTTCCTCTTTGGCCTTTCTGAATGTTTATCTCACCTGCTGCCACCCCATGCTAATGTTCCTCCACCATCCCTCTGATTGGCATGGCAGCATCAGGAGCCCACTTGCCCACTACAGAGTAGCGTCCCCACCCCCACCCTTCATGTCTCAGCAGTGTGGAC
Source organism: Sphyrna mokarran (assembly GCA_024679065.1). Lineage (NCBI taxonomy): Eukaryota > Metazoa > Chordata > Chondrichthyes > Carcharhiniformes > Carcharhinidae > Sphyrna > Sphyrna mokarran. The sequence continues at coordinate 101,034,622 of JAGIQG010000007.1, forward strand.
TCAGGTTTTCCATTTGGTTCTAGCATTGTAATCCCATTGCAGGAATCTCCAGCCCAAAAAATGATAGCGATAGAGGGGGATGGAAACTATCAGCAGCATCCCTGACAATAAGAATAAAACATGAAATGCAAAATATTTAACGTGTTATTCAATGAAGATAATTCGAGAACTGCATAATTATAAAAATATAGAAAACTGTGATGCAAAGGTCAAACTTTGATTACATTCTCAGAATCACAAGTCATTCTTTTAAGATGTTAGCAGGCAAGAGCAACACTTCACAGACCTTCATCTTCAGATCCTTCACAAACGCACAGTAAATCTATTCTCAATCACATTTAGTATTCATCTATTCTGTGTCAGGCATTAACAAGGCAAATATTAACTTAGCCTTCTCGAATTGTGCTTAACTGAATCTTGAATTTCCATTTTGATGCATCAACAAGCTCTCTTTGCAGAATGATGACAAAGAAAATTGTTAGCAATTTTTTACCCAGATTTCAATGTGTTTTTTTTTGCCAAAGATGGAATTTAAGAAATAAATTATGCTCCCACTGAAGTTGGCACTTTAACCCCTCTTCTATGACACTCAGATCTCTAGGTTTGAATAAAATGGCATCAATAATACAACATTGTACTCTACAGCTGTCCTTTCCTTCTTCCCTATGTACTCTATGAATGGTACGTTTTGTCGTATAGCGTGCAAGAAACAATACTTTTCACTGTATGCTAATACATATGACAATAATAAATCAAATCAAATCAGTGGAGAGTGGTCTGAGCAATGGGACAAGTGTGGAAAGTAGCTTATCATTTTTAAAGCTCTTTATCATGTATTTGTCAATTTGTTGTATATTTCACATACCCAATTTACTTCAGATCGATGAACTGATGACATTATTTTTAAGTCTTTTTGTTATTCATTCATGGGATGTGGGCATCACCAGCATTTATTTCCCATCCCACTTGCCCTTTCACAGAGTGGTTTTTATGCATGTGGACCAGGATTTGCCCCAAAAAATTCTAAGTGCTGAATTTGCATAAAAACTGGAATAAATTCTGCCAGTTTTTTTTTCCCCAGTAGGATTTTCAAAATGCTTTGGGCACAACAAAGTACCCTAACGTGAATCATGATAAAAATTGCCTGCACCCCCCCCCCCATCAAATCCGCCTTGGGTGAGATGGGAAAATTCTGCGTCTCATTCCTGCTCTAATGATGTTGGGCTGGACCATACAGGAAATATGGGTACAGGTGCCATTTTACCCTTGAAACAACACGCATCCAACTGAAAATACTGGCAGCACGGAGGCAAACTTTGCAGCTACTGTTCGTTCATGCAGTTTGTTTATATATTTATGGTCTTCCTAAGAAGGATGACTAAATTAATGTTGATAACGTTGAACTGAAAACAATTTTGCAATGCAGACTCTTTGAAATTGAATTGTCCCTTTCACTTTACTTTCCAGCATATTTCCATATAACTGGAACAAAATTGTTCATCTCAGCTGCCTAATAGTTTGATCTTCCCACTCTTGAAGAATGGTAGTGGATGCATGCGTAGGCATTTTGACAGGCAATGGCGTGTATTGTCTATTTGCCAGTTTGGTGTATATTTTATAACTCTGATTTGCCTCAGACTCCTCCAGGGATGACATTTGTTCTAAATCCACAACATGTTTAGTTACAGTGCTTTAAGATATTTCAGCAATCACAGAGTTTCTTCATTAATAACTTGTGCATGGTTCAAGGGTGAATGATATTTTGGACAAGTTTTTAATATAAATCCTCTTGTGTCACTCAGTGATTTACAATGTGAATAACTTTGGAATGTCTGATGGGTTAGAGTTGTTATATAAGTACAAGTTGTTGTTGAATCAACCAATTTATAATAACATCTGTCTTCTGCTCAGGCAGCACAGTGGGTTAGCACTGCTGCCTCGCAGCGCCAGGGACCCGGGTTCGAGTCCTGGCTTGGGTCATTCTCTGTATGGAGACGTGTTCCTGGTTTCCTCCCACAGTCTAGAAGATGTGTGATTAAGTGTGAAATTCTCCCTCAGTGTATCCAAACAGTTGAGGGGATGTGACGACCAGGGGATCATTGCAGTGTTAATGTGGGCCGACTTGTGATGCTAACAAATAAACTTTAAAGCTGATTGCATTAAATGACAATTAAAGCCTCATTCATGAGTCTAAGATCTCTAAGCTGCTGAATTGAGAATTCCTAAGAGTTTTACTTCTTGAAGAAAACTCTACTTTTCCACTATTGGGCTGTCTTGGACTGCATTTGCACATTATTTGGGATTCATAGGTTCTCCTCTTACCTGTTTTGCGTGACCTTGCATGCTAACTGCCTTTACAGCTTCTTAATACTTTGAGTTACTGTGGCATGTTTGTGTTTTAACAACTGTACCTTTTATCAGGGTGCCTTATTCTCCTGACTTGTATGTTACCATACTTTCTGGAACTTCTCATATTCTTAACTTCCAAAACTATTGTTGTTTGCACACACGGAGAGACTCCACTTTTTCCTCTTACCATCAACACCAATTTGTTTGCTAAATTGCCAGCAGCTAAATAACGACTAGTTAGTTTTAAACCATTTGAATAAAATATCCAAACATTGGGATATTAATGCTTGATAATTGTGTCACTGGCGTCACTCTGGGATAATGTGCAGCTCCCTCCCATCCTTTCTCCACTGGTAACCTTACCTGATGCCAATAAAAATCATTGACTATTATTCATAATGCAGAAATCTCTATGAGGTAGAAGAACAGGATGCAGATTACCTGAGCCACATCATTTTAACAATAATTGCAAAGCAGACAAAATTGTAGCCTTACTCCAAACACACTTTGCGCAAAGTCTGTTCACTGATAATTGCACGGTGTTCAGGACTATTAGTGAGTTTTCAAACACAAAAGCAATCATTATCTTCATGCAACAAGTCCTGGACATGATTCAGGGGATGGCTCGGTTGCACAGTCATTAGCACTGCTGCCTCACTGTCAGGGACCAGGTTCAATTCTTCGCTTGGTCACTGTCTGTGCAGAGTCTGCACATTCTCCCTGCGTCTGTGTGGGTTCCCTTTGTGTGCTCCAGTTTCCCCCCACAGTCCAAAGATACGCTAAATTGCCATGCTAAATTTTCCCTCACAATACCCGACCAGGCACCAGAGTGCGACGACTAGAGGATTTTCACAGTGACTTCATTGCTGTGTTAATGTAATCTCACTTGTCACCAATAAATAAATTTAAATTTTAGGCTTATGTGGCAAGTAAATTGGTGTCAGACAAATGCTAGGCAATGGCCATTCTCAAAGAAAGAATCAAACCATCTCTCCTTGACATTCAATGCATTACCATCGCTGAATCATCAGCGTCCTGGGAGATTTCCATTAGGCAAAATCTTCACTGAACTACCTGTATAAGTATTGTGGCTACAAGAGCAGGTTAGACACAGATAATTTTGCAGTGAGTATGCTACTCACCCCTTGACTCTCCAAATCTTTTCTACTATCTATAATAGACAGTATGATGGAATACTCCCCATTTTCCTGGATGCGTGTCACTCCAGCAAGTTTGACATCATCCAGTACAAAATAGATCCATCCATCACCTTCAACATTCACTCCCACCATCATTGACAGTGACAGCAGTGTGTACCATGTACAAGATGCACTGCAGTGACTCAGCAAGACTTCTTTGGCAGCATCTTCCAACCCACAACTGTACTAGCTGGACAGTGTAATGATATCAAAGAGACCATTGAGGTTGGCCTCTTGGAATATGAATTCCCCAAATTAGCTCATTATTGTTTGTCTAATCAGGAAGAGTTTTCTGTATATATAGCTGAGAGCGTCAGGTCTCTTGTCATTCCAGATGCTGACACAGAATCCGCACTCAATGAACTATGATAGAGCCTGTAAGTAAATGGGAATCTGGTGAAAAGATACTGGCCCTCACTGACTTATTTCAGAAAGACAAGGGCAATAGATACATGAGCACACCATGAGGAAGTTCCCCTCTAAGTAACATATGATCCTGAGCTACATTATTTTAACAATAATTGTAAGGTGACACAATGGTTAGCACTGCTGCCTCACTGCCGCCAGGGACCTGACTTCAATTCCAGCCTCAGATCACTGTCTGTGTGGAGTTTGCACTTTCTCCCCATGTCTGTGTGGGTTTCCTCTGGGTGCTCCAGTTTCCTCCACAGCACAAAGATGTGCGAGTTAGGTTGATTGGCCACATTAAATTGACCTTAGTGTCAGGGCAATTAGGTTAAATGAGGGTTGCAGGAGTAGGGCCTAGTGGGGCCTATTGGATCTGCACCGATCACAATCCCAGGCCCCATCCCATATCCCTACATATTTTACCCACTCATCCCTCTAACCTACACATCTCAGGACACTAAGGGGCAATTTAAACATGACCAATCAACCTAACCTGAACATCTTTGGACTGTGGGAGGAAACCGGAGCACCTGGAGGAAACCCACGCAGACACAAGGAGAATGTGCAAACTCCACGCAGAGAGTGATCCAAGCCAGCAATTGAATCCAGGTCTCTGGAGCTGTGAAGCAGCAGTTCTAATCACTGTGCTGCCCAGTTCATTAATGAACTCTCAGTTCATTAAGGGACAATTGGCCAATCAACCTAAGCCTTTGTGACTAACCTAAATTCCAACTAACTTACAGCTATCTTGTTCTCTCATTGTCACTGGGTCTAAATCCTAGAACTCTGACCAGCAACACCATGAGTGTATCTATATCACATAAGCTGGGTTGCTTCAAGGAAGATACTAAATAATATCGTCTCAAAGGTAACTTTGAGTTGGGCAATACTTGATGGCCTAACAAGACACACTGACATCCCAAAAACAGAGACAACAAGAAACATTTGCCCCTTTTCCTCACAATAAGAAGTTTGGAGCCTTGACTGAATGACTTGCAACATCACTCTCATTAAAAACTTTCAGAGTGGGGTTACTAGTTTGTACGGTCATTTATTTTGAGCTTGAAATGAACCAAAATACAGGTGCAAATGATTTAGTTGCATTTTCTTCTGCTTTCCTCAGTCTGCCAAATGTTCAAAAAAAAATACTGTTAGCAACATAATTAGGTAAATCAGGGAACCGGTATAAAGCTTTTCTATTGCATGTGGGACTGCCATATCTCACATTATTAACTATTTCACAAAGACTGTTTGAGGAGCAAATAAGAAGTAAGAGTTCTCGTGAATGGTGCAGGCAATATATTTCTCACCTTGTTTAAGGCTGGGATATGGCTGTAATTCTCCCCAAAAAATTTGAAGTGTTGAATTCATAGAAAACTGGAATGATTCACACAGTTCAGAGAAGAATCTCCCACAATCTGTGCATTGCAGGGGCCACTAGTGCGAATATCATTAAAAACTAGTGGGCGGGGCCTATATCCACCTGGGAGGCTGAAAGCCCTGAGCCTCTGCACATGTGCAGTGGCCCCAAACTGTCAGCCTCCCATTTGCTGACCAGGTCAGTCGTTGGCCAGCCCGTGATCCCTGGAGTGCTGCGCCCCCCCATGGGTGTAACCACCTCACCCAATCGTGAGCCAGCCCCAGCTCCTTCTCGAACTGACCCTCCCTGATCTCCAGAACACCCCATCTCCTTGGACAGTGACAACCCCCCTGAACCCTCAGGGCTGACCCCAGCGCCAGAGGCAGAATCCCCTTGTAGACCTCATTTCCCGGCTGACCCTCTCCCCCAGTACCCCCGGTTGTAGGCCTCCCTCTTGCTCCCATTGATCCCAATGTCAGAGTGGCAGGGACGGCCCCCATTGTTTGCTCCCAAGACCCTGCCTCCATCCGACACACTCTCAGCCCCCCTTGGGCCCTTGGCACTGCCTGATATCCAGTGGACAGTGCCAATATGTCCCTGGGCATGGATTCTTTGCCCCTTGGGCAGCTCCATGAGGCACAGGCTCACACTGTCAGGGTGCCCATGCCCGGGAGCATCACCACCAGCCTGTCCAACCCTGTAGGGGGTCCCATTAGCCCCTCCTTCACTCCAGCAGGGTCAGGCTGCTAGTTCCCCAAAAGTGGGGAGCTAGTATAATCCCTGCTGGAGTGCAACACTGTGGTGGTGGGGGCAAGAGGCTAGCAGGCCTGGATATGTCAGTCCCGGGTCCGCTAATTACATTCAAATTGCATACAAATAAAGATTTAAATAACTTACCAATCTGGTGCCGGGAATCTGGCTCTGGGAGCTTCATTTGAGGGCGGAACACATATGCGAATCAACAGCATACCCGGTCGTGAGATGCTCCCAACACTCTGTGCTAGAAAACTAGTGCAGTAGGGTGGGAGAATCACCCCCATTTTCTATATTAGATAACATTTGTTAAGATGCAGTTGAAGTTAACTTGAGTGTTACTTTGGAAAGGTTTGTAGAACCATGAATTTGGGCCAAGGACATTGAATATCTGCCTTTAAGGGATAGCATCAGGCCATTATAGCCTAAGGATATTCAGCAAAACAATGTTAATGTGGGACTAGAGAATATGTGTAATATTAGACTTTGGAGTAGAGTCTGGAAGGAGTTGGCACGGCGACAGTGGAGGTGATTCTACGGGCCCATCATGTAAATTCCTTAGCGCAGCAAGCCAGGAGAATCACATGTTGACCAATTCACAGGATTTATGCATGTGTTCCCGATGTACATACATCTCCTGCACCAGATGTTTGGCACTGTCGGCACCACGCTGGTAACCAGCAGGAACAGTAGATAAGTTATTTTAATCTATTTTTAATCTTATTTAAATGTGGTTATCGGGCTCGGGATTGGCCCACAAGCATCTCCCACCCTGCCAGTACAATTTCACTGTGGTAAGGTTCAGATTAGCTCTCCACTTGCATGGAGTTAGCAAGATGACTCTGCTGGAGTGAAGGAGAGGGTAATTGGGGATCCCCGGAGGGTGTCAGGTGACTAGAGGGTGGTGCTCCCTAGGCAAGGGCACCATGGCAGTGCCAACCTTTGCCACAGGGGTACCTTGGCACTGCCCATCAGACATCTGGCAATGCTCAAGGGATGGTCCCGAGGGCAGTGCCAAGGGGTGGAGATGGAAGTCCCACGGCCACTCTGCATGGGAATCGATCGGGACTGGAGGGAGGTCAGCAATTGGGGTGGTGTGTGGTCTGCTGGGGGGGGGGGGGGTGGGTTCTGCTGGGGCTGGGAATGTCTGCCAAGACGGGGAGCTGCCTCCTGTTGTGGGGGGAATCTGCCAGGGATTGGATCGTCACTGCTATAGGGGCGGGGTGTACTGGTGTTAGAGATCAGGGCACTCCTGGACATGTGGGAGGTGGGGTCTGGGCTGACACGGAAATAGTTGTGTGGATTGCAATCAAGCATGGCAGTGTCAGGAGGGGCAGCACTTTGGGCTGGCCAGTGACTGGGAGGATGACAGTTTGGGGCCACTGTGCATGTGCAGAGTTCCAGAACTGTCAGACTCCAACGTGAATGGACCCCACTCCCCACACGCTTTTAATGATATTCATAATTGTGACTTCTGCATTGCAGAGGGTGATAGATTCTAGTGTGAACTCCCACTGAAAAAACAATTGTGAATTACACTGGTTTTTCTGCAAATCCAGCTTTAGAACTTTTTTGGGAGAATCGCCCCGAGTATCCGTGTCTGGTAGTACCTCAGATAGGTACTTAATTATGCATTGCCAAAATATTTATGTTCAACCATACAAGCCTTCAGACCTCTTGATGAGATACCTCACAACTTCTCCAGCAGACACTATCCTAACAAACTCCTGTAGTGATGCCCTGGGATTTGGTCTCCAACAACAACAACCTTTGTGCTACAGATGATCCCAACCAGCTGAAGGTTTTCTCCCTGATCTCCGTTGACGTTGATTTTGTTCCAACTCCTTGTTGCCTCACCCCGCCTAAAGCTGCCTAAGTATCAAAAGCAGTCATCCTCACCTCTTAAATTCAGCTCTTTCCTCCACGTCCCAACCAAGTTTGAAATGAGTGAATGGACTGTGGGGTGCTGGTGGAAGTCGAAATTAGCATCCTAAAGCAGGTTAATGCTCATTGTCTGTGTCTCTTTAAGTGAAGTGTGGGGTGGAATGCTGCTGCATCTTGGCATTCACAGATTTGGCTGGAATGGATTTGATGGTCCATATGGTCTTTACTTGTCCATCTGTATCACATCCTCTTATTATTATTAATAACATTCCACACTGGGTTTTTTTTTAGCTTCCTCTGCAAGATGGAGAAATTTCCAATTCTCCAGTCAAATGTTTTAATATGCATTTGTGCCTTGGTTGAAACAGAAGGCAATTTTAAGGTTGTAATGTTTAGAAAATGCAAGTTCTTTGGCTCATTCCTATTCATTAGCTTGATCAATGAATGAATAAAATGATAATTTTCAATCTCACACATTTCAAATCACAGGATACCATCTCATGCCACTGTCAATCAATCAATAAATGTTGAATTTAATTGAAAACAAACGCTGATAAATGGGTTTGGAACAATAGTCACATGCATGAATTTAATCCAAAGGATATTGGGATTTTCCGACTCCGCTCTCCACTCTGTGGCATGTTTTCTGGAGGTAGAAGTGGCTCGGCATTGGCTGCTGGCAGGTTCTAATGGCATTTTAAATGGCTTGACTATTCTGCCACTGGGAATCCTTCTGTGGGGGGATAGGGGAGAAAGCAGGGAGAGGGGGAATGGAGAGTCAGCTTCAGCGAGATCGAACAATCCCACCAGTGGGAAGGGCTGGAAAATCTCCACCACTGTCTTCAGCAAACAATCTGGGCTGAATCAACAATGGGTCATAATGTTTGGGGGAAGAAACAAATGGGACGGAATTCTCCAGCTTCACGTGCCCCAAGAACAGAAATTCCCACCTGAGCTCAACAAATCTTCAAATGGTTCACCACATTTTCTGTCTCCCCTACTACAATTCCCATGGCTAGTGAGATGGGGGGATATTTTGGTTCGGAAAACTATTCACCTCATGGGCGGGATTTTCCAGCCATGCTCGTCCCAAGACTGGAAAATCTTGCACGAGGGGACCGGACCTTTGTATGGTCCTGTCCTAAGATTCCCATGGCAGGCGGGATGGCAAAATTTCGCTCATTACGTTTAACATTAAAATAACTGGCCCGTTAGTTTATAGGCAGGATCTTCCTGTAGTAGTACATGATACCATGGCAGAGTCTGTTTAATTGCAGGAATTTCATTATCCTTTACATGGATGTTAAACTTCAAATCATAGGAAATATATCTGTGGTCTTTAGATTAGAAGTGGTCAACCCAAGCCTAATATCTAGTATAGAACCCAAAAATATGTCAAAGATCTTGACAGAGGAATAACAGAGAATTTATAGTCCAAAGATGTATGGGTCAGGTCAATTGGCCATGCTAAAATTGCCCCTTAGTGTCCTGAGATGCGCAGGTTAGAGAGATTAGTGGGTAAATGTGTAAGGATATGGGGGTAGGGTCTGGGTGGAATTGTGGTCGGTGCAGACTCGATGGGTCCAATGGCCTCTTTCTGCACTGTAGGGTTTCTATGATTCTATTGTATTCCACACTTTTATGGACAACCTTCATTGTGTGTATTTGACAGCTGTATTTTTAACCATCTGTTATTATGCTGCATAAATACTATCAGAGATGTTTGAAAAGTGTGAAAGGGTGCCTTAGTTGACTGTTATTTTGCCACACCAGCTAACAGAGTGACTCCAATAAAATTGCCTGCTTGAAAACTTGTGCAGACACATTTGGTTAACGGATGGCAAATCATCTATTCTTTGTCCTTTTCCATGAACGACTAGGAAATAACAGCCCAAGAGAGGACGGGAGGTGAAAATCCACTCAACCAATCAATCTCCCTTTTCCATAAACCATGTCCAATTTGCCCTGTTGCAGCAATTACTCAATCCACTCAATCTTCTGAGAGAGGTGATCAATCATGGCTCAAAGACTGCACATTCGAATCTTACCCCTGCTCTTAAAGGTAATCTAACAAAACTAGAAACAATAAACTCAGTGGCATCATTTCTGAATTGCTACATTCTTTACATGACAGTTTTGGTCTCCTGGGTACCTCAAGAATAGGGCAGCATGGTGGCACAGCAGTTAGCATTGCTGCCTCATAGCGCCAAGGGCTTGGGTTCGATTCCCAGTTTTGGGTCACTATCTGTGTGTATTCTGCCTGTTATCTCTGTGTCTGCATGGGTTTCCTCTGGGTGCTCTGATTTCAGTCTGAAAAATGTGCTGGCTAGGTGCGTTGGCCATGCTAAAATTTCCTTCAATGTACCTGAACAGGGGCCTGAGTGTGGCAACGTGGGATTTTCACAGTAGCTACATTGCAGTGTTAATATAAGTTTACTTGTGACATTAACAAATATACTTGCCTTAGAAAGGGTGCACGGAAGGTTCACTAGACTGGTTCCTGGGATGGGAGATGTGCAGCGATGCAAGAATGAACCTATATTATTCCGAGTGTAGGAGGCAATCTTGTTGAAATATTTAAAGTTCCTAAGAGGGCTTGACGAAGTGGATGCTGAGAGATTGTTTCTGCTGGTTTGGGTATCAGGAATTGAACAATAAACTGGAAAATGATTGAAACTCTCTGCAGTCAGGCAGCGTCTGTGGGAGAGAAGCAGTTAACCTTTTTATTAGAACTGGGAACATTTAGGTGTCTACAGGTTTTAAAGGGCATAAAAAGAAGATGTAAATTGGATAGACCAGAAGACAGAAGAGAAATAATAATAAAAGGGTTTGCTGTGAAAGGCCAAAGGGAAGTGGGAGTAGAAATAGGAAAGATGTAAAAAATGTTGCGCAGCATAGTGGCAAAGTGGTCAGCATTGCTGCCTCACAGCACCAGGGACTCCAGTTCAATTCCCGGCTTGGGTGACTGTCTGTGTGGGATCTGTATGTTCTCCTCATGTTTGTGTAGGTTTCCTCTGTGAGCTCCAGTTTCCTTCCACACTCCAAAGACATGCAGGTTAGATTGATTGGCCATGCTAAATTGTCCCTTATTATTAGGGCGATCAGCAAAGTAAATATATGGGGTTACAGGGATCGGGCCCTGGTGGGATTGTTGTCGGTATAGGATAGATGGGCTGAATGGCGTCTTTGTGCACTGTAGGGAGTGTATGCTCCTATGGTGTGTGCAGATGGCAGAACAACTGCTGACTGAAAACAAATAAAAGGAATGGGAGATTAAGATCAAAATTTGCGAAGAGAAAACAGATGGGGAAGAGAGACTATGGCCTGAAATGATTGAACTCAGGGTTGAATCGAAAGAGGAGGGGGTGTCCCTCAATGTTGTGTTGAATTTCATTCGAACACTGCAGAAGGACAGAGAGATCAGAGTGGGATCAAAATTTAGAACTAAAATGACAGGTGATCTGAAACTTGGAGTCATGCTTGTGGACTAAACTGATGTGGTAATAATAACTTATTTTTAACGTAAAGTTGTATATGATTGGTGTTAATTGTATTCCAATGTACAGTTTATCTCCCTAGTGCAGAGCAGGTCTGGTTGCGAGCAGCAGATAAAATAGGCTAACTGAAGTAAGAACGTGATTTGGAGATGCCGGGTGATGGACTGGGATGGGCACATTCGGGAGCAATGAGTCTCACCTGACTCATCTGATGAAGGAGCAGCGTTCCAAAAGCTTGTGATTCCAAATAAATCCGTTGGGCTTTAACCTAGTGTTGTAAGACTTCTTACTGAAATAAGTACATGTAAGTAAGTGTTCACTTGGAAGGAATGTTTGGGGTCTTGGTTGGTGAGAAGGAAGGAGGTGATGGGCAGGATTGCAAGATTGTCCATTAGATGTCTTGGATTGACAGAGGATCGGGCAAAGCTCCCAGTTAGAATGACACACCATCCTCTTGATGAGGAAACTCCCAGAATGTCAATGTCCTTTCTGCTAAGTCTTCAGCTGCGACAGTGAAAACCAGCCTGGAACTTGCATGTAATCTGCTCGGGGTTTCCGAAATTACATCCCATTGCATCCCGACTGGCATTCAACGCTGAACTGAAAAAGAAATGAGGAACCTCTAGGAATTAATCCTTCACAACTTGAAGGAAACCTTTCATCTTGTGAATTAAACAAAATGATGAAGTGAAGAAAAGAAGATTGTCAAAGTGTCACAGGTGGACATTTTTCTAACCATTGGTCTCCAGCCACTTTATTGTCATGGTTCTGCCCCTTCATTCTGTAAATCAGTCTGAGTGGAAGGAATTATTCCGAGAGGATCGAGCTGCACTGCTTTCTGGTTGTGAGAAAACTGATGAGTATTGTGAAGTATGGATTGGGAGAGAAAGAGTTGAACCGCAATGAATAGTTGGCAATTGCAGAGGTGGAGAGACCACGCGATTTTTTATCGCGTGCTATCATCAATAGTTTCGTCTTTTATGAAGTGACAAATCACTAAGTCATAAAGTGAAATCCTTTTCCAATGCTGTTACTATAGCTACTCCCATTATTTCCATTATGCTATTCATGAACTGAGAAATTGATGGCTTCCATCGCTTGTGTAGCTTTTATTTCTGACCCCAATTTCTTCATACTTCTGAAAGCGATTCATTTCCGAGTTTTTCCCATTCCAGTTATTGCCATCATGTTTTTTTCTGTAAAACGGTTCCCCTCCCACTGTAAATGACTCATCTTGTGTCAATTAACTTGCCTACAAGAAGCCTCATTGTCGGGTCTTCAACTGGAACAAAAACACAGCATGAAACTCAATTAGATTTTACTACTTAATGTTTGGACTGAACCGTGGGTTGATTCTTTGTTCAAAACATTTTTTGAATCGTCAATGATTCTCGCTAACAATGGTGGATTGTTTATGGGAGGATAATAATTAATCAAACTTACTGAATGTGCAGAGTGTACAGTTTGGAAAGAAGGGAAGTTGAGACTGGCTTGAGACTTTAATGCCAGTGGCATGAAATACTTGTGAGGGCGTACGTTCCGTTATTAGCCCTCCTGTCTCTGGTAAAAACAAAGCCTACACTTTCATTCATACATTTTGTATAGAATAACATGGGATGGAGTGTGTTTCAATGATGGAAATGTGTTTCCACGTTCAGGTGACGATAATCAAATCACTTTGCAACTTGTTGTCACAACATGATGTGAACTTAACCCCCTTGATGCGTTTCTCCCTCTTGTAATCAAATCTTATTGAATTATAGTGCATTATATTTATATGCTGACTTCCATCAATCATTGGATTCTAACTGATGCACAATTTTCACAGGCTGATTATTTTATTTGATAGCAAATTTAATAATCTTGAGACCACAAGGAAAAGAGAAAAAGAATTTTGTATTGATTTGATTTGATTTATTATCGTTACATGTATTAGCATACAGTGAAAAGTATTTTTTCTTTCATGCTATACAAACAAGGCTGTTCATAGAGAAGGAAAGAAGAGAGTGCAGAATGTAGAAATATAGTCATAGCTAGGGTATAGAGAAAAATCAACTGAATGCAAGGTAAGTCCATTCAAAAGTCTGACAGCAGCAAGGAACAAGCTGTTCTGAGTCAGTTGGTATGTGACCTCAGAATTTTGTATCTTTTTCCCAGCAGAAGAAGGTGAAAGAGTTTAAGTGTTGAGTGCATGGGGTCCTGAATTATGCTGGCTGTTTTTCTGAGGCAGTGGGAAGCGTAGACAGAGTCAATGGATGGGAGGCTGGTTTGCATGATGGATTGGGCTACATTCACAAAGTTTTGTAGTTTCTTGTGGTCTTGGGCAGAGCAGGAGCCATACCAAGCTGCGATTTAACCAGAAAGAATGTTTTCAATGATGCATCAGTAAAAGTTGCTGCGAGTTATAGCTAACATGCCAAATCTTCATAGCAACTTTTACTTCTGAGAAAATAGAGGCGTTGATGGACTTGCTTAACTATAATGTTGGCATGGGGAGTTGTTGGTGATCTGGACACCTAAAAACGTGAAACTGTTGACCATTTCTTCTTTGTTCCCGTTGATGTAGAAGGGGCATATTCTTCTCCACGCTTCCTGAAGCCGATGATGATCTCCTTCATTTTGTTGACATTAAGGGAGACGTTATTGTCTCTGCACCAGTTCACAAGATTCTCTATTTCATTCCTGTACTCTGTCTCGTCGTTGCTTGAGAGCAGACCTACTATGGTAGTGTCCTCAGTAAACTTGAAAATCAAATTGGTGGCGAATTTGGCCTGACGGCAAAGGTGTATAAGGAGTGTAGTAAGGAATTGAGAAAGCAGACTTGTGGGACACCAGTATTAAGGATGATCATGGAGGAGGTGCTGTTGTCTATCCTTACTGATTGTGGTCTGTGGGTTAGGAAGTTCAGGATCGAGTTACAGAGGGAGATGCTGAAGCCCAGGCCACAGAATTTGGAAATGAATTTCATAAGTATAATAGTGTTGAAGGCTGAGCTGTAGTGAATAAATAGGAGTCTCAGATAGGTGTCTTTATTGTCTAGGTGTTCCAGGGTTGTGTGTAGGACCAGGAAAATGGCATCTGCTGTGGACCTGTTGCAGCGGTAGGCAAACTGCAGTGAATCCAGATAGTCCAGGAGGCTGGAATTATTTCATGCAATAATTAGCCTTGTGAAGAACGGTAATCATTAAGACATGCTGCTTTGCTTTTCCTAGCTACCGGAATGATGGTTGCCTTCTTGAGGCAGATAGGGACCATAGATTATTGTAAAGAGAGATTGAAGATGTCTGCAAATGGCACATAAGATACATGGTCAGATGAAAGGTCCACTGGGGATGGCTTCCACTTCTCTATCCCCTACAAGCCTCTCTCAGTACCTCACCACAGGCTTTCCCTGCCCTTCCTATCCTGGGACCCCCAACACTCACATTTTCCTCGGGTTCCCAGATTGGTCTCAGGCTCCCTGCTGCAGTTCTTCATCCGCCTACTGTGGTGCTGTTGGTGAACTGTTGGCTATCTAAATTGTCCGGCAGCTGTCCGAGGTGGCTCTTCCTCCCCATTGAAGGGCAAAAGTCCCCCCTTCTGCCAATCAATGCTCAATTTAGTGGAAAATATCAGTGAATTTGCAGGAGCTGGCAGGGATGTATTCTGAGCCCGTGCTAAAAATGGTTTGATTTGATTTATTGTTGTCACATGTATTTGTGTGCAGTGAAAAGTATTGTTTCTTGTGCATTATACAAATAAAGCATACCATTCATACAGAAGGAAAGGAGAGGGTGCAGAATATAGTGTTAAAGCGTAGCTAAGCTGCAGAGAAAAATCAACTTAATGCAAGGTAAGTCCATTCAAAAGTCTGATGGCAGCGGGAAGAAGCTGTTCTTGAGTCAGTTGGTACACGTTCACAGACTTTTTTATCCTTTTTGCAATGGAAGAAGGTGGAAGAGCAAATGTCTGGAATGCATGGGCTGCTTAATTGTGCTGGCTGCTTTGCCAAGGTAGTGGGTAGTGTAGACATTTCAAAATGGGAAAATGTTGGAGATTATGGGTTTGAAACAATGCAGACATAGAGAAATGGAGCGGTGGGGAGGAAGCTTTGGAGAAAATATCTACGATTGGGTGAAGGCAGAAGTGATTCAATGACAAGTGGCAATTGACAAATGACACAACAATGGAAAAATCTTAGGATAAGCGGGAGCAAATTTAAAACTGAGTTAAGGAAAAACTACTTCTCCCAACAAATTGTGAATCTGCGGAATTCGCTACCCCAAAATGCAGTGGATGCTGGGACAGTGAGTAATTTAAGGAGGAGTTAACAGATTTTTAATTGGTAACGGGTTGAAGAGTTATGAGGAGAAGGCAGGAAAATGGGGATGAGAATCATATCAGCCATGATTGAACAGCAGAGCAGATTTGATGGGTCAAATGGCCTAGTTCTGCTCCTATATTTTATGACAAAAGAAATAATGATGCAAATCGAACAAGCATAGAAATGAGAAAAGTGGCAAAATTAAAGCTAAGTTCTAGGATATGTAAATAGTAGGTGGAGAATTCATCGCCTGTTGGAAAAAAATGGGAGCAGTGGCTATGCTCTGAAATTGTTGGATTTAATGTTGAGATCCGAAGGCTACAAAGCACCTCATTGAAAATGAGGTGCTTTTCTAAGCACATTCTTATCCGTTTTTAGGTGAATTGTCATGCCCAATCTTACATACTTAGTCACTGAAAAAATGGTCAAGATCATTTCTAGCTGGTGCAGGCAATGGGCTGGGCTTAAATTACCAGCCAGCCTATAGAAGGTTTTACTGCACATGTGCAGATTTCTGATTCTGCAAATAGAACATAGGACATAGAACAGTACAGCACAGTACAGGCCCTTCGGCCCTCGATGCTGTGCCAAGCCATATCCAAACCCAAGATCAAACTATCCCACACTCTATAATTCTGGTTCCATGTGCCTAATCCAAAACCTTTTTGAAAGTTCCTAAAGTATCCGACCCCACTATCACAGCAGGCAGTGCATTCCAAACTGAGTAAAGAATCTACCTTGAACATCCTTCCTATATCTTCCACCATGAACCTTATAGTTATGCCTGCTGGTAACATCTATATCCACCCGAGGAAATAGTGTCTGCACATCCACTCTATCTATCCCCCTCATCATCTTATAAACCTCTATTAAATCACCACTCATCCTCCTCCGCTCTAAAGAGAAAAGCTCCAGTTCCCTCAATGATTCCTCATAAGACCTACCCTCCAAACCAGGCAGAACCCTGGTAAATCTGCTCTGCACTCTCTCCAATGCTTCCACATCCTTCTCATTGTGAGGTACCAGAGTTGCACATGATATTCCAAATGTGGTCTCACCAAGGTCCTGTATATTGCAGCATAACCCTATGACTCTTAAACTCAAACCCCATGTTAATAAATGCTAACACACTATAAGCCTTCTTCACAGCTCTATCCACTTGAATGGCAACCTTCAGAAATCTGTGGATATGAACCCCAAGATCTCTCTGTTCCTTCACATTCCTCAGAACCCTGCTGTTGACCCTGTAATCTGCATTCAGGTTTGTCCTACAAAGATGAATCACCTCGCACTTATCAGGATTAAACTCCATCTGTCACTTCTCTGCCCAGCTCTACATCCTAACAATGTCTCTTTGCAGCCGACAAGAACCCTCCATCTCATCCACTACTCCATCAATCTTGATGTCATCAGCAAATTTACTAACCCACCCTTCAGCCTCCTCTTCCAAGTCAAATAGCGGAGGATCCAGTACTGATCCCTGTGGTACACCGCTGGTAACTGGCCTCCAGTCTGAAAATTTTCCCTCCACCACCATGCTCTTCTACAAGGCAGCCAGTTACTTACCCAATTGGCCAAGTTTCTTTCTACCCACACCTCCTTACTGTTTTCATGAGCCTTTCATAAAGTTTTCATGGAGAACCTTATCAAATGCTCAATGTGCTCAATCACATGCTCAATAACAAGCAGGGGCCTGACAGACAGACAGAGAGAGAAAGAGAACTGTCAGGCCCCTGCTGCTGCAGGCAGCCTCAACCAGCTCCCCCATCCCACTGCAATCACGGGAGCCCCAGGCTGATCACAAGCCTCACAATTCATGGACATCTAGCACCTGGCACACCTCACTGCCTAGACCGATCAGGCAGTACCACTGGGCATTGCCTAGGTGCCAAGATGGCACTTCCAAGATGCAGGCTGGCACTGCCGAAGGGACATTGCCCTTACCCTTGATCTTTCCGTGGGGCCTCAATGGCCTCAGGTTCCACCAGCAAGGCTGACACGACTGTTCCCCGTTCATGAGGAGCAGATGTTTTCCTCACTGGTGAGAACCTCTCCTGGCGAGGCCATAAAGGCAAATGAGCCCAGTTATTGAGCGTCAGGCTCGCTAAGCACATGTAAATTAACATTTGAATCTACTTAAATAAATTATTCAGTCTCTCGCCATTTCCAGCGAGATGCTGATCTCGCTGGAAATCCGGCTCTCGTAAAGACTTAGGAGCCGAGAAATCAGGCATGATCCTGATTTTCCTGCTCTCACGCAATTTCATTAGCTCGCTCCATCCATTAATGAGTGAGGTAAGTCAGTGAAATTGTGCCTTACCTGTGGTCTATCTCTTGCATTTCCTGTTTTCACATTAGTGAGAACATTTAGGCTAGTTGTTCTGAAGCAATGACTCAAGTTTATGCTAATTATCAGACTAAACTTCAAAAAGTGCTTTAACAGCAATATAACTCTGAGCTTAATATTGCTGTAAATTGTTTTTTTTTCTATTCAAAGCAATAAACAGTCTTTTTAGTTTAATATAAAGATCTAAGTGTATAGTATTTTGTCAGCATTCTGAAACCCATTTCTGCTTGTTTTAAATTTATAATTTAATTTCTGGTGTTGCATTGACAAATTAGAACTCAGCAGTAGGACGTAAGTTAAGTAATGGGGGAAGAAACTGATTGATGTCTATTTTAAGAACTATCCTAACTCATTCCGGACTAGAGTTATACTATTGTTGCAGAGTCAGAGTAAAACTAAGCACTTCAGGTGGGATTTTCTGGCCACGTTTGCCCCAAGACCAGAAAATCCCACCCGAGGTCAATGGAGTTTGCATCATCTGATTCCCGTAGTGGGCTGGATGGGAAAATTCTGCTATATAGTTTGAAATGCGAATCTATCCTTACATAAATCTCATAATGTTCATTAATAATAGCTAAAACTAAGGAAAGTAAAAGGTCTCTCTCAAGTACGGTTCCATTGGAACTCAAGTTATTCATTTCAGAATTTCAAAACCCTTAAGCCTGTCAACTCCGGATGAAAAGTTCTGCAATATCTGAAATTGAATCCCAAAATGTAAATGAACCAGCTTCCATTGTTTGCATTTTTCCTTGTAACCCTGTTATCAACTGCGCACCACAGAAGGTTGAACAGTACAGATTCTCTTATGAACATTATTGAATGTCAAATATTTGGCTCCTTAAAAAATCACCTTGCAATTAATTACAAGGATTTCATCCATTGCGTTAGATTGATTTCCTTGATTCAGTGCAAGTCTCACCTTGCATTGTGAAAATGTTATGTCTTCTGCAGGGTATTCGTACTCTATGTAAGGTGTACAGAACCATCACTGACCATTTTTCCAACATATATGCATAAAAGGAAGATTTATCATCTGTTATCGTGGAATCATAGAATCTCTACAGTACAGAAAGAGACCATTTGGCTCATCAAGTCTGTACCAACCACAATCCCACCCAGGCCGTATTCCTGTAATCTCACACATTTACCTTGTTAATCTCCCCGACACTAAGGGGCAATTTATCATGGCCAATCAATCTAACTCACACACCTTTGGACTGTGGGGGAAAAAAACCAGAGGACCCGGAGGAAATCCATATAGACACAGGGAGAATGTGCAAATGCCATACAGGCAGTGACCTGAAGCCAGAATTGAAACTGGGACTTTGGCGCTGTGAAACATCAGTATTAACCACTGTGCCATCATGCCACTCTCTAAGTTTAATATTGTTATGTGCTTCTTCAAATGCATAATTTATTTCATGTTTGGTCTTCTTTCTTCTTGTGCACAAAGTTCTTTACAAGATCCAAAGTGGATCCAAAGCACTAGTTTTAACTTACTCTGTCCAGTGGCCAGAGAGTGGTGGCAACCCCAACAGCAGAGTATTCATCATCCCCATCCTACCCCCATCCTGCCTCTATACATTTGCTTGTAGCATTCATAAATAGCTTAGCTAGTTAAACTATTTAATTATAACCTGTTATGACCAGTCCCTGGTTGAGGACTCCCAATTTGCTACGATCCTGAATGAGATATCCTCAAATTGGTATGTTATCGGGTGAGGAGGGATGAACTGGTTCCCTGTCCCGGGTGAGGAGGGATGAACTGGTTCCCCTCTTTATTAACGTCCTTGGTTGGTCATAAAAAGGTTAAATTAAAAAGAATCCCTTTCCTTGTACATGCTTGTTTCCAGTCTATACATATATTTTAAAAGGAGCCAATTTAACCAGGCTTTCTTGAATTAAAGTAAGTTTATTAGTTACCAGAGCACAGGAATAAAATAATAAAGCACAACATATATGCACACAAATTAAAATGAGAAATGAATCCAAAAATAAAAGTTATGAAGATGTACAAGTCAGTCTTTGGCCTGTCCAGGAGGAGCAGATGGTGAAATGTTGTGGCCTTTAAACTGGGTGATTCATGCAGGGCTCACTTTGGCAGTTGGACAGTTGGTTTGGTGATTTTTGGTTCTGTAGGTTAGCTGAAAGAGTTGTGCTGCTTCTTTTTTGACTGCAGTTTTGCTGACTTGACTTTCTTCCAGTAAAAGAGAGAGAGAAACTTTACCAGGCAGTGCAGGGATGCTTAAGATGTTCTTCAGCTGTAATTTCCACAGCACAGTAGAACTGGAACACCAGACTAGCACATAGAGTTGGTTTCAACTCTTTTTCCTTGTATATTCCTGAAAGGAGAAAACCAGAAACATGTTTGGGATATAACTCACCCGAGATAGTTCCTGTTGAGCTGTTGTTCAGTTTCCATTATCTCCACAGAGGAATCATAGTTCAGTTTTTGTCATTGCACCTCTTCCTTTGAAATGTAAGTAAAGGGATGTTGTCTCTCTCAGGACTGAGTCTAATCCATAGAGGAATTCTGGCAGTGGTTATTAGGAGGGCTGTGACTTACCGTTGATATGGTCCTTAAGGAAGTGAATGAACCTTCAAGTCTTTTGTAATACATAGGGAGCTCTTGGAGGCTGGTAGGGAAGTGAAAATAGACCTGAGTTTATAACATGTTAAATTAGTGTTGCTTGCTTTGCTTTGATGTTCTTATACAATAAAGTTTGATTTTGTTAAAAAATGTGAGATCTTGTGGCATAATTCTGTCAGTTAATTAATAGGTGCTCAGATTTCTCTTTAAAAATTAATTGTCTCCAAGAGGATCATAAAAAAAATCATATACGAGGTAGTTTCCTTCCAGAGTTCAAACAGTGATGAGACAGAATGCAGGAACGAGACAAAGAATTTGGTGAACTTGTGCGGTAACAATAATCACTCCCTCAATGTCAACAAAACGAAAGAGAAAGTCATCAACTTCAGGAAGCGTAAAAGGAGAACATGTCCCTATCTATATCAATGGAGAAGAAGTACATATGGTTGAGAGGTTCAGGTTTTTAGTGTCCAGATCATCAACAACCTATCCTGGTCTTTCCATGCTGACACTGTAGTTAAGAAAGCTCACCAACACTTCTACTTTCTCAGAAGACTAAGAAAATTTAATATGTCTGCTATGACTCTTATCAACTTTTACAGGCGCACCGTAGAAAGCATTCTTTCTGGTTGTGTCACAGCTTAGTATGGCTCCTGCTTTGCCCAAGACCACAAGGAGCTACAAGGGTCATGAATGTAGTCCAATCCATTAGGCAAACCGACATCCCATCCATTGCTCTGTCTATACTTGCCACTTGGCAAAGCAACCAGCATTATTAAGGGCCTCACACAGCTGGACATTCTCTCTTCCACTTTATTCCATCGGGAAAAGGGTACAAAAGTCTGAGGTCACATACAAAATGACTCAAGAACAGCTTCTCCCCTGATGCTGTCAGACTTTTGAATGGATCTACTTCATACTAAGCTGATCTTTTTCACCCACCACAGAATTTTTGACAACCTGAAAAAATTCACTGTGGAGGGGTTGGAAAATTCTAGTCAATCCTTTTGCAGAAAGGCCACAAGGACTTTTCCATTTTCTCTCAAATGGATAATTTACATATAAACCGAATACTCTTTGTTTTCAATCATTTTTATTCCTTTATTCCTTTTCCTATAATACCCCATATCAAACATCACCTAAGACCAAGAGACTAAGCAGTTACAATCATTGAATCATTGAATCCCTACAATACAGAAGGAGACTATCTGGCACATCAAGCCTGCATCGACAACAATCCCACACAGGTCCTCTCCCCATAACCCCAAGTATTTACTCTACTGATCGCCATAACACTAAGGGGCAATTTAGCATGGTCAATCAACCTAAACCGCATATCTTTGGAGTGTGGGAGGAAACCAGAACATCTGGAAGAAACCCATGCAGACATGGGGAGAATGTGCAAGCTTCACAGGCTAGAATTGGGTCGCTGCTGCTGTGAGGCAGAAATGCTAACCACTGTGCCACCACTGTGCCTCCATGCTAATCACTGTGCCATCTAATGTTCCATGAAGTATATCAATGATGTGAAGTTGCCACCAGGAGATCTTTACTTTGGGAGCCAGAATTCAGTGTTCACAATTCACCAATATTCTATTGCCTTGTTCCACATGAAGTTCCACACACAGAGAACAAGAAAAGATTGCTCAGCCAACTTACATTTGAAACCCAGCAAAACAAACTGCACATTCACTGAAACTTAAGCAACACTGATTTCCATTGATGTTACTTATAAATACAGTAAGCAATCTCCAAAGTCTGTCAAGCTGTTGTAAACATTTATTTTTGCATGTTTTGACATTAAGAGGTTGCACAAACGCAGTTGTTCAGTCTGTCAAATGGTTACCTCAGATCCAAGTGTTAATCTGATTGAAATACCTAAATGTGCTCAGAGTAATCACATCGAAACATAGTCAGATTAGATTCTCCTGAAATGAGATGGGATAGCAGTGGAATTTAAGGGAAAATTCATCTAGCTAGGCCTAAGAAGTCTGACCAAATTTCCGTCCTGCCGACAGAGGGAAATGAGAATTGGGGTTGCTATGTTTCCAGGTTCCAGGCCTTTGGAAGATTTTCTTCCCCACTTACCACTGCTCTGTTCTAGAGGTTAGGGTTAGGGTGAGGGTTGAGCCCCTCAAGAAAGGCAAAAGGCCTTATAATGAACATCCATGAACTATTCCCTCCATGTCTTTCCCTACTTACAATTCTTTTGGAGGCCTTAGTCTTTGCTGAATGATAAAAGGCAATGTTTGCAGCCTCCTATGAGTCCTTTTCCCTTTTTAATTCCCCAGACACCTGTAACTCCCTTTACACTGAGTAACCAACAGCTCCACTGCATCAGCACTGGGAGTTTGCTGCCTGGGATCGGAAATTCTCTATTGGTGGAAAGAAGCCTGATGTACAATTTAGAGTCTCCTAATCCAGGGCAAGGGTCTGGCCTTGGAGGAACTTTGGAAGCTTGCTTTGAGGTTTCATCCGACAAGACCTCTACCCCAAGGAGTGGGATTTGGCTCATCCAAATTCACTAATGCGTTCCAAATGAAACAATCTTTGTTTATTTTCTGTTTAAAGTAACCATTCACAACATCAACATGTAGAACATAAAATAAAAAAAAGTCTCTGTTTATAAATGTTCTTTAAACAGCTAGAAGTTTCATTCTGATTTTGTATAAATTATAAGGATACTTACTGATTGTCAATGTATCATTACACTAGTGACTACATTCAGAAGTACTTTCATTATCTGTATAGTATTTGAGATATCCTCTGGTTGTAAAAGGCAAACTAGAACTGCAACCTCTTTCTTAAATCATAGCTGTTTGCATATGGGCGGCATGGTGACACATTGGTTAGCAGTGCTATCTCACAGTGCCAGGGACACAGGTTCGATTCCTGGCTTGAGTCACTGTCTGCATGTTCTCCTCATATCTTTGTGGGTTTCCTCTGGGTTCTCCAGTTTCCTCCCGTAGTCCAAAAGGTGTGTTGGTTAGGTACACTGGCTAAATTCGCCCTCAGCGTACCCGAACAACGCCAGAGTGTGACAACTACAGGAGTTTCACAGTAACTTTGCTATAGTGTCAACGTAAGTCTAATTGTGAACTAACAAATAAGCTTAAACTTATTTGTTTGCAGAGCTAGCTGGTTTTTATCCGTTGGGTAAAAGAATCAAATTAGTGCATTTAACTGTGGGAAGTCTGAAACAGCTAATGACATGTCATTTTAGGCTGTGGTTAAAAAGGCCAATTCCATCTTCAAAATAAGTCTGTTTTTATCAAAGTTTAACATCAACGAGGGAGCACACTGAACATTTCGACCCCTGCATAATAAAATGCCGAGCTGGCATTGTTGCTGCAATGGGCTTGTCAAAAGATGACATGAAGAAGGAGGAGGAGGGCCGCAAGCCAGTGTTATCTCGAGCAAAGGGTCTCCAGACGCTGAATCAATTACCTGCAAGTGTCAGAACAACAGAGATTATGACAACTAGGGCTTGCTGAAGAAATAATGGGTGAGCGGAAGAATTGATTGCAGCCGGTTTTTGAGGGGACCTCAGTGACTCGGGCTGCTCTGCCTGTGGTTGGGAAATTGACAGCAACAATCGTAAGAATCTGTTGCGAGCACTGAAAGTGCCATTAGTCACAGCGCCATGTCCGTGTCCTTTCCATTTATGACTGATGCGCTCTCCGTGATAGCTGGCAAGTCATCTATTTCTTTCAGGAACCCCAAGGGAAACAATCAGCAACAAGGCAAATGTTTTTAGCTCTTACAAGATTTCTTAGCAACTTAGATTGGACAGAGCATAACCATAGAGATGCAGACACTATCAGTCAATCTGGAGCCAAGATGCATCATAAGACCTGCTCCTGCCCTCACTCTAGTGAGTAAAATATCCTCCAGCTTCTTGGAATCAATGTGTAACCACGTTGTGATGTGGAGATAGAACATAGAACATAGAACGTTACAGTGCAGAATAGGCCCTTCAGCCTTCGATGTTGCGCCGACCAATTAAGAAAAAGCAATGACCCTTTAACCTAAACCATTCCCTTTTCATCCATAAACTTATCTACTAACCTCTTAAACGCCACCAAACTTGGCGCATCTACAACTGCAGCAGGCAGAGCATTCCATACCCTTACCACCCTCTGGGTAAAGAACCTACCTCTGACATCTGTCCTATAACTACCACCCCTTAATTTAAAGCTATGTCCCCTCGTGCTAGCTTTCTCCATCCTAGGAAAAAGTCTATCACTGTCCACCCTATCTAAACCTCTAATCATCTTATATGCTTCAATAAGATCCCCTCTTAGCCGCCTCCTTTCTAACGAAAACAACCTCAAATCCTTCAACCTCTCTTCATAGACCTGCCCTCCATACCAGGCAACATCCTGGTAAACCTCCTCTGTACCCTCTCCAATGCCT
Organism: Sphyrna mokarran; assembly: GCA_024679065.1. Lineage (NCBI taxonomy): Eukaryota > Metazoa > Chordata > Chondrichthyes > Carcharhiniformes > Carcharhinidae > Sphyrna > Sphyrna mokarran. The sequence continues at coordinate 101,059,728 of JAGIQG010000007.1, forward strand.
CCACATCTTTCTTATAATGTGGGGACCAGAACTGTACACAATACTCCAAGTGCGGCCGCACTAGAGTTTGTACAGTTGCAACATGACGTTGCGGCTCCAAAATTCAATCCCCCTACCAATAAAAGCTAAGACTCCGTATGCCTTCTTAACAACCTTATCGACTTGATTGCCAACTTTCAGGGATCTATGCACATATACACCAAAATCCCTCTGTTCTTCAACACTATTAAGAGTCCTACCATTAGCCCTATACTCTACACATTTGTTATTCCTGCCAAAGTGAATTACTTCACACTTTTCCACATTAAACTCCATTTGCCACCTCTCAGCCCAGCTCTTCAACTTGTCCAAGTCTCTCTGCAAACTATAACACCCCTCTTCACTATCTGCCACTCCTCCGACTTTGGTGTCATCCGCAAATTTACTAATCCATCCTTCAATACCCTCATCCAGATCATTTATAAAAATTACAAACAGCAGGGGCCCCAATACAGATCCCTGAGGTACACCACTTGTAACCGAACCCCATGATGAATAATTTCCATCAACCACCACCCTCTGTCTTCTGTCAGCTAGCCAATTCCTGATCCAATTAGCTAAATCACCCTCAATCCCATACATTTGCATTTTCTGCAGAAGCCTTCCATGGGCCACCTTATCGAACGCCTTACTAAAGTCCATATATACTGCATCAACTGCCTTACCCCCATCCACCTCTTTGGTCACTTTTTCAAAAAACTCAATAAGATTAGTAAGGCACAACCTACCCTTCACAAAACCATGCTGACTATCCCCAATCAATTCGTTTCTCTCTAAATAACTATAAATTTTATCCCTAATAATTCTTTCCAATACTTTGCCCACAACAGAAGTAAGACTCACAGGTCTATAATTCTCAGGAAAGTCTCTATTCCCCTTCTTGAACAATGGGACCACATTCGCTATCCTCCAGTCTTCCGGCACTATACCCGTAACTAACGACGACCTGAAGATCAGAGCCAGAGGCTCTGCAATCACCTCTATCGCCTCCCAGAGAATCCTAGGGTAAATCCCGTCCGGCCCAGGGGACTTATCTAACTTCAAACCCTCAAGAATATCTAGTGCCTCCTCCTTATCTACTTCAATACCTTCCAGACGTCGGCGTTGGACTGGGGTAAACACAGTAAGAAGTCTCACAACACCAGGTTAAAGTCCATCAGGTTTATTTGGTAGGATAATCCACTAGCGCTGCTCCGAAAGCTAGTTAACCATGTTGTTGCCATGTCCTGATGAAATTTGACTTATTCTATGAGCGACCTGAAATAGTCAGTTGTAGGACAGTTCCAGCTGACCATAGGTTGCTCTTCTCGTTGGGAGGCAGAATTAACTGGTGCTAATTTAACCTGAGGATCACCACACCTCAGGCCAGGGGCAAGGTTGAGAAGGCAAGACTTTCATGAACAACCCCAGCCGGTATGGGAATTTTAACTCTAGGATTGGAAATTTTCCGTGCCATCCACCACAAGAATCATAGTGGATGGGTGGTTGGACGGGCAGCAAGTAAATATCCATTAACCTCAGGCAAGATTTTCCGGTTTTGTAGCGAGTGCGGCCAAAAAACGCCACCTATTGTAATTATCATTGCTTCATTAATATAAACCATTAACACTTCCCTCAAAAACTCCCTCAAGTATAATCTCAAAACTGCTACATTCTTATGTAAAACTATTTACACTACATTCCTAGCATCTGCAAACTTCATGTATTATTTAGAGTTTCCATCTAACCCTGGCTTCCAAGTCACTGTTATGAAAAGTGTAAATACCCAATAGTGTTCTTGGCTCCCTTGGAGGGTAAGTCAGATTGGTGTATTCCCTCATCTTCTTGTTTAAAGATAAACATATGGCGGAATGGCAGCTTCTCATGGCAGTGGTATCCTGGACTGTGACTCTTATACTCTGTGACTGTGACTCTGTGACCTGAATATAAAGGTTGTGAAAACTGGTCAAGAAAAAACTGATTAATAGAAATATAGAAAAATAGAAAATAGATGCTATTTATAGGCTATTCGGCCCTTCGAGCCTGCTCCACCATTCAATATGGCTGATCATGCACTTTCAGTAGCCCACTCCTGCTTTCTTTCTATACCCTTGAACCCTTTAGCCACAAAGGTCATGCCCAGCTCTCTCTTCAACATGCCTAATGAATTGGTCCCAACAGTTTTCTGTGGTAGACAATTTCACTGGTTTACAACACTTTGACTGAAGAGGTTCTTTCTCATCTCAGCTCTGAATGACTTACCCCTTATTCTTAGACTAATTCTGGACTTAGCCAATATTGGGAACATTCTTCCAGCACCTTGCCTGTCTGATCTGATTAGCATTTTGTATGTTTTTATGAGCTCCCCTCTCATTCTTCTAAGAGAGAAATCTTCAGGACTCGGACAATCACAATCCCTTGACAAGTAAAACAACAAACTGAAATTATCTCTGTAATCTTCTACTGTTTTGGCAGCTGGGGAAAGTGAATGCACCAGCTTGAGAAAAGGAAGCACAGTCAACTCTGATGAAGAACATTTGTAACTATATTGTTCATGAGTGCGTAGCACGGTGGCATAGTGGTTAACACTGCTGCCTCACAGTGCCAGGGACCTGGGCTAAGTTCCAGTCTTGGGTGACTGTGTGCAGTTTGCATGCTGTCCTTGTGTCTGCATGGGTTTTCTTCGGGTGCTCCAGTTTCCTCCCACAGTCCAAAAGTGTGTGGGTTAGGTCGATTAGCCATGGTAAACATGTGGGCTTACAGGGATATGGCAGGGGCATGAGCTTCAATTACTCTGTCAGAGAGTTGGTGCAGATTTGATGGGCCAAATGACTTCCTGCTGCACTGTAGGAATTCTCTGAAATTCTTAGGGAACCATTCAATACTTGAGACATTAAAGAATCTGGTAAATAGAACTAAGGACATTTTGAAAACATTATAGGATACAGAGAAGGAAGACTTCCCTACTTAGGGTAGGATTTTCACTTTTCTGTAGGGCATAGTATCATTTTCACACTTACTTCAGTGTAAGGCAGCTCCAATGCAGACAATAGGATCATGGACATTGAATAAGAAAATAAGACTTCACCAGCATCACCAATGAAATAAACCTCTGGACCTGCATCTATATAAAACTCATGTATTGTGCTCTTCAGATGTAGAAGCTCTGTAGTTTGGGTTTCTGCTTCTTTACTGAAATACGATTTGAGTAACATCATAGAGTCATAGAAGTTTGCCATATAGAAACAGGCTGTTCAGCCCAACTTGTCCATGTTGCCCAGTTTTTACCACTAAACTACTGCTGTGAATTTGCATACGTAAGGTGTATGTGATGTTTGACAAATGTAAACAGTGAAAAAAAATGATTAGGGTAAAAAAAAAGAAATACTATAGCATTGTCCCTTTGAAGAGCGGGTGTCTGAATTATTGATTTTAAAATTGCAGAGTACAGGCTGCAGAAGCAGGTTTTTGCAACATTTGTATCAAAGTCTAGTGGGTTAGTGTTGCAACCCAACCAAAGCAAGCTTTTGAATTGGACCAATGAATTTAAAGGAAGCATGTAGAGACACAGAACCAATGTAAAAGTTGTTGATAGCTTTCAAGCTATTCGGATCATGGGAACACCGTGAAATAATTCCAGATATATAAACTCAGACAGGGGGGGTAACTGTCAGCTTGTATTTGCCACTCCTTGAGTTGGAAGGAGGAAAGGTGAGGCTCTCATTGCAAATCGTACAGTTTCATATATGTCTCCATAAAATCATCATCTATATAGAGAGTGAGAAACCAACTCAGACACTGTTCCAGATGAGAGCATTCCTGGAGAAAGCTCCTACTTCAAAAAGATGTTTTTTTTGTATATTAGTAGAGTGCGACTGAATTCTGTAATGATTTTTTTCATTATTCCTGAAGGAGTCTAGTAATATTGGGATTTTATTCAGTTTTTAATTGTTTTAATAAGGTTGTCACCAGTTTAAAAATAGAGACTTGTTAACTGTTCATGATAGAGTGCATCAGACCTGGCTTCAATTTATCAAAACCAGTAACTTCCTATTACCTCACACATTCTCGTACAAGATTAGGAAGCAAGGTATATCCCTTTGGGTGGTCCCAAAATCAACCAGAGGGAAAACCACCTCTGTGTCGTAACACTAGTCCCAACTGCCTGCATCTGACCCATATCACTGGACATTTTTACACAGAGTATAAATGGAGTATATGAATGACTTGCTGGTGAGTTTCAAGCGTGAGCTACAGCTACATTTATATAAACTAATAAGCTCTGAACATCCCACATTGGTTTGATCTAACCTAGAGTTGAGCATCTCATTTTCCCCAGGTTGTTTACTCCTGGTTACAAGCAATTGTTGATGCATATGACCACTGAGTTCAGTGGAATGAGTAAACAAGTTCACCTCTTTAATACCTTCTTCAATGAAAGGATGATTCTCCTCAAAGGGATGATTCTCCAAGAACTAGTCTAGGCAAAAACAAGACAGAGAACAAGGGAAGTCCAGATTAAACTGCATTTATTTCAATGCAAGAGGCCTGACAGGCAAGGCAAATGAACTCAGAGCATGGTTGAGTACATGGGACTGGGATATTATAGCTATTACTGAAACATGGCTAAAGGAAGGACAGGATCAGCAGCTTAATCTTCCAGGATATAGATGCCATAGGAAAGGTAGAACAGGAAGAAACAGAGGAGGGGGAGTTGCATTTTTGATTAAGAAAAACATCACAACTGAACTGAGAGGGAATATATCTGAGGGTTCACCCACTTAGTCTATATGAGTAGAATTGAGAAATAAGAAGGGGGAAATCACTTTGATAGAGTTGCCTTATAGGCCCCCAAATAGTCGGTGAGAAATTGAGGAGCAAATATGTAAGTAGATTACAGATAGCTCCAAGAAAAATAGAGTGGTAATAGTAGGGGGTTTTAACTTTCCCAACATAGGCCGGGACAGCCATAGTATTAAAGGGTTGGATGGAGAGAAATTTGTTGGATGTTTTCAGGAAGAATTTCTCATTCAGTGTGTGGATGACCTGATTAGAGAGGGGATAAAACCTGACCTCCTCTTGGGAAATAAGGAAGGGCAGGTGACAGAAGTGTTAGTGAGGGATTACTTTGGGACAAGAGACCATAATTCCATTAGTTTTATGATAGCTATGGAGAATGATAGGCCTGGCCCAAAAGTTAAAATTCTAAGTTGGGAAAGGCCAATTTTGATGGTATCAGGCAGGAACTTTCAACAGTTCATTGAGGGAGTCTGTGGGAAGCCAAATGGATGTCTGGTAAGTGGGAGGCTTTCAAAAGTGTGTTAACCAGGGTTTAGGGTAAATACATTTTTCTTAGAGAGAAGAGCAAAGCTTGTAGAAATTGGGAACATTGAATGACTCGGAATATTGAGGTTCTGGTTAAGAAGGAGAAGGAGACATATGACATGCATAGGCAACTAGAATCAAGTAAATCCCTTGAAGAGTACAGAGGGTGTAGGGGTAGAGTTAAGAGAGAAATCAGGGGGGCAAAAAAGGGACACGGTATTATTCTGGCAGATAAGGCAAAGAAGAATCCAAAGAGCTTCTACAAATACATAAAGAGCCAAAAGATTAACTAGGAAGGGAATAGGACTTCCTAAAAATCAACAAGGTCATCTATGTGTGGATCCACAAGAAATGGGTAAAAACCTAAGTGAATTATTTCTAGTTATTTAGAGAGAAATGAATTGATTGGGGATAGTCAGCATGGTTTCATGAAGGGTAGGTCATGCCTTACTAACCTCATTGAGTTTTTTGAGAAAGTGACCAGAGAGGTGGATGGGGGTAAGGCGGTTGATGTAGTATATATGGACTTTAGTAAGGCGTTTGATAAGGTGGCCCATGGAAGACTTCTACAGAAAATGCAGATGTGTGGAATAGAGGGTGATTTAGCTAATTGGATTAGGAATTGGCTGGCAGATAGAAGACAGAGGGTGGTGGTTGATGGGAGATATTCATCGTGGAGTTCGGTGACGAGTGGTGTGCCTCAGGGGTCTGTTTTGGGGCCCCTGCTGTTTGTAATTTTTATAAATGATCTGGATGAGGGTATTGAGGGATGGATCAGTAAATTTGCAGATGATACTAAAGTTGGTGGTGTGGTAGATAGTGAAGAGGGGTGTTTTAGTTTACAGAGTGACTTGGACAAGTTGCAGAGCTGGGCCGAGAGGTGGCAAATGGAGTTTAATGTGGAAAAGTGTGAGGTAATGCACTTTGGCAGGAACAATAAATGTGTAGAGTATAGGGCTAATGGTAGGGCTCTTAATAGTGTTGAGGAACAGAAGGATCTTGGTGTATGTGTCAATAGATCCCTGAAAGTACGCAGTCAAGTGGATAAAGTTGTTAAGAAGGCATATGGAGTCTTAGCTTTTATTGGTAGGGGGATTGAATTTAGGAGCCGCAGCATCATGTTGCAACTGTACAAAACTCTAGTGCGGCCGCACTTGGAGTATTGTGTGCAGTTCTGGTCCCCACATTATAAGAAAGATGTGGAGGCATTGGAGAGGGTACAGAGGAGGTTTACCAGGATGTTGCCTGGTATGGAGGGCAGGTCCTATGAAGAGAGGTTGAAGGATTTGAGGTTGTTTTCGTTAGAAAGGAGGCGGCTAAGAGGGGATCTTATTGAAGCATATAAGATGATTAGAGGTTTAGATAGGGTGGACAGTGATAGCCTTTTTCCTAGGATGGAGAAAGCTAGCACGAGGGGACACAGCTTTAAATTAAGGGGTATGAGTTATAGGACGGATATCAGAGGTAGGTTCTTTACTCAAAGAGTGATTAGGGAGTGGAATGCCCTGCCTGCAGCTGTTGTAGATGCGCCAAGTTGGTGGCGTTTAAGAGGTTAGTTGATAAGTATATGGAAGAGAAGGGAATGGTTTAGTTTGGAGGGGCATTGCTTTTTATTTTGGTCGGCACAACATTGAAGGCCGAAGGGCCTGTTCTGTGCTGTATTGTTCTATGTTCTATGTTCTATGAATATTTCTCATCAGTATTTACTGTTGAGAAAAGCATTGTTAGAGAACTTGAGGAAATAAATCGTGATGTCTTGAGGAATATACATATTACAGAGAAAGAAGTGCTGACAGTATTAAAGCGCATTAAGATAGATAAATCCCTGGGACTTGATGAGGTGTATTTAATTTAGATAAATGCAAGGTGATGTAGTTTGGTAGATTGAACCGGGACAGGACTTACTCAATTAATTGTTGGGCACTGGGGAGAATTATAGAATAATGAGATCTAGAGATACAAAGCTCCTCGAAATTGGAGTTATACGTGGACAGAAAAAGGCATTTGGCATGCTTGTTTTCATTGATCAGAACATTGAATACAAAAGTTGGAACATCTTGTTGAAGATATACAAGATACTGGTAAGGCCACACTTGGAATACTAGAAAGAGTGCAGAAAAGATTTATGAAAATGCTACCGGGACTTGATGGTTTAAGTTATAAAGAGAGGCTGGATAGACTGGGACCTTTTTCTTTGGAGCATAGGAGGCTTAAGGGTGCTCTTATAGAAGTCTATAAAATAATGAGGGGCATAGATCAGCTGGATAGTAAATATCTTTTCCCAAAGGTAAGGGAGTCTAAAACGAGATGACATAGGTTTGAGGTGAGAGGGGAGAGATACAAAAGTGTTCAAAGTGGTATTTTTTTTTACATAGAGGTGGTGAGTGTCTGGAACAAGCTGCCAGAGGTAATAGTAGAGGCAGGTACAATTTTAAAAAGCATTTAGACAGTTACATGGGTAAGATGATATTTGATATGTACCATATGCAGGCAATTGGGGCTAGCTCAGGGGTTAAAAAAGGGATGGCATGGACAAGTTGGGCCAAAGGGCCTGTTTCCATGCTGTAAACTCTATGACCCTATGATTCTAAAATAGACAGCATATATTGACAGTGGAATCACAGAACATAGTAAAATCGATGGCTTTTTCTTCCAATAGATCATCATCAACCATTGTGCTCACTGACCTACATTAGCTTCAGGTCTGGATTTGTACGGTAGCACAGTGGTTAGCATGGCTGCCTCTCAGCGCTAGGGACACAGGTTCGATTCTCGTGTTGGGTCACTGTCCATGTGTTGTCTGCATGTTCTCCCCGTGTCTGCATAGGTTTCTTCCGGGTGCTCCGATTTCTTCCCACCGTCTGAAAGACATGCTTGTTAGGTGCTTCAGCCATGCTAATTTCTCCCTCAGTGTACTGAAACAGATGCCAGGGTGTGGCGACAACGGGATTTTCGTAGTAACTACATGGCAATGTTAATGTAAGCCTACTTGAAACACGGCATTACAATTAAATAAAGGTAACTACAAAGACATGAGGGAGGAGCTGACCAGAGTTGATTGGAAAGGGAGCCTAGCAGGCAAGACAGGGGAACAGCAATGGCAGGAGTTTTTGAGAGTTATTCGAGAGGCACAACAGAAATTTATCCCAAAGAGGAGGAAACATGCTAAGAGGAGGATGAGGCATCCATGGCTGATGAGCGAAGTCAAGGACAGCATAAAAACAAAAGAAAAAGCCTATACAGTGGAAAGGATTAGTGGGAAACCAGAGGATTGGGAAGCCTTTAAAAGTGAGCAGAAGACAACTAAAAAAGAAATAAAGGGGAAGAAGATGAAATATGGATAGCTAGTAAAATAAAAGTAGATAGGAAGAGTTTTTTTTTAATATACAATAGACATTTGACCACTGGAGAAGTAATAATAGGAAACAAAGCAATGTAAAAGGAACTGAATAGTTACTTTGCATCAGTCTTCACGGTAGGAGAAATAAGTGGGATGCCAGAACTCCAGGGGAGTCAGGAGGCACAGGTGAGTGTAGTGGCCATCACTAAGGAGAAGATTCTGGGGAAATTGAAAGGTCTGAAGGTGGATAAGTCACCTGGACCAGATGGACTACACCCCAGGGTTCAATAAGAGATAGCTGAAGAAATTGTGGAGGCATTGATGCTGATCTTTCAGGAATCACTGGAGGCAGGGAGGGTGCCAGAGGACTGGAAAGCAGCTAATGTAACATCAATGTTTAAGAAGGGAGAGAGGGAACAGTCAGGAAATTATAGGCCGATTAGCCTGACTTTGGTCATTGGCAAGATTTTAGAGTCCATTATTAAAGATGAGGTTGCAGAATACTTGGAAGAGCATGATAAAGTAGGACTGAGTCAGCTTTGTCAAGGGGAGGTCATGTAAGATAAATCTGCTAGAGTTCTTTGAGGAGGTAACAAGGAAGTTAAATAAAGGAAAACAAGTGGATGTGATTTATTTAGATTTACAGAAGGTCTTTAACAAGATGCCACATAGGAATCTGTTAAATAAGTTAAGTACCCATGGTATTAGGGGTAAGATCCTGGCATGGATAGAGGATTGGTTAACTGGCAGATGGCAGAGAATGAGGATAAAGGGGTCTTTTTCAGGATGGCAGCGGTGACTAGTGGAGTGCTCAGAGGTCAGTGCTGGGACCACAACCTTTCACAATATGTATCAACGACTTGGGGGAAGGAACTGAAGGCACTGTAGTTAAGTTTGCGGATGATACAAACATATGTCAAAGGACAGGTAATATTGAGGAAGCAGGAGGGTTGCAGAAGGACTTGGACTGGTTAGGAGAGTGGACAAAGAAGCGGCAGATGGAATATAATGTGGAAAAGTGTGAGGTGCACTTTGGAAGGAGGAATGAAGGTATAGACCATTTTCTAAATGGGAAAATGCTTAGGAAATCAGAAACACAAAGAGACTTAGGAGTCATTGTTTAAGATTCTCTCAAGATTAACATGCAGGGTCAGTCGGCAGTTAGGAAGGCAAATGCAAAGTTAGCATTCATATCGAGAGGGGTAGAATACAAGAGCAGGAATGTACTTCTGAGACTGTATAAAGTTCTGGTCAGACACCATTTGAAGTATTGTGAGCAGTTTTGGGCTCCAAATCTAAGAAAGGATGTGCTGGCCTTGGGGAGGGTCCAGAGGAGGTTCACAAGAATGATCCCTGGAATGAAGAGCTTATTAATATGAGGAATGATTGTGGACTCTGGGTCGTTGGAGTTTAGAGGATGAGGGGATCTTATTGAAACTTACAGGGTAGAGTGGGCATGGAGAGAATGTTTCCACTAAAAGGATAAACTAGAACTAGAAGGCACAACCTTAGGCTAAAGGGATGATCATCTAAAACAAAGATGAGGAGGAATTTCTTCAGCCAAAGAGTGGAAGTCTTTGCTGCAGAAGACTGTGGAGACCAGGTCACTGAGTGTCTTTAAGATAGAGATAGATGGGTTCTTGATTAATGAGGGAATTTGGGGTTATGGGGAAAAGACAGTGGAATGGGGATGAGAAAAATATCAACCGTGATTGAATGGCGGAGCAGACTCGATGGTCCGAGTGATCTAATTCTGCTCCTATGTCTTACGGTCTTATGAATAAATAAACTCAAACTTAAAATTAAATCTGTTCCATGATGGCTTCATTCACTTGAACTCCGTTTTAAAAGAGTCAGCCAAATTCTAGAATCTCATCAAGTGATGGCCCCAGTTTTTTTCAGTTTGTCCTCTTTGAGCCTCTTGTAGCCTGTCTTCATAGAGGAGCGGGAGATCAGCAATCTCCTCTCGTGATCCACTGGGTAGTATTTCTGCGATAACAAGTGACCCGCTGTGTCACCTTCAATTTTTGCTGCAGTTTCAGGGTTTGCTGAGCTTCTCATCAACTCTGGCAATTCATCCCTGAGTATTGCTTCACCATCCTCTGCTGTAAACTCGTCTATTTGTTTGTGGAAAACCCCGGTCACCTACTGAGCAAAGACATTTGCTCGTTCTAAAGAGTTCTGTTAATTTCTTTACCTTCATACTGAAGGATTCCAGTTCAGGGAAGCATAAATCTCCAAGTTTCTCATGACTAACAAAGATAATGGAGCAAAGGCAGGTAGACATCAGATGCACAATTATACAGTTTGCTGGGGTACCCCTACCCACACACTCACATACACATACACACACAGAGACACACATGAAGTGTTACCATTTAGCATCACTGCTCAGGCTTTGAGCAGCTGAGGTAGGATGATTGGTACTGGCAGTGCGGCATATGAGATGTTCACCAGAAACATAAGAGTAGAATCATAGAATCACTACAGTGCAGAAGGAGGCCATTTGGCCCATCAAATCTGCACCAACAACAATCCCACCCAGGCTCTAGCCCCGTAATCCCACATATTTTTACCTTGTTGACATTAAGGAGCAATTTATCATAGTCAACCTAATCTGCAGACCTTTGAACTGTGGGAGGAAACCAGAGTACCCAGAGGAAACCGACGCAGACACAGGGGAATGTGCAAACTCTACACAGACAGTGACCCAAGGTTGGAATTGAACCCGGGTCCCTGGCACTGTGAGACAGCAGTGCTAACCACTGTGCCATCACAAGCTGTACGGGGGCACTGGGGGTTCTTTGGGGAATTGGCTTAAGTATATCTGGTTTACTTGACAATTCAAAAATAGCTGCAAGCAACAAACTACTAAGCTGCTCCACTCATCTGTCAGAGGCCTGAACCTCTCTCAATATATTAAATAACTGGTGCATTGCTGAAACTCTAACACAGCTCCACCTACAGGCATCTCTGGTGGTGGAGTGAAATGTTAATGGATTTTTATCTTTTTAATGAGATAGTGAGCTTTTTGAAATTGAATGTTAGCATTGGTTCAGTAATTGTACGTATAGGAATATATATTTAGTAAAAGTCCAGATGATAGTCTTTTAAGCTTTTACGAGGGTGTCTGTTTTTGGAAATGTGGTTTCGTTAAAATAGATATGTGGAAAATCCACATTTTTTGTACTTCTGTGTCCCTGGCATAGACAGAGAAGATTGTGTATCCCCAAACTATAATTCTGCATGCATTATTGTTATTATTTGTATTGAATGAGCTGTAAAGGGGACAGAATAGATTCAGTAATAATTGCCAAAAGAGAATTGGATATATCCTGGAAGTGAAAGAATTTGCAGTGTATGGAGCAAGGCAGTGAGAATAATTTGATAATCCACACAATGAGGGTGTTGTAGTGGTTAGCACTGCAGCCTCAGAGCGCCAGGGACTCGGGTTCGATTTCTGGCTCGGGTCACTTCCTATGTGGAGTTTGCACATTCTTCCTGTGTCTGTGTATCACACAGTGCTCCAGTTTCCTATCACAGTCCAAAGATGTGCAGGTTAGGTGCATTGGCCATGCTAAATTGACCCTTAGTGTCTCAAAATATGCAAGTTAGGTGGATTTGCTATGGTAAATGTGTGGGATTATGTGAATAGGCTGGGCCAGAGTTGTGACCTGGGCAAGAAGCTCTGTTGGAGAGTTTGTGCAAACTCGATGGGCCAAATGGCCTCCTTCTGCATTTTAGGGGTTCTGTGGTTCTACAGCTTGACACCATGGCTGGAATTTTACCGATTTTGGGACAGGTGAGGCTTGCAGAATGGTATTAGTCTCGGGTGAGATCTTACAAGCCTCAGGCAAGCGAGGTGGTAAAATTCCAGCACACATCTCTGAATCACCATGTGTAATGCTATAGAAGATTTGCACATGTGCCAAATACAAGTACAGGCACAAAGATCATTGAGATTGGTTTTAAAGTAGTTTTTGAAACCATCAGTTTGAAAGCAGCTTTGTAATTCACTCACAGATATTCATTTTCTTGTTTCATTTTGTCTTGTCTCCTCAGATATTTATAAGCTCCTCATGAATGAAATGCTGCCCATTCACCTATTCCATCTGCGCAACCTGAGTTTTAATTTTAATGAAGAAACATTACTATGCCTGATTTCTCGGCTCCTGCATGATGTAGCCTGGAATTACTGGAAAGACCAATCACAGCAAGTCTTTGCTGGCTCCATTTCATGAATAATGCACAGATTCTGTCAGCAATAAAAGCAGAAAATGCTAGAAGAACTCAGCAGGTCTGGCAGCACCTGTGAAGAGCGAAACAGAGTTAACATTTCAAGTCCAATCTGACTTTTTTTTTGGAAATTGGACAGCACCGTGGCACAGTGGTTAGCACTGCTGCCTCAGAACTCCAGGGACCCAGGTTTAATTCCTGGCTTGGGTCACTGTCTGCGTGGAGTTTGCACATTTTCCTTGTGTCTGCGTGAGTTTGTTGTGGTTTCCTCCCATAGCCTGAAAGGTATGCTGGTTTGAAACAGGGCAATTTCACGGTAACTTCACTGCAGTGTTAATGTGAGCTAACTTGTGACTAATAAATAAATATTTTACTTTTAACTCGAGGATTCAGAACAGATTGGCGCAGATGAGCACTGGATAGCATCCTCACCTCTGAGCCAGTGCACTGTACTACACATTCGGAGGCACAGCCTTCAGATAAGATGCTAAGCTGAGGCCCTCTGACATACGTAAAACATCTCATAGCACCTTTTGTCGAACAGCAGGGGCGGACTCTCCATGGGGAACCTGCATGGCCAATATTTATCCTTCAGCCAAGATCACTAAAACAAAGTTATCTGATATAAAGAAGAACAAAGAACAAAACAGCACAGGAAACAGGCCCTTCGGCCCAACGAGCCCGCGCCGCCACCCATGGGCTACCTCACTGTGTGCCACAATTCAGCTGCAATGTTACTTTAAACGGCAAGAGTAGGCAGATTCCAAAACCAGTTTATTGACTGTAAAATGGTAGGGGATCTCCTGAGGTTGTGAGAGGCACTATATAAATGCAAGTTCTCACCTTTCTTTACATAGCATGGAAGTATAGTTTGGCCATTGCAAGATACTGACAAAAGACTGGCAAAGCTTGAAATCCCAGTCACAAAATCATGAAGAACAGAAACCATTATTTATTTTGGAATAATCTTCTCTGATATTAACACACAATACCAGAGAAATCACCAGATATTAGAATTGGGAGTATAAGTGTTTGCAAACTGTATTTCCTGTGGCATAAGTGGGTGGCATGGTGGTACAGTGGTTGGGGCCTGGGTGCGAAAGTTGTTGGTGCAGTCTCGATGGGCTGAATGGCCTCTTTCCCTATTTAAGGAATTCTATGAAGCCCAAAGGACTAGGTGCAACACTGCAAGAAGCTTAGTGACCTTACAAAGGTGATCAACTGACAAGAAAGGGATTTAATTTAAACAGCTCTGATTTCTTTTCTCTCCACCTGTACATAAACAGAAAGATGTTTCTGATTTTGATTTCCCACTTTATATGCAGTGTTTTCTCAACCGCTCAGTTTTTATTAAACAGCTCTACAGCAAATCTGAGGTAGGTAAATTCACAGGGGTAGTTTATTCACACACACATTCAAACCTGAGAACAGAATTTCATTTTAACTCATACAACAGAAGTGGGATAGAATAAATAAAGAGGTATGGGGAAACGACTACAAAAATACTAAGAATTATTGTTTGAGATGGGCCCATCTCCGATTGTACCCATGTCACCATTGAAGTGTCCAGTGACTAGCCAGTAAAAATCTCAACAGGAGGAGCTTTCTCTACCCTCAGTGTTAAACTGGTACTTGACCACAACAAGAGCTACCTCAATGTGCCATTTACTATGTCATTGCTGTACACTTGGAAGCTTATATTTACAGCTTAAAGTGTTGTTTTTTTAAGATGTAAGAACTGCTTATTTTGCCCGTGATCTTATGACAAACAGCTCAGTTTGAATATTCCCTTTGAATCGGCACAAAGATAGACATCTGCCTCCAGTATTCTACCTGGGAGTGTGCCAGTTTTGTGGACAGCTTCAAATGACATTATATTTCAATCAATATTAAAGGTCACAGAACACAATGTCACTTGATATAACATTTGCTTGAACTTCCTTCATCTTTGGCAGTGATTCAGTCACTTACACCTGGATTGCAATGATGAAACTAGCTGGCAGCACTTTGCCCCATTGTGCAGGATGGAACTTCTGCAACAACTTAACCTGTTTAACCCAGCCTATAAATGGCTTTGATTATTTAGGGTTTTCCTGCCACTGAACTCTATTTATTGACTTTTATCAACAGTTATTGAAAGTTAAAACTAAAGTCAATGGCATTCAGAGAGAATCTTCAGTGGCTGAAGTCATAAATAGCACTAAAGTTGGTGGTTGTGTTGTTATAAGTTTTATTTTATTTATTCATAGGATGTGGGTATGACAGGCTGGCCAGCATCTATTGTCCATCCCTAATTGCCCTTGAGAAAGCAGTTAAGAGTCAACTACATTATTGTACCTCTGGGAAGTCACACGTAAGACAAATCAGGTAAGGATGACAGATTTCCTTCCTTAAAAAACATTAGTGAACCAGGTAGTTTTTTTCCGACAAACGACACTGGTTTCATTGTCATGATGCGGAGTTGCAGGCATTGGACTAGAATAGGCACTGTAAAAAGTATCATAATACTGGGTTAAAGTCCTACAGGTTTATTTGGAATCACAAGCTTTCGAGGTGATGCCCCTTCATCAGATGAGTCGAGAATTTGGTTCACAAACTGGGCATATATAGACTCAACTGCAAGATAATGCTTGGAATGCGAATCTTTAGAGATAATCAAGACATTACAGGCACAGAAAATGTGACTGGACAGAGGGTTAAGCATAGGTTAAAAAGATCTCAAGCCAAAATAGTTAGCAGGATTTTGCAAGCCCAGGCAAAATGGTGGGGGTTACATGTAGTGTAGATCCCAGTTGAGGCCGTCCTCTGCATTGACGTATGCCTTGAAGACTGCCTTGGAGAATGCTTACTGAATATCAAAGGCTGAATGCTCTTGGCTGCTGAAGTGTTCGCCAACAGGATGAGAACATCCTTGCCTGGCGATTGTCGGGCAGTGTTCTTTCATCTGTTGTCTTAATGTCTGCATATCTCGCCAATGCACAATGCCTCAGGACATACTTTTCTGCATTGTATCAGGTAGACAACACTGGCCGAGTCACTAGAGCATGCATTATGTACCTGATGGGTGGTATTCTCATGTGTGATAGTGGTATCCGTGTCAATGATCTGGCATATCTTGCAGAGGTTGCTGTGACAACGTTGTGTAGTGTCGTGGTCACTGTTCTCCTGAAGGCTGGGTAGTTTACTGTGAATAATGATCTATTTGAGGTTGTGCAATTGTTTGAAGGCAAGTAGTAGTGGTGTAAGAATAGCCTTGGCAAGATGTTTGTCTTCAACAATAATATGTTGAAGGTTCTGGGGAAGTAGCTTCTCCCCTCTGGGGAAGTACTGGACAACTAAGGGTACTCTGTCCACCGTGTCCTCTGTTTGTGTTCTAAGGAGATTGGTACAGTTTTTCGTTGTGGTATGTCGGAACTGTCAATCAATGAGTTGAATGCCATATCCCCTTCTTCCGAGAGTGTCTTTCAACATCTTTAGGTGTCTGTTGTGATCCTCCTCATCTGAGCAGATCCTGTGTGAATGGAGGACTTGTCCATAGGAGATGATTTTTTTACCATGTTTAGAATGGAAGCTGGAGAAGTGAAACATCGTGAAGTTATCCATAGGCTTGTGGTACAGTGAAGTGCTGAGGTGACCTTCCTTGATGGAGATGCATGTGTTCAAGAATCAACCAATTCTGGAGAATAGCCCATGGTGAGTCAGGTGGTGGGGTAGAACTTGTTGATATCATCATATTGTTGTTTCAATGATTATTAGCGGTGGGTCCAAAGAAAGAAAATGTCATTGATGTATCTAATGTATAGCATCAGTTAAAGGTCGTCTGCAGTGAAGACACCTAGTTCAAACTTGTGCATGAAGTTAACATATTGAGATACAAATTTGGTCCCTATGGCTGTTCTGTGTGTCTGGATGAAGAACTGGTTGTTGAAGGTGAAGACATTGTGGTCCAGGATGAAGCGAATGAGTTGTACAATTGCATTTGGAGGTTGGCAGTTGTTGGTATTGAGTACCGAGGCTGTTGCTGTGATGCTGTCGTCATGGGAAATGCTGGTTTAGACTGCCAAGACATCCATTGTGACGAGAAGTGTTCATGCTTCAACTGCTCCATGGATGCTGGGTACATTGTCATCAGTAGACTTTTAATTCGAGATTTTTATTGAATTCAAATTTCACCATCTGCCGTAGTGGGATTTGAATCCGAGTCCCCAGACCATTACCCTGAGTCTCTGGATTACTAGTCCAGCAACAATACCACTACACCACTGTCTCCCCCTACTGCACTAATGGCGCAGGCCGTTACATTTGCCTCAGGAAAATATCCTCAGTCCAGCTACATCATCCATGATCTTCCCACCTGAATAATCTCAAGGATAACATCCAGGCAAATGGTATATTGGCCTTCTTTGTGAGAACTTTCAAATAGAGGAGCAGAGGTGTGTTGTTGCAATTATACAGGGCCTTGGTGAGGCCATACCTAGAGTATCGTGTCAGTTTTTCTCCTTTTTTGAAGAAGTGTGTTTTTGCTCTTAAGGGAATGGAGCAAAGGTTTACCAGACTGATCCCGGCGATGGCAGAACTGATGTATGAGGAGAGATTGACTAAGTTAGGATCCGAACCTAGTCAATCTCTCCTCATACATGCACTTCCTCAAAAGCAAGAACAAATTCAATATTCTGATCCCCCTTTCCCCCCATATATTGTTGGCAGCATTCCAATGAGACACAGTATGGATGAGGCACCCTTATACTCTGCATTTTCCTCCTTCTCCTTACACCTCCTCTCCAATGAACTGACTCATTCTAGGCCTCAAACTCTTCAAGGTCTGCACACCTCCCTGGAGGACCATGTGATGAAAACTATAGCAGTCCACCTTACAAGAGAGTGAGATCTTTACAGGAATATACCGCAATGTGCAAACTGATTGGTCTAGGTGTCAAAACCACATCTTCAGTAGCGCAATGACCTGCTCAGTGGAGATAATTGTAAATAAATGGTTTCAGATGTAGCACTGCTGTGGCTCATTCTTGTGGGTCTCATGAAACAATGAGTAGCCATCTCTTCAAGCGAAAACAACTGCCCCCTACAATCCAACCACATAGTCTTAGAGTTGGAGTGAAGGACGAGTGGCATAATGGAGGATGAAGTTGTCATGGCAGCTGTCTCAATAATGAATACAAACATTGAAGAAGCTTTTGGTATTCAAATTCTTAAATCTTTTTACTAGGCTGATTCCTGAGATGGCAGAACTGTTATATGAGGAGATTAAATTGGTTAGGATTATATTCATTGGAGTTCAGATGAATGAAGGGGAATCTCATAGAAACTTATTAAATTCGAACAGGATTAGACAGGATAGATGCAAGGAGAGCATTCTCGAAGTTGGGGGAAGTCCAGAACCAGGGGTCACAGTCTGAGGATTGGGGAAGACCATTTAGGACAGAGATGAAGAGATATTTCTTCACCTAATGAGTAGTGAACCTGTGGAATTCAATACCACAGGAAGTAATTGATGTCAAAACATTGAATGTATTTAAGAGGAGGCTGGATACAGCACTTGGAATCAAAGATTATGGGGAGAAAGCAGGATTAGGTATTGAATTGGATGATCAACCACAATCATGATGAATAGCAGAGCAGGTTTAAAGGGCCAAATGGCCTCCTTCTGCTCCTATGTTTTTATGTTAAGAATGGGGATTATCTGATTCACGCATATTTCAGCTGAACTTTAGTAATCCCGGAGGACGGAATTCAATTTGAGCTGCCTGTGAAAACCTTGGAGGCACAGTCTTGAATAGATCCACTGTTACAGCCAATGAAGAGTGCACATCTGTCCAGAGGTTTCACTATTACTGTCCAAGGATCCTTGCTCCCCTTCATTCCTCTTTTCTTGATGCACAATTTTAAAAATGGGAGCTCATGCTTCTGTTGATATTTACATTGTGTGGAGAAAGAAGAAAGGTTCCAACAGTTACAGTTCAAACAGAACCCAGTGACTTTCTCAGTGCTTGCTCCAATATGATGGCCCTCCCCTACGGTCTTGGCTGAGGTGGAGACAGCTAGCTCCATTCACACTGTAGGTGAGATTCACATGGCAGCTCATAGAATCATGGAATTCCTATAAGTGTAGAAGGAAGCCATTCAGCCCCATCAACTGTGCACCGACCACAATCCTATCCAGGCTCCATTCCCGCAGCACATCATATTTACCCTGCTAATCTCCCTAACACTAGAGTAAATTTATCATGGCCAATACACCTAACCTGCACATCTCTGGACTGTGGGAGGAAACCAGAGCACCAGGAGGAAACCCCGCAAACGCGGGTGGAATTTGCAAACACACAGACAGTGAATTGAGCCAGAGGTGAACCATGGTTCCTGTTGTGAGGCAGCAGTGCTAAACATTGTGTCCCCATTATGGAAGTTCCAGTGGGGGAACTCCAGTGGCTGCTGCACCAGCTTCAATTCAAGGGAAGTGTCCATCATAGGATCTTGCTGCACAGATGGATCTCAGTCAGACGGACAGCAGAGGACAACGATGATGATCACTGTGCCCTGTGAGGGGGTGGGGCATTCTTATCCTCCTCAGACACAGCCTCAGCCCTTGGCTTGCACTCTGAATGTTAGAAAGGAGCACCAGCTGGGAACATTGGCTGCTCCTCCAAACCTCTCTGCGCCATCAGCACCATTGCCTTGTCAAGATTATAGAGTGTGGTGTGCGTACTGTGAACGTTAGTGCAGAATTCCTGCATGCACTCTGAGTGTTGCCGTTTTCAGCTCTCCATGAAGTCGGCTACTTTCTCACTGGAAGGTCTTTCGTATTCAAAGCCCTGAGCCATGGTGGCGCACAGGAGCTGGAACGCTTGCTCCGTTTTCAGCCCACGGCCCGCAATGCCTCAGGGAACTCTCATCGATCGGAGCACAACGATTGCTGTGCTCTCAGTGGAGCCACCTTTCCTATCACTGCCGAGGCCCAGGATCTGCATCTAGCTGATGGTCTGACCACAGCTGCCTCATCCCACTCCTGCTGACTCGGGACATATCCCTCACACAGCGCCATCCTTCCTACGGGTGCGCGGATCCATCGAGGTGACTGTGTCAGTGAAGAGTGGGTGTGTAAGGGGTGACAGTGCTAACTTAGAGGTATTCTCTGGCAGCACTTTGGCCCAGTGCAGCTGGAGGAATGTGCCCTTATGCCTCAATGTCTAAACCTGTGGATCAGACAAGATGAGAACATGGGAACTAGCCTTGGAGAGCAGGAGCTGAGATTTATAAATGCAGCATATTGTGTGTCAGATTGACTGGCATGCTACCAGGTTCGATATGCCCTCTCCACCACAGACTCCCATCTCCCCTTTCCTGATGCACTTATGGCCCCAACTTCCCCTATGGCTCCCTCCCCTAATCTACTGATGATCCTGTCTGGGCCCATTCACTGGCATTGTGAGCTTATTTCTCCTACATGGGTCAAAAAAGAGAAATAAGGCACTGCTGTACACCATGGGCATCATAGTGGTTAGTACTGTTGTCTCAATGTGCCGGGGACCCAGGTTCGATTCCCAGCTTGGGTCACCGAGTGTATAGAGTTTGCATGCTCTCTCCATGTCTGCTTGTGTTTCCTCCGATTTTCTCTCACAGTCCAAAGATGTGCAGGTTCTGTGGATTGGCTATGCTAAATTGCCCCTGAGTGTTAGGGGGACTAGCTGGGGTAAGTGTGTGGGGATGGACCCTGGATGGAATTGTGGTCGGTGCTGACTCGATGGGCTGAATGGCCTCCTTATGCACTTTTCTATGAATTCAATGCTGGTCTATGGTCCAAGCCAGCAAGAAACTGTCAGATCCACAGCAACACTAGGATTGTGAGCTGAGGAATCAATAATTATCCTGAGCCCACACTTATGTCATATTCAGGAGCAATGTGTGCCTGCAGTTTCCTCAGCTCTCTGCTGGACGTTGAATATACTCGGAGCTTTTCATGAGGGTCTGGCCTTTTTCTCACCTTGCCAGAGCAAATAAGTTTATTGAACTTTTCCCTGCACTGAAGTCAGTTCTTTCTGACTGCATTCTGCCTGCTCATGACCTCAGCCACCTCCCCCAAGGTTGGCTTCAACTGGGAGGGTGACTATAATAGTTCTGAAGGTGACTTGTTGTGACTTAAAATTAATGAAGTTTTATTACCAACATCTACTTACAAGCAGTGATCTGACAGAACTACAATACATATCTTCACTCGACTGCTCCCTGCCTTCAACCCAAATTCCTCCCTGGCCCAGGACATACTCCCCTGCTTGGCTTCCCGTGCTGTCTCTCCACAAGATCCGGCCCTCAGGGATCGATCCCTTAAAGGAGCCACGCTACCAGAGTGACCTCCTTATCCACCTGGGGAGGCGACATTCAACCTGCATCAGCAAAGCAAGGACAGTCCTGCCCTGGTTTCTAGCCTTCTGCTTCCCCTGCTCCGTCAGTAACACGGCAATTGTTTTATTCAATGGCAAGCACAGCAGTGGTTTGAGTTGGGTTGGCTTTCTTTCAGTCCTGCTTTCACTCGAGGTCCCAGGCTGCTAATTGGCCATCCAATCTGCTCTTTAGCGGATTGAGATCCAGCCCCCTTAAATATTGCGGCTGTACATCCCACCCCCACCCAACCAGGAAACATAGGAACGAACTCAACCTTCATTTCCCGATCCCAAAAAGGTAAAAGGTTATTCTTAATGGCACATTTTATTCAGAGCTATTGTTAAGCAACCTTACTGGCCTGGAAAGCTAAGATTCAAACTACACCTGAAAGGATGAGTGGATTTTTGTTTGCAACTTGCCTTGAGGCCCATGATGTGCACTTTTGCGTTGTCACCGATTGTGTAGTTCAGAGCTGGGATGATTCACTTTGTCCCTGATGGACAATCACACTATCCACGCTGCAAATTGCATTTATCGACTTCAGTCTTAATCACAACATATTTGCAACATTGTTTCCAGGATGTCCCGTTGTCCTTCTACCATAATCGATTAAATTAGATCTAATCAGTTGTGAATTGTAGGGTGGAACTTAGAAACCTGATTCTTAATAACTTACCTGATCTACACACCATTAACCTCTCTTTGCACCCACCGTGGCATTTCTATCATTGTTCACATTTACACATCACATTTACACAGTCATTCTGCTGATACCTCATCCTTCCCTCGAAAATTATTTGTGGATGCTCTTAAATGTTAAAAGCCTTTCTAACATCCCTCTTTTTCAAATATAATTTTGCTTTCTTTTTTCTGGAAAATTTAAGCTTTACCTCCAATAACATGGAATCATAGAATCACAGGATCCCTACAGTGCAGAAGGAGGCCATTTGGCCCATCGAGTCTGTATCGACCACAGTCCCATCCAGGCCCTATTCCCGCAACCCCACACATTTACCCTGGTGATCCCTCTGACACTAGGGGTGGCATAGTGGTTAGCACTGCTGCCTCATAGCACCAGGCACCCAGGTTCAATTCCTGGCTTGGGTCACTGTCCATGTGGAGTCTACATGTTCTCCCTGTGTCTGCGTGGGTTTCCTTTGGGTGCTCTGCTTTCCTCCCACAATCCAAAGAACTGCGTGTTAAGTGGATTGACCATGCTAAATTGCCCGGAGTGTCGAGGGACTAGCTACAGCAAATGCATAGATTACGGGGATGGGGCCTGAGATTGTAGTCAGTGCAGACTTGATGGGCTGAATGGGCTTCTTCTACATTGTAGTATTCTACGATAGGGTTACTTTAGCATTACCAGTCAACCTAACCTGCACATCTTTGGACTGATCTTCTTGTCTCCATAGAAACTAAAACACTCCCAAGTTATGCGTCCCAGAGACACTACTTCTGATCCCTGTTCATGCCTATTTAAATGGTTCACAAACCCCTTCTGTGCAAAATCTATCAGGTGAATAAAATACTTCAGGTGCTAGATGTGTGAGATTAAAACAAAGTGCCGGAAGTACTCAGCAGGCCTGGTAGCATGTGTGGAGAAAGAAACGATTTTAGAGGCAGATGGGGCCCAGCCACTCGCCCTGGAAGTTGCAGATGATCCCCGCTCTCTTTCCCGACCTCCCCTCCACATCCACCTCCCATCCCTGTTCCTATCACCACCAACACCACCCCCCACCCCCCAGGTTCAAAGTCAGATAAGTGGGGCTGAGGCCAGTTAGGCAGGCCCGTGTAGGGAGGGGGGTGTGCATTTTCTAAGATTAGGTAGTGCAGTTGCTATGGCAGTAACCATTACCACTGGGACAGGGAAGCCACTCTTTCAGCTGTGTAGTGTCAAAACACCCACCCCTCCCCTCAGAAGGAAGGCCACTAGGATGTTTTTCCTTAATTTTTTGTACATTTCTTCCTTTGGATAGTAATCAGTAGCTGTTCAGTTGGTGCCGTCTCCTGCTACCTTTAAGATCCTGAGGGGGATTCACAGGGTCAACATGGAGAGGATCTTTCCTCTTACGGGAGAATCTGGAACTGTTTAACAATAAGGTGTTTCCCATTTCCCATACAATTCCTGATCCTTTGGAATTCTCTTCCTCAAAAGGCAGTGGAAGTAGAGCCTCTGAATACTTTTGAGGCAGAGCTAGATTAATAATGGAGTGAAAGATGGTGAGAGGGGGGGCAGGAATGTGGAGATGGGGTTACAATCAGATCAGCCATGATTGTATTGATTGGCAGGTAACACACCAGGTTGTTAGGGCCAGATGCCTACTCCTACTTCTAAATTGTACGCTTGTGCCTATTGCGTCATCATTTTTGAACAGGCCAATTTTTCTGGAGTCATTTGAACTTAAAGACAGAAAAGTTGGACAAGGTTCAAGGATCCTGTTGCTTGCCTAACCTGTTGCCGTGACTCAGCTGTCACCCCTGGTTAAATGTCATTCCACACTGATGAACTATAGAATCCCTACAATACAGAAGGAGGCCATTTGGCTCATCGGGTCAATGCCAACCACAATCCCATCCAGGCCCTATTCCCATAACCCCACACATTTACCCTGCTAAATCCCTTGACACTAAGGAGCATTTTAGCATGGGGGAGGAAACTTGAGAAGCGAGGGAAAACCCGCGCAAACACGAGGAGAAAGTGTCTGTGTGGAGTTTGCACTGACGCAAGGCTGGAATTGAACCTGGGACCCTGGCACTGTGAGGCAGAAGCGCTAACCATTGTGTCACTGCTCTGTGTCCTTGTTGCTGTCTGTCACAAGAAAACTGCAAAACAGCCACTAAAAATAATGTTCAAGGCTGATATATTGTCACCCGTATCAGATATTGGATGGTTTGTTGGATGAAGTTGGTTTGGAGTGTCTGTTTTGTGGTTGTTTTTATTTCAGCATTGGAGTCTAGAGGGTGCAGTAACAGAGGCATTGTTGTGGGATGGAGATTTGAGATTATTGTCAAACTGAAAACAGTTGAACTGAGCTGATGATGAGATCCAGGCTGAAAGGGGGATGTTTTTGTTCACTCCTTCCTTCCAAAATCTGTCTCTTCATCCTCCTGGTGTATTCCAAATGATGAATGCTGACTCGGTTGTAGATATAGCAGATCCATACAAATGGGGACTCACTTTCCAATAAATATTGCAAGGCTGCACTGAACAGTTCAGGCAACAGAGTCATGATTTAAACACCTCATTGGTCCACGTTGCTTCATGTGACGGCAGCATTGAGTTATTGGGTTCTGCACAGAAGCCATGAGCCAGCTGTTAGGTGGATAGCCATTGTCAGCCAGTCATTAACATCTGGTTTGACAACATGACTCAAAAAGTGAGGGATCAGTGAGATGGCACAGGATAAAGACACCATGGCAGATGGCATAGGAAGCAGTCTCCAGAATGCTGTGTGGTATATGGGCATATATCAACTGCACATAGAGGGTGAAACCTTTTGTGATTCCTGTACATCTCAGCATTTAGATGCAGTGCTTGCAAGAATGTGTAGTTGATGCCACTCCATGCCACCAAGCAGCTTACTGTCCTGACAAAGCCTTGTTGCGTTCTGCCTGCTTCTCACTCTGGTCAGGGAGAAGATAACTCCCACTCCTTTCTTGGTATAAGGAGCATCAGTGATGTCCTTTAAACTGAAGTGAGCATATAGTTCCACCAACAATTACAGGCATATTTCAGGGAGCATTTCCTTACAAAGTGGAGATAACACACACTTTTCCTGGCTTAGGCTGAGATCATAAGTCTTGGAAGATCCTGGGCAGATAAAGCTTGTCACTGAGGGCTCCCTCCTGTTCCTCCACCTCCCTCATCAAGTGGCTTGTCCTGCTTTATACTATCTCTGATCACTCCTCCTTTCAGGTTGAAGGGATGGTTACAACAGCAACCAAGACAAAGTCACTGGTCTGACCAGGATCCTTGAAGAAAGACCCAAGGCCTCTCCACTTCCTGTCAAGTAGCTCCAGAAACATCTTCAAAGTAAAACACAGTCAGTAGAAATTAATTAGCAATAGAATCGAAAGCAGGGAACGATCCCCTTCAACAGATCAGAGAGGCACTCCATCTACTGCTGGACATTTGTTAAAGGAAGGGCATTGGGCTTCAGCAATAAGGTCAGAAAAGCCAGCCCTGATATCAAATCAGCATTATACGGCACGGTTGCACAGTGGTTAGCACTGCTGCCTCAGTGCCGAGGACCTGGGTTCAATTTGCGGCTTGGGTCACTGTATGGAGTCTCCCCATGTATACGTGAATTTCCTCCGGGAGATCCTGTTTCTTCCCACAGTCTGAAAGACGTGCTGGTTAGGTGCATTGGCTGTGCTAAATTCTCCTTCAGTATACCCGAGCTGGTTCCGGAGTGGGATTTTCACAGTAACTTCATTGCAGTATTAGTGTAAGCCTACTTGTGATATTAATAAATAAACTTACTGATATACTGACTAAAACCTAATCGAAACATATAAGATGATTAGAGGTATAGATAGGGTGGATAGTGATAGCCTTTTTCCTAGGATGGAAAAAGCTAGCACGAGGGGACACAGCTTTAAATTAAGGGGTGATAGTTATAGGACGGATATCAGAGGTAGGTTCTTTACCCAAAGGGTGGTTCGGGAGTGGAATGCCCTGCCTGCAGCAGTTGTAGATGCGCCAAGTTTGGTGGCGTTTAAGAGGTTAGTTGATAAGTATATGGAAGAGAAGGGAATGGTTTAGTTTGGAGGGGCATTGCTTTTTATATTGGTCGGCGCAACATCGAAGGCCGAAGGGCCTGTTCTGTGCTGTAATGTTCTATGTTCTATGTTCTATAAAACTGCAGGCTACCTCTTCCACATACTTCTGGTGTGTGTTCCTAATTCATGCGCTATCTTCCTCACCAAAATGGCATCCGGTGTGAGCCACACACAGGCGTGAAGATGATGCCCTTTTGGAATCGTGTGTAACCACAACACCACACGTGCCTTGGAGCCATAATTTTTGTCCAAGATTTTAAGCCTTATTTATCAAAATTTAAAACGTCTGCAGTTGGCAACCTTGGCTGGGAATTTACTTTAAATAATTCTTTTTGCTCAAATTGATGTACTATTGCCAGTCCCTGAGGTCATTTAATTAATTAAAGTGAGCAGGGCGTGGGTCTTCAGTGGGGCTAACCTAAGAGATGGCTCGATTCACCAAATAACTCAGGGTAGCAAGTCAAAGAAAACACATTAGACTTCAGATTCTGTTATAAAACGGTTACAGTAATTGAGTCTTGGAAGAATATTTAAGTGGGAGCACCCATAATAATATTAAATGTGACACCGGCAAGCATTAATGCCAAGAATGTTAAATTTAATGTGCAAGGCATCAGGTGTCAATTGTTATTGTTCTGAGGGAAAAACTGGGGAAGATTAATTGAGAAAATCCATTAGAAGAAGAAAAAAAATCAGCTGTGGAGAAACAGTAAGTATTCTGAGAGACATTTGGATTCCATTAAGCAACACTAAAAGTCTATTATCCAGACTGATTCTGGAGGCAAATATAATAAGCAGACAGATAAGCGGTCAGGATGAAAATAGTAAAAGATCTCCAGTGAAGGAGGAGAATGAAGAATGCAGAGAATAATACTGACGACAGAATACAAAGTAGAATAAATTGCAGTGGACCTTTTTAGCAATTATGAATTTCTTGTTGAGAATTTACTCAAGGGGTGGGATTTTCCAACCTTTCCTGCCAGCGGTATCTTCCAGTCTTGTTGAAGATGATCCTGTAGTAGCCGGATGGGAGATCTATGCAAAATGCATAGGCATTGGCGGGACTTGGAAGATTCTGCCAGTGGTCAATGGTGAGCTAGCTCTATTGCTGTCAAGAGGGGAAATCCGCCCATTATCCCCCAATGCTGAAAGATTGGCTAAATAACTACCAGAACAAAACATTTTAGTGAGAAAATGCATTTGCCAGAATTCTACCACCCCTCCTGCCATGGAATTGGACCGAGCAAGGGGCAGACAATGTCCATTGACCTCCGATGGGAATTTCTGGTCTTGCTCAAGCAAGGCTGGAAAATCCCACCCATTGGCTTTTTATGGATTAAATACTGGAATTTTCTGCCTTTCAAGCTGGCATGATTCCCTGGTCCCGCTGCAATGAATGGAGATTTGGCTGAGCACCAAATTCTCTGTCCTCGCTTGCAGTGGTGATGGGGCATGAACGGTCAGATAATTCTGACTAACTGTGGTTCACCCACTACTTGTAATCTTTGTTCTTTATTCTTTAATATTCTTTGCCCCTTGCTATCTCTGTAGCTTACCCTAGCCCTCACCATCTTTAAGGTATCTGCATGCTTTTAATTCTGGCCTCTTGCCTATCTCCACTTTTAAGCACTTGGCCATTAGTGATAATACCTCTAGTTACTCAGCTTAAAACTTAGAATCCTCTTGCTGTACTTTTCTGTTTCTTTACTTCTCCTCCTGCACAATACTCTTCAGAACCTAGTTTTGAACTTTGACCAAAGTTTTGGTGATCAGTCCTCATGTCTAGCTGGTGGCTCGTTGCCAAATGTTGTCACTTGTGAAGTGGCTCGGAGCAGTTTGATATATCAAAGGTACAATACAAATGCAGGGTGTTGTTGTTTAAGGTTTTTGAGGGAAAAAAGATGTCCAACGTAAGAAGCAGAGTTCAGTTACATTCAGGTCAAGGTTAATTTTGTAAAATCAGAGTTTTATAGACTCCCTACAGTGCAGAAGGACGCCTTTCAGCTCATTGAGGCTGCACCAACTTTCTGACCGAGCTCCCTACCTACACCGTATCCCCATAACCCCACCAATTCCCTCTGATCTTTGGATTTTGAGAAGAAACCGGAGCACCTGGAGGAAACTCACATAGATACAGGGAGAACATACAAACTCCAGACAGATAGTCACCCAAGGCCAGAATTGAACTGAGGTCCCTGGCACTGAGGCAGCAGTGCTCCCCACTGTGCCATTGAAGAGGAGAGGCTGAACTCCTGGAGGGTGAATTGCACTGGGGATCTTCTCCTTGGTTTACTGTGATTTTACCACATGTGCCACATAAACAACTGGAGTCTTGCAGAAACGTTCACATGGTTTGCAGTTTCTGCAGCTCTTCCTGTGAAATTACAGTGGGCTAAGTAAGTGAAATTGACCACCCTTGAGTAACATGTGCATTTCCCACCCCAACACATGACTTAAGCCCAAATTTTAGTTGTATTTTAACATCAGATGTAAAAATGTGTAATGGATTTTCCAATGTGAGCAATAGAATGAGTTTGCTTTGGAAGGGTATGGAGGTCAGAAGCCATTGAGAAAAGCAGTGTAACAATCAATTCTGATAGTAACGAGGTATTTAAGTATTTGGGCTGCATACACACTCAATGTTAGAAGTTCTAGTTTATTTATTAGTTTCACAAATAGACTTACATCAACACTGCAATGAATTTATTGTAAAAATCCATTGGTCACCACACCCTAGCATCTGTTTGGGTACACTGAAAGAGAACTTAGCATGGCCAATGCATCTAACCAACATGTCTTTCAAAATGTGAGAGAACAAAGAACAGTACGGCACAGTAAGAGGCCCTTTGGCTCTCCAAGCCTGTGTCACTCATGCACCCAACTAGACCATTCATTTTTATCCTTCTATTCCCAGTCTGTTCATGTGGCTATTGAGAAGTCTTAAACGATCCCAGTGTATCTGCCTCAACCTCCTTGCTTGGCAGCACATTCCACGCCCCCACCACCCTTTGTATAAATACATCCCTCTGACATCTGTGTTGTATCTGTGTTGAACTTTGCCCCCTTAACCTTGAACTTGTGACCCCTTGTGTTTGTCACCTCTGACCTGGGAAAAAGCTTCCTACTGTTCACCCTTTCTATGCCCTTCACAATTTTATATACCTCTATTAGATCACGTCTCATCCTCTGTCTTTCCAGGGAGAACAGCCCCAGTTTGGCCAGTCTTTCCTCATAGCTAAGACCCTCCATACCAAGCAACATCTTGGTAAATCTTTTCTGTACTCTTGCCAAAGCCTCCACATCCTCTGGTAGTGGATACAGTATTCCAAATGTGGCCTAACCAATGTTCAATATAGCTGCAACATCATATTGCAACTTCTATACACTATGCTCCATCCAATAAAGGCAAGCATGCT
Organism: Sphyrna mokarran; assembly: GCA_024679065.1. Classification (NCBI taxonomy): domain Eukaryota; kingdom Metazoa; phylum Chordata; class Chondrichthyes; order Carcharhiniformes; family Carcharhinidae; genus Sphyrna; species Sphyrna mokarran. The sequence continues at coordinate 101,089,242 of JAGIQG010000007.1, forward strand.
ATAATGCCTTCTTCACCACCCTCTCCACCTGTGCTGTCACCATTAGAGATCTGTGGACTTGCACCCCCAGGAAGCCAAAACACCCAGAGGAAATGTACGCAGATATGGGGAGAATGTGCAAACTCCACACAGGGAGTAACCCAAGCAAGAAATTGAACCCGTGTCCCTGGCATTGAGGCAGCAGTGCTAACCACTGTGTTACTGCACCACTGTGCAGTCCATACAAATGCAGCAGTAGAAGCAAATCAGATGCCAAGAAAGAAGTAGATCATCTTTGTGATGGAAGGTATATCGGACCATAAAGCTAACTCAGGTTGCCTGGAATGCAAACAATCATTGTAAGTGATTCAGTATAAGATAATGAACAAGAAGGCTTTTGGAATTGGTGGAAAGAAAATAGGATTTGCGGCAGAGCTGAGTAAGTGGCTTTCATCTTCCCAATATTTAACTGTAATAGTGACTGAATAGTGAACATTGTGGGTCGTACTTAAATGAATTTTGTGGGTTTGGCAAACAGCACATAGATCATAGAGGGTTGAAGACGAGGTGGTAAAAAGGTAGCGTTGAGTGTTATTAGTTTATAACTTGTGATGAAATTGTTTCCAAGCATGTTTTTTGACAGTGTCCCTCTCTGAAATAGAGACCAGGTCCAGGTTTCTTGGAAGAGTTTCTTAATTGGATTTCCTGGCAGTGACATCCTGTTTCAGAAAAATGAGCTTCTGGTAGGTTGCTAAGGAAACAGAACCTAATTGGGAGATTGGATTTCAACCTGTGGTCAGAACAAATGGTATTTGAAAAATTCAGTTTCTCTTCAGCAGAAAGACAATAGAGGTATGAGCTCCTAGTGAAGTTTTGCATGTGAATCAGTTAAAAGGTCTGAGAGAAAAGCTACGTGTGTGCAATCCAGGTGCACTGAAAAGCTGGCTGTTTTATATCAGAGCTGACCATTCCATGTGTCGGGATGTGACTGAGTAATGATTGGAGCAGGGAAACCCCACGACTATCCATGACCAAATCGAGTGAAAGATAATCCTAGGCGTGCACCTTGTTGGTGATCATAGGATCCATGGGTCTCAGACAGGTGTCAGAGGCTATTCAAGGATCAGATCCTGCTTGGAAAAGAATTCTTGAACATTACTGGAGAGAAATTGATCTGGAGAAGGCAATGGGACGGGACATTGTACTGCAAATGGTGCTAAAATTGCTGCCTGATAAATTTGTGAGGTTTATCTATTGTTGTATCAGTTCTTTAATGTGTAATTTATCATTTCTGTGGATTATAGTTTGCCTGTCTCCCCTAAACTTTCTTTCTTTCACCTTGAACCTGTGCTCTCTTGTAGCTGACCTTTCCACCCTGGGGAAAAGTCTCTGACTATCTATCCTCTCTGTTTTGTAAACCTCTGTCAGTTGCCCCTTAGCCACCATCTTTCCAGTGTGAAAACAATCCGAGTTTAACCTCTCCTCATACGTAAAACCTTCCGGACCAGCAACATCTTGGTAAACCTTCTTTACGTTCTCCAGAGCTTCTACATGTTTCTGGCGGTGTGGCAGCCAGAAGGCATGCAATACTCCAAATGAGTCCTAATTGAAGTTTTATACAACTGTCACATAACTTGCCAACTTTTATACTCAACGTCCCTGCCTCTGTAAACACTCTGTATGCCTTCTTATCCACCTGCATTGCCATTTTCAGAGGTCTGCAGGTCTGGATCAGTGAGAGGTGCTCAAAAAAATAATAACATGGAACAGAACCATCCTGAAGAGGCAAGAGCTAGCTCACCTAAACGAAATGCCATGGATTATTAAAGAGGTAAACAACAACATCAAACTAAAGAAAAGCCCACTAAAATCCAAAAAAGTAGATTCTGGTTAATGGTGATAGTATGAAGAAAACAAAACAAAGGATTTCAAAACCACAATAAGAGCTACAAAAAGGAATATGAAAATAAACTTGTAAGAGAAATCAAAACCAACATGACATTATATCAGCAAAAGGAGCAATGTGACTTTTTGAAAACTGATAATGGTAATATTATAATAATGAAAATAAAGAAATGGTAGACTTGTTGATTAAAAACTTTGCATCAATATTTTTAGTGGAAGCTAAGGTTAACATGCGGGAAATCCTGAGGGAAGTAATAATGAATCACAGGCAGGAACTCACTAGTATTAACATAATCCACATGACTAGAATAAAGCATATAGTATCCTGGGCATTATTACTAGAGTACAAGACCAAAGGTTTTATATTGAACATATACAAGACCAAAGTCAGACTTTGGCTGTGATATTGTGTATAGTTCTGGGCACCACACTATAGGGAGGATGTGAATCGTTGGAGAGAATGCAGAAGAAGTTTATAAGAATGGTTCCAGAGATGTGAAACTTCAATTATGAGAATAGATTGGAAATGCTACAATTATTCTCCTTGGACAGAAGAAGGCTAAGAAACGATTTGATAGCAATTTTCAAAATTGTGAGGGGAATTGGACAGAGTAGATAGGAAGCAACTGTTCTTGCTCGTAAAATGGTCAAGAATGTGAGGACAGAGATTTCAAGCGATTTTCAAAAGAAGCAAATGCAATGTGAGAAAAAATCTGTTCACACAGCGAGCGTCAGGTGTAGAATGAACTGTCTGGAAGTATGGTGAGGCAGTTTCAGTTGAGGCATTCGGGGGGCATTAGATGATTACTTCAATAGAAATAATATGCAGGGGATGTCAGAAAGGTAGAGGACTGACGCTAAGCCACAATGCTCATTTGGAGAGGCAGTGCAGACATGATGGGCTGAATGGTCTTCTTCTGCACCTCAACAATTCTATGATTCAACAGTGAAGAAAACAATGGGCTGAGCTTGTCTGAGATGTCAATTTCCCTGCCCTCTGCAGCTAAAAAGTCAAAGAGGAGCCTGCCAAGGGAGACACCATCTGTCCACAGCAGTTAGTTGTCAATTAATAAACTGGAGACAGGATTTCTATCCTTCTGGATCAGGAAGTCCCACCTCAAAGGACTGCTGACCCAGACTTCAGGGCAGACACTGGATCAGGATTTGGATAAGTGTTTGAGGGTCTTACCAGATGCTGACTGGCAGGCACCAGCATGAGGGTAGGGGTGGGAGATGCAAACCCTATGGGAGAAGCTCTATGAAGGGCTCAGGAGTGAGGGAGGGGGAGCAACAAAGGACAGAACACCCCAATCCTCCAGTCCAGCCAGCTTGGACCTCTGCTGTTGAAAGTTAAATCCACTGGCCTCCTGGAGGATAGGTTACCTAATGGGGTAGAGACAGATGGGTGGTGGTAGACAGGACAGTCATTGGTTTTAGTGAGTGCTCCACCCTCAAAACCATAAACAGGGGAGCTTAAAGTCCAGCTCGATGTCACGAAAGATTGACAATTTCCCAGGACGTAGCAGATTCCGTGCCAGACGTTTAAGGGAAGTGGGTGAGAAGATTACGGCTTCTAATCTTCCAAAGAGCTCTTGACTCAGAAGCCATTCCTTTAGATTGGGAATTTGCATGTTACTTTTTATTTAAGAAAAGGAAGAAATGAAACCCAAGCAAGTATGGAACATATAGCCTAATATCTATTGTCAGGAAATTACTGCTGTCAATAATTAAGGAAAGGGCGACTGAGCCTATTGAAAATTTTTAGCTGATCAGAGAAAAGCAGCACCAATCTGTGAACACTGAGTATGCTCGATGAATCTTGACCTTTTTTTATAAAATGGCTGATGTTCTTACTCATCCAAGAAGACATTTGAAGTCTTCCATATGAGGCTGTTTGCTACAGTTGAAACCCATGGAGTGGAAGGCTCATTATTGGCCTGGTTTGGACAATGTGGAGGCGATGGCCGAGTGGTATTATAGCTGGACTAGTAATCCAGAAATTCTGGGGAGGTGGGTTCAAATTCCACCACAGCAGATGGTGGAATTTAAACTCAATAAAAAGTGTCTGAAATTAAGAATCTGCTGATGACTATGAAATCATTGTCAATTGTCAGGAAAAACCCATGGGGTTCTCTAAGGTCCCTTTAGGAAGTGAAATCTGCTGCCCTTACCTGGTCTGGCCTACATGTGACTCCAGAGCCACAATAATGTGGTTGACTCTCAACTGTTTTTGGGCAACTAGTGATGGACAATAAATGCTGGCCAGCCAGCGACACCCATGTCCCAGGAATGAATAAAGTAAAACAAATTGTCTGAGCAGGAGGAGACAGGCAGCAAAGATAATGGGCAGGTACTCTCATTGCTCCAACACTCAAGGCAACTGCAGGTAATGTTTTTGCACCTCTGTGTTAGATTGCCTACCTGTTTAAAAAAAAAATCTCTCAGAACTAATAGATGGACTTCAATTAACCTTGAAATAAATTTGGAGTATGGCCCAAAAAAGGAACTGATTGGTTTTTAATAGAGTGTCTGATCCTGGAATTATTTTGCATGATCCATTGACACTGGGAATTAGAAAAAATTGACTTTTTTTGTCTTCGAATGTTACGAGTCATTTGATTTAGAATGTTGTAGATTGACTTAGCTGCTGTGGTAGAATATGTCGCCACCATCAAATGGTGAACAGAGTTTTCAGAGCAGGTCATTGAATGGGGATTTGTCTGAAGTCTCCTCATAATGAAGATAGAAGATCTGAGTAAAATATATCCATTTCTTCAGCTTTCTAGTTCCAGCACATCAAACAGAGAAAATGCTCAGTAAGAGCAGTATATGTTGAGTTAACACAGTGTGGCCAAAGTATGCGCTCTACTGAGTGCCCATTTTTACTTGTTGTCAGAATGTAACTAAATGGTAAAGAGACACTAAATAGTCTGGGCCTGTCTCCTTGATGGTTAGAAGAATGAGGGGTGACTTTATTCAAACATAAGACCCTGAAGGGCTTGACAGAGGTAGATGGTGAGATCTCACCATCTGAGTCTCAAACAGGAGGACATAATGACAAGATAAAGGGCTGGTTGTTTGAAACTGAGGTGTGTAGAAATTTCTTCTTGCAAAGGACGGTGAATCTCTAGAATTTTCTGTTCCAAAGGGTGGTGGAGGTTGGATCATTAAAAGTGTTTAATGTGGAGGTGGATAAGTATTTGAAAGGTTGAGGAATATAGGGCAAAGGAAATGGCACAGAAAAGGAGCTGAGGCCAATATAGATCATTGTATTGGAAAGCCCTGCTGGCCTCCTTCAGCTTCTATTTCTTGTGTTCTTCTGTCCTATTGGAGTCTCAACACTTTGTATTTAACAATAACTTAGAAGATGGGATTGAAAGCCACATCTCCAAATTTGCTAATGATGAAAGATGAGTAGATTTGTAAACAATGCAGATGGAAATGTAACATGACACAGAGATAATAATAGGTTAATAGTCCAAGTACAGCAAATGGATTTCAATTTAACCGAATGTGAGGCATTCTCTTTTGTTCTAAACAACAATAGACAGGGTACTTTCTCTTTGCTTAGAAACAATGATGATCAAAGTGACTTTGGGGTCGAGGTACATCAATCGTTATAGTGCCATAAACAACTTTAAAAAAGTAATCAAGCAGACTAAAGAAATATTAACCTTTGAGATTTTCTGGCTTCCGTGCTGTGTGTTTCTTGAGACTGTTTGCTTGTGGCAGGATCTTCTGGTCCCATCACTTTCAATGGGATTCCCCACGGAATTCACCCCACAATGCCAAGACACCCACAGTGGGGGTGTGCTGCTCACATAACCAGAGGTTTCCACTGACATAAACAACTGGAAAGCTCTGACCTTTATATCTAGCGGGCTAGGATATAAGTGGGCAGAAGCCATGCTTCAGATATACAAAGCTCTGATTAGACTATACCTGGAGCATTGAGAGGAGCTCAAGACACTCAACTTTAAGAAGATATATTTCAGCATAGGGTTTTCAGGTTAACGGTAGGAACCCTGAGCCTAGGATTTTCCAGTCCTGCCCAATATAGGAATCATCCGGACAGAATGGAAGATTTGATGGACCAATTGAAAGCCCAGTGACTTCAGGTGGGAAATCCCTGTCCTGGATTCCAATTGTTTAATTACAGGGAAAGGTATAGGATTGCATTCCCTGGAATTTGATAATGTTATACAGTCAAAGCTTGCAAAATGTAACAGGGAACAAATGTAGGTGTGGTTAAGAGAAGCTATAGGTACTGGGTTTCCATTCTGACTGCCCAAATGCCTGAGTTTTCTGAAAAATGGACCTTTTTAGAATGTGCCATGCATCAACTTAAATTGAGGAAAACAAAAGAAAAGCTTACTTAGACTTGGCTTGGTGTAGTGTGGTGTTAGATTGGAGCATGGGAGTAGACCAGCGCACAAACAATATTGGACCTCTCCCAAACTGGCTTGGTCTGAATTGCACAGCAACATCCAAAATCGAGTCCTGCATCTGAGTTTAACAGTTTTGAGGCAGTGTACCTATATTTCTGCTTTCCGCAGAATTTGGGATAAGGGTGGCAAACCAAAAAGTTCAAGGTGGATCGCTTTGGGGGTGAAATTAAGAAATTTGGAACTCTTTTTTTCCACAATTGGCAATTGACGCTAGATCAGCTGTAACTTTTAAATCTGTGATTGATAGATGTTTATTATTCAAAGATAGTAAGGGATGATGGTAATGGTGGAGACATGAAGTTAGTTCACAAATTGGTCAGAATCTGATTGAATGTTTGAACAGGGTTGTAGCAACGGTCCCATTCTCAAATTCCTTTGTTGATCAATCATGTCCATATTGGGGAGAAAAAAATCTTTTCATGATTTATTTGTTATTAGCCAGAGGAAAAAAAAAATCACTGGGCGGGATTTTCAGACTGCGCTTGCCCCAAGACCAGAAAATCCTGCCTGAAGTCAATGAGCCTTTTGCCTGGTCTGCGTTTCTCTCCACACCCCCCCCCTTCCCCCCCACCCTGTGCACACCCGCAGCTTGCTACAATTTCCATAGTGGGCAGGGTGGAAAGATTCTTCTTAAAGGTTTGAGAAAGTTAGAATACGTCACAAAGCAGATCCACAGCCCTTCTTGCATTTCCCGCATCTGGCCCAAGTACTCGGGCAGACAGATGGCAGATGGAATTCAATCCTGATAAATGTGAGGTGATGCATTTCGGGAGAAAGAGTGTAGAGGGGAGGTATATGATAAAGGGTAGACCTATTAAGAGTATAGAAACAGAGGAACCTGGGGGTGCAGGTGAACAAGTTTCTGAAGGTGGCAGAGCAAGTGGAGAAGGTTGTGAACAAAGCATACAGTATGTTAGCCTTTTTAGGAAGGAGTATAGAGTACAAGAGCTGGCCTTTAATGTTGCTGTTGTATAAAACGCTGGTTAGACCTCATTTGGAATACTGCGTCCAATTCTGGTCGCCTTCCTACCGGAAGGACGTGGAGACTCTGGAGAGAGTGCAGAGGAGGTTTACCAGGATGCTGCCTGGTATGGAAGGTCTGAGTTACCCAGAGAGATTAGGCAAATTGGGACTCTTTTCCTTAGAAAGACGTAGACTTAGAGGAGATCTGATAGAGGTGTTCAAGATTATGAAGGGGATAGACAGAATAAACAGGGTTAAGCTTTTTCCTAGGATGGACTCAAATAGCACGAGGGGTCATGGGCTTAGGATGAGGGGGGGTAAGGTATAATTTGGATGCTAGAGGGAGTTTTTTCACACAGAGGGTGGTGGGGGTATGGAATGCGCTGCCAAGTAAAGTGGTGGAGGCAGGTACTCTGGAGTTATTTAAGAAATACTTAGATGGGCACATGAACAGAATGGGAATGGAGGGGTATAGAAAACTGATTTAAAATAGGGATCATGAGCCTTGGGAGTCCCTGGGAAGTGTGTAAATAGATGATGATATTGATGTACTTGTTTTCATTCTACAGGTGCTTTGGTCCACCTTGTTGTCTAATGAGGGGCATACACAAGATGGGTTGTGAGAGGACTGCTCTTGGATCTTTTTTGAGTATCCTAGTGCTTCACATCGTTAGCGTACGCTTGACCTGGACCATTTGATGGGCAACACGACAGCTCAGTGACTATCGCTGTGCTGTGCAGATACATGGATTTGGGCCTGTGTCTGTGGGAGTTTGCGCATTCTCCCCGTGCTTGCGTGGGTTTTCTCCGGGTGCTCCGGTTTCCTCCCACATCCCAAAGATGTGCTCTTAGGCTAATTGGCAAAACAAATTCTCCCTAAATTGTCTCAAATTTGGTTTTTAATCCATAGATCTATAAACATGGACAGGGATCGCGGGTAGAGGTGGCAACATTGGGGTGGTGGCGCGGGCTTGTTGGGCCAAAGGGCCTGTTTCCCGTGCTGTTTTGTTCTTTGTTCTTTGTTCTTCTTTATACATACCATAGTTGGTTAGTCCATGGTAGCTGTGGGTCAACAGTTTGACAATTTGATAAATCCCAACAGTACTTGAAATAAGATACCCAGAGGAGCTTCACAGTTACATTAGATGCACTTAATTTGATTGTGAAAACGTTCAAGCAGACTGGTTAAAGTGACTAATAGGGAGAGGACAAAGTTAGTATGATTCTAATAGACATATAATGATTATTATATCCCATATTATTATCCTTCTCTGTCTCACTGTAAAGTCTCCCTCTGTGATGCAGCTACATCACATTGTGTGCCCTTTTTAAGAATGTATTTTTACTCATTAGTAGTGACTGACAGTGGAGGCCAGCATTTGTTGATTCATGCAGGTCAATAACCCAAATTATAGTGCCAATGAACTTACTGAGGCTATTAAAGCACAGCCACAGCCAGGCCTGTCAAACCTCATGCACACGTTGTAAGCGTTATACATTTGGACCGCAATCCCCCTCTCAAATACATGCATACGTGCAATCCACTCGTGCGGAAGAAAATTGTAAAAGACATCAGACAGATAATAGGACATGTATCCAATGTCATGGCAACATAATACTCAGCTGTCAAATTTGGCAAGGCCAAAAGAACCATGCATGGTAAAATGCTGCCTTTTCCTTTTGCAAGTCATGTTTCTAACTTTGAATGTCTTGATCGTTATTTATTGAGACAATCTTCAACTTTTTAACGATGCAATTGCTTTTCAAAGCATAACAAAAAAAACAGCATGTCTGTTTCGTCAGTCCATGAACACTGAGGAGCTTGATCTCATTGTGTTTGCACGTGGACTGATTATGGAACAATGTAGAGTTCGTGAACAGTTTGCTCAAAATGGGACTAAACTCTGCCTTAGTTTAAATTTTCAGGCCATGGCTGGTATTTTCCATTCTAGCTGCCAAGGGAATCACTGCAGACGGGACACGTACAATGCAAAGATCCGTTAACATCGAGCAGGATTTTCCAGCTTTCAGGCAAATGTGGTTGGAAAATCCTGCACCAGCTCTTATTGACAATGGAGGTTCTGGCAGCAGGTCCACACTGTCACTGGAAATTCCTGGCGTAGGGTGTGTAACAACTTGAGGGCAACTCGTTTATTAGTGTTACAAGTGGGCTGATATTGACATTGCAATTAAATTACTGTGAAAATCCCCTATTTGCCACTCTCCAGTGCCTATTCTGGTACACTGAGGGAGAATTTAGCATGGCCAGTGCACCTAACCAGTATGTCTGTAGGAGGAAACTGGAGGAAACCCACACAGACATGGGGAGAACATGCAGATTCCACACAGGCTCCCAAAGCTAGAATCGAACCCAGGTCCCTAGCATTGTGAGGCAGCAGTGCTAACCACTGTGCTACCATGCCACTGATAAGTTAAGAAGAGTTTATTACCAACAATAAAAATCTGTATACACATTCAATAGTCGGACAGAACTGAAGACAAGATTACATTCTCTCCATCCTGGCGTCAACCCTGGTCCTCTTCCCTGGCCCCGGGTATGCACCTTTGCTCCCAATTGGCTCAGTTTCCCGTGCTGGCTCTCCATAGGATTCAACCCAATCACGTGGCTCTCAGGGATTGTCCCCTTAAAGGGGCCATGCTACCAGTTTGAAATTCCAGAAGAATAAGGTTTCACTCCATTTTCTGTCCCCTTGCAGGGCATGTACTGACAGTCATCCAGGGCTGAGATTCTGGGCCCTCAGAGCCAGTGAATGGTATCACTAATGCCATTCATAGAATCCCTACAATGCAAAAGGAGACCGTTTGGCTCATCAAACCTGTACCAACAACAGCCTGACTCAGGTCTGTGGCCAAACAGGCCAACTAAAATGGCGATTTGTAAAGCACTCTGGGACAATGGGGCAAAAATAAAACAATAGGCTGTAACCTAAAGACAGAGACAAACAGGCTGCAAGCCTGACGAGTGAATAAACAGGATATGGGTCCTCTCCAGATAAGAGATTTTCTGGTTACGCTGGGTTGTTTACCAGACATGAGGACACTGTAGCCCCTTGTTTCCGGGGGGGGGGGGGGGGGGGGAGTGTGAACTCTATGTGCCTCCAGCACCTAAAGGTATGGCCGTTGGGTACACACCCAGAGATCGATGTGGCAGCACCCTGATTGGACTCTTAGGGTGATCAAATGCTGATCGATTGGCAATGGCCAAAAGGGACATGAAACCCAATGGGGTATAAAGGGTGCTGTACAACGAGGAATCTCTCTGACCCCACGAATGGGCTACAACAATGGTGACCATCACTAGTAACGGTCAGCACAAGGAGAGCCAGCACACCTGAGAAGGAAGGAAGACCAGAGTCAGAGTGTCGGACCAGACTACGCAGCGGATGAGCAAGATCAGCACACACATGAAGGCCAATATCTGCTTGGGTACTTGCCAGTCACACAAAGTTAAAGTCTTATATTGGACTTGAACTCTTGTATTCTCTGTCAGATAACTTATTGTTAGGTGGGTGGGTGATTATTGATTGTGTATCTTAAATAAATATTGGTTGTACTAACAAGACATCTACTCATAATTATTTGTCCACGGTATAAGGATTAAAACAGACTGCGTAGCAGGTTCAACAGGCCCTATCCTCGTAACCGCACATATTTACTCTGCTAATTTATCCTGACACTAAGGGGCAATTTAACATGGCCAGTCAACCTAACCCCCATGTCTTTTCCTTTTCTTTAAAATCTTCCTTTTCTCTGCTGCCTGAAGTGCCACGGACATGCCCAGTCTGTTGGCCATTTGCTATTCTCTCATGCGTGAGGCTAGCCAGTGAAGTGAGAGCTGCAATGGGATTGATCTACCATGGCGGAAGCATCAGATCCAAGCTCAAGTCTGTCCATTCGCACAGCACTTTCCAGTAGAGGCCAATGGATAGTGAGCAGGAGGAAGAATTTCAATTGATAATTTTCACTCTCCCTGCCAGTGATTACTAATACCAGTTAAAATTGTCATCCTTATTACCCTGCCTGAGACAACCTTACCACACAAGGATGGAGGGTCAGACCTAAGACCTTTCCAGTCTACGTGGCTCATCTCCAAATGGTACGTCTACTATTTGAGTCATCACGGAGTTTAGCTATTTGCATGGATGGCTTACATCTGCTCGAGTGATATGCTTACGATGATGAATAAAGTGCTGACATAATCAAACGGTCACTATTTGATAAGAAGTGTCAGGCATATTTATATTGGATTCTACTAACTGTCACATGCTAGTGTAATGTGTAGTCCAGACATGTGACATTTTATCCACATATTTCTGGTTCTGATGACTATTTCTGAATGTTTAGTGTACATGGGCTTAAAAATAACATGAAGCAACGAGAGCGAAGGGTTTGAAAAGATGCAGCAGCTTTTTGGGCATGCTATCAGATTCCTGACTATGTCCCGGGATGACAGAATTGAAGAAGACATTCGTAACACAAAGACAACGAGAGAGAGAGAGAGAAAGACAGAGAAAGGTCGAATGACAGGGTCTGTACCTTGGGAAATAGAAGAGAAAAGATGACAAAAAAAAGACTGACAATAATACCAAGAAGGAAAAAGTAAAGAAAACGAGGGAGCTAGATGGAGGGATACAAAAATAAAAAAGGCTAAAAGTTAGAAGCCCGGATGGAAAGAAGCTAAAAGCAGATGGGAAACTTTGTTCCTTACATTTAAATTTCAAATGAATTTATTTGAATCAAACACACTTTGTAAATAGTTGTGGATTTTAAATTGTTTGAAGTAAAGTTTTAAAGTGATTTATTAGTGTCACAAGTCAGGCTTATATCAACACTGCAATGAAGTTACTGTGAAAGTCCCCAAATTGTATTCATCATACCTACAGGCACACTGAAAGTTTACTGCCACAGAGAGTAAAGTGAAATAGGTTTTCAATCGTTGTTTTTACAAATTGATTAATGTCAACACATGGACTGCGAAATTCAATGGACGAGATGTTACGGCTGCACTCATCCCAAAACTGTAAAATCCCACTGAGGTCAATGGATATTTCCATGATCCCCTCCTCACTCTCTCCAACTCCCACTGTCAATTGCAGCCAATGTGTTGGTAAAGGGGAGATGGTTATTTCAATTACATTTGTGGAATGTGTTAATTGCAGGTGGCATGGTTAAAATTGCTTTTCCAACAGGCACATTTGGGAGAAATTAAGACTTGGCAATGATAGTTTTTCTTTAAAACTCTTCTCAGGATTCCTGTTTGCACAATCAGCTTTGTCTACATGTCTTTGAAAATCATATTATTGCCGCCATTTGGATCATTTGGATCACTGGATTAATGACTCCTGGACACTGGTGTACACTATACTGAGTGGCATTCCAAATTGAAAATTGATTCCATCTCAAGTTTGTGTTCTCATCAACATTATAGATTATCATTATTATTTAAATTTACTCCATAATTGCATAAAATATCTGATTAAGAAGGGTCTTGGATCCAACTGATGATCTAATATGACTCAAATTGAATCATTTTGGACTGTGGTGAAATATACAAGCATTTTTTTTTTACTGAGCAGAAAAGAGGCATGACCACAATGGAATCATGTAAATCCTTCTGGCTGGCTATTCAGATGTTGATATATTCATGTAGGGTCTTACATTAAATTTGATTGGCTTGATGATGCAAAAAGTCATGAGACTTTAACAGTGTTCTTTAGTTTCTAACTAGTACTCCAGCAAGGCCCAAATGCTGATCCTTTATATGTTTTAATTATGTAATGCTATTGTGTCATTAAGAATGTATATTATTCATGTTTCTGTGTGCTGATTTTAAGGAGGCCTGGCCTTTTTAATTTTGACACATCTTTTATTGCTGCTGAAGCTATGTAATGGGCTTCTATTTTATTTTTAATCTGGGCCAATGCAATGTCTTGGGGCTTCCTGAACCTTTTGCGACTGATTGGCAGGTCAGGTGCCTCTGGAAAGTTTTCTTTTTCTCACAGGATAAATCCAAAGCTCTTTAACGTTCAGTTTGGTAGAAGCTGCTTGGAGTGCAGGCTGAAAGCAGTCTTTCCTGTTTACCGCCCCCCACTCCCACCGTCTGGAGTGAAAATTTTGCTATTGATGGTTTGCTAGCTGGAAGCTAAATGCAAGCAATGGTTTTATCTGTACCTCAAGGTGTGCTGGGAACTCCAGAATGGGGAAGTCACAGTTTCAATTTTCCATCCAAAGGACTATTTCACAGCAGGTGATGCGAAGCTACAAAATCCAGCATTACGTGAGCATACTTGCTTTCTATATTAAGCCTGGAATGTTTATTTGTTGGGGTTTGTTTGATTGGAAGAGTATATTTAGCTGTTAAGGTATATGCAATATCATGGTTGTTTTCCTTGGCAAAAGTTGAAACTAGTTGTCTTATTAAATGTTAACTGTATTCTTAAGTAAACATTGCTTGATGAAAGTTCTCTAGTGCATCATTTGAATCGTACCTGGAGTGAAACATCTTACGTTCACCCAAGTCAAATTCAAAGTGCAAAATTGTGGGATGGGATTTTCTGCCTCAGTTTGCCCTGAACCTGGAAAGTTCCAGCCTGAGGTCAATGGGCCTTTATTGACCTAACCCTCGCTGATACTGATTCCCATGGTGGGCAAGTCGGGCAAATTCACCCCATGGCCTAGGCTGACTTCATAAAATATCTTGGAGTTTCTGACATGGATTATAACAAATAAGAGACTTGCTGATGAGAATAAAATTAGTTATGATGACACAAAAAAAAGCAAATTGGCATTTCAATGACCACAGAAATACAGACCTGTTTGATACACCAGGTTGCAATGACCCTCAATAGCCCATGGAATGAGACTGGCCCACAGGCTTGAACTTCTGTGTTAATGTAAATCAAATGAGCATTAGTTTGCACACAGAACGACCTAAGATATGAGTTACTTTCGAGACAATTCATCAGTTGTGAAGTACCATGGAATACCTGCCAAGATTGATAAACAATACGTTATAAATGCTAGTATTGTGTTTTCTTTTCCCCTAAGTGAGTGTCACTGCTAGCAGTTAGCACCTTCTGTTATATATACATCCTCTGGCTACGATTTCTCTTGTTCCTGAATCACTGTCATTTTATTAATGGTTGTGAAGCCAGGAGGGAAAAGGAGGAGGGACAGCTCTAAGAACTAGGAATAAAGTTTGCTGCTGCATAATTTCATAAAGCTATGTCATACAAATGGGCTATATTATAAAATACGTGCACTGATTCTTGGGGTGCTGCACCTTAATAATAAAAAAACAGTACAGGCAAACTACAGATTAATGTGTATAATTGGTTGAGTCGATAAATCCAAACTGAGCTGGAAGAGGAGTAGGCCTTCAAACCCACTCTGCCCATTCAACAATATCTGTGCAATACTGAGGCAAGAGCTACATTGTCAGAGATTCTAAGCACCATCTTAGCTCCCGCTGTAGCAAGGTTGGAGAATTAGATGGCCAGCCAAATCTCCATTCACTGTGGCAGGATGGAAAAATCTCACTAGTGTGAATGGCAATAAAATTCCATTTGAATTGTTAAACTGACAACCCATCAGCCTGTTTCAGTAATTTAGTTCTTAAGATCCCATTTGCTGTTAAAAGAACATTTTCATCTTGAAGTTCAAGCACACTAATTTTAGGAGGTAGTGCAGTGATCGAGAATGAGGTTGGGAAGAGAGTTTTCTTCCATTCTACAGACAAATAAATATACTTTCAATATTTTGGGTGAGGTTTTCTGGCCCTGCCCACCTCTGGGCTTTTCCAGTCTCACCAAATCCATTGACCTCTGGCTGGCACTCGAATCTCCCATTGCAATCATGAGATTGCAGGAAAATCCTTGCCCTATTGCCTGCCTCTTGTACTGGCAGCCTTTTGGTAAACCACACTATCATTTTGATTTAATTTGCTTTGAATTTATATATTTTATTATTGTCATGTGCATTAGTATACAGTGAAAAATATTGTTTCCTGTCCACTTTACACACAAAGCACACTGCTCATAGAGAAGAAAAGGTGAAGGTTCAGAATTGTACAGACATACCTAGAGTGTAGTCAAAAATCAACTTAATATAAGGCAGTTTCATTCAAAGGGGAAGAGGCTATTTTTGAGTCAGTTGGTACATGACCTTAGACTCTTGTACCTTTCTCCTGGTGGAAGAGAGAATGTCTGTCTGGGGTGCATGGAGTTATTGATTATGCTGACTGCTTTTCTGAGGCAGGGAGAAGTGTAGACAGAGTCAATGGATGGGGAGCTCATTTGTGTGATGGACTGGGCTTCGTTCACAATCTTTTGTAGTTTCTTGTGGTCTTGGGCAGAGCAGGAGCCATACCAAATTCTGGTATAACCAGAAAAGATGCTTTCTATGGTTCATCTGTAAAAATTGGTGAGAGTCATAACAGATACGCCAAATTTCTTTAGTCTTCTAAAGAAATAGAGGCGTTGGTGGGCTTTCTTAATCATAGCAAGCGTTTGGATGGACCAGAACAGATTATTGGTGACGTGAGCACCCGGAAACTTGAAGATCTCTTCCATTCCCACTGTATCAGTAAAGGCCTTAAACAAAGTAACTACATGTGCAAATGGCTGAACACCCATTTTGGGCATTGACAGTGTGTGTGTGATTTATTAGGCAGAATTTCTAAACTCACATGCCCAAGTTAATATTGCTTCCTCAGTATGTTATTGTACATGTGTTACTAGTGCATTAAAAGCTATCATGTTTGGCCAAGTAATGTATCTTTTCAAATAAGTTTGTTTTCTGGATCCTGCCAAGGTTGCATTTATTAGTCACATCTAATTTACTGTGTGAAAGTGGTGTGCCTTTCCCTGAATTCAGTGAAGTTAATTTATTAGTCACAAGTAGGCTTAATTCAACACCACAATGAAGTTACTGTGAAAATCCTCTAGTCGCCACACTCCCACACCTGTTCGGAGAATTTAGCATGGCCAGTGCACCTAACCAGCCCGTCTTTTAAAGTGGGATGAAACCGGAACACAATCCACGCAGACACGGGAGAACTCCGCACAGGCAGTGACCCAACCTGAGAATCACATCTGGGCCCCCGGTGATTTGAGGGGCAGCAGTGCTAACCACTGTTCCACTGTGCCACTGTCGTTGAGATAGTGGTAGTCCCTTGATGGTTTTAAGCAGAAGTTGGCCTAGTAACAATCAATTCATCGAAGTATATCTGTAAATGAAGTTGTGGTGCCTTGGGAGGAAATGATGGGAGAAATTCTGCCAAAATATTTCAAAGTGTCAACAGCAAGAATAACAGAATGCGACTGAGAGACTAGTGTGGTTCACTTCACACCACAATTGTCCCACACTCAGTCACCTGAGCCAAACAACCCAGTTTCCAGTAATTAGAGTTAAAAACCACTTTGCTTTACTTCAGAATAAAACCATTCTCAGCTTTGAGCCAAGCCATCCATTGTTCACATTCTGAGGTTTTATCATGCTAGATTAGCTATAAACATTGCAGTTTGGCTGTAACTATAAGGGAGGCAGGAAGTCGAGGTAAAAAAATCAAAATGTTCCCTCTTCCTTTGTGTCATGGAAAGTCTTTTTTCCTTCTTTGCCTGGGGATTTGTTTGGAGATTCCTCTGTGTAGAATCATAGAATTGTGACAGCACAGTCTGATGCCAATTGAGTCCTTTATCTCCATGTGATTCTCTGCAAGAGTAACTTACCTTGTCCCACTCCTCCACCCCTTCCCGGGAACCAGGCAATTATTCCCTTTTCCAATAATGGTCCCATTCTCTTTTACAGACCTCAACTGAATCTGCCTTCACCACATTATCAGGCATTCCAGATCCAAGTCATTTGAAGTCAAAAAAATATTTTTCTCTGGATGGCCATTACTTCTTTGGCCATTCCCATGAAATTGATGGTTTCTGTTCTCGATCCTTCAGCCAGTTTCTCCAATCTATCCCGATTACTGAGGTGCCTCACCCCTGGAAGCACTTTTTTTGTCAGCCAGCTCATCACATTTAGGTTCCCTTTCATTATCTTCTCGCCACTGATTGTAGTTTGGCTGAGCAGCTGAATATATTTTGGATTGCAGAAGAGGTTGGTGCTCATTGAAGTAAGATGGGGGCTGGGATTCTCCCCTCTTGCCTGCTGCTGGAATTCTCCAGTTGTGCTGTAATGAATGGACGTTTGACAGAGCACCAAATTCTCCACTCTCGCTGGCGGTGACGGCAAGGCTTTCTTTAAGAGGCTGCTCATTTTAATTTGTCCCTCAGTTAATTTGAGTTGGTTTAATTGGTTACTCCAAAAAAAAATGGAAGTGAGATGAGTGCGGAACTTCATGATGAAGTTTGCTTAATTGAACTGTACTTTTGGTGTCTCAGTACCGAGAATTATACTCAAGTTATCAGTCCCTTATTGAATTTCATCTAAAATCCCCACTGCATTTATTTACAGGGTCACGCATCTAGATCCTCAATCTGTCTGGATTGAATGCAAATTCAAAACACCACATATACAAAAGTAGTGAGCCTAGACATAAAATTGACTTTAGATACAATTTCCTTTATGTTTATAGCTACTAGATAGTAGTCAATGCTTAGACTAAATACTCACTATCCATTACTTAATTTAACATAAGGCTGATTTCCACTTGCATATGAAACCTGGCTAGGATTTTGCAACATAGATATCAGCCTCCTTTCCAGATATTGTCTCTTCCTCTGAGATTTAGTTCTTGGGTTTCCACACTGCCCACAACCTCTTTCTGTTAGCGTTCTTATACCCCTAAAGTTCATTGGCAATTGGTCAATGAATTTACCCAAAACCCAGTTGATTTGATTTATTATTATCTCATCTATTAGTATATACTGAAAAGTATTGTTTCTTGCACACTATACAGACAAAGCATAATGTTCATAGAGAAAGGAATAAGAGTGAAGTGTTAGTCAAGGATAGGATATAAAGAAAGGGCAACTTAATGTGAAAGAGGTCCATTCAATAGTCTGATGGCAGCAGGGAAGAAGCTGTTCTTGAGCCAGCAGGTGGGTATCTTCGGGTGGAAGAGTGTATGTCTGGGGGTGCTTGGAGTCCTTAATTATGCTGGTTTCTTTTCCCACACAGTAGGAATATAGACAGTGTCAATTGGCAGAAGGCTGGCCTGAGTGATGGCCTGGCCTTTGCTCATGACTATTTGCAGCTTCTTGCAGTCTTGGGCAGAGCAGGAGCCATACCAAGTTGTGAAAAGAATTCTTTCTATGGTGCATCTGTAAAAGTTGATGAGAGTCATAGAGGACATGTCAAATTTCCTTAGTTTTTTGAGAAATAGAAGGCTTTCTTAACTATAGTGTTGCGGTGGGAACCAGGACAGATATATGGTGATCTAGACACCTAAAAACTCTCGACTATTTCTACTTCATCCCTGAATGAATTGCTTGATTAGGGTAATCAAGTAGAGCCAGCACAGAGACTCTGCATTCACCAGACCCCATCATAGTCAGATCTTAGGCTGTGGAACGGGTGTGGAAAATTAGCAGGCTGACACAGGTTGGGTTTTGAAATGCAATCATTATTGTGTCCTACTTAGCTTACCATTGTCATGTGAACTCTGTCATTGCTGGGGGCGACCATGTTATGTTCAGTTGAATAAAGACATTACGTTAGAAAGACTGCAGATTTTGAGCTCGTAACACAGTGTCAGCAATGGAGCTGAGATTGAATTTTCAAAAGCTGGAAGTGAGATTATTGTTGCTGTCAGTGGAACATTGAAACATTCCTACCTGCTTAAAAAAAACACATATAGCTTTCATTCCAATGCCCATACAAGGAAACACTGAGTTTCCATAAAGAACTTCTTCAGCTCTTTTGTTTGTTGCATCCAATATCTTGTGTCCTTTGATAAGTTTCAGGCTAGCTTGGCCACAGAAAATTCCGGCACGCTTAAAAGCAATTTTGACCAAAAAGCTTGATCACAGATCCTCCAGCATATTAAAAGTCAAATCTGTACACTCACTCGGCCACAATATCTTAATGAGACAAAATCTTGACACGGATGATGCTGATATAGTCTCTCACGTGGAAACTTAGCTGTAAAAATTCATGAATTGTCTCTCCCCAGCCTGTACCCTGTTCTCTGTCACTCTGAGCATCAAGAAAGCTGTGGCAATGGGTCAAAATGTCTCATCTCAAGCCTTGCTCACACTATGGGTGACACAGTGGCACAATGATTAGCACTGCCACATCACAGCTCCACAGACCTGAGTTCGATACCCAGTTTCGGTCTCTGTATGGATTTTGCACATTTTCTGTGTCTGCATGGGTTTCCTCCGGGTGCTCCAGTTTCCTCCCACACTCCAAGGATGTGTGGGTCAAATGCTTTGACATGCTAAATTGCTTCCAAGTGTCCTGACATGCGTAGATTAGAGGGATTAATGGGGTAAATAAATGGGGTTACAGGATAGGGCTTGATGGGATTGTTGTCAGTGCAGACTCAATGATTCGAATGATCTACTGCATTGTCGGTCTATGAATCTGAATGACACCATGCTGGTTTGCAAATTCTGCTACCTTAAATTCATAAAGGCAGACAACCTGACTCTTGAAGCAGGACTCGACAAACTCAGGAGTAAGCAGCTCCCACCTTTGGCTGACTCCCGAAATGGGTGTGGAAAATTAGCAAGCTGACATAGTTTGGGTTTTGAAATGCAATCATTATTGTGTCCTACTTGGCTTGCCATTGTCATGTGAACTCTGTCATTTCTGGGGCTGACCATGTTATGTTCAGTTGAATAAAGATATTCCATTAGAAAGACTGCAGATTTTGAGCTTGTAACACTGCAATGGAGCTGAGATTGAGTTTTCAAAAGCTGGGAGACTACTGTTGCTGACAGTGGAACATTGAAACATTTCTACCTGCTTAAAAACTGCTTTTAAAAAAAACACAGGCAAAGAAAGACTGAAGGATGTGTGTAAAATACTGGGTGAATCAAAAATGGCTGTAAATACAGGGTTTAGTGAAACAATATATACCACACAACAGGTTGGTTCTGCCAAGTACAATAAATAGAACATAGAACATAGAACATTACAGCACAGAACAGGCCCTTCGGCCTTCGATGTTGTGCCGACCAAAATAAAAAGCAATGCCCCTCCAAACTAAACCATTCCCTTCTCTTCCATATACTTATCAATTAACCTCTTAAACGCCACCAAACTTGGCGCATCTACAACAGCTGCAGGCAGGGCATTCCACTCCCTAATCACTCTTTGAGTAAAGAACCTACCTCTGATATCCGTCCTATAACTCATACCCCTTAATTTAAAGCTGTGTCCCCTCGTGCTAGCTTTCTCCATCCTAGGAAAAAGGCTATCACTGTCCACCCTATCTAAACCTCTAATCATCTTATATGCTTCAATAAGATCCCCTCTTAGCCGCCTCCTTTCTAACGAAAACAACCTCAAATCCTTCAACCTCTCTTCATAGGACCTGCCCTCCATACCAGGCAACATCCTGGTAAACCTCCTCTGTACCCTCTCCAATGCCTCCACATCTTTCTTATAATGTGGGGACCAGAACTGCACACAATACTCCAAGTGCGGCCGCACTAGAGTTTTGTACAGTTGCAACATGATGCTGCGGCTCCTAAATTCAATCCCCCTACCAATAAAAGCTAAGACTCCATATGCCTTCTTAACAACTTTATCCACTTGACTGCCTACTTTCAGGGATCTATTGACACATACACCAAGATCCTTCTGTTCCTCAACACTATTAAGAGCCCTACCATTAGCCCTATACTCTACACATTTATTGTTCCTGCCAAAGTGCATTACCTCACACTTTTCCACATTAAACTCCATTTGCCACCTCTCGGCCCAGCTCTGCAACTTGTCCAAGTCACTCTGTAAACTATAACACCCCTCTTCACTATCTACCACTCCACCGACTTTAGTGTCATCTGCAAATTTACTGATCCATCCCTCAATACCCTCATCCAGATCATTTATAAAAATTACAAACAGCAGGGGCCCCAAAACAGACCCCTGAGGCACACCACTCGTCACCGAACTCCACGATGAATATCTCCCATCAACCACCACCCTCTGTCTTCTATCTGCCAGCCAATTCCTAATCCAATTAGCTAAATCACCCTCTATTCCACACATCTTCATTTTCTGTAGAAGTCTACCATGGGCCACCTTATCAAACGCCTTACTAAAGTCCATATATACTACATCAACCGCCTTACCCCCATCCACCTCTCTGGTCACTTTCTCAAAAAACTCAATGAGGTTAGTAAGGCATGACCTACCCTTCACGAAACCATGCTGACTATCCCCAATCAATTCATTTCTCTCTAAATAACTATAAATCCTATCCCTAATAATTCTCTCCAATACTTTGCCCACAACAGAAGTAAGACTCACTGGCCTATAATTCCCTGGAAGGTCTCTCTCCCCGGTCCCATGTTTAAGAAGGGGAAGAGAGACCTTCCAGGGAATTATAGGCCAGTGAGTCTTACTTCTGTTGTGGGCAAGGTATTGGAGAGAATTATTAGGGATAGGATTTATAGTTATTTAGAGAGAAATGAATTGATTGGGGATAGTCAGCATGGTTTCGTGAAGGGTAGGTCATGCCTTACTAACCTCATTGAGTTTTTTGAGAAAGTGACCAGAGAGGTGGATGGGGGTAAGGCGGTTGATGTAGTATATATGGACTTTAGTAAGGCGTTTGATAAGGTGGCTAATGGTTTGTGACTGTTAGAATGATGGTCATAGAATGGCCAATTGCCATTCAATTGAATGGCATCAATTGAACAAGAAATGTCAGATAAACACAGGTGTACCATGCAACATTTGCCTTCACAGACCTGGCAATCCAAGAATGAAGTCTTTGAAAGTAAGATTGAGGGATGTGATGGCACAATACTCATACTGAGAGTCTAAGAGGCCAATGCGATGGTAAGAATGAAGAAATGGTATTCCAGATCATTTAACACATGCAGCAGCCACTCATCTTAGGTGGAGAATGTTTAAAGCTTGGACTGGTAATGCTAAACATGACAATGGAGATTCACAATGTGTCATAGCACACTACATCATCCACTGCTGAACAGATCATAAATGAGTTCAAAGATGGGTTCACAGGGGTTGAATGTCTACCAGGCAAAATCATCTCCAAGTAGCTGAGAGTGTAAGATCCATTCAGCTTCTGTTGAGAAGAGATTCAGTTACCCTCAAACAAAGTCTAAAAAATAAGGAAGAGGAGTTGGAAAAGAGGTGAGTAATCAAGAAAATGACAAAACCTCTAGACTGGATTTGCAGCATAATAGCAGTGAAACAACCTGGAAAGCTGAGATTGTGCTTTGTGCTTTGACACAAGGGATCTAAATAAAGCACTGAAGAGATCTCATTTTTCCATGCCAAACATCAGAGGCATTTTGCCACAACTTATGAAGGCAAAGATCTTTACTACCCTAGATATGGAAGATGAATATTGGCAAGTGAATCTGAATGAACACGGCAGCCTTCTAACTATATTCTGCACACCGTTCGGGATGACAGATGGTTGCACACGCTGTTTAGCAGAATTGAAGAAGACAAAGGCAATGTGAGAGAGACAGACAGACAGAAAAAGGTTGAATGGAACTGTACCATGGGGAATAGAAGAGTATCAATGCTGACGGCATGAGGTAGTCAGTGATCTTCCCAAAGTGTTAGCCATGGTGGGTAATCTGCTGGATGTATGGCAGAAACCTTGGCTGACCATGATCAGAATTTATTACTGCAAGAGAGAGCCTGCCAAATAACCTGAAATTGAACTTGAAGAACCTGCAATTGGAAATGCCTAACGCCAAATAAACAAGTCATTTGTTGACTTCTTCAGTTGGATCGTGATAAGGTGAAAGCTGTAGCTGTGATGCAGAAACTAACAGATCTTAGGTGGATTGTCCGTGCTAAACTATCCCAAGATGTGTAGTTTGGGGGGATTAGCAGAGTAAATGTGTAGAGTTACAGGGATAGTGTGGAAGAAGAGGGCCTGTGTTGGATGAAAAAACTGAGGCAGAAAGGGGGATGTTTGGGTTTTGAAATGCAATCGTTACCAAATGTCCACATGACTTTCCATAGTCATGCGACTTTTGCTACAAGGAACATCTGGGATAAGCCATGTTATGTTCGCTTCAAGAAACATATTACACTGGAAAGGCTGTAGTCTTTGAGTTTGTAGTTGAGCCGTTGCACCAGTTTTGGATTACTTCTCTTGAAAATTGTAATTCCAGAATATTACAGAAGTATGCATTTTATATGTATATAGTGTTAAACTTCTCACCTGCCTTAATGGGGAAACCCCGATAGTATAATGGAAGTTGGTGCATAATTTAGAATTCCTACATTTTGATCTTACATATTTAATACGACGCTTCAGACACACAAATAAAGACAAGAACATTGCAAGTAATATCATTTTTATTTACCTTTTTTCTTGGACAATGTAAGTGACATATATCAGAAAACAAGATGATTGATGATGGCTGGGTGTACAAAAGGTAACATAATGAGATTTTAGTCTATCAGAATTCTGGCAGATAATCAGGAAAGCAGCTAGCTTGGAGCTCTCACTATATTTAGCATGATTTGATGATTATTAAAGGCATCAATGATCCAGAAAAAGAAAGTTATCTGACTAAACTTCCTGTCTTTGGCAATGAATATGCAGGATACCTACAGATTATCTCTCACAGCCAGTGGCATTTGTCATATGAAATCCACCTGTTAGACTCTATATAGACACGGTTTTCCTCAGAGCTGTTGTCATCCTCTGGGTAGATATACCCACCTTCAGGGTAAATCGGTCTTGTATTGAAGGCCTCAGACAGGCAGCCAGCCCTTTAGTTCATTTTAGTTTAGTTCAGTTTAGTTATTTGTGTCACAAATAGGCTTACATTAACATTGCAATGAAGTTACTGTGTATTTGCTACACTCCAGTACCTGTTTGGGTACACTGTGGGAGAATTTAGCATGGTCAATGCACCTAATCAGCATGTCTTTTGGACTGTGGGGGGAAACTGGAACACCCGGAGGAAATCTATCCAGATTCGTAATGCCACGAAGAACGTACAGACTCCGCACAGTCAGTGACCAAAGCCGGGAATCAAACTCAGGTCCCTGGCATTCTGAGGGAGCAGTTCTAACCAACTTGCTGTTTACCCCCCGCCTTTTATTTGTGTACACCTGTTTCAGGAGTGGGAATTGTGTGTTGATGTTTGTGATTGCAATGACCTGCACTTTCTGCAGTCACATTGTATGCTTCATGGGTCAATCAGCACCCAAAAAGCAGGCAACCCGATATTTTAACGTAAGAAGTAGCCAAGCTATCCCACAAAGTGATAACACTGGCATCCAGCCAATACAGTTGAAAACCAGTATAGGTATAGCCTCCCCTCGTAAAACAGGAAAATCCAAGCAATTAGCATGACATTAGTCCACACCTAATCATCAAGAAAGTGATGCAAGATATAGTGCCAATGCTAACAAGCAGCACTTACTCTTCAATAAACTACTCACCAATGTTCAGTTTGGTTTCTGCCGGGATCACTCAGTTCCAGACCACATTGCAACCTTGACCTAAACGTAGACAAAAGAGAAGAATTCCACAGGTCAGGTGAGAGTGACTGCTCTTGACATCAAGACAGCGTTTGATGGCGTATGGCATTACGGTCCCTAACAATATGGAATCAAGGAAAACCCTCCACTGGATGAAGCCAAACTGGTCAAACAAAAGAAAATGGTTGAGGTTATTGGAAACCAATTATTTCTGTATCAGGACATACTATCAGGGGCTCCTCAAGGTAATGTACTAAGATCAATCATCATCAGCTCCTTCATCCATTATTTTCCCTTCCCCATAAAGTCGGCAGTAGTTTCCTATAATTGCCGTGTTTAGTTCCATTCGTAACTCCTCAGAAGATGAAGCAGTTTGCATGCAGCAAGGCCTAGAAAGTATTCAAATAGAAACATAGAAGAATGGAGCAACAATAGGCCATTCAGCCCTTTGAGACTTCTTCGCTATTGATTACAATCATGGTTGATCATCCAGCTCACTAGCCTTTCCCCATGTTCTTTCAACACCATCACGCAAGAGTTTTATCTAACTCCTTCATGAAATTAATTTGTTTTTTGAATATTGTAAGCGAAAAGTAATGTTGTCTGCTACACAAGTAGCAGGCAATGATATTGTCCAACAAAAGAAAGTCTAACCCTTTCCTTTGACATTCCAATTCCAATGCTCTTCCTACATTTAATGGTGCACTAAGACAGACTTTCGTCTGTTTCCATAGCTAATATATTAGCAGTTTGTCGCAGGAACTATCACGAGGGGCTTATAGTTTGAGGGGCATCACTCCATATCATCCTGCCTGACCAGGCGTCTCTCCTGCCTTCCTGGTGTGGTGGCACAGTGGTTAGCACTGCTGCCTCACAATGCCAGAGACCTGGGTTCAATTCTGACCTCAGGTGACTGTCTCTGTGAAGTTAGCATCTTCTCCCCGTGGTTGTGTGAGTTTCCTCTAGATATTTTGTTTTCGTCCCATGGTCCAAAGATATTCAGATTAGATGGAATGGCCATGCAAAGTTCTTCCTTAGTGTCCAAAGATGTGTAGGTTAGATGGATTAGCCATGGTAAATGAGCAGGGATACGAGGATGGAGTTAAGTCAGGATTAGATGCTCTATTGGAGAGTTGGTGCGGACTCAATGGGTCGAATGGCCTCCTTCTACACTGCAGGGATTCGATGGTTATATGGTACTGCCAGCCATTGGCATGTTTGGAAGGATTTGTTGTTTACCACAATGGGCAGGATTTTATCATCTCACTCAAGTGACACCAGACATTCCCACCCAACGTCATCAGAGATTTCCATTGTCGGGCACTCGTCTGCGCCAATTCTATGACAGGCAAGGTGGTAGAGTTCGGCCATTCGATCTGTTTGCCTACCTTACAAATGCACCTTTTTTGATCATCAGCTCTGGAGCAGGACTCAAACCCATAGCTTCTGACTCAGAAGTGGGGACACTAACCATTGCACCACAAGATGCTCTTCAATCACACCATCATAGCTAAATTCTGCACTATCAACATCTTAACAGTCACCTTGACCAGAAACTTACCTGGATAAACTGCATAAATACGTAATTAAAATCCATTTTATGGAATGTGGGCATGAATGGTTAGACCAACATTTATTTCCTATCCCTAGTTGCCCATCAAAAGGTGGTCATGAGCAACCACTGCAGTATTTGAGGTGTAGGTACACCCCATAGTGCCTTTAGTGAAAGAATTCCAAGATTTTGACCCAGCAACATTGAAGGAACAGCAATACATTTCCAAGTCAGAGGTGTGAGTTTCTTGAAGGAGAACGTACAAGTGGTGATGTTCCCAAGTCCATAGTTGTCAGGACCTGCCTCAAATACTGCCAGGTAGACTTCCTGCTTGTAGGGAGGCGGGGGAAGACAGTTACAAAGTACTCATTAAGAACCATGCCACATCTTCTGCATCCAAGCATAAGTTACCTTATATATTTCTGATAAACCCCACTTTTTCCTTAATTATTCTTTTGTTCTTAATGTATTAATGAAACATCTTTGGAGTTTCCTTTTGGCAGGTTTTCTGCCAATAGGGTCTCATTTGATGATTCATTTAGTATACTCTCCTTTCTCACAGCTATAATTGATAATATAACCATCAGTGTTTCATTCCCCAACTCTTTTAGCTCTCTCCTTATCATATCTGAGCATCTTAAGGCTGTTGCCCTGGCAGGAATTGCAATGGCCTGCTGAATTGGACTTGAGGCAATTCTTGCGTGGAGGAAACCCACTCAGATATGGGTAGGATGTGCAAATTCCACATAGCCAGTGACTCAAGCCAGGAATCGAATCTGTGTCCCTGGCACTGTATGGCAGCAGTGCTATCCACTGTGCCACCATGTAGAGATTGTAAAAATGACATGTGTTGTCTGGCTAGATAATTATACAGTCCTTGCTTAACCTCTTATATTGCAGTTCTAACATCTACATATCGACATTCAGTTAACATTTTTTGAGAGTGGCTCACAACATTGACTGAAACAGAATTATCAATGATTCCAAGGTCAGTTTTAAGCTCCTTCATTCTATTCCATTTATTTTGTACTTCAGCCACAGTTTGTTCAATTCACTGCACGCACGGTACCAGTGTTAAAATTCAGCTGTCATCCGTGTGGCCATTTCAATAAACCATCTGAATCCCTCTACAAATCTTGGGCCGCATTTTGAGTTTCTGCTGCACCATTTACATTAATGTCGTCTGCAAATCTTGAGAAATAAAGCTGTTAGTTTCAGAATCCAGGTACAAATAAGAGAAAATGGAAGTCCAGGTGCCTAACTGCAAGGCCAGCACACACAACCTTCTTCTCTCTCTGACAAATCACTTCACGTGGATGACACAATGATACAGTGGTTAGCAATGCTGCCTCACAACACCACAGACCTGGATTTGATTCCTGGTATGGGTTACTGTTAATGCAGAATTTGCATGTTCAAGTTTCCTCCCACACTCTGAAAGATGTGCTGGTTAGGTGGATTGACCAGCTAAATTCTCTCTGTGTACCTCACCACTAGGGGGTTTTCCAATAACTTCATTGCAGTGTTAATGTAAGCCTATTTGTGATGCTCATACTTATTTTCATGAATCCTTTCTATCATTGAGCAAATGTTGTATTGGGTCTCACACTGTATGTGTAGTTTTTTATGTAGAATTTCATAGAATCATAGAATCTTACAGTGCAGAAGGCCATTCAGCCCATAGAGTCTGCACTGACAATCCCATCCGGGCCTTATTCCCGAAAACCCATATATTTACCCTGCTAATCCCACTACCCTACACATCCCAAGACAATTCAGCATGGCCAATCATCCTAACCCACGCATCTTGGTCTTAATTGGACTTACATTTAACTGAAAGTCTGGATAAATTGTATTCCACATGGAGTTACATCATCTACTTTATCTGCCACATCCTCAATAAGAATCAAAAACATTTGTCATCTATCACCTGCAACATCTAAACCTACCCCAAGTCCTTTTATCTTCAAACTGAGCTTTGTAGATGGTTCTGACAACTCTATGATGGTGATTTAAACAAACAGACACCCAAGGCTGGAATTAAACCCAAGTTTCCGGTGCTGTGAGGCAGCAGTGCTAACCATCGTACCACCATGCAGCTAATACTTCTCAAGTTTCATGCCTACCTTTGATTAGAAACCAGTGACAAGCACCTTTCTCTGTCTTGACAGGAGATCCGACAATTCCATCTCTTAGTTATCCCCGTGTTTTTCTTTTGCTTCCTGCAAAATTAGAATCATAGAATCACTACAGTGCAGAAGAAATCCATTTCGCCCATCACTTCTGCACTGACCACAATCCCATGCAGGCTCTATCCACGTTACCCCACAAATTTACCTTCTAATCCCCTGACACTAAGGGACAATCTAGCACAGCCAATCCACCTAACCTGCAGATCTTTGAGAGGTAGGCTTCAAGGTTAGCAAAGTTAGCCTCAAATGTAATTGTCTATCCTTTATTGCCCCATGAAGATGAGCTGGGGAGCTGCCTTCTTGAACCATTATAGGCTATGTGGTCTAGGAACAGCCCCAATGCTGTTAGAGAGGCAGTTCCAAGATTTTGACAGTAAAGTAAGGATGATATACTTCCAAGTCAGGATGGTGTGTAGCTTTGAAGGGAATTTGCACATGGCGTTGTTCTATGCATCTACTGCTCTTGTCCGACTTGGTGGTAGAGGTCGTGGATTTGAAAGATGCTGCCAAAGGAACCGTGGTGAGTTGCTGCAGTGCATCTTGTGGATGGTACACACTGTGCATTACTAATGGAGGGTGTGAATGTTTAAGGTGGTGGATGGGTGCCAATGAACTGTACTGAAAGGCCATTTCTTGTCAAGAACATTTCTTGTATCCCCATTTATTTAATCATAAAATCATAGACTATATACAGTGCTGGAGAAGGCCATTCAATCCATCAAATCTGCACTGACTTTCTGACAGATTATCCTATCCAGGCCCTATTCCTGTAGCTTCACTAATTTGCCTAACATATATACTGGCTCAAAGTGGAAAGGATCTCTGAGAAGATCGCGCATATTGACATAGGCATCAAGTTTCGACAAAGACGCAAGAAAGCAGACAAGGTACTGAAAGGTTTACGATCAGATGTAGAGAGTCAAGATATCTATTGTGTCGAGGAGTGTTCCTGGTTCAACTGCTCCATGGGTGCTGAGTTTCTGTAGGAAGTCTGTAGTGTCACAACAGAAGCTGGTGATTCTTTATACAATAGGTTTCAGGATACACTTGATGTAGCCAAAGAGTTTCTCACACAGGGTCCCATTGCCCAATATAATGGGATGACTGGGGTTGTTGGCCTTGTGTATCTCCGGGAGGCAGTTGAGATTTCCAATGCGGGGAGTAGGTGGGATGAGAGCATGGAGGGTGCTCTGAACATCCTGGTCAAAGGTCTTGACCAGTCTGTTGAGTTGACAGGTATGTTCTTTGGCCGGATCTGCAGGTAACTGTCTGTAGTGTTCCTTATTGTTCATGTGTTGGTATGCTTCTTTGCAGTAATTCATTCTGTTCAGTATGACGGTAGCCCCTCCTTTGTCTACTGGTTTGATGACTATGTTGGGGTTAGCCTTGAGAGCGCGAATGACGCTCTGAAGACCAACGACCCCACTCAGGTTAACCTATAACTTATAACACAAACTACATTAAGAGACTCTGATGTGAGTATCTCTCATACTCCTCAACCACCTCTTACATCAGCTCTATAGCAAACGCAGCAACATGGAAACCAAGATAGAGTCCATATTCAGGATGCAGACCAGCTGCGAAACACTGCCAAGCAGTTGAAACAACAGAACTACACCACCTACGTGCACACCAAGAACAGGAAACATCACCACCAGCAGCAATCAAACCTCCCCCGATAGCACAGTAGAAAACAGTACCACTGGATACAAGTCCATTTTCAACTTATCGGACTACACACTTCAACCAGGTAAAATCGAAGTTCTCAGCCAAGTGCTCAATTTTTGCCTCACCACCAAACTGGACCTCAGTCTCACAGCGGACACAGAGGAATTCATCAGACGAATGAGGCTATCAAGAGTTCTTCCATAAACCCCAAGAGGCCAACAGCGAACCCAGTGAGACAGCCAATGAACTGGAACGGTCGGCAGAGAGATCCACGGTGCAGCAACCGAAGAGGAAAGAGTCCAGTTGAACTCCTCTGGAAGACCGCTGCCTTCAACTCGACATGTATGCCCAAACCATTAGGAGGTGCGTCAATGCCAGATTCATCAGCCACACTTGCAAAACAGCCTCAAACATCACCCAAGCACAATGTAACGCTATCTGCTTCCCAAGACCAACCCCAACATTGTCATCAAATCAATAGACAAAGGAGGGCCATCTTCATACTAAACACAATGATTACTGCAAAGAAGTCTACCGACAACTGGACAACGAGGAACACTGCTGACAGTTACCCACAGATCCAACCAAAGATCACACCCATCAACTGAACAGACAGATCAAGACCTTTGATTTGGATGTTCAGAGCACCGTCCGTGCTCTCATTCCAAGTATTACTTGGAGATCTTAATTGCCTCCCAAAGATATATAAGGCCATCACACCCAGTCGTGCCATTGTATCAGGTAATGGGACCCTGTGCAAGAACCTCTTTGGCTATGTCAAGAGTTTCATGGAACCCACTGTACAAAGATCTCCCAGCTTCTGTTGCAACACTCCGGACTTCCTGCAGAAACTCAGCACCTGTGGAGCAATTGAACTAAGAGCACTCCTTGTCACGGTGGATGTCTCGGCACACTACACCAGCATCTTCCCACATCAACAGCATTGCTGCAACTGCCTCACTACTCAACACCGAAAACTGTCAACCTCCAGACACGATTCTACAATTCATTTGCTTCATCCTGGACCACAATGTCTTCACCTTCAACAACCAGTTCTTCATTCAGACACACAGAACAGCCAGGGGGACCAAATTCACACTTAAAGATGCCAATATCTTCATGCACAGGTTCAAACAAGACCTCTTCACCACACAGGACTTTCAACCGATGCTATACACAAGATACATTGATGACATTTTATTCCTTTGAATTCATGGCAAACAATCACTGAAATATCTATATGTGATAACATCAACAAGTTCCATCCCAGCATCACACTCACCGTGGACTACTCTCCAGAATCTGTTGCATTCTTGAAAACACGCATCTCCATCAAAGATGGTCACCTCAGCACTTTGTTGTACTGCAAACCCATAGATAACCTCACGATGTTCCAATTTTCCAGCTTCCATCCTAAACATGTTAAAGAAGTCATCCCCTATGGACAAGCCCTCCGTACATACAGATCTGTTCAGATGAGGAGGATCACAACAGACACCTCCAAATGCTGAAAGATGCCCTCATAAGAAAAGGAAATGGTGCTCGACTCATCGCACCGACCTCCTCAGAAGATAAACATGGGACATGGCAGACAGAGTACCCTTCATCGTCCAGTACTCCCCCGGAGTGGATAAGGCTTCTCCCAAGCCTTCAACGTATCATTGAAGAGGAACATCAAGCCAAGGCCACCCTCACGCCCCCACTATTTGCCTTCAAACAACCACACAACCTCAAACAGACTATTGTCTGCAGCAAACTACCCAGCCTTCAGGAGAACAGTGACCATGACACCAACAACCCTGCCACAATAATATCTGCATGATGTGTTGGATCATTTGACATGGGTACAATCATCTCACATGAGAACACCATCCACCAGGTAAATGGTATATACTCTTGCGACTCGCATAACATTATCTATTTGATGTACTGCAGGAAAGAATGTCCCGAAGAATGGTACATTGGTGAGACCATGCAGAGGCTATGACAACTGATGAATGGACACTGCTTGATAATCACCAGGCAGGAGCATTCTCTTCCTGTTGGGGAACACTTCAGCAGTCAAGGATATTCAGCCTCTGATCTTCAGGTAAACACTCTCAAAGGCGGCCTTCACGCAGAATCGCTGAACAGAGACTGATAGCCAAGCTCCGCACATATGAGGAGAGCTTCAAGTGGGATCTTGGATTCATGTCACATTATCTGTAACCCCCATGACTTGCCTGGGCTTTTAAAATTTCACTAACTGTCCTGGCTTGAGACAATGCACACCTCTTTAGTCTGTGCTTAACTCTCTCTCCACTCACATTGTCTGCACCTTTAAAGACCTGATTACCTGTAAAGACTCGCATTTCATCCACTATCTTGTAAATTGAGTTTGTGTCCAAATATACCCACTTTGTGAACACAACTCTTCATTTGCCTGCATAAAGGAGCAGTGCTCCGAAAGCTGGTGGTATCAAATAAACCTGTTGGACTTTAACCTGGTATTGTGAAACTTCTTACTGTGCTTACCCCAGTACAACACTGGCATCTTTACATCGTGGCTACATATCTTGGAACACTAAGGGGCAATTGAGCATGGCCAATCTACTTAACCTGCACATCTTTGGAATGTGGGAGGAAACCATATCACAAGGAGGAACCCCATGCAAACACGGGAAGAATGTGGAAACTCCAAACAGACAGTCACCCAAGGCCGGAATTGAACCCGAATCCCTGGTGCTGTGAGGCAGCAGTGCTAACCACTGTGCTGCCGTGCAGTAACTTGGCTACCTTTTAAACATCAGCAAATTATGTTCTGTGTATCTGGAAAATTGTGATTGACTATTTTCTACCCTCCTTTAAAGGGGGGGGGGGTCATCAAAAACTATAGCGTTTACATTATCTTATTGAGTTTTTTTCCCAACAATTATGACTTCTGTTTGCGTAAGTCTTCATGAATAAGTGTCAAAATAAACAAAATTTCCCCTTCTTGATCTTTGCTGGAAGTGTGTCTGAGCATCAGTTGAGTGTAGGCCCAGTCTAGACCATGATCTCTCGCCACCCTGCATCCGCTGCCCATCCACCCCCTCCAATAACCTGTTAATGCTCAGCTTTAAATTTGCATATGATGAAAGATGAGAAAGCAATTTCACTTCCGGCATTTAGTCATAACTAAAGTAACTTAAATTTCGGCATCAACTTTTTTGATGCTCATTAGCTTACAACAGCCCTGATTTTTAATGTTTACCTTTCAGTCAATGATTTGATTTATTATTGTCACATGTATTGGGATAAAGCAAAAAAGTATTGTTTCTTGCTCGCTGAACAGACAAAACATACTGTTCACAGAGTCCATGGGTAGAAGCAAAGAGAGGATGATGAATATATGTAGTGTTACAATCATAGATAGGGTGTACAGAAAGATCAACTTAATGTATGGTAGGTGCATTTAAAAGTCTGTTGGCAGCAGGGAAGAAGCTGTTCCTGAGTCAGTTGGCACATGGTCTCAGACTTTTGCTTCTTCTTCCCGACGGAAGAAAGTGGAAGAGAGAACGTCTGGGATGCATGGGTTTCTTGATTATGTTGGCTGCTTTCCCAGGCAGTGGGAAGTATAAACATAATCAATGGATGGGAGGCTTAGATGCCATGCAGATGAAGGACATCAGTATTCTGAAGGACAAGCAATCATCTTCTATAAAAGATAAGGCACGAACAAGATACTTGGCCTTAATTAAGTTAAAATGTGTATTTCAGTCTGTTCTTCCCAGAGTGATGTGTGTCCAACAATGAAACATTATCTGTATTCAACATTCCTGACAAATTGAATGCATAAGCTTTTTTACTACAGGTTTCTTCTCAGCGTGCTCTCATCACATGACCAGGAAGCTTGCTACAGAGATGCAGACGGTGACAGTTTGCCAACCAGCAGCCTGTCTGTGGGCCCCTTGACTTCTTACATTACTGGATAACAATATATATCCAGGGATCCGAAACTTCAATGGCTCTGAAACCTGGGAAACGGGAAGAATTAATTAACAAACCAGTTCAGAAACGGCATAAGTGCAAGAGCTTGCAGTTTCCCCCATCAGAAATGAGGGAAAATCTCTATGATTTTTGCTGCTTGAGTCTACGTTGGCCTTTGCTCCCAGAGTCAAAGTTAACCCTTGGTGATAATGTAAGACTGACTAACAGATCAGACATTTGGTGTACATCTCTCTTCAATTTTCCTTTCCATTGAAGTCAATGAGACTGAAAATTGGAAGAGCTGCATGTATACTGGGCAGCTGATTCAATATCACCTATTTTAAATGGTTGCCAAAAGCTAAATAAACCTCCCTCTGTCTGTAGCCTCGTGGAGAATGACTAAGCAGTCTCTCAGTGGCTTGCTAATCGGCACTGGCTGTTCATGTTCTTATTTAAAAAAAAATAAATATATATATCTCCAACTTATTACAAGTCTGCAAGGCAATCCAGTTGCTTTTTAAACATTATGCATCCATGAGTTGATTGCTGCACCTATTCTTATTGATTATGATGTTTTGTGTTCTGAATTGTACACATACCTCATGAATTGTTCCCATTAATTCTGTGTTTTTAAATTCATGCAGTGTTTTATATTTTGTGACTGCGGGAGAACGTGACTAGTTGTGGTATGGATCCTGTGTGCAGAGTTTATTGGATGTGTGAGCTGGAGTGCAGAAGACATTAGGATGAAGGGAGAAGAATTCTGACCTAGGATAGCATTAATGGGACTCGTATTGTACATTTTATTAATGAAAAGGAAGAATGACACAATACAAATACACACATACACACACGCATGTCAGGACATGTCATTAAGCAGGTGGCCCAGAATTATAACACCCCAGAGATGCAATAAAAGAGGGACTGTGGATGTATTCCTGTGAGGGCTGCATGGGTTGCCGCTATGTGTGCGTACATTTATTTGATTTGATATTGTCACATGTATTAGTAAACAGGGAAAAGTATTGTTTCTTGCACGCTATATAAACAAAGCATACTGTACATAGAGAAAGAGAGGAGAGATTGCAAAATGAAGTGTTACAGTCATAGCTATGGTGTAGAGAAAGATCAATTTGATGCCAGGTGGGCCCATTCAAAAGTCTGATGGTAGGAGGGAAGAAGCTGTTATTGAGTCGGTTGCTTCATGTCCTCAGACTTTTATGTAATTTTCCCAATGAAAAACGGTGGAAGGTAGTGTGTCCAGGGTGTGTGGGATCCTTAATTATGCTGGCTGCTTTTGCAAATGGGAAGTGTAGATCTTGTCAACTAATGCGAGGTTGGTTTGACTGATGGTCTTCATTGGGCTTTATTCATGACACTTTGTAATTTCTTGTGGTCTTAGGCAGAGCAGGAGCCATACCAAGCTGTGATATAACCAGAAAGAATGCTTTCAATGATGCATTTATAGAAGTTGATGACAGTTGTAGCTGACATGCCAAATTCCCTTAATCTTCTGAAAAAATAGACGCGTTGCTGGGCTTCCTTATCGAGAGCATCCACATGGAGGGACCAGGACAGGTTGTTGGTGATCTGGATACCTAAAAGCTTGAAGCTCTCGACCATTCCTACTTCATCCCCATTGATATAGACAGGGACACATGCTCCACTATGTTTCCTTTATTTTGTTGACATTGAGCGAGAGATTATTGCCAAAGCACCAGTTCACCAGATCTATCTCTGTCCTGTCTTGTCATTGTTTGAGATCCAACCCACAACTATGGCGTCATCAGCAAACTTGAAAAGTGAGTTAGAAGGGAATTTGGCCAAACAGTCACAGGTGTACAAGGAGTATAATAGGGGCTGAGAATTCCGGTGGGGCATCAGTGTTGCGGATGATCATGGAGAAAGTTTTGTTACCTATCTTTATTGATTTAAGTCTATGTGTAGAAAGTCTAGGATCCAGTTGCAGAGGGAGGAGTGAAGCCTCATGCTACGAAGTTTGGGAATGAGAATGATTTTAAAAGACGACCTAAAGTTTATGAATTGGAGTTTGACATAGGTCTATTTGTTATCAAGGTGTCCCAGTGTTGTGTGCGGGTCTAGGGAGATGGTGTCTGCTGTGGATGTGTTGTGGCAATAAATGAACTGCAATAGATCCAGGCAGTCTGGGAGGCTGTAATTGATTTGTACCATAACTAAGATTCGAAGCACTTCATAATGATGGATGTCAGAGCCACCGGATGGTATTCAATTAAGGCATGCTTCCTTGCTTTCCTTAGCCAGCGGGATAGCAAATATTGTAAAGAGAGGTTGAAAATGTCTGTGAATACCCCCGCCAACTGATCCATGCAGGATCTCAGAACTCATCTAGATACCCATCTGGTCCAATCGCTTTCTATGCATTGACTTTTGAAAAAGTTGCTTTGACATCAGCAGTGGTGACTTTGGATATAGGTTTGTCCGAGTCTTTCAGAATGGACGGCGTCCTCTCACTGACCTCTTGCTCCAAACGGGTATAGGAAGTGTTGAGCTCATCAGGATAAGCCTCAAGATCAGGAGGAATGAGGTCCACATGGGGAATGGGGACGTCCACAGTGATGGGCTCAAGGGGGAGGATCAGAAACATTCAAGACAATGGAATCCAGTGTTACTGAGGGAGGCTGGAGAATCAGTGGAGGAGTTGTACCTGCATATTGTGAGGCTCCAGGAAGATTGGATGGGGAGGACCTAGACTCTGACTGAATTAAAGATAGTGTCAAAGTAAAAATGCAGCACCACTGTCCATAGAATTCCTGCAGTGCAGAGAAAGAACATTTGGCTTATCAAGTCTGCATGTATTCACTGAAAGAGCATCCTGCCAAGGGCCTCCCTCCCTGCCTTATCCCTGTAAACCTGTGCATGACTAATCCACCTAACCTACACATCTTGGGACACTCGGGGACAATTCAGCACAGCCAATCTGCACATCTTTGGACTGTAGGAGGAAAATGGAGTGCCCAGAGGAAAGCCATACAGATACAGGGAGAATGTGAAAATTCCACATTGACAGTCATCCAAGGCCAGAATTGAACCTAGGTTCTTGATGCTGTGAGGCAGCAGTAATAACCACTGTGCCACTGTGCTACATTCTGATAATGATTGGGAGATCTACTCTCATTGCTGATTACTTATTAATATATTGGAACTACCTGTCCACAGGAAGGAGGTTTAAATAATGGAGCCTGTGCTCAATGCTGCCTTCTTGATGACAGTGATCTGATTGAGGAGGGGAAGTGTCTGGGGTTACCTCTCGCATTTTTGAGAGGAGGCTCAGCCTGAGGACCCTGGGAGCAGGGAGCCCTGGCAAGACCCTGAGAATGAGAATGTCACATCCGTCCCAGAACGGCCCCCAAGGATTAACAGAAGGTGCCATTCCGATCTGGAGATAAGTGAGAGATAATGCCATACATGTCTATGATTGTCAAGGAATGTGGTGGCTCATATTTCCACATTCTGCAGAAGGAACTAATAACCATGTGGACTGGGAGGAAATCCCCTGCCTGTGCTTCTGAGACTCACTGCTGCACTCAGTTTGTTTTCCAGCAAGATGTTGCAGGGATCCACAGGGGACCTATTTCTCAGTCCACAGTCCAAACTGCATCAAGGATATGACAGATGCCTTCTACAGTAAAGTTCATTATTTTGTAAAGTTTACACAAGATGAAGCTAGCCAACCTGCTAGATTCCTGGATTTCATAACAACCTCTGGCTTCCATACAGTACAGGATGCGATCGATTGTACATACATGGCTTTGAGAGCTCCATATCAGCAACCCCCAATGGGCATTAACAAGAAACCGTTCCACTGCCTAAAAGTTCAACTGGTATACAATCATCAGAATCACATCATGCGTGTTTGTACCCTGGGAGGTCTCATGACTCATACATCCTGAGGCACTCCCAGCCATAGAAAATAGAAGCAGAAGTTGGCCATTTGTCCCTTTGAACCTGCTCTGCCAATTGATATGATCATGGTTGATCCTGCCTCTCAACACTGGACTCCTGCACTTGCCCCATACCCCTTGATATCTTTAGAGGCAAGAAATGTACCTATTTCCTTAAATGTATTTGGCCTTCGTAGCCGCTATGATGGAGAATTCCATAGGTGCAGCATCCTCGAAGTGAAGAGATTTCTCCTCATTCCTGAACAGCCTATCCTGTATCCTGAGACTGTGACCCCTTGTTCTACACCTCCTTCCATCATCTGCACCCTCCTGCTGGGGAAACATCATCTCTGCATCAAGTCTCAGCATCCCTGTTAGAATTTTATACGTTTCAATGAAATCCTCTCTCATTCTTCTAAACTCCAGTGAATACGTGCCCAATCGACCCAACCTCTCAACACAGCAAAGCTGCCACCCCACAAATTAGTCTGGTGAATATTTGCTGCAATCCCTCTATTGCAAGTATATCCTTTTTTAGATAAGGAGGCCAAAATTACACACAATACTCCAAGTATGCTGTAACCAAGGCCCTGTATAGCTGCATTAAGGCGTCCTTATTTGAAGGCCAACATATTAACTGCTTGCTGTACTTGCATGCTTGCTTTCAGTGATTTTCCATTTTACCTCCATACATAGGAATTGATATCAAGAGCAGAATGCATAGCTTTAAAATGAATACTGAATTCTGGCCTTATCCAAATGTTCCCCCTCGCTAACCTCACTTTATCTGCAGCTTACACTTGGCCTTCGCTCCTTGCTTGAAAAACTCTATGTTATCGACTAACCTTAACTTATTATAATTAGATGAGAATCTCTTCCTGGGAAATGGACACGGGGAATGCCCTTAACTGTGGATGAAAATCCATATCATTCTATTGCCACACTTTTAGCAATCGAGTGAACAAGCTGGAACTGTGCATTGATCTCACATCAGTGGAAGTCTGGGACGGATTGTGATTGCTCAGCAGGCCTTATTGTCCAAGTGATTGCTGTGATGCAATCCTACATGGCTCCTTGATTTGATTTATTATTGTCACATGTATTAGCACATAATGAAAAGTGTTGTTTCTTGTGTGCTATATAGTCAAAACATACTGTCCATAGGGCACATAGGGGAGAAGGAAAGGAGAATGTAGTATTACAGTTGTATCTAGAGTGTAGAGAAAGCTTCATCTATGGTATGTCCATTCAAAAGCCTGATGGTCACTGGGAAGAAGCTATTATTGAGTCGGTTGTATGTGATCTCAGACTTTTGTATCCTTTTCCCTATAGAAGAAGGTGGGAGAGAATATGTCCGACATGCATGGTGTCCTTGGTTATGCTGGCTGCTTTTCTAAAGCACTATAAATGGAGTCAATGGATGGGAGGCTGATTTGCGTGATGGACTGGGCTACATTCACAACCCTTTGTAGTTTCTTGCAGTCTTGGACAGAGCCATACCAAGCTTTAATACATCTGGAAAGGATGCTTTCTATGGTGCATCTGTAGAAATTGGTGAGAGTCATCATGGACATGCTGAATTTCGTTAACCTCCTGAGAAAGCAGAAGTGTTGCTGGACTTGCTTAATTGTAGCATCAACATGGAGGGACCAGGACGGGTTGTTGGTGATTCTGGATGCCAAGAAAGCTGAATCTCTCGAGCATTTCCACTTCATCACCATTGCTGTAGACATGGGCAGGTCCTCCATTGGGCTTCCTCAAGTCCTTCGTTTAACTGACATTAATGGAGAGATTATTGTCATCACATCATTTCACCAGATTCTCTATCTCTTCTCATCTTGCCATCATACTCCTGGGCTCCATGAAATCACCTGATGTCATGAATGTCCTGCTTCAAGGAAATAAAAGAGAAATTTTGAAGGGGAAAGACTGGGGCAGATCCAATTTGACTTAAAATTGTTGCTGTCCTCAAGTTCAGTCAATGAAGATGTGATCCTTATCTTGGATTGCATCGGACATATGAGAACCAACATTCTCTTTGCAACACCAAGAAAAAGGTTTTCACAGCCCATCTCTACAAACCTATAGAGATAATGTAAGAATGTACCAAAAGACATGCTGGTTAGATGCATTGGCCATGCTTAGTTCTCCCTCAGTGTATCCAAACAGGTGTCATCGGACTGGGGAATTTTCACAGGAAATTCATTGCAATGTTAATGTAAGCCTACTTGTGATGCTAATAAATGAATAAACTATATTTTTTCTTAAAAGATCGGGCAAATATATCATGAATATCAGCATATTAGAGTAAAGTGAATTCTTTGTGTACATGTATTACTCATGTAATGAGAATGAAGACATGAGTTTGAAAGGTGAAGGATAAATTTAGCAGTGCTGGTGAACATTGGTTCAAGAGATTTGCGCACATAATAGGGAGACGTTTCAGAACCAACATTTTCTTTAATTAGGTAAGTCAGAGGAGAATGTGGAAAGGAGAACTCACAAGCTGATTACATATTACACCATAGCACAACTTCATTGCTTATCCTCTGAAAGAAACTATGATGGTGCCTAGATACCTCATGCCTGTACATCATGCCTGGTTCTTCACAGGAAAGTAACTATCCAACTTTAACTGAGGTCATCCACCATTCTCAGGACTGATACAGTTTCTGGTCCTTTCCTTGGGTAAATGCACATCCCACTGTGACAAATGAGGGCCCACCCTTAAAGCATCGCAATCCAGAGTTTTAAAGTTTCTTTATTAGCGTCACAAGTAGGCTTACATTAACACTTCAATGAAGTTACTGTGAAAATACCCTAGTTGACATACTGCAGCACCTGTTCAGATACACTGAGGGAAAATTTAGTTTAGCCAATACAACTAACCAGTGCATCTTTCAGACTGTAGGAGGAAACTGGGGCACCTGGAGAAAATCCATGCAGATATGGGGAGAATGTACAGACTCCGCACAGACAGTCACCCAGGTTGGGAATCAAACCCGGCTTCTGACACGATGAGGCAGCAGTGCTACCAATTGTGCCACCGTGATGTGCCAAAAGACATGGAGCAGGAGATCTCATTGTGTTGCTCGCAACATAAAGAAAGTGAAGGATTTGTGGAAGTTTTTCAATCCTTGAACCAAACTATTACTGAGCACTTCATGGGATTTAGTGCTTTGCTGCATGTTACACCTGAAATAGGAGTAAGGTAGGACAGAGCATCCTTGATTGTGAAGACCCATGTCAGCACTAGATAACAATTCCTTCAACATTTTTCATACAAGATTTCAAATGTAATTTTAGCAGGAAAGCTTGAAAGATAGAATTTTATCATTCGGCCCACTATGATTCCTGTGGATTTTCTGGACTTGGGGCAAGCAGGACCGGAAAATCTGACCAGAAGTTTTTGATGGATAGATATCTCTAATTGTTGTCGAAGCTTTTCATCTTGCACTCATCAGAACAATTAGTGACAATACCAAAATGTAAAGGAGACAGTAATTTATAGTTAATGAGAAGAGAGCACTGATTGGTTGATAAGTGGACGTTGGCTGGTAGAGGCTTTGCCATGGGAAGTGCCACACTCAACTAAATACTGACGGTTCACTGTCAAGCTTTGTCTAAACTGAACCAGCAGTTGAGTTTGGTTGGCCAATCCTGGGGAATGAACCAGAGAATAGCTGTCACTTTTGTTTAACTGCGCATGTGCAGTTTAAGTTTTTTATGTTGGTCAGGCCTATGTGCATGACCAATGGACTAATGGGGCTTGGAAATGAAGGCAAAGGCTCCATGTGCCCCCACAAAAAGCAAAGACTCCAAAAGGATGCAAAAGCTCTGGGAGCAGTGAGAGAGTGAGAAGTCTCATAACATCAGATTAAAGTCCAACCAGTTTGAAACAGTGAGACAGATAGAGTTTAAACAGAATGGCATATGGGGTTCTGAAAATCACAATATTGAAACCATGCCAATAACTTGTGTCTATTTAGCTAATGCCCAAATATGAGATACACATTATGCTGAGACTTTTGTTCTTCACTTCTCTTTCCTTTTTAATTATGTTGTTGCTTTTTCCTCAAACTTCATTTTTTTTAACCTGGGGTATAGTACTCAAAATATTAATACAAAAGCAAAAATACTACAGATGCTGGAAAGTTAGTTAATTTATTTAAGCCTACATTCATCCTGGAATGAAGTTACTGTGA
This sequence comes from Sphyrna mokarran, assembly GCA_024679065.1. Classification (NCBI taxonomy): domain Eukaryota; kingdom Metazoa; phylum Chordata; class Chondrichthyes; order Carcharhiniformes; family Carcharhinidae; genus Sphyrna; species Sphyrna mokarran. The sequence continues at coordinate 101,131,656 of JAGIQG010000007.1, forward strand.
AAATCCCCTCGTTGCTTCACTTGGGCATCTGTTCAGGTACACTGAGGGGGAATTTAACATTGCCAATGCACTTAACTGGCATTATTTGAACTGTGGGAGGAAACTGGAGCACCTGGAGGAAACCCATGCAGACACGGGGAGAATGTGCAAACTCTAGAACGACTATATGACTCAAGCTGGGTATCAAACCCAGGTTGCCGGTGCTGTGAGGCAGCAGTGCTAACCATTGTGCCACCGTAACCCCCCAAAACCTGAAACTTGGACATATGAAGATAGAATGCTGGAAAAACCCAGATAATCAGGTAGCATTTGTGGAGGGAAACAGTCGACATTTATGTTGAAACATCTTGCACTTCAAAATATTAAATATTATGTGAACTGGATAAATTATTTGCAAACTGTTTTTCAGGAACTCAAGGCTCCCTTTACACAGTTTGTATTTATATTGTATTATTAACATTATTCCATATAAATGGCCCAGGTTTTGCATAGCTGGAACTGAAGCTATCAGTGCTCGGTATTATTATGGTGGATATTAGATTTTTGGCATTCACATATATGCACAGTAAAACACAGAAATCTGCATTTCCCAATTTTCTCCAGATTTTCCACCTGTGACGCCGTTCTCTCTGAGAGCTGAAAATCTCCCCAATAAAGTCTTTTGCTAGAGGATGGCTCAGAGAAAATAGGAGGTGTCCCTCAGAATTTATTTATAGAATAGAGGGTTCCTCCCACAATCCAAAGATGTGAGGGTTGGGCGGATTGGCCATGCTAAATTGCCCCTTGGTGTTAGGGGGACTAACTGGGGAAAATAAATGGGGTTGTAGGGATAGGGTCTCGGTGGGATTGTGATTGGTGCAGATTTGATGGGCCAAATGGCCTCCTTCTGCACTGTAGGATTCTATGAAAAATCACCAGCAGTTGGAAAAGTTGAGGTAACTAAAAATAGAAGGCACATCATTTTTGACTAATTAATTTTTTGATGAAGTGACAGAGAATGTTGATGGAAAAAATATATTGGATGTTGTCTAGATAGATTTTAAGATAGCTTTAAGACAACATAAAAGGCTAGCTAACAAAATCGAAGTTCACGAAATAAGAAAGATTTGTGTTAAAGTTAATTTATCAGTGTTACACGTAGGCTTACATTAACACTGCAATGAAGTTACTGTGAAAATCCCCGAGTGACCACACTCTGGTGTCTGTTAACATACATTGAAAGAGAATTTAGCATGGCCAAAGCACCTAACCAGCTCATCTTCCGGACTGTGGGAGGAAATTGGAAGACCCGAAACTCTCACAGACATGAGGAGAAGGTGCAAACTCCACACAGACAGTGACCCAAGCTGGGAATCAAACTCAGGTTGCTGGTGTTGTGAGGCAGCAGTGCTAACTACGGTGCCACCCTTGAATGCACTTAGCTTGGACTAAAAAGGTGTTGGAACAGAAAACTGTGAACTTTGATAAATGGTTCTGTTCAAATTGGAGAGATAAACAGAATTGTTCCCCAAGGGTCAGTGCTTTCTACAAGTATGTAAATGAATTAGGTTTGGAATGCAGTAAAAAGGTTCAAAATTTGCCAATGATACCAAACTTGGAAATGTGGCAAAGAATGCGAGTTATCCAAACTGACTGCAATGGGAGATCCATATGCTCATAGAATGGACAGGGCAAATGGAATTTAGTAAGTTTTTTTTTGATTAATGGTCTTTTATTTATTTTATTAGTGTCATAAGTAGGCTTGTATTAATACTGCAATGAAGTTACTATGAATTAAAGAGAAGTGTAAGGTTATGTATTTTGATAAAAGAATATCAGCTCAGTGCAACATATTACCAAAGGGTGTGCAGGGACCAAGGGATGTTGGGGTTCATGTGCACAGTTCCATGAAGGGAACAGGAATTAGAGACAGTAGTTAGCAAAACATATCCAAAGATGTGAGTTAGGTGCATTGGCCATGCTAAATTGCCCGTTAGTGTCACGGGATGCGTAGGTTAGAGAGATTAGCAGGGTTAGAGTCTAGGTGAAATTGTTGTTGGTGCAGATTCATGGGCCAAGTAGCCTCCCATGCACTGTAGGGATTCTATGATTCCATGTGGGCTTCATTATCTTTCACCATATTATAGTCATTTGCCATTTGTTTAATATTGGTGTACATCACAGGAGGGGCTGGCAGTGTTTTCCCCATTAGGATTTCAATCTGACTCCCATGGGCATGCATTTATCCAGAATGACTTGGCTAATAGGGTGATGCTAGAGTGGAATTATCGTCGCTGGGCCCAATATGGGTTCAATTCCTGGCTTGGGTCTCTGTCTGTGAGGATTCTGCACGTTCTCCCTATGCCTGTGTGGGTTTCCTCCGGATGCTCTGGTTTCCCCCCACAGTCCAAATGACGTGATAGATAGATGCATCGATCATGCTAAATTCTCCCTCAGTGTACCCCAACAGGCGTTGGAGGGTGGTGACTAAGGGGTTTAATTTGATTTGATTTGTTATTGTTACATGAATTACTATACAGTGGAAAGCATTGTTTCTTGCGCTATAAAGACAAAGCATACTGTTCATGAAGAAGGAAATGAGAGAGTGAAGAATGTAGTGTCACACTCATAGCTCAGGCATAGAGACAAATCAAACTTAATGCAAGGTAGGTTCATTCAAAAGTCTGATGGCAGCAGGGAAGAAGCTGTTTTTGAGTCGGTGGCGCATGACCTCAGACATTTGTATCTTTTTCCCAATGGAAGAAGGTGGAAGAGAGAATATCCAGTGTACGTGGGATCCTTAGTTATGCTGGCTGCTTTGCTGAGGCAGTGGGAAGTGGATGGGAGGCTGGTTTGCATGATGGGTTTGGCTACATTCACGACCTTTTGTATTTCTTGCAGTTTTGGATAGAGCAGGAGTTATACCAAGCTATGATACAACCAGAAAGACTACTTTCTATGGTACATCTGTGAAAGTTGGTGAGAGTCATAGCTGACATGCCAAATTTCCTTAGTCTTCTGAGAAATAGAGGCATTGGTGGACTTTTTTAACTATAAGTGATGGCATGGGGGGACCAGGACATGTTGTTGGTGATCTGGACATCTAAAGTCTTGAAGCTCTCGATCCTTTCTACTTCATCCCCATTGATGTAGACGGGAGCATGTTCTCCTCCTCCTGAAATCTATGACAATCTCCTTCATTTTGTTGACATTGTAGGAGAGATTATTATTGCCGCACAAGTTCACCTGATTCTCTATCTCATTCCTATACTCTGTCTTATCATTATTTAAGGTCTATCCCACTATGGTGGTGTCATTAGCAAACTTGAAAATCGAATTAGAGGGGAATTTGGCCACACAGTCATAGTGCATAAGCAGTATAGTAGGGGGCTGAGAACACAGTCTTGTGGAGCACCAGTGTTGAGGATGATGGTGGAGGGGGTGTTGTTACCTGTCCTTACTGATTGTGGTCTGTGAGTTAGGAAGTTCAGAATCTAATTGCAGAGAGAGGAGCTGAGGTCCAGGCCACAGAGGACAGAGGTGAGTTTTGTGGGAATAATGGTGTTGATGGATGAGCTGTAGTCAATAATTAGGAGTGTGACATAAGTGGCTTTGTTGCCTAGGTGTTCCAGGGTTGAGTGCAGGGCCAGGAGATGGCAACTGATGTGGACCTATTGCAGTGATAGGCAAGCTGTAGTGGATCCAGGTAGTTCAGGGGCTGGAATTGATTCATGCCATGACTAGCCTTTCAAAGCATTTCATAATGATGGATGTCAGAGCCACCGAATTAAGGCACGCTACTTGGTTCTTCTTAGGTACAGGATGATGGTCATCTTCTTGAAGAAGACAGGGACTTCAGATTGTTGTAAAGAGAGGTTGAAGATGATTGCGAATACCCCATCAGCTGATCGCTTTCTGTGGGTTGACCTTCAAGAAAGCTGCTCTGACATCTGCAGTGGTGACCCCAGATACAAATTCATCCACGGCTTCCAGGGTGAAGAGCAAGCTCTTTGATCTCTTGCTCAAAACTGGTGTAGAATACATTGAGCTCATCAGGGAGAGATGCATTGGAGCCAGTGATTTTAATGCCTTCATCTTGTAGCCCTGTTATGTCTTGTAGACCTTGCCATAGGTGGCAGGGGTTTGTGTGGCTAGCTTGGGATTCTAGCTTGGTCCGGTACTGTCCTTTGGCATCTTTGATGGATCTCCTCAGATTGTATCTGGCTTTCTTGTATATGTCTGGATCACCTGACTTGAAGACACCAGAACTAGACTTCGCATGCAATGACTATCCCTGTTCATCCATGATTTTCAGTTGGGAAACATGTGGATTTGCTTCATTGGCATAGTCTTCTACACACTTACTAATGAAGTCAGTTACTGTAGTAATGTATTCATTCAGGCTGGTCGCAGAGTTTCTAAATACTGCCCAGTCCTGTAGGAGATTATCTGATTCCTCAGACCAACATTGCACAACTTTTTTTTGATAGATTCTCTCACTTCAGTTTTTGTTTGTAAACTGGAAACAGGAGCACAGCCTTGTGGTCTGATTTGCCAATGTGTGGGTGGGCGATAGAGCGATAAGCATGTTTGATATTTGTGTAGCAATGGTCCAAGCTGTTTGGTATTCTGGTGGAACAGGATATGTAATGGTGGTTACCTGATAGTACCCTTTTGAGCTTGGCCTGCCTGAAGTCCCCGGCCACGATGAATATGGCCTCGGGATGTTTCATCTCAAGGCTATTTGTAGTTGGGTATATTTTGTCCGGTGTGATCTTCATGTCTGTATGGGGTGGTACGTAAACTGTCGTCAGGATAACAGAGGTGAATTGCTATGGGAGGTAGTAGGTTGCTATGTCTGGGCACCATCATAGGCATACTATGTCTAGGTGTTGATTAAGAAGCAGGTCTACCTCCTCTCATCTTGCCTGAGGCCATTATATGGTCCATTCGATGGATTGAGAAGCTCTCTGGTTGTAGGGCGCAGTAAAGCAGGAGTCAGCAATGTCGCCATGAAACAGAGTACGCAGCAGTCCTTCAGTTCTCTTTGGAAAGTAGCTGGTTCTAAGTTCATCTAGCTTGTTTTCCAGAGATTGGACATTTGCCAGCAGTAAGTTGGGGAGGAGAGCTTGAGTCTCCAAGATCGGTACGATGGTACAATGGTTAGCATTGCTGCCTGATAATGCCAGCAACCCAGGTTCAATTCCGGCCTCTGTGTGGAGTTTGCATGTTTTCCCTGTGTCTACATGGGTTTCCTCTTGGTGCTCCAGTTTCCTCCCACAGTCCAAAGATGTGTGGTTTAGTTGGATTGGCCATGCTAAATTGTCCCTGAGTATCAGGAGGATAAGCAGGATAAATATATGGGGTTATGAGGATGAGACCTGGGTGGGATTGTTGTCTGTGTAGGTTTGATGGGCCAAATGGCCTCCTTCTGCACTGTAGGATTCTGTGATTGTGTGGTTTCATATCTCGCCTGCTGGCCTGCACGTTTTGCATGCTCTGTGGAGTGATTGCTTCTTTTCGACCCTGGGAGACAGTGAGAGTAGTTTGCAGTGTTGAGAGTATAATTGTGTCCAATGAGGCTCTTCAACCTGGTAATTGGAAGATTTGTTGCCTCGCTTGCAGATTTTCACAGTTGCTTAATTGCAGTGTTAATGTAAGCCTACTTGTAACACTAAGCAATAAACTTTGAAACTGTGGCAGAGAGGCTCCAATTTGTCAGTAATAATTTCTAAACATTTTCTCCAAAATGCATTGTTGCAATTTTTACACTGGATTGCCTGAGTTTAAAGAACAACAGTGTGTAGTGCAGCAACCGTGATGTTTTAAGATACAGCTTTATGGTTACAATCCTCCACCTGCTGATCTCCCCATCTGTTCTCTTTTGGCAAACAGTCTGTTTCTCTTCATTGTTTTGAGAACATTGATTTAAGAATATTGTGGGAATATCGGCAGGACCCTAATTGCAACATTCCCGAGTCAGAAATAGCAAAGTCCGTACGGTGGTTAGCCCAGCTGTGAGGCCAGTGGTTCAGTAGTCCACTTTAAGGACCAGTGGTCCTTAAAGAGACTGTTACAATCTTGTCCAGAAGATAAAGCCCACAGGATATGGTGAGCATTTACCAAGATGGAAGCATCCTCTCGTCAACTCTTTTTTTCTATCTTCTTAAGGTTTTAACAAGCAGGGTACCTCTGTGGAGGCTGTATCTGAAACTAAGCAAGCAGGGAGGGCTCTCTAAGCCTGTCTGGAGCTCACTACCTGACAGCACCACCAGTGTACCAACACAACATGGACTGCAGCAGTTCAAGAAGGTGATTCATCACCACCTTCTCAAGGGCGACTTCCACATTCCCTGAGAAAATACAAAGTTGTTCCTTCCTTCCCTGCAATAAAAATGCAAAGCAGTATGGAAATGCTGGAAGGTTTTTTTCTCATAATGAGCCAATAAAATTGGTAATTTTTATGATTGTCTAACTTTTCAATTCCATTCTGTTATGGGGATTTGGGGAAATGCAAGTATATTTTTTGTAAATTGCCACCAACATCTGTAATGCGGAGGAAAATATATCGCAGAGAGTATATGCAAGTTAATGAGTCATACTACAACGAGTTCTTGCCTGTTATATAAATAGAAGTGTATGTGATTGGCACAGTAAGTAATTGGTACTTTTTTCTTTCGTAAAAGCCCCACTTGCATTGTTATTGATGTAATAGTCACCCTGTCAACGTTTTCCAGTCAAATTTTACCATTTTCATTTGTTAAATGGAGATCCCCAAACACAGCATTGTCTTCATTGCAATTTTCTGTACAAGATTGAGCTTTCTTCTGATTACCATGCCGACATTGTAAATCCAATTCCTCGTCACCTTTCAGTGATTTTATGCTGCTTTCTTTACTTGCCTACGTTAACTGAGCATCATCAGATGCTGAGTTCAGTATGAAACTCAGATTAAAGGGAAAGTAGCGAGATGGCTAGCAAGTTGGGCCATTGCCGAGGTTTTAGGAACTATTTGACTCCGTCTATACTTCCCGCTGTTTCAGAAAAACATTCAACAGAATCAAAGACCCCCCCGCAACCCAACATACTGGAGAAATTTTCCCATTCCACCTGCTACAGGAGTGGTAACGGGCAAGGGGCAGAACATGGAAGGGTCCGTTGACTTTGGATGGGATTTTTCCAATTTCGGGGCGAGTGTGGCCAGAAAAGTCTGCCCACTCTCTGCCATGTCCTTATATGAGTCTGAGTTCACGTAACAGTCACTCAAGGACAGGTTCTTCCCTGCTCTCATCAGACTTTGAAATGGATCTACCCTATATTAAGCTGATCTTTCTCTACACCCTGGCTATGACTGTAACACTATATTCTGGTGGCACAGTGATTAGCACTGCTGCCTCATAGCGCCAGGGACATGGGTTCCATCCCTGCCTCAGGTCACTGTCAGTGTGGAGTTTGCAAATTCTCCCTGTGTCTGCTTGGCTTTCTCTGGGTGCTCCGATTTCCTCCCACAGTTTGAAAGACATGCTGGCTAGGTGCATTGGGCCATGCTAAATTCTCTGTCAGTGTACCCGAACAGTTGGCAATTAGGGAATTTTCATAGTAACTTCATTGCAGTCTTATTGTAAGTCTTCTAATGACACTATTAAATAAACTCTGCATTCTCTCCTTTCTTTCTCTATGAACAGCATGCTTTGTACAACATTCAAAAACACTTCTCACTGTTTATCAATACATGTGAAAATAATAAATCAAATCACACGTGTTGTATTTTGAAGACACTTTGTGGTTATAACAATTGCAATGCCTTTCTCTCCTCCTGCTGCACTATTACACAGTGTTTCCCAATATTCCGGCTTTTTTTCTCAGAGAGGGAGAAGAGAGATGCCAAGTTGCTCAGGCCTGCTCCTGGGGTACTCAGCACCCACCTGCTGGTACTGCAGAATATTCATCCCTCTTACTCTTCTGAGGCAGCAGTGCCTGTGGAGGCTCTGATTCACAGGGAAAGTCAGTTTCGAGTGATGCCATATGCTGCTGGCAGACGTACAGCCAAAACACCACAGGTATGGCACTGCCAGTAGTTCAAAAGATCAGAGCAGCAGCCAACCTTTACGCCTTGTGGCTGTTTGAAGCTCCCACTGGGACATCCCTAGTAAGAACCTTTCAGCATAGAAAGCAGTGAAAGCAGTTCACTGATGCATTGTTCGCTCAAAGTCTATCTCCCTCACATGCAGCTATAATTAAAAGAAAGACCCTGTCATTTAAAATGCATGACACAAATGTCAATGACTCCTGCTCTCTCACTCCCCCACAATAAGCACCGTTTGTCTCAGCACCAGGGACCTGAGTTTGATTCCTGGCTTGAGTCACTCTCTACACAAAGTCTGCACATTCTGCACGTGTGTTCTCCGGCTTCTCTGCTTTCCCCCCATAATCTCAAACAGAAAGAAGTCTCACAACACCAGGTTAAAGTCCAACAGATTTATTTGGAATCACAAGCTTTCAGGACACTGCTCTTTCATCAGGTGAGTGTCTGAAAGACATGCTGGTTAGGTGCATCGGCCTGCTAAATTCTCCCTCAGTGTACCCAAGCAAGCGCATGAGTGTGGTGACTTGGGAATTTTCATTGCAGTGTTGATGTAAGCCTACTTGTGACACTAAGAAATAAACTTAAATATAATAAACCGCTGGCTGGGATTTTTTGAGGATATTCCTTGCATGGAATGAGAGGTCACAGACTTTTGGCCTGTTGCCATCTATTGAGATAAATAGGTGATTTTACAAGATGTTGAAGAATTTTGAGACTGTCAGTAGGATTTTCCGGTCACATCCATACCAAGGCCAGAAATACCTATTCGAGGTCAATGGACCTTTCAATGGTCCATCAAATTTTTCATGTAATGGGTGAGACAGGAGAATTTAGGAATGTGTCTTTAACTTACAATAAAAATAAAGGAGGGGGGTGTCATTTGTTTGCGTAGAAGTCTGCCTAACAACAGGGCATGAAAAAATACAAACCGAAAGAGTTCGCTTTGCAAGTTATGGATGGGAGCTTGTGCTCATTCACAGCTGTGGAACTTCCTGGTCCCACTGCAGTGGACAGAGATTTGACTGAGTGTGGGGCATGAATCGCTGGAAAATTTTGGCCCAAATTTGTGGGCTTCAGAAGCACAGCTGGAAGGTTCACCTAGCTTGGAGATAGAGTGAGAATTGCCAGGAAAACCCTCACCTGAAAAATAGTTCTGGGTTAAAATTTGGAAAAGTTACAACCTGATTGGAAAAATGAAGGAAGGGAAGAAAACCACAGGAGCCTAAGAATTCCTTTGGGTCCAGGAAATTTAATCATACCCTTCGAAGCGGTTCTTTTTGCTGCATTAAAAGTAAAAGGAAAAGGTTCTGCTCTGGTCTAAATACACATTCCTACAAAAATAGTGTTTAGTCAATGGTGCTGTTGGTCTGCTTGTTACAGTAAAAGTCTTAAAATGTGAAATATTATGGTGTCATCTTTTAGCTATCAACTGGAAGATCAAATCTTTTTAAAGATGCCAGTCTCTCTGGGAATGGTAACATTATTATGATGGGTTATCTTCAAAGTGATAGCACTGATTATAAATAATTACTGTTACTTTGGCACGCAGTAATGCCAAAGTGTCAGAATCCATCCCATAACTAGAACAATTTGAGATCATATAGCAGTAGCTATGTGTCAAGGGAGGCTCCCTGTATGTTGATATATATAAGGATGTGTGTGAATTAATACTTTAAGTGAATGCAGGTTCAAGTGAAGGGACGTCTTGCTGGCTTGTGGCCATTCATTGTAACTATTCAATTTACTTTCAGAGAGGATCATTTTGAATTTGTGGAATACAGTAAAATGGGCGACAATAAATAATTTTTCATCTCTTCAGATTTTTATCTCCATTAAGTTGAGTGTCAGACATACTTAACAGTTGTGTATTAACAGAAGATCTCCATAACTCCTGACCTGGAATTTTTTCCAGTACAGTTTCCACATGTGAAAGCTGGTGGGGTTAGCATAATGGAGTGTGTGGGAGCTCGTTTTTGGATTGATATTATTACATTTTTGAGGATTTAAAATGAGACTGGAAGATTCGCCTAGCTTGAATTAGGTGGATTGATGGATTAGATGGATTGGCCATGCTAAAGTATCTCTTAATAACCGGTTAGAGGGAATAGCAAGGCAAATATTTGGGATTTTCTTGATAGGGATCCATTGGAGAGACAGTGCAAAGTTGATGGGTTGAATGACCTCCTTCTGCTTTGTAGGGATTCTATGAATTAGAGGAGAATGTGCAGTGCCTCTTCAAATCAGGCATATCAAAACACTATCAAGTAAAGCTGCATGTACTTCAGAGTGGGGATACTGACAAATGAATGCAGATTTGACATCTGATTCTACTGCCTGTTTGTTGCTCCTGAGAGAGAAAGAAGTATTCCCACCCACCTCTTTTTCCCTAAGTAACAGATGCATAGTTTAATGCAACCAGAGATTTGGCAGGAATTTACAAATCAATGAAGCAGAAGATGTACTTAAAAAGCACATTGTCATTGAAGACAATGCCAGTGAGGAACAAAACACACAGGGATAGAACAACCCCCTCCCCACTCCCCTCACCCTCCGCACCCCTCTCCCCTCCCTTCTTCCCCCAGCAGCCCTCTTGCCATTTGATAACTTGCTTGGTCTTTCCAAGGCTGTCACCTATCTCTTGTCCTCTGGAGAGCTTCCTATCACAGCATCTAGCCTCATAGTCTTCCAACCTCACATTGTTCACTTATATATCTCCTTCAAACAATCCCAAAAACAGAATTTGCAGAAAACAAATAATCTCCTTCAGTCCTGTGCGCTATCAATTAGAACTAACATATTACCCATCCTTTTAATCAATGCACTGCCTCAACTCAGAGCTGGAACTCATTAAGAGCCATTTCTGAAAACTAGGCCTTCTTCATATTATGGTCCCAAAGTTACATTAGCACTGAGAATTTCTGTAGCTGCAAACCCCACACTGCCTTCTTATTGACCAGACTTACAGAGAATTGTATAATTCCAGCCCTCGTGTCTAATGAATTACCAGCATGGAGGCTGTTACACTGCCAAAGTCTGAGACAAACATCTGGCATCAAAGCGCTGAATGCTGAAATACTTAGCAGGAGGCAGCATCTTTGGAAGGAGAAGCAGAGTTAACGTTTCAGGTGATAACTTTTCATCAGAAGTGATAAAGGTGAGAGACCTTGCCCGCCCATCTCTTTCCCCCCCACCCCTTCCACACAACCTTAACTCCAGCTGGGTCAGGCTCCTGGTTCCCCACAAGTATGGGGTTACTATAATCCCTGCAGGAGTGAATCACTCTGGTGGGGTGGGAAATGCTAGCAGACCCAGAGACTTCAGTCCTGGGCCCACTAATTATAATTAAATCACATTCAAATGACCATTTAAATGATCTTTGTGCCTCTTCGCCAGTTTACAACGTAGAGCAGAAACCATTGGAAATCCAGCGCTGGAGCACGCTAGCAGGGTGCAAACGTGCTCATGATCACCACGAATCACCCACCACAGGATTCTCCTGGCCTGCTGCGCTAAAAGGTTAGTGCAGCGAGATGGGCAAATTGCCCCGTCCCCCTACACTTTTCACTGCATCCCAATATGTGACAAAAATAAATCAAATCAAAACAAATCCCTCCTCAAGCAAGGGTACCAAAACTGCACACAATACTCCAAATGAAGTCTCACTAATGCCTTGTACAGTTGCAGCAGCACTTCCTTTCTTTTACATTCTGTTCCTTTAGCCACTTTGCCTCCCTTATTACCTACTGCACCGGCATTCTAGTTTTCTGCAATCAGTTGGGATAATTCTGTTTTTGGGATTGTTTGAAGGAGATATATATTCCTGAACAATGTGGGACTGGAAGACCATGAGGTGAGATGCTGTGATGGGAAGCTTTCCAGAGGACAAGAGATAGGTGACAGCTTTGGAAAAATCGAGCAACTTATCAAATGACAATAGGGCTGCTGGGGGAAGGAGGGAAGGGAGGAGGGGTGCAGAGGAGTGGGGGGAGCTTCTATCCCTGTGTGTTTTGTTCCTCACTGTCATTGTCTTCAATGACAATGTGCTTTTGAAGTACATCTCCTGCCTCATTGATTTTGTACATTCCTGCCACATTTCTGGTTGCATTAAACTGTGTGCGTCTGCTACTTAGGGAAAAAGAGGTGGGTGGGAATACTTCTTTCTCTCTCAGGAGCAACAAACAGGCAGTAGAACCAGATGTCAAATCTGTCTCCACAGGATTTCTGCAGGGGACAGGAGAAAGTTACAGACTGGCTGGGGTGGAGGGGGCAGGCAGCAAAGAGGGAGCAGTAAAAGGGTGGAGGAAGAAGGTTGTAATTTTGGTGGGTGACACAGGGTATGTTTTTAGTCGGGCTTGGGCCTGTTTTTAATTTTGAATGAAGGTGATGGGGGAGGCAGCCTCTGTTCTCCTCTGTCCTCAATTTCCTGTGTGTCTAAATACTAAAGGCTGCCTGCTGGTCTTGTGCCAGCATCCTTTGAAGGCCAGAGAGTCTGCAGGGGTCCCAAAAGAGCCCCAACAGCAGATGCCAGTTGCAGTCAAGTTATTTTATCCTTTTGCCTTTCGTATGATCTTCAGCCGTTGGAGCTGTTTGCCAGAATCTTTCCAATGTCACTGGCCACAAAAACAGCTGCAGGCTAACAATGCTCCAGAAGCTTGACCCCCATCCAGAAAAAAAGCAGTCCACTTGACTGGCACTTCATCTATTACCTTCACTGTTGACTGCCCCCCCCTCCCCCCCAGTGCCCTACAGTGGCAACAGGAAGCATAAAACGCTCTATAGCAAATCACCTAGAATCCTCTGACAGCACCACAATCTCTACCATCCAGAAGGACAAAAGACAACAGAGACCTGGTAATGACAGCACCTGAAAATTCCCCTCCAAGCCGCGCGCCATCCTGACTTAGAAACATATTTCTGTTCCTTCATTGTTACTGAGTCAAAATCTTAGAACTTCTTTCCTAATAGCACTATCGTATACCTAGACACATAGGGTCTAGAATTACAGAATGAGGCCATTCAGCCCATCAAACATGCAATGACAACAATCCCATGCAGGCCCTAATCCAGTAACCCCTGTTAATCTCCATGACACTAATGAGCAATTTAGCATGGCCAATCTATCTAACCTGTGCATCTTTGGACACGAATGAGCAATTTAGCATGGCCAATCCATCTAACCTGTGCATCTTTGGACATGAATGAGCAATTTAGCATGGCCAATCCATCTAACCAGTGCATCTTTGGACACGAATGAGCAATTTAGCATGGCCAATCCATCTAACCTGTGCATCTTTGGACACGAATGAGCAATTTAGCATGGCCAATCCATCTAACCTGTGCATCTTTGGACACGAATGAGCAATTTAGCATGGCCAATCCATCTAAACTGCACATCTTTGGTCTGAAACCAGAGCACCTGGAGGAAACTCACAGCGAGAACATACAAACTCCATACAGTCATCCAAGGCCAGAATTGAACCAGTGTCTATAGTGCCGTGAAGTGGCTGTGCTATCCACTGTGCCGCTGAACTCATCACTGTCTTCTCAAGGGCAATTAGGCCTAGCCCGAGATGGCAGCACATTATAAAAAAGATTTTTTTAAAGAAAGGGAGCTCTCACTTCTGTCCCCTCTCTGTATTGCCCTATGTATGCAGCGCACAGTCAGAAGATAGGCCTGTGATAGAAAGGCTCTCTACCCTCCTCCTGGACCAGAATGTGGGACTACTCTGGTCTCTCAGCAGACATACTTCTTTTTTTGGTTGCTATGTATGACTGTCACTCAACAGGCTCCCATGGAAAAAAATACAAAACATCTAGTTGATTACTTGAGCTAGATGATCAATTGAAAGAAAAGATTTTTATACAATCTCTGCTTTATTGACAGGTTTAAACCTCACTCCTTCATTGATTTGAGAAGTTGCAGCAAACCTTTTATTTTTGCTTTTAGGCTTTTCGAATGATTCCAACAGAGGAACAGGAATATATCACTCAGCTCAGTCCAGCTTGTTCTGCTGCTCAGTTCGATCATGGGTGATGTGTATCTTAACTCCGGCAACCCATCTTGATTCTATACCATTCATTGCCTTGCCTAATAGAAAAAAAATCTATCAATCTCAGTTATGGGATTTTCAATTTACCCCCAGCCTAGGCAGCTTCCCGGGGAACACTGATCCAGATTTCCAATACTGTTTGTGTAACCTCATATCTGAAAACTGAACTCCAATTTCAGAGTTCTGGGTCTTTCACCACCTCGCTCTCTCTCCTATCTCTCACTACCTCCCCATCAACTCACTTACTCATTTTAAATGGTCCTGTATGAATTATATTTAATACTGATGTCATTATGATCTATGATAGACAATGTCATGCACCACATAAATTATAGTAACAATAATATTAAATTTGTGGCACAGTGGGTAGCACTGCTGCCTCATGGCATTAGGGACCTCGGCTTGATTCCTGGCTTGGGTCACTCTCCGTGTGGAGTCTGCACGTTCTCCCGTGTCTGTGTGGGTTTCCTCCGGGTGCTCCGGTTTCCTCCCACAATCTGAAGGAGGTGCTGGTCAGGGTGCATTGGCCATACTAAATTCTCCTTCAGTGTATCCAAACAGGTGCCAGGGAATGGCGACTAGGGGATTTTCACAATAATTTCATTGTAAGATTACTTTTGACATTAATAAATAAATTTTAAACTGCATGGAGAATGAAGATTGGAAAATAGTGGTCAGGTTCTCCGCTCTCTCTTCCCTTATGGGACATCAGGATCAAATATAGTGCCTTTTATCCATGTTGCCAGACCCAGGTGAAATGTTTCCCAGGCTGTTAAATTTATCACAGAAAGAATAGTGTGGTCCCTGGTCATCATTTCCCAATCCTGTTCATCACGGGCATGTTGCTGGAGCTCTACTAACTTAGGATTGCTGTTACAAAGGAGATAGTCCAAGTGACTACAGACCAACCATCTCTACTTTTGAGATGGCAAAATTAATGGAAAACATTTGATGGCACAGATCAGGCAAGCACTGCCATCATGGATTTGTTTTATTTGTTGATGGGATGGGTAAGACAGCATTTATTGCCCATCACTAGATTGCCGTTTGAGGAGATGGTGGTATTTACTGTCTTGCATTGTCAGAACACTGTAATGTTGTTAGGAAGTGAGTTCCAGGATGTTGATCCAATGCCTGTGGAGGAACGGTAATATATTTCCAAATCAGGATGGTGAGTGGCTTAGAGGGGAACATCAGAAGCTGGTGTTCTCATACATCTGCTGCCCTTTTCCTTCTAAATGATGGAGGCCATGGATTTGGAAGGTATTGTTGAAGGAGCCTTGGCTTCAGCCTTATCTTTATACTGGATTGTCCCATTTTTGAGGATGAGGATATTTATGCAGATTCCTTTTTCAGTAAATTGTTTAATTGTCCATCATCATTTAAGATTGGACATGTCAGGATTGTAGAACTTAGATCTGATCTTTTATTTGTGAGATGGCTTGGCTTTAAATCTATCACTTGCTGCTTATGCTATTTGGCATAGAAGTAGTACTGTATTGTAGCGTCATCAGGTTGACATCTCAGTGTTAGGTATATCTGGTGTTGCTTCTGGCATGTGCACCTGCAAAGAGCAAAGAACAAAGAAAATACAGCACAGGAGCAGGCCCTTCAGCCCTCCAAGCCTGCGCCGCTCATGTGTCCAACTAGATCATTCGTTTGTACCCTTCTATTTCCAGTCTGTACATGTAGCTATCTAGATAAGTCTTAAACAATTCCATGGTGTCTGCCTCAACCACGTTACTTGGCAGTGCATTCCAGGCCCCCACCACCCTCTGTACAAATACGTCCCCCTGACATCTGTTTTGAACTTTGCTCCCTCATCTTGAACTTGTGACCCCTTGTGTTCGTCACCTCCAACCTGGGAAAAAGCATCTCACTGTCCACCCTACCTATGCCCTTCATAATTTTATACACCTCTATTAGCTTGCCCCTCATCTTCTGTCTTTCCAGGGAGAACAACTCCAGTTTACCCAATCTCTCTTCATAACTAAAACCCTCCATACCAGGAAACATCCTGATAAACTTTTTCTGTACTCTCGCCAAAGCTTCTGCAACCTTCTGGTAGTGTGGCGACCAGAACTGGATGCAGTATTCCAAATGTGGCCGAACCAATGTTCTATATAACTGCAACATCACATGCCAACTTTTATACTCTATGTCCCGTCCAATAAAGGCAAGCATGCCATATGACGTCTTCATCGCTCTCTCTACCTGTGCTACCTTTAAAGATCTGTGGATTTGCACATCCAGGTCCCTCTGTGTATCTATACTCCTGATGGTTCTTCCATTTATTGTACAGCTCCCCCCTACATTAGATCTACTGAAATGCATCACTTCTCATTTATCTGGATTAAATTCCATCTGCCATTTCTCTGCCCAACTTTCCAGCCTATCTATGCATTCTTCATTGATCTCCTGGCATGATAATAACGATAGAGTGCAGCATATGCCAGGCCATGAGGTTACAGATTGTGGTTAAATACAATTCTGTTGCTGCTGATGGCCCACAGTGCCTCATGGATGCTAGTTCTGATTTGCTATATCTATCCGAAGTTGATTCCATTTGCATGGTGCCACATAACACAATGGAGGATGTCCTCAATGGGAAGATGGGACTTTGTCTCCCTAAGGCCAAATTAGTGCTCACTTCTCCTAATTCTGTTATGGATAGGTGAATCTGCAACAGGTAGATTGGTGAGGACAAAGACAAATAGGTTCTCTTCTCTTGTTGAATTCCTCATCAATTGCCAAAGAGCTAGTCTTGTAACGATATCCTATAGGGCTCTATCAGTAGTGATGCTGCATAATCACTGATGGTTCAAGTCACCACCGAGAATATATTTTTTGCTTTTGCCATTCGTAGTGCTTCCTCCAAGTGGCATTCAACATGGAGGAGTACTGATTCATCAGCTGAGGGGAGATCATAGCTGGTAATCAGCAGAAGGTTTCCCTGCCCACTTTTTACCTTGTGCCATGAGACTTCATAGCTGTTGAGATCTTCCAGGGCAACTCCTGCCCCCTCTTCCCCCGACTGTATATCAGTGCGCTGCTCCCCATCTCTGCTAGTTAAGGTAGTGTGTGGGTCATTGTTTGTAAGGTATGATTATTATCAAACTTCTTTTATTTGTTTATGCGATTTGGGTGTCGCTAGCTGGGCCAGCATTTATTCCCCATCCCTAGTTATCCTGAACTGCAACCATTTCAGAAGGCATTTAAAAGTCAACCATTTTGCTATGGTTCTGGAGTCACATATGGACCAGACTGGATAAGAATGGTGGATTTCTTTCCCCACAGGACATGAGAGAACTAGGCGGATTTTTACAACAATTGACAATGGTTTCACGATCATTATTGGACCTTTAATTCTAGATCTGCTTTACTAGTCTATGGGGCAGTTGCCTAATCTGGGTGTAAGCCTCCAAATGTTAGTAATGAGGACTTTGCAGGGTCAGACATATGCTGTTGTCATTCCCAGGGCCCAGGTCAATGGTGATCTGTTCAGAGTAGCCTACTCAGCCATTTAAAAGTCCACTGGTCTCCAACCATCATCCTCTCAAGGGCATTAGTGAACTAGATGGCTTTTTAAATGATAATCATCAACGGTTTCCTGTTCACCATGAGACTAACTTCCAGATTTTAATCATTGAATTTAAATTCCACCAGCTACTCTGAGAGGATTTGAACCCACATCCCCCAGTCCTCTGGATTACAAGCCAAGTGACATTATCACTACGCTACTACCTTCCTGTGAAGGAATGATCATTTCTGATTCATATGGTTGAATTTTTTTGAGGAGGTAACAAGAAGGATAAATGAGGGTAACACATTCCATGCTGTGTACAATGATTCTGATAAGGCCCCACATAGCTGACTGGTTAGAAAATTAAAAGCTCATTGAGGTCTCAACGGAAAGTGCCATATTGGGTCCAAAATTGGGTCAAAGGTAGGAAACACAGGGCAATGGTTAATGAATGTTTGAGTGAACTCAAAAGCTGTTTCTAGTGGGGTTCTATAAGGATCAACATCAGGTTCCTTCCATATCATGGTATAAATCAAGGGTTTCTACTTCAATGTCAAAGAATAAAGAACAGAAAATTATAGCACAGGAACAGGCCCTTCGACCCTCTAAGCCTGCACCAACTGAACTAAAATCCTCTTCCCTTCCGGGGATCATATCCCTCTATTCCCATCTTATTCATGTATTTGTCAAGACACCATTTAAAACTCACTAACGTATCTGCTTCTACAACTTGCAGCGAGTTCCAAGCACCCACCACCCTTTGTATAAAACATTTGCCTCGTACATCTCCTTTAAACCTTACTCCTCGCACTTAAGCCTATGCCCCCAAGTAATTGATCCTCTCACCCTGGGAAAAAGCTTCTGACTATCCACTCTGTCCATTTCTCTTGTAATTTTGCAGCCTTCTATCAAGTCGCCCCTCAGTCTCCGTTGTTCCAGGGAAAACAAAGTTTCTCCAACCTCACCTCATAGGTAATGCCCTCCATACCAAGCAACATCCTGATAAATCTTTTCTGTATCTTCTCCAAAGCCTCTGCATCTTTCTGTTAGTGTGGTGACCGGAATTGAACACTATATTCCAACTGCGGCCTAACTAAGGATCTATAAAGCTGCAGCATGACTTGCCAGTTTTTAAACTCAATGCCCCAGTCGATGAAGATAAGCATGCCGTATGCTTTCTCGAGTGTCATCTCCAACTGTGTTGCCACTTTCAGTGACCTGTGTACCTGTACACCCAGATCCCTTTGCCTGTCAATAGTCTTAAGGATTCTGCCATTTATTGTATATTTCCTATCTGTATTAGACCTTTCAAAATGCATTATCTCACATTTGTCTGGATTAAACTCCACATGCCATCTCTCCACCCAAGTCTCCAACAGATCTATATCCTGCTTATCCTCTGAAGATCCTCATCACCATCGTCAAATCGACCAATCTTTGTGTCGTCTGCAAACTTACTAATCAAATCAGTTATATTTTCCTCCAAATCGTATATATATTACAAATAGCAAATGTCCCAGCACTAATCCCTGAGGAACACAACTTGTTATAGCCCTCCATTCAGAAACACACCCTTCCACTGCTACCCTCTGTCTTCTTTGACCAAGCCAGTTTTATATCCACCTTGCCAGCTCACCTCTGATCCCATGCAATTTCACCTTCTGCATCAGTCTGCCATGAGGAACCTTGTCAAAGGTCTTACTGAAATCCATATAGACAACATCTACTGCCTTACCCTCATCAATCACCTTTGTCACTTCCCCAAAAAAACACAATCAAGTTAGTGAGACACGACCTCCCCTCCTAATTATAATTATAAATTATTATCATTTTAATAAGAGCAAAATTATGTTGCCTCTCGCTAATACGTCCACTTATTTCCAAGTGGGAGTAAATCCTGTCTTGAAGAATCCTCTCAATAATTTCCCTGCCACTGATGTAAGGCTCACCAGCCTGTAATTACCTGAATTATTCTTGCTATTCTTTTTAAACAAAGGGGCAATATTGGCTATTCTCTAATCCTCTGGGACCTCCCCTGTAGCCAATGAGGATACAAAGATTTCTCTCAAGGTCCCAACAATTTCCTCCATTGCCTCTCTCAGTATTTTGGGGTATATCCCATCAGGCCTTGGGGACTTCCCTACCTTAATGTTTCTCAAGAACCTCAATTATTCAGATTTGAGATCACACAACCCTTTTTGATCTCAGCATGACTCAAATTATCTACACACCCTTTCCCAGATTCATCATCCACCAAGTCCTTTTCTTTGGTGAATATTGTCACAAAGTATTCAATTAATACCTTGCCCATTTCTCTGGCTCCATGCATAGATTCACTTCCGTACCCTTGAGTGGACCAACCCCTTCCTGACTACGCTCTTGCTCTTTATATATGTATAAAAAGCCTTGGGATTTTCTTTAATCCTGCTGGCCAATGATTTTTCGTGACCCCTTTAATGCCCTCCTACCCGTGCTTAAGTATCTTTCTATTTTCCTTGTTTTCCACATTTACTACGTGGGTTCCCAGCCTCCTAGCCTTGACAAATGTCAAAGCATGATTAAGAGGTTTGCAAATGATATGGAAATTAGGTGTGTGGTGAATAATAATGCAGAAAACTGGAGACTGCAAAAAGATACTAATGGACCATAAGTAAAGTGCATAGAAAAATGACAAATAGAATTCAGTATAGGGAAGTCTGAAATGGTGCATCTGGGAGAATAAACAATGTAATAAAATATGTGAAGTGTGATTTCCAGCCTTTCTTCTGGGGATCTTCCAGTCCTGTTGAAGGCAGTACTCCTATCCCTCCTCCCTCATCCATTCCCAATCCTCCTACTCCATGGCAGATTCCCTGGAAGCACGAAAGGCAATGCTCACAAAATGCGGTAAACACTAGTGGGATCGGAAGATCCTGCTGCTGACCAATGATGAGCTGCTTCTATTGTCGGAAAATATGTCACTCCAGGAGGGGGGGGGACGGCGGGGCGAAGGGAGGTGGAATTCTGCTCATAATGGATGTTAGGATATTGAGCAGTGTAGAGGAAGGAGGGAAATTGGAGAACTTGCCTGAAATGGTAGCAGGACGGGTAAATAAGTTGGTTTAGAAGGTATAAGGGATGCTTTCCTTTGTTGGCTGAGGCATATATGAATTGGGAGATAATGCTAGGATTATATAAAATGCTAGTTAGACCATGACTAGAATACAGTTTAGCTCGGTGCATTACTGGAAGAGTGGGTACGAGGACATTTATGCAGAATTTGCCAGGAATGGATATTTTAGCTGTGAAGAAAGATTGGATAGATGGTTGTTATTTTCCTTTGGAAAAGAGGAGTCTTAGGGGAGATTTAACTGAAGTGCAAAAAATCATGACAAGCTTTGCTGCATAGATGGAGAGTCCCATTTCCCTGAGCAGAAAAAAACAGTTACCAAGAGGAATAGATTTAAAATAAGTAACAGAAGGTTAAGAGGGGAGCCGAGAGGAGATTCCTTCACCCAGAGGGTGGGGAGGGTCTTGAGCTCACTACCTGAAAGGATGGTAAAGTGGTAAAGATAAATATTCATATCACATTAAAGGAAACGATTGGATACGCACTTGAAGTGTTGTAACACGAATAACAATGAATGAGAGGTGGAAAGCAGGTCAAGGCTTGATAACTCTTTGTTAGTCAAGCACAGTCATGGTGTGAGGTCGTGTGGCACAGTGGGTAGTACTGCCTCTGAGCCAGAGGCTGTGGGTTCCAGGACTTGATGGCCAAGGAAGATATATTCACAACCGTAATAAGTCCTTGGAGGGAAAGTCCCTTCACCAAAATCCCTTTATTTACAAATCAGAAAACAGCATACGGAATGCTTTCAGTTAGCAGTCTACACTCGGAGTCTCAGAGGAACTGACACTCCTGGTTAAATACAAAGCAAAATGCTGCCTGAATGGACCATCAATTTGGCTTTTAATCAGAGAGTTCATATTCTATCAGCCCACATCAAATGCCTGATTAAAGTCGTTATAATAACAGAACCAAACAGGTTAAGTGTCAACTTGCAAAATCCTCTCAACACGCCAATGGAGAGATTCCTAGTCAACTATTCTTGATGTCGCATGGTGTCCCCTAAGTGATAAGCCTCTGGTGACAGACCAGCGACATGTTCCAGGAAAAATACCTCACTATTGGAACAGAAAGTTTGCTTTCTGTATCACTCAGTGTAGGAAGAGAAATGACATTACCAGACATGAATGGAAAGAATATCTTTCTTCTTGCTATACATTTTCTGTTTCTATACTTGAACTCCTCAGTGAGATTATCCCATAATCCTCTATACTCAATGGAAAACAAGCCTATTCTGTACAATCTCTCCTCACCGTTTAACTCTTCTCGTTATGGTACAGTTCTGGTGACACAGTATTACAATCCTCCAAAGCTAATAAATTCTTCTCACGGTGCAATGCCCTGAACTGAACACAATACTGTAGCTTGGATTTAATCAGAGCATTATGCAACTGTAACAACACTTGCAACCTTATTGAATTCTAGACTCTTAGATGTTATGCTTTAGGGGATGTTCTATTTCGTCCAGCTCACCACTAAGTTCTGGAAGTCCTGACCTGACCCTTTCTGCCTCACTATCTCTCTCTCTCCCTTTTGAGACACTGCTATATACCACCCACCCCACTCTCATAACCGTGGTGGCCCTCCAGCTTTCTCCCCTAAGTGCTGCTGACCCAATCAGAGGCCTAAAAGATCAGGGAAGTGGGAGAAGGGGGGCACCGGGGGCTGGTCAGGCACTCGGAAGCGTGCAGGGTCACTCATTCAGGACAGGTGGTGCTATTGTTGAGGGAGTAGCCATTCCCACTGAGGAGTTCCTTTGTGGGTTAGAGTGTCCAAAAATGGAAGCCTTGATCTAGAGCCTGCAAGGAGGTTTCTAGATGATGTAAATCTCCAAGCAGCAGGCATGCCCATATGACCAGGAAGAGGTCCTTAATTGGCCACTTAAATGGTCCAGTTAGGCTGCAGCCTGCCAGCTTGCAACAGCTGGAAATGCGCTGGTAAGACTCAATCCTCACTTTCTGATTTTGATTTTAGAAAAAGAGCAGCATGGAGAAATTGGGCTGAAGGGTCTGTTTCCATGCTGTAAACTTCGATGACTCTATGACTCGAAGTGCTCCCACTTCTTGTGCCTGTGTGGGTTTCCTCTGGGTACTCCGGTTCACTCCCACAGTCCAAAGATGCATGGGTTAGGTTGATTGGCCATGGTAAAAATTGTCCTGAGATGCGTAGGTTAGAGGGATTAGTGAATAAATACGTGGGGGTATGGCCTGGGTGCAGACTCAATAGGCCGAATGGCCTCTTTCTGTACTGTAGAGATTCTATGACTCTATGAGATGCTTTCCTCCATCAAAGGTGTTACATAAACAGAAGTTGTTGTTTTAGGCTAGTCTCTTAAGATTCTCTGAACACAAATCAGTCTGAAACCAACACAACTTAGTGCAGGAAGCATAAGATAGCATCAGATAGATAGAATGGGAAAGTGGCATTGGATGGAGGAATGTGACATAAGTTCATATGATATGGATAAGTCACAAATTTCAATGTTAATAATAGCGAGATTTTACAAAACACCTGAACTTCATTCCAATATTTATCCTACGACGAAACAAAATATATTGGTGGGTTACACGGTCCCGTTTTGCTTTCAAACTTACTGAAAAGACAGATTTCAATTTATTAACAATAAGCTACAAATTCAGTCAAAGTGAGTTATCCAAATGTCTGTAGTCCCTGGAAATATGGAGCACTGAGGCAGGAAAGCCTCATCAAGGGTTAACCAGAACGGTTGCCTATGGAGGCCGTGAAGAGAGCACTTGAGTTATCTCTGAGGCCTCATTTCAATTGTGCAGACATGCAGCAGGTTTGTGCAAATACATTTGGGAGATTGCAGTATTGACCACAAACATGAAGAGAGAAGAAAATCCTGCTTCTTAAAGGTGAAACTCATTTTAAAGGGGAAATCTTATGAAAGAAGGAGCAAAACTTTGGCTAAATCTGGTAATGGGAAGATTAAATATAAAAAGTGGAGAGGATGATCAGTGTTGATGTAAATTTGTAGTTACCGGGCTAGCCTTCCTCAAAGCAGGAGAGCTAGGAAAGACACTGAGATATCTTTTATTCATTCGTGGGATAACTCATTCCTGGCCGTGTCAGCATTTATTGCCCATCCTTGGGGGCATTTAAGAGTCAACCACATTGCTGTGAGTTTGGAGCCACATGTAGGTCAGATCAGCTAAGGATGGCAGATTTCCTTCCCCAAAGAACATTATTGAACCGGATGGGTTTTTCTGACAATCGATAATAGTTTCATGGTCATCATTAGACTTGTAACTCCAGATTTGTATTGAATGCAAATTTAATCATTGGCGATGGTGGAATTTGAACCCAGGATTCCCAGAACATTGCCCTGGGTCTCTGGATTACTAGATCACTGCCTACCCTGAGATGCCAAACAAAATAGATTTATGATTTGATTGTTGTCACGTGTATTGGCATACATTGAAAAATATCATTTCTTGCGCGCTATACAGACAAAGCACGCTGTTTATAAGAAGGAAAAAAATTAGAAGGGGGGACTTAGTTTGATGGTGGGGACATCTCTTTTCATCTTTAGGAGCAGTGATGGGGCCAGGGTGAGGAAGTACCTCTACTCTGATGTAAGAAAGCTGGTTCAAGTGGCATTGGAAAGGCTTAGGTTAATGATATTGGTAATTTAAGCCCAGTGCAATGCCTCTTTCCATGTCTGAGATAAATCTTGAATGACAAGCAATGTTTCCTGTAATTTGAGGCTGTCAAGGGAAAAAGTAAATGGAACCCATTAGAAGATTATACCGTTGCACAAGACACTGCCTTCAGGGAGTGAAGGGTAAAAACTACAGAAAGCAAAATCTTTATGTATCTTAAACCTCCTTGGAACCAATGTTAATCCAGAAAATTATTGGAAATGTACTTAAAGAGATCCAAAGTGTTCAGTGTTTCCAGAATGGTTTGTTAGGACAGCATCTCCAGCTGTAAGACTATTAATGTAAGTGGGTAGTAGGGCTAGACCTCCCTGCCTGGATTTCTCACAGATGAATAGTCAAGTTGCAAAAGTACCACGTCCCCTAATCTCTCCATCCCCTGACCACGAGTCCCTGATCCCATCAACTTCAGGGATCAGCAGAAATGGATGCACACAGCTGGGAACAGCATTTAAGCCGGGATACACCTCTGTAAATATACAGAGTCATTACTCTGCTTATTAAGAGAGGGATCAGAGATGGGCAGCACAGTGGCACAGTAGTTAGCACTGCTGCCTCACAGTGCCAGGGACCTAGATTTGATTCCCAACTTGGGTCACTGTATGTGTAGAGTTTGCATGTTCTCCCCTTCTCTGTGTGGATTTCCTCCAAGTGCACCAGTTTCCTTCCACGCTTCAAAGATATACAAGTTAGGTGGATTGACCATGCTAAATTGTTCTTACAATTTCAGGGAGATTAGCAAGATAAATATGTGGAGTTACGGGATTGGCCTGGGTGGGATTGTGGTAGGTGCAGACACAATGGGCTGAATGGCCTCTTTCTGCACTGTATGGATTCTATCATATCTAATGGTCAGTCATAGAATGGTTAGAACACAGAAGGAGACTATTCAGCCCTTTGTGTCCATACTGACTGTCTACAAGAGAAACTCAGCTAATTCCACAGCTCTACCTTTTCCCCGTGGCTTTGCAATTTATTTCTATTCAGGTAACAATTCGATTCTCTTTTGAAACCACATTGACGCTACCTCCACAACATCCCCGGGCAGTGCATTCCAGGTCCTAACCACATGCTGTGCAAAGAAAAGATTTTCCTCAGGTCACTTTTGGTTCATTTGCCATTCCTCTTAAAGGAAGAAAGTGACTGTCATGCCAAGGAACTAATTATTTCTCCATTTAGTGGCTGACTCTGACTTACCTGCTTCACCCACCCCCTCCTTCCCTTCAAACCATCTGAACTCCCCTCTCTAACCCTTCAAAATATCCACATCAGATTCCTCGATTCCCTCAGCTAATACCTTTGACCTTCAACTCTCCCTCACTTCCTCCACTCATACTAACCCTTCCAATCTCCCCATTCTGACACTTCCAATGTCTCCTCTGGCCCCTGGTTTTCTCTTGACACAGGGTCTTCATATCTTCCCTCTCAACCAACTCCCCTTTCTGAATCCTGATCTCCTTCCCATTGTCTCTAATCACTATCATACTCTGAACTCAATTTTGATCCTGATCTCCCCCCCCCCGCCACGCCACGTCATTCCAGACCTCAGTACTCTCCCCCATCCCCCAACTCCAACCTTTGACCTCTCCTGTGGCCTTTAATCTTGCCTCCCTTCCCCTATCGGTCTTTTACAATCTCTCCTTCCTTCCTTTCTGCTCCCACCATGAGGTCTAATGCCAGAGGCCCACACACTTGACAGCCTCTCACTCTAGTTGAATGAGGACAGGGAACAGAGTCGATAATCAGACTCTGCCAGTAAATTCCGCAGGATTTGAGGGAAACCCATTTTCTCATGTGCCCTTGCTGCAGAATTGCCCTCACCCATTCCAGTTCCCTCCCTGCCTCTCAGATAAGATTATGGCCAGTGTTGCTTAACTTGTGTCTCTTCTATTGAAATGAACACTGCATTGAGTTTAAGCAGTACATTCATAAAAAAGCTATTTGTAATTTACAACAGCTACCAAACTCATACAGAATCTGTCATGGATTAAGATAAATCAGTAAATCTGAATGGCACAGTTCTGCTCCTTGGAGACTACAGGGAGAGGCAATCTTCCATTACTTGCACACATATCTATTAACATATTAAAAGACACAGTTTTAGCCCCATTAATATCTGTTAGGAATTTGACCTTTTATCTGACAGCACTCCAAGTGCTGTAATGCAAAAGGAATTTCTCCTAATACTGGGTATGAGAATCTCTGCTCATTATCAGATGCCATTTTTAGGCCCTTTTGACCACTGTTAGGATGATTCAGTGATCTTTTGGTTCACCGTGGGTTCTCTCCTTCCAGGTGTCAGCTATTCACCGCCCCCCCCTCACCCACACAACCCCCAGTCCTCTGTTTCTCATTTCACTTTAGATTGCCATTTTAATCCATTCCTTGCTCAGATTATACACTTCCTAATCTCTCACTCTGTATTTATTCTTCGTGCTCAGAAGCATGTCTTGAAATATTTGCCATTGATCCTCAACTGAGTCATTATTTTAAAGAAAACTTGACAGCGTAGAGTTAGATTACACTGAGTTTCGACACAATGTGAGAGCTATCACATAGGATGTCTATCTACTACCAGGATGTTATCTGGACTATTTCACAGTATCAAGTCAAGATGTGAGCTGTTACCCGAGCATCGCTGTATCGAGAAGTAATTGTCTGCTGCATTTGCCACCTCATCCATTTATACGATGTTCCTGTTCTTGTCTGTTCATTTATTGAAAGGGTCATTTATTTTCCTTAATGGGCAGAATTCTCCAACCTCACCCGTGCCCGCCCCGCATCAAGTGAGAATGGAGAATTTGCCGTCCCCAGCCAAAACTTCATTCACTTGATGCAGCACCGGAGAATCCCAGCCATGAACAAGGACACAGATACTTTCAGCACCTATTTTATGTGAAAATTGTGTAACCTTTGTGTCATATACAAAATAACCCATTGAATTTGGATAAGGCTATAGATTTTCACTTATCTCAGTTACTTCAGAAATGGAGAGCTTCCGTGCCTCCAGGAACTCTCAGAAACATTGCATCCATTTCTATCTTGTATATTTAGTCAGGTTTCACAATGAGCTCATAAAATAAATGGCTCACCTTATTGGAGATACATTTAACTGGAGGGAGGTCTTGATGTACAGCGGGTAGAATCCCTGACTGTGAGTCAGAATGTTTAGGTTTAGGTCCAACTCCAGGATTAAATGACCAAGGAAAATGCATTCATAACTGCTTTATATTTAAGTGGTTGCATGATTACTTTAAGAGCTGATCCCATAATTTGATAGTGATGCAGTTAAGGTGTTGCACAGGCTCTGTTTTAGTTTCAGTTTGTCCTCTGCACAGTCAACATCTCCTTCAATAAATCATTTGTTGTTAATTTGAGTCCACATGTGCCAACCACATCTTTCTCTTTTGTTTAAAATACACAACCCTAAACATCATTAGGGTATTACAATAGTGTGACCAAAGAGACAGACCATCTGCTTGCAAATCGTTTTCAGTACACATCAATGGAGATGACAAGAGATTCCTGGTCAGTCATGTGGTGGAAAGAATTTTGAAGCTTCTGCTGTTACTTTTCATAGTTAGAGCATGCATGTAAAAGTTCATGTTGCCACAACAACTCAATTTCCATGAGTATCACCATCAGCACATTTTAGATTTAGTTCATCTTCACCTTCAGTTTCCCACTTCTTGATAACTGAATCCAGTAAACCCTAATTTTACTTCAGGCTAAATGGCCAAGTCATTTGAGTAGTCAGCAGGATGAAATTCAGGCTCCCCTAACTGGCATGGAGTTAGGAGGCCCAGGAGATTTTCATTCCTAGGCCTCATTTAGAAACATCAGGTCTGACTGACACCCAAACATATAATATGTGGTTGGCTGGTGAGCTGGTAGAGCTCGAAGGAATTCCACAGCCAGGGAACTACAAGGATGCTCCCTAACAGTCAGGTAAGCAGATCTTGGGCACATAGAGATCGTGGATCCCTGACACCCCAGACATTCTCTCTTCTACCGTTTTCCATTGGAAAAAAGATATAAAAATCAGAGACCACATACCAATTGACTCAAAAACAGCTTCTTCTCTGCTGCCATCAGATATTTGAATGGACCTAGCTTATATCAAGTTGATCTTTCACTACACCTTAGGTATGACTGTTTTGTTTTATCTATCCATGGAACATGGACATCGCTGTTTGGCCAGCATTTATTGCCCATCCCAATTGCCCTTGAAAAGGTGGTGGTGAGCTGCCTTCTTGAATTGCTACAGTCCACGTGCTGTAGGTTGACCCACAATGCCGTTTGGCACGGAATTCCAGCAACTGCGAAGGAACGGCGTTATATTTCCAAGTCAAAATGGTCAGTGGCTTGGAGGGGAACTTGCAGCTGGTGGTGTTCCCATGTATCTGTTGCCCTTATCCTTCTAGTTGAAAGTGGTTGTGGGTTTGGAAGGTGCTGTTCAAGGATCTTTAGTGAATTGCTGCAATGCATCTTGTAGATAGTACACACGGCTGTTACTGAACATCGGCGATGGAGGGAGTGGATGTTTGTGGATGTGGTGCCAGTCAAACAGGCTGCTTTGTCCTGCATGGTGTAAAGGGTCTTGAGTGTTGTTGGAGCTACAGCCATCTAAGCAAGTGCAGAGTTTCCCATCACATTCCTGACTTCTGCCTTATAGATGGACAGGCTTTGGGGAGTCAGGAGGTGGGTTACTCAGAGCAATATTCCTAGCCTCTAAAACTGTAACACTGTATTTTGCACCATTTCCTTTCCTTTTCTATGAACAGTATGATTTGTCCGTACAGCACACAAGAAATAATACTTTTCACTGTAACAATAGTAAATCAAACAATGGAGTGTCTTATTTTTATGGCACAGAATGATCCACCATTGCTGTAAACTACTATTAACACATTTTCAGAATGTGAACTCATCACTGCAAGACATCTACAACCTTGTTACAATGCACACTAATATATCTTACCTGACCTTTGATCCCCATCCCAAGTCAGACAGATAACCTCATGTCATATAGAGCAGACCACATTTTATCTAATACTGGAGCCTACTATCGTAATTACCCGATTATCATGACAGGGAGGTAGTAAATGAGTAAGGTCAGAGAATAGGGGTGGGAAATCGTGGACAAGGACACCTTGATATTCCTTACTTCTGCTCAGAGCAGATGGACCTGCTCATGCACAATAGCACCTTCTGCTGTTCTTAGCCAGCTTTCCAGCGGTTTAAACCCTGTCCCCTCCCCCTACGGGTGAGGAATGGATTTTGAGGGGATTTTTCTGCTCTCAGTACATAAAATAGGAGATTTGGTCTCGCCCAAAAAGTGGATCAGAAACTCTCCCATTTTCACACTCATTCTGGACTTCGAATCTTTTTCATAAACTATTCCCATATAGTGTCCTGATATGTTTGATGTTATCACATCCTAACCTGTAAACCTCATTGATGCTCACACCTTCTTGGAGCAACTGCCTTATAGAATGGCCAAAGCAGACTTTCTGAAACAATGCAGGGTGCAAGTTTGGCCAGAGGATGATGAACTCCATGGTATTTCAATTTTAACCTGGCATCTGTGTTCCCCACCCTCGCTGAGCTTGGAGGTTAAAAGGGGAGCCATTGTTTTTAGGTCCAGATGTTCACTGGCACCTTCACTGTTCAGATCACTGTGCTGCATCTGATGTTCAGCAGCTGCCTTACGTTTCTGTCAAGTCTCGTGTTAGACCATTTCACTCAGCGCAGATGAAGGATCGAGCCCACGGCCTTCCTGGTCTCTGTGATTCAGCTCCTCGCCAGAAACAATTGCTCTGCAATTGTTTATGTTTCTTTTGAAAGAAAACCAATCGCAGAATCTAAATCCAAGAGGTCTTTGCAATATGAAAATTAAACTGTTTGGGAAAACGGATTAGGAGCAGCTCCAGTCAAAGAGTTACTCGATCGTTAAACAATAAAAATGAGTGAATAATACTTTTTAATCCCTGGATTCTTCAATCTTCAGGAGAGCTATAAATAGACAGCAGAAGATGAAGATCTCCGGGATTTGATTTATACCTGCTAAGTGGGCCAAGCTGATAACAAAGTTACAAGTGAGTTATGATCTGTGCCATGGCCATTCATCATACACTAGATCTACATTATATGTTAGAAAGCTATTTATAATGGATTGTATGATTTTTAAATCTGAAATGTGCTGATGTGTTGGACTGTGGAATCATTTAAAAACATAGAAAATAGGAGCAAGAGGAGGCCATTCGGCCCTTCAAGCCTGCTCCATCATTCATTATGCTCATGGAAGATCATCTAACTCAATCGTCTGATACCGCCTTCCCCTGTATCCTTTGACACCCTTCACCCCAAATGCAATATGTAGCTGCTTCTTGAAAACATTCAATGTTTTGGCGTTAACTACTTACTGGGGTTGTAAATTCCACAAGCTGGCCACTCTCTGGCTGAAGAATTTCTCCTCTCATCTCTGTCCTAAACAGTCTACCTGTACTCTTAGACACTGACTCCTGGTTCTGAACTTCCCCCCCCATGAGGAACATCTTTCTTGCATCCATCCTGCCTAGTCCTCTTAGAATTGTACAGGCTTCTCTGAGATCCCCTCTCATTCTTCTGAACTCCAGCAAATAAAATCCTAACTGATTCAATCTTTTGTCATATATCAGTCCTGCCATCCCCGGACTCAGTCTGGCAAATCTTCACTGCATTCCTTCTAGAGCAGGAACATGCTCACTCAGATAAGAAAAACAAAGATGTATACAATATTCCAGATGTGGTCTCACCGAAGCCCTATATAATTGCATCAAGACATCCTTATTCTTATACTTGGATCCTCTTGTTATCAAGGTCAATGTACCATTTGCTTTTTTTACTTTCAACTGCGCTTGTAAGCTTACCTTCAGTAACTGGTGTATGAAGACACCCAAGCTTCATTACACATTCCCCTCTCCCGAATTATAGTCATTCAGATAATAGATTGCGTTTCTGTTTTTGCAACCAAAGTGGATAACCTCACATTTATCCAAATTATACTGCATCTGCCATTTGCTTGCTCACTCACTCAACTTGTCCAAATCACGCTGAAGGATCTCTATATCCCCTTCATAGCTCACTTTCCCATATGTTCTCTAAAAGAATATTCGAACAAGAAAATGAGGAGATTCTTAAAAATTTCAACCTAAATTTGTTAGAAATTTGGTAATGGGATTTTGATGTCTGCCTAACTCGACAGTTCCCGCTCATAAATGGATCAAAAATAAGAGGGCACAGGTTTAAAGTGACTTACAAAAGAAGCATGTGATGTGATTAAAAAGAAATTCTGTACATGTGTATTTTGGGCCTGGGACACTCTGTCTGATAGTGTGGTGGAGGCAGGTTCAATTGAAGCTTTTACGCGGGCATTCGATGATTATTTGATTAGAAGCAGTGTGAAGAGGGCTGGTCAAAGGTAGAAGAATGGTACTAAGCCGTGATACTTGTTTGGAGACTCGATGCTGACGGGATGAGCCAAATGATCTCCTTCTGCACCGTAATAATTCTATGACTATGCAAAGTGATCCAACCCATTTTCCAATTCAGGTATGAGCAATACTTGCCAACGCTGGGAGTGTAGTTCAGGGGAGGAACTGAAACGTATCCAGGGGTGGGAGGAAGGGATACGTTGGCATCAATAATCTGGAAGATCTTAAAAAATGAGTTTTTGTGAGAGCACCTATTCAAATGCTCCTTCTCATTCTGACAAAAGGTCACTGACCTGCAACGTTAACAAAATTTCTCTCTCCACAGATGCTGCCTGACCTGCTGAGTATTTTCTGAATATTTTGTGTTATTATTTCAATCATCTTGTCCTACTTCAAGTTGTATTTGTTGAACCCACATACCACGTTCTCAGTATTCAACAATATAGCATTCCTTTTAGGCGCTACAGCTCTTTTCATTCCAAAACTAGAACTTAAGTTTGGGGAATTTGTAAAGTGATATTGTTTAGCGCGATTCACTCTGACGTGTCCTGCTACCATTGAAATCTAAATTCGAAAATGTAGACTTTCGTTGTTCTCTCTAGATGGTCCATAACCTTAAGTAATCTTTTCATGATAAAATGAAATTGACACTGATTTCAGTTGCAGTGCAATGCTATACTGTGTAAAATGTAAATTGTGGTTCTAAATGAAAGATCATTACTCTGATCTTAGGCTTGGGCCATGTTTGGGCCGCAGAGGTGGGATGGAAGGCAATGATCAGTAACTTTCTGTCAGCAGCCAGTGGGATCCTTTGGATGCTGATTTCCCACCTCCAAGCCCTTTTTGTACATGGAGGTGGAAATGGCTACTCAGCTGCCAGCACGAGATACCTGTAAGGATCTGTTCGTCTCAATCTGCTGCCAGGAATTTCCCAGCCTGAAACTTCAGCCCACATACTGAAGCCGAAACCGAGACAAAGGATTGAGCTAGTCTCCTGGCAGCAGACCAGCTGTTGGTGGGTAAGTGGATGGGGGCAGCATTCCAACATTAATGAGGACAGCACACTGAGAATTACTGCCTCATAGCACCATGGACCCAAGTTCATTCTAGGTTTGAGTCACGGTTTGTGTGGAGATTGCATGTTCTTCCCATGTCTGCATAGGTTTCCTCCAAATGCTTTGGTTTCTCTCACATTCTGAAAAATATGCTGGTTAGGTACATTGGCCATTCTAAATTCTCAGTCAGCACACTCAAACAGGTGCCTGTGTTTGGCAACTTGCAGATTTTAACAGACCATAAGACCATAAGACATAGGAACAGAATTAGGCTACTCTGCCCATCAAATCTGCTCCATCATTCAATGATGCTGACACTTTTCTCATCTCCATTGTCTGCCTTTTCCCTATAACCCCTGATTCCCTTATTAATCAAGAACCTATTTATTTCTGTCTTAAAGAACTCAATAACCTGACCTTCACAGCCTTCTGTGGCAAAGAGTTCCACAGATTCACCACTCTTTGACTGTAGAAATTCCTCCTCATCTCTATTTTGAAGGATTATCCCTTTAGCCTGAGATTGTGCCACCTGGTTCTAGTTTTTCCTACTAGTAGAAACATCCTCTCCATGTCCACTCTATCCAGGCTTCACAGTATCATGTAAGTTTCAATAAGGCCCCCCCTCATCTTTCTAAACTCCAATGAGTACAGACCCAGAGTCTTCAACTGTTCCTCATACGACAGTTCTTCATTCCAGGGATTATTCTTGTGAACCTCGTCTAGACCCTTTCAAGACCAGCACATCCTTCCCTAGATACAGGGCTCAAAACTGTTTGCAATACTCTAAATGGGGTCTGACCAGAGTCTTATACAGCTTCAGAAGTACATCCCTGCTCTTGTATTCTAGCCCCCTCGACATGAATGCTAACATTGCATTTGCCTTCCTAACTCCTGTATGTTAACCTCAAGAGAATCTTGAACAAGGACTCCCAAGTCGGTTTGCGTTTCTGATTTCCTGATCATTTCCCTATTTAGAAAATAGTCCATGCCTCCATTCCTCTCTCCGAAGTGCATAAACTCACACTTTTTCCACATTGTATTCCATTTGGCACTTCTTTGCCCACTCTCCTAACCTGTCCAAGTCCTTCTGCAGCCCCCCTGATTTCTCAACACTACCTGTCCCTCTGTATACCATTGTATGATCTGCAAACTTAGGAACAGTGCGTTCAGTTCCTTCTTCCATGTATTCATGTATATTGTGAAAAGTTGTGGTCCCAGCACTGACCCCTGAGACACATCACTAGTCACTGGCTGCCATCCTGAAATAAACCCCTTTATACCCACTTTCTGCCTTCTGCCAGTCAGCCAATCCTTTATCCATGCCAGAATTTTACCCTTAACTCCAAGGGCTGTTAATTTATTTCAGTCTTCTGTGCGGCACCTTGTCAAAGACCTTCTGTAAATCTAAATAAATCACATCCACTGATTCCTCTTTATCTAACTTCCTTGTTATTTCCTCAAAGAACGCTAATAGATGTGTCATTTGTTTATTAAGTCGTCTATGATTATTGTAATATATTGCCTTTTTTAATATGCCTTTTCTGTCTCCTGATTTATTTTCTGCCTCACCTCTTGATTGCTGCTAGGAGGTTTGTACACATATCCTTGAATATTTAGATCCCAGTCCTGGTACCCTTGCAGCTGCATCTCTGTGATGCCCATAACATTGTATGGGCTATTTTTACTAGGCCTGGAAATTTTACTAACCTCTCCTAAGCCCTTGGCTCCTTTAACTAGCTGAAAGTCCTTATTATTAACCTGCACTTCTGCCCTCTCCTTTAACTTTGATTTTCTAATTCTCCATACAATTGAACTCTTCCCCAACTATTTAGTTTAAAGCCCTATCTAGAGCCCTAGTTATATGATTCGCCAGGACTCTGGTCCCAGCACGATTCAGATGAAGACGATTCTATCGGAAGAGGTCCCCCCTTCCCCAGTACTGATGCCAATGTCCCATGGGCTTTAAACTGATTCGGGGGGGAGGGGGGTGGGATCCTAAGTAGTTGGGGTGCTAAGAGGGATGAGAGTAAGGGGGTCATAGAGGAAAGCTGTAAAACACAGCAGCATACGGGTGGGGTAGGGCATGGTTTGAAATGCGTTTACTTTAATGCAAGGAGTATTCGCAATAAGGGGGAGGAACTTGCAGCTTGGACCAGTACCTGAAACTTCGATGTTGTGGCCATTTCAGAGACTTGGGTAGAGCAGGGACAAGAATGGATGTTGCAGGTTCCAGGGTTCAAATGCTTTAGTCGGAGTAGAGAAGGAGGTAGAAGGGGGGGAGGAGTCGCATTATTAGTCAAAGACTGTATCACAGTGACAGAGAAGAAGTTTGATGAGGACTTGTCTGTTGAGGTAGTATGGGCTGAGATTAGAAACAGGAGAGGAGAGGTCACCCTGTTGGGAGTCTTTTATAGACCTCATAAAAGTTCTAGAGAGGTTGAGGAAAGGATTGCCAAGTCAATTCTGGTCAGGAGTGAAAGTAATAGGGTAATTGTTATGGGGGACTTTAACTTTACTAATATTGATTGGAATAGCTATAGCTCTAGCGCGTTAGAGGGGTCAGTTTTCGTACAAAGTGTGCAGGAAGGTTTTTTGACTCAGTATGTAGATAGGCCAACTAGAGGTGAGGCTACATGGGATTTGGTGCTGGGCAATGAGCCAGACCAGGTGTTAGGCTTGGAGGTTGGTGAACATTTTGGTGATAGTGACCACAATTCGGTTACGTTCACCTTAGTGATGGATAGGGATAGGCATGGAGCTGGGGGCAGTAGTTATAGCTGGGGGAAGGGTAATTATGAGGCCATCAGGAGAGAATTAGGGTGCATAGATTGGACTAGGAAACTACAGGGACTGGGAACATCTGGAATGTGGAGCTTATTCAAGGAGCAGCTGCTGCGCGTCCTTGATAAGTATGTCCCTGTCAGGCAAGGAGGAAATGGTCGAGTAAGAGAACCTTGGTGTACGAAAAAAGTTGATTTGCTGGTTAAAAGAAAAAAGGAGGCTTATGTCAGGATGAGGCTTGAAGGCTCGGTTAGTGCAATGGATAGCTATAGATTAGCCAGGAGTGAGCTAAAGAGTGAGTTGAGGAGAGCTAAGAGGGGACACAAGAAGACTTTGGCTGATAGGATTAAGGAGAATCCTAAAGCTTTCTTTAGATATGTTAAGAATAGAAGATTGGTTAGGGCAAGATTAGGGCCAGTCATAGACAGCAGTGGGAAGTTGTGCGTGGAGCTGAAGAGATTGGAGAGGCACTGAATAAATATTTCTCTTCGGTATTCACGCAGGGTGATGTCAATGTAGTTATGGAGAACACTGAGGTACAGGGTTGCAAACTGGAAAGTATTGAAGTAGATAGGGAGGATGTGCTAGATATTCTCGAGGGGTTGAAGTTGGATAAGTCCCCTGGGCCGGACGGGATTTACCCTAGGATTCTCTGGGAGGCAAGAGAGGAGATTGCAGAGCCTCTGGCTCTGATCTTCAGGTCGTCGTTGGTTACGGGTGTGGTTCCGGAGGACTGGAGGATAGCGAATGTGGTCCCATTGTTCACGAAGGGGAAGAGAGACCTTCCAGGGAATTATAGGCCAGTGAGTCTTACTTCTGTTGTGGGCAAAGTATTGGAGAGAATTATTAGGATAGGATTTATAGTTATTTAGAGAGAAATGAATTAATTGGGGATAGTCAGCATGGTTTTGTGAAGGGTAGGTCGTGCCTTACTAACCTCATTGAGTTTTTGAAAAAGTGACCAAAGAGGTGGATGGGGGTAAGGCGGTTGATGTGGTATATATGGACTTTAGTAAGGAGTTTGATAAGGTGGCCCATGGAAGACTTCTGCAGAAAATGCAGATGTATGGGATAGAGGGTGATTTAGCTAATTGGGTTAGGAATTGGCTAGCAGATAGAAGACAGAGGGTGGTGGTTGATGGGAGATATTCATCGTGGAGTTCGGTGACAAGTGGTGTACCTCAGGGGTCTGTTTGGGGGCCCCTGCTGTTTGTAATTTTTATAAATGATCTGGATGAGGGTATTGAAGGATGGATTAGTAAATTTGCAGATGACACTAAAGTCGGTGGAGTGGTAGATAGTGAAGAGGGGTGTTATAGTTTGCAGAGAGACTGGGACAAGTTGCAGAGCTGGGCCGAGAGGTGGCAAATGGAGTTTAATGTGGAAAAGTGTGAGGTAATGCACTTTGGCAGGAATAATAAATGTGTAGAGTATAGGGCTAATGATAGGATTCTTAATAGTGTTGATGAACAGAGGGATCTTGGTGTATATGTGTATAGATCCCTGAAAGTAGGCAGTCAAGTCGATAAGGTTGTTAAGAAGGCATAGGGAGTCTTAGCTTTTATTGGTAGGGGGATTGAATTTCGGAGCCGCAACGTCATGTTGCAACTGTACAAAACTCTAGTGCGGCCGCACTTGAGTATTGTGTGCAGTTCTGGTCCCCACATTATAAGAAAGATGTGGAGGCATTGGAGAGGGTACAGAGGAGGTTTACCAGGATGTTGCCTGGTGTGGAGGGCAAGTCTTATGAAGAGAGGCTGAGGGATTTGAGGTTGTTTTCGTTAGAAAGGAGGCGGCTAAGAGGGGACCTAATCGAAACATATAAGATGATTAGAGGTTTAGATAGGGTGGACAGTGATCGCCTTTTTCCTAGGATGGAGAAAGCTAGCACGAGGGGACACAGCTTTAAATTAAGGGGTGATAGTGATAGGACGGATATCAGAGGTAGGTTCTTTACCCAAAGGGTGGTTCGGGAGTGGAATGCCCTGCCTGCAGCAGTTGTAGATGCGCCAAGTTGGTGGCGTTTAAGAGGTTAGTTGATAAGTATATGGAAGAGAAGGGAATGGTTTAGTTTGGAGGGGCATTGCTTTTTTATATTGGTCGGCGCAACATCGAAGGCCGAAGGGCCTGTTCTGTGCTGTAATGTTCTATGTTCTATGTTCTATGAATTCAAACCCATTCCTCCCACACCAATCACCACAGTAACTTCACTGCAGCATTAATGCAAGACTGCTTGTGGCACTAATAAATTGACTTTAAACTTATAACTCTTAAGGATTAGTTCCCTCCACAACCTCAGTGACCAGAGGTATAGCTACTTGCTTCCAAATGAAGATTTTGATGATCTGGCAGCTGTGGCTTCATTGTATTTTACAATTTGAAAGAAGTCTTTAGGGGGCACCTCCATCTTGTAGCTTTTTATATTTCAATGAGTTACAGTCTCAAGAACCCACTCTCTGTGCCTAACTGGATGAGGCTAAGAGAAGCACCCAGCTTAATTAGTCCCCTCCTCAAAAATGGCTTCCAGGATTTTCCTACTGGTTGTTTCCTGTTGCCAAGTGGGAATCCAGCCTAGTATCTGGTCTGGGATTCTGGAGCACGAATGCAGTCTGTTTACTCTGTTCCTGTCTCCACAGAGACAGCCCGACCCACCAAGCTTTTATATGTGGTTTGTTTCTTTGGTATGGAACAAACTGAAAATATGAAATCTATTAGTAAAGCTCAAAAGTATCACTGGAGCGTGTGCAGTAATTATGGAAAAATGCCCTAATTAGACTATTCTGAATCATGTGCAATAATGAACAGTGGACTAAAATAAAACCAGCAGAGCTAGTTTGAATGTTTTCAGATTGCTTTGAATTACATTAAAGTTTAAGTGCATTTCAAACCAGGCCTTTGAAGTGAAGATGGATACTTTAATACGTAAAAGCTCATAGTGCTGATCATTTAGCACAGAGCGTATCAGAAAGGATGGAGAGACAAGTTCCATCTTGTAAGACAAATGCTATTCTCTGAAAATGCAAACTTGCTACATGGGTGGTTTTCGTTATTATTTCACGGGAGGTAGGCGTCAATGGCTAAACCAACATTTTTTTGCCCATCCCTAATTGCCATTGACAAGGTGATGGTGAGCCACCTTCTCAAACTGCTGCAGTCCACACAGACAGTGAGTCACCTTCTCAAACTGCTGCAGTCAATGTCCACTCACAGTGTTGCAAAGAGGGAAGTTTCACGATTTTGAACCAGTGATAGTGAAAGCATGATGTTCCAGTTGCAAGTCAGAATGATGTGTGACTTGGAGGGGAACTCTCTCAGATGCAAGTGTTCCCATGCATCTGCTGCCTTTGTCCTTCAGTGGTACAAGTTGTCATAAAACATGTGTCTGAGTTTTGTATGGTTTAAAAGTAAGTGTTTATTAACTATTCATAACACTGTAACTATATATACGTTACAAAGTCTAAACTAGGAGTTGTCTCCAAGTTTGCCTCGATACATGTCTCTTCTAATTTAGATTCAGGTCATGTCTTTCTTTACATTGCGCTCCGGGCAGTACTCTACCCATTCCCATATTCCATGCCAGACCTTTTTACTCTGAAGTGTTGCTGCAGAAGGAGACTTAGTGAGTTGCTGCTCTATATCTTATAGATAGTACACACTGCTGCTATTGTGTATCTTTGGCAAAGGGATCCAATGATAAAAGTGAGGGCTGGGGTACCAATCGAACAGGCTACTTTACCCTGGATGTTGTCCAGTTTCTTTGTTGGAGCTGTACTCATCCAGGAGTATTTGCACCTTGTAGATAGTGCTTTGGAGAATCAGGAGGTGAATTACCTCTGACAGAATTCCTAGCCTCTGACCTGATCTTGTAGCCACAGGGCTTATATAATTGGTCCTCTTCATCCAATGGTAACCACAAATTTTCAAGTGACTGTGAACTGTGAATATGATTCCTTTCAAATTTCCGAATTCTTACTAAGTGTCTTAGCAAATAACTAGTCATTTTTTTTTCCAATTAATTGTTTTTTTTAAGCTACTTGCATTAATGTAAATCATGATGGAATGCAACAATGATGTTTTAATCCATTCTTTAATTTAAAACACTTTGAAGTTTTTCATTTATGAGTCATACCACTGCAGGCCTCAGGTTTTCTGTAATATTGCTAACAGATGTGGTACTTTTTTTCAGTTTGTTGTATTTCAAACATGCAAACAGTAATTTACCTTTCAAATGGTACTGCAATTGAAATCAATAATGGCAATCAAAATACTCCTTAGTCATTCATTTTGTTCAATTGTATTATGCACAATCTACATATAAAATAAACTATACCAATAACAGCTATGCCAAATGAGCCAGGCTGACACAACAGAAGATTATTCCTCGCAAGTTATGCATGCTTAAATTATTGATGGTATTTAATTATTTACCAGAGAATGAGATCATTTGCACTTTCCCTTCTCTTTTTACATAATGTGGCAGCAATTTGGTAATGAGAGACCTGGATAATGAAAATAAGATACATGGGCCATTTGTGCTTGCAATCATACTGCATAGTAAGCCCCAATCTTCTTGGATTTGATAATTTTCACTTTATCTTCATTTTCTTTCTCTCCCGTTTCATTTTCTTGGTCACAATCTGCCTCCGCCTGCCAAGGAGCAGACAACTGGAGCAGTCCCAACTCTCTAAGTCTGACTGCATCCTACAGCTGACAGGTGCATAGTCAGAGCAACGCACGATTCCCCTTACACCCGTGATACAAAAGCATCTTTCAAAAACATCGGCCCCACTCCTCTCGCAGCTTATTCACAATTCATTTTCTCCTGAACCAAGGTTATAGAACACCAGGGAAGGCAATGGCTTAGTGGTATTCTGGTTTACCTGTTAATTCAGAAACTCAGTTGCTGTTCTGGGGACTCGAGCTTGTCATGGCCAGAATTCTCCAGCCATTCATGCTGGCGGGATTCTCCAGTGCCGCCGGCATCGCACCCCCACCGCGGGTTTCCCACCAGCAGGGGGTGATGTCAATGGGAATTTCCATTGATAGCGGCAGGACCAGAGAATCCCACTGCCAGCAAACAATGTGCCATTCCTCCCCCACCCCCACCCCAGGAAACATGTGGCTGGGAGGCTAGAGGATCTCTTCCTATAACTTTAATCCCTCATCCTTTGTACCACCCTGGTGAACCTGCATATATTTTACACCTGCCTTTACATTGTTTTCTTAAAGGACTGCCTTGCGCAGTGGCAGAGAAAATTTGTAAAAGTTGATCAACAATTTCAAAAGAGCTCATACAGTCTCCAAGAACTGTGAATTAAGAGAGACTCCTGCTTGGTTAGCACTGCTGCCTTACAGTGCCAGGGATCTGGTTTCGATTTCCAGCTTGGGTCACTGTCTGTATGAAGTCTTCACGTTCTCCCCATGTCTGCATGGGCTTTCTCCTGATGCTCCAATTTCCTCCCACAGTCCAAAAGATGCGCTGGATTGGTGCATTGGCCATGCTAAATTTTCCCTCGGTACACTCAGTGTACCGGAGCAGGTACTAGTGTGTAGCGATTAGGGAATTTTCACAGTAACTTCATTGCAGTGTTAATTTAAGCCTACTTGCGATAGTAATAAATAAACTTTAAAACCTTAAACTTTATACTAAACTCTAAGCATGTGAGGAAGTATTTGAGTCGGCCAAAAAAGAAAGAGGAGAGAGCTACAGATGCTGGAGGTCAGAACTTAAAAGGAACAAATGCTCGAAGTTCTGAATGAGACCCTTGGCATCATAGCAGAGAAGTGACAAATTAATATTTGATCAACAGTGGAAGCATTAATTGAATGGCACGATGACACAATGGTTAACACTGCTGTCCCAGAGCACCATGGACTGTGGTTCAATCCTGGCCTCAAGGTGACTGCCTGTGTCTCTGTGGGTTTCCTCCAATGTTCCATTACATTCCACAATGCAAAGATGTGCAGATTAGGTTGATTGGCCATGCTAAATTTCCCCCTAGTGTCAGGGGAATTAGCAGGGTAAATACCTGGGGTTAAGAGGATTGGGCCTGGGTTGGGGTTCTTGTTGATGCAGGCTTAACGGGCCGAATAGCCTCTTTCTTCACTGTAGGGATTCTATTTTTTATCTGTTCTGGGTGCCAATCTGTTTGTTAACTTAAAGCACTTTTGGACTCCACAAAAGTTAGATAATTATATATATATTTTAAAGTAAAGCGATATTTGGAATTTCCATAAAGATTATCACAAAAGTTACTCTCTCCCATCAACATTAACCTGGGTTCAATTCCCAGCTCTGGTCACCGTGTGGAGTTTGCACATTCTCCTCATGTCTGTGTGAGTTTCCTCTGGGTGCTCCAGTTTCCTCCCACAGTCCAAAGATGTACGGGTTAGGGTGATTGGCCATGCTAAAATTGCCCCTTAGTGTCCTGGGATGCTTAGGTTAGAGGGATTAGCGGGTAAAATGTGTAAGGATATAGGGCCTGAGTGGGATTCTGGTTGATGTAGATTTGATGGGCCGAAGGGCCTCTTTCTACGCTGTGGGGTTCTATATTTCTATGATTCTGTAACATCCCATGACTTAGCTGAGAGGCATTTCACCATAACTAGCTGTGAGTTCTTTGACAAAGACACTAGGGTCAATCCTTTCTGGTTTTGCCTGGCATTAATGGGGAGGCTGGAAAATGGAGTCAATAGCTGTGCTGTCGCAGTCTCACCAGTGAGACAGTCAGCTCCATTTTGAAAGGATCGTGTGTTCCTTCTCTGAAACCTCAGCTTCCTTTTTGATTTCCTCCTGTTGGTCTCCTTCCTGTTCCTCCTCAATGCCTATCGCAACTCCATTGCTTGGCCCATGCCCAAATCAAAGTTGTACAGCACGTAAACCACAAAGACAAACCTTGACACTTGTCCTGGATAGTATTTAACCCACACTTCCACAAGTTAAATTGTAGTCTCACTGGCTCTTAGCTTTTGCACGATTTGCATTAATGTCCAGAGCAGACAGGTTGAGCCGGATATTTAGGGTGATAGCCTTTCTCCCCAAGCAGCTGACCTGATGTCTAATGGAAGATAGGGGGATAATGAGGATTAGCAAAGGATGAAGGCCTTCAGTTACTGTAAGGCTATAAGGCACAGATTTGCCTCATCCACTGCCTATATTCGAACACAGTTTGCACCTCTAAGGAATGGAATTCCTTTCACTGGTACTGAAAGATTTATACAATGGAAGGTGAGGTCAGTTGAGTGCAGGTCCCCCCACCCCCAGTCCCCAGATCGTAGCTTCAGGTATTATCACATCATCTCTCCAGCAGATCTAGCCCAGGCAGAGATTTCCTCAATGAAGTTGAGTATCTCTTTAAATAATACATTTACATCTTATGTCCTAATTGGTAAAACTATATTACAATCCCCGACTGAAATCCTAGCTCAAAAGATCACCACTTTTACTTTTGTTTAGAAAATGTGAAGGAATGGAGGCACAGAACTGCCAATTAGCTTTTAAATCAAGAAAAGAAATATTAATTATGAAAAGGTTTGATGACAAATATAATACTTCTTCACTCCTCCTTATCATCACAAATGTATTCAGATTTCAAGGATAACACCCCACTCTGAAACCACTTTCCCCCCAGTTGATTAGAACATAGAACACTACAGCGCAGTGCAGACC
Source organism: Sphyrna mokarran (assembly GCA_024679065.1). Taxonomy (NCBI): domain Eukaryota; kingdom Metazoa; phylum Chordata; class Chondrichthyes; order Carcharhiniformes; family Carcharhinidae; genus Sphyrna; species Sphyrna mokarran. The sequence goes on from JAGIQG010000007.1 coordinate 101,175,060, forward strand.
CTTCAGCCCTCGATGTTGCGTTGACCTGTGAAATCTATCTAAAGCCTGTCTAACCTACACTATTCCAATATCATCCATATGTTTATCCAATGGCCATTTAAATGTCCTCAATGTTGGCAAATCCACTCCTGTTGCAGGTAGGGCATTCCATGCTCTTACTACGCTCTGAATAAAGAGCCTACCTCTGACATCTGTCCCATATCAATCACCTCTCACTGTCTATAATTATTAGGGTTATCTCTACTCCCCTTCTTGAACAAGGGGATAACATTTGCCATCCTCCAGTCTTCTGGCACTATTCCTACAGACAATGACAACATAAAGATCAACCAAAGGCTCTTCAGTTTCCTCCCTAGCCTCCCAGAGAATCCTAGGATAAATCCCATCCGGCCCAGGGATCTTATCTATTTTCCTATTTTCTAGAATTGCTAACACTTCCTCCTTATGAACCTCAATCCCGTCTAGTCTAATAGCCTGTATCTCAGTATTCTCCTCGACATTATCTTTCTCGTGTGTGAATACTGACAAACAATATTCATTTAGAACCTCTCCTATCTCTTCGGACTCCATGCACAATTTCCCACTATTGTCCTTGACTGACCCTAGTCTTATCCTAGTCATTCTTTTGTTCTTGACATACCTATAGAAGGCTTTTGGGTTTTCCTTAATCCTACCTGCCAAAGACCTCTCATGCTCCCACAAAGCTCTTCTCAGCTCGCTCTTTAGGTCCTTCCTGGCTAACTTGTAACTCTCAAGTGCTCTAACGGAGCTTTCATATCTCATTTTGACATAAGTCTCTTTCTTCCTCTTCACAAGTAATTCAACTTCTTTAGTAGACCACGGTTCCCTCACTCGACCACTTCCTCCCTACCTGACAGGTACATACTTATCAAGGACACCCAGCAGCTATTCCTTAAACAAGTTCCACATTTCAATTGTGCCAACTCTCTGCAGTTTCCTTCCACATCCTATGCACCCTAAATCTCACCTAATTGCATCATAATTTCCTTCCTCCAGCTATAACTCTTGCCCTGCGGTATATACCTATCCCTTTCCATGGTTAATATAAACATAACCGAATTGTGGTCACTATCACCAAAGTGTTCACCTACCTCCAAGTCTAACACCTGGCCTGGTTCATTACCCAGTATCAAATCAAATGTGGCCTCGCCTCTTGTTGGCCTATCTACATATTGTGTCAGGAAACCCTTCTGCACACATTGGACAAAAACTGACCCATCTAAAGTACTTGAACTATAGCTTTTCCAGTCAATATTTGTAAAGTTAAAGTCCCCCATAACAACTACCCTGTTACTTTTGCTTCAATTCAGAATCATCTTTGCAATCCTTTCCTCCACATGTCTGGAACTTTTCAGAGGCCTATAGAAAATGCACAATATGATGACATCTCCTTTCCTGCTTCTATCCTCAGCCCATACTACCTCAGTAGATGAGTTTTCATCAAACATCTTTTCTGCCAGCGTAATCCTGTCCCTGACCAACAGTGCCACACCTCCCCCTCTTTTAGCATCTTCCCTGATCTCACTGAAACATCTAAACTCTGGAACTTGCAACAACCATTCCTTTCCCTGCTCTGTCCATGTCTCCAAAATGGCCACAGCATCGAAGTCCCAGGTACCAGCCCATACTGCAAGTTCACCCATCTTATTCCAGATGTTCCTGGCATTGATCCACATTCCTGCCTGCCGGTACATTCCTGCAACCTTAAACCTTATTCACGACTTCACCACTCTTCAATTATCCAGGTATCCCTCCCTTCTGCACCATCCCTGTAGCCAGGTGTACAATTGCTCTCTCTCCCTATTCCTCACCTCTCTAGTACATGGCATGGGTAACAAACTAGAGATAACAACTTTGTTTGTTCTAGTGCTAAGCTTTCACCCTAACTCTCTGAATTTCTGCCTTACATCCCCATCCCTTTTCCTGCGTATGTCTTTGGTGCCTAAATGGATCATGACTTGGGGCTGGTTCCCTCTCCTCCATAAGGATCCCGAAAATACAATCCGAGACAACACAGATCCCTGCACCTGGGAGGCAACACACCAACCACGAGCCCCACAGAATCTCCTACCTGTCACCCTAACTATGGAGTCCCAATGACTAATGCTTTACTCCTCTTCCCCCTTCCCTTCTGAGCAACGGGGGCAGATTCTGTACCAGAGACCTATATCCCATGGCTACCCCTGGTGAGTTATATCCCCCCTCCCCACCCGCCCCCGCATCCAAAATGGTATACTTGTTTAGCAGAGAAATGATCACTGGGGATTGCTGCACTAATTGCTTCTTACCCCTTCTAACAGTCACCCAAGTATCCTTATTTATAAGAGTAACTATCTCCTTGTAGTTTTGTTCCATATCTGTCTCTGCCTCTCGAATGATCCTGAATTCATCCAGTTCCCTAACACGGACTTCAAGGAGCTGGAATTGGGTGCACTTCCTGAAGGTGGACACTAATGGTGTCCCTCACCTCAAACAACCCACAGGAGGAACATTGCAATGATTGCACTGCCATCCCTGCTAACTTCCCTCACTAAGAAGAGAAAGAGAAAGGAAGGAAAAAAGAAAAAAGCTTATATGCATTCCAAGTCTTTCTTTTTTAGGTTAGAGGAGAGGGGAGGGTGGGAGACTTTACATGTGTAGTATCTCGGGTTTCCTCCCTGTTCAAATTTATTGGGCAAAAAAAAACCTTCCCAGGTCTCCTTAAGGCCTATTCCCTCTCTAGCTGCCTGTTACAACTGCTGTGAATTTAGTTAAAAACAATCACAAAAATCCTTTTTACCCTAAAAGTATCCTTGATGGCTATGTAGCCACTCTTTCCTTCTCCAAGCTTTCATTTACTTTTCATGCTGTAAATCTCTCTAAACACATTTTAAAATAAGAAAGGCCCCCAGAAATGCAAACACCTTTGTCTAACATGAATCTAATCAGAGTTTTAATCTTCTTACACAGAACCAGTAAATTACATCCACTTAAATCTATAACTTAATTCTAATATTTAACAACACAAATATAGATCATTTAACTATCTCTGTTTATTGGATAGCAAGAAAAGCTGTTCAATGTTCAGACCAAGTTATTTCATTCCATCCGCAAGCAAACTTAAGAGACTGGTCTATATTCAGAGATAGGGTGCTCTTGGAATCAATGCTACACTCCTTACAGCCATATAATTAGATATTGCCCTCTGTAAATAGTTACATATTAGTCTTGGGTTCGTGGCAAATTTTTAGTGATGCTCCCATTTCATGCTTGGAAAATGGGAACATGGATTGAATTCTGAACCCAACATGCTATACTTGGAGAGGTGGGGCCAGGGGTGGGGGGTTTACAAATAAATTGATTAACATTTAAATCCCAAACCATTTTAAATCAAGAATCATTGGTTAAAAATGTACCCTGAAATATTTAAGAAAATAAAGGTCAAAGAAAATGACATCACAGGAACAGGCCCTTTCACTCTCCAAGCCTGCACCAACCATGCTGCCCAACATAACTAAAACCCCTACCCTTTCAGGGTGCTGCCCAACAGAACTAAGGCCCTCTACCCTTCCAGGTACTAGATCTCTCTATTCCCATCTTATTCATTATTTGTCAAAACGCCCCTTAAAAGTCACTATCCTATCTGTTCCTACTACCACCCCTGGCAGCGACTTACAGGCACCTATCGTTCTCTGTGTAAAAACCTGGCCTCATACAACTACTTACTGCTGTACAAGACTGTGGACAACAATGTTGTTGCTGCCAGGCATGCTAGCAGATAAGTCTGCATTGGCAAACACAGCACCTCAAACTGTCACACTGTATTGGAATGAGGAACTCTCATGTTAATGGGAGGGTGTATAAATTTCTGTACATTGATGGTGAGGAATCTGGGTACAGTCAATGGACAGGCCACGCTGGATGAAAAACAAAGACTAAGGAAGCTTGACACAAAAGCAATATATTGTAAATGTGACCAGAGTAAAAGAAGCCTTACTGAATAAAGTGGCAATGGACGTTAACAATGACTTTGGACATTGTTGCGGTACTGAAATACACCTTAGTGCCAATAGAGTGGGAAAAGTGTGGTGAGATGAATTATGAATGCAGAGATTACATTGACATAGCACATTTTGTGCTATCCCAACACTAAATCCTCTGTTAACTCTATATATAGATCAGTCATCATTTACTTATTCAATACAAATCTCCAAAAACCATAGAAGTCAGACAAATCAATAAAGCTAATGTGGTATCTGTAAATCCTCAGGGATGCCTTTCTTGCCATAATCCATGATTGTCTGTAGCTCTATAGCAGGCATTTACATTACAGGAGAAGCAATGATAGAAAACTTGGTGCATTTAACTATTTATAGTGAAACATGGCATATTGATTAAATTATTTCATGAGCAAAAAATTGATCAACACAAACAATATTACAGAATCAAATGTGTCCAAGGTTACAGATCACGGTACAGCTTGTGCAGAAGTCAGATGACATATTGGTGTAGATTTTATGTTGCAATACATTTCTATTTATTGGCTTCAGTGGTCAAGATTGAACAAATAGCTCTCACTGTTTATCACACTCAGCAGCAGATTTTCAGTGGGTGTTTGCATTGCATGTAACTGGCAGCAGTTAAAACAATGCAACAACTTCTGCAGGGAACCTGGGATTTGTATGAACATTAGTGTGTCTCCATAAACACAGTAAGAGTCTGGCAACACCAATTTTAAATCCAACCGATTTATTTGATAGTAAATCTGCTAGCTTTCAGCCTTTGCAGTCTTCGTCAGGCGAATGAGGTGTTCTGGTCTCCAAAAGCCAAGACCAAGCCTGATGAAGGCTACAAAGGCCGAAAACTTGCAGATTTACTATCAAATAAATCGGTTGGATTTAAAATTGGTGTTGCCAGACTCTTACTGAGTTTACCCCAGTCCAATGCCGGCACCTCTACATCATGACTACTATCTCCATAAACAATCAGATTTAAGATCTTGCATTGAGACACGCAGAGTTTGAACATGTTAAAATGGTCAATTCATTGTAAAACCAATTACACAAAGTGTCATGAAGGGCAGAGTTTGATGTCGTCCATTCCCTTCCCCACAACCCCTCCACTTCCCGGAGGCAAGTTTGGAGACAGAGAGCCACTTGATTATGTGGAAGGATGTGGGCTGAAGACCTCGCTGCCTTTCCAAATTCCTTCACTAATCTCCAGAGGGAAGACTGGATGAAGGTCCTCTCACCCAAAGGTAAACTGAGGCTGTTATCTCCCCATTTAAAGACCTCATCAGCCCCCATCGCTGGAATTAAAGCAGTGACTGCTGAGGAACCTGCTGTATGGGATATACTATATTACCTTATATTAAATTCTGACAAAACAGAAGGAAAATTGGATTAAGTGAAGATAAAAGAGATAAAAAGGAAGAAGTATAAAGAATTTTTGAAAGAATGAGATTGCATAATTTTAAATGTAAAAATCTTGCCAAAGAGTGTTCGGGGCAGTGATGAAGATTATTCACATTCAGATGGATAAGCTCTGACTTTTTCTGGGGTTTCCAGTGTGCATCTAGTGGGTGATTTAGTTTGCTTGATGGGAAAACAGAGCAGGAATCAGACTTAGAAGAGATTGGCCCGATAATGAGAAGTGCCATGATTGAAATACGCTAAGCAAGTGACACAACAATCAGCAAAGAATACAGCTTCAGAAGTTCACCATTAAAAGGTTGAATCTTCCTAACTACCAGGTGACCCAGGAATGGAGAGAGAGCTGGGAAAATGACAGGGGTCCACATTGAGAAGGACTTCCAATGTATCCCCGCTACTGGAGAAATGTCCCAGTTACGGGTGTGGAAAACAGATCAACTTCCCGCTGAATGAAGGCTAGTTGTCCATCTACATATTCACAGTTCTAAATTATGGGGGGGGGGGGCATTTCATAGAATCAAAGAATCCATACAATGCAGAAAGAGGCCATTCAGCCCATCGAGCCTGCACCGACAACAATCCCACTCAAGCCATATCCCTGTAACCCCATGTAGTTATCCTGCTAATTCCCCTAACACTAGGGGACAATCAAAAATCAAATCAAATCTTTGGACTGTGGGAGGAAACTGGATCTCCCTGAGGAAACCCATGCAGACATAAGGAGAACGTATAGTTGGTGACCCAAGACAGGAATTGAACTTAGTTCCTGGTGCTGTGAGGCAGCAGTGCGAACCACTGTGCCACTGTGTCACCCACAAACGCTCATCGGCAATTGCCGGGGATGGAGAAGTTCCCCACCACATAATACAGATCGAATGGAGGCAAACATCCTGCAGCAGTTCAGGAGGCTATCAGTGCTGGAGGCTCCACTCCCCACTAACAGGGAACCACAGACAAAGAAAGGCAACCCCTAAGTTCCCAATGAGTCAACATTTTCCTCTGATCCAAAAAGCCAGACTGCTTGCCCTCTCTAACATTTTATTTGGAATTTACCTCTCCAAGGACAGAAACCTCCTTTTGTGACACCCTCATAACTCCCCCCATCAATGCTCAGAAGCACTTATCCCCCCCTCGCAGTGGGGGCTGCTGATGCTTCAGAGTTGCTGGCCCTGTGATTGGGCCATCAGCACTGGCAACCCATCCGCCACTGTTAATTGGACAGTGAGCATGGAGTGGCCAATTAGGAGGCCAGAGCTGAGGATATTGTTTTGCCAGTCTTGTTCACAGCCAATTGGTCAAGGAACTTGAATTTGATTCCAATATCAGTAGTCTGAAATTCGGGGGGGAATATCTTGTTCCTTGTGAAACAATGAACTTAAGGTTTCCTGGGTTGTATAAGGCTATGTTAGGTTTTGGTCAGCTTCCATCTGGTGTAACGAGAAAAGTTTTGGGCCCTGTTTAAGGAAGGATGTGCTAGTCTTGGAAAGGCTCGAGAAGAGGTTCACAAGAATGATTCATTGTCGTATGAAGGATAGTTGAAGACACTGGGTTTATTGAAACAAGATATTGCGAGGCCCGGATAGAATGGACATGAAGAGGATGTTTTCACTAGTAGGAAAAACTAGAACCAGAATGCACTACCTCAGGCTAAAGGGACGAGCCTTTAAAATAGAGAAGAGGAGGAGTTTTTTTCAGCCAAAGAGTGGTGAATCTGTGGAACTCTTTGCCATAGAAGGCTATAGAGGCCAGGTCATTGAGTGTCTTTAAGACAGAGATAGAGAAGCAGAGTTTTTGATTGATAAGGGGATCAAGGGTTATGGAGAAAAAACAGGAGAATGGGGATGAAAAAAATCAGCCATGATTGAATGGTGGAGCACACTCGATGGGCCGAGTGACCTAATTCTGCTCCTAGGTCTTATAGTCTTATGGGTTCTTCTTTCGGAAGTCTCACTCATAGGAACTTAAGAACAAGAGCTGGAAATTTAGCTCCTCCATCTACCATTTGGTGAGTCTGGGTGGAGATTAAGTGTGGCAGTGGGCAGAAAAGTTGGCACCATTCCCTCTGAGAGGAGAGATGAGTAAGCACATGCAACCTTTGTGCTTTTCAGCTCATTAACTATGCATCCACAAGGAATTTAGAAAATGTAATGGTAGGGCAGGCGGGAAGCCATTCTGCCATTATCTCTTGCAGTTAAAGTTCTGATTGAATGGGCAATTGGACACACATTCACTCAATGCAGACCAGACACTCCACACTTGTGGCCACAGCTCAGACTGGAGAAGTGGGCAGAGGTGAAGAGCCACATCTCGAGATAAACAATAACACTTCTGGCTTTGCTTCTCACTCATGGCCAGCGATATATCATGGCCAGCGATATACTCATGGTCAGGGAAGGCAATGGCCTAATGGTATTATTGCTAGACTATTAATCCAGAAACTCAGTGAACATTCTGGAAATCTGGGTTTGAATCCCACCAAGTCAGATGATGAAATTTGAATTCAATAATAAACACCTGGAATTAAGAATCCACTAATGACCATGAAATCACTGTTGATTGTCAAAAGAATCCATCTGGTACTTTAGAGAAGGAAATCTGTCATCCTTTCCTGGTCTGTGAATCCAGAGCCCTAACAATGTGGTTCATTTTCAACTGCCTCTGAACAAGAGCAGCTTGGGATGGGCAATAAATGTCCCACACCCATGTCCGCAAATTAATAAAAAACGGTCAGTCTAAAGCTCACCATTGCAGTGTTCCAAATTAGCCAGCCTTGTGATCTTTTAAAGGCTTCACTCCTCTTGGTGTTCAGACCTTTAATCACCTTGGCCCTGTGCCAACCTATTAACAGGCCTTCCTTCCTCATCTCGCCATCACAGAAGCCGAGTTGCTTGCAGTCTGCATTGCCAGCATGTCAGTGAATGTGTGAAAAAATTGAAGTGATACATTAAGTGAGAATGTCCTTTTTAACCAGTTTCCCTCCTTCTCAAAGCCAGCAGACAAGTGCTAAGCCATTCAGCTAGCCTCCATTTAGACATGGCATCCCCACCCCAATCTTTCCTGGGAATCCTAGAAGATCATGCAAAGATGGATGTTTCTCCCATTCATATATAAATGCATATGGAGATATTGTTATTTGACCAGAGTAACGAGAGCCATGTGCAGGAAACCTCAAGTGGATACTTTTCTACTATGTACCACCTCCCTCGAGACTCCATAGAGAGACTAAGGCTTTGGCGGCATAGGAAGACTAACACATGATCCCTTATGACCATTCACCCAGAAGGATTGAGGTTTGGAATCACGAGTTGGCTGCCCACACTAATTGTGTTCCAAAGAAGCTGAACAGGAGCTCGAAGAATTTCTCTTTCTCATCATTCAACAAAGTGTTACACGGCCTGGGTTCAACAATTTCACATCGTGACCGTAGCTGTCATTTTGTTAGATAGCAGCAGAGGTAATGACTCTGCTGTTCCTTTTCACACAGAAACATCAAAACATAAATAGAATATGTGAAGGAGTGGACAATTCAGCCCTTCAAACCAGCCCTGTTATTCAATATGATCATGGCTGATTCTTTATCTGAATGCCATACTCCCACTCTCTTCTCATACCTCTTGATACCTTTAGAGTCCAGAAATCTATTTATTTCCTTCTTAAACATATCTAATGACTTGTGCTCCACAGCTTTCTGCAGAAGAGGATTCCATAGGTTTATCACAGTCTGAGTGAAGACATTTCTCCTCATACCCTGCTCATGTTACAGGAGATAGCTTTTTAATTCCATTGGACTTAAATTCCATCAGTTGCCATGGTGGGATTTGAACCCACTTCCCCAGAGCATTAGCCGGGGCCTCTGGATTACTAACCCGGTGACATTATCACTATAGCACCTCCCCTGGCAGCTCCACCGCTGTGCCACCAAACCCATCTGCCCCTCCACCTCTGTCAGCTTTATGAGGGAACTATTCGGTCTATAATATCCCAGGCCAGCTCCTCAGTCACCATAACACCCTCTCAGTTTCTCACAGTGCCTCTCTCTACCAGCCGAAGAAATGCAATACCCACCCTTTAACCTTCTCCCCTTCTCACTGTCCAGAAGCCCACATATTCCTTCCAGGTGAAACAGTGATCTAGTTGTACTTCTCAGATCTTAGCGTTCAGCATTGGTAATTTTCCACGTGGAGTCAGATTCTCCGTGGCTGGGATTCTCCAGTCCCGCCACTGTGAACGGAGGTTCAGTTGCGTGCTAAATTCTCCATCCTCGCTGGCAGCGGGAGCAGAATGTGAATAATCAGAGAATCCAATTTCGTCGACATTGAGGAAACCAAATAAAGCTTGGATGATCCATTTGCAATACCTCCTCTGTTCAATCCCCGAGCATGACTCTGAGTTTCTGCTCACCTGTTGCTTTAATTCCCTGCCTCACTCCCACTTGGATCAAAGGATGAATGAATAAAGTGAAATGATGGGCATTAAATCTGATGAACGTGCACTTGCAGAATTGCTGTCCATTAGCTATGTGCTTAAAACTATTTTGGGTGCATAAAGATCGAGCTTGACTAAAGAGAGGCTTTTTAATTAATGATCCATGCTTTTTCCACTGTAACCACAATATAATTAGTGGAAAGTTATTTTCCATTTGACAAACTGTTATTATAACTTGAGGAAACAAATCGTACGGTGCGATTCCCAGCACAAACCCTTTTTAGAAAATCAAAGCATCTCAGCATGAACATCATTTTCTTCTTTCCAGATCTGCTCGTGGTATATTAAAGAAATTTAAACAGTGAGCGCTTGTGAAAGCATTGGATCTTAGGTGCTCAAAGGAAGCTGCGTATCATTGGTAAAAATACAGTCGCACAGCAAGGGCTGATTCAACAGCACATTAAATCAACCCTTACACAGAGTACAATGCAGTACATCAATAATGGCGTCAATATTCTTGAATAAAAAGATGCACAAAACTAGGCAAAATAGGAGAGAGATGCGAATCACGCATCTTGGTACCTGTTTGACTTTAAGAGCAATAATAATGTAAATCACTCTTCCTTTAAAAAATATAATTAAATGAAATAAATCCTTGTTGCAGATAAGTCAAGCACGAACAAAGAGAAGAAATGATTCTCAGGGGAGTAGAAAAGTGAAGGAAACATACTGCTACTGCTTATCACACTGGCGACTGACAGTGCTTCTCAACCACAGCAACAGTGAGAAAAGCTTGCCTCCAGCTAGTCAATAGGTAGCATTTTTCAGCGAGAGAATGAGGTGTCAAGGAGCACGGAAACTGAACATCTGAAGTGCAACTGGCAGCAACATTTGGAGAGGCTGAACACTAGAGATGTGGTTATACTTTGCTGAGTTTGCAGGCAGATAATCAAAACTGAACTTAATTGAATATTGATTCACATGTATAAATATTATAGCAAAGTGAAGACCGATATTAAAGCCTCAAACATCCCTTGCTTGAATTGCACCATACTTGTTGGATAATAAATGCAATTCTTTAATCTTCTTTCAAATGAAATGTCAATTATATTTGGGAATGATTTATATACTCTGCAAATCTGGCTAAGTCTTCTTACCATCTGCACCCTCACTGATCTTGTGACAGCCAATCAGTCCAACCTTATCATCACCTACTGAAAGATAAAAGTTTCTGGATTTAGATATTGGACGCTTGTGGCAAAAGCAGCAATTTCTTTTTTAATTTATACACATTAGGAAATAAGATCGGGTTGTAGAGTGTGAATGCATTTTCTTTTCTGGTTGTAATCATGCTCAGACCCTATGTAAGTGCAAATAATGTTATTGCAGTATAAGGATCAGTTTTGGTGCATTACATCTGAAGTATGTGGAACATTAACAAATGCTGGAAAAGACAAGCTTCCCCTGTTCAATTTATATTTTTCCTCCCCATTGATGTTACTGTATTTTTTCTCTCACACGTATGCACTTGGAGGCATGTTTGCATCTCGCACAATAGGAAAGCTTAACAATGTTAGTTTAGAAAAGATTGTAAATTAGCACAAAGGGCAAAATGCCACAGGTAGCGTTAATATTTTCATCTTCTATCCTGGCAACCTTTAATATTAGATTTGAATTGAGGCGCCCATTCTTTAAGGGGTATCTTTGAACACAGCTTGTGCCATCACTTCTTCAAGTGGTTCAATCTGGTTTATGGTTCCACAGGCAGTAATGAGCCTTCAAAATGCCACTCACAACACATTGTTCATGTGTACAAACTTAGGGAATGATTGCCAGCGGAGCATCCAACCATCACAATTCAGCCTCTTCCATCTTTCCCCAGAGTTCACACAAGTGTAGGTATGACTACAAGGTGACTAGGTATCTCATAAGGGCAGACACAGGGCCTGATTCCTATTTTCTTTCCTCCTTAGCCAAGAGATGCCAATTAAAGCACCTCTGAGCTGGCTTGGCCCAGCACCAGGCATGTTCCAACCCATCTATTATGTCGAGTGAACCCTTCATTTCATTAAAAGAAAGCAATCGCATTACACATTATCATTCAAATCTACCAAATTGAACATTGGAATATATATCAGAACAAAGAACATAGAACACTACAGCACAAAGAGGCCTTTCGGCCCATGAGTTGCGCTGATTATATCCCTACCTACCAGGTCTATCTATAACCTTCAATCCTATTAAATCCCATGTACTCATCGATATTTATTTTCAATACTCATCATATTGTTTAACTAATTCATGGGATATGGACACCCTTGGCAGGGCCAGCATTTTTTACCCATCCTTAATTGCCCTTGAATTGATTGGCTTGCAAGGCCATTTCAGAGGGCATTTAAGAGCCAACCACATTGCTGAATGGTGGTTGTGCAGGCTCAAAAGGCCAAATGGCCTACTCCTGCTTCTATTTTCTGTGCTTCTGTGATATTGATCAGGAGACTGATCCAGTTAACCTGGTCATGATGAGAGCAGAATTATGTTATAGAGTCATAGAATCCCTACAGTGCAGATGGAGTAGCTTACCCAGGCCTATCACCCAGCCCTATCCATGGTTAATCAATCTAACCTACACATTTTGGGGAAAAGGAGGCAATTTAGCAGGGCCAATCCATCTAAACTGCACATCTTTGAACTGTGAGAGGAAACCGGGGCACAGTGAAGGAAATCCATTAAAAACTCCACACAGACAGTCATCCAAGGCTGGAATTGACATGAGCATTTTCTCTAAAACTGACTGGCCTGTCATTGGAAATGTATAGGCACTGAAGTGTGAAACACTATCATCTCATGAACGAAACTGCTTCAAGTTTGCCACATCAATCCAATTTGATTTATTATAGTCACATGGATTAACACGCCATGAAAAGTTTTATTTCTTGTGCACTATACAGAGCATACCATTCATAAAGAAGGAAATGAGGGAGTGCAGAAGTGTTACAGTCATAGCTAGAGTGCAGTGAAAGATCAACTTAATGCAAGGTAAGTCCATTCAAAAGTCAGACCACAGCAGGGAAGAAGCTGTGCTAGACTTCATGCTAGTGCTTATGGTCCATTACTTGAGTCCCCTGTTACGATCAAGTGGATGTGGTATTGACAGTGGAAAGAAGAGGTTGGTAGACTGGAAGCACAATATTTGCTCCATCATCAGATCAAACATAACCGATAGCATGCTGTGGCTCCCCAGCAGCATGTAGCTTATCCCTTTCATTACATGGATCTTGGCACCAGCTAAAGCCTAAAAGCTTTTGAGAAGTGTATGAGAAAATTATGGAGCATATTCTTGACTGGATATCTCCTCTGTCACTGCGATGCTGTTGTTGTCCCTATTTTTTTTTGTCAAGCTGCAATGTTTTTATCTAGTCAGGTTCCGTACTTTATTCAGAACTCTGATATAATTGCTTCCAGTTCCAATTCTGTTCCCACACTGAGTGGTGCCCTATGATAATCTTCGTCTGCTTCCATAACTAGCAATTTCCGGAATTAGTTGCTAGCTTGTCACCAGCTGCTTATAGCTTGAGGGTTGCCACTCCTCATCAAGGGTGGTTGACCAGGAGTCCCTCCCATTCTTTCCAACAGGCATTGGAAAGATTTGCAGGCTGACACACTCAACCTGTTTGTTTGCATTATGAACACACCTTCCTTGGCCATCAAGTAGGACTAAAATCCAGAGCTTCTGGCTCAGAGGCAGAGATGCTATGCATTGTGAACATAATATGTGCCTCTTGTTAAAATGGAAGAGGACAATAAAAGCAAACCTCAAGTTGTTACATTAGCCCGACTTTGCCTGGCAGGAATGGTGCATTTGTTCAATGATCATTAATTGGCCATTAAGTGGACATTCACTTGTGCCCCTGTAAACAGACATTGACTTAAGCTGTGGCAGTTGATGTTAGGAGCTGCTTTTTACTGAAGTGTAAGTCTTGTGGAAAAATGCTTATGGAAGAGTGTAAACATTGGATCCATTTATGTCCTTCACTATCTATCTTTCTGGTCTATAAAAGATATTAAAATTTGAAAACTCTATTTCAAGGCACCAATTCAGCACATTCTCACTTGCCATCTTGTTTTATAGTAGCGAATCAGGCCATTTGTGGACTGCCCTTTAAAGGTAAATCAGTCCTCCTGAATATGTAAAAGTCAAGGCCCTGTGACATTATTAGTCTACCACTTTCAGTAAGAGTAAGTGTTGAGGGACTGCTGTCCATCTGCTTTCAGACTTTGGCCCCTTTAAGTGACCAAATGAAGAATTCCGGAGTTTTTAAAATTGATCTTTATTTTTGAGCTATAGTGAGGGATCTGATTCGTCAGTTGGTGGCATGCTAGAGAGCCCTAGATAGAGCATTACACAGATGGTTATACCTTCAGGTTTGTTCACAAATAATGAGCATATAGCAATCAGAGGTTTACATTTGTTCAGAAATTAACTTTATCCACTCACAATTAACAGTTAGGATTACATAATGTAAAATACAAGGATATAATTGTCCAATTACAACTTGTGCACATCAACCAAATTGAAATATCACCAAGCACATGTTTCTTTCTATTTTATCTGCTAACTTCCGGATATGATTATGAAAGCTATATGTCTAACCAGTGCTACATCAACTTCACAGTCCTCTCATGTCCATTGTCTCTTGTCAGAACAGATATTAACAAGCTGAAGCTGTATATGGCTCAATGGAAGGCTTTGTGTGTAGGTTGTGTGACTCAGGCCTCATTTGTAACTCGTTTGAATTTTACAATCTTTCACACTTTACTAAGTCTGCTTAAAATCAAGGTCTCTAGTTTCCCTGTTTGATTGAGTTTAACAGCTAGCAGCAAATGTGATTTTTAAACTGATGTGATCATTAACACTTTCTGGGAGTCCTGCACTATCTGAGCTTTAACAGCAGTACCACTATAGGAGGAGTCAACTAACTAGAAGAGGTGAAGGTAAGCTTTCAAAAATGACATTTCCCAGAAGATTCTGTGTACCAGGTAGAGCAAGATTGCTCCCCCCCAGATCCTGAGTTCCCTCCTGCCCCAGATCCTTCTGTTCCCCACAATCCCTGCTTCCACTGGGGGTCCAATTCTTGATCATGTTTGAGCTACCCAGCCATATGTCCCATTGCCACCTCTCCACTTGATTACAGGAGAGTATCACAAAGGGTTCCTGGCTGAGTCCCTCCGCTACCAAATCCATACAAAGTGGATAGAAAAGGGTGTCAGGCAAAACTGCAAGAACATGAATATAAAAATGTCCCTGGGGCTCAAATTGGTGGTGTTCATATGAACCAAGCTTTCCAAGTAAGTGAACCACTTTGGAACCCGGATATATTTTCCTGCTACCCAATAGTGACTGCTCCTTAAAAGGCTTAAGGTGCTTTGGAGCCTCTTGAAGCATGCTTTACAAAAGCAAGTTCTTTCTTTCTTCAACAGAAAATGCTGGACAATCTCAACAGGTCTGACAGTATTTGGGGAGAGAGAATACAACCAACATTTTGAGTCTGAATGGCTCTTCATCAGAGCTCATCAAGTCATTCAGAATAGAAATATACATCTCTATACCCAATTGGAAAAGAGTTTGAAAGAGAACTCCAGAGAGACAATATAACATTAATGTTTGACTGATTTCTAGAAAATATATAATCTATTTTTATTCTATTTGTTGGGAGGGTGTTTGGAAGACATCACTATATAAATCTGTCAGAATCTTTAAGAATGCCTCCAGGAAAACAATGGCTTAGCAAACTTGATAGATTTACATTAGACTCATTGCCGCCGTGACCTGCATTTTAGAAAATAAAACTAGAAACATCTCAGCGGAGCTGATATAAAAACAGCAATTGTACTTTATTACTAGCTATATATAGATCAATAAATGTCATAATCATTCATAAGTGCAGCGTGATCTTGGGATGTGGAATATGTGATGAAATCTAAACTTCTGAAGTTCATGTGTCAGGACATTCCAGTTCCTGAAGAATCTCAGGTGGGTCTCACACATGACGGCACAGGGTAACACCGCTGCCTCAAAGCATCAGGGGCCCAAGTTTGTTTCCTGGCTTGGGTCACTGTCTGCTTATTCCCCCCGTATCTGCATGGATTTCCTCTTGGCGGCTCTGGTTCCTTCCATAGTCCAAAGGAAATGCTGGTTAGGCGCATTGGCCATGCTAAATTCTCCCTGAGTATACCCGCTGCAGAGTGCACCAAAAAGAAGATTCTCACAGTAACTTTATTGCAATGTTAATGTAAGTCTACTTGTGACACTAATAAGTAAATTTAAAAATCTGTGCTGGCTTAGAACTAGCCACGTGAGCATAGTTCAATTATTTCAGTTTCTTCAGACTGAGAATTGGCCTAGCAGAAGAAGGAAGAGGAATGGCACACAAAGGCAGATCAGATGATTTGGATGCCATTAGCAAGAAGCTATGAAAGAGTAAGAGAATCAGAGAAGGGTTTCAGAAAGAAAGGGACTGAGAGCGGTCCCAAAAGGGAAGTCCAAGGTAAAGGATTAAAAACTCTGATCTTTAGGGTCTTCAGGGACAAGACAAGGTTTCCTTTCATTGAAGTTAAAATAAATGAGCAGAGGCTCCAAATTTAAGATGGCCCTTTGTCTTGCTCATGAAGATTTCTAATCTCCGCCTTTGAAGATCTGACCTCAGAATTCTCTCCAAAATTCACTCCATTCAAATAGCTTCAATAATGACCCACCTTGCAGCAATTCAGTCTCGCTTTCTAAGATTCCTTTCTTCTGGATCATTGAGTATACTCAAGCTTCACCTTCCAAGCACAATTTCAGATCATCATTAAGAAAGAACTGAGAGCAACAGGCTTTAATAGAAGTGAGCCTGAGAGCAGCCTAAAGACCCAAGAAGCAGTCAAAGTTTGGGTGGCTTGGTGCTATGAGTTGTGAGGGCAAAGGTACCCCTTTGAAACAACAGTGTTCCGCCGGCACAGCCAATGATCTGAAATTGTGCTTGGAAAGTGAAGGCTGAATGTGCTCAGAGATTCAGAGGAAAAGAATCTCAGAAAGCAAGATGGAAATCCTGCAAGTTGGGTCATTGATAAAGCCACCTGAATAGAATGACTTTTGGAGAAAATTCTGAGGTGAGATCGTCAAAGGTGGAGATTAGAAACCCTCATAAAACAGGCAAAGTTTCAATAAAATTGGTTGGTTCAAAATATTGGATGGACTGTTGAAAAACCCATGGAGTCTGATTTAGTCATGTCTGTCATCTGTTGAGTCGAATGGTGTGCCCCCCTGCAATTTGCCTGTTAATTTGGATGTGCATACTGAATGTAAAAGATAAATAATATCAATTGCTTTATCTTTCTAAACTATTTATATGGTAACATTTATTTTTATCTGTTCAAAAATTATTGAATCTTGTTTCTTTATTCACTTAATAAGTGTCTTGAATCTCAAATTTGATCCACTTTGAACACAATGTTTTTGGTCTTTAACCCGATCTTCCCTTGGGATCTGACAAGAGTCATAACAAATGATAACAAATTAGTCATGTCCAATATTTCACTGAAATGAACAAGATGAAACAGAATCCAAGTCAGCTTTTAAAGGGAATGGGGATAAATATTTGGAAAAGGACATTTTTGAAATTCTGTTTGTTTGTCTTCCTATTTGCCTGCTGTACCTGCATACTAACTCTGTGTGTGTGTGTGTGTGTGTGTTTTTCAGTCTCAGTCTCTCAGAACATAAGCATTTAAAAGTTTCACATCTTCTTAAAAACATTCTTGCTCCTCCTCCCTCAGGTACCATGCTCTAGTAAGGTGTTGGCAACCATGGACTCTCATTGGTTTAGCCCCGAATAAAGTTTGGCAAACAATGGCATCCTCTACATTGTGGCTGACTAGGAAACTCTTCCCCCCTTTAAAATCCACTCATGCCATCAGGCACATTTGAAGCATTTACAGATTGACAATCAACTTGTTTGGCTACTTTATGAATGCAACTTCAATAGCCATCATGCCCTGAAACAGAATTTGAACGCAGATGTAAGAATGCTACCACTGCAGCACAGGATATCTTACCCTTATATCAAAGTGAATAACCATAACCTTATACCATATTAAATTCCAGCTGTCACCTTGTTGTCCCCTCATTTAACCTGTCTGTATCTCTTTGTACCTTCTTTGTGTCCTCCTCACAGCTCACATTCCCACTTAATGTTGTGTCATCAGCAAAGTTAGATAAATTACTATCAGTCTCTTAATCTAAATCATTCATATAGATTGAATCCATACTATTAACTATTAGTATGGATATATCTGAGGCCTGAGCACTGATTATTGTAGCACTCCACTAATTACAAGTTGGCAATTTGAAAATGGGGATTTATCCATAATCTCTACTTCCTGTCCATTAACCAATCCTCTGTCCTCTATCACCCCCAATTCCCCTTATATTGCAGATTGTAATCATTCTTATTCACCAGCTATGAGACAAATAACAACAACAAAACATTTGTTTTGAGGTAAAGCCTATACAAAGGCTTGCATCCTCAAAGCTGCAATCAGCTCCCGAGAAGGTTCTGGAACAGAAACCCAAGCTCACCAGAGTGATCCCCACCGTGTTCCCTGATTGGTTCCCTAGGTCATGTGATCTTACTCTGCTGAACCAACTACAATTCTTAAAAGGATGATCCCCATACGTTAACCATTTTTGTAAGATTTTAATTGAGACAATCTTCAGATTGCTAGCTTTGATGCAATGGATATAAAATGTGAACTTCCTGAGAACTTAGAATGTAATAATAGAACATAGAACATAGAACATTACAGCGCAGAACAGGCCCTTCGGCCTTCAATGTTGCACCGATCAATTATGAAAAAAGCAATGACCCTCCAAACTAAACCATTCCCTTCTCTTCCATAAACTTATCAACTAACCTCTTAAACGCCACCAAACTTGGCGCATCTACAACTGCCGCAGGCAGGGCACTCCACTCCCTAACCACCCTCTGGGTAAAGAACCTACCTCTGATATCCGTCCTATAACTATCACCCCTTAAATTTAAAGCTGTGTCCCCTCGTGCTAGCTTTCTCCATCCTAGGAAAAAGGCTATCACTGTCCACCCTATCTAAACCTCTAATCATCTTATATGTTTCAATAAGGTATCCTCTTAGCCGCCTTCTTTCTAACGAAAACAACCTCAAATCCCTCAGCCTCTCTTCATAAGACCTGCCCTCCATACCAGGCAACATCCTGGTAAACCTCCTCTGTACCCTCTCCAATGCCTCAACATCTTTCTTATAATGTGGGGACCAGAACTGCACACAATACTCCAAGTGCGGCCGCACTAGAGTTTTGTACAGTTGCAACATGACGTTGCGGCTCCGAAATTCAATCCCCCTACCAATAAAAGCTAAGACTCCATATGCCTTCTTGACAACCTTATTGACTTGACTGCCTACTTTCAGGAATCTATGCACATATACACCAAGATCCCTCTGTTCATCAACACTATTAAGAATCCTACCATTAGCCCTATACTCTACACATTTATTATTCCTGCCAAAGTGCATTACCTCACATTTTCCACATTAAACTCCATTTGCCACCTCTCGGCCCAGCTCTGCAACTTGTCCAAGTCCCTCTGCAAACTATAACACCCCTCTTCAATATCTACCACTCCACCGACTTTAGTGTCATCTGCAAATTTACTAATCCATCCTTCAATACCCTCATACAGATCATTTATAAAAATTACAAACAGCAGGGGCCCCAAAACAGACCCCTGAGGTACACCACTTGTAACCGAACTCCACGATGAATATCTCCCATCAACCACCACCCTCTGTCTTCTATCTGCTAGCCAATTCCTAATCCAATTAGCGAAATCACCCTCAATCCCATACATCTGCATTTTCTGCAGAAGCCTTCCATGGGACACCTTATTGAACGCCTTACTAAAGTCCATATATACCACATCAACTGCCTTACCCCCATCCACCTCTTTGGTCACTTTTTCAAAAAACTCCTTAAGGTTAGTAAGGCACGACCTATCCTTCACAAAACCATGCTGACTATCCCCAATCAATTCATTTCTCTCTAAATAACTATAAATCCTATCCCTAATAATTCTCTCCAATACTTTACCCACAACAGAAGTAAGACTCACTGGCCTATAATTCCCTGGAAAGTCTCTCTTCCTCTTCTTGAACAATGGGACCACATTCGCTATCCTCCAGTCTTCCGGAACTATACCTGTAACCAACGATGACCTGAAGATCAGAGCCAGAGGCTCTGCAATCTCCTCTCTTGCCTCCCAGAGAATCATAGGGTAAATCCCGTCCGGCCCAGGGGACTTATCTAACTTCAAACCCTCAAGAATATCTAGCACATCCTCCCTATCTACTTCAAAATGGTGAAACTATGGTTTGTACTATCACCACATCATAGATTTCCCAAATTGCAATGCACAGGACTTATGCTAATGCACATCAGAATTCCCTGATACTCTCTGCACTGCTTTGCCATTATGGTTGCTGAACTAGTGCAAATTTTATTATCATAGCTCCACACCCATGAAAATCAATGGTAATCTCTATTTGTGTCATTTGCTGCAGGGCTGCTAATGGCCTAAACAGTTTGGCAACCATGTAATTAAAGGACGCAGTCTCGATTGCATTTAAATGATGTGCTAACATGTGCTTGTTGATCGGGATATTGATTGGGATAATAAATTTACCGCATTTAAGAGAAACTTAATTTCATATCATCTTTTCGAAAGCAATTGATCCTCTCTGCGGGTTTCTGTAGGGAGTCAATGTTCAACTTTCTGTAATTATTTCATTCACTCCATGCATCTTCCAACATTGCGATAATCTGATTGCTTAAATTGACAGAGGTTTGAGTGCAGAAAATTGTTATTCTGTTTGTCATTTTAATATCAAACAGGGCCTGATTTTCTTTTCCATAATTTATATTTATATTAGAGATTTTCTATTTTTTTGCAAATAACACAACATTCCCTCAAAAGTGGTACAATATAGCAGGATAGGGTGACACTAATATAGTTGGTTCAGCATATCAATTATATACCTGGCACTTACACATGTTCAGAACAAATTGAAGGGACAATTAAGAGGATGGCAGAAAAGAGGCATGGAAAATGGAAAAATAGACCATGCCATTGCATACAGAATGTTAAAAGCATACCTTATGGAAAACTTCTAGTAGTAAGTCTGATATTACAGAACCTATATTTGAGATAGGGTCCCATATTTCTCAGAATGAATTCCAATTTGGATCAGAGGACACAGATTAGGACTCCATTGGGATATGTGCCATGTTAATTTTATGTCAATTCTGAACTGAAGGAGATTCTTCATTAATCCAGGAGCACAGAATACTCTTCCGTGTCGCAAAGGTTAGGACATTGTAGAGCTTTTTTTTCACATGTGTCAATTATCTTTCTACCTGGGAGTCCCAGAACTGAAAACAAAGGAACTGATCCTAAGGCCATATCAAATATCATCTCAAGCTCTTTAAGTATGTCAGACTGGTAGGATTTAATTTTGACACAGGGCCAACCACAATGAGTGGGATTCTCCAATCTCATCCATGCTATTAACTGAGACCCTTGCTCCAGTTATTTGATAGACACAAAAACTTTACCTTTAAATCAAATCACATTTTCATTAGGAAAATTTTGAAAAACATTACTTATTACTGATGCAAGACTGATTACAGTCAATGCTTCTATTCTCCTATAAATCTATTATACTCTGTTTATAAACATAGATTTGGATTATTTATACTTATCTAATGGACCTGTAGGGGTATATCTATCCACTCGTGCTGGTTGGACATGGAGAGGGATCAGACTTCACCAAGCTTACAGCTTGAGCTTTCTTTCTTTTTCTGTAACTCTTCTGATTCTCCTCTTCAAAACTGTAATACTTATATTTTTTGATCTGCCTGAAAGACGTGCAGTTCTGCATGTAGGTACTGGCCATAGACAAATCATCCACAGGCTTACTCCAGCTGCCTAACTTTAGGACTGTGTCCTATGTTACCTAACACTTCATATCAACTTTCACTTGTATCTGCTTCCTGTCCATTTGATTGATTAGAATGACTTTATCAACCATCGTAAAACCAAAACCTGTTTATGCCAATTCTGAACTGAAGGAAATTCATCACTAATCTAGGAGCAGAGGGTGCTCTTCTCGTTGCAAAGGTTAGGACGTTATAGAGCCTTTTTTTTCATGTGCGTCAATTATCTTTCTAGCTGGGAGCCCAGAATTAAAAACAAAGGAATAGATCCTAAGGCCGTATCAAATATGATCTCAAACTGCTTAATTATGTCAGACCAGAAGGATTTAATTTTGACATAGGACCAACTACAATGTACTCAGTAAACAGAACAGCCCATGTACTCAATCTAGATATAAAACCTTCTTTTCTGAAGTTGGCCATATTTCCCAGCAGGCTATAGTAGTGTCCTTTGCTTGGCCATTTTTGTTAGACGATAGCTCACTGACTACAGTGCCCCCTACAGTATCTGCTCTGCTGACAGTGAGAATGGAGAATTTGGTGCTCAGATAAAACTCATATACTGCAGCTGCACCAGAGAATCCTGCCATGGACACAACTGGAGATTTTCAGCCTATGTGCCTGACTGCTTTGCAGTTTTGACACTGTGAGGATCTGGTAGGATCAATCCTATATCTTAGCTTTGGTATAATTTGTGGACGGTGTAATATTTTATTTATGTTTTCTTTATTCTATTACAGACTGAGATTCTATTGGCATTTCCACATATATTACCCCAAGTCTCTGCATCAATATTCACTGCAAAGTCTTTTTCCCAAGACTGCAGCATCTCTAGCATTTTCACACAGGATCTAGACCATAAAGTGTCATATAAATTGTTGCTTAGACTCCATGGATATCACCAATTCTTTCCAGTAGAGAGGCATTAGCATCAAGATACAAAGATGTCTCTCTGAGGGTAAAGTCTCTGAGTTTTAGATATCTGAAAAGGCAACATCTTGGGATATCAAATTGTTAATTAAAAGATAACAAGGAGGCAGCCAGTTATAGATTCCTCCCTGTCAACGAAATGAGTTTCTTGCAATAAAACTATGTTTTTTTCCCCTTTTTTTAAACCAAAGTCAAAAGGCTGGATTTTCTGGCCTTGTTTCCCCAAAACCAGAAAATCCCATCCAAGCCAACAGATTGTTGCATGGTCCATTCCTCGTGGCAGATGCAATGGGCAAATTCCCCCTCACCATCTTTTTTCTTTTAATAGGACAGAATATTCCCTGCATATTCCAGGAATAAAAGTAGGCATTACTATTGCTTAAAAGCAAAATACTGCGAAATGAAAACAGAAAAAGCTGAAAAAATTTCAGCCGGCCTAACAGCATCCGTGGGGAGAGAGTACAGTCAACGTTTGACGACCTGCTCTGATAAAGAGTAATCTTAACTCAAAACTTTGGCTCTATTCTCTCCCCACAGATGCTGTCAAATCTGCAGAGATTTTCCAGCCTTTTCTGTTTTCATTACTGCAACGACATATCCAAGTAAAGAGAGTCAGGTTATTGATACAAAGGAAAAAATGATCTATCAGCCAAAGATTTTCACGCTGTACTCAGGCATGTACCAAAACTTACCTTTTCCATTTCCAACTATACTGGTGGTGCCATTAACACATTATGAAGTCTTTTTCTAGGATATAAGACCAGTCTGTCCTCTTGCAGTCACCAGTTAACAATTCCTTAACCCCTAAATTATTTTAAAAATATGCAAAGTCATTAGTTCTAGGTGGGTATTCCTCACCAGATGTGAGGACCGGTTGGGCTATACCTACAAGCTTTCCATCATTACAACACGGAGTCTTTCCCTTCAAAAAATGGAGGCAAGATATTACCATAATGAAAGTCCTTTCTGCATTCAAACCCCTCCCATTAAGACTTAAGCCACTTGCCCACCTCCCAACAGTGGCTGTCTTCATATTCATCATGATTAGAGCAAAGGACACCATAAAGCATATACCACCATTATAAACATACGGCTAAGAATAAGAAAAGATGGATATTAATCATTCAGCCCTGATGCCATAAAAGCTGTGTGTCGCATCCCTTAACTACGAGGAACTAGCTAAGGTGGTTTTTCCATTAAAGACAAATGGACGTCCTTGGTATTCTTAAGGATTTTAAAAAAACTTCACTCCAGTGCTCAATTACTAGATCACCACTGTCAGCGTGATGAATAACAACATAGAATCAGGAAGGAATTATAATGACAAGGGATAGAGCCCAGAATTTACAATGAACTGCAGATTGTTACTCTAAATCAATGCCTTCCACAGAGTTCACAAAAGCCATAGTCTTAGCCAGGTTGTCGAATGTCTATATAGAGTTGTTGAAAGTCATCATCAGTGTGGCAGCGTATAATCGGGCATATTAAACTCCAAAGGTCTTCACTTGTCTTCTAACTCCATCAAACTCTTATGCTTCTTTTATCACTGCTGAGAAATCTTGGAGAAATGTAGATGTGCAAAGGGATCTGGGTGCCCTGATATACCAGTCAATGGAAGTGGAGAGGCAAGTGCAACAAACAATTAGGAAGGCAAATGGGATGTTGGCCTTTATTGCAAGATGATTTGAGTTCAAAAATAGGGTTATCTTATTGCAGTTATGTAGGACATTGTTGAGACAACACCTGGAGTATTGTGCAGAGTTTTAATCTCTCTATCTAAGAAAGGATTATACTTACCAAAGAGGATATGAGGCGGAGGTTCACTAGTCTATAATGGGGTTAGTAGGACTATCCTATGAGGAGAGTTTGATTTGACTGGACCTGTATTCAATTTAGAAAGACGAGAAGGAATTCTGATTGAAATGTATGAAATTATGTCAGGGCTGGACAGATTATATTTTTCCCTGGTTGGGGAATCTAGAACCGGGGGACACAGTCTCAGAGTACGGGTTAAGCCATTAAAGACTTGAAGAGGTATGGGGAGAAAGAAGGAACATGGCAGTGAAATAGAAGATCATATTTAATGGTAGAACCAGCTCGAAAGACTGAATGGTCTACTCCTTTTCCTAATTTCTATCTTTCTACAATCAACAAATCCTATAATAATGATTCTGGCCATGGATATTAGTCCAATGCAAAGCTGGTTCCAAAAATGTACAAGTTAAAAGAAAAATTACATGAAATCTGTTTACCATTTGTGTATTTCTCTGAAAGTGATCAGGGTTGATCAAATTGAACAAAAGCTTTTAGGGAAATAAAAATTCTAACTATGGAAACAGCCTATGGAAGGAATGCAAAAATGGAACTATTTCAGGAGACCCAACCTAGGAGTAATATTAACTTAAGTCTCCTGTTGGGAGATAATGGAATTGGCAGCAAACATAGTTTTACAGGCTGTCTGATTTTATACACCAGTGTACTCTTTGGGGAGTAGCACTTAATGGGTTATAACAGTGGCACAGTAGTTAGCACTGCTGCTTCACAGCGTCAGGGAACCAGGTTCGATTCCTGGCTTGGGTCACTGTCTGTGTGGAGTCTGCGTATTCTCCCTGTGTCTGCGTGGGTTTCCTCCACGAGCTCCAGTTTCCTCCTACATCTGAAAGACATGCTGGTTAGGTGCATTGATATGAATAGGCACTGGAGTGTGGTGACGCAGGGAATTTCACAGTAACTTCATTACAGTATTAATGTAAACCTTACTTGTGACTAATAAATAAACTTTAATAAAATCAATATCCTTCAAGATCATGTTTCCCACCTGCTGAGTTAGGGTCAAATTACCCTCCCAGTCAATGAGGAACAATATTCAGTATTTGATATTTTCCTCTTATCAGTCACCTGCGAAAATCTATTAAAGATGACCAGCTGTAAGAAGGTGGTCATTGGCATATCACAAACACAAAACAAATGTCTCTTTTCTGACCTTTAAAAAAGTCACCCGCAGATGTTCAGCAATCTCTGCTGCATGGACTCCTTCTTTATATCTGGCCAAGTCAAGGGGATGTTCAAATGTCCAAACATAATGGTAAGCAGCCAATCACATTCAAGTATCCTCATAGACAGCAAACCAGAAAAAATAACATGACTGTATTTTTCACATCAATATTATAATTTTACAAAATCAGCAATTGGAATTAAGACTGGAGTTTTTTTTTAATTCATTCATGGGGCATGGGCATCGCTGGCTGGCCTGCATTTATTGTCGATCCCTGGTTGCCCTTGGGGGACACTTGTGAGTCAACCACAGTACTTTACTCTGCATGGAGGCTAGATCAGATAAGGATGGCAGTTTTCCTTCCCTAAAGGACATTAGTGAACCAAATGGGTTTTACCGAAATCGACAATGGTTTCGTGGTCATCAGTAGATTCTTAATTCCAAGTTTTACCATCTGCCGTAGCGGAATTTGAACCTGGGTTCCCAGAACATTAGCTGAATTTCTGGATTAATAATCCAGAATTAATAATGTGGCATTGCCTCCCATAAAAAAAATCACAATTCAAGTTAAAGAAAATATTTTAAAATGTGCTTTTTAAAATCATACATAGAAATCTGACATTCTGCAGATATTAGTTTTTCAGGGCCAGTGAAGCTACCAAACAATAATTATAAGCATAGTGCTCTGTTATAAATATGGTTACACCTTACTCAAGCAGGTATAACTTTGCCAATGTTTATACACGGAAACCAAAACTACAACAGAGCAAACTCTCATCCATTCAATGATTTCTGCTTGTTTGCCCACTGATGAGGCTTCTACAGTGCACCATGTGGGGAAGCATAGAACCAACTTCTGGATCTCCAGGTTTAACTGTGAATATGCAGGCTCCAAAACTTGCTGTCTGTTTCAGAGATGTAATGATGGTGGTCATCACTACTGATATCACTATCATAAAATCTGGATCGTTGTAAGTGAGTGGATTGATCCATAAACCTGTCATAATTTGGAAGGAGCACGTATCCTTGACTGGCTGTGATGTTACTTATGGGACTCACTTGTCGAAAAGACTGAAATAATTGACTTATATAAAGTCACTATTTAAATTCAGTAATTGTAGCACAATTGACATCTTCTTGCAACTATCCAAATATGCCAGGAAAAACAATTAGCTTTTATCATAGCCATGCTAAGCTGATTTATTTGTCTTCTGAAGGATTAGCATACTTGGGAAAATTGAAACTAAGCTTCATTCAATTGCTATTCTTTGACAAATGCTCCTATCAGCGACTCAAAATTCGACTGTGTGATTGGTGGGAATGACAGCACTAAATTAGTCATTGGCTGCACCATTCCCAATCCACTGATAGGATTGCTGTGGCCTGTTCTGATTGGCCAAGAATCATGAATTATCACAACAAAAGCAGAAACGGTTGCAAAATCTTGGCAGGTCTGACAGCATCTATGGACACAGTAAGAAATCTGACAACACCAGGTTTAAGTCCAACTGATTTATTTGATAGTAAATTCACAAGCTTTTGAGGTTCCCCTCTTCATTAGGTGAATGGAGAGTTCTGGCTTCAGACAATTCTACTCATAATCTGTAAACACTCTGTGCTGTTACATGTACTGTCTGAGACCTGAACTCTCCATTCACCTGACAAAGAGGGGAACCTAGAAAGCTTGTGAGTTTACTATCAAATAAATCGGTTGGACTCAAACCTGATGTTGTCAGACTTCTTACTGTGTTTACCCCAGTCCAACACTGGCATCTCCACATTTTGAGCATCTGTGGAGACAGAATGGAGCTAACATTTTGAGTTTGGATGATTTCTCTAAACCTCTGTGTTCTCTCTCCACATATACTGTCAGACGGACGGAGTTTCTCCAACATTTTCTGGGTTTTTTTTGAATTCTAGCATCCACAGTATTTTGCCTCTATCAATTGTCCACTGAAGGACTGACCTCACCTATAGCATTCCCGGCCAAATAACTATGGCAACACAGTGCTGAGATTCTGTGAAGTGCTTATTTATTTAGGCTTATGGGTGAGATATGTAGTGAGCATTGCAAGCGATTTGTTGCACTTAGTGTGTGATCCCCATGGAGACCAACAGCCTAAAAGAACTAAACACACTGAAAGATCTGTGAAAGAAAGTGATGGACAATATTTCAATTTTTAAAATAACTTTTACTTTATAATTAAACCAAAATGAATATAAATTAAGTGTGACTTAACAAGCAAACTGTTTTCAGTAAAAATTATAAATTACATTTTGAATAGCCAATACAACAAAGATCATAGAGTCCTACAGTGCACAAGGAGGCCATTTGGCCCATCGAGTCTGTACCAACCACAATCCCACCCAGGACTATCCCTACAACCTCATACATTACCCTGACACTAAGGGGTAATTTAGCATAGCCAATTCACCTAATGCGAACATCTTTGGACTGTTGGAGGAATTCAGAGTGCTCTGAGGAAACCCATGCAGACATGGGAAGAATGTGCAAACTCCATACAGACAGTCACCCAAGCCAGCGATCAAACCCGAGTTCTTTGCAACTTGAGGGCAGAGTCTGATTTCCCAAAAATTTGATGTCACAGACAAGAACCTAAAGTCACAATCCCCTGCCCAGAAACCTGATTTGCTCAGTTCCACTTTCAGTTTAAAATTGTCTCAAAAAAAACCAGGCTTTGAAAGCAAAGTCAGTGTACCCACCTGAATATTCACCAGGTCAGACAATAATTTGCATTCACTTTTAGCTTCAACCTGCAAACCATGGAATTCGTCACAGTAGAAACACGTTCTTTTCTTATGCATTTTAATTTTATTATGTCTTGGCCTCTTTATTCCAGGCAAATTATGGCTTCTGAGGTTATTTCTGCAGGTAAGCTTGACTGACAGAAAGAAAGCACAATGAAAAAGTAATTTGTTACTAATTCTGCGCTTTAAAGACACATATCAACAAATATTCAAATTGCTGACTGAATTAAGAATGGAGTAGTTACATGTCCACAGTAACAAAGTATTATGGGGGGATGGGAAGGAAATGGTGAGAAACACAAAGATCTTGTGAATAGGAACGAGCTGCTGGATTCAATTGCAGGACCTCAGTGTAGCTTCTTTATTCCATATTATATAATTATAGAATCCCTACAGTGCAGAAGGAGGCCTTTTGGCCCATCGAGTCTGTGCTGATCACAACCCCACCCGGCCCTAACTCCATAACCCCATACACTTACCCTTGCTAATTCTCCTCACATGAAGGGGCAATTTAGCTGATAGGCAGTCAAGTGATAGGTCAGTCAAGGGAGAAAGTTAAAAAATAAAGTTCATTTATGAGTCACAAGTAAGGCTTACATTAACACGGCAATTAAGTTACTGTGAAAGTCCCCTAGTTGCCACAGTCCAGTGCCTGTTCAGGCCAATGCAGTGAACCAGCTTGTCCTTCAGAATATTGGGGGAAACCCACAGGAAGAACATGCAAACTCCACACAGAGAGGGGCCAAAGCCAGGAATTGAATCCAGGTACATGGCACTGTGAAGCAACAGTGCTAACCACTGTGCCATCTTGCCACCCCAGACAGACAAATAGAAAGACAGCAGGAAAATAAACAGCAGCCAGGAAGTATTCGGGAACGGCAACTGAGAAAAATGACAGATTAGAGGTGGGTGGCTGAACCAGCAATAGAGAGGGAGGAAAAGTTCATGTGTTGCTTCCTATGGGTGCCAGAGAGCCCTTGGCTGATTCCTTGTGGAGAAAGAGCAGCTGGAGTGAGATCATACTTATGGCTGCCACCAACTCATTAGTGTTGACCTCAGTGCATTAGCATTGATGGTGTTAAGACCTCAGAGAGAATGCCGACATACTCCTCCATCATCCAACGCAATCTGAGGAGTGTGGTTGACATCCGCTCTTGATGTTCCTGTGCTTGTTGCTGCAATTCCAGCAAATGATAGATGACAGAGTCTCATTTTCTGACTCAGGCTCAGCAGAATTATGATGTCCTCGGAGTTCTGTCACCCTCAGATTTCACCTCTACCTATTGTGGATCAGACCTGCTCCTGATCTAGGTCCTGCCGAGGTATTTGTATCCACACTGGTGCAGGTGTGGATGAACACTATGACAGGTCTTAAAGGGATGCTCAGAACTCAGAGCTCAAGATGGGGACCAGGGTTGTGGCTGTTCTTGGGTGCTTATCTGTGAAAGATAGTCAGGTAATTGGTAGAGGAGTTGAAAAGAGGACAAAATGCTCATGCGGTTGTCTAGGGGATAAGCTGGAAACTTCACTTGGATGTGTGCTGCCCACTTCCCCATCACTGGGAATATGGGCCATGTTCTCACCAGTCACCCTGATGGCAGGGTCCACAAAGGATGTGAGGATCCGAATGTTAGGGACTGCATCCCCAATCTGGGACTTCTCCCTACTGTTGTTATTTGTGAACTTGCCCTGCAGAAAGACAAATAGAGAGAGTGTGAGCACAACACATGCCCATGCAGGTGACAAGAATGCTTGACATGTGAGTGTGCATATGTGTGTATGTGTGTGTGCATTTGTGTGTGCCTGTGTGTGTGTGTGCACGCATGTGTGTACGCGCCTGTGTATGTGTGTGTGTGCACACATGTGCATGTATGTGTGCCTGTGTGTGTGGGTGTGCGCACGCATGTGTGCGTATGTATGTGCATGCGTGTGTGTGTCTATATATTTGTGTTGATGTGTTTTGGCATATGTGTTGGGGTGTGTGTTTGTGTGTGTGTGTGTGTGCACGCGCACGTGTGTGTTGGTGTATGTTGGTGTGTGTATGTGTGTTTGTGTATTTGTGTGCATGTGTGTGTGAGTGTGTGTGTGCGTGTGTTTTGAATCGAACAATGGATGGGATAAGGAAGTGAGCTTGAGAGTATATGAGCTTGATGGAGATGTGTGTGTGAGAAAGAGTGATGATGTTTCTTGAGCTGGCAGTGTGAAAGATCAATATGAATGCATGGTGGATTGGATATTGGATTTATTGGACTTATCCGGACAGCATGGATGAGATCCTTTGTCCTCTTCTTGCATTGTAGCGGTGAGTTGGCACCGACTGTCTTTGCCACCACCTCCCAAATCAGAATAGTGAGTTTGGTGGTCCTGCAGCTTGGGTGGGCTTAGAGGATATCACTGTGGGACCTCAGCAGCATTCAGCAGATGGTCCAGGAAAGCGTCACTAGATTTGGGTGCCAAGGTCCTCATTGTTTTTGGGGCCTTGTCTTCAGCGGAGCAAACTTGCAAACCTGGTCTGCAAACTTGAAGGAGATGCGCTTAAATGATGCACGGGACCCTTGCAATCTTCTTCAGCTTTATCAGCAAGTCAACACGTTGCCACTGTGTTCCAATCAACTACACCACTCCACTGGACTAAAGGACTCTGACATGGTGGCAGTGCGTTATAGCCTGAGTTGCCATGGCGACATACACTTTTACACGCATGTTGTAGTCTGGGGCTATGGATAATGGTAGGGTGAGAATTACGGCATGGCAAGTAAATCTGAGACGATCTTCCCCACCCTGCCACTCGCAGAATCCCCCTCCACCCTGCAGTGCCCCCTACTTGGGCAGTGCCAGAGGGCACAGGTTGGCACTGCCAGGGTACCCATGCCCAAGGACAGCACCCCCGCCCACTGCTAAACCCCTGGGGGAGACTTTGAATGCTCCGCTTCACTCCAACGGGATCGTCTGCTGGTTTCCCGTATGTGGGAAGCTATAGCAATACCCACTGGAGCGCAACACTCTGGTGGAGTGGGAGATGCAAACGGACTCGGAGAATTCAGTCCCAGGCCTGCCACTAGCATTTTAACAGTATGTTAAATACCAATTAAATGCTAATCTGCCTGTCAGCTGATTTCCAGAGCTGCACAGATACCGCCGGAAATCCTGGCCTGAGAGACGCAAGCACGGCGCGAACATGCTTGGGAATCATGCAGATCGGCTGGCATGCGACTCTTCCTGCCTGCTGGGCTACAAAATTATCGCAGTGGGATGTGAGAATTTCCCCCCCAAGGATGACACACAAAGGACAGTGGATATGTGGAAAACTGCCCCCCTCCCCAAAGCTATTGAGGCTGGAGATCATTTGAAAACATCAAAGCCAAGATTGTTAGATTTGCGTTGGGGATGGATATTAAAGGTTTTGGGATAAAGTTAAACTGCAGGTCAGCCAAGATCAAATACAATAGAAGATGAATGGCCTGCTACATTCCCAATAACCTTATACTTCAATGTGCAAAGAGAGATTGCAATCAAATGACACACCTTGCATTCAGAAAGTCAGAAGACTGAGGCGGTTGTGGAAGACATGAATAAAAGGTCTGTCAGCACCAGAGCATACCTGGGGCATGTTTTTATTCCACTTGCAATATTCAGATGGCAAATTAAAGTAGGCTGCCCTGTCGTGCTGTGCCATGCATTAGCAATTTACACTTATCGTTGCCAGTCTTGCAAGTTCTAATTTGAGCTGTTCCATTATAAGGGCCAGGATATTTCTTCACTGGAACCCAATTAACATTTGGATCTGCTTCCAGGGAATATTGAGAAAGGAAAAGGTGACAGCCAATTCTCTACTGGAATTCTGTCCATTCCCAGACCCAGATGGGGGTTGGGGGCTGGGGGGGCGGATTTCTGCCAGCAACTGTAACATATTAGACTTTATGAAAAGAAAAATGACTCTCCTTTAAAATTGCCTGACTCACTGCAACTTTAGGCTCCAGAGACCAACACCTAACTTCCCCCATTCTCCTATTCCCCCTACACCCCAGTCCTGGGCACAACAAAACAGGTCTCCTACCAGGAGTTGCCAATGACATTGGCATTTCTGACTGACCCCAGGAATTAGATTGTAGTCGATGGCAAGAGGCAAATCCAACAGCATCATCTTTTCACTTATTTCCATCAAGACCCTAAGGTTTTGCTCAATTAGTCATCCTCTTAAGAGGAGAAATAGTTTGCTGAGGGCATGGTAGAACATAACTGAATGTGGATGTTTTTTAAATGAAAATTATTCTTATAAATATATCGAGGAGGATTTCCAGCTGTGCTCCTCTCAAGGCTGGAAAATCTTGCCCAGAGTCAAGACTTTTGCGTGGTCTGTGTCCTGCCCGCTACAATTCCTGAGACTGGAAAATTCTCCCCATTGGATCGGATTGTTAGGTCTCATCCATGAGGGGACTTGCTGTGAGTGAGAACGGAAAACTTGGCGTTTATGCCAAAATTCCCTTCACTTTAAGCAGTTCTAGAGAATCCCGATTTGGACCAAGGATGAGAGATTTTGGCCAGATTATCAGATAATGCAGCAGTTAAAAACATTTCCCCCTGTGAGGTAATATGGAAATCAGACAGCAATTGCCGGTAAAGTGCTATAAACCAGCAAGTTTCAGTCCGAATTGTCCCAATCCTTCAAAAGTTTCTCTAACAAGCGTCTGATCAAGCAATTTAACATGGGAAGAATTCAGCAGTACTAAGTTGCTATCATCACCTCCATGCACAATAAAGCACCAGAAACAGTCAGGTCCTTGTCCATTCTCACATACGTACTCTTTTCATTGAGTGGTAAGTTTTAATAACTACCAAACAGCCTCTCTAGCACTGAAAATTAACTTTGGTAATTGTGGAATTTCAGGCTGGAATTTTCCGACTGCTCATGCTGGTGGGATTTTCCCATCCCGTTACATTGAACAGAGATTTGTTTGGTCACCTAATTCTTCCACTTCACTGCAGCAGAAGCATGGCATAAGCAAGTGGTAAAATTGCACTCTTAGGCTTTCAGATTCAAATCATTTGAGAGTAAAAATAATTTTTTTCAAAGATAAGTTACTTTCGACGTGTATTTTCCCTCCATCTTAACCCAATTTCTCTTCCCACTATTTTCTGTTGCTTTCTGTAGATGAGTTAACATTATATTAATTATTGCAATTGGTTCGGAACTGCCTGTCGCCAATTCTGATTGGCTAAGGAGATGCATGATGACTTGTCCAGGAAGCATAGGTTTCTGTAGGAAGAGCTGTGCTTTTCTGGCTCCAATTTGACATGACTTGAAGGGAAAGGGGAGGCTGATTGGGGAGCAGTGGGGTGAAGCCTTCCACCCTGACTCCCAGCCCCCAAATGAACTTGTGCAAAGTGGCCAACGAGTGGCTGGATGGTGGGGTGCCAATCACTCAGCTGGGGACAGTCATTGAGCCGATGACCGCATCATCACC
This sequence comes from Sphyrna mokarran, assembly GCA_024679065.1. NCBI lineage: Eukaryota > Metazoa > Chordata > Chondrichthyes > Carcharhiniformes > Carcharhinidae > Sphyrna > Sphyrna mokarran. The sequence goes on from JAGIQG010000007.1 coordinate 101,209,140, forward strand.
TGACATGGAGGAATATATCTCTTCATAACATTCATCCCAAGCTCCTCAGAGTTAGAATAGTGACTGGAGTGAGATAATTGTATCAACTTTGTGAATAACCAGATTTCCCAAATGAACACAGTCTTCTTCCTGCTACTCTCTCCATGGCAACAGCACAGTCAATAAGAATTGACTTGCAAAAATCCAGCACCCTTTCTTCCTGTAGTCATATTGTTGCGATTGTTAGAATTGTGGAATTCATCCATTTGTTCCGATAAGTGCAAGATGAGAAGTTTCAGCACAATGTCTTTTTCCGGCAAAGTCAAGGATAAGAGCTTTAGCCACACCGAAGTAGGGGGGAATTAGATGCTGTAGGATCAATGGGCTGAATGGCCTCCTTCAGCACTGTAGAGATTCTATAATTCTATGATAGTAGAGAGCTGGGAGTCAGCGGTCTCAGTCATAATGCAGAAGTCTGGTTGAAAGTTCATTTTACGGTCAACATACGGACACAATCCGAGATGGCAAACAGTTTAGTTCAACATTGTACAAACACCACAGAGAGAGATACAATGGGAGACGGGGGTGGGGGGGCAGGGGGAGATGGCAGCGGGGGGAAGGTTGGTGGGGGTGGAACTGGGGAATACGATATGGTGGCAGGAACTGAAAACAATTGCTTCAGACTTCCCAGCATTTAATTGGAGGAAATTTCTGCTCATCTTCAATGTCAGACAAGAATGCAGAGATGGTGGAGGGGATTCAGGAAAGTGGGAGAATTTAAAACAAAGAGACAAAATTACAGAAACCACAGTAAAGAAGTTTCTATCTCAAACATATGGTGTCAGCAAAGGTATAAACATTGTCCAGTGGCCAATATGACTTTGGAACACTGTGCTTGTCAGAGCAGACTGTTCCTGGCAGTACCAGGAACGGAGCCAGCCTCCAAGACCCCAAATGAGGTGCTAATGCTCTTTTGACATAACATACACACAGCTTGATGGGTGCACGAGTTCAGGCTGAGAAGAGTTGATTAGAGAAATGTGCTTCAGCCAGTGCAAATGACTCCTTATCCATACTGTTAAATCAAAGTGTATTAGTATTGACAATGTTACATTGACACAGGCTTATTGATATGATTATGTCGGAAAGAACAGAAGGTAACGTGGCAACATGTTCCCATCCTGCTGCACTAATACTTCAAAAAAGTAGACAGGGAGAATCTCGCGGTGCGATGGGCAGGATTTGCACATGCATTCCTACTTCAATAGCATCTCCCAGTGCCAGATTTCTCACAGGTTCAGCTCCACCACAGAAATTGGAGGGGTGCGTGGGAATGATTTCACATTAATATATTTCAAATACAATTGGCGGGCTGAAGTCTCGGGGCCCGTTAGTCTCCATCGCATCCCCCCCACCCCCTGCCAAAGTGGTTCACTCCAGCTGAGATTACACTACCTCCCGACCAGCCAATATTTTATCCCAAAGGTGATTAAGTCGAAGGTTAAAGGTGAGAGGTTAAAGGTGAGGGGAGAGATACAAAAGAGTGAGGCAGGTCAATTTGTTCACACAGAGGATGGTGAGTGTCTGGAACAAGCTGCCAGAAGTATAGTAGTAGAGGCAGGTACAATTTTGTCTTTTAGACAGTTACATGGGCAAGATGTGTGTAGAGGGATAGCGGCCAAAAGCGGGCAACTGGGATTAGCTTAAGGGTTAACAAAATGGGGCGCAAGTTGGGCTGAAGGGCCTATTTCCACACTGTAAACCTCTATGATTCTATGACTAAGGGGGAACTAGCGGCCCGACCCCACCAGAATGAAGGGCAAGCAACCGGGGCCCTCCAAAGGGATGGACAGTGTGGCGGAGGGGGTTATCCCCCGGCATTGGCACCCTGGTAGTGCCAGACTGGGCCTCCTGGCATTGTCTAAGGGGCAAGGTGCCAACATCCAGGGGGCACCTTGATACTGCCCATCACACGTGACGCAGTGTCAAGGGGGGGAGGCAGTGCATGAGGGAACAGGACCTGGGAAGGACAGGACATATGGAGGCAGGGATTGGGAGGGGCGGGGCTGGTGAGGGGCAGGGCTTGAAGGCAGCAATACATCAGGGGAGCATTATTTTAAAATTTTACTCTTGATCCAACCTCCAACACCATCCTGACTGGACTGGAATGAACCCAGTTTCTCACTTTATAAAGGATAATCACTAAATGATATGGTACTCTATTCTATCAGTTCATCCATCGCATGGAATAGGTGAACAGGCTGAAGAGGCTGGATATCTCCAATTTCCACGTTGCTATTTGCTGTTTCTATGGGGTCCAATTTACACCATTTTGACCATCAGCTTTGAAGTTGAGGCAGATTAAAAATAATATTCGGACAGCAGGATAGGAAGTATTTCTAAGCTTGACTGTGTAAAAGCTTATTTTCCCCTCATTTCACCCTTCTTGTCTTCAAGTCATTCAGTCATGATGAGGAATGCCTTTATGGCACTGAGTACCTCCTGGAAAGGAACTGAAATTCAATTCAATTCAAAATATCTTCATAGAATCATATCATAGAGTCATAGAATCTCAACAGTACAGAAGCAGGCCATTCAGCCGATTGAATCTACACTGATTTTCCAATAGAGCATCCCATCCAGACCCTAATCCTGGTCCCCATCATTTACCCCGCTAATCTCCCTAGCCTACTTATCCTGGAAAACAAAGGGGCAATTTAGCACGGCCAATCAATCTAATCTGCACACCTTCTACGTTCAATTTCTCTATTTTGGAATAAGAATGTAGTTTAAATTGCACAATTAATTCATCAGTTTTCACCCTGAGCTGCTATTTCCTGAAATATCACTCTTGCTAGAATAGAAATCTTTGATAAGCTTCAAGTAACAATACCTGCCAACACTCGCAATATGACTGTCCCAGTCTTTGATCAGATTTACTTGCAATGTCTAAAGTTCATGAGAAAGCTGCCCTTGAGTGAATGTAAATCAATCTGTTTCAGTACAAGGGCAACTTTCTGTATTTTCAGGCTTCCATTTGTTCTTCGAGGGGGACCTTGCTTTCCTATAAAGGGTGCTGTTTCATTTATATTCTCATCGCCATTGACAGAGCATTGCAAGCAATTCTGAATTGCTCCAGAGAACAGGTTTACTGCTGAAAGCTTGCCAACAGAAAACCAGCTAATATGGCATGTAATATTATAGAGTGCCTACAAGCTAACTTAATGCATCTCACAAAACAAGACAGAATGGTGAAGCTGCCAGTAATGTCACATCCGATAGCCGCTTTAATTCAAATTGACGAATCATTACTTGAAGCAGATTGTGTACAACGCTACGTGCGCAGTAACAAACATTTATGGAGCACCAGTTGACACTCTGAGGAATGGAGGACAGCAGTAGCCCAGCTCCCAAATAAGGCACTGCTTGGAAGTGATATCACCAGGGCATTTGGGAATTTCATGGGTGATCCACATGAGCCAAGGGGATCCAGGATTGATGTCCGGTCTGTGGGCAGTTCTAGAGGGACATGATGTTAGACTCAATGCTTCTGGGTCAGGCATGGCAAATTGGTCAGGGTTCTTACTCCTCACCATTGTTTTAATGATGCCTCTTCTGCTTTTGCCACCGTAGCTATTGTGGCAGGTCAGCCAAAAGCCTGAGGGAATTCACTCGCAATTTGTTGCAAAGGAAGAAAGTGCCAACAAGGAAATCTGTCATTCAGTTTTCTTCCCCAAAGACAGAAAGGGCCATAAAACAGCGTTATGGTTTCCTGGTGACTTTGTGGATTAGTCTGCAGGCACACTAAAAAAAGGCAAATGAAAAGGGATATAAGTTAGTGCCTGTATCTCCTCATTGGTGGGACTGGAGAACAGAGGATTTGTCATATAGAAGGACGGTAAATGATTGAATGAAAACTGGACACATAACGGCAACTTCCTCAGCGTCACTATCAGAGAGCCCTATTTCACCATTTCGATTCTAAGTGCTGGGTGGACTTGAAACTGGGAGTGTTTCACACCTGGCTTTTAGACTCATTCTCAGGCACCCCTGCATGCACTTTGCCTGAAAAAAAAATCAGCAATTCTGAATCACACTGCAGAAGCCCATGGGTGGAGCTTAACGCACCCAAAATCCTGTAGCTCCGATAGGCATCTCCAATTGCACATGCATGGGAAAAAGAACTCGTAGAATTGACTCCCCTGCCACATCGCTCCCAGGTCAGGTAATGTTGCCGTGGCTTCCACAGATATTGCCCCATCCCCCCCAACGTTACTGACCCCCTTATCTCCCAACCCTCCACTACTCAGACTGATCACAGGCCCCTCCCTGCTTCCCCCCTACTGACCTCAGGCAGAGTGGCAGCGAACCCCCTCACCCCACCCTCCCCCTTCTGCACTGATCACAAGCAGACTGATAGCAGACCCCTCTTCCCCCAGCTGATCTCAGGCAGAATGCCAGTGGACCCACATCCCTCCTCTACATATCTCGAGCACAGAACCGTCAGACTCACCTGTCCCTCCCCCTCACCGCTTTCAAGCAGAGAGCTGTCGGATGCTCAGCACTTACCTCCTCACTAACTGGGGCACCCGAATCATATTTCTGTGGAGCATGTCTGTCCTGTGCCAACTCTGGATGGCTAAACACAATGGTAAAGGCAGGAAGTGTCGAGAAGTTTGGCTGTGCAGCCTATTAAGTCAATTTAAATGCATGCAAAAACTTTACCAAGTTTTCGGGCCCGAAAACAGGTACAACTTGATGTAAAATCAGGCCAAGGAATGTACATGGTGTTTAAGAGAGGGTCATTGCTAAAGCAATTGACCACTGATTGATAACACAAATGTTTTTCCTTCTAATTTTGGATTACTGTTGATTCTTCACTTTCTGCGCTTCAACATCACAGGCTGACCTTTCAGTCTCGACACACTCGTCCCTCCAGCCTCCCTTCCGGGACCATTTCCACTTCCTTACCTTCAAAAGCCAACTAAAAGCTTTTCAATTTAGCAAAATGTTTGGTCTCAGTTCCCTAATTCCTTTAATACCTATGTACCATCCACCTCTCCCCGTTCATGAAAGGCTCTGAGATGCTCGTGAAAGTGCAACAGAAATGTAATTTCAGTCTGCAAATGTCATCAGCCCTTCATGTCACTTCACTCTCAGGGCAGGATGTTCTGGCCATGCTCGCCCCAGGATTGAACGGGGAGAACGCATTCTGAAGGGTTAAACAGCTAGAGCCATGGTGCATATTGGTACTAATGACACAGATAGGAAGAGTGATAAGGTCCTGCAGCAGCACTTTAGGAAGTTAGGCAGAAAGTTAAAAAGCAGGACCTCGAGGGTTTTAATCTCAGGATTACTCCCTGTGCCATGTGCTAGTGAGGCTAGAAATAGGAAGATAATGCAGCTCAACATGTGGCTAAACAGCTGGTTTAGGGTTTCAGATATCTGGATCACTGGGGTCTCTTCCCAGGTGGATGGGTTGCATCTGAACTGGAAGGGCTTAAATATCCTGTAAGAAGTCTGACAACACCAGTTTTAAATCCAATCAATTTATTTGATAGTAAACTCACAAGCTTTCGGCTTTATGGCCTTTGTCAGGCAAATGAGGTGTTCTGGTCTCCAATAGCACACATATCAGCACAGACAGTTTACAGATTACTGATTAGAATGTGAATCCTTACACCTAACCTGCTATACAAGTCTTTAAGTGGCTAACAATGTGAGTGGAAGGAACACCGAGCACAGGTTAGAGAGATGTGTATTGTCTCCAGACAGCACAGTAAGTGAGGTTTTTTTGCTAACCCAGGCAAGTCATGAGGGTTACAGATAGTGTGACATGAAACCAAGATCCCTGTTAAGACCGTCCTCATATGTGTGGAACTTGGCTATCGTCTCTGCTCAGCGACTCTGCGCTGCCGTGTGTCGTGAAGACCCCCTTCAGAGCAGCTGAGCAGAGACTGATAGCCAAGTTCCACACACATGAGGACGGTCTTAACAGGGATCTTGGCTTCATGTCACACTATCTGTAACCCCCATGACTTGCCTGGGTTAGCAAAAAACCTGACTTACTGTGCTGTCTGGAGACAACACACATCTCTTTAATCTATGCTCAGGGCTCTTTCCACTCACATTGTTAGCTACTTTAAGACTTGAATAGCAGGTTAGGTGTAAAGATTCGCATTCTAATCAGCAATCTGTAAACTGTCTGTGCTGACATGTGTGCTATTGGAGACCAGAACACCTCATTCGCCTGACGAAGGCACAAACGTCGAAAGCTAGCAGATTTACTATCAAATAAATCGGTTGGATTTAAAACTGATGTCGTCAGACTTCTTACTGTGTTTACCCCAGTCCAACGCCAGCATCTCTACATCATAAATATTTTGGCCAGTAGGTTTGCTAGTGTCACATGGGAGGATTTCAATTAGTTTGGCAGGGCAAGAGGAACCAAAGCAAAGGTTAATTAGCTGAGGGGGAGTCACAGAGTAAGGCCAGATTCAGAGTCAGAGAAAAAATAGGCAAGTATGGTTGCTAATCAAAGAGGGACTGGTGTATTTGTTTCAATGCTAGAAATGTAATGGTAAGGCAGATGAACTTAGAACTTGGATTAGTTCTTGGAGCTATGCTGTTGTTGCCATTACAGAGACTTGGTTTAGGGAAGGACAAGATTGGCAGCCTAATATTCTAGGATGTAGATGTCTCTGGCAGGATAGAGGGGGATGTAAAATGGGTGGGGGAGTTGCACTACTAGTTAAGGAGAATATCACAGCTGTACTGCAGGAGGACACCTCAGAGGGCTCATAGAGTGTGACAATATGGGTTGAGCTCAGGAATAGGAAGGGTGTAGTCACAGTGTTGGAGGTTTACTATAGGCCACCCAACTGCTAGCGGGAGATAGGGGAACAGATATGTAGGCAGAATTTGGCAAGGTGTAAAAGTAATAGGATTGTTGTGGTGGGAGATTTTGATTTCCACTATATTGGCTGGGACTCAGTGCCAGAGCCGTGGATGGGGTAGAGTTTGTAAGGAACATGCAGGAGGGCTTCTTGAAACAGTTTGTAGATAGTGCAACGAGGGAAACAGCCATACCGGACCTGGTATTGGGGAATGAGCCTGGCCAGATGGTTGATGTTTCAGTAGGGGAGCAGTTCGGGAATAGTGATGACAATTCAGTAAGCTTTAAGGTACTGATGGATAAAGATATGTGGAGTGCTCAGACTAAATTGTGGAAAGTTTAATTACAACAATATTAGGTAGGAACTGAAGAATGTAAATTGGGGCAGATGTTTGAGGGCAAATCAACATCTGGCATGTGGGAGGCTTTCAAATGTAAGTTGATAGGGATTCAGAACTCACATTTTCCTGTAAGGATGAAGGATAAGTATGATCAATATTGGGAACCTTAGTTAAGAGAGATATTGCAAGCCTAGTCAAAGAGGAAAAGGAAGTATTTATAAAAGCTCGGAGGCTGGGAACATAGAAAGCATGTATGGAATTCGAGGAAGTAGAATAAAACTTAAGCAAGATATAGGGATTGCTAAAAGGGGTCACGAGAAAGCATTGTCCACCATTAGAAAACCTAAGCCTTCTTATACAGATATAAAGAGCAAGGGGAAGCCAAGGAGAGAGTTGGCCCACTCAAGGACAGGGAAGGGAACCTATGCGTGGAGCCAGAGGTGGACAGACAGTAGATCGAGTTTAATTCAGACAAATATGAGGTAATGCGTTTTGGAAGGTCCAATACAGAAAAGAAAAATACAATAAATTAAGAGTATTGATAGGCAGAAGGATCTGGGTGTACAGGTACACAGATACCTGAAAGAGGCAACAAAGGTGGAGAAGGTAGTCAAGAAGGCACACGGCATGCTTGCCTTCATCAGCTGGAATATTGAGTTTAAAAATTGTCAAGTCATGTTACAGTTTTTACAAAACCTTAGTTAGGCTGCACTTGGAATATAGTGTTCAATTCTGGTCACCATACTATCAGAAGAATGTGGCAGCTTTGGAGAGGGTAAAGAAAAGATTTACCAGGATGTTGCCTGGTATGGAGGGCATTAGCTGTGAGGACAGGTTAGAGAAACTTGGTTTGTTCTCCCTGGAATGATGGATGTTGATGGGTGACCTGATAGAAGTTACAAGATTATGAGGGATATGAACAGAGTGAATAACCAGAAGCATTTTCAGTGTAGAAGAATCAATTATTGGGGGTATAGGTTTAAGTTCAAAGGAGATGTATGCAGCAAGATTTTTACACAGCAGGCGGTGGGTGCCTGGAACTCACTGCGGGGGGAGGTAGTGAAGTTAGATATGATAGTGAGTTTCAACAAGTGTCTTGACAAATAAATGAATAGGATGAGAATAGAGGGATATGCTCCCCAGAAGGGTAGGAGGTTTTGTATGATCATGATCATTGCAGGCTTGGAGGGCTGAAGGGCCTCTTGCTGTTCTGTAATTTCTTTGTCCTTTGTTCAAAGACGGAAATCCCACTCAAGGTCAATGGATCTTTGCATGGTCCGTATCCAGCCCACTACAATTCCCATGGCAACGGGAATTTTGAGGGTGAAACTTGGTGACAAAAAACAAGGTAGGAAAATTTCATCCTCAAGATCTGGAATACATTCAGATGTTGGCCTAACATCTGTCATTGAGAAGATACTAAAACAAATTCATTAGGAAATTAGTAGCACAACGTTTAGAAAATCATAAAACAATCAAGCAAAATTAACATGGCATTCTGAAAGGGAGATTGTGTTTACCAAATTTATTAGAGTTCTTTGAGGATGTAAAAGGCAGAGCAGATAAAGTAGAACCAGCTGATGTATCTTCCAAGGAGAATTGTTAAACTTACCTTAACAAGGTTATTGCATGAAGCAAGAACTCATTGGCATTGGGATAACATATTAGCATGGATCGAGGATTGACTAATGAATAAGAAACAAAACTGGGATAAATAATTTATTATCAGTTTACCAATTGTAACTAGTAGGATATCACAGAGATAAGAATTGTGCCTCAATTATTTATGATCTATTTTAATGATTTGGATGAAAGGACAGAATGTGTAGTAGTTAAGCTTGGTGACAAAAAACAATTGGCAATTGGCAAGAGGACATGAAGGCTGGAATTTTCGCTCCTGGATCTGCAGTGATGTTGGGACAATTTCTGGTTCTGTAAATCTGACCCAGGAACAGTTGCATCAGGATTTTGGGTGGAAGTATGGTGGCAAGCAATCCTTGAAACTGTCAGCTATAGAGATGGTCTGGTCAGAAAGTTGCTTCAGTACTCCATGCCAACTAATCCTCCTCTAACCACCCAATGGCCAATTACAACACCTAGTGATAACTGAGTGCCAAATCATGCCCACCACTATTGTCATACCTAGCTCCTGTGTAAAATTAATGTCAACTCATGCCAACTGTTACCTCTGACTCATAGTCCTTTGCTATACACCTACTGTGCCAACTCATTCAGCATCCACTATCGGCAGACCTGAGGAGAGAGGTTAATGGCAGAATTCTCCCCAAAAATTCCTAAGTGTTCAATTTGCAGGAAAACTGGGTTTCTTCTGTGGGAGTTCACATTAGAATTTCCCACACTCTGTGCAATGCAAAAGTCACCGGCATGAATATCATTAGATTGCGCGTGCAGTGGCCCCAAACTGTCAGTTTCTTGATTGCTGGCCAGCTCGATCGCTGGCCAGCTCAGGACCTCTGCAGTACTGCTCCCCTAGCCCCTCCCATGGCCCAGTCTCAAGTCTCACACCGCGCCCCCCCCCCTCGCCACTTCCTGGACTGACCCAATATCTAGCACCCCCCACACACTACCAATTCCCCCACCATCCTCTCTCAGTGCAGATACCCTCACAAGCCGATTCTGGTCCTCCCAGGATACACCCCCCCCTCCAGTCCACCTTGATCGCTGGCCTCCCTCCTGACCCCATCAATCCCAATGGCAGAGTGGCAATGGGACACCCCCACCCCGCCACTGATGGCTCTTTAGGCTCTTCTCCATATGCCTTATATTCTAGGCTCTGCCCACAGTAGGCCCCACCTTCTTGGTACTGCCCCCTGCCCAGTGAGCAGTACCAAGGTGCCCATGGGCACGGGAGCACCACCCCCACCATCTGATCCCCTGGGCACCCCAATTAGCCCCTCTTTATCTCAGCGGGGTCACCAACTCCTCATAAGTGGGGAACTACTGTAATCCCTCCTGGAGTGAAACACTCTGCAGCATGGGAGTGGCTAGCAGGTCCTGAGAATTCACTCTTGGGCTTGCTAATAACATTTAAATGATAGTTAAAATAGCATTTAAATGTTAGCCCAACCTCCCCATGATTTCTGGTATGGCACTGGGAATCTAGATCTGGGAGATGCCAGCGGGGCAGAACTCTTATGCACATCCTACGCATTGTCCCCTGTGTGATTCTCCTGACCCACTGTGCTAAAAAATTAGCACAGTGAGATCAGAGAATCGTAGCCTAAATGGCTATTGATGAATTCATTGTTTTAAAACATAACTCACTCTCAGTGATAAAAGCCATCTTTAGCTTCCTTTAATCCTCAATTATTTAAAGGATGAAAGTTTTAAACACCTTAACAGCTTGACAGCTTCAACGAACTTTGATGGCTGTAATGGATTTTGACAATTCTTTGGCAGCTCCTTTTTACAGCTCCCTTTGACACCCTGTTAATAGCTGTTTTTGGTATCTTTCTTGAGAGATCCTTTCGACAGCTGCCTAAGACAGCTGCACTCTAACATGTAAAGGTGCCTCCTTCAAATATAGACATCTACCCCCATTCTCCCCTGTGAAAATAGTAGGTGCTGTGTGCAGATATGAAAACTCCAAATTCAGTTCTCTTCTATTATTTTTGTAATGACATGCTAAGTTCCATTGACCTCGACTGAGGTTTTCTGGACTTGGGATGAACACAGACGGAAAATCCCACTCCAGGTATTTGAATATTTCAGTCCTAAATATATTTAGTGAGGGAACATCCTCAACCATTTTAGATAGATAATCCAAAAGATTCGCAAGCTCTTGAGAGAAGAAATTCTTCCTCTGCAAGTCCTAAAAAATCTTCCAGTTATCCTGAGATTGTGACTTTATGTTATTGATTCTTTAGCCAGCCTTTCAAAATCTACCCTATCAACCCCTTTAAAACCTGGTATGTTTCAATGAGATCACCTCTCATTCTTCCAAACTCCAAATGACATTGGTCCAATTTACTCATTTTAGGACAATCCAAGGACCAATCTAGTGAACGTTTGCTGTCATGCCTTCAATGCAAATATATCCTTCCTTAAATATGGAGGCCAGACTACACACAGTATTCCAGGTGTGGTCTCACAAAAGTCCTTCATAATTGAAGCAAGACTTCTTCATGCTCCAATTTCCTTTCAGTTAAAACCAATATGTAATTTGCCTTCTAATTGCTTGATATACTTTCACACTAGTTTTATGTACTTCTTGAATGAGCATACCCAAGGCTCTCCAAACATGAATGTTTGCAAGTTACATGATTTTCTTAAATATATTCAGTTTTTCTGTTTTTACGACCAAAATGGATAACCCCACCCAGTTCTCACATAATACTCCAACTGCCATCCCTTGACTTGGTTGTATCGTCTTGTAGCCTCTCGAGATCCTCCTCACAGCTTACATTTCCCCCTAGCTTTGTACATTCAATAACCTGACCTAGTTATTCCCTGCCTCTTTGTCAAAGTTATACATATGGATTACAAATAATTGAGGCCATAGCAGTACTTCACTCATGGAAGCCTACCAACTTGAAAGTGTTTCATTTATGAGTATTTCCTGCTTTCTGTCCATTAATGAATCCTCTATCTATGCTAATATATTACCCCCAACTCCATGAACAGTTATCTTACTTTTATTGTGGCACTTTATTCAATGTCTTTTGGAAATCCAAGTATATTACATCTACTGGTTCCCCTTTAACTGCTCTATTAATTACATTATCAAGTAAGTCCAATAAAGTCAAACTGTATTCTTCTTTCGTAAAACCACATTGACTTTATCTGATCACATCATTGTTAAGACTTTCTTAATAACATATTGCAAAAATAAATCCCAAGTAATTCAATATCGAGTATGTTGTCAGGCTAATTGGCTTATTCCTTTATTTTGCTTCTCACTCCTTCCTTGAATAGCAGCTTTATATTTGATAATTTCCAGTTTTTTTGCGATTGTTCCAGAATCTACCCAATTCTGGAAAACTGTAGCCAGCAAATCCACTTTACCTCTTGTCAAAGCAGATACAAAAGAAAGGGAATGAAGAAAAGAAAGATTAGATTAAGAGAGAAAAAAAAGATAGAAAGAAAAAGTATAAAATATGTTAAGATTTCAAATGCAAAAATCTCCTCAGACAATTCAGAAGCTGTAGCAGTGAGACTATACTTTCTGGATAAAAGAAGATAGTTGGCAGTCAGCAACAAATATCATGTGGTAAAAAAGGCTACTTATACTACTAATTGCTAGATTTAGTATCCTGTGGTGAGTTCAATGATCAATTAATATGGAAAAACAAAAATGTAATGAAAATTGCAGAGATGTTTTGGAGAGAGATGGTGTCTGTGTGCAGCTAATAGAGGACTGCTAAAAATTCACCAGCAACCTGTGGTGATTTACGATTCATGGAGTATCTCTTCCCCGCGACAAGTTGCCTGCCAAGTTGCAGATTAATAATGTATGGGAGGATTTTTGAAAATGTTAATCTGATTCTTTAACAGTACTTCTAAAACTCTGCACTAGCACACATGAAATACTCTATAGTATGCACACAAAATACATACAAGTGTCATATACTACCTGGAAAACTATGCTCATCTAGGCTATGCTAGATCCATCACCACCGCCCCCCACCGCCCATTTTCAGATGCTGCCTATCTACATGACATGCTACACTTTACTTAATTTACAGCAGACTCTAATGTTCACACAAGCTATTCTGTATCAAAATGAGGGCATCATAAAATATTTTAGGAACCATTTGTGTGTAAGAATTGACTACTTGATATTGAATTACTTGAGATTTATTTTTGTTTGGTAAATAAAAGAACCAGGAACAGTAACCTGATGATGATGTAAGTGGCACAACAAGTATTCTAATAAAATTAAACTCCTTACGGAGTATGTTTCTGAAAAACTGAAAACAGTAGCAAGCACATTTTCTCAAGGGTAATGTATAATGACATTTGCCTATTGCTCACTCTCTGAGAATCCTGAATACAATGGACTCGCAAACCCAAACTAGCTGAACTCAAGTAGTTGTCTGAATGCTACCTATATTAATTTTAACTTTCCAAAGTAGGCATAACTGATGGAAATGACATTGAACATAGGAGTCAGTAAACAAGACCATAGATATAAGAGCAGAATTAGACCATTTGACCCATCGAGTCATAATAGCCTTTCTATTATGACTGACAATTTTCTCAACTACATTCTACTGCCTTTTCCCCATAACCTTTGATCCCCTTACCAAGAATCTATCTTTCTATCTTTAATATACTCAATGACCTGGCCTCCATAACCTTCTGTGGCAGTGAATTTCATAAATTCACCACCTTCTGGCTAAAGAAATTCCTCCCCATCTTGGTGTAGGATAGAACAGTAGATAATTTGGTGATAACATTAATGTACTTGGAGTAGTCTTTGAATGCGTGTAATTGTGTAAAATAGCAGTAATGAGCATCCATTCCTATCTAGAAGGTGATCAGGGAGATCCTGTTCCCCATAAGTTTCTACTAAATTTAGGACAGGATTTTACTGGCATGTTCGCCCAAGGTCCATACAATCCCATCCAAAGTCAATGGAGAATGCTGTTCTCTGAGCCTCACCCATCCCTAGAATTGGGGAGGACGTGTTGGCAAAATTGCGGCCTTAATTTCACTTTTTTGGTTTGGAATATCTCTTCTATTGTAATTTATTTTGATATTTTGGATTGTGCTGTTGAGTTAGAGAATAAAATCTCAAATAAAGGTCATTAAATGAACACACCATTGCTAGAATGAATTTGGGATGCTGGGAGTGTGTCAGACTTGTTTTTAACGCTACCAAGCACATACCCAGTTAACTGGCCTTTGGCTCTTGATTGCTTCCTTGTTGATATAATGTGGCGACACATTTGTAGCACGTTTCACTTCCAGGCTGAAGGCATGTGTGATGAACAATGTCATTATCATGAACAAGTGACCCAAATAAAAAAGGTGAAGGTAACCATGGTGATTTTCTTATTATAAAACTGAGAGCCCAGATCTGGAAGATCGAGGAAAAGAGAGAAGGAGGAATAGTTTCAAACATTCTTCCCTATTAACCTCCAGCAGCAAATCTTATTTTCAATTCTCAGGCTTCAGTCTGGTAACTTGCCTAAAATAAATTGTGTGGCAAGGATGGTTGAATCCTGATAAAGACTTGATTTGCTAAGACGTGTTATGCTTGGGCCTTATAGAGAAATCGAATGAGAACTGCACACTGGAATTATATGCTTGAATAAGGAACACAGACTTTACTATGTTACAGTTCCCCGACTTCCCCATTTCTAATCCCACACTCAGATCCACTTTTGACAAGACTTGACTTTCCCCATGGGCGCACTACTCTCTGGCTGAGGAGTTGCAGCAATAGCATGTCAAACCTGGAAATATCAGGCAGCAAGGACGATGACAGAAAGCCGCCAGGTATGACACTCCTGAACTTGTGTGCAGGCTGAACCGGTCTCACAAAGACCGCTCAAAGGAATCAGACTCACTGTAATGTTCAGAAACAATAAAGCTCAAGACAAATGACCTGTATGTTTTCAAAGCAAACAATTCTTTCATTACAAGTGAAAGGAATGTTATGTGCGTGAGACTATGGTACTAAGTTACGAGAGGTCTGGTAAATGTGAAGGCAGAGAAGAAGTGATAGATGTGAGGGAGCGAGGAGACTGGAGTTTCACGATCTACAGCGCAGTTTGTGTATGTAAGGAGGCCTAGTCAGCCTTACCTATTGTGTGATGATTGTGTTGTTTTTAATGTAGGGAGCGGTCTGATGGTTTCTATGATGGGTAGCAGGGAAAAGGAAAGAGTGGTGAGATGTGAGGCTGGGGAGGCAATGGTCAAATGATATTATCACCAGGCTATGAATCCAGAAACATAATTAATGTTTTGGGGACCCAAGTTCAAATCCTGCCACGCAGATGGTGTAATTTGAATTCAATGCAAAATATCTGGAATTAAATATCTATTGAAGACCATAAAACCATTGTCAATTGTCGGAAAAACCAATCTTATTTGCTAAAGTCCTTGAGGGAAGGAAATCTGCCCTCCTTAGCTGGTCTGGCCTGTTTGTGACTCGAGAACCACAACGTGGTTTACTATCAACTGACCTCTGAAATGGCCAAGCAAGTCACTCAGTACTAAGGGTGGGCGACAGATACAGGCCAGCCAGCGACACCCATGTCCCATGACTGAATAAAAAGAAATGTGACTCTCACCTACCTCATGAAATACATTGAACATAGAACCCTACAGTGCAGAAACAGCCTTTCGGCCCATTGAATCTGCACAGACTACAATTCTACCCAGGCCCTACGCCCAAATCCCTACATCCCTACATATGTCATACATTCATAGAGAATTCAAACATAGGAGAAACCACTCAGTTAATTACACACTTGCTTTTTGTTTGTACTACTACCTGATTAGTTTGCAGCCCTGTAAGTTCTTCATCTGCCACTATCTATCTGATTCACATTTAAAATTCATCATGGAAGCATTTTCAGGTATCACATTCCAGACCCTGAGAGTTCTCAGTGAAAATGTTTCTTCTCATTTTCTCTCCATATCTAATGATTACAAATTAACCCACTTACTAAAAACATTGTATTTTTGCCCTACCGTTTTATCATAATCTTACCTTGAAATCTGTTTGGTGACCTCTTAGCCTTCTGTTTGTTACAAGAATAGGCATGACTGTGACAATACTGTGCCTTTAAGAATTTCATTCTAATCATGGTTTTTTGCAAGTTTTCCCAAGCAGCTCCTGGTATTTTAGTTTGCCTGTGACCAGTGTCCTCCAATTGTTACTGAAGCAATATCATGGACATCATGTTTATTTTTAATCTGGACTAATGTAGTGTCCTGGGATTTTATAATCCTTTTGGGATTTTTTTATTCATTCCTGGGACACAGGCATTGCTCCCTGGCCAGCATTTATTGCCCATCCCCAACATGAACAGCAGCAAGATTTTGGTGAAGATACCAGGTTCTGACTGAAAATTGACGCATTTCACCCTAGAGACACAGCCATGTTTTCACTCCAGGTCTTCTGACACTATGTTAAAAAAAAGGGGGTGTGTGTTTAGATGGGAAAAAGATCCTGGCCCATAATGCTCTGGTACCTCTATCGAGGCTGAATCACATTAGTTACCCTTAGAGGTAGTTGAGAATCACCCACGTTGCTGTGTCACATGTAGGCCAGACCAAATAAGGATGGCAGATTTCCTTCTCTAAAGAAAGTTAGTGAACTAGATAGGTTTTTCTGATAATCAACAATGTTTTCATGGTTTTCAGTAGATTCTTAATTCCAGATTTTTAAAAATTGAATTCAGATTCCACCATTTGCCATGGTAGGATTCGAACTCGGGTCCCCAGAACAGTTGCTGAGTTTATGGATTAATAGTCTAGTGATTATACCACCAGGCCTCCCCATAAGTCTTAATCAAACTCCACCATTTCAGAGGTGGAGCTTGATTAACAGGTCAGGTAATGCCTGGGGACAGTTTTTCCAAAGAAAAGTCAAAGGTTTTAGTTTCATTTTTTTCTCAGATGCTGTTTGAATTTGAGACGGAAAGCAATGACTTTTGTTTTTCCCTTTTTCTGGAGTTGGATATTCTGCTGTCTGAAGTTGCTGTTAGATACTAGTGGAGGCCTGCAGTGCTTATTTCCCTCTTTTTGTGTCATGTCTTGAAAAGAGAGTAAGTTTTTGGGTATTGCTTGACTTGGAAAATACAAATAGCTGGCTGTTAAGGTTTATACCATATTATGTTTGATTTCTTGTAATTGGTAGAAGTTATGCTGATGCTTTTTATTATATTTTAACTGCATTCTTAAATAAACTTAGATAAAAGTTTCCAAGCGGATCACTAGAATCATACCTGAAGTGAAATACCTTATACGCCTGTGCCAAATTCCAAATTTAGGCTATCTTTATAAAACTTCTTGGAGTTTCTGGCCTGGATCTTCACATAATCTTTCTAAGCTTTCCTCATATGTAAAGTCATTTATTCCTGGAAAGGCTCTGATAATTCTCCTCTCTTCCCCTCCTACAGATTTCACATCTTTCCTGAAGTGTGATGCTGAGGATTGTCCACGATACTCCAGATTGTAGTTTAACCAAAGACTATAAATTTCTAGCATGATCTTATTGATTTTGCATTATAAGATTCCATTATGCACTCTAGTAACCCAGGTACATTTTTAACTACGTTATCAATTTACTGTGCCATATTTGTGAATTTGTGTATATACAGAGAATATCAAGGTCGTTCTGCTCATTTTCATTTTTCAAAAAATGTCCAATTTATAGTCCTTCCATGCTTGTCCTCCCAAAATGCATCACTTCTCCATATAGGCCTCCATCTTTTACATTTTGCCTATGTCGCCATGCTTCCAATGTTCTCCTGAACTTCAGAATTGTTTTCATTACTACCTAATGCATTACTGAAAACCTTATAATTGTGCTCCCTGCATCTAAATTTTAGGTTGTTTGAAATATGTGAAATGAGTAACGAACCCAAAGCTCACCCTTGAGGTAACACCACTACAAACTTCCTGAAAAATATTCATCTCATCCTCTACATCTTGTCACTTAGTTCATTCCATTTAATTTCATGGGTTTCCAACTCCTTAATGAGCTTTTATGTGGAACTTTGTAAAAATGCCTCCTGAAAGTCTATACAGATGTTTTCACTGAACCATTTTTATTTAAGTCTATATACTGTACCATCTTTATTGTGGCCAAATCCTTGCCGGTGTGTTTTTAGATGGGGGGGAAACGTGAAATGGAACACCCCAAACTCTCAACAATTTCATGCTGGGGAAGGCAACGCCATCTGCTGTGGTTCCGGTTGAGATCCTTTTGTTATGCAGCCTCCTCAATATTTAGGTTGGTGGGAGGATTTCCCACCAACCAAGGTTATGGGGCTCAGGCTTCAGGCAGGAAAGAAGTAGTTGGGTGCTTCTGTTCCACAATTCCCCTCAGTCCTGATCTTTCCTCCCACACTCCAATCATCCACTTTCCAACCCCCCAGGCCTTTCCTACGCTCCCCAACCTGGGACCTTGAAAATCTATCTTTCGGTTCAGACCCGGGTCGCAATGGCAAGAACCTTCACAAAAAGTAATGAGGGGCAGGAATTTTTTCCCTCTCTATGGCATATTTGGTGTCACCGGGAGATGGTGCTTTGCTTGCTGGTGATGGGATAATATGGTCCCGCTATTGTCAGCAGGATTTCTTGTTGAATGTATGCCTCACCACCCCTCACTCACTGGTGGGAGTGTGCCATTGGGGGGGTTGTAAGATCCTGCCAACATGAATGGCAGTAAGATTTTGGTGAAGATGTCAGGTTCTGACTGAAAATTGATGTGTTTCGCCTTAGAGCCATGTTTTCACTCCAGATCTTCTGACACGATGTTAAAAAAATAGAAGGGGGCATGTGTTTGGATGGAAAAAAGATCCTGGCCCATAATGCTCTAGTACCTCTGTCAGGGCTAAATCACATTAGTCAGATATGATTTGCCTTTAACAAATCCATCCCAGCTCAACTTAATTAACAACAACTTTTCAAATGAAACTTTATATCTTTGAAGATGGCAGTAGATTGCAATAACCTCCACCACCAATATTAAGTTGACTGGACCTTCGTTGCCTGCTTTAACATTCTGCCTGTTCTTGGATAGTGGCACATAGCAGTCTTCCAGATCACCGGCACTAGTCTTACATCCAATGAGGATTAACGTTTTGTGACCAATATCTCTGTTATTTCATTGCTTTGTTCAGCAACCTAGGATGCATTCCATATGGACCAGGTGGCTTATCCACTTTCAATAATGTTAATCTTTTTCAATACATCTTTTCTACTGCCATTCTGTCACTGATGTTCCTTTATGCTTTTAGCCTAATCTTCACATTAGTCCCTTGCATTGTAAGGACGGAAATAAGGCATTCATTTAATATTTCAGCTACGTCCTCCATCTCCACATTGATTTCCCTTTGGGTCCTTAGCAGCCCTCATGTTTTCCCTTGCTAACCTCTTGACCTTAAGTTTATGAAATTTTTTAGGGTTCAATTTAATATTGTCTGCTAACCTTTACTTGTAACTTCTCCTTGTCTCTATTATTAACTTTTTTTCATTCCCTCTTGCACTGCCCACAATCTTTCTGGTTATTAACCAAACCCTGTTCCTGATATTTGTATTCTATTTTAGTTTAACTTTTATTTCCTTTCCCATCCAGGCATTTCAGCTTTGGATGCTATACTCTTTCCTACTAAAAAGAACGTGTTGTGTTTATTTCTCCCCTGAAGGCTTTCCATTGGCGTTTTACTTTGCTATTGCTTATTTTGGTTTACCTGTGCTGGGTACATTCTTGCATCAGTGAAAGTAGCTCTTCCCCACTTGAGCATTTTGACCTTCAAAATGTACTTTCCTATTGCATGAGAAAAGAATAGACCAACAATTATGGGTGACTATAATCTTCCTGTTGATTGGGTTAATCAAGTTGGAAAGGGTAGCTGCGACAACAAATTCATAGACTGCATTAGGGATAGCTACACAGAATTACATCCTAGAATCCCTATAGTGCAGAAGGAGGCCATTCAGCCTATCATGTTTGCACTGATCACAATCCCACCCAGTCCTATTCCCACAACCCCACGCACTTTACCCTGCTAATCCATCTGATGCTAACGGACAATTTAGCATGCCAGGAAACTGGAGCATCTGGAGGAAACCCACGCAGACACAGGGAGAATGTGCAAACTCCACACAAACAGTGACTCGAGGCCAGAATTAAACCTGAGACCTTGGCGCTATGAGGCAGCAGTGCTAACCACTGAGTCAGTGTGCTGTCACATTCCTAGAGCAATTTGTCATGGAGCCACCCAGGGAACAGACCTTCTTGAATCTGATAATGGCTAATGAGGCAGTTCTAATAAATGACCTCAGACTAAAAGATCCCCTGGGAAGTAGTGATCGTAACATGATATAACTTAATATTCAGATTGAGAATAAGCAACTTGGAACAAATGTGTGTTTAACTTAAGTAAAGGGAATTACAATGAAATGAGGTTGGAGTTAGCTGAAATGGACTTGACAGATAGATTAGCAGGAGAAACAGTAAGCAAGCAGGGACAGTCATATAGGAATATAATTCATGACTCTCAGCAAAAGTATCTCCCGGTAAGAAGGAAACAGTGAGGGACAAGCCAACCATGGCTAACCAAGGGAGTTAAGGAGGGTATTAAATTGAAGGAAACAGCATATAATCATCACAGAATTGCTACAGTGCAGAAGGAGGCCACTCAGCCCATCGAGTCTCTGCCAATTCTCTGACAGAACATCTTACTCAGGTCCACACCCTTGTAAGATGTCAGATTCTGCCCAGTGTTTTAGAGCTGTGGCCTTTTATCAGGACATGCTTGAGCTTTCCCTGTTTTTCATTCCAGATCCCTCTGAGTTTTCTTTCCACTTCCCAAATCTGCTCACTAGTTAAACACTGGGTTAGAAACTCATCCTGGCCAGCAGTGTAAAAGCAGGTATGACTGAATGGCTGCCTATTTCCCTTCAATGGAGCTGAATATGACACAGATGTGTAATGGGTGGCTGGTGTAGAAACTGCCCACTCAGTGTTGCCTTCAAAATCAAACCTCAAATTCCTTAAACAGCCATCTTATTCTCCATACTGTTTTGAGATGGTCCTGAGTTGAATTATTCCTGTGCTTAGCTATATCACAGCAGTAATAGTGTGAAGTACTTTGAGACATAACATAAAACAGTACAGCACAGTACAGGTTCTTTGGTCCTCGACGTTATGCCAAGCTGTGTCTAAACCCAAAATCAAGCTATCCCACTCCCTATCATTTTGTTGTGCTCCATGTGCCTATCCAATTATCACTTGAAAGTTGCTAAAGTATCCAATTCCACTATCGCGGCAGGCAGCGCATTCCAAATTCCAACCTCCTTCTGAGCAAAGAATCTACTTCAGGCATCCCTCCTGTATCTCCCACTATGAACCTTATAGTTATGCATCTTAGTAGCAGCTACATTCATCCGAGGAAATAGTCTCCGCACATCCACCCTATCTACCCCCTCATCATCTTATAAACCTCTATCAAGCTGCCTCTCATCCTCCTCCACTCTAAAGAGAAAATCCCCTGCTCCTTTCTTCATAAGACATACCGTCCAAACCAGGAAGATCCTGGTAAATCTCCTCTGCATTTTGTCCAATGTTTTCACATCCTTCTTATAGTGAGGTGACCAGAATTGAACAAATATTCCAAATGTAGTTTCACTAAGGTCTGGTATCGTTGCAGCATAACCCTACGGCTCTTAAACTCAAACCCTCGTTAATAAATGCTAACACATTATAAGCCTTCTTTACGGCTCTATCCATGAGTGGCAACTTTCAGAGATCTGTGGACGTGAACCCCAAGATCTCTCCGTCCTCCACATTCCTCAGAATCCTGCCGTTGATCCTCTAATCCTCATTCAAGTTTGTCTTACCAAAATTAATCACCTCGCACTTATTAGGGTTAAATTCCATCTGCCACCTTTTGGCCCAGCTCTGCATCCTATCAATGTCTCTTTGCAGCCTACAAGAGCCTTCTATCTCATCCACTACTCCATCAATTTAGTGTTATCAGCAAATTTACTAACCCACCGTTTAGACCCCTCTTCCAAATTATTGATAAAAATCACAAATAGCAGAGGATCCACCACTGATCCCTGTGGTACACCACTGGTAACTGGTCTCCAGTCTGAAAATTTTCCTTCTATGAGACAGCCAGTTATTTATCTAATCGGCCAAATTTCCTTCTATCCCACACCTCCTTATCTTCTTCATGAGCCTACCATGGGGAACTTTATCAAACACCTTATTAAAATATATGTATATGATATCAACTGCTCTACCTTCATCTACACACCTAGTTAGCGCCTCAAAGAATTCAATCAAATTTGTGAGGCAAGACTTACCTCTTGTTTCAATGAGATGTTTCAATAATGTTAAAAATCAAGTAGCAAAGTTTAAATTTGAGATGAACTTCTATAGTGCTTATGTTACTAGAATGGTGTGCTAGAGGCCTGGAGTTCATATCCCACCACGGCAGGTGGGGATGTTGAATTTAGTTAAATAAAATTTGGAACAAGAAGCTTGAATCAGGAACATGAAAATTTTGGATTATCATAAAAACCCGTTGGATTCACAAAAGTTGTTGTGGGATAAATATCTGCCCTTGCTGCGTGGTCTGGCTTACATGTGACCCTTGGTATACAGTAATGTGATTGTCACTTAATGCTT
Source organism: Sphyrna mokarran (assembly GCA_024679065.1). Classification (NCBI taxonomy): domain Eukaryota; kingdom Metazoa; phylum Chordata; class Chondrichthyes; order Carcharhiniformes; family Carcharhinidae; genus Sphyrna; species Sphyrna mokarran. The sequence continues at coordinate 101,231,698 of JAGIQG010000007.1, forward strand.
CTCTGAAATGACCAAGAAAGCTGTACAATTGTCCTCAAAAAGCAGGAGCGCTACTGTCTTCACAAGGAAACTAAGATTGGCAACTGAAATTGGTTTTGCTACTGGACTGCCATATCCCATGAATGAACAAACAAAGGAATTGCTTGAGAATTTTGACCAGGTTGTGAATTGTTGGTGAGTTATTGATTTTCTTTAATCTCCTGTATGTCTCCTAGGAGCCATATGATTAATGACTTCCAATTCTCTGGAAAGCATATCAGCAAGATATTATCATCATTTGAAGCTTTGTGACAGCTTCAATCTTTGTTCATGAATAGTGAAAATAAATGAACAAAAACAAAATATAACATCTAATATCCAATCCATCCACGCTTTACCTATTCTTCACCCATCATTCATTCAGTCATTACTCTTCCTATTCCATATCCTCTTTGCACACCCCCAACGCACCTATCACCCTGTGTTAGGGACCAGATCAGAAACTTCAAGGTGTATTGCGAAGTTAGCCTAGACCCCAACTTTTTTTGATTTTGGCAATAGGGTGGGTACAAAGGATTTCGCTCCAAGTATGATTCAGTTGACCCAGTAGGAAACTTTTATTAAAACAAACTTTACTTTTAATAACACAATTAAAATATAACAAAAAGAATTAACATAACTTTTACCAGTTGAAAATTCTTAAACATGACAAGGTATAATTCTTAACAGCTGGTTATCTCTATAGTTCCAATGTAAGCAGTATCCTCATAGACATAAATCCTTCTTTAGAATCTGTGCAAAACAGATATGCTCATTCAGATGCTTTGTTTCCAGTCTTTTAACATCATTAGATAGATATGGAAAGATAGCTGGTCTCTGACCCTCATACAGCAACCTTCAGAGAAAGATCCACCCCCAAACGGCTGAATCTCAGAGAAAGAGACTAATTTCCTGCCAGATTCCAGTCTGAAAGTCCGGAGAGAAAAAGTGACATAGATCCTCTCTCTAAGGATAAAAGCAAATTACTGTGGATCTCTCTGAGGATCCCAAGCAGAAAACTGGGTTTGATTTCTCTGTGTAAGTCTAGCTCCACCCAGTCACACGATTTTACTATCAATCAGCGTAATCAAGCCCTACTCTGCAGAACAAGGGAAAACAATAAAATAACAGAACAGCATTAGTCCATATTTAAACAACCATTCTAGTGATTGGGACCAATTATGCTGCTGCAGTAACAACATAGGCTGTTGATTAGAGACTAAGTGGCACCGCTATTTGATTAGACTGTTAAAAAAAATTCTACCCAGAAACATGACTCATATATATTTCTTAAAGGCATAATATCATCCCACCTATGATCTTCTCTCTCCCCCGAAATGTATGTATGCCCATCACAATGATGACTGCCCATATCATGATCTCATGGAGTCTCCAGTTGATGTCCTATTGATGAATCACAGGTAAAAATCTCTCCCTCCCCCCACACCCCAAAACGACCACATAATATTCCCCCAAATTCTAATCTCTCTGTTACAGAGAGAGAGATGGTAAGGTGGTTTCTCTCTTTTCCCACTTCTTGACTAACAACAACAGATGTGTTTTAAAGGGGAAGTATTTTAACACCTTTAAGTGCTGATTCTCAAGAACAGACAGAAGGCAGGCTTTCTCATAAGTTTAAATTGAAAGAAAGACCACATATTCATTTCTCAACACCTGAATGTGATGGCAACAGCACCCATTCACTCATTCATACCAGGAACATACACACAAGAAAAGATGACCACAAAAGAGGTAGCTAGCTCATAGATTTTTTAAAGAGTTCAAAAGTTTCTTTTCCTCGTAGTTTTTGAAATGATAGCTGGAAATTTTGCAAGCCTGATGATTTGCGTTTGGTCTGCTGAAGACTGTGGACTTATGAAGTTTCTAGTGATGAATTCACAATGGCTTACTCCTGTTAACTGCTGGTTTTTATGTTGGTCCTGCAAATGAGAAGGAGAAAGAATAGTCCTGACTCCTCAGTCTGTTAGAATGTAATGCAGGGTCCTCTCTTTTTGTCGGAAGGGTTAGTTACCCTGTGTGGTCACTGTCTTCCAGGCTGACTATTTTGGGCTGCTTTTCAAGATGCAAGTTAACAAGATACTTCTTACCATAAGCTTGTTTCTGTCTTATGATCACAGCATCACTGTTCCCATTCCCTGACAATGTTAGCCTTGACACGCAATGCAATTCGAAAATGTGCCATTGGACGCATTTTATGGAATTTTAGTTGCAACTTTAAGCCTATATGACCATTGTATGCCAGATTTGATCAACATTTAGACATTAATTGCATGTTCAATGTATTTGACAAAGGAATGTTCAAGCTACATTTTAATATTCTGGCCATGCAAAGAAGACTAATTGCAGCCTTAGACCATCTCATGTATATTAGCAGTCAAAGCTGGGGGTTGGGGTCACCTGAGCCCCTTGCCTCCACTTTGTGTCATGGTAAATTCTTCAGTTTCCATTCTGCTTCTAAAAGTATCTACCTTTTCAGAAATTTATGGGATACCTACATGGCGTGATACCTTAGGATCCTTAGTTGATGCTCCCAGTGATTTATCCCAAGCACCAATCCCTCTAGTCCCCATCCTATTAATGTGTCCTGATCATTGGTTACTCTACTCTTTCCATTGATGACCTCCCATGATCTCTTTGCCCTTCATAGATGTTCTGGTAATCCCAGATCTCTCTACTCTTCCCTCCCCACCAATGTCCCCTCGACTTTGGGTGTCTCCAACTTTCCCGTTGACACTTGCATCAATGATCACTTGCATGCCACCCCCCCCACCCCTGACCTACTCCTCTACATCAATATCTTTTTAATCTCTAATGTCTTTGGCCCTTCAATTGCTTGACACTCCCCCTTCCCCAAGCCCCCACATTGATATCCTCCCAACTTACAATCTCTCCATGCTCCCCATCAATACCGCTGCCAAGGGGTGGCACGGTGGCACAGTGGTTAGCACTGCCGCCTCACAGTGCCAGGGACCCAAATTTAACTCTTGGCTTTGGTCAATGTTTGTGTAGAGTTTTCATGTTCTCCCTGCGCCTGTGTGGATTTCCTTTGGGTGTTCTGGTTTCCTTCCAAAAGACGTACTGATTAGGTGCATTGGCCATATTAAATTCTCCTTCAATGTGCAAACAGGTATCGGAGTGTGGCAACTATGTGATCTTCACAGCGACATCATTGCAGTGTTAATATAAGCCTACTTATGACTAATAATAATAAATAAATAAAATTTATCTTCACTCCCTCCATTCCAGTGTCTTGGTCTTGGCGACAGCTCAACATAAGGAATTCAATTTTAGTTTGGTAAAATAAAACCTCCCTAGCTCAAGACACAAGTATTGCAAAATGTGCTGCTTCATTCTATGCATGTTTAGAAGATGTTGCAGGTCTACCCATTCAATAGTGAGACAATTTTTCAATCTGACTACAGACAGGAAACAGAGTGTAAAAATGATAAACTGATCCTCATATTAAATTTGAAAGGGGCTCAGGGAAACCAATGCTTCTGGGTTTCCTGAATTTAAAGTCACCTTTAAATTCTGCCATCTTTACCCAGTCTGGCCTATATGTCACTCCAGAGTCAAAGCAACTTAGTTGACTCTTAACAACTCTCTGAAATGGCCCAGCAAGCCAAAAATGAAGAGCAAGTGCTGTTCTTGCTAGTGAAACCTACATTCCACGAAAGAATAAGGAACAACTGTCCTTATATTCGTTATCAATATAATTTGGATATGTCTTTTATAAAATAGTAACAGTTGGCAGACTCGTGAAACAGAAAAATAGCCGCCCTGACTCAAGCATCCAGGAAACTAAGTATGAGTAGATTAAAATGGCACATCTTCAATTGACAGAACTGCATTTTATTTGCAGTCTATGCATCTTGTGGTGGAACAATCATACTCACCAAGCTAAAGCATTCTGTATGTTGAGGCATTGCTGATACCTGTATTTATGTTACTATTTCATTTGGGTGCAAGAAGGCATGTACTAAAGGGGCTATATTTTTTTTCCTGCTTCTTTCTATTAACTAGCCTTCACAAACTCACTATATTTGTGAATCAGTAAGTGAGTTGTTGTCTTCAGAAGAAAATTATTTGCTGCATCGAGGATTTAAGTAAGATGTTTTCTAACAGTGGAGCTGGTTCATGAGCATAAAATAGGCCTCTTCAGCCATCGCTACACAGGTAGTCATAAGCAGCTTCTTATAACTATTGACTTAATCAATGAGATGTGGAGATTCGACCCAGTTAGCAGTTTGTGATAGCAAAATACATCGAATATTTAGCAATACATGCATGCAATCCTTGGCATCTTATGAAAGCAACAATATCTTATATTCAATGCAATTAAAGTTTAATGCAATTAAAGCTTCCCAAGGCATTCACAGGATCAGCAACATTGGACGCCAAACATCATGATGTGGAGATGCCGGCATTGGACTGAAGTGGGCACAGTACAAAGTCTCACAACACCAGGTTAAAGTCCAATAGGTTTATTTGGTATCACGAACTTTTGGGGCACTGCTCCTTCATCTGTGGTTTCACAAACAGAGCATATATAGATACAGACTCAATCTTGCAGCTGAGTCTGTGTCTACATATGCCTTGTTTATCTTGCAATTAAGTCTAGAAGTAGGGATACTGCCACTGTGTCACAAGACCTCCTACTTAGATTTACACCAACATCCTTCTGTTCCTGCAACTCCCTTAGAGTTTCTCCCTTTATATGGATGTGAGTTAAAGAATAGAGTGATAGAAGTTTACAGCATGGAAACAGGCCCTTCAGCTCAATTTGTCCATACCACCCTTTCTTTTTTGAAACCCCAAAACTAATCCCAATTGCCCGCATTTGGCCGATATCCCTCTATACCCATTGTACTCATGTAATTATCTAAATGCTTTTTAAAAGACAAAATTGTAACCGACACTACTACTAAATCTAGTAGCTTGTCCAGACACTTGCCAAACTCTGTGCGAAAAAATTGCCCCTGTATCCCTCCTCTCTCACCTTAAACCTGTGCCCTCTAGTTTTAGATGCCTCTACTTTTGGGAAAAAATATTGACTATCTAGCTGCTCTTACCCTCATTATTTTATAGTCATCTATAAGTTCACTTCTCAGCCTCCTACGCTTCAGAGAAAAAAATCCCAGTCTGTCCTGCCTCTCCTTATAACTCAATCCATCAAGTCCCGGTAGCAGTCTAGTAAATCTTTTCTGACTCTTTCTAGTTTAATAATGTCTTTTCTATAATAAGATGACCAAAATTGTAGACAGTATTCCAAGTGTGGCCTTGCCAATATCTTGTACAACTTCAACAAGACATTCAAACTCCTATATTATGTTATCCATCTCTCATATTCCTGCTAAAATGAATCACCTCACACTTCTCTGCTTTGAACTTCATCTGCCACTTGTCAGAAAAAATTTCTTCTTGTAAACCCATAAGCAGTAAACATATTACATGAAATATCTCGAGTTTTGCTTCTTGCTGTTTGATGCATTGATAAACCCCTCCAAAAATATGCAAGGTAGGTTGATTGACTATGCTAAAATTGCCCCTTAGTGTCCTGAGATGCATAGGTTAGAGGGATTAGTGGGTAAATATGTGGGGATATGGGGGTAGGGCCTGGGTGGGATTGTGGTCTGTGGGCCATAGTGGCGCTTTCTGCACTATAGGGTTTCTATAATTTTATGATATGAACTTGCTTTGAATAGCTATTTATCACAGTGAATTGGTTCAGTGAAATATATGTGCCATTGATTACAAGTGGTGTACCTCAGGGATCTGTTTTGGGGCCCCTGCTATTTGTAATTTTTATAAATAATCTGGATGAGGGTATTGAAGGATGGATTAGTAAATTTGCGGATGACACCAAAGTCGGAGGAGTGGTAGATAGTGAAGAGGGGTGTTATAGTTTGCAGAGAGACTTGGACAAGTTGCAGAGCTGGGCCGAGAGGTGGCAAATGGAGTTTAATGTGGAAAAGTGTGAGGTAATTCACTTTGGCAGGAATAACAAATGTGTAGAGTATAGGGCTAATGGTAGGACTCTTAATAGTGTTGATGAACAGAGGGATCTTGGTGTATATGTGCATAGATCCCTGAAAGTTGGCAATCAAGTCGATAAGGTTGTTAAAAAGGCATACGGAATCTTAGCTTTTATTGGTAGGGGGATTGAATTTCGGAGCCGCAACGTCATGTTGCAACTGTGCAAAACTCTAGTGCGGCCGCACTTGGAGTATTGTGTGCAGTTCTGGTCCCCACATTATAAGAAAGATGTGGAGGCATTGGAGAGGGTACAGAGGATGTTTACCAGGATATTGCCTGGTATGGAGGGCAGGTCTTATGAAGAGAGGCTGAGGGATTTGAGGTTGTTTTCGTTAGAAAGAAGGCGGCTAAGAGGAGACCTTATTGAAACATATAAGATGATTAGAGGTTTAGATAGGGTGGACAGTGATAGCCTTTTTCCTAGGATGGAGAAAGCTAGCACGAGGGGACATAGCTTTAAATTAAGGGGTGGTGGTTATAGGACGGATGTCAGAGGTAGGTTCTTTACCCAGAGGGTGGTAAGGGTATGGAATGCCCTGCCTGCTGCAGTTGTAGATGCGCCAAGTTTGGTGGCGTTTAAGAGGTTAGTAGATAAGTTTATGGACGAAAAGGGAATGGTTTAGGTTAGAGGGTCATTGCTTTTTCCTAATTGGTCGGCGCAACATCGAAGGCCAAAGGGCCTGTTCTGCGCTGTAATGTTCTATGTTCTATTGCACATATATCCACGTGTAGCTACATATCCACATGTAGCTGGCCATTCCCATTGTATTGATGGCATCTTCTTTTCTACTGATCTTTTCTTTAACTCCCATCCTTGAGGGCATTTAAGAATCAACCACAATGCTGTAGGTCTGGAATCACATGCAAGCCAGACCAGCACATCAGCGAACCAAATGAGTGAACAGCAATCAATACTAGACTTCTAATTCCAGTGTTTTCTTGAATTCATATTTCACCATCTGCTATGGTGGGATTAACTCCCCAAAGCACTACTCAGGTCTCTGGATTAGTAGTCCAGCAACATTACCACTATGTCACACCTATCCCTGCACGACATACTCTACACTGTTTCACTGTGTCTTCTACGTTTTCATCTAACTCTGGTCACCAAAGATATTTCTGTGCTAGACTCTTTGCCAAATCCATTGCTAAGTGTTGTTCATGTAGATCAGACAACAACTGCAACTTGTACTTTTCAGCAATGACAACTTTGGCTATGAATCAACCCTATTTAATCATCAAGTTATAGAGTCATAGAGGTTTGTCATGCATGGAAATGGGCCCTTCAACTGTCCAGTTTTTATCACGAAGCTAATCCCCGTTGCCTGTGTTTGGTTCATATCCATCAAAACCCATCTTACCCTGTAACTATCTAAATGCTTTTTAAAATACAACATTGTGCTCGCCTCTACTACTATCTCTGGCAGCTTGTTCCAGACAGTCACCATCTTCTTGTGAAAAAAATTGCCTCCCTGGATTCTTTTCTATCTCTCCCCTCTCATCTTAAACCTATGCTCTCTAATTTTAGACTCCTCTACCTTTCAGAAAAGATATTGACTACCTACCTCATCTATGCCCCTCATTATTTTATAGACTTCTATAATATCACCTCTAAACCTATTGTGTTCCAGGGAAAAATGTCCCAATCTATCCAGCCGCTCCTTATAACTCAAACCATCAAATCCCATAGCATCCTAATAAATCGTTTCTGTACTCTTTCTAGTTTAATAATATCCTTTCTATAATAGGGTGACCAGAACTGTACACAGTATTCCAAGTTTAGTCTTACCAATGTCTTGTACAACTTCAACAAGACATCCCAACTCCTGAGTTCAATGCTCTGACCAATGAAACCAAGCATACCAAATGCCTTCTTCACCATTCTATCCATCTGCGACTCCACTTTCAAACAGCTGTGAACCTGTACCCCTAGTTCTCTTTATTCTATAACTTTCCCCAGAGCCTTATCATTAACTGTTAGAACTTGATAAATTTCTATGAGATCCTCTCTCACTCTTCTAAACTCCAATGAATAGAATCTAACTGACTTAGTCTCTCCTCATATGAAAGACCTGCCATTAGCCTGGTAAATCTTTGCTGTACTCTATTGAAAGAACATCCTTCCTCAGATAAGTTTGCCAAAGCTGCACACAATGCTCCAGATGTTTCTTCACCACTGCTCTATACAATTGCAGTAAAACATCCCTAATCCTATAGTAAAATTCTCTCAATAGGAAGGCCAACATACCGTTTGCTTTCTTTATTGTCTGCTGTACCTGCACTCTTATTTTCAGCGACTGTTGTACAAGGATGCCAAGGTCTTCCTGATTATCCACCTCTCTGAATTTACACCCATTCAAATAATAATCTATCTTCCTATTAATGATATTGAAGTGGATAATCTCACATTTATCCACATTATATTGTATCTGCCATGCAGATGCCCAGCCACTCAATCTGTCTTAATCACTTTGAAGCATCTTTGTGTCCTCTTCACAGTTCATCCTCCCACCCAACTTCATATGCAAAATTGCAGATAATATATTTAGTTTCTTCCTCCAAATCCAAAGTTGTGGGATTCTATTGCTGCTCAAAGCTCATTCAAAATATCTTTAGCAGAATGCCCTTTGATCTTGTTGGCGCAAGCAGTTCCTTCAGCAGCTCAGACATCATTGGGTCAAAAATATTGCCCTTTCACTTCCCACACTGCCTGTTTGTTATCTGGATTAGCAGAAAAAAGTATTGCCCACTTCTCCATGTACACTCCAAAAGATTTGATCAGAGCAGTACCCCACAGTCTCCTCAAGATTTTTGTAGATTTCCATCTTGGATGGTCAGCCTGCCTGCCTGTAAAATACACTTTTATTTAGGCCAGCTTTTTCTCACACAAAGAGCACCCACAGTTTCCTCGGCTGGTTAGTAGGGGCTGTTCCTATAGACTATAACATCTATGCTGACAAAAAATTCCTTGTGGAAAACATGCATGTTGATGATGGAGAGACTGGTTTAACTTGTTTGTCCTAATATACAGAAATACACAAAAGGCCACAAGACAGCACTATAGCAAGAGCTAATGTAACTTTGTAGTGCAGAGTGATAGGTGACTCGGGTTTGGTGGGAGTAAGAACATGGTCAAAAAATGGGCTTGAGAAACTTCGTAGCCATGATCGAATGGCGATTTAGACTCAATGGATTGAATGGTCTGATTCTGCTCCTATATCTTATGGTTGGAATTTGAGACTTTTGGATAAAAAGTGTATTTATTAATGTCACAAGTAGGCTTACATTAACACTGCAATGAAGTTATTATGAAAATCCCCTAGTCACCACATTCTGGTGTCTGTTTGGGTACATTGAGGGAGAATTTGGCATGACTAGTACATCTTTTGGACTGTGGGAGGAAACCTGATCCCCAGAGGAAACCCATGCAGACACATAGGGAGAACATGCAGATTCTGCATAAGCAGAGATCCAAGCTGGGAACTGAACCCAGATCCCTATGAGGCAGCAGTGTTAGGCACTGTGCCACTGTGCCAACCTCAGATTTATGGAGGGTAGATGTGGGGACCACCAAGGATGTGTTGGAATAGTCACATCTGAAAGAACAAGAGGCCCGAATGAGGGTTTTAGCAGCAGAGGAGCTAAGGCAAGGTTGGCATCGGTCAAAGGAAGGTTGTTTTAATTTTACTTTTTTCTTGTTGTTAGGCTTTACATTCTAGCTTTTCACTTATTAACAGATATACACAATGATATCTGTTTTACCACTGAAGAATAGGGGTGTTCTCCTGCATTTATCCCTTAACTCTCACCATTCAAATAAATGATCTGGTTTTTAATCATTTGGCGTTTGTGGGATCTTGTCTTGAGCTCACTGGCTGCCGCAGTACATACGTTACAACAGTGACTCCACCACCAAGGCACTTGACTGGTTATAACATGCTTTAGCGGAAGTTTGGAAAGGCGCTATATAAATGAAAGTCTTTATTTTGCTAAGGGGAGCTTTACTGAACCGTGTTTTGCAGTGGGCTTTTGTTTAAATTCCAAACCCTTTGAAACCATGTTAAGGTATAATTATTATTTTAAGGTATTTTAGAAGCACTTTTGGGAATCTTGCAAAATGCTGCTTTCAAACCGAGGCGTGTACAGCTGCCGGAGTACTTTTGTTCTTAAAATTGAATTTGACTAAAAGCACACGGCTTTTACGGGGGAGCTTTGAACCAGTAATAAATTATGCAGCACGGATCAGATCTGTAGTGCTGTGTAAATTGTGGAGGATCTTTTCTGCATCATTTCTTTTGAGAAACAAGAGATGCAAAAATTCTGCATCTTTTCTGCGAATAAAAAAAAACGCTGCTTCCTTTGGTAAAAGTTGAAATGCAGTTCATTTGCTCTCCTTTATGTTCATCTGTGTATGTGAGTGTGTGTGTTGTCCATGATTAAAGCCAAATTTTGGTAGACTTTAGATAAGCACAGAGGGTTCTTAAAGCAAAACCCCTTTGACAGATGGGGATGGTGTGATCCAGGAAGTGCAGCTCATGCTGAATAAATCAGCTGACATGCTCCATCTCCCCGTCTAGATGGAATGAGCCTTCGAGCTCGCTGAGCAGATAGATACGGGGAAGCACAGCTTCAGAGCTCACTCCGGGGCTGAGGCTGCTGGAAGGGGAAGGAACCGCTGGCAGCTCGGATAAGGGGGAATTTTTGTTTTTTTTTTCCTTTTGTAGGGTGGTGGGACAAAAAAACAATATATATATACATATAAAAATCTCCAGCCATGGCTTCCAATTTTAATGACATAGTGAAGCAGGGATACGTGAAGATCCGCAGCAGAAAGCTGGGGGTAAGTAGAAGATGCGATGACAGTGGCGTGAAATGTGCTGGAGGAAAATATTTTTAATTGGGTATGAAAGCTACCAGCCCTGGCTGCCTTGTGCACGCACGCAGGGTGGGCACTGGACAGTGATAAGAGATTGTCGCTGCAACAACTGTGCCTTGATCAGTGGCGTTCCCGTACAAAAGAAAATCAGCTTGTCACATATATAACTTGGTGGGTGACTGAGTGCGTTTGCCCACTGACAGACAGTGCAAAGTTTGTACTATGGGTTTCCCTACCCCAGAAATGTTGCCAGGAGAAGAAAGTTAAGGATTGCATTAAATGTCCAGTAGTTTTCTTCTAACCCAGTTCTATCTCCATACCAGCCAATTGGTGCCAACCTGCAGCCACTGTGATGCATAAGGGCAGCTGTGATTCAATCTTATGTATTGTTAATCTTCAACCAAGAAATTGGACTGTGTTATTGATCATTAATTTTAATCACATTTTGTCACCTTTCTGCTGTCAGGTAATGCAACGCTTTCACACCATGGGATTCTGTTATATCTGCAGTAAGTTCTAACCCCGTTGGTAAAGTTATTTTGAACTGAAAATGCAGAAATGGCTGGGATGTGTGCTTCTCTTAAGCACTTTGCTCCCACTGGGTGCTTGTTCACCATATGTACAGTGGATCTGGTTATATACTCCCAGGACCAAATGTGTCGCATTGGGCTGCTGTGTGTTTTATTGCTTATGGCTTTTTTTTAGCCAATGTGTAGCACCAGAGTGTCACATTAGAGGACTATTGTGTGTGAATGTGAGTGCAGCAGTAGAAGCACCGGCATGCCATTACAGCAGAAAGGGCTATGGTACATAGATTCTGAGTACTGTAGTACAGTGACTGCAGGAACTCATATCAGTAACAGGCACTGAAAGGCAAGAGAGCTATCAGAGGTTGCAGTTGAAAGAAGCCTGACCTTTGGAAAAAAAAATCTATCCTGGCTCTTCTCTAAATGAAAGCAGCCAAGTTCTTATGACAGTCTCCAATTTTGTGAAGATTATTTGCACTTTCACACCAGCTACCCTTTGCTCCACACAATTGGAAACAGAACTAACAACTGTGCAGTCTAACATTTGCCAGATCAGGAATGGCACCATGTTCTGAATATCCTTCACGATGGATAGAACTAAGAAATGTGTGTTTTCCTCCCCAAATACTGTCCCTATTTCTCTGCTAACACTGGAATTGCAGCTTGATGAATGTATTTCCAATCTGTGATGAAGATTTGTGTGGACTGTGCTACGGTGCTCGACAGACTCTTTGCACATGTTCGTTTATCTAGCTTATAGCAACTTTGGCCGCGTTTTGCTGTGCAGGTCAATGATGTGTGACATGTGCAAGGCTTCAATTTGCAGGCAATTGCCGAGAGGAAGTCTTGTGAAATCTGTGCTGTCTCGGGCAACTTGCCACGGTTTGAGATACCGTCGTGTAAGGAAGTGATGCAAGTCTGGGTACAAGCATCTTGAAATGAGAAGGACAAAAAAAATCACTGGCATTTCCTAAAGGTTACATGAACAGTAACCTACTGTGGAAACTGAGTTGTAAACATTATTTTTTTCTCTCTCTTGGACTATTGCAATTCCTATTGGTGTGGATAGTACTTTGGGTCAAGTAAATCTCTTACAAGCCTACATATAAAAACAGTTCTTTTTGAAACAATTTGAAAATTTGTGCTTCTGAATGTATGAATACTGTATGTTTACCTGTGGTGACTATCATGTTGTCAAATACAATTGCTGTAACCACATTTGTTAACCTGCATGCTCTCCTGAGCTGGCATCTTTCTTTGATCACCTCATTTATAGACAGAATTTGATATCCAGTATTTGCATTTTTTTTAGGGAATGCTATGTGGGGGTGGGTAAAGGAAATTGAGAGTATGATTTTGAGTCGTGGTGCCTGCTACCCATCAGAATGACAGCATCTAAAATGGCAACATTCTCTGAGTCTTCTGCAACCCTTCCAAGTGTTTAAACTCCAAAAACACCATCAACGTTGATAAAATCAGGTGGCTGAAATAATATTGGGGATTTACAACAGATGTTGGCATCCAGGCCTGTGCCTCATTAGGGACATGAGGTGTGTATCAGTAATAATTACAGTGTTGAGATTAACCTACTTAATGGCACAAGTCTTTGCTGCTGTTTGCTTTCTTGATTGAATGTCTAGATACTACAGCGTCTCCTTTTGTTTTGAATGATTTCTATTCATAATACAAATAGGTTTGAAGGAATTGAGTTTTTCCATTTTTACTTGTTACACAGTTCTTTTTGCTTCATTGTAGTTCGTGGGGTAGGGAGGAGGGAGGTCAGGGAGATTTCCGTGAGTATATCCAGTGACTGCATGAATCAAATGAACCAAGAAGCTTTGGGCTCAGTCCTAGTTTATGTTGAACTAGTTGTCTTCATGTGACTCAAGTGCACCATGATTGGGCTCAGTGCCCCAGGGTGAGGATGTGCTTTTATAGAATCATAAAATCTACAGTGCAAAAGGAGGCCATTTGGTCCATTGAGTGCTGTGAGGCAGAAGTGCTAATCGCTGTGCTACTGGGCCACTCTTGATCACTACCCGGTAATTGTTACTGGAAGTGTGGATGCAAACGTTGGTTGAGGGCAAGATTTGGACATGGCAGTGATGCATTCTGCAGTCAAATAGTTCATTAACGATCACTCTCAAACCTCCCCTGTGAATCATGACCACTTGATTGCAATACCTGGCAGCCCTGGGAATTTATCCCAATTTGGGAGTCAAAGGAGAAGATGAGAGGATAAAATGCTTAATTCTTCTGTAAAAGGTAACCAGTGATAGAGAATTGAAAGGAAATGTTCCATAACTCTGGTCAGAGATTATGCAAGTGATGTCCTTGTTTGTCTCATGCTATAGAGTGGTGTTTATTCATTCTGAACTCTTCAAGAGATGAAATCTCCCTTAAAGCCAGCTTTTTTATTTGACAGAATGGGGCTATTCTTTTCAGAGTCCTATTTGTTAAAAGCTTCTTTCACTTTTGAGCTTAGTTTTATTTTTGGCATTGTTTTGAATATAAGACCAAATATGCATTAATCCCTCCTGAGCGGCTTTCTGCTTAAGACATTATTTTCATTAATGATTACCTCAGTGCACTCCTAATCCTAATCCTGCCTCCCTCTCTGTCCTGCCTGGGAGTTGGTTATGCTCATGAATTGCGTACAACATACCCCTAACTCAGCCAATTTTTGGTGTTTGTCAACAGTCAGGTATTGTAATGGTCAGTGCTGTCCAGCTTTATTCCAATCTACCTATGGAACATATATACTGACAAAAAGCGATATGGTACGAGTCAACATAATTGCTAAACTGATGGGATGGGAGGGGGCGGCGAGAGGATTTTATTCGGAATGCACAAACAGTACCCTCATCGTGCCTACCTTGAAACGTGTTAAAGTTCCTTTTTCTATTTATTTGTGGGATTATTTTGATCTGAAATGTCAACAGTATTAAACTGGAGGGTAGTCCCTTTTAAGGATTGGAAATCACTTTGCCATGGAAGAGTAGGAGGAGCATTTTGGCTGTGGTTCCTGCACGGTTTGCAGTTTCAGTCATGCCAGTGCACTGAGGTGCCAAGAGGATGCCAGGTGCTTCCCCACAGGGAGGGAGGGAAAGTTGGAGACTTAGCCATCCTCCTGGCAGCTTGTACTAACTGCTGGCAGCCTGAATGCATGGTTCTCAAATTGTTCCCTCAAGTGAGTGCAAGGTGTTAATTGTACTTGGTGAGCACCCTGTGATCTTTTTTCTCTCTACATTAAAAGCGCTTTATAAAATCAAATTGTTATTAGTGGAAGAAATGTTCATTTTATTTTTGCAACAGTTGTACAATATCATTTGCATCGAATTGCAATGGAATGGGAAGCTCGATAAGCCCACTATTTAAAGGACATGTACAGAAATGAAAGCACATGTCTGTTTACAAATAAAATTTAACTTCCAGTGAATAGCTGAATGGATGATAAAAGAAGACATTTTAAGATATTTACTGTAACGAACAAACAAAAGGACTATTGATTAAACACCAGTCATGTGGGCAACTTATCCTTTAAACCAAAGAACAAAACTTTTAACACTGAAAAAAACATCTAACAGTTATGTCTTCAAAATCGACACTCTTCAGGAACTAGTCACCAATCATTCTTAACTCCTAAGGGTTTACTTCCAATTTTTCCATTCATTCTTAGAAAGTTTTAATCTCAGAACTGTCTTTCACAGTGAAGTTATTTTGCTGGCACAAACTAGGTCAGTCTTCCAGCCTTGTTTTAACTCCTCATGAATTGGGTCTTTTCGATCTGAGCACAAACTCCTACGCACATTCCTGTGCGGTGAACCATAACATTCTGCTGTCTACAGCTACTTTCCCACTCCTGGATCCTGGAAGGCTAACCTTAGCTGTAAGTTTTCAGGGATACCTTTTAAAATTCTTCCCCTCTCAAAGCTCAATTCCATGCCAACATGAATCACATGGGAATTATATCCAAGTAGAAATGTTGATTAGCTGTCTTTGTGACCTTGGAGGTAAATGGACAACTCAAAATTCTCAACTATTTTCTAGGACTTTGGAGACTCATGGTTTATTCATTTTAATTCACTAGCTGCTATCATTACCTCCAATTGTAAATATCCCCACCCACCCACACACACACTTTTAATCTCTAACAATCATATCACACAGACTTCAGAACAGGTCATATGATCTTCTTCATTTTTCCTTAAGTTAAAGCATTATGCCCAATACATAACAATCTTATAAACCTTGTAATTATAAAACAATGAAATCATTTTATATTCTACTTTGATCAGTAGACAGGAACGTTATCTTGCCAAATTGAGCATCAAAACCTTCATCTTTTGATAGTCATTTATTTGCCTTATCCCAATAGTAAGGCATAGAAAAATTCTGCCCCTGCTGTGGCTTTTTCTATAACAAAAAGTGGATTCAATCACCCTTCTCCCTGACTTGGGGTACTGTACCCGATTCTTTCTCTGCTTTACTGCTGAAAATATTTGGGGCTCTAATGTCTGTTTCAATGTTGTTACAGCTGTGAAATTTAAAAATTATATGGTTTTAATACTTGATTGATGAGTGTGTTGCAGTTTGGGACTGTATCTTTAAATTTAGCACGAATGGAAGGTGTCATGTGATGCCTGAGTCTGCCTGAGAGGAAACCTTGTTTGAGATCAGAAGAAGACTCAGATTGTTTTACTGAGTGGGTGGGAGGGTAACAATAGGTGTTCCTAAGTCTACAGCGCATAGAATATGCATCTGCCAAAGTCCCAAAAATGTGCTGTCAATATCAAGTTGCGACGTCTCTTTGTTTCTAAGATGACGGACGGTTGTGAATGAAAGATAACTGATTAGCTTGGTAGCTAAGGACGAATGCTGATGAGTTTCCTGTTGCCAAGGTAAAGAAGATAGTGAAAAATGTTTTGAAATAAATTATAAATTTCCAATAATCCCAGCAATATCAGAAACATGACAATCACAGTTTTATCTTGCATAGTCTGAAGTTAACAGAGGTAGAAAGCAAGAAGAGATTGAATTAGCCAGGCTTCCACCTTAAGTGGAGAAAATACTGATGTTATCAGTCGTTATCAGAATGTGGGTAGCTAACCATACTCAGTTGGAAGATTTGCCTAGCTTAGAGCCAGAGGAAGGAATCTTTAGTGTAACCCTCAAAGCAAGAAAGATTCTTGGAGTAGAAGTTGCTTGACCGGGACAATAGATAATGCAACAAACTGAAAGCCGGGAGCAACTCTGAACGCTTTGCTTTCAGACTTAATTCTGGGGTGAGTGAATATTCCTATAGTTCAACTAATAGTCTACAGAAAAATATTGTCCAATCAATAGTGTTTTCTTCTAGTCATTTTATTCAGTAAAAGTTTTTAAAAAAGTGAAGTTTGATGAGCCAATTTCAGCTATTTATTTATTTACTGAATGCAAAGCCAAGCAATAGGTTCCTCCTTTGCAGAGTTTAAGGTGGTTAGAATGCCACTTAGTCTGTGGAAGGGCATTCCTTAGTAATGTACAGCATTGTATGTGCTTTTCACAGTGTGTGAGAGCTTTGTACTAAGATAGAATCATAGAATCCTACAGTGCAGAAGGAGGTGATTTGGCCCATTGAATGCACTGGCCACAATCCCACCCAGGTGCTATCCCAAAATCCCATGTATTTATTACTAGTTAGTTCCGCTGACACTAAGGGACAATTTAGCATGGCCAATCCACCTAACCCGCACATCTTTGAATTGTGGGAGGAAACCAGGGCACCTGGATGAAACCCATGTAGACATGGGGGGATGTGCAAACTCCACACGGACAGTGACCCAAGCCAGGAATTGAACCTAGATCTCTGGCGCAATGAGGCAGCAGTGCTAACGAGTGTGCCACCATGCTGCCAGAAGGTGGGCAATTACTGCCTCGAACAGGTCCTCATGGAGTGGGAAGTGAGTGCAACGCAGACGGATTCAACAGACCTTTTGATAGTTCAATTTTTACTTTAAATGTTATCGATCTCTACAGAGATCATAACAATGTCCAGACAACAACTGAGAGCCAGTTACCTGAACTTTGATACATGTTTGGCTATTACAGCCAACTGGGTGAAAAGACATAATATAATCCTAAACTGCAGAGGCAATTAACACATTCAAAGAGTTCAACTCAAAGCAAGTTCAGCTACTGTAACTCCAAATCCCTGATAAGAAAGGTATGTGTGAATACCCTAGCAATTGCAATGTTAGTCTGGTCTCTTGCATTTCTATACCAGTTAATCTGCAACTAACACAATAATGCAGATACACATACACATTTCTAGTAAAACATGTGCATCGTTGTCTGCTTGGGTCATGTTGTGATAGATGTCTAAAGACCTTCCCTGTAGAAATGGAATGGTCTATTCACAGGTGTCATTGTTAACACACTGTTATTTCAGCAAGTTCAGTTTAACATTAGGGTGAGGGTTGCATTAATGAAAAGGTCCAATGCAGGGGTTGGAGAAAGTTGTTGAAATGAAAATTGGTATCACTGACTATTTTAATTTTACAAAGAAAATTGCACATTCAATAAACCATCGCAGTAGGAGTCAAGTTATGAAGTTCATTTACAGTTACAAAATTGTCATTAACGACCTAGTATTTATTGCTTATGAGTCAAAATGCTAAGTGTAGGTTAATTTAGAACTGCCAGTGTCAAAAGGAGTAAAAGTGACATGAGGAAAACCTTTTCTCACCCCAACCAGAGGGTGGTTAAAGTCTGGAATGACCGTCCTGAGAGGGTGGTGGAAACAAGTTTGATCAAGGTATTCAGATTGCTATCTGAAAAGAGTGAACGTGCGAGTTTAAGGGAATAAGGTAGGGGAATGGGACTAGGTAGAATGCTCTTTTAGAGAGCCATTGCAAACTCGATGGGCTGAATGGCCTCTTTTAGCATTGGGGTGCAGAGGGATTTAGGCATCCCAGTGCGTGAATCACAAAAGGCTGGTATGCAGATACAGCAAGTAATTAGGAAAGCTAAAATAGAATGTTATCATTGATTGTGAGGAGAATTAAATACAAAAGCAGGGAGGTTATGATTTAGTTATGCAGGGCATTTGTGAGACCACACATGGAATATTATGTATAGTATTGGTCTCCTTACTTAAGGGGAGATGTAAATACATTGGAATCAGTTCAGAGAATATTTATTAGATTAGTACGACGAATGGAAGGGCTGTCAGATGAAGAAGTATTGTATAGGTTGGATTTGTATTCACAAGAGTTTAGAAGGAAAAGAGCTAACTTGATTGAAACCTTTAAGGCACTGAGAGGTATTGAAGCATGGGTGTGGAGAGGATGTTTTCTCGTGTGGGAGAATCTAGAACCAGGGATCACTGTTTAAAAATAAGGGGGTTGCTCATTTAAGACAGAGGTGAGGAGAACTTTTCTCTCTTAGAGTGTCCTGAATCTTTGGAACTCTCTTGCTGAAAAGGCAGTGGAAGTCAGAAGCAGAGAGATTCATGATAAGCAAGGAGATGAAAGGTTATGGGGGGGTAGGCAGGAATGTGGACTTGAGTTACAATCAGATTATTGAGTGGCAGAGCACAATTGAGGAGCCAAGCCATCCACTCCAGTTCCTAATTCATCTGATTCTGCCACTCCACATTTGTTAGGAGTTGATGTAAAAATGAAATACTCCGGCCATCACAAGACATTCCTCCTAGCAACCTAGTTCGGTACTGATAATCTTCCAGTAAATGTTGTGAGGAGCCGAATACGAAAGCCAGAGTGTTGGACTTGGTTCTCTGACCTTTCAATTGTGAAATTAACCTTCTTATCATGATAATATTGGTAATCATAGCCTTCTGTTGCTGAGGCAGTTACAGGAAACATACCAGGGAAAACTTAACGCTCGTAGCTGATTGGGAGCAGAATTTGTACCAGTTAGTCTTCAAAGCAATGCATTACTTATGGGCGACTGAGGAGAAAGTCAAGTAACCTCCTCTCATTGACCTGAGCTGGATAGAGGACCACTTTAAAGGGAAGGCTTGTTGTAATTGTTTCTGTCGGAAAAACTTGTCACTTTGAGGAAGTCATATTCAAGTTTTCCTTCTCTCCTCACCAGTTTAACACATTCAGATGTTTATAAATATTTTTTAAGGTGAGAGAAACGTTCAATGTCTATCTGCATCAGAGCCACTCTGGATTCTCACTAGTGCCAATAATATGTTACACATGATGGGGTTGTAGGGTTGGTTGGCATGGTGACACAGTGGTTATCACTGCTGTCTCACACAGCACCAAAGACCTGAGTTCAATTCTGCCTTCAGGTCACTGTCTGTGTGGAGTCTACACATTTGCCTCATGTCTCTGTGGGTCTCCTCTGGGTGTTCCGGTTTCCTCCCACAGTCCAAAAGATGTCAGATTAGGTTGATTGGCCATGTTAAATGGTCCATTAGTGTCAGGGATTAGCAAGGTCAATGTACAGGATTTGGTAGGATTGTTGTTGTATGGGCCAAATGACCTCTTTTTGAGCTATAGGGATTCTATGATTGGCTTCTTCCACCCCTTGGTAAGATGTAATCTGCATGGCTCAGGTGGGCTACATATAGCGATACCAGCTTTGTGGCCAAGTTTGAAGTGGGTCAGAGGGTGTGGTGGGTTTTATGAAGATGGAAGCTTGGGAAACAGTGGTTAATGGTGGGGGTGGAGGAGACAGAAGGAAATGGAGGGTGGGGAAGAAGAAGGAAGGTCACACATGGGGGCAGTGGACAATTGTGGTTTGGATGGAAGGCAGATGGTGAAGTTGATGGCAAACAAAAGGGAAGTCAAGGTGGGCAAGCTGGATCCTGACTAGAATGCAGACGCAGAAATGGGTGGATGGGAATCAAACTGTATGAATGACAGCTAGCAATCTCTGGAATATGAAGAAGAATTGTCTTAGTGTGGCACAAGAGGGATGGGTTGAATAGAAACTCATGAAGGCAGAGGAGAAGAAAGGTTTATGTATGAGGGACAGGTAACTCAGCGAATCACAAGGTGGGTGGGAAGGTGGAGATTGTGTTGGCATCAGTGAAGGAGAAACAGGAGAGCTAATTGAGAGATTAGTGGCAATCCTGAAGCTATGCCCCATGGCACATCACAGTACTGCTCCAGAGGAAGGCAAGGCCTGTGTGCTGTATGGGGATCGGGCACAGCTTGGTGTGCAAGGCATGTATTTAAAATTACAGTGGTTTGCTCTGAAATTGTCTGGCTTGGTGCGCGGCTACAGATAGGGTGGTCAGGGTTAAGAAAGGCACCTGTTGCTTGTAGTAGAGGAATACATAATACAGAAGAGGTATTTAAAACTTTTGAGGTGGAAGAGAGGGGGAGTGTTGGCAGCGAGGTTACAGTGTGCCGGGGCATGGCCGCCTCTGCATGTGACCGTGCACGCAGCCTAGGGATGGGGTCTGTTTTGGGATTGAAGACATCACAGTGATGGGTTCAGGTGGGAGGGTTGAAATTTCAATCACAAATACTGTGCGATCCAGCATTACTGAGGGAGGCTACAGAATAATGTCAGGGAGCTTGAACTGTGCACTGTCGGGATTCTGGGAAGGTTGTGTTGGGACTAGCCCAAAATTTTGTTACAACCTCGGATAGGATTCCCAATTTTTGTAATGACTGGGTAAGAGGAATAAGATGCCTCCCCTTCTTCTTTCTAACATCTTTGGTTGGTCTTAACAGAGGTTTGCTAAAAATCCTTTCCTTGTGGATAACTTTTACCAATCCAAATGTATTTATTTTTTATAGAGCCCAGGCTTTCATGAGTCAAAGAAAGAGTAAGGTTATTAGTTGCTAAACATAAAGGGAAAATAATAAAGACGCAACACAATGCACACATCACAGACCATTCTGTTTCTACAGGAAAGATCTTTAGATATATACTGGAAATCAGTCAGAGTCAAAATAAAAGTTTAAAAGAATATACAAATCAATCCTTGGCTTATCCATTATGCATGGATGATGGTACATTGTGGCTGTTAAGTTGGATGATTCCAGTACAATTTGGGACTTTCCTTGTTGGTTTTGCAGCCTATTGAAGGTCTTGTTGGAGTGTCTTCAGAGGGAAAGAAGAGCTAGATATCTCCTTGCACGTTTAACTGAGGAAGTTGTCCTTTTTTTTTCTGCTTGTACCAGCGAGACAACCTATTTCCAGTGAGAGAGAGTTAGCGAGAGATCCTTCTTGTTTCTTTGTTTTGCTTCTTACTCAGTGATTGTCAGCCAATTTTTCATCCATTTTCCCTGTGTCTATACCTAGGCGGAGAAATAGTCGTGTCTTGCATTCATCTCAGAATGTCTTACATATCCTGAGAGGTGGGTATCTTTGGATGTTTGAGATGTAAGAAACAGGCCCGTTTATCCTCACAAACCCAGGGGATTCAAGCCCATCTTTTGCATTCCCATACCTTCTTTTCAAGTGTTTCGATGTAAAATGAGCTTTGATGGCTCTGCAGTGTGAAATTCTGTGCTCTCCTCAGAGAAGGCCTGTCAGTATAATCCAGTTAGGAGTTGTTCAGAAAATGCTCATTTTGCAGTATCAGCCATCTTTTGGTCAGTGTCTTTACTTGATTGTTTCAAAAGAAATGCCCGTAGGAAGTTGTAGCTCCCATTTGTGACAATGGGAGGGACAATTGGAGGTTGGATGCTGGTCTCAAGGTGAAAGTGAACCGGCACCACTTTGCAGCCCTGAGTTTGTACCACTCTTTGAAATCCAAAATGGAGAAGAATCTGTAGGGAAGGGTTCTAAATCAGTGTAGGGGGCTGCATTCGGATACTCTCAAACTGTTTGGCGTCTCAGCATTGAAATGGAGTCTGAAAACAGGAAGACTTTTGTGAGAAGGTACTGTTGGAGCTGTTGAGCTTTAATGAGAGACAAGCAGGAGTCATTGGTTTCTCAATCCAGTGGGTTCATTTGAACACTAACAGAGATGAATGTGGGAATGGAAAATAGAGACAACCATGAAGGAAGCACAGCTACTGCTTATCTACCAGTTCATCAATCAAAGCCTCTCATGTACTTTCTGCAGTTGGTATTGATGAAAGGCCAAAAGCCATCCAGTCCTTGTTGAAATACAGGTTGAACCAGATCAGCTCTCAAGCTCAGAGATTGCAGGAGTGCCTTTGGTAAGGTGTCACATTTCACGAACCTCTCCCAGCCTCTGGGATTGAGATGTCAATTATCGTGGTCACCTAGATCTGTGAGTGAGCAAAGCAGTATCAGTGAAAAACTAATAGCACAGCTCCAGGTAATGAAATAAGTTTCCTGTATGTGAGTGGATTGTCTGCTGTATTTACCCAGTCTTCATCAATCTCTTGCATGCGTCAATCCTCCCCAAAGGAAAGGAGGATTGAATAAATGGATCCTTTGCTCAATGCTGCCTTATTGATGGCAGTGATCAATTGTGGAGCAGAGCAAGGGCCCGGCGTCACCTCGCACAGCTTCCAGAGGAAGCCGGGACTCAGGCCCCTGGTCCAGGAGAACTGCAGCAAGATTCAGAGGATGAGGAGATTTGGTCCACTCCATGGAGTGAACCTCTATAGAACATAGAACACTACAGCACAAACAGGCCCTTCGGCCCACAAGTTGCACTGATCATACCCATACCTATTAGGCCATAGAACTATCTGTAATTCCCAATTCCATTTAATCCCATGTACTCATCCAGAAGTCTTTTAAAAGAACCCAGCGAGTTCGCCTCCACCACCACCGACAGTGGCCAATTCCATTCACTCACCACCCTCTGAGTGAAAAACTTACCTCTATCGTCTCCTTTGTACTTGCTGCCCAGCAACTTAAACCTGTGTCCTCTTGTAGTGACCACTTCAGCCCTGGGAAATAGCCTCCGAGAATCCATCCTATCTAAATTAAACTCCGTCTGCCATTCGTCAGCCCACTGGCGCAATTGATCAAGATCCCATTGCAATCCAAGATAATCTTCTTCCATGGTGTCATCGGCAAACTTACTAACTATGTCTCCTACATTCTCATCCAAATCATAAATATAAATGACAAATAACAGTGGACCCAGCAGCGACTCCTGAGGCAGACTGTTGGTCACAGGTCTCCAGTTTGAAAAACAACCCTCTACAACCATCCTCTGTTATCAAGCCAATTTTGTATCCATTTAGCTACCTCACTCTAGATCATGTGAGATTTAATCTTATGCAACAACCTACCATGCTGTCCCTTGTCAAAGACCTTGCTAATGGCCAAGAATCAATCATAGAAGACTTTCCTATCTGGAGATAAGCAACAGAGCATGCTGTACATGTCTACATTTGTCACGTTGTGTAGAAGGGCCTAACACTCCATGGATTGGGGGAAATGTTCAATGTCCCTGAAGGTCATTGCCATACTCAATTTATTTTGCCTGTGGACTGTTGCAGAGATTCATGGGGGACCTTGTGGAATCTCTCAGTACCCAATACGATATATCAAGGAGGTGACAGCTGTCCTCTACGTTAAGGTTTATCATTGTGCAAACCTTGCACTCAGTTAAGCTAGCCAGGTGGCTAGATTTCTGAGTTTTGAAACTCTCTTATGCTTCCCTAGCATACAGGATGAAATCAATTTGACACATGTGTCAATGAGAGCTCCATGGAAACTGCATCTGAATGTTCATTAACAGGAAAGGTATGTGACCATCGGAATATGTCATGCAGTCCATGAACGTTTCCATGAAACGTGCATCCTTAGACTTTCACACATTTAATCAGAGAATGCAGGGATGGATACTTGGGGATAGTGTGTCACATTCCCTGAATCTCTTGATGGAGTGATACAACACAGTGTATTGGCAACACGACCCATCATTGAGCAGACCATTGTTTTCCTGAAGATGCTCTTCTGATGCTTGCAGCATTCAGGGTGAGGTTTTCAATGCAATCCCAGTGGGTCTCTCCCATCATTGTGGTCTGTTTCTCCCTTTAGGGAGAGAGAGGCATGGAGGAGGTTATGCCAGAGAGAGGCATGAAGGAGGTTATGAGCCTCTTGGACAATGGCTGGAAAGCTGGAAAGACTTCCCCCGATTAGTGATTGAGGTGGATTTGATCTTTTAACTTTCCTTTTCCTTCCATAACACTATTGGAAAGAATATGGTCAAGTTATTTTGGGTAAGTACCAAACAGTGAAAGGATCCCTGTATTCACCCCACAGCATACTGTTCTGTTTATTGAATAGTTAATTTTGCTTGATGTAGCTGCCCCTGGAAGCTTTGGTTTGTGGTGAGTTTGAGTAAGAAGTTTCAGAGCGTTGGCCTGAATTGCAAACGTGTTTTGTAAATGGGTGCAAGATATGGAACCTTCTGCTTGCCAAAGTTGATGGACTTCCAAATGGTTCACCACATTCTCCAGTCCCACCCACTTTGTGACGGGGCTTTAAAATCCCACCCTATATGTTTGAAACTTGCATTGTTTCTCCTTGCAGAATTAAAATGGCTGCACACCTCTATGGCAGTTTGGCCACAAGCAGCTTAGTGGCAGCTAAGAGGTAACACAGCTGAAAACACAAGTAACTTGGGCATCACTGGCTGGCCAGCATTTAGTACCCATCCTTAGTTGCCCTTGAGAAGGTGATGGTGAGCTGCCTTCTTGAAAACCCACAATCCATGTGTTTTGCGTTGACCCATAATGCCGTTAGGAAGGGAATTCCAGGATTTTGACCTTGCAACTGGAAAGGAATGGCAGTATATCTCCAAGTCAGGATGGTGAGTGGCTTGGAGGGGAATTTGTAGGTGGTGATGTTCCCATGTATCTGCTTCCCCTGTCCTTCCAGATGGAAGTGGTTGTGGATTTGGAAAGTGTTGTTGAAAGATTGTTGGTGAATTGCTGCAGTGCATCTTGTCGATAGTACGTACTGCTGCTACTGAACGTCGATGGTGGAGGGATTGAATGTTTGTGGATGTGGTGCCAATCAAGTGGGCTGCTTTGTCCTGGATGATGTCAAGTTTCTTGAGTATTGTTGGAGCTGCACCTTTCCAGGCAAGTGGGGAGTATTCCATCACACTCCTGACTTGTGCCTTGTAGATGGTGGATTGGCTTTGGGGAGTCAGGAGGTGGATTACCTGCTGTAGTATTCTTAGCCTCTGCTCTGCTGTTGTAGCCACTGTGTCTGTGTGGGGAGTCCAGTTGAGTTTCTGGTGAATGGTAACCTCAAGGATGTTGACAGTGGGAGATTCAGTGATGGTAACACCATTGATTTTCAAGGAGTGTGGAAGAGGTTTGAGTATTTGAGGTGATGGAGAGGTACCTGCCATATCTTGAAGTTGTGGCCTGTATAACTGAGGGAGAATTAAAGAGGTAAAACTGCTGTCAGTATATCAAGTCGAGAGAAACATACTTAGGACATGAGTCATGGGTATTAGCCACTTGCGAAGGTTTTAATGAAGCTGGTTGTACACTAGGATGGTTTTATGTGGATGTTGGGAGCTGTTATATTTGCTCTTGTGGTTTTTTTAAAAAAAAGTGCCTGTTAAGGTGATGGATATTGGTGAATATAACTCTGTCCATTCCAGCGCCAACAGGCCTGCACGCATCAGTTTGTCCACAAACAGGTGTCGAGGAAATCTCTTCCTTTCCTTGAGGTTCAAGCAGTTGAGGCTGAGGTTGGGCGATTTCTCAAGATTAACACACTGAATAATGAGAGGGGATTTCATACCAGCTATCCTAATGCTGCTGCTTGAGAATACTTGTGGAAGATTGACATTTCTCAGTCACGTTTCATGAAGGACCTGGATATCCACAGAGAGAAAAGATTTTACATCTGGATTGGATTTCAATTCAGGTCTCAGAGGGAAAGGTCAGTGTTCATCATGTATCACCGTACATTAGCTCCAGGTTTGGCGACATCTCAGTTTTGAAATTATTATCCTTCTGTTCAACTCCCTCCTTGGCCTTATTTCCCCTCTATAACATCCTCCAGCTAGACAATCTCCAGTTCTGGTATTCTGCGATGTTCCTGGTTTTTTTTTCTCATCATTTTACGTCCGGCACCTGCGCTTTAGGTCAAAACCAACAGAATTCTTTTGCTAAAACTTTCCATCTCCCTCCTCCTTTTAAGTTTTTTTTAGAGCAACACAGCACGGGAAACAGGCCCTTTAGCCCAACGAGCCCACACCGCCGTCATAACTATAGTTGTTATTTGTTTCTGAAAGTTGTTTCTGAAAACCTACCTTGTGTCTTCGGGCAAGCTTTTGTTCACTTTTTCTAACATCCCCTTATGTAGCTCAGTGTCAGACTTTGATATCAGTGTTAAGCTGTTCTTACTGTATCAAAGCGGCTATATTTGGTGTGGTACAGTGGTAAGCACTATTGCTTCAAGGGGTTGAATTCGATACTGGTCAGTGTGGAATTTGCACATTTTCCCTGTGTCTGTGTGGGTTTCCTCCAGGTGCTGCAATTTTCTCCCACAGACTAAAGATGTGTGCATGAGGTTGATTAGCCATGCTAAATTGCCCCTTAGTGTCAGGGGGTCTAGCAGGATGAAGAGGTGGATTTTCAGCGGTGCGTCTTGGGTAGGACTGTTGCTATTGCAGGCTTGATGGGCTGAATGACCTGCTTCTGCACTGTTTAAGTTTTACATTTACTAGTGTCACAAGTCGGCTTATATTAACACTGCAATGAAATTACTATGAAAATTCCCTAATTGCCACACTCCAGTGCCTGTTCAGGTATACTGAGGGAGAATTTAGCATAGCCAATGCACCTAACCAGCATGTCTTTTGGGCTGTGGGAGGAAACCGGAGCGCCCAGAGGAAATCCATACAGACATGGGGAGAGTATGCAAATTCTATATTGACAGTGACCCAAGCTGGGAATCAAACCTGGGTCCATTGTGCTGTAAGGCAGCAGTGCTAAGCACTGTGCCACCGTACCTTGTGTAGATCCTGTGAATCTATGATTCTATGCTGTGTTTAACCGACTGCACTATCCTTGTGCTCATATGTACAGGCTGTTAAATATTAGAAGGCTGTGGCGAAGTCTGAGACTGAGAATGGTTAATGCTGGCTCTGTGGCTACCGGCTTCCTGGTTTATCTGTGGGTGCACAGCTTAAGCTGTAACTGCTGCAGACAAACCATTATTCACAAAGATCATTTGTTTCAATTTCTGAAAGCTTGTAAGTAAATCATCGTGTGTGGTTAGATGGCAATGTTCCACAGAAATCAATGTTTACAATTTACAATAACTATTCCGGAAGTTCAGAAAGCATGGCTGGACTTTGACTGCCTGCTAGGGCCAGTATTGGAGATGGATGGGTGCCAAATGTGGTTACATTTTTTAAAATTTATTCGTGGGCATAGATTTATTGCCCATCCCTAGGAGGGCAGTTGGGAGTCAAGCACATTGCTGTAGCTTTGGAGTCACATGTAGACCAGGCCAGGTAAGGATTTCCTTCCCTAAAGGACATTAATGAACCTTGGATTTTTCTGATAATCGATACTGGTTTCATGGTCATCAGTAAATTCTTAATTCCAGATACTTTTATAGAATTCAAATCCCACCATCTGCTGTGGTGGGATTCGAACCCCAGTACCCAGTACGTTCATTGGATTTAATAGTTTAGTGATAGTATCATTAGGCCATTGCCTGATTCCATTATGACATGATGTGGAGATACTGGCGTTGGACTAGGATAAGGATAATAAGAAGTCTCTCAACACCAGGTTAAAGTCCAACAGGTTTATTTGGCAGTACTAGCTTTCAGAGTCTCAGGCTCCTTCTTCAGGTGAGTGAGGACTTGTGTTCTCAAGTAGGTCATCTACAGACACAAACTCTGTTTATAAGGTAATGATTGGAATATGAGCCTTTACAGGTAATCAAATCTTAAAGGTACAGACAATGTCAGTGGAGAAAAGGCCAAGCACACGTTAAAAAGACGTATTGTTTCTAGCCAGGACAGTTAGTGAGATTTTGCAAGCCCAGGCAAGTCGTGGGGGTTACAGAGAGTGAACTGAAGATCTTGGTTGAGGCTATCCTCGTGTGCGGAACTTGGCTATTAGTTTCTGCTCTGCGATTCTGCGTTGTCATGTGTCATCAAGGCTACCTTGGAGAAATCTTACCCAAGATCAGAAGCTGAATGCCCATGACTGCTGAAATGTTCCCCGACTGGAAGGGAACTCTCCTGGCTGGTAATTGTTGAGTGGTATTCATTCATCTTTTGTCGTAGAATTTGTATGGTCTCCTTAATGTATCGTGTTGGGTTTGGCAGCTAGTGCTGCCAAATAAACATGTTGGACTTTAACTTGATATTGTGAGACTTCTTGCCGTCCATTATGACCCCCAGACCACTTCTGTGCAGGGAGGATTGGGGAACCGAACAGGGTAGGCAACTCGGATTTTACAATCAACCTCAAGGTTCCTGTGGGCGAGGGGGGCTCAGTTAACTGCCTGATAGTGGCCTCTTGGTAGGACCAGAGGAACAGGACGTGAGGCAGGCTTAAGGGCCAAGTTTGAATGCAGGATCAGCCCATGGCTGGCAAAAGGTTTCCTACCCTCCCCCTCACCACAGAACCTCACATGATGGTGCTCCAGTTGAAGGATCCTTGTTTTAGTATGGTTTAAAAAGTTGAAGAGATGGAGTTTCCATTTTGAAAATCATCCTTTCTCTCTAACTTAGCTAAACGTTGCTCCTTTCAAGCTGGAAGGCCTCTGACTGTTCAGCTTCAAGGGGCTTGAATGGCGATACTGTCTGCAGGCCTATTAAGAAACACCTACCCACCGCGCACCCCCCCCCCCCCCCCCCCCCCCCCACACACACACCACCACACACACACACACACACACACACACCACCACCACCACCCCCAATCCTCCCCATCTGACAACCCCATCCACCATAAATCCAGAGCCATCCTCTGGAAACTGGTTCAGGAACTTGGAAAGAGCCTGAGCTACATTTCCCACCCTTGAGCAGTTTGATCATGACCTTAGAATTCTGGAAGACCAGCCAATTTTAATGGCTGAATCTTATTATCATAACTCTTCCAGGATCCCTGAATGGGCCCAGTCAGATTCATCATCTATCTGCTATTGGCACCATACCCATTTTAAGGGAAGTGAAGGCCTAATGGTATTATTGCTAGACTACTAATCCAGAAACTCAACTAATGTTCTGGGTTCAAATCCCACCACGGCAGATGGTGGAATTTAAATTCAATTTAAAAAATATCTGGAATTAAGAGTCTGCTAACGATCGTGAAACCATTGTCAATTGTCAGAAAAACCCACTTGGTCCACTAATATCTCTTTAGGGAAGGAAATCTGCCATCCTTACCTGGTCTGGCCTAGATGTGACTCCAGATCCACAGCAATGTGGTTGACTCTCAACTGCCCATTGAACAAGAGCATGGACAATAAATGCTGGCCAGCCAGTGTCCCATGAATTAATAAAAAATAAAGTACTGCCTGCAAAGGGAGGGAAGTAAAATTTTGTTTTTGGTTACGGTGTGTGTTTTTGGTGAGCTTGCTATCTTTCAGCATTGACATTCACTTCTGACTATAGGCCATTGGTGTTGCTGCTTCTGAATCTTTTTTTTGCTCCCCATTCCTTTCATCACTCAAAATACCTATTTAGTTCTCTGATAAATTTATCTTAATTTCCAGTAGTATCTCCTGCTTGGTTGTTTTCTCCCCTTTGCCCTGCTCAAAGTGCCAGATTTTTTACAAAAGCGTGACTGCACTTTGCTTTTTCTCACCGAACTGTGATTTTTCAATTTTTACCTCCAAAAGAATTTGGGAAAAATGAGGCCCGGGTGAAAGTTGAAGCAAGTCGGAATGGGAAATCTAAAATGGCAAATCCCTTTGGGGCGACTGAAGTAATGGGCTGGATCTTTCTGGAACAGGGCAGCTCCTACAATTTGCTTTTTTTTTTTAACTGCACCCGTCAACACGATAAATGTGTGTGCCAGAAAATGCTGGAAATGTGAGCTGGTTACAAGGGCAACAGGGCATCCAGAATCTTGTAATAAATGGAAACAATGGTACATCTCCTTGATGGGATTTATGGATTGAAAAAGGAACATGAATGATAGGAAACAAATGAGGATCATAGAAAGGGAAGGAGAGACTGGAGTAAAGACAAGGGAGAAAACAGGGCATAAATAAAAAATAAGAAAAATGGTACAGGGGTTTCAGATCCTGCTGCTTTGGCACTACCCCGTGCCCCCAACCTCAATGGCCTCTAGTCCTACCATCAGGGCCATTACAACATGTCCCCATCAATCGGGACCATACATGATCCTTCCATGTGTGAGGACCTTTTACTGGCAAGGCCGCTAACGCAAGTGAGCCCAGATGATTGCATCCTGGGCTCACTTGTAATACTCAAATCACAAGGCTGTTCTTGCTGGATATCTGGTGCCGGTAAGATTGCGAGAAGCGGAAAACTGGGCACAAATCTAATTTTTTTAGCTTCTTGTGATCTTACTGGCTCGTCACGCCCACCAATCAGCAGGGCGAAAAGGTAAGATTGCTGCCCCCACCCCGCCACCTCTTCATCCTTTGAAAAATCTGCTAAGTGTTGGACTGAATCATAGAATCCCTACAATGCAGAAGGAAGTCATTCGGCCCATCGAGCCTGTACCCGCCCCTGAAAGAGCATCTTTCCCAGACAAGATTAAAAGGTTTAAATTGTTTCCGCTTTGACTCAGAGAGGCCGATTGGCTGTGCGCTAACAATCAGAGGCTGGAATTCTCTGGCTGTTCACGCCCTGCTCTTGTTGCCAGAGAGGACGGTGAATTTGGCGCTCAGCCAAATCTCTGTTCACTACGGCGGGACAGGAGAATTCCACTGGCATGAGCGGCCAGAGAATCCCACCCAAGTGTGTGGTGGAAAGAATTTCTTACACGCTGGCTTTGCCAGCCCTAATTTTCTGTAGTGAGTTTAATGGACAACTAGTGAACAAACTCCTCAAGTTTTCAAAGGGAATCAGGGAAGCCAAGGATGGGATGCTGTTAATGCAAAAACAAATGGCAGAGCAGTGTAAATGAACCGAGAAAGTTTATAGAACCATAAAACATTACAGTGCAGAAAGAGCCCCTTCAGCCCATTGAGTCTGCACCAACTACAATCCCACCCAGGCCCTACCCCCATATCCCTGCACTTTTTACTCAGTAATCCTTCTAACCTAAGCATCCTAGTACACTAAGGGACAATTTTAGCATGGCCAATCAACCTAACCCGCACATCTTTGGACTGTGGGAAGAAACCGGAGTACCTGCAGGAAACCCACACAGACACAAGGAGACTGTGCAGACTCCACACAGTGACCCGAGCCGGGAATCGAACCCAGGTCCCTGGACGTGTGAAGCAGCAGTGCTAACCACTGTGCTACCGTGCCACCCAAGTTCTGGATCTTTACAACTTGCTCAGTAGCTCCTAAATTTGCTGCCTATGTTGTGTATTAAATACAACATGCGTCATCATTTTCAATAAAATTTGGACTGATCTTTCACTGGATACTGGAATAGCCACTGCAAGAAGGATTTTAACCTTGTCAAAGCTGGTGAATTTGTAGGCACTTTGCAGAGAGGAATATTTATGAAGGACATTAGGGCACCAAATAACTCCCACACAGTTCAGTAGGATGCAGTTTTGCATTTTATCATCTGCAAATACACACAATGGCATTCTTAAATGCAGTTCTTGGAAACTCCCTAGAGTATTCTGCCTTTTCCCTTATAGCACTGTGAGGAGTAATGGAAGAATGTTTTGACACCAATTCTTCACAAAAGCTTTTGTATAAAATAATTATTGCATCACAAACATAGCATAAATCTTAAATCCATTTCTGAGGACGGAGCAAAAACACTCCTGTTTGATGATGTTTGCAATGGTTTTGATAAAATAACAATTAAAATTATGTTGTAACTTTTATTAAGAAAGAAAGAGTCAATCTTGCATGTAGAGGGCTCGAAGCCAGTGACTTTTATATGCTTTAAGGATGTTAAAATTTGAAATGCAGACTTGCCCTTTCATTCTGAATGGAAAGTAATCTCTTTAGCAGAATTATCTCTATAAAAGAGACCACAACCATATTAAATCCAGCTCATGCTGGCTTGCAGCAAATGAAAAGATCTTGCCCTAATGGTGTCAAACTCAAAGTTGCACTGAGCTATCTGAGCTACTTTCCATTCATTCTGATGGACTTTGTCAATGCTCTAGTTCGTGTAGACATGTAAGTAGCTGGTGCAAAGCTTTGAGAGCATTGAATGTGAGTTCAACTTGTGCCACATTATTATTAGGTGAGAGGAACAGCCTTTTGTTTGCATGGCATTTGAAATATGACTTTAAGATGCATAAGACCGGCACAATGTCACAGTAGTTAGCAGTGCTGCCTCACAGTGCCAGGGTGATGTAGAGATGCTGGCGTTGGTCTGGGCTAAACACAGTAAGAAGGGACCAGGGGCAGGGTTCAGTTCCGGCCTTGTGTGACTGTCCATGCAGATTTTGCGCATTGTCCCTGTGTCTGTGTGGGTTTCCTCCGGGTGCTCCAGTTTCCTTCCACAGTCCAAAGATGTTGGGGTTTGGTGGATTGGCCATGATAAATTACCTCTTAGTGTTAGGGGGATTAGCAGGATAAGTATGTGGGGGTTTTGGGAATAGGGCCTGGATGGGATTGTTATCGGTGCAGACTAAATGGCCTCCTTCTGCACTGAAGGAATTGTATGGTTTTAGGACTTTAATTCCGTTGGACGAAGGCTTGCGATGAAGAAAACCTCATTGTATTTTAGCTTCACGCGTGCCATAGAAACCTTATACATAGGGGAGTGACTGCCATTCTCAAATGTTGCGGCGTGTTGAGGGACTGCTGTTCTGAGCCTGGCAAGTGTTTCCAGGCCCATCATTCCAAACTTGTGGTTACCATAGGGATGCTGGCTGCTTTCAGTGGGAGGTGAAGAAAAACATAAAGGGGAGAATCATTACTCCACGCTTGGCTTAGCCTTTGAGTTCATTTTCAGTATAACTTTGAGTCCAGGGAGCAGAATGTGGGATCGACCTCTCGAATCTAAGTTTAAAAAGTTTATCATTACTGTCACAAATTGGCTTACATTAAACTGCAGTGAAGTCACTGTGAAAATCCGCTAGTCATCACGCTCTGGCACTTGTTGGATACAATGAAGGACAATTTAGCATGGCCAGCATGTCTTTTGGATTGTGGGAGGAAACAGGAGCACCCGGAGGAAACCCACGCAGACATTTGGAGAATGTGTGGACTCCATGCAGACAGTGACCCAAGCCACGGATTGAACCCGGGTCCCTGGTGCTGTGAGGAAGCAGTACTAACCGCTGTGTAACTGTGCACCCTCCAGATATTAAACGTAGAAACAATAAAACAGATAAAGATGTCAGCATGTATTTTTAAAGAAATAAACTTGCTTTCGTGGTTCCAATCTTTTGGGGTACGTGTTGGACATTTTAATTGAGTGATATACATGGTGGGGTAAATAGCTGACTGATTTATTGGTTTCTGCCGAAATCCTGTCCAAAGTCAGTGGGATTTTGGCAGTTCTTCAGATTTTTCAGGTGCTGGCTGCATTATCTCCCACCATGAGCGAGACTGGAAAATCCGGCCGGCAGCTTGTTTACACAATCGGAGATTTTTTTTTCTCCTTCTCAGTGGGCCGCAGTAGAGTGCAAAGGTAGTTCCAGTTTGCCTGAGAAACCATCTCTATTGCAAATAAGATGCAGTTGTCCAATTATAACTCTTGGAATGAGAGGTCTAAAGGTAGTAGATAGAATAGGATAGAATCATAGAATTCCTACAGTGCAGAAAGAGTCTATTCGGCCTATTGAGCCTGTAGTGACAACAATCCTGCCCAGGCTGTTTCTTTGGAATCCCACATATTTACCCTGTTAATCCTCCTGACACGAAGGGGCAAATTAACATGGCCAATTCGCCTAACCAGTACATCTCTCAGATAGTGGGAGGAAACTGAAGCACCTGGAGGAAACTCACGCAGACACGGTGAGAACGTGCAAACTTCATACGGGGCACCCAAGGCCAGAACTGAATTTGATCTCTGGTGTCGCGAGACAACAGTGCTTTCTACCGTCCCATCCATGTGCTGCCTATTCATGAGATAGAGGATTTACTTTTTTGAGCTATTGATTATTTTCAGAATCCATAAGATTGTAAAGTGCCAATGATTGCAAGTGTCCCATTGGTAGATGTTTCCATGTGGACAGAATCATTGGCTGGAGATAATGGTTATCAACTAGGAATGTTGTTCTTGGATTACTCGCTTCAAAACTAAAGGATTTATCACGTCACATGTACGCACTATTGAGAACTAACTTTATAATTAGCCCTTAGTCTTAGCGAAATGCTGAACTACAAAAGCCATGTGATATTTTCGTCCCCTTAGACTTGTAGCTTCCTAACACAAAAAAGAATCTTTTTGCTATAAATTAGAATGCACATTAGCTTGACAATTTGGGAAGATAAGCCATATTTCTTCATCAGCATATTCGGGTTCTGTGTCTCTCGATAGCTGCTCACTTCCACTTGTGTGTCAGCTTCATTATATTTATGAACAGCTTTTCACACGGTGAAACTTCCCAAGTTACATTATGAGGTAATTCTGTATGCTGAGCAGAACAAATTGAGTGGAGATGGCAGAACTACAGGCGGTGGTGGGGAAGTCCTGCGGATTAACCCCCTTACTTCTAATAATGAGACTTTTCTCTTTTTGAGGCCAGCTGAGATGAAATGATAATTGATACAAGGACTGTGAGTATTTGGTCTAATAAAGTGGCCAGCTGCTGATGTAACTTGTCACTAGCAAATATTCCAGCTTTGCCTTAGTTGTGCCAGAGGTTTCCTGGTGCACTTTGAAGTTTGTGTTTATAGAAGCAACTGGATAAAAGTACTGCGGCAACAAGAGCAGGTCGGAGGCTAGGAATCCTTAAGAGAGTAACTCATCTCCTGACTCCCCAAAACCTGAGATTTACAAAGTAGAAAGTCAGGAGGGCAGTGGAATACTCTTTCCTTGCCAGGATGAGTGCAACAACACTGATCAACACAATCCAGGACAAATTATTTGGTTTGATTGTAACCCCATCCACAAATATTCACTTTCTCCACCACAAATACAGTTAATAGCGTGTACCAAGTATATAACGCACTGCAGGAACTCACCAAGGCTCCTCAGACAGCGTCTTTCAAACCCATGACCCACCATCATCTAGAAGGACAGTAACAGATACATAGAAGTACTGCCATCTGGAAATACCTTGCCAAGTCATTTACTAACCTGACTTGGAAATATATCATCATTCATTCACTGTTGCTGAGTCAAGATCCTGACGCTCCCGTCCTAACATCAGCATGGGTGTACCTACGCTACAGGGACTGCAGCAATTCAAGAAGGCAGCTCAGCCCAGTACAATTGCCATGGGGAGGTGGAAAAATTCCATTTGTTGCTTGCCTTGTGCATAAATCCACTCAATCCAAAAGTGGTTGAGGGAGCAGTCACAAGGGGAGTTTGTATCAGCACTAACTAAAGGAATGAACTGATTTCATAGAATCCTTACAGTGCAGAAGGAGACTATTGGCCCATTAAATCTGCATCAACCACAATCCATTCCTTGCGCGTCACAGAATTGGAGGGGTAAGGGGCGGACAACGGAAATGTCTGACTTAGGGCGGGAACTTCTGGTCTCTCTTGAGCGAGGCTGTAAAATCCTGCCCTATATCTCAGGAATGAAATGCAACAAGGAGTGTTTGATGTATTTCTCTGGATTAATTGATCCTATGAGAGCAGTTTCTGATTACACAGCCACTTGTGTTCTATATGATTAAATGAAGAGGCATCCTCTATTGCTTTTGCTCTCCAAATGTTCTTTTGTGATGCGAATGACTCATCGCGGACTGTATGCCTCCTCCAAGTGCCTGTTCTTCACGTGTGAGTCTAGGCAGTGCGGAATGTTGAAGGCTGCTTGACTTGAAAACATGTCGGAAATTTGACTGAGGGATTTGTTAAGGCAGTGTGAAAAGAGACAGGCAAACACAGAACCATGTAAGAATGTGAGAAATCGTCAATAAACATATTGCCAGCAAGACAGTTAGCACGGGGAGTGAAAAAGCTGTCATTAAAGTTGGCACTAGAAGCCAGGTCTCAAAGCAGGTTTGTAGAGCTTCTTAGCAAACTCTAATTCTGCATAATCACACAGTGGCTGTAAACACAGCTTCAGCTTGCATCGTAATGTGGGTTTGGGTTACTCCAGTAGTTTGCAAGTTGCTTGCAATAATAAAATTCCAACAGTGCAAGCAACATATCACAGCAAAGTGTCTGTACTAACTGTAAAGATATAAATGCATTAATTCTCCTTGCCTTCTATAATTTTCTTAGTTGTTCTAAGCATGGTGGCACAGTGGTTAGCACAGTGTCAGGGACCCAGGTTTGATTCTGGCCTTGGGTCACTGTGTGGCGTTTGCACTTTCTCCCCGTGTCCGCGTGAATTTCCTCCAGGTGCTCCAGTTTCCTCCCACACTCCAAAGATGTGTGCTTTAGGTTGATTGGCCATGTTAAATTGCTCCTTAGAATCCCGAGATATATGGGTTAGATGGATTAGCAGGTTAAATATTTAGGGTTAACAGTAAGATTTGGTGCAGATTCGATGGGCTGAATGACCTCCTGTTCTATGGATTTTATGAAGATCTAAACAAACATGCATTGTAACTTTGTATCACGCATTCAGGTTTCAATTCTGACAAAATGCATTCTGCTGGAAATGCTAGACATTTAAATTTTTCTCCCGATTTGCTGGTTAAATATGGAGCAGATTATTTTCAATGTTGCCGCTTCAGTGTTTCCACAACAGAATGGAAATGAGACAGGTTCTACAATGAGAAGGCAATTCAATCTGTCAGGTTACACAAAACTGAGCATGATCTTTCTCCTGCCCACCCTTTGCCGCCCTCCCACACCACCTTGCGATTGCTTATCTCAAACTAAATCAAGGCAAGACACACTGGGTGTCATTGAGAATATTTTATCCAGCAGGTGGCGTTCCAACCACCTTTGCAGAAGGTTTTGGATTCGATTCCATGTTTTACTCTTTCACTAGCAAAACAGCTCGAGAGCTTCCAGAACTTCTAGTCGGACACAAAGCCATCTGGGAGATTCTAGAACATTCTGAGAGACTTGGCACAATTCCGTCTCTTCACAGAAGTGACTGATCCCAGATCGAGAGGAGAAATATGTGGTTGGCGTTTGAAGAGTTGGAATGAAATTCGAGTACGCCGGTGTCCCTTCATCAAATATTCATCAAATGCTTTACCTTTATAGGGAAGACAGTGGCCACATGGATTATTGCTCGACTATTAATCCAGAAACTCAGCTACTTTCTGGGGATCTGGATTTGAATCCCGCCACAGCAAGTGGCAGAATTTAAATTCAGGAAAATTAAGAATCTACTGATGACTTGAAACCATTGCTGATGTTGGAAAAGCCCGTCTGGTTCATTAATGCCCTTTAAGAAAATAAATCTGTCATTATCTGGTCTGGTCTTGTTTAAAAGTCAACCAGCAATGTGGTTGGTTCTTAAGTGCCCTCCAGGGGCAATAGATTCTGGCCATCCAGCAACATATCCCACAAATTAATTTAAAAAAATCATCAATGCTGTATGCAAGCGTGGCCAATTCACCTAACCTACACATCTTTGGACACTAAAGGGCAATTTAACATGGCTAATTCAGCTAACTTGCACATCTTTAGGCTGTGGGAGAAAATCAGAGCACCTGGCAGAAACCCATGCAGACACGGTGAGAGCATGCAAACTCTACACAGTCATCCAAAACCAGGATTGAACCTGGCGCTGTGAGGCAGCAGTGCTAACTACTGTGTCACCATGCCACTCTTATGCATCTTAAAAATCATATTTCAAATGCCATACAGAAACAGAAGAGTTGTTGCTTTAATATCCTTTATATTCAGCCCGGTAATGCATAATCTCCCAAAAAGGGATTTAGAAGTAATCGTATCCAAATTAAAATAAATACTATTGATTTA
The DNA here is from genome assembly GCA_024679065.1 of Sphyrna mokarran. NCBI lineage: Eukaryota > Metazoa > Chordata > Chondrichthyes > Carcharhiniformes > Carcharhinidae > Sphyrna > Sphyrna mokarran. The sequence goes on from JAGIQG010000007.1 coordinate 101,270,202, forward strand.
TTGCTCTCTGAAAACAATAATAGTGTAAAATTGGGAAACTGTTAATTTTAACGCACTAACTCTTCAGGTGGGAGCTAGGGGAATGTTTAAGGGAGTTGATGGAGTAGTGGTGATATGACTTGACCGGTAATCTAGCGGGCCTGGTTAATGCTCTCGGGGCAAGGGTTCAAATCCCATTAGGGCAGAAAGTGGAATTTAAATTTAGTTAATCACTCTGGAATTGAAAGCTGGGCTGAAATCTTCTGTACTTGTTTGCAACCGAGATTTGCTATTAATGTGAATGGAGTTTTGGCGGGAATGCCAAATTTTCCATTCTCGCTCACACAGGTGTGACCGGAGGTTCCAGCCCCCAATCTCAGTAATGATGACCACAGAGCTGTCATTGTTGCAAAAAAAAGCTCACCCGATTCAGTAATGTCCTTTAGGGAAGGAAATCTGCCATCCTTTATCTGGTCTGGCCTACACGTGACACCAGGTCCAGAACAGTGTGGTTGATTTCATCTGCCCCCTGAACGGTCCCAACAAGCAACTCAGTTCAAGGGCAACTAGGGATGGGCAACAAATGCTGGCTGTGCCAGTGATACTCACATCCCATGGAAGAATACAGAGTAAAAAGATGAGTTGCAGGGGCGGGGGGGGAAACACTGAATGAAGAATACCGAGTACTCTTTGGGTGAAAAACGTTCTCCCTTTTTAAAAAAGAAAACCACATCTCACCTCTACAGGAATTTTGGCACAGAATTGTGACAAAGGGACAGGTAATGTCCATGGTTAATCCTTCCTCCGTATGAAAATGGCAGGAGCTCGGAAGATAGGCACGGTCGCTGCTTCTCGGTGCTGCAGTGCTGACTGAAGTTCATTCATGTGGCAGCTGCTTGAGGAAAGGGTTGACATGATTGCGATGCCCCATGCGATGCCCCAGCAGCTTGCCATCACTCACTGACCTTGCACGTTGAACAACTGCTTAGAAGGGACAGCGTATGCTGTGTGGCTCCCTTAGCACATCAGGGAAGGGATGGCATTGGTAGCCGGAATGAAAGACATATGGTTTTGTTGACAGATTTCTGAAAACCTCTTCTTTTGTTGATTCAATTTAATTTCCTAAAACTTGAGGTGTGATCAATGGAATGTCGCAAGTGGTTCAATGCAATAGTCCCTGACCTTGTGTATATATGTGACCAAGACAGATCATATAGCTAAAGGGATCAAGATATATGGGAGGGCAAGGGAGGAATCAGGATATTGAATTTGATGATCAGCCATGATCATAATGAATGGTGAAGCAGGCTCAAAGGGCTGAATAGCCTACTCCAGTCTCTAGTTTCTATATCACCCATCTGGCTGAAATTTTAATAGACTGTTAGGTCATTCTTTTCTTATTGTACTTGTTTGTAATAGTCATTATTGAATGTGCTGACATTATTTTTATTTCATTAGTTTCAGTGCAACAGTCAAAACAAAGTCAAGGACAGAACTACTATCAAATAGTTAGCTTAGCAGCTGGGAATTTATGACACTTGCTTAGCAACACAGACTGTCCTGATGTGGTTATATTCTCATAGCTACTTCTTACCACATCACTGACTTCAGAACACACTGACCTCTCTCCAACCTGGCCCTTGGCCAACTTGTCACCGTGGTACCAAAACACGAGAACAGTCTGGGAGACTTAAAAGGTGGGCCATCTGTTAATAGGATTGTTTTTTGAGAGCTGGTCCTGTTAATCACACATCTCAAACCGGATGAATCGCAGAATTCTTAAATTGTTTTGCTTGTAGAAGCAATGATGCAGGTTTGTAATGAGGTAGTGCCTCACTCAGATTTAATACAGAAACCCGGACTTCTTTGGAGAAAGAAGTGACAATTCTAAAAATCATGCTCGTACTTCCTGATCAAACACAATGCTTATTTGAATCCTAAGAGATTTGCTTTCACAATCTACATTTGATACTTTGGTAAGGACGGTGTGCTGTACTGTCAGAGGTGCTGCCTTTCAAATAAGGCAATAAGTTAAGGTCCTCTCTACAGTCTCAGGTGGTTGAAGCTCCTCAACTTGAAGAGAGGTAGTGCAGTTCTCCTGGTGTCTTGGCAAGTATTTAACTCTGAAACCAAGGTCACTGAAATTAGATGATCACATTGCTGAATGAGGAAGTTACCTGCGAGTAAATTGGCTAGTTGGTTTCCCCATGTTATGTGACCAAATTTCAAATCTAATTCATTGATGATGATACACTTAATAGATGCCCATTACCCATGCAAGTTCCTGTCTCGAGTTCAGTTTGTTACTCATTTATGATCAATGCGAAGTGATACAAAGTACAATTATATTGTAGAAAAACAAGCTGGATCACGACGAGGCTATTTTCTTCTGACACGCTGTTGCCCATTTTCTGACATCTACAGGTCGTTACCTCCCCCTTCCTCTTCTTTGTCTGAATGTTTGAGACTTCCATCCCAAAGGCCCAGATTAGTTTCCTTTTGGATTCTGCCACTGTTCCTCATCAGCTACCACCCGCTAACTGAAGCCAACTTCATTCCACTTCTGCAGCCCTTCTCATTGCATCTCTTGTTATAACAGTTTAAAGATTCTTACTCTCCAGTCCATTAGGAAGAGATTAAAAGATACAAATTTGGTCTCTGCCTTTTCCCTCAGTATGCTGCTAAAAATATGTGTGTCACAGGGGAATCAGGTATTGAATTCAATGATCAGCCATGATCAAAATGAATGGTGGAGCAGGCTTGAATGGCGGAGCGAACTTGAGGGGCTGAATGGCCTCCTCTTGCTTCTAGTTTCTATGTTTCTATGTTTGTATGAATGAACAAGGGAATTGGCTCATTTGAGATTTGCTAACAAAGCACAAGAAATGGATCTATTTCGTAACCTTATTGCAACCGCTGATTTTCAAACATAACTCTCTCTGATCTGGAACCATGTCAGTTTGCTACTTTGGTGCCAAAGGTTAAGGAGTAGATGGTGATCCCAGGCAGTGATCACTGTATCCAGTTGGTCACCAATCTGTGACACTATCTAATCTTTGAAGGCAGAAAGGGGTGCCAGGTACACAAGATTATGCCTGACTGAGAGGCAGATTGAGTGAAAAATTTGGAATTAATTTATTAGTAACTTCATTGCAGTGTTAATGTAAGCCTGTGAAAATCCTCTAGTCGCCACACTCTACTGCCTGTTTTGGTACACTGAGGGAGAATTTAGCATGGCTAATGCACCTAACCAGCATGTCTTTCGGACTGTGGGAGGAAACTGGAGCATCCAGAGGAAACTCATGCAGTCGCAGGGAGAATGTGTAAACTCCACACAGACTGTGAGCCAAGCTGGGAATCAAACCCGGGTCCCTGATGCTGTGAGGCAGCAGTGCTAACCACTGTGCCACCATGTTGCCCACTGCTCAGGTGAGAATTTGGGGTGGGGAGAAGAGCTGCTTCTTCCACGTGATGCAATGATAAAAGACCTTCAGCTACTGCCTTCATCCAATATTTATAAGAGGCTTGCAATCTTTGTAGATGAGGAGGAGGATTGCAAGATGGATGAGCAGATTTGTTATGGTTCAGGTCAGAAACTTACAATTTTATGAAACCTGCCTGAATCATAAATTTTGTATTTTGAATTTGGCTAGGATAAGCATGATGCCTTCCACTTCGGGCATGATTCAAAAGACCCACTAGGGAGCTTTTATCAAACAAAATTTATTTAAGAATATAGTTAACATGCATAGTGAAGAAATTAGTAAGAACTTTTCTAAATTACAGCCAAGAAACAAAACAACCAGTATAATGTATAACTTTTAATGAATATCTCTAATGTGATCTAATTAAAATCAAAATCCATAGGCAACAAAAACCTTTTTTTTTAACATGTTTGACAAAGTCTACTGCTCATGTGAGAAATTTGTTTGAAGTCTGCAGTTCTCTGGATTTATTCCAAAGAGTTTGAAGATAAGACAGCTTCCCAAAGTACCAGTGAGAGTCTGGTCTATCCCCCAAGAGCAACAGATTTCACTCTTCAGGAAAGCAACAGAACTTTCAACATAACAGGGAAAGAGGGAAAACACTCTTTTTTGTGAGCTTGCTGTCTCTTCTGAAACCCAACTCTAACTTGCAGCTTCAGAATGAAAATGAAATCCCTAGCACCTGAGCTGCAGTTTTTTTCTCCTCCTAACAATGACATCACATAAGGCTGTGAGCATGAATTAAAAAATAACTCCTAAAGGTACACTAACAGCACCGATTATCCATGGTACCATGGCGAAGGCTGTAAGTCAAGTGGGTGTGAGCAAAGAGTAATCATGGAATTCAGTATAATCAGGAGGATTGACACTGGCATTAAAAAGTCTGAGCTCAGAGAGTTGTGTTGACTGCCTGGTGCCAGGATTTCTGCTCAGGGCTGGAGAGAAACTTGGAGGGGGAGGATCCAGTGATTGTGTGTTCCACATAGGTACCAACAGCATAGCTAAGGCTAGGAAAGAAACTTTGAGGGCTTAAGCACTATATTAAGAAACAGAACCTCAAGAATAATAATCTCCGTTGTCGTCTGAGTCACATGCAAATCGGCATGGGGCAAAGAAAATTCGAGAGATGAATGTGTGGCTCAAAGAGTGGCGTGGGAGAAATGGGTTCAATTTTATGGACACTGGCTCCAGAACTGAGGGAAGTAGGGGTTGTACTGTTGGGACAGTCTATGTCTGAACCATGCTGGGACCAGTGATCTAGTGAGCTCTGTAACTAGGGGAAATAAGAGGGATTTTAAACTAAGTGCTAGGGAAAGGGATCAAACTTGGGAAGCTTTTGCAAGCCAAAGAGCAGAGATGAGGCAAGAGAGAAAGATATTAATCTAGAGAAAGATAAACAGACAGGACGAGAAGAGGCGGAGAGTACAAATCTAAGGGTATGTGAGCATATAAGGCAAGAGGTTGCATAAATAGTTAAAGGTCAAACCAAAAATTCTGTAGCTGAATTAACATAGCATTTGAAAGAAAACAGATGAGCTCACAGCTCGAATAGAAATTAATAAGCACAATCTGATAGTCACCACAGAGACAAGGCTGCATGATAACAGAGATTGGGACCTGAATAATGAAAGGTTTGTAACATTTTGGAAGAACAGGGTGCTGAGAAAAGGTTGAGGGGTAGAAGTGTTAATTAGTGATGATATTAGCACAATGGAGAGGGGTGACCATCATTCAGGCAACCTAAGTACAGGAATGGTTTGGGTAGAGAGGAAAAAATCATAAAGGCAAGAAGCCACATGTAGGAGTGGTATTCAGTTGTCTCACATGGTAGGACAGTGTATCAAGGAAATATTAATGGGGACTTTGTCAAAAATGTATCATGATAATCATGGAGGATTTTAATTTACAACAGATTGGAAAAAAAATCAGACTGGTAAAGATATCCTAGATGAGTAGTTCCTAGAATATTTTTGGGATAAATTTATGTTTGTTTATTTATTAGTGTCACAAGTACGCTTACATTAACACTGCAGTGACATTAGTGTGAAAATCCTCTAGTCGCCACACTCTCTGGCACCTGTTCAGGTACACATTTTGGGTGAATTTAGCATGACCAATGCACTAACCAGCATGTCTTTTAGACTAGTATGTAGTGTCCTGTGATATAGAATATTAGAACAGCTCTTTCTGGAGCCAAGTGGTGAGCAGGATTTCCTAACCCTGGTATTGTTCAACAAGACGGAATTAATAAATGTTCTCACAATCAAGATGCCACTAGTTGCAGCAATCATAATGTGGTTGTGTTTAACATTCAGTTTGAAGGAGAGAAGTGTGGGTTTAAGACTAGTTAGACTAAACTTAAATAAGGACAATTATAAGCACAGCTAGCTAAAGGGAACTGGCAAATTAGGTTAAAGAATAGGCCAATGGAAATGCAATGGTAGACATTTCAGAGAATATGCAAAATAAACACATTTCAATGAGAAAAAAACATTCCAAGGGAAGGACCCATTATCCATGGTTAACTTAAAAAGTTAAAGATAGTATCAAACTGATAGAAGGGATATAGTTACAATATAATCCCACATTTCTCTTCTTCAAATTAAATGTTAAATAGTAAGTGAGTAGGGGGAATTAATGGAAATAAGGAGATGAAAAATGGATTGAACAGGTATTTTGTACCATTCTTCACTATAGACATTACAAATAACATTCTAAGTAGTTGGTAAGATGAATGATCCATTGGTTTTAATTTTTCAAAATGTTCAAGGTTTGGGGAAAGATTCCACTGTCAGGAGGAAACTACAAACCTGTTAGCTCAACATTTGTCAAAGGGAAAATGCTAGAAGGTTTTATTATTAGATGTTACAGCAGGGCACTGAGACAAATTCACAGCAATCAGGCAGAGTCAACATGGATTTGTGAAAGAGAAATCGCGTTTAATCAATTTACTGGAGTTCTTTGACAAAGTAAGGTGTGTTTATGATTAAAGGGGAACCAGTGGATATTCTGTGTTTAGATTTCCAGAAGGCATTTGAAGAGGTGCCCATCAAAGACTATTATGGAAACTAAATGTTCATGGTAAGATATTTGAATGGTTAAAAGATTGGCTAATAGAGAATAGGCACAAAATTGGTCATTTTCTGATTGCAAGTTGTGATGAGTAGTGTACAACAGGGATCAATGCATCAGCTTCAACTCTTAACAATTTATATGAGTGACGTAGATAAAGGGACTGAAGGTCTGGTTGCTAAATTTGCTGCAGACACAAAAATAGATAGGAAATTAAGTTGTGAAAAGGAAAAAAGAAGCTACCAGGTGACATCGGTTAAGAGAGTGGACAAAGTGATTTGCAAATGGGAAAATGTGACATTGGCAATTCTGAGAATAAAGATGTAGCTATTATCTAGATAGTGAGAGATTGCCAAACTCTGAAGTGCAGAGGGATCTGCGTGTCCCAGTGCATGAATCACAAAAGCTTAGTATGCAGACACAGCAATTAATTAGGAAAGCTAGTGAAATGTTATTATTTATTGCGAGGAGAATCAAATCCAAAAGTAGAGAGGTTATGCTTCAGTTACACAGGGCATTGCTAAGATCTGGAGTAATGTGTACGGTATTGGTCTCCTTATTTAAGGAAGGATGTAAATGCATTGGAATCAGTTTAGAGAAGGTTAACTACACTTGGTACATGGAATGGGTGGGTTGTCTTATGAGAAAAGGTTGGCAGGCTAGATTTGTATCCACTGGAGTTTAGAAGAGTAAGAGGTGACTTGTTTGAAACATACAAGATCCCGAGGAGTATTAATAGGATGGATGTGGAAGGTACATTTTATCTTGTGGGAGAATCTAGAACTAGGGGTCACTGTTTAAAAGTAAGATGCCGCTTATTTAAGACAGAGAGGAGGTGAAATTGTTTCACTTCGAGAATCATAGGTCTTTTAAACTCCCTTCCTAAAAAGGCAGTGGAAGCTGAGTGAATATTTTTAAGGCAGAGCTAGATAGGTTGACAAGGTGGGGTGAAAGATTAGCAGGGGTAGGCAGGAATATGAAGGTTTGAGTTTAAAATCAGATCAGCTATGATCTTATTAAATGAAAGATTATTATTATTGAGACTGAATGGCCTACTTAGGCTCCCAAATTGTCTGTTTGTATGTACAGATAGTCTATTGAGGTTCACCATTCAATGAGGAATAAGAATACAGTCAAGCTGGCACAACAATGCTGCTCCCCATTGTAATTGTACTGAGGACACAAGGCAGAAGAGAAGATAAAACCCAAATGAGAAATAAAACAAACAGCATGAACTGGAATTTTTTTCTTGGCAAGCAGCAGTGTGATGCCCTTGATGGTAAATCTCCTGCTACGTGTTTTTTCTCATTTTCCATTACTGCAAATGACAACTGTATTTTTTTTTTAACCAGAGCAATATCCTGAAAGAGAAAAGAAAGTAGGATAGAGATTAAACTAAGCTCTGCATGACTTTGGCGCATAATCATTTTAAAATACAATATTTGCATGACAGATTGGAAGATGACTTGCTTTAACATGAACTGCTCTCTCAGCATTGGTCTGAGAAGTTGGGAAAATAGCAAAGAGTTGCAGATGACTGCAAAAAAAAAATCCAGAATTTGGCGATAGCTCTGCACTGGATAACTGCCAAGGAGAAAAAGTCCGTCATAATTTATAATAATTCAAGCCATGAGACACCTTCTGTTTCAACAGCCATGACACTCCATTTTTCTGTCAGAACCAGAATAATTTTAAACTGAAAAAGGTTCATGAATGGTCATTCTTCTGCTGAAATGCTAATACCTTCAGTGTAAAGATGATTACACAATTTGGGGCAGCACAATAGTTAGTACTGCTGCCTCAGTGCCAGGGATCTTGGTTCGATTCCCGGCTTAGGTCACTGTCTGTGTGGAGTTCACACATTCTCCCCGTGTCTGTGTGAAATTCCTCTGGGTGCTCCGGTTTCCTCCTACATTCCAAAGATGTGCAGGCCAGGTTGATTAGCCATGCAAAAAATTACCCCTTAATGTCAGGGGAACTGGCTAGAGTGAATGTATGGGGTTATGCGGACAGGGCCTGGGTGGGCTTCTGATTGGTGTGGTCTCAGTGGGCAGAATTGCCTCCTTCTGCATTGTAGGATTCTGTGATTCTATGATTATAGTATTCTAGAAATCTTCTTTGCCACCCGATGTATTTAATTGGGGTTTCCCCCACTACTTGGAGTTAACATTAGGAACAAAACTGAAAATGCTGGAAAATCTCAGCAGCATCTATAGAGGGAGAATAGAACCAACATATCGAGTCTGGATGTCAGAGCTGATCATTAGGAAGCCTGCTCCCAGATTTCTTCCACTACCACTCTGAATGTAGAGCATGATCCTTATATGTCAGAATCTGCTGTTTCTCTTCACAGATGCTGACTAGCCCGCTGTGTTTTCCATGCCCTTACTCTTCTTAGCGGTGCATAATCAGGTTTTATTTCCTATTCATTTATGGGACATGGGCAACGCTGGCTGGCCAACATTTATTGCCCATTCCTAATTACCCAAGGGCAGTTGAGAGTCAGCTGCATTGCTATGGCTCTGGAGTCACATGTAGGTCAGACCAGGTAAGAATGGCAGATTTCCTTCCCTGAAGGACCAGGCGGGTTTTTCCAACAATCAACAATGGTTTTGTGGTCATCAGTAAATTCTTAATTTCAAATTTTGTTTTATTAAATTCAAGTTCCACCATCTGCAGTGGCTGGATTTGAACCCAGTTCCCCGGAAAATTAGCTGAGTTTCTGGATTAATAATCTAGTGATAATCCCATTAGGCTAATGCCTTCCCTTTAATTGAAATAATTTTGATTAAAATATGACTGCTGATGGGTTTTAAGTGTTAAAAGGTATAGTGAACCACTACTGTTCTTTTAGCAATTGGGTTATCATGTAGCACAATGGAACAGTGGTTAGCATTGCTGCTTCACAGCTCCAGAGATCTGGGCTCGATTCCCAGCTTGGGTCACTGTCTGTGTGGAGCTGCATATTCTTCTTGTGACTGCGTGGGTTTCCTCTGGCTGCTCCAGTTTCCTCTCATAGTCTAAAGATGTGTGGGTTAGGTTGATCTGCCATGTTAAAGTTGCCTTTAGTGTCCTGAGATGCATAAGTTAGAGGGATTAGCGGGTAAAATATGTTGGGGTATAGGGATAGGGCCTGGGTGGGATTGTGGTCGGTGCAGACTCAATGGGCCAAAAGGTTTCTTTCTATGCTGTGGGGTTCATCATGGAATCATAGAAACCTACACTGCAGAAAGAGGCCCTTCGGCCCATCGAGTCTGCACTGACCACAATCCCACCCAGGCCCCACCCCCATATCCCTACACGTCCATCTGCCAATCCATCCAACCTACGCATCCGAGAACAGTAAGGAACGATTTTAGCATGGCCAATCAACCTAGCTCGCATATCCTTGGACTTTGGTTCTATGATTCTATATAATCTATGATTCCTACTTAGTACTCATATAAACATTGCATTGCCATTGGTTAAAAAATAGCACTATGGGTGGAGCAGAGCTATTGCCAAGTTTGATTATGGCTCTGAGATGTCTTTGGACACATTAAAGGGATGAGATAGGGCTTGGGTAGCTTGTGTGTTTTCAACGATCCACAATAAGAGTTGGTGTGCTGGATGCCATATTGGTAAAGAAGGTAGCACGTATTCACCTAATGGCTGCTGGAAGTATGCAGAGTAGTTCAGTCATGACAGCAAGGAAGAAGAAGAAAAGACTCTCTGTAGGAGGTCGTGTCTACCCTTGGTGTTCAGGGTGCAATTCTCCCACCCAAACGTCAGCGCAGCCATCATCTGAGACATTGATAAGGCACTCAGCTTGTCCTCGCTGAAGTCTACCAATCTACTGCAGTCACAGCTCAATGTCAGAGCAGCACAATGACTGCATTGCCAGCGGCTGTGAAGATAGCTGACCATCATCTGCAATATCTTGCAGTTCACTGGCCATTCTAAAGGTGCTCGCTAAGACTCACTATTCAAGAAGAGAATCACAGAACTGTTATGGAGCAGAAGGAGATCATTTGGCCCATCATGTCTCCAAATGAGCATGAAACTGAGTAACTACATTTCATTCTCTCTTGATGGAAAGCAAGTGGAGCGAGCACAGGGCTTCACTATGTTTGCTTACTTGCTCCACCCATAGTCCTATTTTTTTTTACCAGTGGCAATGCAGTATTTATATTTGAATACTAAATATGGTAATCCAATTGCTAAAAGAACAGGGGTGGTTTGCTATACATTTCAATGCTTACAACCCATCAGCAGTCATATTTTAATCAAAATTATTTGAAATAATGGGGAGGCGATGGCCCAGTGGTATCATCACTAGATTATTAATCCAGAAACTCAGCTAATATTCTGGGGAACTGGGTTTGAATCCCGTCACAGCAGATGGTGAAACTTGAATTCAACATGCACGTCACTTCTGCCTGTCAACTCTGACCTACACCAGGATCAGAAACCAATTCCATTCCCTCACCATGCAGCTACATGTGACTGTAAACTTAGCATCACCCTGGTGAGTGCTGGGAATCCTTGCTGTGGTCACAGCGCAATCATTCAGTCAGTCCTCTGTCTATATTTCAGCGTCACAGCTAACCGTAAGAGTGGTTACTTAGCAGCAGTGACTGTCCGCTCACGACAGGTAAACAGTGTGCATACAGTGAGAGCCACGCAGCTACACAAAATGTGACAGAGTGAACCATTGGCATACCAGAATGATGGTTCCACTGCCCAGACCAGTCTTGAAGGACCCACCAGTGAACACCCAAGCTTGGTAGTGGCCTGTTGCAAGTTACACAATCTGACAGTCACGAAGGAGTTGTACTTGCCACATGTCTTTCAGATGAGAACCTGAGGAATAAGAGGTGAAAGAGAAAAGGGGGCTGAAACTTCATCCGCTCCTTTCTAGGTTATAGGTGAGCAGCTCATTCGAGGAGCATACCTGTAATCTCAATCCCAATTCCCCATTCTCCAATCATCCCACACTTGTAGCTTTGCTTGTCATTGATCATACATTATTCACTTGACCACAACACAAGGGGAAAAGTACACATCCCAATTCTTGGTTTTATTCCCATCATCTCGCATTGTGTATACAACAGAGGAGTCAGTTAGTTGGACAGCTAGTTCATGATGCAGAGTGATGCTAACAGCACGGGTTCAATTTCCATACTAGATGAAGTTATTCAGCCTGAGGTGATTTAATTTGATTTATTATTGTCACATGTATTATGGTACAGTGAAAAGGATTGTTTCTTGCTCCCTATGCAGACAAAAGATATTGTTCATAAAAAAGAAAAGAGAAAAGATAGGATGCAAAATATAGTGTTGAAGCACTTGGGTTAAATCATCACTCTCAAAGGGGAGAGCAGCCTCTGGTCACCTGAGACTATTTTATACAATAAGGCTAGTCACTTTTCTTCATGCTCTTAGTACCTTTCCTTGTTCCAGTGCAACCAGAGTGGTGGAAGATTACTGACTCTGAATGGGGGAGACAGTGGATGACCTTTTGGAGGATGACCTTGATAGCTCTGGCTTCAGACTGCACTACCAGCCAGGGCATCAGCAGTCTGGGCTAACAAGGGGACTGGCAGAGTTGCAGCAGTACAAACACAAATGCTGTCATTCAGAGAGAGGATTTCAGATTGCTGCTGCATGAAGCTTCTGCCATTCCTCTGGGCCATGTCTTGTTCAGGGACGGTTTGTCAGACTGCTTAATGCTCTGCACAGGTATGCAAACCCATGGCAGCAGTCTGAGCTTGCACTGTAACAGCCACTTGTTAGGCAGTGGTTGTTTTCAAGGCTTCCAAATCACCTGGTCATCACTACATTTATAGCCAGACACACAACTGTGCTGATGGAGTTGGCCACCTGGTCGGAATGGACTTCACAAAATCCTGTGCCAAAGTGGTGTTAGAACTCTCCGTGATCCTTCACGTTACATGTAGGCTCTTTGACAGGCTTTCCAATGCACAAAGAATGTTGATATGTACAAACATCAAACATTTTCTGCAGTCTGAACCATTGATATCTCCATCTGAGTCTTGTGCAGCAGAGGTGGTGTACAACTTTGTCCTTCATTGAGCTGACACTTTCCCCTACACTGGCTTCAATACAGCCCTGTCCTGTTTCTCACTACATCCACATTCTGCCTTTTCCACGCCGTGGCCAGTGTTAATGACTGAGTTGGCAACTGAGTGTGAAATCAAGTGTTGGCTGCATCTTTATCTTCACTGTCTTCCTGCTTACCATTTGTCTAGATAGATTGCAGCTTTAGCTTATCTGAAACAGAAAAGGAAAGATTATAGTGAGGGATGAGGAAACAACAAGTACCTGCTCAAACTGTGTGCAGTTTGCCTGTTAGAGGACAGTTAGGAATGAAAGTGAATTGTGCCGAGGAGGAGGATTTGGCATGTTTGTGCCATCAACTTCATTGTCCTCAGCACCACTGAAGCCCATGGCATTGACAATGGTCCTTCCAATAATGGCATGCCTCTTCCACAGTGGTTAGAGTATGACAGTGCTCCTGGCCACTTCCAGTTAGCTCTTGTCTGGCTCCAGTTGTGCAGTACCAGGAGGAAACATATCAATGATTGGACAATCTACTATGAAACTGCCATGGCTGAAGAGCTGGCAACGGGTAAAATCTGAGAGATGCAACAGTGCTAAATGTGGAGGTGGTGGCATAATGGTATTGTAACTAGAGACTCGGTGTGGTAATGTTCTGGGGACCTGGGTTCACACCATGGCTGATAATGAAATGTGAATTTTACAAAAAAATTAATCTGGAATTTAAAAAAAAAATCTTTTTTTAATGCCTTTGTTTTAGATAATTTTTTTTCATAATTTCAGTAGACTAATCCAATGCCTTCCCGTATGGATGGCATGGTGGCAGAGTGATTAGCAATGCTGTCTCGCAGTGCAAGGAACCTGGATTAGATTCACTGTGTGGAGGGTTACTGTATGTATGGAGCTGGTACATTCTCTCTGTGCCTGAGTGGGTTTCCTTGAGGTGCTCTGGCTTCCTCTCATCATCCGAAAAACATGCTGGTTAGATGCACGGGCCATGCTTAATTCGCTCTCAGTGTACCCGAACAAGTGCCAGAATGTGGTGACTCAGGGATTTTCACAGTAACTTCATTGCAGAGTTAATATAAGCCTACTTGTGAACTAATGAATAAACATAAAAACAGTAACTGGAGTTTAATATTGTATGGGTGATTGTTTGTAAATTATGAGCTAAGTGTGAGTGCTGCAATTTTAACAAACGTGTAAGAAAAGCTCAAAGCATTTAATACCCCATTGCTTGTTCTTTTTTAATCCAAGTCATGGAGCCACTTGAACAGCATTTGTTCAGTAAGTGAAAGTTCAGGGAAATAGCATTAAGAGTCAGTAACTGAGCTTTACATCAACTCTTTGGAGAATTATAATACTGTAATGGGTGTCCTTCTTCTCGTGTTGAGAGATAGAACATAGAACATTACAGCGCAGAACAGGCCCTTCGGCCCTCGATGTTGTGCCGACCAATTAAGAAAAAGCAATGACCCTCTAACCTAAACCATTCCCTTTTCATCCATAAACCTATCCACGGACCTCTTAAACGCCCCCAAACTTGGCGCATCTACAACTGCAGCAGGCAGGGCATTCCATACCCTTACTACCAATGACGAAATCATTGTGTTAAATGTTCCATGCAGCAACACTATTTAAAAGACTTGTGGGTATAGTGTGGATTTTTTTTAAAATTCATTCATGGAGCATAGGTGACACTGGCTGGACAGCATTTATTGTCCATCCCGAGTTCCCCTTGTTCAGAGGGCAGTTGAGAGTCAGCAACATTTGCTGTGGTTCTGGAGTCAGATGTAGACCAGACCAGGTAAGGACAACAGACTTCCTTCTCTAAAGGACATTAGTGGAACAGGTGTGTTTTTTTTGACAATGGAGTTTCGTAGTCGTCATTAGATTCTCAATCCTGGATTTCTTTTTTTTACTGAATTCAAATTTCACCATCTGCTGTGGTGGGATTTGAACCCAGGTCCCCCAGAACATTAGCTGGGTTTCTGGATTAATAGTCAAGTGAAAATACCACTAGGCCGTCGCCTCGCTTGAGTTTCTAGGTTAACACTAAGATAAAGATAAAATACTGCAGATGCTGAAATCTGAAACAAAAACAGAAAATGCTAGAAAATCTCAGCAGGTCTGACAGCATCTGTGGAGAGAGGCTACGTTTCGAGTTTGGATGACTCTTCATTAAGGCTGAAACATTGGCTCTATTCTCTCTCCACAAATGCTGTCAGACCTGCAAAGTTTCCCAACATTTTCTGATTTTGTTTCTGCATTGATAGTCTAGCGACGATACCACTAGGCCATTGCCTCACCTCTGTGGATCAGATATAGCGAACCTAGAACTTGGAAGGGTGTCTTGTGATGCAGTGGGTAGTGTCCCTGCCTCTGAGCCAGCTGCTCTGGCTTCAAGTCCAACTCCAGGATTCGATGGCCATGGAAGGTGTGTTCACAATGTGGCCAAAACATGTGGTGTATCAATCTGAAAATCCTTCCAACACATGCCAGTGGCAGTGGTAAGAATGGCAGAGATTCCATGGGATGGAAAGAAAATTGGAGCCCTTACCATCACTACTGACACCCCTGGATTACAAATGCACGTTAAAGTGCAGGTTGCCACAGTCTATGTTTTTAGAAAGGAGATTAATTTGGCTTATAGATCAATGAAATGAGTAGAAATAGCAAGCTTCAATGATAAGTCAAACATGTAACTTAAATTGCCTGTATTTGAGTGGTTTGGGTTATATCAGATTTTACCTCATTTTCTATATTTTGGATTTTTATGAATATGCCATTATGGAGGAGCAGGGAGAATGGCAACATTTGTGCGCAGAGAGATTTACTTTTCCTTTCCTTATGTTTTCTTTTATTTGTCTATTTATTCATTGATGGGAGGTGGGCATCACTGGCTTGACCAAGGTTGATTGCCCATCCCCAAGTGCCCTCCTTAAATTGTGGTCATCTGTCTGGTATAGGTAGAGCCGCACTGTTGTTGGGGAGAGCATTCCAGGATTTGGATCTGGTGATACTGAAGAAATGGAGGAACACCTCTAAGTCAAGATGTTGAGTGACTCAGAGATATATACTTCTTACCCTCAGTCCTTTACCTGGGAGAGGGTTTTAAGGTGAAAAAACAGTCTTGGTCAGTTGCATCTTCTGGTCATGGTATGCCATTGTGGAGGAGGAGGGAGTGAATGTTTAAGGCCCATTGTCCATATGTGCATTTTGCATGCTCCCAGAGTTATTGCCGATGAGCAATTTCTATCTGCTTGAACCCTCAGTGGCAACATCTTCTTTTCGATTTAAATATTAGCCTGACAGTATAAAGATTTATTCCTTCGTGTCACAAGCAGGCCTACACTAATACTGCAATGAAGTTATTGTGAAAATCGCCGAGTTGCCATATTCCAGCGCCTGGTTGGGTACGCTGAGGGAGAATTTAGCACAGCCAATGCGCCTAACCAGCACGTCTTTCAAAATGTAGGAGGAAATCGGAGCACTCGGGAGGAAACCCACCCAGACACAGGGTGAACGTGCAGACTCCACACAGACAGTGATCCAAGCCAGGAATTGAACCTGGGTCCCTGGTGCTCTAAGACAACAATGCCACCCACTACACTGTGACAACACTGTGCCACCCACAATTTAGGTCTGTTCCTGCAGTCAAATGGCAAGCCTTTTTTTCCCAGTAATCAAGGATAAATGTGGACCAATTGTTGTCGAGTGTGTAAACTACTAGCTAGATGCAATGAGTTCTGAATCCAAATACTGATAGTAGCATTCCTGATTAATAATTAATGAATGAATTAATGACAGTCTCATTGGACATGAGTGCCAATACTCACCATCACTTTGCATTGAGTTAGAAATACAGGATTTTACCAGATGCTTATATTTTAGATCTGTGATTTAATCTGTGGTAAAATTAAGGAATGAAGGGTATCAACTGACTCTTCTGTATTCCAATTCTGCTGACTGTAAACCTGGGTGGTTCAGTGAAGATTAAGGATGGACACAAATTGTTTCACAGGGGAGGAGGTGCAAGATGTTCAAACTTGTGGACAATGGCAGAAGTGCATGTGGTAACAGTGGATAAACTGTTTGTTATATTTTGGAGAATGACGCTTGTGTGCACGGAATGGTTAAAACAACTTTCTAATGTAAAGATTTTCACAAGTCAGCAGTTCCTATTGGACAACAAAGCTCTGGAGATCCTGTCACAAAATTGTGCGTTTTTGCAAAGTGGAACAAAATATGAATTTAACAATAGTTTTGCTGTATATCTAACTATACTCGATGGAGTTTAGAGGGATAAGAGGGGGATCTGATTGAAACTTGCAGAATATTGAGGAGCAAAGATAGAATGGACCTGGAGAGGATGTTTCAACTAGTTGGAGAGACTAGAAATCGAGGGCACAATCTCAGAATGAAGGGAGGCTCCTTTAAACTGAGATGAGGAGGAATTTCTTCAGCCAGAGAGTGGTGAATCTGTGGAATTCAGGATTATGGAGGCCAGGTCATTGAATGTCTTTAAGACAGGGATAGATAGATACTTGATCAATAAAGGGAAAAAGGCAGGAGAATGGGGATGAGAATCATATCAGCCATGATTGAATGGCAGAGCAGATTCAGTGGGCCAAATGGTCTATTTTTGCTCCTATATCTTCTTGTCTTCTGATCTTATGGTTTTTTCCAAGTCTGAAAGTACCCAAATAGAAACATAGAAGTCCAGCATAGTACTTCGGCCCTAATGTTGTCCCAAGCCACATCCAAACCCAAGGTCAAGCTATCCCACTCCCTATAATTCTGGTGTGCTCCATGTGCCTATCCAATAACTGCTTGAAAGTTCCTGAAGTGTCCGACTCCACTATCACAGCAGGCAGTGTATTCCACACCCCAAATCACTCTCTGAGTGAAGAATCTACCTCAGATATCCCTCCTATATTTCTCAAATATTATTACATTTTGTCAGAAACAATAGAGATTAGTTTGTATCACAGGAAATTAATCGGGTGCAGTTGCCTCCCCACATGAATTTCATCTCTGGGATCTGCCTGTGTGATACATGTTGTCCACCATTTTTTAATTCTTTTGTGGGATATAGATGTTTCTGATGAGGCCACGTTTATTTTCCATCCCTAATTTCCCTGGAGAAAGTGATGATGAACTTCAGCTGCTGCAGTCCATCAGCACAAGTAAGACAGTGCTGTTAGGAAGGGAGTTTCAGGACTTGATGCAGTGAAATAGTTCCAAGTCAGGGTGATGTATGGCTTGGGAAGAGAGAATTTGCAGATTGTAGTGCTTGCCTGTTTTAGATGCCCTTGTCCTGCTAGGCGGTCAAAGTTGCGCATTTGAAAGGTACAGTCGAAGGAGCTTTGGTAAGCTGCTGCAGTGGGTTTTGTAGATGATACACACTGTTGTCATTGTGCATCAGTGTTGGACAGAATGAATGTTTAAGGAGGTGGGTGGGTTGCAAATCAGTTTGGCTGCTTTGTCTTGGATGATGTCAAGCTAATTGAGTGTTGTTGGAGCTGCAACCATCCAGACAAGTGGAGAGTATTCCATAACTTGTGCGTGGTGAACTATTGTTGCCGAGTCAGGAAGTGAGTCACTTGCCATGGAATTACCATCTTCTGACTGCTCGAATAGCCAATGTTGATATGGCTGGTCCAGTTGAATTTCAGGTCAATAAGCCCCCCAATATTAACACCCCAAAGAGTTACCAGTGGCAGTAATGCCATTGAATGTCAAGGGGAGAGAGTTAGATTCTTTTCCATTGGTGATGGTCATTACTTGGTGCTTGTATGGTGCTGATATAACACACCACTTGCCAGTCCGAGCCTGAATATTGCTGCATCTGGGCACTGGCTTGTTTAGTGTGGCAGTGTTCAATGCAAAAGTACAGTAGATAAGTGAAGGACAGGGAGATAAAAAGGGAGGGGAAGTGGCAACATGTCAATTAGGATTAATGCTGGGCTCGAGGATAAACGTAAGCAGAGACTGGATCAGCTATGTCTGTACTGTAATTTCTGTGCAATTCTGTGAGAGCAGATAATCCCCCTTCATCCGATACTCTCCACAGTATAAATCCCATTTGTTAAAATCAACAGTTATGTGGATCTGAATTTGCCAGTGGGCTAAGATAGCTCAGGTCAATAGGAAATGAAGTGGGTGGGCGGGGGGGCACTCCTATGCTCAGCAATTCTGTCTCTACATTGCACAGCAGATTCCAAAGCAGCTAGCAACCCTGTTTTTAATGTAAAAATTTGGATGAAAGCTGAGACAGTGATGCAGAGCGATTAGGGTGTTGGAGGTAATGGAAGGGGGTGCCTGAATTTTGTAGAAAGATTAAAGTGTAGTAGAATTTTCTCATCTGACCCACCACTGGAATTGTGGAATGGGACAGTACCACGCAAAGGTCTGTTGCCCTCAAGTGTGATTTTCCAGTCTTGGGGCGAGCATAGTCGGAAAATCCCGTCAAAGAACTGCAACGGTTAAAGAAAATGGCCCACCATGTCAAAGGCAATTAAGGATGAGCAGCGATGCACTGTGAATCAACAGAAGGAAAATGAGCAACCTGTTCTTCAACCCTGCTTCCAGAGGCTGCATTCTTTATAGATTAGGCCTCATGAGCAACAGACTGGGCCCCTCTCTCAGCATTATCCACATCACTGAATCAGAGTTGCTCTTGTTAAAGGTCCTTCCATCTGGAATGCAGCAGAACATAATAGAACTCTTATTTTGTATGAGTACAAAATTAGAAAGACTTAAAATTTATCACATCAAATACATTCTGAGCAAATCAACTGTAAACTGGCTGAAGCCATTGTGCTGTGACATTTTGCAAAGGTCACTGTTAGCAGTTACCGATACTGCACATTGATTGGGGCAACCCAAAAGCCTTTCATTCTGCACAATCACAACAGTTGGAGATGATATCACTCTTTGGGGAACACAGATTGGCTTATGCTTTTTATTCTGATGAGTTAAGAAAATGGTGCAGTAAGGTCAGGATGTGCATACTTGCCAGACTCTTGTTAGAACCCAGAGAGATTGGCCAACTGTGCACTGCTGTTGACTTTGATTCAATTTGTGGCGGCTTAAAGCTGTGTCGATGACTTCAACTAGCCTGATCTGGTAGGCTCACAATGTATGTCAGAGGAAGCTCAATAGACATTCTTCTGTTCCAAACTGCTGTGTTCTTGTACATGACAGTGAATGTCCTTATAACCATTTTTCCTCTATATGACAGTGAAGAGCTCTCCTACCATTCATATTATCTTAGAATTCCTTCAGTGCAGAAGGAGGTCATTTGTCAAGCGTGCTCCGAACTTCTAACAGAGCATTATACCCAAGCTCTGTTCTTAACCTCTCATATTTACTCCGCTAATCCTCCTAACCTACACTCTTGGGACACTAAGGAGCAATTTAGCATGGCCAGTTGACCAAATTTGCACATCTTTTGGACTGTGGGAGGAAACCTGAGCACCTGAAGGAAACCCACGCAGACACTGGGAGAATGTACAAACTCCACACAGTCAGAGATCTAGGGTTGGAATTGAATTCAGATCCCCAGCACTGTGAGACAGCAGCACTAACCACTGTGCCATCGTGCTGCTATCTTATCCCTTGCATTAGAATGAAGGTCTTTCTTTGCATTCTGCTACATTAAAGTTCAGACTGATTCCATATCAGAAAACCAGAGTTTGTACATGAAAGCTCTGCCACAGACATCTCTCTCTTTCACGTCTTAAAATCTTATTTTAAAGAATATTAAATTCCATCTGGGACGTCCCACAACAATAAAATTAAACAGTCTTGTTAAATCTTAATCTCACTTTTTAACTGATATTGATTCAGGTCCTTTGTACAGGTAGCAATTTAACCTTGAGTTGACTGCATTCTCTGGAAATGTTTAATCTTGCACATTTTTTTATTTCTAATCTTGCACAAGGTTTATGAATTCTGTATTTTACTGAACCCAACTCAGCTCCTCCCCTCCCCCTGCATAATGCATAATGTAATCTTCTTTTCTTGCATACTTGGTGCAACCTCTCTTTATTCTTCCTTAAGACAAGGATGAAGGGCACCAACTCCACTCCCCAAACACTGGAGGATTATCAGTTTACTTATTAATCACAAGTAAGGCTTACATTAACACTGCAGTGAAGTTACTGTGAAATTCCCTGGGTCACCAAGTTCCAGTGCCTGTTCGGGTCAGTGCACCTCATCAGCATGCCTTTCAGACAGCGGGAGGAAACCGTGCCGACACATGGAGAAAGTGCAGTCTCCACACAGACAGTGACCCAAACTGGGAATTGAACCTGGGTCCCTGGCACTGCGAGGAAGCAGTGCTAAAAATGGTGCCTTTGTGCCAGCCCATATATCCTCTGTCTCCTTCCTCTATGGAAGAGTAATTTCTATGTGGCACATCTGTTTCATTTCTATAGCAGAGCAATATTCCCTTTATTCTTCCTCCTCGTTAAAATGATTGTTTTTCTCTTCATTGTGTTATTCTTCCTGAACTTTTTCTTGCTCCACATGAGTGACACCTCCCCTTCTTCCGTTACAACTCAGTGCTGCTCTTGATTTTCCTCCTCCAGACAAACTCTTTGCAGTCCTCTACAACAATGGTATTAAGCTGTTTTTACACTTTTGTTTTTCTCCATGTTACACTGAATACTGTCCTGCATTTTTCCTCCTCACTATAATAACACCCTCTTCCTATTCCTCTTCATTAAATTAAAGGCCAATTTTCCTCCTCTACATTAAATTTACATTCCTGTAGTTCCTCTATTCTTCTTTTGCTTCTAACATTCTTCAAACAGATCAGACTCTGAACTCTTCCATTTCTTCTAATCAGTAACATGTAACTCCTTGCCCACTTTTTTCCTTTCATTTTGAATGAGATTACCCCCTGCCCCAACCCCAGCTCCATTTCTCCATTAGTCTCAAGCAAAAGATTGCCTCCTTCTGGATTTGGGATTGCTTGACATTGAGGCTTAGGATTTACCAACTAGCTTCACCCAGAAGATGGATGATCCATCTCAGCCTTTTGCTGAAGCCCACACCATCTTAGTCTTCAGCCAATTTAGTTCATGCCATGTAGTATCAAGAAATGGCTGAAGACATTGGGTGCAGCAAAGAGTATGAGCCCTGACAATATCTGGCTTCAGTGCTGAAGATTTGTGTACAGACCTGGTCATGCCCCTGCTCAGACTGTTCCAGTGCAGCTGGAACATTGACATCTACCTGACAGAATAGAAAATTTCCCAGGTATGTCTACCTAAAAGAAAACTCAAGGCAAGTCTACCTAAAAAAAAAATCAGTCAAGCTGGGGGTTCTGCAGCAAGTAACTTGTCTCCTGGCTCCCTAAAGCCTTTCCACCATTTATATGGCACAAGTCAGGAATATAACAGAATGTTCTTGACTTGCCTGGATGAAGGTAACTGGAGTATTACTATAGCAAGGAGGAAGTGACCAAACTGGATGTATTTTGAAATATTAGCCTGTGTGATTGATTGCTGCTGGAGCATATCATAACCTTTCACACAGTCCTCAGCAATAAGACCTTCAACAAATTTAACTTTGTCCTCACTGAATGTCGTTTCATTCATTAGCATCACCATTTTGAATTTTTACAATTTAATCAGCAGATCCTGCAGCACACTCTACTTAGTTGATCCATTAAAAGTCCCACATGATGTGTGATGTCCATGTTATAATTTTCCAATGATTTTTAAATCATTGAGTTGGAGGCAGTCCAGCGAAGATTCACTAGTGTGATCCCAAGTATGGAGGGATATTCTGATGAGGAGAGATTGAGCAGGTTGGGCTGCACTCTTTGGAGTTTAGAAGAATGAGAGGTGATCTTATTGAGACATTTCGGCTTCTCAAGAATCTTGGCAAGGTAGATACTGAGAGATGGAACAGTCTGGGACCGGAGGGCGTAATCTCAGAGTAAAAGGTCACCCATTTAAGTCAGAGATGAGGAGAAACTTCTTCTCTCGGAGG
Source organism: Sphyrna mokarran (assembly GCA_024679065.1). Classification (NCBI taxonomy): domain Eukaryota; kingdom Metazoa; phylum Chordata; class Chondrichthyes; order Carcharhiniformes; family Carcharhinidae; genus Sphyrna; species Sphyrna mokarran. The sequence continues at coordinate 101,292,806 of JAGIQG010000007.1, forward strand.
GTGGTGAATCTGCGGAATTATTTGCCGCAAAGGGTTCTAAAGGCTGAGTTATTAGGTACATTCAAGGCTGAGGTAGACAGATTTTTAAGCAGTAAAGGGAATCAAAGGTTATGAGGATAAGATGGGAAAGTGGGGTTTAGGATTATCACATCAGATCAGTCATGATTTCAGTGAATGGCAGAGCAGACTTGATGGATCGAATGGCTTATTTCTGTTCCTATGTCTTATGGGATATGGGCATTGTTGGCAAGGCTGGTATTAATTCCATATGTCTACTTGCTCTGTTGCCAAGATGAATGGTTGCCTGTTTGAATCGATTGATGTAATCAAATGGCTTGATGGGTGACCTCGGGGACATTCAGAGCCAACCACATTGCTGTGGAATTGGAGTCACGTGTAGGCCAGACCGGGTATGGATAACGTATGTTCTTTCTAAAAATCACTAATGAGCCAGTTAGATATTTATGACAATCTGTCTGCTGCAGAGTCACTCTTACTGATTATCTGCTTTTTAAAAATATATTACTATGAATTTTTAAAGTGCCTCAGTGGGGATTGAACTCACATTCTCTGGATTTCAATGCAGCTTTCTATCTACCTAAGTACCGTACCAGGCACAGCGCAGGCGCAATGTGTGAAATTTTGTCCTGGGACTACCAATTGTAAAATCTAATAATGTCTGCCGTGAAAATGATGCTATTTAATTTGAGTTATTTTCAGCCAATTTGGAATCTTCAACAACTGATTCAGTTCTGGCATCTTAGTGCAAATTAAGATTGAAATTATATTATGGAACATATAATTGTATCGCATTTCTATTTTGATCATCTCTAACTGTATTTTGCAGTTAGTGGTCTCAGGACACCCTTCATAGAGACGTGAATTGATAGGTTTCCATGGTTTTTTTTATCAGTTAAACTTTGATTATCCATGTGTCTCCATACACAATATAGGTAGGAAAATAAATGAAGTTCAGTTCAAACAGAAATGTAAATTATTTCTTTTTCGTGTGAGGAATATGCGAATCAGACTACCATGGATTGCTTTTGGGGTTTTTTTTTTGTTCTCGTGAATTTTTGCAGTTTAGAACTCCAAAATCTGGTAGCGCTATGGTAATTTTCCTGTCCTGTAGAAAAATAGGTTTTGTTAGCAGTTGTATTCTGCTGTTCTACTACTGACAATTAAGAGCTTTTTGGCCCCGAGTAACGAGTGCTGGAGTCCTCCATAGAATGTATTCAATGGCGCCCATTGCTTTTGACTTGAAGATCATTGGGTTCAAACTCCAGTATTTCAATGGCAAAAGTGTAACAGAGTTTAAAGGTTACAACCTCCAATATCTGAAATCCAGTCCATTATTATATGGACATGGTTATTTGGAAGTTTGGGATGGCTGATTCATCCCAGTAAGGTGTATATCAGCGATATCTGCTCATACAGCTACTCGAGTAATTGGAGAATTCTAATCCCCGTTGATATCCTAGGAAGGGCTCAAACTAATGTTACAGACAGGAGATGGGAGGGTGTTAATTTACATAGGCTCGATTTCTTTGCTCACTACCTGTCTGTAAAAAGAAAAGCATATTTTTATGCTCTATCTCACACACACAGGACAGGTTTTGCAATATCCACTCACAATAAATGTGGGATAAGGAAGAGAGTTCAGGGCACCATAAAACACAAGTTAGGATTTTATGTTCTTTGAGAGGGGAAGTTGGCTGATTGTAGGATGATCCTGTCTTCCCCAGAGTAAGACTTCCATGGTGGGAGAAGGTGTGTTGGAGGCATGAGTTTTGAAGTTCTGCCTGTGGTTTTGATGAGGGCCAGTGTTATTTCTGCTGCCACCTTCTTCGTGACAGACAGCCCGGGCTGTTGAGTGGAACTCTGCTCTCTTCAGAGGTCAATTAGTAAGTGATCATAAAGTCCAAAAATTGTCTAAGTCAGAGAATTTAGACAGCCTCAGTCTCAGTTACATCTAGTCAGACAAGCCCCAGTGAGAGTGGGGGTTAACATACAGGTCAGGGGGGAGGTCCTTGGGAGGAGCCCTTACTGCCAACAGGTCCCTCTGTTGAGCACACCAAATGCCCAAACAGGAGGGACAAGGCTTGAGTCATGCCTGCCAGGGTATATCTGACATCCAGTTGCCCACATTGTGTACTCACTCCCGAACACTAGTACAAAAACTATTGGTGGTGGGCTGATGCCTTTAAAGTTGAGGGGCTTCATTGGTTTTTGGACAGTAAGGCTGGCCTGGCCCTTTCCATCCCCACCACCCTCATTAGGGTCAGGGTGGGGGTGTGTGGAGGGGGTCGGGAAAATGACAGGTTGTTTTCCCTGAGTTCTACCACCACCCCCAACATCCCCCGCCCCCACCTCCAGTGTTTGCATGTATTTTACTGACCTCCTCACAGGTACAGCGTTGGTGGCAAGGGGTTTTAATCAGGTGGCAGTGGAGTGGGTGTAGATCCACCGTCCACCCTCTTTGACTTAAAATCCTGGCAGGAAGACTGATGAATGATCTTCATGCTCTTTACTGAGGCCCTTAAGTAGACAATTAATGCTCAGTTAAGGGACCTCATTTCACCGCCACTGGCATTAGCAGGGGGGATGTTTGGGGCTCATTCTCTACGGACAGCACGACCAGCAAATCAGTATGGGTCGCTTGGGAACTCACAGCTGTGGATGGAAGATCCCATGTTTAAAACGTATCCCGTGCCTGATCGAGGGACCCATAATTCAGCATAGGTAGGTCTGCCACCCCCTGCCCTTGCTGACAACTCACCTACCCCACAATGCCCCTTCTCATCTTCACTAACCGGTGACATGCTGTCGAATGATGGTGCTAGGTCCCAGGTGGTTTTTACACCACCGTGGTGGCCCTGCCATTTATTCAAGCTGCTGGCAGTTCTTGGTTGGTGGGAACTCTGCCTCCAGAGTCCTTGATCCCCGGGCAGGCCCACTGCAGTCTAATTAAATTGTGAATGCAGGGTTCTCGCTGCCTCTCCAGTTGGCGGGCAAGGTCCCCATCCCTACCCTCGAAGCATCTATTAAGTGTGTGTGTGTGTGTGTGTGTGTGTTCTTATGACCACATCCTTCACAATCTTGCAATAGATCTGTTGCAATCTTGCAACAGATTGGTGGGCATTAATAGGTATGGGCATAGTGAGAGAAGGTGGAGTGAGTCAGCCATGATCGAATTGAATGGTAAAACATCTCAAAGAGCCAAATGTCCTCGTCAAACTCCTGTTTCTTAATCTGTGAGGCAGCGGAGCTAATCACTGTTCCACTAATGTCATCTGTCATTCCAAATGATGGAGAAAAAGAAGCTTCAAAAGCAAATACGTGAAAAACTAGTCTCGTGGGGCCAGAAGGAGAATTCAGTGGGATTACACTGAATAATGTGGATCACTGACACCTTCACCTACATTCTCCATCGCTCATCAAGAAGGTTAAATTGCCCTAAAGAAGGTCCTCAACAGTGTACCAACCACTGCCATCTGCCTTTTGATGGATACTCCTCCCAATATAGAACATAGAACATAGAACATTACAGCACAGAACAGGCCCTTCGGCCTTCGATGTTGCACCGACCAATATAAAAAGCAATGCCCCTCCATACTAAACCATTCCCTTCTCTTCCATATACTTATCAACTAACCTCTTAAACGCCACCAAACTTGGCGCATCTACAACTGCTGCAGGCAGGGCATTCCACTCCCGAACCACCCTTTGGGAAAAGAACCTACCTCTGATATCCGTCCTATAACTATCACCCCTTAATTTAAGGCTGTGTCCCCTCGTGCTAGCTTTCTCCATCCTAGGAAAAAGGCTATCACTGTCCACCCTATCTAAACCTCTAATCATCTTATGTGTTTCGATTAGGTCCCCTCTTAGCCGCCTCCTTTCTAACGAAAACAACCTCAAATCCCTCAGCCTCTCCTCATAAGACCTGCCCTCCATACCAGGCAACATCCTGGTAAACCTCCTCTGTACCCTCTCCAAAGCCTCCACATCTTTTTATAATGCGGGGACCAGAACTGCACACAATACTCCAAGTGCGGCCGCACTAGAGTTTTGTACAGTTGCAACATGACGTTGCGGCTCGAAATTCAATCCCCCTACCAATAAAAGCTAAGACTCCGTATGCCTTCTTAACAACCTTCTCGACTTGACTGCCTACTTTCAGGGATCTATGCACATACACACCAAGATCCCTCTGTTCATCAAGACTACTAAGAATCCTACCATTAGCACTATACTCTACACATTTATTATTCCTGCCATAGTGCATTACCTCACACTTTTCCACATTAAACTCCATTTGCCACCTCTCGGCCCAGCTCTGCAACTTGTCCAAGTCCCTCTGCAAACTATCACACCCCTCTTCACTATCTACCACTCCACCGACTTTAGTGTCATCTGCAAATTTACTAATCCATCCTTCAATACCCTCATCCAGATCATTATATGGTCAGGAATCCTCATCAATTAGAACAGCAATGAGACATCAAGGAAAGTATTCATGAAAGGAAGCCTCAATCTGAGCAGAAATTGGCAGGTGAGTGAGATAAATATTGAAACCAGCACCCTGAGGCCCAGGTAATTTTAATACCCAAGGCCTCACCTGCATGTCTCTGACCGCTGCCTACCCAAAAAAGAGGGTAGAAAGCAGGTGGGATTTTGGGCAACAGCAAGGCCAATACCACGAGAGCAATGAGGCATGGTGACTAAGTGAAGACCAGTCTCAGGGCAGGAGTGGCCTGGATCTCTCTGCTACATCAGAGGGGCAGATGGAGGAACTGTCCCAGCTTGGGCATCTTTCAGTCAGAAACTTCCTTGTCCTCCCAGTCCCTCAGAAATAATGCCTTCCCTTCTTGCCTGCTACATCCGTTGTCCACTGGGCCATTTAAAAAAGCTGAGTTCAAATGTATGTGACAGGATGCTGTGTTTAAAAAGCCCACGCCAAACCAGCAAAGGAGCTACAAGTCAGCAGTTAATTCTAATTGTATCTCCTCAAGTTTCTGGACAGCTATAAATCCCCTGCTGTGTCTGAAATAAAAACCTTAAGCTGTTCAAGCACACCTAAGTGTTACACGTGTGATAAGATTAATCTCTCTCCAAATGGACAGCAGTGTCTATTATACTGGACAGCTGCAGCACAACATTAGCTGCACAGCTAGTGGACACACAGCAGAAAATAACTTTAAAGCACTCGGCATGTCTTTCAATCAAGTAGATTGAGACTGGGGACGCGTGAACGTGATTCCAAGGCAGTAAGTTCAGAGTCAAAGAGATCAGTTGATGTCACCCACTAGAAAGCAAATCATCACTTGAACTAGTAACATTCATAGAATCCCGATGGCGCAGAAGGAGGCCATTCGGCCCATCAAGTCTGCACCGACTCTCCAACAGAGCATCTTACCCAGGCCCACCCCATGCTCTATCCTCATAACCACACATTTATCCTGCTAATCCTCCTACCCAACACATCTTGAGGGGGGGGGAGCAATTTAGCATGACCATTCCGCCTAACCTGCATATCTTTTGGACTGTGGGAGATAAGTGGACCACCCTCAGGAAACGTGCGTAGACACGGGGAGAATGTGCAAACTCCACATGGACAGTCAGGTAAGGTTGGAATTGAACCCAGCTCCCTGGCGCTGTGGTGCAAGTTGTGCCACCCTTTATTGAATCATAAAATATTGAAATCGTGTCAGATACTGGGATGATCGTCACTGATTGCAAAGGTAGATACTGTCCTTGCAGACAAGCCATTCTGGTCAGACTGTCGTCATAATTGCTTGAAGTAGCTGTCCACAGATTGCAACACTGAAGAGGGGCAAAAGAGAGGACATGTTCCCTTTCTACCATACCTGTCTTCGGCTAACTTTAAGTGTTCAGGGTCCAAGTGAAGTTTGGTTGTTGTCTGGGTGAGTGGAAATGGAGTGGGATGAGGTGGATATAGGGCGGTTAGAGATACAAGTAGGAAGTGGCATAGACTCTGCTTTTAATTACTGAGCTATTCCAGAAATTAAGTATTTTGCAGCAGGCTCATGTGTATGACACTGAGGTTAGTACAAGAGACATTGGCCTGACTGCTCATTGAGCAGAATTCTCCTTTGGCCCCAGGTGGGATTTTATAAGCCTCACCCGAATGAGATTGTAAAATCCTGGCTATTATCTGAGGAGACTGGATAGTACAAATCTCAGAAGATTAAATGCACCGAGCAATTATTGTGTTCACGCGTGGGTCAAGACTGCCAATAGATTGCGATGCATCACATCAGAACATCTCCACAATCATTGCTAGTGATTTTGGCAGATCTTAACCCTTTTAAAGCAGCTTTGCTTTTGGTATTATATTTCTGTTTGAGGGCAGAGTTCTTCCAAGACACTTCAAAGTGTGGTCTCGGGGGGAGATGCTGGCTCCAAAGGACCCTCACTGGACATGAACCTGATTGGAAGTGGGGAGAATCCCATAAGAAGTTCCCCCAGCGCAAATTGTGTAAAGGCATCTCTTGCAACATTATCTGGCTACAATGCGACTTGCCCCGGGGCACACAGACCCAGAGCTTCACCCCATTAAATTTTAATACCATGGACTGCAGCGTCACCATAGGCAGAAGAGTGTAATTATAATATGTGATGTTTACACAGGACATTTCCATTATAATAGTGGACATACTGATTTATAATAGAAATTTGAAAATAAAGAAATGTTACTTATTAAATGGTTTCTGAACTACACCTATGCACCTTGGTAGTTATGCTCTCTCCCTTTATCCCTGTTTCACATGGCAACTCAGCAGCACCTTCTCACCTTTTATGGACTTTAGTAAGGCGTTTGATAAGGTGGCCCATGGAAGACTTCTGCAGAAAATGCAGATGTATGGGATAGAGGGTGATTTAGCTAATTGGGTTAGGACTTGGCTAGCAGATAGAAGACAGAGGGTGGTGGTTGATGGGAGATATTCATCTTGGAGTTCGGTGACAAGTGGTGTACCTCAGGGGTCTGTTTTGGGGCCCCTGCTGTTTGTAATTTTTTATAAATGATCTGGATGAGGGTATTGAAGGATGGATTAGTAAATTTGCAGATGACACTAAAGTCGGTGGGGTGGTAGATAGTGAAGAGGGGTGTTATAGTTTGCAGAGAGACTTGGACAAGTTGCAGAGCTGGGCCGAGAGGTGGCAAATGAGTTTAATGCGGAAAAGTGTGAGGTAATTCACTTTGGCAGGAATAACAAATGTGTAGAGTATAGGGCTAATGGTAGGACTCTTAATAGTGTTGAAGAACAGAGGGATCTTTGTGTATATGTGCATAGATCCCTGAAAGTTGGCAATCAAGTCGATAAGGTTGTTAAGAAGGCATACGGAGTCTTAGCTTTTATTGGTAGGGGGATTGAATTTTGGAGCCGCAACGTCATGTTGCAACTGTACAAAACTCTAGTGCGCCGCACTTGGAGTATTGTGTGCAGTTCTGGTCCCCACATTATAAGAAAGATGTGAAGGCATTGGAGAGGGTACAGAGGAGGTTTACCAGGATGTTGCCTGGTATGGAGGGCAGGTCTTATGAAGAGAGGCTGAGGGATTTGAGTTGTTTTCGTTAGAAAGAAGGCGGCTAAGAGGAGACCTTATTGAAACATATAAGATGATTAGAGGTTTAGATAGGGTGGACAGTGATAGCCTTTTTCCTAGGATGGAAAAAGCTAGCACGAGGGGACACTGCTTTAAATTAAGGGGTGATAGTTATAGGACGGATATCAGAGGCAGGTTCTTTACCCAAAGGGTGGTTCGGGAGTGGAATGCCTGCCTGCAGCAGTTGTAGATGCGCCAAGTTTGGTGGCGTTTAAGAGGTTAGTTGATAAGTATACGGAAGAGAAGGGAATGGTTTAGTTTGGAGGGCATTGCTTTTTATATTGGTCGGCGCAACATCGAAGGCCGAAGGGCCTGTTCTGTGCTGTAATGTTCTATGTTCTCAAGGGCAATTTGGGATGGGTGATAAATGTTGACATGCCAGCAATGTTGACATGCTAAGAATGAATAAAAAAATGATTTTCTTTGGAAACCTGATGATACATTTGGTTCCTAGAAGGTTACAAATGGAAGCTGGATGAATCTGTCCAAGGGGTAGATATCTTGAGTCACTGTAGGTAATTGGGTTGATGGTAATATTGCTACCAATCATTATGGTGCTTACTTGATCCACTCCAAGAGTTAGAGAGGAACTTTATCTTTTTTCTTCTGACCTTGACCGGAGGGTATTTTCTGCTCTTGTGTGGTTCACTCTTCAGTATCAGCTCCGAATTTATTATTGGCACGCACAGTAGCAGTTCATTTATGTTATAACTTCCAAGGTATGCACATTTAATGGAAACTGAAATCATTAGACTTATGGGAATAAAGAGAGATAAGCACAGAAAAGTGGAGCTGAATTCAAAATTCGGTCAGGGCCTTACTGACCCTGCACAGCTGCTCTTCTCTGAGTTAAGATTGTAACTGAGTATGTAAAGATTTCTAGCTTGGGTCACTATTCTTGTGGAGTTTGCACATTTTCCCCATGTCTGTGTGGGTTTCCTCCAGTTGCTCCAGTTTCCTCCCACTGTCTGAACAATGTGCCTCTTTGTTGCATTGGCCATGCTAAATTCTCTCTCGGTGTACCAGTCAGAATGTGATAACTAGGGGATTTTCACGATAGTTTCATTGCAATGTTAATATAAACCTACCTATGATACTAATAAAGAAAACTTTAAAAAAAAAAAATTTGTCTAGAATTTTCGACCATGTCCGTGGCTGGGATTTCCAGTTCCGCTGCTGTGAATAGAGGTTTGGCTGAGTGCTAAATTCTCCAGTCTCGCTGACAGCAGGAGTGGGGCATGAGTGACCAGAAAATTCTGGCTGTCGTCTGTAATTTAACCTCCCACCAGTCGTACAAATGAGGATTACAGTTTTGGATCTCCCTGCTCTGTTTTCTGTCTGGCTCCCAAAACACAAACTCTTTTCTGTTTTGCAAATTGCTACAATTTTTACTATTTGATAAGTACTATGAAATAAAAGTATTTCATAAAAAATACAAACAGATTGAATTATATCTGCAGTTCTGATTAAATTATTCCTTATAAATATTCAATTAATTCTGAGGAGGGATATGCTGCCTTGAAGGGGGTCCAGAAGAGGTTCACAAGAATGGCTTCAGGAATGAAGCGTTTGGCATATGAGGAGCAGTTGAGGAATCTGGGCCGATACCCGATGGAGTTTAGAAGGATGAGGAGGGATCTAATTGGAACTTAGAGAATACTGAAAGGCCTAGGTTGGGTGGACGTGGAGAGGATGTTTCCACTAGTGGGAGAGACTAGAGTTCAGGGGCACAATGTCAGAGCGAAGGGACACTCCTTTAAAACTGAGATGAGGAGGAATACCTTCAGCCAAAGGGTAGCGAATCTGTGGAATTCATTGCCACAGAGGGCTGTGGAGACCAGGTCATTGAATGTCTTTAAGACAGTATCAGATAGGGTTCTTGATCAATAAGGGGATCAAGGTTAGGGGGAGAAGGCAGGAGGATGTGGATGAGAATCCTATCAGCCATGATTGAATGGCAGAGCAGACTCAATGGGCCGAATGGCCTGATTCTTCTCCTATATTTTATGGTCTTATGATCTTATCCTGCTTCAACTGATCTGCTGATAATTGATCTTGACTCCTGGAGGTAGATTTTTAAATTGCCACCAGTTGTAAATCTGGCATTATATATCTGCCACCCGTCACACAATTTATGTGACATTCATTTGGAATGCCATAGGACACCAACAAGCACTTTCTTTTGGACACCCGCTGATGTGTGCAGTGAGTGAAGTCAAAAAAAACATTTAAAAGTCAAGGGCTTTGCTTTGCCAAAATAACACACAACGATTTGATGCAAAAGTTTAAAAAAAAGCACAGAACGATTTCAGCACACACAAGCATTTGAAAGTGCAACCTTGAGAGGTATTACTATAAGCTCAAAACACTGGTATAGCAGATAATTCTGCATATTTCTAGGTGGATGTGCAGCAATTCAGTAAAGCACAGATGAATTTAAAGTTGAGATGAGGATTGCAAGAAAGCTCCTTGATGTGTCAGGCAATCAGAATGCCGTTGATTTGCCTCGATGCACAAGAGTTCCCTTATTCACTAATCCAGAAATCTTTTAATCTGGATTTGTTAAACTGTGTAAGGATTGGAGTGGGAGCAGGATAAAATATAATAAATCTGTTTATACTGTTATATAAGCTCTTTAATGAATATGACAAGGATATGATAAGGATGTTTGATGCCAAAGGAAGTCAAAGTAATTTTCCCTTGCACCAGCCTAAAAGTCTCCTGTTTTGAAGGTTTTTACTTTTGTACCCTCACTCTGAATTTGCGCAAATTAAAAGCAAGATATATTTGGCAAATAATGAGAACCATTTGCAGAGCGGGAGGTGCAGAATTTGAAATCAGCACATCTTGCATTAAAATGAACTTCACAAGAAAAATTAGTGTAATCTCCCAGTGTCACATCTGTGTCACAAGGTGGATCTTGTCTGTGCTATTCAATTCACTGCTTAAATCAGCACTTACAATAATTGAGGATTATGATGATCTGATAGACTTATGTACTGTCAAGATCAGGTGTGTAAACCATGCTGTTGTAATAATATAGAATCATACCGATCACTGTGTCTCTCCCAGCAGTCAATATGCTATTACTGTTGAAACTGCCATACCAAATGGCAAATTATAACACTGGACACCAATCCATTGCTTGATAACCATTTTATTTACAGAATGCAACATTACATATGTCTTATTAAGACCCCAAGTGCCCCAGCAGTTTCCATTTATATGTGCTCTATGTACTGACTAAATAATCTCCTTCGTCTGTATATCCTCAATCATGGCAATAGAATTAAAATACCATTAACAATGGCAGATCCTCTAACTCAAATCCATTTTCCAGTTCTGTCCCACATCCCTTGATCCCTTCACCCGTGGATCCGTCACTCAGCCTTGAATACACTCACCAACTGAGTATTCATTGCCCTCTGGGACAAAGAATTTCAAAGAGTCATAATTCTCTAAGGTGAAGATTCTTTCCTCTTTCACATCCGTTTTGGAATAAATAACCAACCTCTTATCGTGACACTCCAATATCTCATTCTAGATTCTCTTGTCAGGTTATTAGAAAAGACACATAATTTTATGCATACAACATATATATAGTATGTATATAAATAAGGGTAGCATAGTGGCACAGTGGTTAGCACTGCTGCTTCACAGCATCAGCAACCTAGGTTCAACTCTGACCTTGGGTGATTGTGTGTGAGTTTCCTGCGGGTGCTTCAGTTTCCTCTCACAGTCCAAAGCCATACAGGTCCTTATCTCCAAATGAGGAAACGGTTGTGCCTCAAGCAGGGGCACTTGAAGCAGCAAGATGTCCATTAAAGGAATCTCTGCTGTAGTCAGTGAAAGCATTATTTGTAGGCTCTGTTTGTTGAACATTTCCATCTAACTGCGGTAGGCAATGTAAAATGCCTGCTCTGACAGGTATCATAATCCAGCTGATTTCACTCCACTCTCGCTGAGACTAAAACAGACCCCACTCTTCAGTTCACAAGGACATAGGAGCAGAAGTAGATCACATGGCCCAACGAGCCTCCTCCATCATTCACCACGATGTTGGGCTTTAACTCCATTTTCCCACCCACACTCCACATTCCTCAATTTCTGGAGACACCAAAAATCTGTCTATCTCAGCCTTGAATGTATTCAATAATGTAATGCTCACAATCCTCTGGGGTAGAGAATTCCAAAACCTTTGTTGGAAGCGATTTCTCCTCAAGTTAATCCTAAATGATCAACTCTTTATTCTGATACAGAATAGTGTTTTAGATTCCCTCAGAGAGTGGAACCTCTGAGCAAGCATCTACCTTATCAAAACCTCTTGCAATTTTGTAGCTTTCACTGAGATTGAAATTCTTTGTTCTAAACTCCAGGGAATTTATTTAGACTCTCATCATAGGACAATCCTTCATCAATTTAGTAAACCTTCAGTGCCTCCAACGTGAGCATATCCTTTCTTAAATGTGGAAAACAAAACTGCACATATGGCTGCAGATGTGGTCTCACAAAAACCCTGTGCACTCGTAGTAAGATTTTCTTAGTCTTCGTGCTATAAAGGGCAATGTGCCATTTGTTATCCTTTTGCTTGCCTTCCCCATTAGCCTGTAAGGAACTCATTTTACGCTTGGCGCATTCTCAATTCATTAAAGTTTGGCTCAACCGTGAAAATTGGAGTCCACAGCAACATTAACAGCTACTGGTGACTAGTACTCTGAGCTGTTCAACAAGCACATCCATCTCAGTCGCCATCTAACTATCTAAGTGCAATCTCCTGCAGCTCTGCTTCTCTGACATGTTCAGCTAGCTTTGTCTTCAGTTGCATACGTGATGCGAACAGTTTAGCCTTCATTGCTCCTCGTCCCTCTCCTCTGTCCTCCTCATGCACGGGCCTAAGCTCCTGAAGAAGTTGATCTTCATGTCACTCGTCCTTGTCTGAATACCTCAATGCTGTATCCCACTGTTGTTTCTCTGAGGTCACGATGCTCTCTGAAGCCCCCTCTGATGGCCTTACAGCCCCTGACCTAGCGTGCGCAGACCACTTGCTCCACTAGCTCTGCTTACCTGATGCCATCTGTGTGTAAATGGACGTGGGCCTCTCTCAGCTGTGCCCACTTCACTGAGCCAACTCACTGGATGGCATGGCTGTGTCTTGCTCACCACTGCTACCTTTTTCTAATTAAACTGTGCCAATCCAACATGGATCCCAAACTTTCCCACTTGCAGAGTAGCCATTAAGGAGTTAACAGATTTAACTAGGCATGTTTTATGAATTGGGCCAGTTATCAGATCCTGTTTACACCCCCACCCCCACCTCCCCAGCACCTTGTCACAAAAATGGCTAACAGTTGGGACGATGCTGGGGAACCAGCTTGGTGGCTGGCATCAGAAAATCACACATTCACCCAGCTCAGTTCCTGGCCCATTTAGCCGCCAGGGTCTTGCCCTTGGTGTGAAAGAGACATTGCACATCTTTTGCACCAGGTTCTATTCCAGCCTTGGCATTGCCGCCTGTATGGAGTTTCCACATTCTCCCCTAGTCTGCATGGGTTTCGCCGGGTGCTGCGGTTTCATTCTACGGTCCAAAGATGTGTAGCTTAGGTGGATTGACCATGTTAAACTGCCCCCTTAGTATCAGGAAAATTGACAAGGTAAATATGTGAGGTTACGAGGATAGGGCCTGGGCAGGACATTCATTGTTGTAGGCGTTCTTGGGGAAGAGTACAGAAGGAAAGTGGCGGATATTCAAGGAATGTTTGTCTGGAGCACTGCAAGACAATGTTCCGAGGAGTCAAGGAGGTTCTGGTAGGACGCGGGAACCGTGGTGCACAAAGGTTGTGGTGAACCTAGTTAGGAAGGAAAAAAGGTATATAAAAGGTTCAGAGAGCTAGGGGATATTAGGGATCTAGAGGAGTATAAGGTGTGTAGAAGGGAGCTTAAAAAGGAAATTAGGAGAGCCAGAAGGGGTCATGAGAATTCCTTGGCAGGTAAGATTGAGGAGAATCCCAAGGCCTTCTACAAATATGTGAAAAGTAAAAGGATGAGAAGAGAAGGGAGAGGGCCTATAAAAGGTGAAGGGGGAAAAGTCTGTGTGAATCCGGAAGAAGTGACAGAGGTGCTTAACGAGTACTTTGCCTCGGTATTCACGGTGGAAAGTGAACTGGGAGATTGCACTGCAGATTTGTGGCATACGGAAAAGATTGAGTATGTGGATGTTAGGAAAGAGGATGTGTTAGACCTGTTAAATTCTATCAAGATAGACAAGTCGCCGGGACCGGATGGGATGTACCCCAGGTTATTGTGGGAGGTGAGGGAAGTGGTTACAGAGCTCCTGGCGATGATCTTTGCGTTGTCCATGGAAACGGGAGAGGTTCCGGAGGATTGGAGGATTGCGGATGTGGTTCCTACCTTTAAGAAAGGGAACAGGGATAGTCCAGGAAATTACCAACTGGTGAGTCTGACTTCGGTGGTTGGTAAGCTGATGGAGAGGCTTCTGAGGGATAAGATATATGAACATTTGGAGAAGTTTGGACTAATTAGAAATAGTTGGCATGGTTTTGTCAAGGACAGGTCATGCCTTACAAGCCTAGTTGAGTTCTTTGAAAATGTGACTGAACACATTGACGAAGGAAGGACGGTAGACGTAGTGTACATGGACTTTAGCAAGGTGCTTGATAAGGTCCCACATGCAAGGCTTCTGGAGAAGGTGAGAGGGCATGGGATCCAAGGGGCTTTGGCCTCATGGATCCAGAACTGGCTTGCCAGTAGAAGGCAGAGAGTGGTTGTGGATGGGTCTTGTTCTGCATGGAGGTCGGTAACCAGTGGAGTGCCCCAGGGATCTGTTCTGGGACCCCTGCTGTTTGTCATTTTCATAAATGACCTGGATGAGGAAGTGGAGGGATGGGTTAGTAAGTTCACCGACGATACAAAGGTCAGTGGTGTTGTGGATGGTCTGGAGGGATGCCAAAAGTTGCAGCGGGACATAGACAGGATGCAAGACTGGGCGGAGAAGTGGCAGATGGACTTCAACGCAGATAAATGTGTAGTGGTCCATTTTGGCAGGAATAATGGGATGAAGGAGTACAATATAAGGGGTAGGAGTCTTAGCTGTGTTGTAGAACAGAAGGATCTCGGGGTCCGGGTCCATAGGACTCTTAAATCGGCCTCGCAGGTGGAGGAAGTGGTCAAGAAGGCGTACGGTGTACTGGCCTTCATTAATCGAGGAATAGAGTTTAGGAGTCAGGAGTAATGATGCAGCTCTATAAGACTCTTGTCAGACCCCAGTTGGAGTATTGTGCGCAGTTCTGGTCGCCTCATTATAGGAAGGATATAGAGGCTATTGAGAGAGTGTAGAGGAGATTTACAATGATGCTGCCTGGATTGGGAGATAGGCCTTATGAAGATAGGTTGAGGGAGCTGGGACTCTTCTCACTGGAGAGACGTAGGTTGAGAGGCGACCTGATAGAAGTTTATAAAATGTTGAGAGGAATAGATAGGGTGGACTATCAGAGACTATTTCCCCGAGCTGAAATGATCACTACGAGAGGACACAGATTTAAGGTGCAGGGAAGCAAATATGGAGGAGATGTTAGGGGTAGGTTTTTCACTCAGAGGGTGGTGAGTGAATGGAATCGGCTGCCGTTGGAGGTTGTTGAGGCAAACTCACTGGGGTCTTTTAAAAGACTTCTGGATGAGTATAAGGAAACGAATAGGATAGGGGGTTATAGATCGGTCAGTGGATTGGTAGATGTGGTCAGCGCAACTTGTGGGCCAAAAGGCCTGTTTGTGCTGTATTGTTCTATGTTCTATGTTCTCAATGAGCTGAATGGTCTGTTCTTCTGCGCTATAGGGATTCGATGATTTAGCAGAATATACTCCACCCAGTTTTGTATTGGAATCCCATGAGACTATAGATTGTTCCTTGAGAAATTAGTTTCCCATTGAATTCCAACAGATGTGCCTGAGTTAAGGCTCCAGTAATTTGATACAATGGCAGCAACAAAGTGGTGGGCTGACCACGACTATTTTAACTGCACTCTGCGCTGTGTTTTTCAAGTAAGCAGAATTAAAATTGTGCTGTTCTTGTTTTAGGTGCTCAATCTCTGTGATGGGAGGATTTCCCGATATTAATGAAGATTGCACATTTTTACTGCCCCCACCCCACCCCCACCCCACCCCCACCCCTGTTGTGAGAGATGCTGCCTGCCTTCATCGTGTGTACTGAGCCCTGAGATATGTAGCTGAGAACTCTGATCTCTGCACCCAATAATGATTACACCCTAGTGGTAATATAACCAAACTCCTACCCCACAGGCCCAGGCTAATGCTGTGGGGACTTGTGCTCGAATCCCGCCATGGCAGGAAATTAAATCCAGTCCGTAAGCTGGAATTAAAAAGCTAGTCTCAGTGATGGTAACCCATTGCCTTAAAAACCCATCTGGTTCCCTTTAGGGAAGGAAATCTGCTGTCGTTATCTGGTCTGGCCTCCTACGTGACTCCAGAGCTTCAGCATTACCTATTCACAATATTTACTGTGCTAATCCCCTGACATGAACATCAGTTTTTAGCACAGCCAATCAACATAACTCATACATCTTTGAATTGTAGAGGAAACCGGAGCATCTGGAGGAAACCCACGCAGACACATGGAGAATGTGCAGACTCCACACAGTTGGTATGGAGGCCGAAAGTGAACCTGGGTCCTTGGTGCTGTGTGGCAGCAGTGCTAACTGTGCCATTGTGTTGCCCAAAATATTATTGTGTAGAACGTACGAAGGATGTTTCGGGTTGTTCTGTCTTTGATGACTGTGAGTATTGCCGCAGACAGTACAGACTTGTGCAGCAATAAAGGAAGTTTTCAGCTCATTGAGTTTATACCAGCTTTTTTGAAGAGCATCCAGTTAGTCACACTCCCGTATTCTCTCCCATATATCTGCAAATTCTTTCCCTTTCAAGTACTTATACAATTTTCTTTTGATGGATATTATTCAAACTCTATCTGCCAATATTATCAGGTCATGCATTCCAAACTCCAATAAGACCAGCAAAAAAATAGATTTTCCTCATGTCACCTCTGCTGTCTCAACAAATCACCTTAAATCTGTGCCCTCTGCTTTTATCAACTCTTAAGGGTTTTTCTTTCATTCGATCTGCCTAAAGCTTCACGATTTTAACTATGTCTACCAAAGCTCCTCTTAGCCTTCTTTTGCAATCATCCATGTAACTGTAATCCCTCATCCCTGAACCTAGTCCAATCAGTCTCTTCCATGTCCTCAATCGAACCATGCAAAACTTCAGCTCCAATTCAAAATCATATGATTGCAGCTAAAAGAGACTTAGAATAACAGGGTCACATCAGATGAGCTATGATTAGATGTTCTTATCTATTTACTGGGTATAATAAATAGCATGAGGAACTTTAAAGATGCAAGTAAACAATCAGGGATTTGGAAGAATTTAAAATTTTGGATATTTCAAAATATGAAAAATCCTTTAATTTTCAATGCTCCTCTGTGGCTTTGCACTCAATCATTATCTGCTAATACTTATCCATTGCTGTGGTCTGCGCAGATATTAAAAAGTGAAAGCTGCTTTAGTTCATGACCAGGCAGCTTGATCTGTTATTCAGTAATCTCTCCTTATCTATTTGGTTCAATTCCATAAGTCATCACGAGATGTGAGGAGATTTGCTTCCCCTTCCCGAATGTCCAAGACAGTTCAGAACCGAAGGAGCTCCATAACACCAGTTAGTAGACGTGACCTTGAACTGTTCTGTCACATGGAATGTTTCATAAGCTTTGCCTATTGCCAGTTTGTGGGCTTAGACGGATTGTCCCGGATGCCAGTAATACACTGTACAATCTGGGAGAGTGAAAGAGGCCTTGACAAGTCAGAGAGGCAGTGGTGATTCTGAGAGGTGTTAGTTATGTTAGAATGCAAGAATGTTTTATCAAAGAGAAATGGGGACAATAGTGCTGGAAGACCTATGAGCGAGCTGCAGCTTCAAATGCTCTTGGTTTGTTAGCCTAACAACCACTCGGGATAGAGGGAAAATAAATGGATTGATTTTGTTTTTGGGATACTTAGTCACTGGGATTTTGTACCCTGGGTCACTCCAGCAGACCCCTGTACCCTGGCAGGGTTTACTGTTCACTAAAACTTTACAAGGCTTTGATAGAATGCTGTGAACAGTTTTTGGCCTCTTTTTTCTAAGAAAAGGTATATTGGCATTTGAGGCAGTCCAGAGAAGGTTCATTGAGCTGAATCTTATAAAGAGAGATTGAGTAGGTTTGTACTCTGTGAGTTTGGAAGAATGAGAGGTGACCGTTTTGAACCATATGGGCTTCTCAGGAGCTTGTTGGGTAATTGCTGAGAGGTTATTTCCTCTTATGGGAAAGTCCAAGATTAGAGGACATAATCTCCTGAGTAAGGGTTTGTCTATTTCAGACAGAGATGAGGAGGAATTTCTTCTCTCAGAGTGTAGTGAATCTGTAGAATTATTCATCACAGAGGGCTGTAAAGGATGGGATGTTAAGGCAGATTTTTAATCGGTAAAGGAATCAAGGCTTATGGGGATAACGGAGGGGAGGGAAGTGGAGTTGAGGATTATATCAGATTAGTCATGATCTCATTGAATGGCGGTGCAGACTCGAAGGACCGAATGGTGTCCTTCTGCTCCTACATTTTGTGGTCTGAGAGTAGAATAATGGGTGAATGTTTATGTTAGAAAGGGGCCATGATACTATTAATGATATATATAACTGTGACACCAGTAGTCAGATGCGAAGACAGCTAGGTGCAGAATAGTCTGTCTTGGATACCGTAGGCTTACGCTAAGATCACTGTAAATACGTAATACATTCTTTGAAGTTAAACTATACTGACTAATAGGGAAGTGAAGTCCCATCAAGGTTCAGTGAGACTAGAAAGCATGGTTTTAGTAAAACTTTGCTAATGCTCGAGAACAACATCGAAACAAGTACTGCCACTGAAAAGGATGAGAAAGTGCACAGTCATGGACATGACTCATGTTCTCTCTGGCTGCTATTAGAGATCTTGACAAAATAAAAATGAATCTAACATGTTCCAGGGCATAACAAATCTGAGAGATCACTGACAGGAGAAGCACCCACTTTCACTCACCTGAGCAAACATCTTTGGGAGTGAGTCCAGAACGAGTGCTGGAGATGGGGAATGTAGGATGAAGATGATCAACAGCTCAGGGCTGGTATCTATTTCTGTTGAGTTACCGTTGGTGACAGCTATCAGAATGTGAGAAAAAGCCACAAACCGTGCCACACCTTTCTCCTGAAAGTGTGATGTGACATCAGGTCACCAAGGCACCATTATACTCTTTTTCTGGAAGTGCACACTATTGGCTCAGTGTGTTAGTCATAAGCACCAATTTAGATACATCCACCCAGGGGATTTAAGCAAGTGAACACAATGGGAAGACATTGAACCACACATTCATCAGGGGTAGCTCATGGTGACTAAGGATTGGATGAAGTTTGCATCAAACATGGGTGAAAGTTCTGAGTTGAAGGGGAAGATGGTGAACATGGCTTTCAATGTTGCAATATTGCCAGTTACAGGACAGTTGCTTATATTGGGGCTGCAGGGACCCCTCCCATAGCTGCACAGGAGTTATTTTCTGATGCTTCTGGACAGAATCATAGAATCCCCACAGTGTAGGAGGCCATTCAGCCCATTAAGCCTGCATTGACAACAATCCCACTCAGGCCCTTCTAATCCACCTGGCACTAAGGGCAATTTAGCATGACCAATCCATCTGATTTGTAAATCTTTGGAGTGTGGGAGGAAACTGGAGCATCCAGAGGAAACATAATGCAGACACAAGAAGAATGTGCAAACACCACACAGACAATAACCTGAGGCTGGGTTTAAACCTAGGTCCCTGACGTTGTGAAGTAGCAGTGCTAGCCAGTGTGCCACCATGGTGCCCATGTTCCAGGTTATCCTGCTGCTGCTTTGTGTGCCTGGGGCCTTTCTCTTTGCTCCATGGCCTGTGTACTAATGCTTCTTTTCAGGGCATTATGTGCAGCACAGAACCAATTGTAGTGACCCACAGCACTTGATGTGGGCCTTCAACGTAATTGTGGATAATTCTGAGGGAGCTATGCTCCCCATTATATTCAGTGGTTGGTCTTGGGTGGCGTGGAGGCGTTCTATGTTTCTGGCTGCGGATGGTGGACCTGAACCCCAAATGTGCTCTTCTTTCAGGATCAAATATTGCTCGAGTGCTGAACCACCTTAATATGAAAGTGGCATCACAGCTGCCAGAGAAATGAGTGTTTTATGGTGCCCTGGATGCCATATTTGTAGGTGGGCACAGGATGATGTAAACTAGGATGTGTGGCTAGCTCACTGCTTTCCTGTCCATTCTTGACCTATCCCTTATTAAGTGGTGGATGGATAAGGCATCAGCCAGCATGTTGACACCCTGAACTAACCAATTGATGGAGGGTTCATGCCTTCATTCCACCCCTGCTGCAGATGGAGAAGGCAAAACAGAGGAAGCCAACCTGCTACTTCACCAGATCAGATGGGAAAAAGTTGGTTTGCTTTCTTTGAGTGTTGTCCAGGGACCATGAGTGGCAACCCTCCCCAAAATATTTTTCTTGTTTTGTGATTACCAAGCCCCCCCCACCAACGCCACCCTGACAAATGTCTCCTGCAGCCATCCTCCCACCCCAATAGGAATAGAGAATGTAGGAACAAGAGTAGGCCATTCAACCCTTTGAGTCCATTCTGCCATGCGATGAGATCATGGCTGATTTGGTTGTGGTCTGAACTTCGTTGTTTTGTCTGCCCCCATTTGAATAAATTCAATAACCCAACTTCTCCACTGCTTTTTTGGGAAGAGAACTCCTCTGAGAGAGAAAAAAAATCCTCTTCTCAGTCTTGAAAAGGAAACCTTTTTCTCTTGAAGTGTCTCACCTGATTCTAATCTCCCTACAAGAGGGCACATCCTTCCTGTAACTGCCTGAGGATCCTGTGCATGCTTATCCCTGGCTATCTCCGTCTATAGAAAGATTTCACTTTAAGATATTTCTGCCTGTGCACAGTTACATTTCAATGTTAGACTGTAGGGATGAACTAAATCTGCTAAGCTGAACCATTGTAGCTGGCTTGACTACATGTAGTATCAGAAGGCATGGTGAGCTAGCTAAAAACAGATACCTCCAGACACTGAAAGACGCCTTCATAAGAACAGGATATGGCGCTCAACTCATCGATTGACAGTTCCAACGCACCACAGTGAAGACCTCCTCAGAAGACAAACACAGGACATGGTGGACAAAGTACCCTTCATTGTCCAGTACTTCCCCAGAGTGGAGAAGCTACGACATCTTCTTCAGAGACTTCAACATGTCATTGATGAAGACAAACATCTTGCCAAGGCCATCTCAACATCCTCCACTACTTGCCTTCAAACAACTGTGCAATCTCAAACAGACCGTTGTTCACAGCAAACTGCACAGTCTTCAGGAGAGCAGTGACCATGACACCATACAACCTCTGCATTTCGACATGGATGCCATCATCTCATGTGTGAATACTATCCACCATGTACAAGGTATATACTCTTGCGACTTGGCCAACGTTGTCTATCTGATGCACTGCAAGAAAGGATGTCCCGAGGCATGGTACATCGGTGAGATCATGTAGATGCTATGATAACGGATGAATGGACATCGCTCAACAATCACTAGGCAGGAGTGTTCCCTTCTTATTGGCGAACACTTCAGCTGTCAAGGACATTCAGCTTCTGACCCTCGGGTAAGCGTTCTCTAAGGTAGCCTTCATGACACATAACAACGCAAAATTGCTAAGCAGAAGCTGATAGCCAAGTTCCATATACATGAGGACGGTTTCAACCAGGACTTTAGGTTCATGTCACACTATCTGTGACCCTCATGACTTCCCTGGGCTTGCAAAATCTCACTAATTGTTCTGGCTGGAGATAATTCACATCTCTTTAACCTGTGCTTAACCCTCTCTCCACTCACATTGTCCATACCTGTAAAGACTTGATTACCTGTTAAGATTCGCATTCCAATCATTATCTTGTAATTGAGTCTATATTTATACATGTTCTGTTTGTGAACCCAACTCTCCACTCACTTGATGATGTGGCAGTGCTCTGAAAGCTTGTGCTACCAAATAAACCTGTTGGACTTTAACTTGGTGTTGTGAGATTTTTTTTACTTTAACTAAAAATTGACTGCTTTCCTGAAGGCTAAATAATGCAGGCAAACAAGAGTTTCCCAGTAGTTCTGCAAGGAACTACAAAAAGTCATGAATGTAGCCCAATCCATCATGCAAACCGGTCTCCCATTCATTGACTCTATCTACACTTCCCGCTGCTTCGACAAAGCAGCCAGCATAATTAAGACTCCATGCACCCCGGACGTTTTCTCTTCCACCTTCTTCCTTTGGAAAAGAGATGCAAAAGTCTGTCGCGTATCAACCAACTCAAGAACATCTTCTTCCCTGCTGCTGTCAAACTTTTGAATGGACCTACCTGGCATTAAGTTGATCTTCCCCTGCATCTTAACTATGACTGTAACACTACATTCTGCACTTGTTCCTTTCCTTCCCTATGTGTGGTAATCTTTGTCTGTATAGTGCGCAAGAAACAATATTTTTCATTGTATGTTAACACATGTGACAATAAATCAAATCATAATTTGAGCTGCGAGGAACTGATCGAGAAACCAGTTTCCATAATCACCTTTTTTGCTTCTGTAACATTAATTCTTTAATTTCTTTTCAATAAAAGAAACCCATTATAAAACTCAGACAAGTATTGTCCCCTCATTCCTTCAAGCATACGAATGGACCCAACACCATCCTCCCAGGCTGCTCAATGTTTCAGTAAGATCACCTCTCATTGTTCTAAGCCCCAAAGGGTTTAAGGCCTAACTTTTCCTCTTAAAAGGCTCATCCTCCCAGGAATGAATCGTGTGAACCTTCTCTGAACTGTTTTGAATGCAAAGTATATCCTTTTACAAATAAGGAGACCAAAGCTGTACACTTACATAAGATGTAACTTAATCACTGGCTTGGGTCACTGTCTGTGTGGAGTCGGCACGTTCTGCCCATGTCTGCATGGGTTTCCTCCGGTGCTCCAGTTTCCTCCCACAATCTGAAAGACGTGTTGCTTAGGTGAATTGGCCATGCTAAATTCTCCCTCAGTGTGCCTGAACAGATGCTGGTGTGTGGCGACTAGGAGATTTTTACAATAACTTCATACTGCTAAATGTTGCTACTGTGACATTTCTTTAGTTGAGATGAAAATACAAGCCTACTTGTGACACTAATAAATAAACTGTGGGCTGGTGCAAAGTGCCTCTGGTGGAGCCGGACAGAGAATTGCCATTTGGTGACCCGCTGTAGCACAGGACTTAAAAAAGATAACTCTGAAGCAATTGTCTTAACAAAAGCAAACAAGAAGAAGGCATTATTAATGATTTCTTTAAACTAAGCCCCAATGTAAGTTTACACCTAGCAGTCTTGCAGTCTTGAACATTAGTTCATATTATAAAATCATAGAATCCTGCAGTGCAGAAGAGACCATTTGACCCATCAAGTGTGCACTGACTCTGACAGACTATCTTACCCAGACCATCTCCCCAGCTCTATCCCCATAACCCCACACATTCCCTGTGGCTCACCCATCTCAAGGGCATTTACCCTGGCTAATTGACCTAATCTACACATCTTTTGGCTTGTGGGAGAAAACTACAGCACCCAGACAAAACCCATGCAAACACGGAGAGAATGTGCAAACTCCTCACAGTCACCCAAGGTCAGAATTGAACCTGGGTCCCTGGAGCTGTGAAGCAGCAACGCTTACCACTGTGCCACCATGCTGGTGAGTAGTGGATGGAGCAGAAGTAAAAGCCACATATTTCAAAGGAAAATGCTATCACATCAGTTTGCATAAATCCCCATGCAGCAGCAGTAAGAGGTAGAGTTTAAACGGGAGCAAAATGTGTTGTTTGTGCCTTTGTTCTCTGAAGTATGGATAGATAGGTTAGGAAGTCCAGAACCAGGGGTCATAGTCATTCAACCGTGAACATAATGAATTACAGAAAAGGCTTGAGGGGCCAAATTGCCTAGATTCATAGAATCTCTACAGTGCAGAATGAGGCCATTTGGCCCATTGAGTTTGTACTGACATAATCCCTTCCAGGTCCTATCTCTGTACCCTCATGTATTTACCCTGCTAATCCCTCTGACACTAAGGGGCAATTTATTATGGCCAATCAACCTAACGCAACCCACACATATCTTTGGACTGTGGGAGCAAACCGGAGCATCTGGAGAAAACCCATGTGCACACAGAGCAAACATGCAAACTCCACACAGACAGTGTGTGACTCCTCCCAGTTTCTACAAAAGCAGCTGAGAGTTATACTGAAAATAATTATAAAGCAATTAATGAAAAGGGAATAAAGGACATCAGCCCATATTTATAGATTTGGTGAATCGAGTAAGCTTTATTCCTCAATCCCAGCCTCCTTATGTTAATGCTAATTGGCGAAAGAATCGGAGATTATGGGCAGAGTTTTCCCATTCTGTCTGCCACAGGAGTCATACTGGGTGAGACCCTGACCGAGTTCATCCTAGATTTGTGATAGGCTGGAAAATTCATAATCACAAAGGTTACCCCTGCTTCAAGCACTGATATGTGCAGTGACAGCTTTATTACTTTCTCCTCCAACCACTTGTATCTTACAGGTATGCTGTCTATATTCCAACAATTCCAGTAATCTTTGTGATTATATTTTTTCCAGCCTATCACAAGTCCAAGATGAAACCATTTAAATAAAGACTCCTGTTAAATGTTGCTGCTGTTTGACATTTCTTTAGGTGTGAGATGAGAATACGAGATAGCAGTTGGGAATGTGATGCCTGAGCTAAGATCAATGATAATGTAGGGAAATCATAGACTTCCTGTGGCAAAAGCAGAAAAAAAATGATTCAATGTGAACAGTGCATGGAGCCACCACTGGATGAAGATCTCGAGTGAGGGTGAGGGAGTCAACACTGAGAACGGAGGATGGGGTTGATGAAGAAAGGTTTCATTACCAGAATGTTGTAAGGCCACCTTCATAGGGTTGACCTCCAACTCTTTCCTTTCACAACTCCTCTGTCTCCATTAGGGGACAGCACTGTGACACAGTGGTTAGTACTGCTGCCTCACAGATTCAATTTGAGCCTCAGGTCACTGTCTATGTAGAGTCTGTACATTCTCCCCATGTCGGTGTGGGTTTCCTCCAGACGCTCTGATTCTTTCCACAGTCCGAAGATGTGTGGGTTAGGTTGATTAGCCATGCTAAATTGTCCTTAGTGTCAAGGGGATTAATGGGGTAAATATGTGGGGTTATTGGAAAAGGGCCTGGAGGATAGATTGTTGTCAATACAGACTTGATGGACCAAATGCCTCCTTCTGTACTGTAGGGATTCTATGATTCTACTGTGAATAAGCTATTGTGCAATATCCACTATAAACCCACTGACTCCCATAATTGCCTTGACTATACATCCTCCACACTGCCTTCTGTAAGGATGCTATTATCTCCCAGTTTCTCTGTCGCATCTATTTTGATGATGTCAATTTTTACATCAGTGTTCTGATAAGTCCTCCTTTTTCCTCCAAGGATCCTCTACCTTCCCCACTATGGTCAGGATACTCAACTGTATACTGCACTTTTACTCTGATCCCTCACCACCCACCCCAACCAGGAACCATGATAAGATGCCCATCGTCTTCATCTTCTCTGTCTCCAGGTTTGACAGATCATTCTTTGCCTTTTCTGCTAACTCCAGCGTGATGTCTCTACCAAACGTATATTCCCTTCCTCTTCCTTTTCTTGACGTTCAAGTTTCTTGAAGTGCTAGTTGAGAAATTGGCCAGGGAGGCTCTAACAATGTTACCATCACAGGTCAATATGTGTGTTGGGAATCTTGCAGTTCCACATAAAATGGACTCCCATTTATTTCAGGCTTCTGGAATGATAGGAATATAGTGGCTCCATGATAAGGAGGGAGGCAATGGCCTAGTGGTATTATCACTAGATTATTAATCCGTACACTCAGTTAATGTTCTGGGGACCCGTGTTTGAATCCTGCCATAGCAGGTGATGGAATTTGAATTCAATAAAAAATATCTGGAAATAAAAATCTACCAATGACTCAGGAAGTCATTGTCGATTCTCAGAAAAATTCATCTGGTTTACTAATGTCCTGTAGGGAAGGAAATCTGCCATCCTTATCTGGTCTAGCCTACGTGTGATCTGGAGTCACAGCAATGTGATTAACTCTTAATGCCCTCCAATGGCAACTAGGCAGGGGTAATAAATGTTGGCCAGCCAGTGACGCACATGTCCCACAAATGAACAAAAAAAAATTCATCACCAATTCTCTTTGCATAAACATTTGACTAGAACTTACATTAGGGCACATTGGACTGGATTTTCATTCTTGAGATGGATAGAGGGAGTTCGGAAAATTTCCGCCTTGGCTTGCCTGCTCGCCTTGGGAAAATGTGGAACCTTCATTGCTGGGGGAGGGGATTGCACATGCGAGCTGGGGGTCAGGCCACTTGATCTGGGAGGAAGTTCAGAGGTAGCCACAGAGACTTCTGGATGCAGAGGTAAGCAGTTGAAAAGGCTCAGCTCTGGGCTGTGGGATTTGGTCAAAGTAAATGGGTTTTCAGGCAAAAGCATACATAATGAGGCATGTCCGCGATCCTAGACATCTACAACTCTTGTTGAAACGCTGAACCTCAGAGAAAACATTGCTGAATTGACCACTCAGACTGTCTGATATCTATTGTCAATTTCGCAATGTTTGTTTACACAGTGTTAAGTGATTTGAAAAGTTTGTGCGTTTTGTTTCTGAGGATGATTGACACTTTTATTAAGATGTTGTGAAATGGGTTTCCAACATGGGAAAAGGTTATGAACGAGTTCCATTTTTAAAGCTTTTTTTTTTAAATGCATTAACTCCAGAGTTCATAGGTTCTAGATGGATCAATAGGATTATAGGTGCCATAGCTTGTTATGGGGGTAAGACAGACCATAGGGAATGGGTGGAAAGCTGGAACTTAACACAGGGGCATAAAGGACCATAATAGATTTGTGGAAGGACAGAGCTTGGTACGGGGCCATGAGCAGTCATGGTGGGGGGGGCAAGTGAAAAGGCAGGCCTTGGCATGGGGTGCGCCTTTCTTTTTAAATGGTCCCCTCATGGAGACTATGATTACTCACTCCTTTGAGGGACTGTGACTCTTTAAAAAGAGGAGTAGGTTCAGCATAACGTCGCAATAAAGTTGGCCAGGCAGGGAGTGCCAGATGCTAGCCTTTGACAGGAACCATCTCACGCACGTTAAACACACTCCCAAAAAATCAGACGGCTTGGGAATGTGTTGGGAATCCCGGAGCCAGGACCAATCGAGTCATTTTTAAAGGGCTCCTGAGTCAGCCTGCCTTGATGAAATTCCAGGTTGTTGTCACTATCCTGTGGCGTGGCGAACCAGGCCCTTCTTAGCTGAGGAGTTTGTCAGCACAATTTCAATTTTCCTTTCAATTAATGGCTTTAACAGACACAACAATTAATCACGCTGAATCTATTCATTAAGAATAGGTCAGTGTTAGAGCAGTGTGATACTGACTCATTTTAAACCTTTAATCCACTGAGGGGCTTGATATTTCCCCTTGTTACTCTGCATGACAAAGTTTCTCTGGATAGATTACCCTGTGTGATGTGATTCATGACCCTTCATTGGGGCCTTCATGGTTCATAGCTTGCCTGCTTTACATGTTGTTCATTTTGTAGAGCAGCTGTGTATCAGATGCCAAATAGCATTGTTATTTCCATTGTATGGAAGCTTACATAAAGCTCTTTGCCTAGAGGGACTGGACAAAGAAAATTATAGAATCCCTACAGTGCAGAAGAACCCATTGACTATCTGACAGAATATCTTACCCGGGCCCTCCCCTGCTATCCGCTGTAGCTCCACATATTTACCATGACTAATCCCCTTAACCTACACATCTTGGGTCACTAAGGGGCAATTTAGCATAGCCAATCCACCTAGCCTGCAGACCTTTGGACTATGGGAGGAAACCAGAGCACGTGGAGGAAACACACGCAGCCATGGGGAGAATGAGCAAACTCTACACAGACAGTGACCCAAGGTCGGAATTGAACCCAGGTCCCTGGGGCTGTGAGGTAGCAGCGCTAACCATTGTGCCACCATGCTGCCCCCATCCTTGGGCAGGATGCTTGGGCAGAATCACAAATTCTGATCCACAAGAACTTTCAAAAGACGTTTTTTCCTCCTCAATTTTCTGAGTGAAAAAAATTGCCCCTCTGGACATTTTCGTATCTTTCCTCTCTTACCTTAAACCTATGCTCTCTAGTTTTAGACACCCTTACCTTTGGAAGCAAATATTGACTATCTAGCTGATCTGTGCCTCTCATTATTTTATAGACCTCTATAACATCACCCCTCATTTTTCTACGCTCCGGAAAGAACAGGTCCCAGTCTATCCAGCCTCTCCTTATAATTCAAACCATCAAGACCTGGTAGCATCCTAGTAAATCTCTTCTGCACTTTTTCTAGTTTAATAATATCCTTTCTATAACAAGGTGATCAGAACTGTACACTATCCCAAGTGTGGCCTTACCAATGTCCTGTACAACTTCAACAAGATGCCCCAACTCTTGCATTCAATGTTCTGACCGATGAAACCGAGCTTGCTGAATGCCGCCTTCACCACCCTGTCTACCTGTGAGTCTACTTTCAAGGTCTCATGAACCTATACCCCTCGATCTCTTTGTTCTGTAACTTTCCCTAATGCCCTACCATTAACTGAGTAAATCCTGCTCTGTTCAATCTACCAAAATGCATCACCTTGCAGTTATCCAAATTAAACTATATCTGCCATTCGTCAGCCCACAGGCCCAAATGATCAAGATCCCTTTGCAATCAGAGATAACTTTCTTCACTGTCCACTATGCCACCAATTTTGGTGTCATCTGGAGGGGGATGTGGGTGGATGAAGACAAGGAGGCCTAACAATGATGTATGGGAATGAAAGAATATCCCAGAGACTGAAGTGGGCCTTCTAACTTGCTGATCTCACCTGCATTACCTCCATGGGACTGCTGTGGGAGGGGATGGGTTTGATTCCAGCCTGCACCCAATTCAATGAAACCAAAATCTAGTGGGAGTTCCCAGACTTTCATACATTGAGCCCGCAATGTTGACAGGTGGATCAAGTTATCTCCCAGGAGAAAACCAGGCCCTTAATACTTCAGCAAACATGTTCCTTTTTACCTAAACATTCCATTTGGGTAAGCAGGGTTATAAAGTCATAGAGGTTTACAGCATGGAAACAGGCCCTTGAGCCCAAATTGTCCATGCCATCTTTTTTTTAAAACCCATAAACTAATCCCAATTGCCTACGTTTGGCCCATATCCCTCTATACCCATTGTACCCATGTAACTATCTAAATGCTTTTTAAAAGACAAAATTGTACCCGCCTCTACTACTACCTCTGGCAGCTTGTTCCAGACACTCATCACCCTCTATGTGAAAAAATTGCCCTCTGGACACTTTTGTATTTCTCCCCTCTCACCTTAAACCTCTGCCCTCTAGTTTTAGATACCCCTACCTTTGGGAAAAGATATTGACTATCTAGCTGATCTGTGTCCCTCACTGTTCTATAGACTTCTATAAGATCAACCCTCAGTCTCCTATGCTCCAGAGAACAAAGTCCCAGTCTATCTGGTTTCTCCTTATAACTCAATCCATCAAGGCTTCGTATCAAGCGCGGAGGAACTTTGCTCGCTAGGTTTGACTTTGAGCTATCAGACATAGTGGGGACGTCTCCAGTAATGGCATCATTGCCTTTGGTGTTCCTGAGGGGAGGCCTTTTCCTCATATTCTTCATGACATAAGACCATAAAACTATAAGATATGGGAGTAGAATAAGACCATTTGGCCCAATCAAGTTTGCTCCGCCACTCAATCATGGCTGATATGATTCTCATCTCCTGCCTTCTCTCCTAACTGTTGATTACCTTATTGATCAACAATCTATCTATCTCTGTCTTAAATTCACTCAGTGACCTGGCCTGCACAGTCCTCTGTGGCAATGAGTTCCACAGATTCACCACTCTGGCTGAAAAAAATTCCTTCTCCTCTCAGTTTTAAAGAAGCGTCCCTTCACTCTGAGGTTGTGCCGTTGAATTTGAGTCTCTCCCACTAATGTAACTATCCTCTTCACATCCACTCTATCTTGGCCACACAGTGCTTCAATTAGATCCCCCTATCTTTTTAAACTCCATCAAGTATAGACCCAGACTCCTCCACCATATGGCAAACTTTTCATTCCTGGGATCATTCTTGTGAACGTCCCGTGGACCCCTTCTGAAGCCAGCACATCATTCCTTAGGTAAAGGGCCTAAAACTGCTCACAATACTCGAATGAGGTCTGACCAGAGCCTTATACAGTCTCGGTAAAACATCCTGCTCTTGTATTCTAGCCCTTTAGAAATGAATGCTAACATTGAATTTGCCTTTCTAACTGCCGACTGGACCTGCATGTTAATCTTAAGAGACTCCTGAGTCAGGAGTCCCAAGTCCCTATTTGCTTCAGATTTCCAAAGCCTGTCCCCATTTAGAAAATATTTGCTCCTTTATTCTTCTTACCAAAGTGCATTAACTCACCGTTTCCTATATTGTATTCCATCTGCCACTTCTTTGTCCACTCTACTCACCTGTCCAAATCATTCTGCAGTTCTCCACTTTCTCAACACTACTTGCCCCTCTACATATCTTCTATCATTTGCAAATTTAGTAACCATGACCTCAGTCCCATCTTCCAGATCATTAATGTATATAGTGAAAAATTGTGCTTCCCAACACCGACACCTGTGAAACAATACTAGTCACTGGTTGCCATCCTGAAAAGGACCTCCTTATCCCCACTTTCTGCTTCTGTCAGTCAACTAATCTTCTAATCATACAAGTACCTTGCCTCTAACACCATTGGCTCTTAGTTTATTTAGCAGTCTTCTGTAAGGCATCTTGTCAAAAGCTTTCTGGACACACTATCCCTTCACATTACCTTGGGTCCAGATCCAAGTTTCGGGGAATGAAAAAACTTGTTTTGAAACCTCTTAAATAAGTATTTAATTTCTGGCGCAGAGTGGAACTTCAGTGTTACATATCCTTCTCGGTCTAATCTCCATTTGCCATGACGTAGAAAGGAAGAGCTAAGACAGTCATTAAGATTATAGACACTGACTTAATTTATTATTGTCACATATATTGGGATACAGTGAAAAGTATTTCTTGTGCACTATACAGACAAACATACCATTCATAGGGGAGAAGGAAAGGAGAAGATGCACAATCTGGTGCGACAGTTATAGTTATGGTGTAAAGAAGGATCAACTTCTCATATGGTAGATCCACCTAAAGTCTGATGGCAGAAAGGAAGAAGCTGCTCTTGAGTTGATTAGCATGTGACCTCAAACTTTTGTAACTTCTTCCCGATGGAAGAAGATGGAAGAGAGAATGTCTGTGGTGCATAGGGTACTTGATTATACTAGCTGCTTTTCTGATGCAGAAGGAAGCATAGATAGAGTCAATGAAGGGAAGGCTGGTTTGAGTCATGGGCTGGGCTTTGTTCACTACCCTTTGTAGTTTTTTGCAGTCTTGGACAGAGCAGGAGCCATACCAAGCTGTGATACAACCAGTAAGGAAACTTTCTATGGTGCATCTGTCAGTGAGCCCTTGTGGCCCTTAAGTTCATTGTAAGTTTGCTTTGATGTAATAAATGCTTGCTAGAATTATGAAGGAAGGATATAAAAGGTACTAGAATCAGAGTCTGCCAAATTTTGTGCATGTATTTGCCTACTTTTTTATTGAGGCTGCTAATATGTTATTGCAATGCTCCATGGGTTTGGACCATGTTAATTTCCCACAACAAGATATTCATTTCCTTTGCAGTTTTCCTGGAGACACAGGGTCATGCAAAATTGGTCCAAGAGGATTCAACCTGAATGTAGTTACTATCATTATCGGAGAGTATTTCTCTCCTGCATACCTAGTTTCCATTGCACCATCTTTGGCTTCAGTCCTTCTGGTCCAAAGCTCTGGTATTCCTTCTCTACACCTCAAAGCCTCTCCTTACACTCCTCCAAGATGCTCCTAAAACCTTCCTTTTTGCCTAAATGTATGGTCTCTTGTCTTAATGTTTCCTTAAGCAACTCAGGACAAATGTTGTAATTTTGTTCCCAAACAGTACTTGGGGTAAATTACTATGTTAAAGATGTTGTGTAAATACAAGTGGTTGTTATCATAGTTTTCATTAAGGATTCTTGTCTAAAAAATATATTGTATATTATGACTGTATATAACTGATGTGGAGTACTCCTGTTCAGCACCATACATTTGAAAACCTGGCATATCCACCATGTAAACTCATGACCATTTAAAATTCATGTCATACGCATAACCAGCAATAAATGAATCCTGAGCAAAAGAGCAGACATTAAATTGAGGGGCTATATCGAAAACTTGGTTAAAGAGCTGGGCTTTATGAACCCCTGTTTCCTGTTTCAGTTCTTAAGACGTGCTGGTTAGGTGCATCGACCATGCTAAATTCTCCCTCAACGTACCTGAACAGGTGCTGGAGTGTGGTGACTAGGGTATTATCACAGTAGTTAGTGGCAGATTAATTATTAGGCTGAGTAGGCTTACACTTAGGGGCCTGGAGGGGGGGGGGGGGGGGGGTGCGCAAGAGCAAAAAAAATTACTTTAACTCTTTTAAGGGTGAATAAATTTTCATAACTATACACCTCAGGTGAATTAATATAACAAATACCTATAAATAGAGGAGCTTCATCCTCAGCAAAAGAGCGATTGCATGAGGTGTATCCAAATACATACATTTGCTTTAGAATTTATTCATCCTTAATGATCACTAACTGTTCAGGTGAGCGTTTATTTTCGGCACGGAAGAGAATCAAAATCTCTTTGACCTCAGCAATGAGCAATGAGAAACTTAATCATCTGGCACTCATGCATGTTGAATCAGACGTGCTTTGACTTGTTGATTTACATGCTGTTATTGACACTTCTATAAACCAAAAAACACAGAAGCTTTTTAAAGTACAAATGTAAAGAAGATAAAAAACAAATGAATAAAAGGGCTGTAATTGATTCATATAACTTTATGATATTGTACATGTAATAAATTATAAATAGTACAATGATATAAGTTATCTAACATCACTTAATGTCACTTTATTCTATTCAACGCAGGGTGGGGCAGGGGACAAGGTCAGGGGGCCTTACTAAAGCTCAGCCTAGGGGTCCGGGTGGTATTAATCTGCCACTGCAGTAACTTCATTACTGTGTTAATGTAAGCATACTTGTGACACAGTAAATAAGCTTTACAGAGTTGCGCTGAAAACACAGCTATTGATGGTGGGGTTGGAAAAAAAGTTTATACAAAAGGCAAGAGATAGAGATGAAAATTGGACAGTAATGGTTTAATGGCTGATGGAGAAATGGGTGAGGACAAGACCGGGAGGTGAATTAACAGTGAGATTGGGAATTTTCAATTTGAGCTGCGGAGGAGGGAACTATAAG
The DNA here is from genome assembly GCA_024679065.1 of Sphyrna mokarran. Lineage (NCBI taxonomy): Eukaryota > Metazoa > Chordata > Chondrichthyes > Carcharhiniformes > Carcharhinidae > Sphyrna > Sphyrna mokarran. Next base: position 101,326,147 of record JAGIQG010000007.1, read on the forward strand.
CTAATTTATATCAGCCAGGTCAGGGCATTAGATGGCGAAACTTATCAGGAGAGCATTGGAACAAGCAAGTCTAGAGGTGGCAAAAGATTTCTGCTAAAGTAGGGTGTGAAGGTTGGTTACCTTATGGAGACCGAAGTCGGAATTCTTCGAACAGCATGCTACGACTATACGTAAATATATTAGAGATGAACAGCTGGCAGCTGAGACTTGTATTAGAAAACTTTGTAAGTTGCAGTGAATTCTAAAATCACACTCCTGTTTTATCACATCAAGCAGGCCAACATGAGGATGAAGTGAGAATGGAAGTTTGATTTTGCAGCAGTGTAAAGGTACCTCGATATCACAACATAAATACAAACAGAAGATTTCCTATAACAGCTTGTTTGAATGTTAGTGATTGTAACTTCCTCCCACTCATGTTTTACTTTGTGTAGACATGATGATATGGAATAGACTCAAAGGAAAGATTGAAATGCTGGATGTATAAAATAAAAGCAGGATCATACGCAGCTGGGAGTGCTTCACAAGCCATTACACTCAAAGGATCCAAATTATATGTTTCAATGTTACTCCATCTGTGTTACATTAGACCATTAGCATGAAACAATGAGTCGGAGGCGGAGGTGTGGTGAGGGGCACATAATGAAGCAGAAAGATTTAGGATGGAGACCATGCCATCTTCTCAACTCCCTCAATTAAAGCCAGGGTGGGAAGGGTTGAGAACAGCCTTCCTGCCCAGAGGCCGATTGAAGTCCTTAATGTCCTTCAATGCCAGTACATGGGCTAGGTAAAGCCTGACAGGCATGTCTGCAGCCTGGGGGCAGGACTCTTTCATCACCCAACCAAAGCTGGTAGAAAGATGAAGGTCCATGCCCACCACAACTACACCCCCCCAAATCCGCTTTGCAGTGAACCTGTCCCACTTACTTTCTTCTGGGCACTCCAGTGACACTCCTGAGCTGTGGCCTTACTGGAGTACTGGCAGTGACCTGGATCGCTGCTGGCCTCTGAATGGCAAACACCAGAAAAAAAACCCCAGTAACCATAATAGGGGGACAGGTCACTGCCTAATTAATCCCGAGAGAGCTTCTGGAAAATTGCAGAGTGCTCTGATGGCTTCAGTTAGGCAAATGAGGTTGGCCTGCTAGAGTATGAACTCCTGATTGAGTCCTCCTGCACCTATGTCTGGGGAGTCTTTGGACCTCCTTGCAGGCATTGCCAGTTTTTTTACCAGAATCTTCTTAAAATCTGGAACATGGTCATCTCATGCTGCAGCTCTCCCCCATACAGAGTAGCGGCTATTTTGCATGGGTTGCTGTTCAGGAATCTATTCATCCAACCATATAACTTCAGATGCTGGTGGAGTGGAGGACCGTGGATGCAAGGTGACCAGGATTGGGGATGTGCTGGAGGACTGGGCTGGATGAGCCCTCATGAGCTCACTGAGTGTGCGGGGGTGGCCATCAGGCACTCAGCCAAAGCCATCCAAGAGCTTAGGACAGTCATGCTTGGAGCTGAGTGCACACATGGTCTCGGGGAGGCGCAACTGTGCGGTGGGATACCCCCGCTCGGACGGAATTTCAGCCTAAACATGAGCCCTTTCTCCCGGGTCAGGTACCCCATAGCTTGAGCCACCTCGTGGAAATGCCCTCCATGTCCTTTGCTACCGCACGGAGATGTTTCTGTACGGGCTGCTGCTGCGTACCCTCCATACCGTGTCCTCGCCTGTTGCCCAAATACACCTTGGTGGCCTTGTTGCTGCCGGGCGATGGAGATCCCCAGTGGAGGCCCTTGTTCAGAGGGAACTCCCCCCACTATCTTGGGGAGATGTGGTGGAGGGTGCACGCTGTGGTACTGTATAACCATAGATTATACCTGTTCACGGGCTCCCACGTGTGTCCTTTCTGCAACCTTGTGGAGTCCGTGGACCATGTCTACATTATGTGTTGTAGGCTGCACAACCTTTTCAGTTTTCTCAAAAACCTTCTATTGATGTTTTGTTTGCACTTCAGCCCCACGTTCCTCATCTATGGTCACCCAGTGCGGAGGGGGACAGGGAAGGAGAAGGACCTACTTATGAACCTCCTTTTGGGCCTGGCAAGATGGTACATCAACAGGTTCAGGCGTGGGCGATCAAGGGGGTCATCCAATCGGGCTATATTCGCGGCCAGGTATCTCTGGAAAGGGAGCATGTGTGCCCAAGCGCAATGTTGATACCTTTTGTGCCTGCTGGGCACTGCAGGAATGGGGGTATATTATTGACCCCTTTAATCATATTTTAATTTGATGTTTTAAGTTTCCTTTCCGCTTTGTTTTTTGTTGCCCTCCTTTTCGGAAGCTCCCTTTTTTGAGTTGTCCCTAAGTTATGTTGATTTTATTTATTTGGTTAGACAACAAAAGGTGTCCCTAATTGATGGCCCAATCAGGGAGTTTCATGTTCCCTATTTAAAGCATATATGTCAATCTCTCTGCCTGCTGAAACAGGAACTGTGCAGAGAGTACTTGGTTGTGTATTGTGTCTTATAAGTAAAGGCACTTTTGGTGATGGGACCTGTGCCTCTGTGGATTTATTACAGTTGCCACTAGTTCCTCAGAGGCGGCACCATTGCCGCAACCATTCAATTCTGCTCATTACCTGTGTATCCCTCTCCACCAAGGCTGTCCGAAATAGCATTTCCAGCAATTTCTGTCATATTATTCTAGATTTCCAGCATACTTAATGTTCTGCTTTTGCGATACAAAATGGTAACTGGCCTTCCTAAAATATTATCTAAAGTTGTATTTCCCTTCCCCTAATGTTACCCCTTCACTTTAGCTTGCCAAATATAACAACCCTGTGCATTAACACAAAGTTCATTCTGACTCCCCTGTTGCTCTCTAACCCCAGACGTTATGAATGTATCACGTGGTTGCACATACAATGCCTGCAATCCTTGTTATCTCTCGTCACCTAAAAACAGGCATCATATTCCAAATCGGAGCAATGAAGGGAACAGATTGGAAGGAAGTTGTCGCAGCTTGAATACGAAATACAGTAACAGTATGTATTAGGGCAGAGCTTCCCCAACTTATTCCCACCATGACTCCAATTTGACGCTTGAAAATTGCTGTGACCCCATTGAGTTGGGGAGGTGGGGAAGAGCTGTGCGTGCGGTGTGGCTGGGAGCCCTGCTTTAAACAGCAGGGTTTTTCTAAACATTAAAAGTATCTATTTTTTCATTGGCATTTTGGAGTAGGAATCAGGACTCAATAATTGGGCAGTTAGTCTATACCCAACATTAAAACGCAGGCCAGAATTGCAGTGGTGAACACTGGATCACAGCTCCATGCTGGCCGTTGCTGCATCAGAGCTCATGATCCCAAATTTTCAACTCACGATCCTACTGTGTGTGTGTTATTTTTTGTGTGTGTGTGTGGGGTGGGGGGGGTGGGTGGGGAGATGGTGGAGAGGTGCAGTGCAGTGTCACCATCCACAGTTTGGGACTCCTTATGTGAGAGGTTGTTGTTGTACTGTTTATGGTTAGCAGATGCACTGACAGTGATCTGGTCAACAACCTCACTTGGAAAAGCCTGATTATAGTTCTCATTTAGGTATTTTGGTTACTGTTCAAAAGCTAATGTAGTACAACTTTAGTTACTTGTTGGTTTTGGAGTCTATTCGCTGAGGTCAACTAATGTCCTTTAGGGAAGAAAATCCGCTGTCCTTACCAGGTCCGGCCTACATGTGACTCCAAAACCACAGCAATGTGGCTGACTCTCAATTGCCCTTGGGTCACTAGGGATGAACAATAAATAGTGGAGACACCCATATCCCGTAAATGAATAGAGAATAATAAGCTCATTTGAGCTTAATTTCCCTTCTTCTTTGATTTTCAATTTTTCAAAACCAGCATTTTAATTTAAAATGTGCATCTGTTTAATTAAACCAAGTTGATAGATTTCCATTGGTTTGTACTGCTGTAAGTAATTCATCATATCAGCTAATGGCTTCCTGACAGAACTGTAACATTTATTGGAATATCTTCATTTGCTGTCTTTGAAGTTGCATTTCACAGTATTAACAGGATTTCAATATGTACTGATTTTCCCAAGCAATTAATTTTGATGGCTTATTTTGTGCTGAAGCATTTGAATAATTTCTTTCTTATCTTTCCTGTGTTTTATTTTACTATTCATGTCAGTTCTGAACTACCTCTTGGGCGTTCTATTGTGTAAAACAAATCTTACTCCATCTAGTAATTAAAGGGAAAGAATTGTGGATGCTGGAAATCTGAAATAAAAACAGGGAAATCACGTTGGACTGGAAATGTTAATTCTGTTTCTCTCTCCACAGATGCTGTTAGACCTGCTGAGTATTGGCAGCACTTTCTGTTTACATTTCATTCATCTAATAATGAGTTCATGAAGAAGGACCCACTTTAAACACCATTAATAGATTTCATAGTCTTTAGTGTATTAACAGCAATAGCTCACGGCTCTGTACAGATGTACAGGTGCGAAGCTGACTCCATCCTCAATCTTCACACATCTCTGTCCATCTCCACACTGATGCTGGCTCTGGGTCATGTGCCTTCTTACATCAGTGCATAGGCAATACAATACTCAGTCCCACACCAAGCTTGTATTTATCAGAACCTACTGCTACATCACTTGCGGTTCAGTGCTTTAACTCCATAGTGCACCACAGAATTAATAAGTCTGAGTATGGTAGTGTGTATCTATCATTTTGCTCAGTGATGCCTTTGTATAAAAAGCTTTGGCACCCTTGCTACCAGTTTCATTCAGTTCTGATGCTGAGGTAATTATTGATTTGCTCGGCAGAGAACATTTTTTTTCCCTCCATAGTCTGTGCTACGGTAGCTTTATTGTGTATGGCTGCAATTTCCTTAAGATAGATTACTCCTTGGTTCAGAAACCTCTTGCTTGAAATTTTATCTTCATGTATTTTAATTGCCAACTGGATTGTTAATGTCTCAGTGAGCCAAGGTTATAAACAAAAGCCTTCCAACAACATGATAGAGTCATGCGAATAGTATAAATTGGCTGATGGTGAATTGGCCATCTTATGCCCTTTGTCTTTAAGTTCATTATAAATTGTTTCACTCTCACCTATCCTACTGATGCACAGTGGCACAGGGAGGTAGTGTGGCACAGTGATTAGCACTGCTGCCTCCGAGCACCAGGGACCCAGGTTCAATTCCAGCCTCAGGTGACTATATGGATTCTCTCTGTGTATGTATGGATTTCCTCTGGGTGCTCTGGTTTCCTCGCATAGTCCAAAGATGTGCAGGCTAAATGGATTGGCCGTACTAAATTGTCCCCAGGGGATTATTAGGGTAAATAGGTGTGGTTACAGGGGTAGGTCTAGGTGGGACTTTTGTTGGTGCAGGCTTAATGGTTCGAATGGCCTCCTTTTGCAATGTAGGGATTTTACAAGACAAATTCCAGTCTGCTTTACGCCTGTTGAAAAAAGGGTGATCCTCACTTAAAGTGCAACTCCATTTTGATACCTGATTTAAATTTTACTAGTTTAAGGAAGTGATGGACGGATTTCATGAGTGTAATGAAATTGGTATCTAGCCTATTATTAGGGATGGAACCAATTGCCTTGAGTACTACTTGTTGCACATTTTATTATCATCAGCAGATTCATGTCATCACATTTTGTTCAGATTTGCTTTTATAAGAAAGGCAGTATTTCTTATGAACAGTTATATTGTATTGAGACACAGAGATGTATCCTTAAACAGCATAAATGTATTTTATCAACCTTGTAAACTTGCACCATGTGCTTTGAGAAACTGGTTGAATTATTCTCATTTCTGTGCTGTGTCTACAATGGATACAAGGGAAACGTTGGAGTTGGAGGTTTTGTTTTGCAGAAAGGCCAAGGCCTCTGATTCTATGATTCTATTATCTGAACATAACACAAATGTTATTTGGCAACTGCTTGAAAGCAAGACATGGAGGACAAAGAGGGCAAGGATGGTGACCTCAATAGGAATATTAAAAACCATAAATTGTTGGAAGTACTCAGTAGGTCAGGTGGGCGAGAGAAACAGAGTTAATGTCACAAGTTGATGACATGTTGAGCACAAAGTCCAGTTCATCCCTAGTACTGGTCACCTACAGTCGACATAAGGGAGTGACTCTTGAAATAATGGAAGCATTGGTGGTCATCTTCCAAGACTCTGGAATGGTTCCTATGGATTGGCAGATACCTAATGTGATCTCAATGTTTAAAAAAAGTTGGTAAAATGAAAACAGGGAACTATAGATTAGTCAGTCTGATGTTGGTAGTGGGGAAAATGCTTGAGTCCTTTATAAAATATTTAATAGCAGAACACTTGGTAAACAGTGGTAGAGTCAGACAGAGTCAGCATGGACTTATGAAAAGGAAATTATGCTTGACATTTTTTGAGGATGTAACTAGTAAACTTAATGAGGGGGAGCCAGTGGATGTAGTTTATTTGGATCTTCAGAAAATATTTGATAAGGTCCCACAGAAGAGATTAGCATGGAAAATTAAAGTGCATGATATTAGGGATAGTGTATTGAGATCGATAGAAAACTGATTTGTGGACATAAATAGATCTTTTTCCAAATGGCAGGCAGTGACTACTGGGATATCACAGGGATCAGTACTCGGACCCCAGTTATTCCCTATATATGTGTTACTGTAGGGAATAAATACAATATCTCCAAATTTGGGAATGATATAAAGGTAGGGGGAAGGGTGTGGGGCAGTGGGGAAGATGATCTGTAAGAGGAAATTAAAGATGAAGCTTCAGTGTGATTTGGACAAGATGGCTGATTATACTGCATCTCATGTGCATTTGCACAATGTGGATAAATGGGAGGTAATCCACTTTGGTAACAAAAACAGGAAGGCAGATTATTATTTGAATGTTTATGGATTGGTGAGCACAGCATTTTCCATTATTCCTGATACAGTCCATGTGCAACTCCATACTGGAAGGATGCCACTACAGGTGTATGGTGTATGCGCTGGAAGCTTTGGCATCAAAAGGCCTTTCTGAATAGTTTAGCAGGGATGTTTAACCAGTGTCTGGTGTTGGCTTTGATTTCAGAACTGACAATATTTCAGTCATTAGTTGTTAAAAGGGGTGCCATTTATGTTGAGGGCCTAGTGTTTGGGACGCCATTGTCTCAGCAGACCCACTGACTCCCAGCAAGCTTGTCTTATGAGATACCATTCCCATAATTTCCTTTGTCCGAGGTGTAGTATATGCCTGTTAGTATCTCGCTAGGCATAGAAAGATGTGATATTCCAGAAACGTTCTTGAAACTCCTCGAACAGAGAGTGAACTCACTGATCAGTTGACTATTAGCAGCTATCTTAATTTTCTTTATTCAGCAGCAAGAAAAATTTTAAAAACAAATAGTAATAAAATTAATGTTTCAAAATATATAGTCGTCAAGGAACCCAAGACAATTATTAGCTGATTAAACTATGCTACAATTATTCGTCTTCTATGAGGATATCAAAATGCATATATTTTTCCGGCCATCAATGCTTGTGATAGAAGTTATTTGTACTAGACAGAAAAATTGAATAAAACATGTCTAGTAATTTAACAATGTGCAAGTTAGATCAAACAAAAACACATCTTATTGGATAACAAATTTCATGGAAATTGTATAAACGCATTTTCAAAAAGTGTATTCATAGAAACATATAATCACAGAATTATTGAGGCCTTACGGTGCAGAAGGAGGCCATTCAGCCCATCACATCTGCACTGATCACAATCTTACCCAGGCTCTATTCCCATAATCCCATATATTTACCCTGCCACTCCCCTGACACTAGGGTCAATTTAACTTGGCCAATCAGCTTAACCCGTACATCTTTGGACTGTAGGAGGAAACTGGAGCATCTGGAGGAAGCTCACGCAGTCACAGATAGAATGTATAAACTCCACACAAACAGTCACCCAAGGACGGAATTAAACCTGAGTCCCTGGTACTATGAGGCAGCAGTGCTAATGTTGGGGCCTTGTTGATAATGCTGAGGTGAATGATGTGAGACAGCATGAATAGGAACAGAGAGTAAGGGTTATTGGATACTTTTCAAACTGAAAGAATGTCCCCATTAGTCTGTAGGAACATTGCCCACTTGACACACAAGATCACGAGATGATGGTAGGTCTGAATACACTTCAGAACATAAGAACTAGAAGAGTAGACTATTTGGCGGTTCGAGCTGATTCACCATTTAATAAGACCTTGGATGATTGGATTGTGTTCTTAAGTCCACTTGTTGGCTGTCTATCCATCCCATAGTCTCAGAACCATTGATTCCCTTAGTTAAAATCTCTATAGAATTCTGTGTACAATATTAGGATCCATATAATATTAGGATGTTAAGATTTTGAAATGATCGCAATGAAGATTCACTGAGAAGTTTCAGGATCTGAGGAAATATGACTACAAGGGAAGACTAATAATAATTGACCTATTTTCTTTAGGACATGATTGTAGAACAATGTGGTGGAAAAAGATAGGATTTGGTAGATATAATTTCCAATCATTGAGGTGTCTAGAACATGGAAACAGTAGATTTAAAAGATTTAAAATAGAAGGCAGGGAAGACATCTTTACATAGTGCCTTTAAGTTTGGGGAATTGACTACTGAAGTTAGTGATTTGCGGTGGAAATTATGTCAAAATTCAAGATTAGGTTTCAGTCTCTGATCGGAAGACCCCACTGGAGGGGACTACTGGAAAATACCACCCTATTCTATCTGTTCAATTTGATACAATGGAAGGAAAAGCCCTGAATCTGTATTCTGTGGGCAGACGGTAGCCAACAACAACATTGATAGTGATAGATTGCGGCTTCTGTAGTCAGTCATTGTAAGGAAGACATCTGATAAATACCAGGAGCCTGCTTTTTGGTTCAGCAGTCATCTAACACAGCAACAAGCCTTTGAACAAAATGTCAGATAGACATCCAAAACATACAAAAGTCAAGTACATATGCGGGAAATATCATTGCACTTTGGAAACGTGAGTTTATTCTGACTTATTTTCCTTATTCTTCTGAAATTACTGATAAAGCCTGATAGCAGTTAAAAGAAAGTAAGTAGAGTAATTTCACTGGTGGCCACTTGTGTTCAATTGATCGTTTTCTGTATACTTTTAACCTTTGGTTTTCCTTCCCCTTGGCACATCCTGATAAGTATATTCTGTACACCTTTACTTATGATTTGTTGGCACTAATTGGATGCAGATGTGATGCATTCGAGTGTGATTCAGTGAAATGTAATGAGACAATAAATTGAGATGACATCGTCATGCCTTCGGTGATGATGAGGGGTATATGAATAGCTGTTTCTGTTGAGTGTCTGATCAGTAATTTGCAGGAAGTGGATGGTGGTGGTGAATCTGGCGATGTAATGAATTTGAATGTCAAGTGAAAAGGGCAAAACTGTCTGTCTCTTATTGGAGGTGGCCACTTTTGTAACATGGACCTGCCATTTACCAGCCAAAACCTCAATGTTGTCCTGGGCTTGCTGTATATAGACATGACTGTTGTATTACCTGAACAATTGTGGACAGGTCTAAACATTGTGCAATTCTACAAAAACAATTCTTATCTTACGTTACACAAAGAGTCATTAACGGAGCATTTTTGGGACTAAGATGCTGCCCTGGAGCTTCTGCATTGACAAATCTTGCAATGGGATCTTTCAATTTGGCCCCTAATATCCAGCCTTTAGTTACTGTAATTGGTGTCTTCCAGAATGCCTGATTAAAAAAAGGCTGCACAAATTTAAAATTGGGAGTGGAAAACAGGCACACCACATATTCAAGGTCCAAATCTTCATCGCTTTGTCTCTTCTCTTGCTTCCTACAAAGATCATGATCTGGTATGTTTTGTGGAGTATTTATCGTTAAGAAAAATTCCAGAATTAATTTCTGAAAAGTCGCATTTTCCTGAGAAAACATCCCAAAGTTTTTAGTTTACGATAGATGGTTTAAGTGCACAGGAGAAATCAATGATAGCTATGAAGGGGGTGCATTTTCCAAGCAACAAGTCTTACATGTATTTATCATAGCATCAACTTTTTGGTATCAAAAGTGGAGAGAGGAAAGGCTCAATGGAATCAGCATGGATGGTGATCAGTTTGGAGGAACAAAGGGATTTAAAAATTATTTAAAATAAAAGTTACCATTTATAATTGTGAAAACGTCTAGCTTTTGAGACCAAGGGATTTTTAAGTGAGTAATGCTTTTGAGGAGTTGAACTCCATGCCGATTCCAGCATTGGAGTGACGGTATCTGGGTGGTTGCTGACCATGGTCCTGAATTCAGCTGGGAACAGCTGTCCCGGCAATCTGTATCCAGTGGTTTACGTGAAAGAAATTTTAACTTTTAAGTGTAGTTATTAGTGTCACAAGTAGACTTACATTGACATTGCAATAAAGTTACTGTAAAAATCCCCGAGTTGCCATATTCCAATGCCTGTTCAGGTATACTGAGGGAGAATTTAGCATGGCCAATGCATTTAACAAGTGTGTCTTTCAGACTTGTGGAAGAAAATTGGAACACCCAAGAGTATATCCACTCAGACATGGGCACAACACGCAGATTCTGCACAGACAGTGACCCAAGCTGGGAATCGAACCTGAGTCCCTAGTGCTGTGAAGTCGCAGACCTAACCACTGCCACCTTACTGCCAGAAAAGCAATTGTGGGAAAGAAAAGACACACTGGGCTGTTTCCACCAATGAACCCGACCCTCCTTTCAAAACTATCATGAAGCATATGGAAAAGTATGGATTTTTTGTCAATGGGGTGATGAGAGTGGGGTGGTCAATATTTATACAAAATCAGCTCTTACTTGAATATTTCCAGTCGTCAGTCCATTACTTCAACCTCCAGTCAAGTATTCCAGTTGAGCTTCATGATTAACATAGAAGCAGGCCTCTCCAAAAAAAATCCTGTGCAGGTTTGATCACTCCATGGATAAGAATATGGACATACTTTTTATGTAGAGTTGGTTAATGTTTCATTTTCTTACTTTCTAAATATTGACCCTGAAAATCACTAAGTGCTGAAATGCATCTGGTGGGATCCCTTGCCGTTCATCCTGGTGGATCATCTGGTGGGATCGGGCTGAACTTCCTTGCTTGCCTGCCAGTGATGAGTGCCAGAACTGCTTGGGGTGCTTACAGTGTGACCGCTATATTCTCAACACGGGAAGATCTAGAATCATAGAATTCCTACAGTGCAGAAGGAGGCCATTAGGCCCATTATATCTACACTAACTCTCTAACAGCATCTTACCCAGGCCCACCAATTGCTCTGGCCCTGTAACCTCTCACATCTACCATGGCTAATCCATCTAACCTACACATCTTGGGAAACTAAGAGGCAATTTAACATAGCCAATCCATCTACTCTGCACATTTTTGGATTATGGGAGGAAACTGGAACACCCAGAGGAAACTTACGCAGACACAAGGAGAACATACTACTCCACATAGACATTCATCCAAGGCTGGAATTGAACCTGGGTCACTGGTGCTGTGAGGCCATGCCACATCTAATGGAAATCTCCCAATCACTGTAGCTAAGTTTAATTCCTTTACCCTTGGAGCATAAAATGGCCGCCCTCTATTTGTAAGTCACTGTTTTGTTAAAGGGGAGTAGTAACAAACAAAATTAAAATATATCCATAGCTTCCAAGTTCCTAGGTAGGCCTCATTTCCACAGCTGATTCATGAATCACATTTGCTCAGACAATATCATAAAATCCCAGAATTGTGCAGAAGGAGGCCGTTTCTATTCAAAGAATCATCTAATGCTGTCTTGAATGCCTTGATTGAACCAGCCTCTAGCACACTTTTCATTTCAGACCCAAACCACTTGCTGTGTGAAAAGTTTGTTTCTCACACCATATTTGCCTTTGTTTTGCAAATCATTTCAAATCCATGGCTTCTTGTTCATGATCTTTTTATGAGCAGAAACAGTTTCTCCCTATCTACTCTGTCCAGGCCCCTCATGACTTCAAGCATCTGAATCAAATTTCCTCATGGCTTTTTTCTCTCCAAGGAGAACAGTTCCAACCTCTCCGGTCTATCCTCATAACTGAAGTTTCTCATCCTTGTAACCATCCTTGTAAACCCCTTCTGCAATCTCTCCAATGCATTCACATCCTTCCTGTAACATAGTGTCCAGAATTGTACACAGTATTTCAGCTGAGGTTTTGTGTAAGTTCAGAATGAACTCCTTGTTCTTGTACTCTATGCCCCTAATAATAAAGCCAAGAATACCACGTGCTTTATTAGCTGCTCTCTTCACCCGTCCTGTCACCTTCAGTGATCTAAGCTCGTATGCATGCAGTTCCCTCTGTTTCTGCATCCCTTTAAATATTTTGCTCTTATTATTGTCTCTCCATGTTCTTCCTATCAAAATGCAACACTTTACACTTCTCCACATTGAACTTCACCTGCCTTCTATCTGCCCATTCCACCAACTTGTCTGCCCTCCTCACAGTTTACAATACTTCCAAGTTTTGTGTCATCCACTAACTTTGAAATAGTTGCCTTCGCACCAATATCTGGATCTTTGATATATATCAGGAAAAGCAAGGATCCCAATACCAACTTCTGGGAAGCACCACAATTTTCCTACAGCCTGAAAAATGTCCCATTGACCATCACTCTCTTCTTCCTATTATTCAGCCAATTTTGTAGCCACATTGCCGTTTTGTAGCCATTTATTCCATGAGTCTTTTATCACAGATTTGTTATGTGTTACTCTATCAAATACCTTCTGAAAATCCGTGTACACCACATCAACAGCATTACCCGTATCGACCCTCTCTTACCTCTACCAGTAAAGAAATTAAACCCTATTTCCCCTTTAGAAATCCATGCTGGCTCTTTGTAATCAACCCACATCTTTCAACATCACTGATGTGAAATTGACTGACCTGTAATTGCTGGGTCTATCCTTACAACTTTTTTTTGAATGCAGGAGTAACATTTGGAATTGTCCGATCCTCTGGCAGCTCCACTAAGTCTTGAGAAGACTGGAAGATTATGGTCAGTATTCCTGCAATTTCCATCCTCACATCCTTCAATATTCTTGGTCCTGGAGCTTTGTCAACTTTCAGTACCTACAATCTATTCAGTGCTTGCTCCTTATGAATTTTGAACCCTTCTAAGGACAGAGTTTCCATGTCTGTTGCCATGTTCTGCATAGTATCTACAAATACAAAGTATTCATTCACTAATCTCAGCCCTGCCCACAGATTCCTTGTGTAAATCGCCTTTTAGTTCCCTAATCGGTCCTACTCCTTATTTTGCCGCCCTTTTACTATGTACATGCCTGTTGAAGACTTGGACAATCCTTTTATGTTGACTGCCACTCATTTTTCATTAGCCTTCTTCACTTCTCTAATATGCCTTTTCATTTCCCTTCTGGTCCTTCTGTATTCCCCTTGGTTTTCAACTATATTTGCTATTGATACCCCTCATAAGAACTCTTTTTCTTTTATTATCCTTTTTTATCATCAAATAATATGGATATATCCTATGCTACATTGATTCCTGTCTCCTAAATGTTCCCACCTTGACACTCAATCTGCTTGGCCCACCTCATTTTCAAGAACCAGATTCAAAGGTGCATCTTTTCTTGTTGAAATGGACACATACTGCTGGAGAAAACTTTGCTGAACACAACCTAGGAATTTTTGCCCTTCTCGACTTTTACACTATCACTGCCCCAGTCTATATTTGGGTAATTAAAGTATAAGTGCGCTATACTATTTGCATCTTTCTGTAATTTCCCTGCAAATTTGTTTTTCTACGTTCTTCTCATTAGTTGGCTGTCTATAGACCCCATTGAGGAATGTAATTGCATCCTTTTTGTTTCTGAACTCTAGCTAAGTTGATTCTGTCCTTGGATCCTCTGGGACATCCTCTTTCTCCAGCACTGCAACCCTATCCCAAACCAATATCATCACTCTTCCTCCCTTCGCTCCTTTTGTATATTTTCTGAACATCTTGATTGCAGGAATATTTAACACAGGGTCATGTCCTTTCTTGAGTCAGGTCTCTGATTTTGCCACAATGTTGTATTTTCACAATGCTGTAAGTACCTGTAATTCCCCTGTTTTTTTTTACTATATTTTGTGTATTCATGGGATGCACAGTAACCCTGATTTAGATGTCATTATTTATTCCCTTTTTCCAATTTATTAACTTACTATTCTCAAATTAGTGCTTTCTGATCCTCCCAGCATTTTGTGTATCCTAGTATATCTCTCTAATATTTTCTCTTTGTTTTCACGTCTCTGTCATGTTAATTTACGTAGAAACATAGAAGATAGCAACAGGAAAAGGCCATTTAGTCCTTTGAATCTGCTCTGCATTCATCATGATCATGGCTGATCGTCCAACTCAATAGCCCAATTTTACTTTTTCCCCATAACCTTTGATCCCATTCACCTCAAGTGCTATCATCTAGCCACCTCTTGAATACATTCAATATTTTGGTATCAGCTACTTTCTATGGTAATGAATTCCACAGGCCAAACACTGGGTGAAGAAATGTCTCCTCGTCTCTATCCTAAATGGTCTACCCTGTATCCTCAAACTATGACCCTGGTTCTGGACTGCCCCACAATCAGGAACATCCTTCCTGCATTTACTCTGGTCCTGTGACCTCCTTGACCCTGGCACCAGAGAGGCAACATGCCATCCTGGAGTCATATCCATGACCACAGAAGTATCTGTCTGTTCCCCCAAAAAATGAATCCCCTTTCACTATTGCTCTTCTCTTCCTCCCTTCCTGTACAGCTGAGACACCACAAGTCTGGATCTGACTGCATTTCTCTGAGGAACCAGTGACTTCACTAGTTTCCAAAGCAGAAAATTGATTTCTGAGTGGGATTTCAGGCACTCCTGCACTTCTGTCTTTTGGGCTATCTGGTCATCACTCATTCCATCTGTGCTCCAAGTTCTTAAACTGTGATGCAACCACCTCTCTGAACATATTATCTATATAACTGTCAGCCTCACGGATGTGTCACAGTGACTCCAGCCATCACTCACACTCTGAAATCCAGACTTCAAGCTATTGAAGTTGGCAGCACATCGTGCACACATGGTTGTCTTGGACACTGGTAACGCCCATGGCTTCACACACATTACAGGACATGCATTCCACTTGACTGAGCTGTCTTGCCATATTTTAACCTTATTTCTTTTGTATTAACTCTATTCTATTTTGGACTACTTATGTAACCTTATTCTATAGACCCCAAATTGCCTTTGTTCCAGATGCTAATTTTTTTACCCACCGTGCCTTACACTGAGCACCTAATGGTCTATTAACCCACCAGTTGTGTTTTTTTTCTCCACTATTGCTTCACAGCAGTTGAAATACTCACCAGATAACTAGACTCTTTTCTTGCAACAGGATAAGATCAGTTTCTAAAGAATGTGCACCAAGCTCCCACTTTGATCAAAGTTCCTAAATATACTCTTGAGTCCATCTCAATGTAGCAAGTTCACATCCTCATTTACTTCTTTGGCAATGTTTTTGACCAGTGGATCAACCTGTGGACTGAGTATTTGTGGATTGACAAGGTATCATTGACAGAGTGCCCACTGTTGTTCAGTTAGCAACACACTCGTGCTCATGTTCGAAAGTTGTGGATTCGTTCCAAACTCCCAAGACTTGAGTGCAAAAATGAAGGCTGACAATGTAGTAGTGAGAGGCTGCTGCACTGCTGGAAGTGAGATGTTGAACTGAGGCCCTATTTCTCATTTCTCAGGTGGGTGTCAAAGATCCCATGGCACTATTTTAAAGTAGAGCAGGGAGTTATCCCTGGTCTCAAGGGCAATATTTACCCCTCAATCAACATCGCAAGAGCAGATATCAAATAGTTGTTTTCAAGCCGCCTGTACACAAATCATCCATTACATTTCCTGCATCACAACATTCAAAATGAATCAACTGACTGTATTTTGGTTTGCCCATCTATCTGAAACAGTAAGAAGTCTCAAAACACAAGATTAAAGTCCACAGGTTTATTTGGAATCACAAGCTTTCGGAGCGCTGCTCCTTCAAAGTACTCTAATGATTGGCATGGTAGCACAGCAGTTCGCATTGCTGCCCAACAGGTGCCAGGGACCTGGGTTAGATTTGCGGCTTGGGTCACTGTCTGTGTGGTGTTTGCATGTTCTCCCCTTGTTTCCTCTGCATGCTCTGGTTTCCTTCCACAGTTTGTAAGATGTGTTGGTTAGACGCATTGACACGAACAGGCGCCAGATTGTGGTGACAAGGGAAATTGCACAGTAACTTCATTGCTGTGTTAATTTAAAGCTACTCGCGATTAATGAAATGAACTCTAACTTTCACCTGATGAAGGAGCAGCGCTCTGAAAGCTCGTGATTCCAAATAAACACATTGGATTTTAACCTGATGTTGCGAGACTTCTTACTGTGCCCACCCCAGTCCAAAATCCACATCATCTATCTGGTAGTGTGAAAGGCAGTCAGTTAGCTGGATGGCTGGTTCGTGATGTACAGCGATGCCAGCAGCATAGGTTCAATTCCTGCACCAGCTGAGGTTATTCATACAGGCTGTACATTCTCAGCTTTATCCCTTGCCTGAGGTGCAGTGATTCTCTGGTTAAATCACCATCAGTCACCTCTTCCCCACAAAGCAGCCTACAGTCATCTGGGTTTCTGGAGACTAACTGTAAATAATTCTCATTGGTTTATTCTGAATGTATTAGAATTCTAGGAGTGCATAAAATAATGGAATTACATTAGTTTTTTTAAAAAATATAAGTTAACATGGTTTGAATTTTGTAGCCTATTAGATTCTGTAGAATTTGTTCTTTAGTTTCAGTGTTTGATTCACATCACTTTCCTGATTGATGTGACTGTTGTGTCAGTTCCAGAAACAATTAATTAATACTGCATCTGAATTACTGCTGCCTGTGGCAGGCCTGGTTCAAGTGAGAGCACAATAGTATAAATCAGGCCATGTTCGCACCTTAGTTTTACACCACAGGTCATGTTCCTTCCTTCTCTTTGTGATGTCAGAGGGTAAGTGCCCGCTGTTGCAAAATGCTCCCCTAAACGGGTTTAAGGTTAGTCTCCCATTCAGGGGCCAGCAATGTGGCTTTTGACTTGACCTTTATGGACAACCTCCAACCTCAGGAAGCTCAATGACCAGAAAACTTCCAGAATTCCTTCTTGGGATGTGAGTGTCATTGAGAGGCCCTGTATTTTTGCTCGCGGGCCATTTTTTTCAATCCTAGCATTGAACTCATTATGCTTCTGCTTACTGACTCTTATTGACTCCTGGTCCACCAATGTCTTGTTTTCAAATCCCAACGTGCCTTTGCACCTCCCTAGCTGTATAACTTCCTCTCACCTAATTTCTCACCTTTATGTTCTTCCAATTCTTATCTCTTGAGCATTCCCCACTTAAATCGCTTCACTTTAAGCTTCTGTGCCATGGGATGCCTAAGTGCGGAGTTCTGGAATTCCTTCCTTAATCTTCTCCAATGTGCTACCTTGCTCTCTTCCTTTAAGATTTACTTCATTGACCAAGCTATTGGTCCATCACTTTTATTGCCTCATCTCTCTTTGTTTGAGAATGTCTCTGTGAAGCACCTTAAGATGTTTTACTACATTAAAGACCTTTATAAAATCAAATTGCCTTTTTTTTGTAAAATATTTGACTACATCCTTAAAATTATGAAGCCACTGCTCAGAATGGACCCACCAAAACCTGAATCCATTCCTGGCTTGCTTCAATTAACCAAATTCAAAGTCCAATTGAATCCAATTCATGATCCCCACAAGAGAGACTAAACAAGATCCAAGCTTTCTTTTTTAATTCACTTGTGGGAAATGGGCATCGCTGGCGGTCCAGCATTTTATTGCCCATCCTTAGTTGCCCTTGAGAAGGTGGGGGTGAGCTGCCTTCTTGAAACACTGCAGAACATGTTCTGTGTGTTGATCCACAATGCCGTTAGTGACGGAATTCCAGGATTTTGACCCACCGACTGCCAGGGAACAGTGATATATTTCCAAGTCAGGATGGTGAGTGACTTGAAGGAAAACTTGCAGGTGGTGGTGTTTCCTTGTATCTGCTGCCCTTGTCCTTCTGGATGGAAATGGTAATGAGTTTGGAAGGTGCTATCTAAGGATCTTTTGTCTCCTCTTGTAGATAGTACACACTGCTGCTACCGAGTGTCGGTGATGGAGAGATTGAATGTTTGCAGATGTGGTGCCAATCAAACAGGCTGCTTTGTTCTAGATGGCGTCAAGCTTCTTGGGTGTAGTTAGACCTGAACCCATCCAGGCAAGTGGCGAGTATTCCATCACACTTGTGCTTTGTAGATGATGGGTATTCTCTGAAGAGTCAGAGAGTGATTTACTCACCATAGTATTCCTTGCCTCTGACCTGCTCTTGTAGCCACTGTGTTTATGTGTTGAATCCAGTTGAGTTTTTGGTCAACTGACAAGATAAGGCATTGATATAAACACACAGCTTCCTTGGTCATTTCATAGACAATTCAGATTCAATCACATGGGAATAACAAGTTCCAAGTGACTAAGCCCGCTCTTGTTTCCTGTTCTATGGCTGGCAGTGCTCAGAAGTCATGGTGTAGAGATGCCGGCGTTGGACTGGGGTAAATAAACACAGTAAGAAGTCTGACAACATCAGGTTTAAGTCCAACCGATTTATTTGATAGTAAACTCACAAGCTTTCGAGGCTTTGCTCTTTGTCAGGTGAATGAGGTGTTCTGGTCTCAAACAGCACAGACTGTTTACAGATTACTGATTAGAATGCGAATGTTGTCAGACTTCTTACAGTGGTCAGAAGTACAGTGGCACAGGGGTTAGCACTGCTATCTCCAGTGCCATGTACCCAGGTTGGACTCCCAGCTTGGGTTTCTGTCTGTGCAGAGCCTGCATGTTCTCTCCATGTCTGCGTGGGTTTCCTCCGAGTGCTCCGGTTTCATTCTACAGTCCAAAAGAAGTGTTGATTAGGCACGTTGGTCATGTTAAATTCTCCTTTAGTGTACCTGAATAGACAGTAAGAAGTCTGACAACACTAGGTTTAAGTCCAACCGATTTATTTGATAGTAAACTCACAAGCTTTTGGGGTTTGCCCCTTCATCAGGCGAATGGAGAGTTCTGGCCTCAGACAGAGCATATAACAGTACAGACAGTTTACAGATTACTGATTACAATGCGAGTCTTTACACCTAAGCTAAAAAGGCCAACAGTGTGAGTGGAAGGAGCATTAAGCCCAAGTTAAAGAGATGGGTATTGTCTCCAGACAGTACAGTAAGTGAGATTTAGTAAATCCAGGCAAGTCCTGGGGGTTACAGATAGTGCGACATGGACCCAAGATCCCTGTTGAGACTGTCCTCATGTGTGCGGAACTTGACTATCAGTCTCCGCTCAGCGGCTCTGCGCTGTCGTGTGTAGTGAAGGCCACCTTGGAGAATGCTTACCCGAAAGTCAGAGGCCGAATGCCCGTGACCGCTGACGTGCTCACCAGCCTGAATAGACACCAGAGTGTGGCAACTCGGAGATTTTCATAGTAACTTCATTACAGTGTTAATGTCAGTCTGCTTGTGACACTAATAAATAAACTTAAAACTTTAAAGCCTGCCATGCAGTAGGACAGGAAAAGTCTCCAGAGAGTCAGGAGCTGGAGCAGAATTGCTTTGACTTCAAAGAGCTTTTCTTAAATCAATTTTTAAGAAGGTTTCTAAACCTCCTTGTCATTGCAGACGGCATGCTTTGCTAGGGCTGGCAGCTTGCCTTGTACCTCCTCGAAGCAATTAAAAACTAGGTCGTGTCTGAGATTGAAGTCGACAATGTGGATAGTCTGCTGAAGGCATAAGATAGCCCGCGATTGGGACTTGGAGACAGAAAAAAGCTGGATGCAAACAGATGATTTAATGGGTGTCCAACAATGCTTCTAGTAGCACCTCTGC
Organism: Sphyrna mokarran; assembly: GCA_024679065.1. NCBI lineage: Eukaryota > Metazoa > Chordata > Chondrichthyes > Carcharhiniformes > Carcharhinidae > Sphyrna > Sphyrna mokarran. Next base: position 101,346,162 of record JAGIQG010000007.1, read on the forward strand.
ATCAATTCCCCATGCATCCTATTAGCTACTCCACTCAAGGGAGACTAATTGTTTTAAGCTTTTGTAATGGGTGTAGCAGTTGCTAAACACAATTAAGTATTTGTCAATGGAAACATTTTTCCTTTACAGGAGTTCTTTCAGCAGCTCATTAAGCTCCAGCAGCCTTCTTGGCACGATGGACTATTTCTCAATTGCTGACACTAATTGCTCCGAAAGCTTGCTTTGATGGAAAATGTGTATTTGCTAACTGAAACGCAAAGAGCTGGAAGTGGTGGTAGGTCCCTGTAGGCGTGGCACCTGCTGTGCATCGGTGATTCTGTGTGAGAACTGACAGGAGCTGGAGGCAAGCAGTCTTTAGCTCGCTGTGAAATAGCCTGCAGGACAGTAAGTGACCTTGGAGCCTCAGTGCAAACTGTCTGCCTACAATTCTACCCTCTTGGTGTGTGACCTGTGTACCATGAAATGTTTCAAATCACTTGCCCTGAAACATACAATTAACAGGATGTATTTTTTTTTCCAAAGAAGCTGAACTACCCAGTAAAGAAATGATATTTTGCACTGCTACTGAAATATTTGCTAATGATGAAGGGTACTGTTGTGAAGGGGGTGGCAGTGCAGAAGTGGAGGGACCTCGTTGTATATGTGCAAAAATCATTGAAGGTGACAGGACAGATTGAGGATGTGTTTTAATAAAGTACACAAGATCCTGGGCATTAACAAGGCATTAGAGCAGTTTTTAAAAAATTTTACTCCTTTCATAAAGATACAAATCCAATGCATGGAGAGAGTAGGATGAGCCCTCAATCTGTCCCCTTCCTTGCTGCAAAAATTCAAATTGAATCCAATTCATGGTCCCCATAAGAGAACTGAAAAGGAAAGGCATTGCACCTGATGTTGGGCTTGACCATAGAATTTCTACAGTGCCGAAAGAGGCCATTTGGGCTGTCTGACAGAGCATTTTCTCCAGGCCCACCCCCATCCTTATCCCTGTATTCCCATGTATTTACTCCATTAATCCCCTTAACCTACAGATCTTGGGACACTAAGGGGCAATTTATCATGGACACTCTACCTAATCTGCACATCTTTGGAGTGTAGGAACGAACTGGAACACCTGGAGGTAACCCATGCAGACGCAGGGAGCATGTACAACCTCCACACAGACAGTGACCCAAAGCTGGGTCTCTGGCACTGTGAGGCACTGTGCCACCTTGCCAAAAGAACACAAAAGTAAGAAAGTTAATAAAACTTGTAGAGAACACTGGCTTGGTCTTAGCTGCAGCATTGTGTTCAGCTCCAGAAACCATATCTTAGGGACAATGTTGAAACATTGAAGTGTGGCATTGAAAATGTGGCAAAGATTCACGAAAATGGTCCCAGGATTGAGGATTCAGTTACACAGGTGGATTGGAGAAGCAGGACCATTTTTCTTGGAGAAATCATGAGGAGTGCGCATAAAGTAGATGGAGAAAGACTTTCCTCATTGGTGGAAGGATTGAGAACAAGCAGGCACAGGTTTAAGACCATTGGAAAAAGATGCAATGGCTACATAAGGGAAAGTTTCACCTGCAGGAAGTGGTTGGGAAGTGGAATGCGCTGCCTGCGAATGTGGTGGAGGCAGGTTCAATTGAGGCATTTAAAAGAGAATTGGATTTTTATCTGAAAAGGAAGAAAGTGCAGAGGTGCGAGGAGAAGGTTGTGAGACTAGACTTGCTCCTTTGGAGAACTAGTATAGACATGATGGGCCTAAAAGTCTCCTGTGCTGCAACCATTCTGTGATCCTGCAATAATCTTACATATATATCTGCCAGAATGCTCCTAGATTTGATTTCTCAGTATATCCATTTCACAGATGCCAGCTAAAGTGACAGCAAGAAAGTATGAATTGACTTTAGCATCCCTGAATTGGAGAAGTATAAAAGAGTATGGTTTCTAATTCCTATCACTGCCACTGCTCCATTAGTGGCCATTTGGTATGGAAAGTAAAATGTGATAGAAGTGGGAAAGAGCTGTTCAGTTTAATGAAACAGCAGGGCTAATACTGGGGCTGAAAGAACTTACTCGCTGCACTGGGCTGCATCTGAACCTGGATGGGATTAATTGTCTGAGCGAATGAATACATCTGGTTGTTTCCTGGCACAATATGATCACAGAGCAGCAAAAGAACAGGTCTCATTAGATTTTTGTGGTGTGTGATAAGTGAATAATTTAACAATAAGGAGCCAGCTAGCTAATATTGACAATGGTGTGATTCAGTTCAACCTGAGATATGATGGGAAAAGGACGATTCACAACTGGAAAAATGGTTCATGGCGGGATGAGATAGGAATTGGTAGATGGAAACAATTACAGAGGAATATTGCGAGGTGCTCAGAGAAGTATTGTTGAATACAAGATCTGCACAGACCTTTCAAGAACAAGATCGCTGATTGCATTACTAAACAAACTTGGCCAGAAAGGGCAGTGGAAGTTAATTTGAAAAAGACTAAAATTGTACAGAAATGTAAGGAGCGGCAGACATCTTGAAGACTGGGAGAGATAAAAAGAACAGCAAAGGGATACAAATGAAGTCATAAAAACAAACAGAAGTAGGAATACTTAAATAGAAGCAGAAAATACAGAAAAAGGCTATCAGGTCTGTTAGCGTCTGTGAAGAGTGAAAGAGAGTTAAAATTTCAAATCTGTATGATTTAAAAGTCAGAAGGACTGCAAATGTTAATTCACTTTCATAGATGCTGTCAGACCGGTTAGTTATTTTTATTATTATTATTTCAGATTTCCAATATCTACACTGTTTTTTATATATTATAGATCCATAGAATCCCCACAGCGCTATTCAGCCCATCAAGTCAGAACTTGCTCTCTCTGAAACAATGGTTAGTAATGTTCCCTCAGAGCGCCAGGGACCTGGGTTTGATTCCCGGCTTGGGTCACTGTGCAGATCTGCACATCTTTGGACTGTGGGAAGAAATCTGAGCATCTGGAGGAAACCCACGCAGACATGGGGAGAATGTACAACCTCCACACAGACAGTGATCCGAGGATGGAATTGAACCCAGATCCCTGGCGCTGTGAGGCAGCAATGCTACTCACATGCCAGAATAATAAGTTAATTAAGACGAAGTGATTGGCTGAGGTGATTAGAGAGTGGATTGAAAGTTTGGAAATGGCAAGCTTGCGAAATACATTGTGGGGAATTTTCCAATCCCGCCTGCCACCGGAGTCGCAGTGGATGGGGAGCAGACTATGCAAAGATTCGTTGACCTCTAACAGAATTTTCCAGCTTTGGGACAAGCATGGCCAAAAAATGCTGCCGATTGTACTGTATCAATCATCCTGTGAGAGTACTAAGTTAATCTGTGAAAGAGATAAGAGGAAAAATAACTCAAGGGGAAGAACTTACTGTATTTAATATAAATACAAAAAAGGATAGTGGAGAAAATATAATGAGACTAAAGACAGACAAAACTCAAATCTACAAGTTCTGAAAGCAGCAGATTGAAATTTATACATTTTCTAATCATGATCTTCCAAAACGTGTTTGATTCAGAAATTGTTCCATTCAATTGAAAAATTGCTAGTTACTACACCATGTAATAAGGTAAGTGTGATAAATAAAGAAGTTATAGGCCTATTAGTTTAAAATCTGTTGCGAGGAAGTTGCTGGAACTTGCTATTAGGGACAGAGTAACTCAGCACTTGGTCTGACATGAAGCAAGCACCGAGAGCCAACATGGGTAAACCATGTCAAACAAACCTAATTTAATATATTCAGGAGATAATTAAAAGAAAATAGGAAATAGTTGCAGGAGCAGCCATAATGCACCTTGAACCACCTTGCCATTCCGTACAATCAACATCTTTCTCATCGTATCTCCATATCCTGGGTTGCGTGGAAAATCCCACCCAGAGTGCGGAATGTTCCCCTCACCCTCCTCCACTCTTTACCGCAATGGAAGTTGCAGTTACAAAAGTTCTGAAGCATTCAGGTGTGTAATTTAATAAGGCATTGTTGGCTTTGATGTCTCTGTGAAGATTAGAAATATTCAAATGCAAATGTTCTGAAACCAAGTGTAGGCTGCCAGCGTAAAATGATCGACTAATTGGATCATTTCATTTAGACCTGTGAGTTTGAAATAGAGATTTCATGTTGGGTCGTCAGCATCTAAGATTAAAGCTTGAATTTGGAGCACGTTAGAAGGATCTTTACCCTGCATTTGCTACGAGAGTGTTAAGCTCCATCTGATACTTAAACTGTCTCAATTGGGAGACAAAGTGCCAGGAACAAGGTCAGCCAGACTAGCAAGACATAGTTTTTTTTGTTTTTTTTTGTGCTGGCCTTGGAAAAGAACCAGAGGGGGCTCACAAGAATGATTCCTGGAATGAAGAGCTTGTCGTGTGAAGAAAGGTTAAGGACTCTGAGTCTGTACTCATTGGAGTTGAGAAGGATGAGGAAGGATTTTATTGAAACTTACAAGATACTGCGAGGCCTGGGCAGAGTAGAAATGGAGAGGATGTTACCACTAGTAGGAAGAACTAGAACCAGAGGGCACAACCTCAGGTTAAAGGGTCAATCCTTTAAAACAGAGATGAGAAGGAACTTCTTCAGCCAGAGAGTGGTGAATCTGTAGAACTGTTTACCACAGGAGGCTGTAGAGGTCAGGTCATTGAGTGTTTTTAAGATAGAAATAAAGAGGTTCTTGATTAATAAGGATTTTGCATTCACATATCAGGGCCGGAATTTTACTGGCACGCCTGCCCTGGAATCGGGGAGAGTGAGGTCCGCAGAATAGTGTTCTGTGATGGCCTCGGATGGTATCTTGCGAGCCTCGGGTGGGTGGGGTGATAAAATTCCAGCAGTGCAACTAAGGATGGACAGTGTCTGCGTTAATTATATTTGGCATGTAAGCACTTGCTGTAGGAGGGGAGAAGGACTGTTTCCTTGACACTAACCTATATGGACGCATGGCTGTTTGTCAGTAACATAGTTGATATCTTCAGCACGTACAACCTTTGTATGATAAGAGGCTTGGGTTCATTCTGAGATCTTCCATGTAGAAAATTGTTTGCAATTATCATTAATTTTTGAATGCTTCCCAGGTCTTTTGAATCACTTCAGCAGTGTTCAACATTAAGATGTCAGAAAGAAACTGTTCTAATTAAAGAATATTTATATTAGTAGTAATGCCTGTGTCAGTGCTATGTGTCAAACTTCATAAGGGTTATTATCAGTTGTAGTAGAAGTGAGAATGCCATTCAAGGTAACGCTGCCGCAGTGATATTCATTCATATTGGCATCACAGCTACTAATGAATGAATGAATGCTAATTGCAGTGTTTTTTTTTATCAATGCTTGTCAGTCAATGGAACAGTCATTAGGTTAACAGCAGTACTCACTTGCTGGGATGCTGGAAATGGGTCTGAGAGAATGATGGGCAGATGATGGAGATTTGTTGTCTGTGACACTGTGACAGGACATTGCTGCAGTTCAACCAGAGCTTCCGAATCATACTTGTGGGAAAGACACAATCAAGATATTGAATTTGATAGTCAGCCAAGACCATGATTAATTGTGGATCAGGTTTGAAGGGTTGAATGGCCTACTCCTGCTTCTATTTGCTAAGCTTCTATATTTTGATCAGTGAAGCAGCCCTGCTCTGCTGTTTAATAATGGCAGTGTCCTGTGACAAAATCTGTTTCTAGTTGGTCTTTGTGACAAGCTGCACCAACTAGAGTCTGCAAGGTCCCCTTCTATTGAAGGCAGTGGTGGGGGGGAGGGGAAGGGGGAGAGGTCTTTGAGTATGATAAGATATCCTGTGTTCACTTGCATTTCGGTCAATTGAAAAGATGAAAGGCACAATTTTACTTGCCATTCACCCAAGGTCCCGATTGAGGCTGTCCTCATGCATGAGGAACTTGGCTATCAGTTTCTGCTCGTGATTCTGTGTTATCATGTATCTTCAAGAGAACACTGACCCGAAGATCAGGGGCTAGATGCCCTTGACTGCTGAAGTGTTCCCCGACTGGAAGGGAACACAATGGCCTGGTGATTGTCACAATTGGGTTCATGTCACACTACATGTAACCGTCGTCATTTGGTCCGGGCTTGCAAAATCCTACTAACTGTCCTGGCTTGAGACAATTCACAACCCTTTAATCTGTGACTATCCTTCTCACCACTCGCATTGTCTGTATCTGTAAAGACTTGATTATCTGAAAAGATTTGCATTTCAGTTATTATCTTGCAATTGTATCTTTGTCGATACATGCATGTTTGTGAAACTGACCTTTCTACTCACCTGATGAAGGAGCAGTGCTCTGAAAGCTCGTGATTCCACATAAACCCGTTGGACTTTAATCTGGTGTTGTCAGACTTCTTACGGTCCTTCAGTGAGATCTCAGGGTTGTAATACTTTCTTGCATTGATTGGTGTGAGAAATTCTTCGCTATTTCAGTCACCGGCTATGGAGCTGGCTAAAATGAACCAAGCACATAAATGGATGGATCTTAGTTCTGTACAAATTGTATAGAACTCTGAACAATCAGCAAACTCTTCATATGAAGCTGTACTTGTGATCTACTTCATAATGTATAAAAGTCTCTACTCTAATATCTTTTCCATTGGCTCCTGCCTTATTGACGGAGAACATGTAAGTCTGTTTGAGGTGAGTTGGGGGGAAGGGTGATTGGGGGGAATGGATACTATTTATTCTGTAAAGAAACATATATAATGTGCTTAAATCTAGCTTTCTAAACAACACTATGCTGTAAAAACAATACATTTTGTGGAGATTATGGACTTCAAAATAACTGTTGGGAAATGATAGTTTCAGTTTTCAACCCCTGTAATTTCTCTGCACTGGGTACCTTTCTTTAGCAGAGAAACGTATTGGAATGCACTCTTACTGTAAAACAACCTTTTTAGTTTATTACTTGTCCAAAGCTACACTTTGGAAATGGATTTTTTGGGGACGACTCCAATTCATTCCACTTGGCAGAATCCGGGTGAATCTGAGAAGGTCACTGGTATGATGACCCCCGTCATGTTTTGGGATAATCCTACATTTTCTTTTTATGCAATGTCTCCTTTAAGGTCAAGATGAAACTGGGGTGTTTCCTGAGAGACATGTAATTACTTTCCTGGTTATGACATTATTAATTTACAAAAAACGTCTGTGTAACCCGGGGAGGAAAATTGAAGCAAAAGGTAAATAGAAAGCTAACAGCACTGATGTCAGGTTTCAATCTGTTTTCCATCTAAGGGTGAAATGGTTGCATTTTTGTCTGCTGAGGCAGACAAGTTGATATCATCCTTAAAAATGTAAGAACAGCACAGTCACTGGTTGTGGAAGGTGACATGAGGCTTTTGGCAAGAAGGTCACCAAATAATGAAGTATTCTTATGGAGTACTTGATAATTTACCTTCTCTTTTGTATCAGATTGATTTAAAATATGGCCATTTTGTTGGTCTTGTCATGTTCATATGGGAGCCGATCCTAATCATTGAAGAATTATCGGGAAAGGAATCTTATTGGGAAATGACATGGCTGGGGATAAGGATTTGCCATCTGCCTTGGTTTTAGGAGAGCTCCCCATGCTGAAGCTGAAGTTTTAGATGGACGTTTGAGTGATGTGGAAAAGCCAATTATGTCTTGTAACCTTAATGTTGAAATTGATGTTCTAACTAAACGTGTTGAATGAGGCAATAGCTCAAGACGCTAGTTTTTTAAAACTATATTGGAGCATCAGACTAAGAAGAAAAGATTCTATAATAGCCGATTAAACAATGCAGCAAAAACTTCTACAAGTTGTGGAAAAGCCACCAGAGATAGTGGGTGGGACTGCATTCACTGTCTTTGCATTTGCCAGCGGAAGCTTTAAAATCCAGAAGTTGCAGAGCTCATTGGCAAGATTGCAATCTCAGGTCTCCCCATCCTTTCACTGGAAATATGGTTTTTGGGCTTCTGGCCAAAATTTGTTATTTCTCCTTAAGAGAGTAAAAATGGTTATTAACATCTCTTTCAATGTATTGATCTGTCTCTTTTGTGACAGGAGGGTCTGTCCAGTGTTATGTAAATTCCACTGGCTAAGTGAGGAATTATTTTTTTCTTGGAACTTCTGCTGGCAGTTCCCAGAACAAAGAGACAATGCTGTTATCATGTGACTTGTAGCAGCCATCCTTTCTTGTTCAGCAATAAGAATACAGTTCTGCTTCTTTCCATATCAGAGGAACCTGACACAAGCTTTTATTTTATTTTGCTCTGTGGGACCAAGAGCAACAGGACTATTATTTTGACCCCCACATGAAAAGATTGAATGTCTGTACCTTTACTGGGGGTGGTACAGTGGCACATGGTTACACTGCTGCTTCACGGCACCAAATACCCAGGTTCAATTCTAGCCTCAGGTGACTGTCTGTATGGAGACCACACATTCTCCCCATGTCTGCATGGGTTTCCTCTGGGTGCTCCGGTTTCTTCCCACAGACCAAAGATGTACTGGTTAGGTTAATTAGCCACGCTAAATTGCCCTTAGTGTCAGGGAAATTAATAAGGCAAATTTGCGCGGTTATGAGTTGGGGCCTGGATGAGATTCTTGTTGGTGCAGGCTTGATGGGCCGAATGGCCTGCTTCTGCATTGTAGGAATTCTATGATTCTATTCAACTGTAACAAGAGACACCCCTTCATCTGCCTAAACTCCAACACACTGTCTGCTGTTGGTCACTGGTAGCTGTTTCCATAGCTCTCTGTTTCTGAGTATAATTTTATTTCCCCTTTTATTAATCTGTGTGCTGCCTCTCAGCAACATCATCTGAAATTACAGCATCATGTGCCACCTAATTCAAAGAAGCAGCACCTTGCTGAGTGACGTGGAGATTAACTTTGACCACACATTTGTGCAATAATGGCCACCCCTGTAACCACCCGCCTGCTCCCCTATCTCAGCTCATTTGCTGCTGAAGTCGTCATCAGGAACTTTATTACTGTTGACTTGACTATTCTTGCACTCTCTTGCCAAGCTTCCTATTGTCCACCCTTCATAAACTTAAGGTCATCCAAAACTTTGCTGCCCGTGTTCCAACTCACTCCAATCAAGTGCTGACTGCCTTATATTGATTCCCTGCCAGTTCCATTTTAAAATTTTCATCCTTGCCTTGTAATCCCTCCATTGCACAGTGGGTGGGTGGCACAGTGGTTAACATTGCTGCCTTACAACACCAGAGAGCTAGATTCAATTCTGGCCTTGTGTAACTGTCCGTATGGACTTTGCATATTCTCCTTTTGTCTGCGTGTGTTTCCTTCCACAGACCAGAGATGTACAGGTTAGGTGGACTGGTCACACTGGGTTGTCCCTCAGTGTCAAAAGATGTATAAATTAGGTGGATTCGCTATGGTATATGCACAGCGTTATAGGTGTTTGAACCTCTCAGTTGCTGTTCAGTAAAGGAGATACAAGTTCTGCTTCTTCATAAATGCCTTTATTTCTTTATTTCTTTGATACAGTTCTCCAACAACCCAGTGCCACCTCTGGCACCTTTATATATCAGTGACTTCTATTAATTAATTGACATCCAATTAGAAAATCAATTGGAAGGTCTGTTAACCTATTCCTAATAATGGGGATAGGGCCGGATGTGGGCCTGGGTGAGGTACCCTTTTGGAAAGTCGGTGCAAACTCAATGGGCTGATTAGCCTCCTTACACATTGCATGGGATTCATTAGCTCATCCTTCTGTATCTCTTCAATCTCCTTCTGTCCTGTAGCCCTCTGAAATAGCTATGCTTCTCCAATTCTGGCCCCTTACAATCCCCCGTTTTTAATTGCTGGAAAGCAGTAGCACCTTCAGCTGCTTCAGCCAAAACTGTGGAGTTCTCTCCCTAAACCTTTCTGCCTCTCTACCTCTCCCTCCTTTAAGATGCTCCTTATAAATCTCTTTGTCCAGATTTTTGACCATCTGAACTAATATCTACTTATGTGGCTTGATACCACTGCTGTGAAGCATCTTGGCAGTTTTGGTTGAAGATGCTATATCAAATCAAGTTATTGTTGTGAAACAAGTTGATAGAATCCCTAGAATGCAGAAGGAGGCCATTCAGTCCATAGAGTCTGCACTGCCAACAATCCCACCCAGTCCCTATCCCCATAATCCCCCATTATTTACTCCGCTAATCCCTTTAACTTTCACATCCTGAGACACTAAGGAGGAATTTAGCATGGCCAGAAACTGGAGCACCCAGAGAAAACCCATGCAGGCATGGGGAAAACACGTAAACTCTACACAGACAGTGACCTGGGAATTGAATCCGGGTCCCTGGTGCTGTGAGGCAGCAATGCTAAACACTGTGCCACCCTGAAACTCAGTGCTTAAAATCGCAGTGACCTCATTCTGTCGCAGGTGGAGGGGAATCTGACTGAAAGCAGCAATAAAACTTTCTAATTTAATATCTTCCACTTTGTGAACCATTTCATTTCTAGACATTTCTTTTTATAATCCTTGACAGAAACATAAGTCATTGTAGACCTTCAGTATGATTTTCCCTTTACTTGTTCAACTTTCTCATGCTCCCATTCTACTTCTCCAATCACTGGCTGCAAGAAAATCAGATAGGCACATTCCTTTCAAAAAAAAATTCTGCTGCGGTTTTAATTAGCTAATCTTTTCTCTCTCTTGTATGATCCCTCATTCCTAAATGCAATGTCAGTGCTTTTTCATCCTTTGTTGACAGAAGCCTTTGCTATCATTTAATCCACATGAGAGAAATTGTTTCATTACCATTCATTTTTTGCTGAAAGTCATTTACACTGTGAACGCTTGCTCTTCAAAAACACTTTTCATTTTGCTTAACCATTAGTAGTATCTTCTTGATCAGTAAATTCCTAATCTTAATGAGGACTCGCTGGGGCCTACTCAGTCAGTGTTGTTCCAGTCCTCTCACTTTTGACTTCTGTGTCAGCGTCTAGTTTCAAAATCTGTGATGTTCTCATGAATCCTTTAGAGTAGAGCATGTGTTCGCTGTGCTTTGGTTGATGAGTGCCGTGACATAGAAACATAGAAACTTGAAACAGAAGTAGGCCATTTGGCCCTTCAAGCCTTCTCCACCGTTCATTATGATCATGGCTGATTATCAAATTCAATACCCTGATCCTGCTTTCCCTCCATATTCCTTGATCCCTTCAGCCCCAAGAGCGATAAGTAATTCTTTCTTGAAATCAGACAACATTTTGACCTCAACCACTTTCCGTAGTAGTGAGTTCCACACATTCATCTCTCTTTGGGTGAAGAACTTTTTTCCTCACTTCAGTTCTAAAAAGTTTATACCTTATCCTCAAATAATGACTGCTAGTTCTGAAATCCCCCACAATTGGAAGCATTCTGATTTATGAACCTTGCTTCAAGCAAAAAGATCTGATGCAATTGTGTTTAGTGGAGAGATCTTCTAAAGGCAACGTTAGGATTTAGCATGAGACACAGGCCCAGATCCTGTGAAGGATTCCAGGGAGAGCTTCCAGGAGAGTTCAGGATAGATGCACTGCTCCAGTCATTTCTGGGGAACAGATACTTGAGTTCCAAAGATATCAATTCTACCTCTCTTGCTGACCATTGCCTCAGCCTGTTTGTAACCTTGGTGTCTTCTTTGTCTGGAACCCATATTCTCTACATCACCAAGACTGCCTTTGTGTACCTAGATAAGTTTGCTCTTCTCTAACTCTGCCTCAGTCCATCTACTGGAAATCTCATTCATTGTTTCCTTCAGATTCGATCATCCAGTGTCTTCCTGGTTTATTTCCCATCTTTCATTCTCCATAAGGCTAGGTTCATCCAAACCTAGGTGCCAATATCATTACCCACATTAAATTGCATTCATCTTTCATCTCTGCGCTTGAACATTAAAGTGTTCACAAATATCTTGATTTGAAAATTCCCATCCCTGTGTTCAAATCCATCATTGGGGAAGCTCCTTGTCTCCGTAGGTTGGACAGACTAGGCTTATATCTGCTGGAGTTTAGAAGAGTAAGCGGTAGCTTGATTGAAACATACAAGATCCTAGGGAGTCTTTACAGTGTGGATTGAGGGAGGATGTTTTGCGTGGGAGAATCTGAAACTAGGGGGTCACTTTTTTAAAAAAAGGGTTACCCATTTAAACCAGAAATGATAATGTTGGAATCGTATAAAATCCTGGTGAGGCTGCAACACAAATATTGTATGCAGTTCTGGTCACCGTATTACAGGACGAATGTAATTGTTCTAGAGGGAGTGCAGAGAAGGTTTATAAAAATGTTGTCAGGCATAGAAAATTGTAGTTATGAGGAGAGTTTGTATACCTTGGGGTTATTTTGTTTGGAACGAAGAAGGCTGAGAGATGACGAGAGAGGTGTACAAAATTATGAAGGGAAGAGATAGAGTGGACAAGATAACATTCTTTTCCTTGGTGAAGAATTTTAGAAGCAAGGGCATAGATTCTAGATAGGTGGGTAGAGGGAGATATGAGGAAAAACTATTTATGCAGAGAGTGGTGGGTATTGAGAATTCACTGATGATGGAAGCAGAGACCTTAAAGTTTTTACGAAGTACCTTGATCTGCACCTTAAGCTCTGTAAGCTGCAAGGCTATAGGCTGGGTGCAGGAGGGTGAGATTAGAAAGAGTGCCTGGATATCCTTGGGCTGACATGTACAAGATGGGCTGAATGGCCTTATTTTGTACTGTAACTTTTCTATGGTTCTATTTGGTGAAAGTTTTTCTTTCAGGGACATGAGTTTTTAGAACTCTCTTCTGAAAAGATAGTGGATGCAGAGTTTTTGAATATTTTTAAGACAGAGGTAGATAGATTTTTGGTGAGCAATGGGGTGGTATGTTATTGGGGGCAGGCAGGATGCAGATTTGAGTTACTATCAGATCAATGAGAATATTATATATCAGAGTAGATTCAAGGGCCAAATGGCCTAATCCTGCTTATTGTTTGTATGTTCATATATTCCTAACCATCTATAGCCTGAAAACTGTTCATCCCGAAGAGCATTTTTTTTAAGTACCCTTATTAACCCATGTCACCATTTTTAATCATTTGTATATCTGTATCCGTTATAGCATGGCTCCTTTTATGGGCAATTCTTCGCGGCCATGTAACTGGGCCAGAACCAATGGAGCACGAGTGTGCAAACTGAAGCCTATTGGAGCAAGGGCGCACTATCCCAGGGCTGGAGGCTGCAGTTGAAGTCAAGGTGTTGCTGTGGGTAGACCTATATTGTGCTGTGAACTCTTTGCTGTATATTGTTCTTCTCAATCAATGAATCATTTAGTTTGTTATTCATTACACACTTACTTTTGAGGAGCATGCAGTTTTCTCCTATTCTGACCTTCCATTTCTATTCCAACTTCCTAAAGAAACTGGCCTCTCTGGTGGACAAGAAAGGTCCTGTGGCACTTCTCTAAGAAGACAGGAGATTTATTTCCAGTGTCCTGGCCAACAATGATCCCTCAATCAGCATCTTATAAAATAGGTTATCTTGCACAGCATGGTGGCACAGTAATTAGCAGTGCTGCCTCACAATGCCAGGGATCCGGATTCGATTCCTGGCTTGGGTCACTGTCTGTGTAGAGTTTGCACATTCTCCCCCGTGTCTGCGTGGGTTTCCTCCGGGTGCTCCAGTTTCCTCCCACAGTCTGAAAGATTTGCTTGGTTAGGTGCATTGACCAGAACAGTTGTCGGATCGGGGCTACTCGGAGTATTTCACAGTAACTTCATTGCAGTGTTAATGCCTTACTTGTGACTAATAAATAAACTTTATCACAATACTGTTTGTAGCAGTTTGCTGTGTTCAAATTGACTGTTCTTTTTCCTACATTGCAACAGTGACAACAATTCAAAAATACTTCATTGACTCTAAAGCACATTGAGATATTTAATAGTTGAGAAATGTCATAGATGAATATAAATTTTATTTTCAACCTTCATCATTACCAATTTTGAAATTGATTTGCAAATTGCATGCCTACTTTGCAGGTTTATTAATGCTGTCTTGGATTTTACTGCTGTCTTTCTCCTCAAAAACTGTACCTCCACTTCTGTACATTTTGAGGTTGTGCTATCCATTCTAGAGTCCAGACCATTGGTAGAAATTATGAACATTAGTTTTCCTGCCACTGATCCTTGTGGTGCCCTACTTCCATCTTTCGCCAGTTTGAGTATCTACCCTTAACCCCATGCTTATCTCTCTGTTTTGTCACAAGCTTGCTATTCACTCATCTAATTGTCTGCTGGCTCCATATATTCTGACCAAAGTCATAAGTCTGCTATGTGGTACCTTGTTGAATGCCTTCTGAATATCCACAGATATTACACCTACTCCATTAGCCTCATTTACTCTTTCTGTTCAATAAGATTGGTCAAGCCCTTCCCTCTGAGATCCAGGCTGACTACTCCTTACATTTTCAGTCTCCATTATACTTTTTGTGCAAGATTTTCATTACCTTTACTACCACTTTTGTTGAGCAACCTGATCTATAATTCCCTGAACCTGTTTTATCTTCCTTTTTAATTATAAGAATCACATTAGGCATCCATTGATCCTCTTGCACTTATCATATTTCTAATGAATTTATATATATAACCTGGGGGTCAGTTAGCTCAGTCGGCTGGACGGTTTGTGATGTGGACTGTTGCCAACAGCGCAGTCATCTGGGACTATGGTGACAATGATATTATGTGTATATTATCTCTTCCCTAGCTTATTTTAGCGTGTGCTGTATCTATCCACCCGGATCAGAGGTTTTGTCCTCTTTGAGTTTGATAAATTTATCAATTATCCCTTCTGTTTCTATCTTAAATATCTCTATATCTTTGTTGATCTTTTCTTCTAATGTCATGGCCAGTTGAGTCTCCTTGGTAAGTGAAGCAAAGTAACTGTTCAATATTTTATCCACTACATGTTCATCACACGGTAACTTTATCTATGTTTTCCTCTGTAGCCCAATTCTTATCTTTTTGTTCTATATGTGTATGCAATCATTTTACTATTTATTTTGATATTCCTTCATGATCTGAACTCGTAGTTCGTCTGGTTGTTTTTTGACTTCTTTCCAAAGCTTACTGAATTATCTTTTGATGTTCTTTCCTTTACTGACTAATGTTTTCCCTTTTCTTTAGTTTTAATTTGACCATTTTATCAGTGCAGGCCATTGAGTCCGTGCTACTTCTATCCAGAACATTCCAATTAATACTGCTCCCTTGCTCCTTCCCAATATTCCTGCACTTATTTTCTCCTTCAACGATTTTTCCAAAGCTCTTTCTAATCTATATTGACAAGTGCATCCCAAATCCCAATTGTGGGGAACGGATTTTTCCCATGCCACCACTGATCTTTTGGCAATGACCTTAAACCTCTGCTCTCTGGTTGTCTATTCTTCAACCTAAACCTTTCCTGATAATAAACATCTTTAGCAAGTCTCCACTTATTCTCAAAAATAAATGCAAAATACTATGAATGCCGAAACCTGAAACAAAAGCAGAAAATGCTGGAAAAACTCAACAGGTCTGGCAGCATCTGTGGAGAGAAAAAAATAGAGTACTTGGCCAGAATTTTCCATTGACCTCAGGTGGGATTTTATGAGCCTCACTTGAGCAAGGTCATAAAATTTCCGCAATTGTTTTGAGTCCATATAGCCACCTCAGAGCTAAAGAGAAGGAGAAATGTAATGGATTATACACCACACAGCTGGAACAGCTGGAGCACGGGGAAGGTCAGTAATTGGTGAGAGCTCGGGGAATTCATATGGAGTGAGTCAGAGATGGATTCTGCTGCTGAGGAAAGAAATGTGGAAGCAAGTTTTGGTAAACATCATGAACACCAAGAAGGAAATGGAATACAATGAAGGAGAACATGGTAAAAAAGAGATAGACCAGATGGAAATCCTGTTGGAGAAAAAAGCAGGACTTCTTCAAGGTAGATATTCTTGGAAGAGAAATAGCTGTGGATTAAACACTAAAATAAAAGCAAATTGCTGAGAAGGCTGGAACCTCAAACAAAAACAGAAAACACTAGAAAAAACACAGGTGGTCTGGCAGCATCTATGAAGAGAGAAACTGAGTTAACGTTTTTATTTCTGTATAATTCTTCATCAAAGTTAAACAGTGCATAATCCATCACACTTCTTCTCTTCAGCTCTGATGAAAAGTCATCTGCACTCAAAATGTGAACTCATTGTTTTTAGATTTTTCATCACTATTGTTCTTTGCTCTAAGCTGAACAACATCAACTTCTTCCATTGAGCCACTAAATTATAATCACTCAGACTTGGAGCTGTTTAAGTAAAGTCCTTCTGCACCCCCTCTGTAATGACTTCAATCAGACCATTGAGGTTGGCCTATTGGAGTATGAACTTCCTGATTAAGGATCCAATTGAAGGGCTGAACAGGGAGTCTTTGCTTTGTACTTAACTGGGAGTGTCAGTTCCTTTGGACCCCCCCGGAGGTAATTTGCTAACCAATAGCACTCTGTGTCCTGCTGTTAGAGTTTGTAAATAAAGGGATTTGGTGAAGGGACATCTGCCTCTGAAGACTTATTACACCCTCCTAAACCTTCATATTCTTCCTAAAATTTAACGCCCAGAATTGGAAGTCTCACATCCACTGAAGTTGAACCATTGTTTTATACAAGTTTAATGTAACTTTTTGTCTTTGAATTCCACACTTCTATTCATAAAGTCACTACAATTAAGTATTCAGCAGGTCAGGCAGCATCTTTGGAGAGAAAAGTAGAGTTAATGGGGAGAATTTTAATCATTTCTCATTTCAATAAACTTTGGATAGGAAGGAGGAGGGATGTGGCACAGTGACTGAATGCAGATTTAAAGGCACAGATAAAATCATCAATATGCAGGAAAAAGCGATGAGTGAGGGGACCTGGGTTGAACTGGAACAAGTAACATTATACATATCCCACAAAAAGGAAAGGCACAGCAAGGGTAAAGTTGTGCAATGCGATGACAAGCTAAGCCAGGCAAAGACTGATGCCAGTAGATGGGAATTGGCCAGGCTTCTGTTAGGGGAAGAAGAGCTTTTTCATGGGGGATAGAAGAGCAGCAAGACTAGTCACCATGGTGAAAAGGAGAAAAATCAGCCATTTGCTGTGATGGTGAATTTTGCATTCCTGTCATTCTTTGCGTGAAGAAGTTTCTTTCTTTATTGGGTTTCTTGGTCACTATCTTAAGCTCTAAATGACCTCTAAATCTGTTCTTCTTTCCACATGAGGAAACACTCTCTGTAAAATCTGTCATAATTTTACAGACCTCTATCAGACTATTTCTCAACCTTTCTTTCTCAAGAGAGAAGAGACCAAGCATGTTTGTTCATTTCACATTCTGATCCATCTGTGCGTTCTCTCTTATTGCTCTTCCTATGAACTAGAATTGAAAGTAGTCCTGAAAACTGTTCCCTCTTCCCTATTTTTAAATGTTTAATTATGTGGGATAGTTTACAATCCCCACAATGATTAATTTATGCCTTTTACTCATTCTGTAGATTTGTTTATGTGTATTGCTGCCTCTGGTTCTCTGCTCCTGGTCTGGAGAATATCTATATTAATGGGATTAAACCCTTTGCCTTTTTCTCAGTCCATAGCGGAAGGCAGTGGCATAGTGGTATTGTCAGCGGTCTAGTAATCCAGAAATCCAGTGTTATGTTTTGGACACCCAGGTTTGAATTCCATCAAGCCAGTTGGTGAAATTTGAATTCAGTAAAGGAATCTGGAATGAGAATATTGACCATGAAACCAAAGTCAATTGTCATAAAAACCCGCCTAGCTACTAAGATAGGGAGAAAGCTTCTATCCTCACCTGGTCTGGTCTGTATGTGACTTCAGACCCACAGCAATGTGGTTGACTCTTAAATGTCCTCAGGAATGGGCATAAATGTTGGCCCAGCTAGTGATGCCCTCATCCCGTGAAGAAATAAAAAAAAATTACTAAATGTTCGATGTGTCCCTTTTCCTGATTGCCCTTATGCTATCTCTGCCCAGCTTCTTTTTCCTTCCATTTGCTTTCCAAGTACATTTTATCCAGCAATATTTGATTGTCAGCCCTGTAGCCATGTCTCCGTTCTCCTTATTGGCATCGGCTCCTCTCTCTGAATTATTGCTTCCTTGTTCCCTATTTCATTTAGAAGCTTTGCACATTGCTACACACCAATTTAAATTGTTTTCATTAATCATTCCACTTACTTTACTTTTAAAAGTCACTTTATAGTTATGATGCATAACTCCAACTGTTCCTTGGCATTTTTATTTATTCATGGGATGAGGGCATTGCTGCCAAGGTCAGCATTTAATGACTATCCCTCATTGCCCTTGTGAAGGTGGTGCTCAGCTGCCTTCTCCAACCACTGCAATCCCTGCAGTGAAGGTATTCCCACACTGCTGTTATGGAAGGGTGGCTTCCAGGATTTTGACTCAGTGGCAGTGGATGTGTTTCCATGTTAGGATGGTGTCTGAGTTGAGGGGTAACTTGCATGTGCAGATGTCCCCATGTGTCTGTTGCCCTTTGTCCTTCGAGGTAGGAGAGGTTGCAGTTGGGAGTTGCTATCAAAGGAGACATGGCAAGCTCCTGCTGCGCATTTTGTAGATGATAGACACTGCTGCCACAGTGTGTCGATAGTAGAAGGAGAGTGTTAAAGACTAGCCAGTGCCTACAGCTGTTTCTTTTTTTAATATATTGCTTTAAGTGAATCAAATTCATTGCAGACTGGTTTCCAAGATGGTGGGCAAGTTTCTAACAGAAAATGGTTGCAAAGGCTTAGCATTTTCATTTCCATTTGAGTCCTTGGTTTGGGCATAGCTGATATTGGAAATTTCCTGATAGCTGCACCACCAATCACAACCAGATATGGCAGCACTACAGAACAAAGGACAAAGAACAGAGCTTTGATCTGATCCATTACTTGTGGGATCACGATGCTCTTTGTATTGTGCCTGTGTTTTCAGATTGTCCTTATTTCTTATTTTGATCTGACCTTTATTTCTACTGTTTCTCTTCAGGTCAATGTTATTTTTCATCAGTTCCCACCCCTGCCTTCGCTACATTGAAATCTAATCCACACTTCCTTTCATCCTGATCTTGAACCCTTTCTAGCTCAGGTGGAGCCTTCTCTTTCATCATAACTCCTCTTTGTCCCAAACGGAAGTTCATTTTGCCCTGAGTCAATGATTGCAAGAATGGACCATAATTTGGGATCTGAAATAGTTGCTCACTCCATAGTTAGAACATAGAACATAGGACATTTAGCATTACATGTCCTTCGGCCTTCAATGTTGCGCTGACCAGTGGAACCAATCTAATGACCTTCTAACCTAAATTATTCCAATATTATCCATTTTATCCATTTGCCTATCCAAAGTTAAGTCACGTTTTGTTTGCCCATGGATGGTCAATCTAGCAATGGAGCTGCCAGGCAAGTACTCACATTCTGAAAAGCTTGGATGAAGCAATGTGGCTTCTTCCAGGTGTTAAGACCCAGGCCAGAAACTCCAAAGAATATAATGATGATAGCCTAGATCCTAAGTTTTACATTGATTGTGACGTTAGGGAGAGCATATAGTGTATCACTCCAGTTATGATTCAAGTGGCCAACTAGGAAGCTTTCATCACACAAAATTCATTTAAGAACACAGTTCAAATATAACAAAAGAAATTAGCATAACGTTTCCCAATTACAAGAATTATACACAACTCAGTTTAAACCTTAACAGCTAGCTATCCATTTCAGACAAAAACTTTCTTTCAGTTTGGCACCGAAAGCAAATATACTCACACGATACTGGAATTTCAATTTTCTTACCCCTATTGTGATTCTTTGAATGTTGTATTAAATCTCTGAGGGTTCCCAGTCCTGGAATTTTCCAGAAATCCTCTGAAAAGAAAGTGTCAGAGACACAGAGACACTGCTTGCTTCTACCAGCTTCTATGACAAACTAAACCTTAAGTAAATATTTGGACTTTTCTGTGGAAAAACAGTGTCCCCAGATATCACCTGATCTGTCAATCTTCCCCAAATCAAGCTCCACTCAGCAATCGCTAAAGTACCATAAAAGCCCAGGACACTGCATTAGGCCAGACTAAAATCAACATGATGGCAATCAAGCAATCAAGAACATCAGTCAGGGACATCATGGTGCTGACAGCTTTCAGTGCTTGTTAGAAACATTCTGCAAAGGAACAGAATTAAAATATATTTTTAAAGGCATCGTATCATCACACAAGTCTGATAGATTCTATCAGCTTCTTGTGGCAGGTAAGAAGTCTTTATTGATACATTGTGGTTTGAGTTTTCTAATCGCACATGTTACACATAATGGAAGAGATGCAGGCTTGACTGTTGGAGAGATGCATGGGTGGGCATACACTAGAAAATATTCCAGGACCAACCAATATATTATATATATTATATTAAATATATATATATTAGTCTATATATTAGGATTGAGTCAAGGATCACTAAATTTCAGTTGGTGTTATTTTCTATGATGTGAAGAAATAAGAGGCAATGTTTTTGATCTGAATCTAATGCAGGTGGAGGATTCGGTGCTGCATCTTGAGAATGGTCTCTGTATAACCTCAAGTAGCTGAGTGTCGGCACAGTCAGATAAATTCTACCATTGTGTTTGGTTACATGGTGACTCAGAATCACTGCAACACACTATACTTGTCGGTTATTAGCTTTTCTGAGCCTCAGCGCACATTCAGTTTTATGGAAGCAGATGTTTCAGCAGTATCTTAATGAAATCAAACTTGCTGACACTGGTAAGCAACCCCATAAAACTATTACACATCAATAAATTTGACACATTGAGGTCCAGGCTGAGGAAAGCGAAACTCGATAGTGGCCGTCCTCAGAACAAATGAGCTAATTGCCAAGCGCGGTTTTGTAAATGGAACCTGCCGAGCTGAAAAGATCTCACATCGCTCTGTTGGAAGGAGGAAGTGTGGCGCGACGAGGGGACTCCAATTCAGGGAAGTTCTGCAAAGGTGACTTGCACGGCTCGCTGTACTGCAGGGGAAGAAATCAAATTGCTTAAGTCAGTGGGGCGTTTGACTTACTGTCTTGTACAGTTAATAGGATTACCTGCAGGTAGCCTGTATGAGAACGGTGCCATTGACTTTAGGGCATTGAGAAAATAGAATTCATTTGGTGTCTGCTTTTGAAATTAATCTTTTTGCCCATTGGCACTACTTGCTAGTGATTCAATATTCCCTTGGCAAATTACATTTTAACACGTCAGCATAAAGAGTAGACATTAAATTCTCAATGATTCATTATTGTGTATTTTTTTCATTCCCCTTTGTTTCTCTTGTTGCATAACAAATATAATTTGGGTTCCTTTTTTATATTTACGTATTTTTGCTAAGAGGGATACTGTTCATCAAATGTTAGCCCAGCAAATGAATAAAACAAAATTATCACTGAAGACTGTTCATTCTGGAGGCAGAAGCGTGTGCTAGGTTCATGTTTTTCATTTAATACGGTTGAACCTCAAGGTTTGGTATCACTAATATGTTTGTAAAGCTGTGGTCCGGTAAAGCCATTGAGTGCCAACGTGTTTACCAGTTCTCCAATACTGCGATGAAGAAATATCTAGGAAGATGTTGGAAGTAAAAGGGGTTCCTTGCTGTCAAGCTTTCAATGAAAGAGGAATGTTAAGATGCAGGCCAGTACATCTGACCTTGGCTTGGGTGAGCATAAGATGTTTCACTCCAGATATAATTCAAGTGACCACTAGAAAGCTTTTATCAAACATTGCAGTTAAAATATAATAATGAGATTTAGCACAATTTTACCAATTGCAAGATTTAAATATGACACAGTATAAATCTTAACAGCTAGCTTTCTATGTTGCTCCAAATCAAACACCATCCCAAAAACATATATCCTTCTCTCGACTTGGCACAGAAACAAGTATGTTCACATGATGCTGGATTTGCAGCATTTTTACATTTGCTGTGAACTGCTCTTTTGAATGTTGGATTAAATCTCTGAGGCCTCCCAATCCGAGAACTTCCAGCACATCTCTAGAGAGAAAGAGATAGATAGAGACACTGTCTCATCCACTAGATTCTAACAGCAACTGAAAAATGAAACTAAAAATTGGACTATCGTATGGAAAAAAATTGTTCAGGCATATCATCTGAACTGTCGATCAGCTCCAAATTAAGGTCCACGTTGCATTCCCCACAGGACTATAAAACCCCAGGGACCTGCATTAGATTAGATTAAATTCAGCATAATGTTGTTTATATTGCTTCAGTAACAATTAGAGAACACCGGTTATAGACACCATGGCACCAGTAAAATGCTAGGACTTGCTTGGAAAACATGCAGAGAAACATGATTAAAATATATTCGTCACAGGAAGATTATATTTGAAAAGTCAAGAGTGAAGCGTAAGCGCTATCATTCAGAATGGATAAAGGCTTTAGAGTTTGTGGCCTAGAAATTGGACTATCTCACTCAGGATGCTTGTGCTTAATGAGGCCAGTGGCAGCACCATGGGAAATAGATCCAGCAGTCTCATTTGTAAATGTCTGGCAAGCTTCGGGTGCCAATCATAGCTTCATGGGCAGCTCCCCAGTGCTGGGAAGTATGACATTCAGTTGACTTTAAGGCCGAGTCCGGGATGGGGTGAGGGCAGCCTGGCTGTTGGGTGTGTGGCGTGTAGTGGCTGAATAGCCAGTAAATCTAGTGGGGAGCCAGGACAGGCAATTCTGAAGTGTATTGCTTCACAATAAAGTAGGTTAGAAAAAGTAAAGGTAGTGTTTTCATGGGTATTGTCCAAATCGCTTACTTTACATATAAATATACTGACATACAAATTAGTCATGATGTGAAGATGCTGGCCTTGGACTGGGGTAAACACAGTAAGAAGTCTCACAACACCAGGTTAAAGTCCAACACGTTTCTTCGGTAGCACAAGCCACTAGTTTTCAGAGTGCTGCCCCATCATCAGGTGAGTGGAAGTTCTGATCACAAACAGGGCGCATAAAGACACGAACTCAATTTACAAAATAATGTTGGAATGTGAGTTTTTACAGGTAATCAAGTCTTCAAGTTACAGACGATATGAGTGGAGAGAGGGTTAAGCACAGTTAAAGAGACATGTATTGCTTCCACCCAGGACAGTTAGTGAGATTTTGCAAGTCCAGGCAAGTCTTGGGTGTTACAGATAGTGTGTCATGAACCCAAGATTCTGGTTGAGGCAATCCTCGTGTGTGTGGAATTTGGCTATCAGTCTCTGCACTTCTACTGTGGTACCAGAAGAGGTTTAGTTGCTGCTGGTGGCGATGCTGAGTTTCTCAAGTTTCCTGTTCTTAGTCTATATGTAGATGGTGTAGTTTCTTTGTTTCATCCTGGCTGAAGACAATACACACCTCTTTAAACTGTGCTTAACCCTCTCTCTACTCACATTGACTGTCCTTTTAAGACTTGATTACCTGTAAAAACTCACATTCCAACCATTATTTTGTAAATTGAGTTTGTGTCTTTATATGCCCCATTTGTGAACAGAATTCCCACTCACCTGATGAAGGAGCAACACTCCGAAAGCCTAGTGGCTTGTGCTACAAAAACACAAGACTTTACCCTGGTGTTGTGAGACTTCTTACTATACAAATTAGTATCAGGGATAGATCATTTGGCCTCTCGAGCCTGCCTCGCTTTCATTCAATAAGATCACGGCTGATCAAGTTTCAATCTCAGCTTCATATTCCCACCTATGTCTGACAAACTTTCACCCCTTTGTCTTCCACAAAAATATCTAGCTCTACCTCATCACTCTTTCAGAGCAGAAAATTCTCATCCCTGTCCTTAATTGGTGATCCCTAATTTTGAAATAGTGATCTTTAGTTCAAGATTCTTCCACAAGAGGACCATTCCATATCGCTATCCCTGGCCCTGCATTCAACCCTGGGACACTTAGAAAACAAAGACACCTAAATTCACCTTCAACACCATTATTCCTACAAAATCCATCTCCAACTCCGTGGCCTGGGGCTTGGCTCCTCCCTCCGTGACTGGATCCTGAACTTCCTAACCCACAGACCATAACTCCTTTACTAACCCAAAGAGAGTGTCTGTTTATGAGGCTTGTTTGAATGGAAGAGTCCATTTCATTGTTAATCATCCTCTCCACATCCAACCTATCAAGATCCCTCGGGATATTATATGTGCCAATCAAGTTGCCTTTTACTTTTCTAAATTCCAGTGGATACAAACCTAGTTTATCCAATCTTCCCTCATAAGATAATCCTCCTTTTCCTGCTATTAGTCTTCCAACACATTTACATCCTTCCTTAAATAAGAAGACCAATCCTGTAAACAATTTTGTACATATTCACTGCCAAATACCTAAGGATATCGAATAGAGACAAATTGAAGTTAATCGCAAGCAAGTTTTGTAAAGTGGTTTTATTTATATCTGTAAAGAATCCAGTGCCTGTTTCAGGTACAGGCCAATATTGTCAACACAGGAGCCTTCCCTGATACAACATATTCTGGGTGGGATTTTCTGTCGCGCCAGCCCCAAGGCTGGAAATTCCTGCCTGAGGTCAATGGCCCTTCTCATGGTCTGCCCATGCCCACTACTATTTCTGTGGCAGGCAACACAGGAAAATTCTGCCCCTCTGAGTTTGCACATGTTGCTACTGGCTACTCTATTCAATTTGTAGACTCCAGTTTTATGCTTATTTCTTGCATGGTGTATCCCTTTTGGGAAAACTTCATCCGAACAATAAGGTAATAATGTCGCGGGTTAGGAGTGGTAACCAGAGAATAGATGGATGTTACAACTTGATGGTAGTAATGTTATCTTATGAACAATTTTGTGCCCTTGAAAGACAGAAATTTTCCATCTGATATCCTATTAGAAATTTACTTGGCAAACTCACACTGTAATCATTCAAGTTACTTGAGCACAAGTAAGCACTCCCATAGAGCTTACACACACAAAACCTGTCCGAGCATCCAACTCTGATTTAATATCAGTTTGACTTCATTTGACAAGAGTTAAGTTCCACTGTGATGGATGAGCACTGATGAAAGATTGACCATGTGAAGTATCATTGGAATGAAAATCACTTGGAGATTGTTGACAAAGTAAAGTGAAGTTAACAACTGGTCTAATATAATTCATTTGATGTCAGTAATATTTGAAATTTAAATATATGATTGGCTGTGCTAAGTTGACCCTGGCCTCAGGGGATTTGCAGTGTAAATATTTGGGATTACGGGGATGGACTTGAGTGGGATTGTGATCGGTGCAGACTCGATGGGCTGAATGGTGCCCTTCTGCACTGCAGGGATTCTATTATGATAAGTGAAGAGATTTCCTTCATTGCAATATAAACTAATTCCAAGTCAGGCATGTGAACAATTAGGTGCGCTTCACGACCCCTAAGTTGCTCCAGCAATATACTTTGTGGGTGAAACTGCTTTGGTTGCCTGAGATGCACACATTTGGTGTTTGTATACACCACCATGATGAAGTGTAAAGTGGAGACCAGGATCTAAACTTAAGCAGTGTTATAGATGCTGCTTGAGCAATATTCAACCCAATGTGCATCTTGGATGGTAGAAGTTGACAACTCAGTAAAGTCTGGCAACACCAATTTTAAATCCAACCGATTTATTTGATAGTAAATCTGCGAGCTTTTGGCCTTTGTGGCCTTCGTCAGGCAAATGAGGTGTTCTGGTCTCTGGTTCTGGAAGTTGACAAGACAGTAGCCACCGTTCCCCCTTCTGTACCTTCCATCCGCAGTCATTGAACAGCATTGCTCCAGGAATAGATTACCTGCTGCCAACACTAGTTAATGAATTGGGAAAATAAGGACAAGGTAGGAATAAAAACATTTGCAACAGACTTTGATCGCTAGATTGCCCTCCTCTTTACTGTGTATTTTGGTGGAGTTGTGTGGGGGCTGGGTGAGGAATTGGGGAGGTCACTCTACATGTGTATCCTGTAGTAATGTCAGGCGCTGGGTATGCTGCTGTTCTTGAGTAATCAACACTATTAACACGATAGAGACGGAAGGGTTAAATTGTAACTGCCTTGCCAGTTGTGTGTAGGGCACCCAATTGCTCTCGGTAAGTTGAAGAATCTTTTGAAACAGACTTTTGGCCTCTCCAACAGCCAGGCTCCTCTACCTACTGCTTTTCCTTCCTCTGTTCTGCCCAAAACCCCCCAACACTTAGAAACACACACACACACACACACACACACACACACGTGCCTCCATGCTGCCGCTGAACTATATTGAAAATAGCTGACTCGGGTAAATCCACTCTGGTCAGTTTGGCAGCTAATGGATGGGTGCATGTCCATCGTGTTTCAACTCTCCACAGACCCTCTACACCAGTGTGATGGATGTGAGAATGCTGATGACATAGTTCTGCGCAGAGAGCCTTTTTCAGCATCGCAAATGTTCTTTTTTTTTCCAAATGGGAGCCACTTTGTAAGCGAAAGGATGTTTCTCTGAAGTTTAAACATTTGCTCGTGGCACATTATGATTGGCACAGAACCCATGTTCTGATTTATACATCCTTATGGCCCCTTCTGAGCAAGCATGCCAAATTAGTGAAAATTGATGCTGAATTATTAGCAATTATGTACTGTGGATTTGGGTGCTCCTGGGAACTTGTGTCAAGATTACCCAGCTAATGTAGGGCAGTGTTTAACCGCCAGAGAGAGGGGATTGCCATGACCCTAATTTACGCTCCATTTTCAGATTCTTGATACTGGCAAAAGTAGAACCCAGGCCATGCCAGGTTTTAAATAGTGGGGCCTCCAATTCTGGAGAGTAGGTTGCTCATTAACTCCAGTTATGAAGAGTCATGGGATACCACAGATGCTTGAAACCTTGTTTGCATTGAAGGTTGAAAGTAATCTCAGAGAGTTGAACTGAGTGCAGTTTCTTTTTCCTCTATTTGTGAGAGTTTAAGTTTATTTATTGGTGTCATTTATTTATGATTATGTTACAAAAGATGTTATCTTATAAAAGAATTAATAACAGCATTTAACAATAAAAGTACTCAAGCACAGCTTTATTGATGCTGGTGGTTCTCCAGTACTTTATTCCAAATTGAAACACAGTTACTTAAGTAAAAACATTATGTGTAGAACATTAATTAGATATAGATACTTAGTAGTTGGTAAAGTGTAAAGTATAATCTGTATTGCCCTTTCTCAATGA
This sequence comes from Sphyrna mokarran, assembly GCA_024679065.1. NCBI lineage: Eukaryota > Metazoa > Chordata > Chondrichthyes > Carcharhiniformes > Carcharhinidae > Sphyrna > Sphyrna mokarran. The sequence goes on from JAGIQG010000007.1 coordinate 101,373,392, forward strand.
TAAGAAACCATACGAAAAAAATGCTAACTTCCACAATGGTGAAACCTTATACACTACTTAACTCAGCTTCCAACCACTCTAATGGGCGGCATGGTGCACAGTGGTTAGCACTGCTGCCTCTCGGTGCCAGGGTCTGGGACCCCTTTCAGCCTTGGGTCACCGTCTATGTGGAGTTTGCATGTTTAGGCAGTCAAGTGGATAAAGTTGTTAAGAAGGCATATGGAGTCTTAGCTTTTATTGGTAGGGGGATTGAATTTAGGAGCCGCAGCATCATGTTGCAACTGTACAAAACTCTAGTGCGGCCGCACTTGGAGTATTGTGTGCAGTTCTGGTCCCCACATTATAAGAAAGATGTGGAGGCATTGGAGAGGGTACAGAGGAGGTTTACCAGGATGTTGCCTGGTATGGAGGGCAGGTCCTATGAAGAGAGGTTGAAGGATTTGAGGTTGTTTTCGTTAGAAAGGAGGCGGCTAAGAGGGGATCTTATTGAAGCATATAAGATGATTAGAGGTTTAGATAGGGTGGACAGTGATAGCCTTTTTCCTAGGATGGAGAAAGCTAGCACGAGGGGACACAGCTTTAAATTAAGGGGTATGAGTTATAGGACGGATATCAGAGGTAGGTTCTTTACTCAAAGAGTGATTAGGGAGTGGAATGCCCTGCCTGCAGCTGTTGTAGATGCGCCAAGTTTGGTGGCGTTTAAGAGGTTAATTGATAAGTATATGGAAGAGAAGGGAATGGTTTAGTTTGAAGGGGCATAGCTTTTTATTTTGGTCGGCACAACATCGAAGGCCGAAGGGCCTGTTCTGTGCTGTAATGTTCTATGTTCTATGTTCTATGTTCTATATCCCCATGTCTGCGTGAGTTCCCTCCGGGTGCTCCAGTTTCCTCCCACTGTCCGAAAGACATGCTGGTGAGGTGCATTAACCATGCTAAAATCTCGCTCAGTGTATCCGAACAATGTGCTGACTAGGGGACTTTCACAGTAACTTCATTGCAGTGTTAATGTAAGCCTACTTGCGACACTAATAATAAATAAACTTTAACTGTAATCTTGGCCAGTAATGAAAAATGTAGGATAGCACTTTTGTTACCTGTTGGATATCTTATACAGCACAGAAACAGGCTAGTGATTATACTTGTGCAGTGGCTGTGGCCTCTTCCCATCCTTCATTATGCACCCTTATCAGCATATTCCTCTAACCTTTTATTCAGGAGACAATTTATGTATTTTATTGTTTCCCAGGATTACGGTATTTTAATCTGTGAAGTTGGTCTGGTTGCGTACTCACAGAGAGGTTTGTGCCATTTTAACTAATTCCAGCAGCAAATTTTTGTGATGCTAAAAAAATATATTTATCAGTTCATACATGCCGAGGTTTAAATTTGATGGGCACAATATTATAACCTTGTCCCATCTGTCATTTGACAAGGCATGGTGATAAGATCGGGTGAGGGGCATCTCCTGCAATCTTACTGGCCCTGTTTTGCCAGAGAAATTTAAATGTCATTAGTAAGTCCCGTACATTATCATCTGGGCTCAATTCAATTTACCTCCTCTCTGGTCGAGTTCCTCAGCAGCGAGAATCACAGCTGGTCTCCACCAACGTGAATCAGATGTGATGGCCTTGCAAGACTGTGCAGAACCCATGGGGAAGAACAGGCCTGGTAGTGCCTACTTGGCGTTATAACTATACTGGGCAGTGCTGAGGATGGGGAGCCTGAGTTGGGGGCAAGGTCTGTGCGAGTGTGATGGGAAGATGGAAGGGGAGCCGTTCAAAGGGACAATGATCAGGAAAGGAGCAAAGGTACTGACATCTGTGGGGATGTAGACTAGCACAGGGAATGATCGGGGTGTTGGTTGGTGGTGGTGGTGGGGTTGGGGGGGGGGGGGGTGCGTGGATGCTGTTCCCGATGCCCATGTGGTAGATTTTTTGCCTCTCATCCTATCTTATCACTTCACCTCACTGAACGATGTTCTAATAGGAGCATTAATCCTTTTTCCTGCACTTTGTCATTAAGTCTGGCACATTAGACCTCTTAGCCAGCCTGACAACTATCATCATTATGCCTACCTTGTCTTGAAGTGAGCGGGAATGAGGGAGTAAGGTAAGCTTCCGATTTGCGATTGGTTGTTAATTCAACCATCCACCGTTAAAATTGCCCTGGTTGGGTCAAAATTTATTATCTTTTCCTTTCTCATTAATTTTGATTTGTCAATTTTGCTTGTATTTCGACCTTGTTTAATATCACTGTATAGCTTGGCAGCTCAGAGCTAATGCCACGATGTAGGAAACCAAGGAGCGGATTATGGACACCTAGTGTTACGCAATGTGCAGCTTTTGGGTTGCCAAGTTGATTGCTGTGAATTGGAAAATAACTTTATGGTTAATATTTGGTAACAAATATATATTTGTTATGCATTTTATTTTGTTCCTTACACCCACCTTTTCTTGTTTAATGCGGGAGAATATCAATTGAAATAAAACTAGCAGTGACACTGCTTCTTGTTTCATGCAAGGTTGCATAAGTAAAATTGATTGTGGAGGAGACGATTGCAGGAAAACAAAGTCAGGCAAGAGTCTCTCTGGGTGCTACGTTTAGCAACATTGAGGACATGTTTGTGGATTTTTTTTCCTATGAGGATTTCTATGAGCATTGGCTTCACTCTATCGTAGATGCAAGGTTTTGTCTGCACTGCAGAGCCAATCCCTAATCCTCTAATGTGACAATTTTCAAAATCACCCATGCTTGGTCTTTCTGTATCTGATTACTATTTGTGTCACATAATATGCCACATATTTGTGCTGTAGGCCCATTCTCAGTAATCGGTTTGGTACCATTGTTGGGGTCAACCATTTCAAAGGCTGGGAAAAGATGCTAATCCGGTGGCACAGTGGGTTAGCACTGCTGCCTCACAGCACCAGGGACCCGGGTTCAATTCCTGCCTTGGATGACCGTATAGAGTTTGCACATTCTCCTCCGTGTCTGTGTGGATTTCCTCCCAAGTGCCCCAGTTTCTTCCCATACTGCAAAAATGTGCAATTTGATTGACTGGCCATGCTAAATTACCCTTAGACTCAGGGGACTAGCAGGGTAAATACGTGGGGTTTTGGGGGTAGAGTCTGGGCGAGGATTGTTGTCAGTGCAGGCTCGAAAGGCCAAATGGCTTCTTTCGACATTGTAGGGATTCTATGATTTATCCTGACTCCCTCCAAAAAAAATCACATTTTGTCTCAGATGGTGGAGTGATAGAATCATAGAATTCTGCAGTGCAGAAGGAGGCCATTTGGTTCATCGTGTCTACACTGACCACAATCTCACCCAGGCCCTATTGTCATCATACCCTAGCTAGTTCCCCCTGATGCTGAGAGGAAATTTAGCATGACCAATCCACTTAACTCGCACATCTTTGGACTGAGAGGAAACTGGAGCATCCGGAGTAAACCCACAGAGGCAGAGGGAAAATTTGCAAACTCCACACAGTTAGTGATCTAAGCAGGAATTGAACCCAGGTCCCTGGTGCTGTGAGGTAGTGGTGCTAACCATTGTGCCACCATGCCAACCTATTTTATGGAGTGCTGTTCAACCTCAGGCAGTATTGGGAAAAGTGTGCAAGATATGTGCTTTGCCAATTGCTACAACAAAATAAAATCAGGCAACAACAGCTGGTATGAAGCCTCAATATTAATACTGCTGCCAGTCTCCCTTCTCTCCCATTTTGAATAGGAGTACTTGTTACCCACTTGTTACCCAATGCAGTACAACTACGGTCTTTCATGAATCATGCATCCACAATATTTCCGATGGTGGCACAGTATTTAGCAATGCTGCCTCACAGCGCCAGGGACCTGGGTTCAATTCCACTCCCGGGTCACAGCACTCTGCGCATACTCCCCATGTGGGTTTCTTCTGTGTGCTCCGGTTTCTTCCCTCAGACCGAAAGACGTGTGGTTAGGTGGATTGGCCTTGGCAAATTGCCCCAAAGATGTGTAGGTTAGGGGGTTTAGTGGGATAAATACGTTGGGTTACAGGGATAGGGCCTGGGTATTATACTGTGTCAGAGAGTTGGTGCCGATTAGATGGGCTGAATGGTGGTCTTCTCTACTTAAGGACTCTACTAAGATGGTGATAATTATTTGACATCAAACAGCATCCAGTTTGATTGTCAGGAAGCAGCTGGCCAATTCGATAGCCCTACTAAGCTCTTCCACACCTCATCCTTTTCATTTTAAGAGTCAGATTTTATATGAAAAGGTAGATGTTGATGGCTGCGATTCAACCTGAGGATCTTTCATCGTCATAAACTTAGCCTTTCTGTCCCTGAATTATGATGTGAATGGAACTCTTAACAACACTATCTCCCAGGGCACTTACAATCTTGGCTTTTATTTGGTGATAAACAATTGCTGTCATGTTAGCGTTATTTACAACATCCTTACTATTTGCACTGTCCCTTTTATTTTGAAAAAGAATGAATTGTGTTGGAATTGTGTGTCGCAGTTAGACTTGCAGCTTGAAGTGACAGCTGGTAGATGTGCATTGTGGATGCCAGCTCAGTTTCTGAATAAGAAACACATTCACCCCTGCCAGAAGAACTGTAACTTAATTAGCTGGCACTCACATCATGATTTAAAATGGCGGCTAAACTCTGACAGACCCTTCATGCCAAAGACAATTTCTATAAAGTAACTCCAACAAGCATGGACGTTGTGACTAGTTGTGAGAAATGCTGGTATTGTAATGGCTTGGCATTGGACTTAAAAAATCTGTTCAATGAGGTTCCAATGATGTGAAAGGTTCAACAAGAGAAAGGATTCGAGCCCATATGTCTATGACATTACCAGAAGCATCTATCGACTCCATTAGAGGCCAGTGGCACAGAGTTAAGCTATCCCAACTTGCAAATTTGCATCTCCGAACATCAGGAACAGCACGGTGGGATTTCGACCCCTAGGGGTCAGGCAGTCTAGAACTTGCTGGAGGTAAGGAGAGCAAGAGAGGCAGGTTGAATGAGAAATTGGAGTCAGATTAGATGCAGGAAGCAATAAAGAGAGGGATTGAAGGAAAGAAAGGAAAACGAGTGATGGAAGGGAGAAGCCAGGCATCTTTTTAAAAAAAAAAATTAGAATCTCTACAAGTAATTTAGTGCAGCCAAATTTCTCTTGCCATTCCTGCCGGAGGGGTTGTGCCAATAGCGACCTTCCTGCTGGCAGGTTCCCTAGTGGAAAAGGCCGCACACAATGGAAAATCCTGTTAACAGCAGAGGATCAGAAATCTGGCCAATGGCGGGACTGGAAATCCCGCTGCCGACCAGTGGTGGGCTACCTCTGTCACCACAAAACCCACGGTGGATTGGATGTGAAAGTCTCAGAGTATTAATCATTACTTTTCTTGGTCACCAAAGTTGTGTTTGACATCAGGATTATGGATCACCTTTTTAATGGTGTCCTTGTGACATGAAATAGCAGCCTTAACTCTCTGAAATGGGTGCAATCATTACTTAAGGCATGAACCGAACAGTTACTTTAAACTCATGAAGAGATCGACAATGAGCTCCTGTCCTCTGCTGTTACGTTTTTTTATACCCTCCCCAACTTGAATAACCCCCCCTTACTAGGTTGTTATGGTCAGTTTGTGCATCCTCCCTATTGCCCCTGCTTCGGTCTACAGAGAGTGCAAGAACCTCAAACCTGTTGAACAATGGCGTGGGTTGAGACAATTTTCCAGTCCCGTCCACACACCACGACTGGAAATTTCTGTATGATATCAATAGATCTTTCGCTTGTTCGTCGAATTCTCTGTCCTGCTCAAAATGATTCAGTGGCAGGGCCAGAAGATTTAGGACAATATTTTAGTAAATACATCTATCAACAAATACAAATTACCAGTGATTGACTTTTTACTGGTGTGTTTTTATCAGTCGTTAATGTTTGAAGCATGGACATGCACACACAAATGCCATGTTGGGACATGAACCTTCATTCTATGAATTATTAGCCTCAGCTATGGATTATCACAGGAATAATTTTAGCATGACACTACCATATCCAGGAATCTCATTCACACTGATATTAGTGCAAAGTGGAAGACACTGTTCTTGCCGACTTTCAATTTATCTATGTTTTCAAAATATACTATTGAGAGCTTAAAAGAAGGTCCAATGAAGTGTTATTTCGAGAGTTAGCAGAGGAAGAGAGGTGATCACCTTGTGGTATTATTGCTGACTATTAATCCAGAAACTTAACTAATGTTCTGGGGACCTGGGTTCAAATCCCACTATGGCAGATGGTGGAATTCAGATTCAATAAAAAATATCTGGAAATCTATTGATGACCATGAAACCATTGTCTATTATCGAAAAAAATCCATCTTGTTCACTAATTTCCTATAGAGAAGAAAATCTGCCTAGACTCTGGAGCTGCAATAATGTGGTTGATTTTCAACTGCCTTGGGCAACTAGGGACGGGCAATAAATGCTGGCTAGCCAATGATGACCATATCCCACAATTGAATTAAAAGCAGGCTTCTTTATGGGTGGCACGGTGATACAGTGGTTAGCACTGTTGCCTTACAGCGCCAATAGCTCAGGTTTGATTCCCAGCTTGAGTCACTGCCTATGTGGAGTTTGCACATTCTTCCCGTGTCTGCATGGGTTTCCTCTGGGTGCACTGGTTTTCTTCCACAGTTCATTGATGTTCAGATTAGGTGGATTGGCCTTGCTAAATTGTCCCCTTTTGTCAGGGGGACTAGCCAGAATAAATGTATGTGGTATGGGGATCAGGCCTGAGTGGGATTGTGGTCAATACAGACTCGATGGGTCTATACTGTAGGATTTTATGATTCTAAGAAAAGATAAACCTGTAATTGCATAATATTTGTCACTATATTTCTGAAGTGCGGTCACTGTCATAATTGAAAAGGGCAGCCAATTTGCACACAGCAAGATTCCAAAACTAGCAGTGTTATAATGAGCAGATTTGATGATTCAGGGATACATACTGTCCAGCACAGTGTGAATAACCCTATTGCTCTCCTTTCAAATAATGGTGCAGATTGTTTCAACGCACCTTAGAAAGCAGACTATTGGTTCAGTGGTGAGTATGAAAAATAGGAGTTCTACCAGTGTAATTCTCCCTCAGAAAGGCAATGGAGCACTACCTTCAGCTTCTGTGCTCAATTCTTTGAAGTTGGCCTAAAACTATCATCTTGAGAAGAGAGCTACAGTGCAGGGGAGCCACAGCCAACAGCTGAAGCTATGAAAATCTTCTTTATTTCACAGAGGATTTGGAAAAAAAAAATGTTCTTTCATAACCAACCTTGTGGTGCAGGAATCTGCCCTTGTTTTTAATATGGGATGAGTTACACAGTGCTATAGGAATAGCCAAAGACCTATGGCAATTGAAAATCATCATTTGATGTCTAACAATTAGACCTTTCTCATGATGTTGGAAAGATCCGCACAGGCCATTGATTTGGATATTGTGTCCTGGATTATTGCTTCTGAGTTTGGAAGCAGGAGTCTGGAATTTCCACAGACCGCAGCACCGGTTTGGAAAAAAAAAATCCCTCAAATGATAGAATCATGATTCCATCCCCAGGTGCAGGTTGAGGGGGCCAGACAGCCAGACAGGATGGCAGGATTCAGACACGGCCTTTCTGTCAGACTTTATCCCCAGTCGCTATGTTAAGAAGTATGCCCTATAGCCCTAACCCTTCATGCTCTTGCCTATTCCCTGTGCCCATGCATGTTAACTCATGCCTCCCCAACTCACCCTCATTGGTCCCTCATATGCTCCGTGTCAAATATTGCTTCTACCCCTTCCCATGATCTCTTAAAGCTAATTTAGTGCAAACTTGTAACCCCTGCAATCATACCTGTAGCCCATGTACCAACTTAGTTCCAACACGTGTCTTCTTACACCCTCTATTCCAATACATCCACTATCCAGCATAGGCAGACATCAGGAGCCATGCTGAGATGAAATTTTAAAAAAAGTTCTATCTATTATAGGCTTTACTATATATAAAGAGTCCCCTCCTCAAAAGCCCATTTCATGCTTTTAAATCCCCTTGAATATTTAATCTTCATAAAATGCACATTTATATTCATAACCCCACATCAAAGAGAGCTAATCCTTCAATCACCTTCAAGCTGTCAATCAAACTGTGAATTTACAATCCTCCCCTGCAATAATGATTGGTGGAAAGTAGTCAAGCATTAATAATGATACAATGTTGGCACATGGGGTTATGTCAATAGACATCTATTGAAACAGTGCAAAGGTTTTGTTTTCAACTCTCACAGTCATATGCAGATTTTGATTATTAGAGGACTAGCTATACAAGTAACTTGACAGGTCTAAAGATCTCCAGCCTACAAGAGCATTTGGGACTTCTGTAATGACTCCAAAACTCTTCATTCCCATCTCCCTCCCATCCAGCATAAGCAAGATCTGTCAGAAATGGAGATTGACTTCTGGATTCAGGTTCCACCTGCCATTTTGGGAGGTCCTCAGAGTTGCCACAACACAACAAAAATGCAGACCTGTGCTCCATGTGATACAACAGGTTGAAGAAAAGGAAGCCTGGCCTTCACCTCTAAGAAAATTAATATTGGGTGTTAGGGGCGCTGCTACCTTCAGCAGTCATACAAAAAGCCCAAGCTCTATAGGGGGATCTCTAGTGGGTCCAGAGGCAGCAGCACTGCTCTAGTGCTTTGCTACTTTGTTGGAAGTGCTGTTAGCCACAGGCTGCAAGATAAAGAGGATAAAAAATATTAGAGAAGACCAGATCAGAGATTTCAAAATTTGGAAGCAAGCATAGAATATCAACGACTAGAGAATGAAATTACTGGCAGGATCCTTATAACGTAGAATAACTTGGAACAATTTTGGCTTTCAAGCAGCAACATTGACGTCTGTGAAGAGATGTTTAATTCAGGGATGACGAACTCAGCCCATCATGAGGTAGGTTCACAGGAACAAACAAGGAGGAGGAGAGAGTTGAAGTCAAGTCATTCCGTGAAACTCTCAGCCCCAAGAAACCATGGTAGAGGTTCTTGAAATGATTCAACAGGGTAGTATGACATCTGAAAAGAACAAACAGCACCCTGATTCAGCACTCTGAAAAAGCGTAAAATAGTTTAGAGTCTCAGAGTAAATTCAGAATGAATGTTCCCAGTGGTCGGGGAGTCCAAAACTAGAGGTTGTAGTTTGAGGATAAGGGGTAAACCCTTTAGAACTGAGGTGAGGAGAAATTTTTCATTTACCAGTTGATGGTGAATGTGTGGAGTTCCACAGAATGTAGCTGAGGCCTAAATGTTGCCTGATTTCAAGAAGAAATTAGTTGTTGGGCTAAAGGGATCAAGGGATATGGGGGGAGAGGGGGGATCAGGATATTGAATTGATGATCAGTCATGATCAAAATAAATGGTGGAGCAGGCCCAAAGGGCCAAATGGCCGAGTCCTGCTTCTAGTTCCTCTGTTTCTACATTTTTTTCTACTGCTCCTGAGCGATGAAGAAGTGTGATTGAAGGAGCATGAAAGTTGACAAAGACCATTTGGGCCTATTTCTGTGTCGTTTCTTCTATATATATATATATACATAATATATATATATATATATAATATATATATATACACAAGAAACCTTGAGCACAAATACAGTGAACACACTAATGTAAAATGCTTAAATACGGTCTGATCCCCCAATTATTTAATAAAATGTTTCCATCAGTTCAAATGTAGTGCTTTTACCAAATCATAGTATGGCAGCTGTGATAATTTATATTCAGTTAATTAATAATTCTGAAATAAAATGTTGGTCTCATTAATAATAATCATGGAGCAATCATAGAATCCTACGTGCAATAGGAGGTCATTCAGCCCATCCAGTCTGCACTGACCACAATCCCACTCAGGCTCTATCCCCATAACCCCTGCATTTACTCCAGCTAGTTCCCCTGACACTAAGGAGCAATTTATAATGGCCAAACCACCTAACCCGCATGTCTTTGGACTGTGGGAGGAAACCGGAGAACCTGGACGAAACCCACATGCGTACAGGGAGAATGTGCAAACTCCACACAAGCAGTGATCCAAGCTGGGAATCAAATCCGGATCCCTGCAGCAGTACTGACCACTATGCCACTGTGCCACCCAGATTACCAATAAAAACCTGGTTCACTAATGTCCTTTAATGAAAGAAATCTGCCATCCTTACCTGATCTGGCCTACATATGACTCCAGACTGACAGCAAAATGGTTAACATTTTACTACTGCTCTCTGAAATGGCCAAGCAAACTACTGAGTTGTATCAAACTCCTGCAAAAAAGGCAAATTAAAAGCATTGTAAGAATACCAACATCATATAGACAGCTTGTGTTGCCAACTGTAATTAAATGTATTCCTAGAGGTCTCAGCACTTAGCGTGCCCCCCACTCTCCAGCCATTGTTCAGCCAACACATCCATCTTTGTAATGTACTGCCCTCCTGCACCAGTTAAAAGCAAAACGATTCATTACCTGATTGGATGATGCTTGATTCTCAGCCAAACAGTCTTTTTCCCATTTTCAATATTTTCAGATCTGGACTTGCTTGGTTGTGCCAGACTTGAATATTGCTGATAGGATCGACAGACTGTCGAAGCTTTTCATCTTGCACTCATCACGATACATTTACTAGAGTATTAAATCTGAAAGACGTGCCGGTTAGGTGTATTGGCCATGCTAAATTCGCCCTCAGTGTACCCAAATGGGCGCCAGAATATGGCTAGGGGATTTTCACAGTAACTTCATTGCAGTGTGAATGTAAGCCTACTTATGACACTAATAAATAAACTTTAAAACTTTAAATCTCAAAGTGAACAATGCTTTATATTACAAGAGAAGAGGCTACTGCTTGGTTGGCAAGTGGATTCTGGCCAAGGCATAGCCTTGGAGAATGCACTAGAGAAGAGTTAACTGCTGAGCTTTGTTGTACACTTTGAGATTTGATATTCTGGTGATTCTGCTCTGAATGCAAGACCAAAAACTTCATCAGCATGTCCTTTTTTTTCTCAGCAATTTCAATATCTGGTAAAGAGGATGTTCTGGTCAGAGAAAATGACTATAATATACCTTTTTTAAACGTCCCAATGATTTTTCTCCAGGATTGCACACAGCAGTGTCTTGGAGATTGATCTTCATAGAATCTTGCATTGTAGAATCCTACAGTGCAGAAGGAGACTTTTCAGCCCGTCAAGTCTGCACCAACAACAGTCCCACCCTTATGGGTTATCCCCCTAACTCCTTGTATTTACCTTGCCAGATCCCCTGACACTAAAGGGCAATTTAGTATGACCTGTCAATCTAACCTCCACATCTTTGGACTGTGAGAGGAAACTGAAGCATAGGGAGGAAATCCACACAGTCATGGGGAGAACGTGCAAGCTCCACACAGACAGCGATATAAGCCATGAGTCTAACCTGGGTGCCAGGTACTGTGAGGCAGTAGTGTGAACCATTGCGCCATTGTGCCGTCTTGTTCAATTCCTGAGGATCCAGACCCATCCTGGTGGGCTGGCGATTGAGTGGACAGCAGAAAGTGGCCTACCAGTGCCTCCTGAGGGGTAGTTAGGAATGGACGCAAATGCTGGCCTTGCCAGCAATATTCACATCCCAAAGACTGATTAAAAGAATTGGGTGAAATTGAGCAAAGGGCAAGATATTAAAATACACAGAAAATGACTGAGCGAGTTGAGAAAATACAACAATATAGGCTTAATTTTAGCTTACTTAAATTTATTAGCGTCACAAGCAATAATTAGAAGAAGGCAAAATTAAAATGTGACAATTATTAATTTAAAGACAGCTTGAAATTCGAAACTGGCTCAAATTATTTCTAAAATAGAAAGACAACAGATCTGCAACTAGCAGTGCCTCAAAGCCACCACCAATAATCCCACAGTCACTGAAATGCTTTCCAGTGGCTCATTTTGCATCAAGTTTAGTTGAGTGATAAGTCTAGCAGGACATCCACCAATTGAGGTTAATTTGTCTTTTTCCCGAAAATGGGAAAATACTCAGAACATGACTGAGCAAGGTGAGGAAGTGCATTAATGTAGGCTTAATTTTAGCTTACTTAAGTTTATTTATTAGTACCACAAGTGGGCTTACATTAACATTGCAATGAAGTTACTTGAAAATCCCCTAGTTATCACACTCCGGCACCTGTTCGGGTGTACTGAGGAAGAAATTAGCATGGCCTAACTAATACATTTTTCAGACTGTGGGAGGAAACCAGAGCACCTGGAAGAAACTCACACAAACACAGGGAAAACGTTGTAGATCTTGCACGGATACTGCCTCAAACCGGGAATCGAACCTAGGTCTCTGGCGCTGAGGAGGCAGCAGTGCTAACTTCTGTGCCACTGTGTCACCCCAATATCTAAAACCAGAAAACAATAATATCACCTTGTGCCCCACATTTTTAGACGCACAGTAATTTGATGCCACAGTGAATAGAGAAGGTACAGACTTAAAGGTCTGATTGAATCCATAGGACTCTTAAATCGGCCTCGCAGGTAGAGGATGTGGTTAAGAAGGTGTATGGTGTACTGGCCTTCATCAATCGAGGGATTGAATTTAAAAGTCAGGAGATAATGTTACAATTTTATAAGACCCTAATCAGACCTCTCTTGGAGTACTGTGCTCAGTTCTGGTCGCCTCATTACAGGAAGGATGCGAAAGCCATTGAAAGGATGCAGAGGAGATTTACGAGATTGTTGCCTGGATTGAGTGGCATGCCTTATGAGGATAGTTGAGGGAGCTCGGTTTTTTTCTCCTTAGAGGGACAAAGGATGATAGGTGACGTGATAGAAGTGTATCAGATGTTGAGAGGTATAGATCAGATGGATTCTCAGAGGCTATTTCCCAGTGCTGGAATGGCTGCTATGAGAGGACACAGGTTTAAGGTGCTGGGGAGTAGGTACAGAGGAGATATCAGGGGTAAGTTTTTCACTCAGAGGGTGGTGGGTGAGCGGAATTGGTTGCTGTCTGTGGTGGTGGAGGCAAATTCGATTGGGTTTTTCAAGACACTTCTGGATGAGTACATGGGACTTAATTGAATTGAGAGTTATAGATAAGCCTAACAGGTACGGATATCATTGGCACAACTTGTGGGCTAAAGGGCCTGTTTATGCTGTAGTTTTTGTATGTTCTATGTTCTTTTTCTGTGAACTGTTTGATTGCTCAATTGCCGGTTTTATAAATCATGCTGTACAAAGCTAACAGCTTCTAATGGGTCCCCTGATCATTTGCACTGCCTTATGGGAAAGAGTGACACATGTTGAATATTCATCAAGATCAAACAAAATACAGTTCAAGAAACCCTTACAGTACAGAAGGAGGCTATTCGGGCTATCTAGTTTATACATCCTACAATCCTACCCAGGCCCTATCCTGTAACCCTCATTTACCCTGCTAATCCCCCGATACTCGGGGCAATTCAGCGTGGCCAATCAGCCTAACCCACGTGTCTTTAGACTGTGGAAGGAAACCAGGACACCCAGAGGAAACCCACTGGGAGAACACGCAAACTCCTCAAGACAGTGACCTGAGGCTCATTGAAAATGAATCCTGGGCACTGTGAGGCAGCAGTGCTAACCACTGTGCCACCCTGTCGCCCAGTTAAAGTGCATGATTCAGTCACAGAATGGGAAAGGCTGCACTAAAGTTCCAAGAAGCGGAAAATCTGAAAAGAAATTAAATTTTTCCTCCTCTGTGCACGCGGAATGCAGCAAGCGATGCAGAAAGCTAAGCAGCTTGGCTTTACATGCTCTATTTTGGGAAAGGAGAACAGGTGGCATTCCTCCTGTGTATAATGCCATAGTGTTTTTAGCCGTTACTTGGAGGAAAGGACTTGCATTTGTACAGAATCTTTCATACCATTAGGGCATCCCAAAGCACATTATAGCTAATGAAGTACTCTTTTTTTTTGGAATGTAGCAGTCACTTTGCAGACAAGAGAATGCCACAAACTGAAATTAAATTCCTTCCCAGATATCCAATGCCACTAAACAGGGTTCGGGATGGATAAATATTTATCGGGACATTGGGATAACTTTCTTTTCTCACCTTCGTAAAATGCTGTGGGTTTTTAAACGAACAGGCCTGCCTCACCCTAAGTTAGGATGCCGGACAATGGAAAGTGCAGGTATTGCTGGAGCTGTGAACAAGCAATGGTCTATTTTTTCCATTTGGATAGTTAGGCTCTGGCATTCTGGGGTTTGGGGGAGGGGGTTGGTGGGGTGTTCGAGGTTGGGGAGCCGGGAATACTTTACTACCAGAATTGTAACTGAATGGGATTCACGCCCTAATAGCTGGATATCACTTGTGGAATTTCGGGTACATGTGGCACAAAACCAGTAGGCATGCAAACAAAATGTTGGTATTTATTGCAAGGCAAATGGAATGTATAAGTAAGGAAGTTTTACTGCAGCTGTACAAGTGATACCACATCTGGCACAGTTTTAGAGAAGGTTTACTTGACTTATTCCTGGGATGAAAGTTTGAGCGGGCTGGGCCTATACCGATTGCAATTTAAAAGAATGATTTTAATGAAAGATTAGAGATCACGAAGGGACTTGATTGAGTGGATACCAAAAGGATGTTTCCACTTTTAAGGTTTACTTATTAGTGTCACAAGTAGGCTTACATTAACACTGCAATGAAGGTACTGTGAAAATCCCCTTGTTGCCACAATCCGGCTCCTGTTTGGATACACTAAGGGAGAATTTAGCATGGCCAATCTACCTGACTGCACATCTTTGCACTGTGGGAAGAAGTCGGAGCACCCAGAAAAAACCCGCGCAGACACAGAAAGAATGTGCAGACTCCATACAGACAGCGACCCAAATTATGAATCAAAGCCGGGTTCCTGGCACTGTGAAGCAGCAGTGCTAACCACAGTGCCACTGTCCCATCATACTGGGGGAGATGAGAATTAAAGGACACAGTTTAAGGAAGAGTAGGTCTTCCTTGGTGGATGGAGATGAGAAGTTTCTTTCCTTCAGAGGCCATTCGTCTGTGGAATTCCCTTCCTCAGAAAGCAGTGGAGAGGGGGTGGGGTTGAATTTATTCAAGGCGGAGTGAGACAGATTTCAAAAGACAAAAGAGTCAAAGGTTATGGGGGGGGCGGTCAGACAGGAAACTGGGTCTTGAGATCTGTAAGAAGTCTTTAGAGGCAGAAATCCTTCACCAAAATCCCTTTATTTACAATTCCAACAGCAGTACACAGAGTGCTAGCAGTAGCAATCTACCTCTGGAGTGCCAGAGGAACTGACACTCCTCGTTAAATACAAGGAAAAGACTCTCTGGCCCATTATTGATTCATTAATCAGGGAGTTAATACTCCAATAGGCAAACCTCAATAGTCTGATTGAAGTCATTACAAGATTATAATAAGATTAGCCATGATCTTGAACAAAATTAGTAAATTAGAAAGGCTAAATAGCCTTCTCCTACTCCTAAGTGCCATGTTCCTATATCCTGTGGTAGTACATGTCCAGAGTAAACTGATAAAATGTCAGTGTAGTGTACTGCAACAATGGAGAGGAGACTGAGAGTCAGCCCGCTGGTACTATCCTCTCCTTGAAGTAGAGCACATGAGTCTCTGGGGAGGATAACCACCCCCATTCTGGTAAAGGGTGATATCTTCTTAGGATCCCAAGCTGGTGTATTGCCCTGAGCCTTTATAAGAGTGAGATTTCCCAGTGAATTTTGAGCATTCATTTTGTCATGATCCCTTCATTTAGGAAGGCAGACAGGAGTTACTGGCATAACGGGGTCCTGTCTCAAATGCCTCATTCTCCAGATGAAAATCTCCCATTCTGCCTTTTCGTTGAGCCGAAATGTTAGGGGTGTATATTTTACAATGCATTTAAACTCCAGCCAAACCTGCCCTCTAATCTTGGATAAGGATACTTTATTGTTCACGTCCAATCTGACTCTTGGCCGATGTACAATTCATGATTTTATTTTTGTTTTTTTTTTCCATGGGACGTAAGCATATGTTGCTTCTCTCTAATTGTCCTTGAGAAGATGGTGGTGAGTCACCTTTCTGAACCATTGCTCTCCATCTGGTTTAAGGACACCCATGAATCTGGTGAATGTGGGCTCACGTAGCTCCTTCCGGTGCATGCTGCTTCCACTGATTGGCATGCTGTGTTGTAGCTTCACCAGGCTGGCACCTCATTTTAGGTGTGCCTGGTGTAACCCCTGACACGGTCTTCTGTACTCAGTGACATAAACATCGAGTTATTATGAAGCAATGTATGACAAATGTGGGAGAAACTTATTTGTACAGGGAAATATCCCAATATGCTTCGTAGGAATATAATCTGACTAAAAACATCGAATCATAGAAGCCCTATGGTGCAGAAGGAGGCCATTTGGCCCATCGAGCCCTCACCAACAACATTTCCACTTGGCCCTATCCCCATTTCCTAATGTTTTTACCCTGATAGTCCCTCTGACACTAAGTGGAAATTTAGCATGGCCAATCAACTTCATACACACATCTTTGGGCCCTGGGAGAAAACTGGAGCACCTGGAGAAAACCCGCACAGACATGGGGAGAACGTGCAGAGTCCGCACAGACAGTTGCCTGAGACCGAAATTGAACCCGGGTCCATGGCGCTGTGAGGTAGCAGTGCTAAGTACTGTGTGCTACCCCACAGAGCCAAGGAAAGAGCTCTTCGGGGTAATGTGATCAAAATGTGTCGTTCAAGATGTAGGATTTAAGTTGGGGTTTGAAGAGAAATGAGAGATTGGGAAAAAGAAGTTTAGAGAGGAAATCCCAGAACTGAAGGAACAGAAAGCAACGGGAGAGTAAAGGAAATGGGAGGCCCTCAAAGGCCGGAGTTATAGGAACGCAGTGTCCCATGGAAGGCCAATCATCCAAAGCAATGGGCAACACCGCAAGAGGGACTGTTTCAAAAAATGATGACCGACATTCTCTGGCCAATGGAATTCCCATCGACAGCAGGAGGACCAGAGACTCCCACCGGCAGCAACAAGGCACCGCCTCCCGCCAGCAGGAAAACGCGGCTGGGAGGCCAGAGAATCCCGGCCTACGTTTAAACGGGGGAGAAACCAGCTTTTAAAAAAATCCATTGAAATGAGGTATCTGCCTTAATGTAATATAGCACAATTGAAGTGATAAATGGCTCACAGTTCTACAATGTAGAGGAAAGAAAGTGTTGCATGTATTTCTCTGGAGCAGTCCGTGGGGTGGTTTGCGATCAGCAAAAACGTTTATAAAATGAATTAAGATAACGTTCTAAACAGGTGAACAAGACAGTGCATGTGGGTGTGCTTAATTTGGTGCTAATAGATTAGACCCATTTCATTTAGCTGCAGGAGGAAAACCTAATCCATTCAGTGCAATAAGAGAGTGCTTGGCTTTTAAATAAGTAATTCCAGGACACAAATACTAATCAGTGCTCTGGGATCTGATTAGCCACAATCCAAAACAATGTGATCCAGCCTCCTTCTGCTTTGTACAATGGGTAATCTCATACCAGGTGCTAGCAAATAAAAATATGTTAATAAATCTCTGTTCCGGGGTTCGGTTTGCCCTCATTTGCATATCCTATTAAAGCTGAAACCAATTTGAGCTACTTCCATTATCGAGTTGGTTTCGAACCATCAGTCAAAATTGAGTGTTTTTGTGCATGTGCTTACGGGGTGGAGATGTGGGGGGGGGGGTGGGGGGGGGGGGATGGAATGGAGGGAGTGGTGTATGGGATGGGGTTGGTGTGGTGAGGGGATGTGTTGCGGGGAGGAGAGTGTTGCTTAGTGGCATCAAAATTGACCCTGAGAAAAAAAGGCAGCAAATGAATAAATTACTGAGCGAACTGCAAGCGATATTTAAAATTCAAACCACGTAACCCAATAACAGCAGTTACCCATCAATAACAACAACTTGCCCAAATCGCTTCACACAGATTTTATGAACAGCTTGTTGCTCATCCAAAGAAAAAGATGCAGGCAACAGACATCTTATTTCAAAACAAAATCAATATGAAACATCAGACTTGCATGTATCTAGAGCACTTCATGACGTTGGATGTCTCTGTGTTTTATAACTAAGGGCTGAATTCCGAGTGAATGTCAGCCACAACTCTCACCGACTTTTACAGCTGCACCATGGAAAGCATTCTTTCTAGTTGTATCACACAGCTTGGTATGGCTTCTGCTCTGCCCAAGACCACAAGGAACTACAAAAAGTCGTGAACATAGCCCAATCCATCACGCAAACCATCCATCCATTGACTCTGTTTACACTTCCCACTGCCTTGGAAAAGCAGCCAGAATAATCATGCACTCCAGACATTCTTTTAGAACATAGAACATAGAACATTACAGCACAGAACAGGCCCTTCGGCCTTCGATGTTGCGCCGACCAATATAAAAAGCAATGCCCCTCCAAACTAATCCATTTCCTTCTCTTCCATATACTTATCAACTAACCTCTTAAACGCCACCAAACTTGGCGCATCTACAACTGCTGCAGGCAGGGCATGCCACTCCCGAACCACCCTTTGGGTAAAGAACCTACCTCTGATATCCGTCCTATAACTATCACCCTTTAATTTAAAGCTGTGTCCCCTCGTGCTAGCTTTTTCCATCCTAGGAAAAAGGCTATCACTGTCCACCCTATCTAAACCTCTAATCATATATGTTTCGATTAGGTCCCCTCTTAGCCGCCTCCTTTCTAACGAAAACAACCTCAAATCCCTCAGCCTCTCTTCATAAGACCTGCCCTCCATACCAGGCAACATCCTGGTAAACCTCCTCTGTACCCTCTCCAAAGCCTCCACATCTTTCTTATAAAGAAACTTATAAAGAAACTTTTCTTCCACAAAAGTTTGAGGACACATACCAACTGACTCAAGAACAGCTTCTTCCCTGCTGCCAACAGACTTTTGAATGGACTTACCTTGCATTAATTTGATCTTTCTCTACAACCTAGCTATGACTGTAACACATGTATTCTGCACTCTCTCCTTTCCTTCTCTATGAATGGCATACTTTGTCTCCCTCGTGCGCAAGAAACAATACTTTTCACTGTCTACTAATACATGTCAATCAAGTCGATAAAGTTTATAAGAAGGCATATGGAGTCTTAGCTTTTATTGGTAGGAGGATTGAATTTCGGAGCCGCAACGTCATGTTGCAACTGTACAAAACTCTAGTGCGGCCGCACTTGGAGTATTGTGTACAACTCTGGTCCCCGCATTATAAGAAAGATGTGGAGGCGTTGGAGAGGGTACAGAGGAGGTCTACCAGGATGTTGCCTGGTATGGAAGGCAGGTCTTATGAAGAGAGGTTAAGGGATTTGAGATTGTTTTCGTTAGAAAGAAGGCGGCTAAGAGGAGACCTTATTGAAACATATAAGATGATTAGAGGTTTAGATAGGGTGGACAGTGATAGCCTTTTACCTCGGATGGAGAAAGCTAGCAAGAGGGACATAGCTTTAAATTAAGGGGTGGTAGTTATAGGACGGATGTCAGAAGTAGGTTCTTTACCCAGAGGGTGGTAAGGGTATGGAATGCCCTGCCTGCGGCAGTTGTAGATGCACCAAGTTTGGTGGCATTTAAGAGGTTAGTAGATAGGTTTATGGACGAAAAGGGAATGGTTTAGGTTAAAGGGTCATTGCTTTTTCCTAATTGGTCGGCGCAACATCGAAGGCCGAAGGGCCTGTTCTGCGCTGTAATGTTCTATGTTCTATGTGACAATGAAAAATCAAATTGAATCAAATCAAGTCATCATTCACAGCAACACATGCCGAAAATATCACAAGAGTCAGAATGTTATTGGGGTCTCTCGTGTGGCAGTTGAGGCTCACCTGATTTATTTCAAACCTCTAGATTACTCTCAATTGGATCATTTACTTCAATCTACATTCTCCCAGCTCCACAGGGTCCTGACAGTGCAGAAGGAGACCATTCGGCCCATCGAGTCTGCATCGATCACAATTCCACCCAGAACTTATTCCTGTAACCCCACATATTTACCCTGCTAAGCCCACTAACACTCGGGTCAATTTAACATGGCCAGTTAATCTAACCTGCACATCTTTGGACTGTTGGGGGAAACCAGATCTCCCGGAAGAAACCCACGCAGACATGAGGAGAGTGTGTAAACTCCACACAGATGGTGACCTGAAGCTGGATTTGAACCCAGGTCCCTGGCACTGTGAGACAGCAGGGCTAAAGACTGTATTACTGTGCCTCAATATTGGTAGTGTATCATTTGAGCCCTCTATCCTGTACAAACAGCCCCCCATGGTAAAATCCCTGAGGGCCTGGCCACCATGACCAAAGGCAGTGCTGTCCACACTGTCCGTTGCAGCCTGAGGGTGTGAAGAAATGTGACTGACCTTATTACCGCACTCTGCGCAGGATCCTTTTGCCCCCATTGGAGCTAATCATCACTCCCATATCATATTCCCCCACAGTGCCCACCTGATCCAGAGAGTCAACCTAATCTTGGGACCTTGCTGTTACCTCCCCCACCCCCTCCCCGCCCCCAACCCCGTTCTGCACCCCCCCCCCCCCACCCCCGTCTTCGTTCCCACTCCCTTCAAGCTGCCACCCCAGAAAGGCAATCCCTCCTTGGAACCATCCTTTAAACACCAACAAGGGTGACCCAAGATATGCAGAGTCCACATTAAGGTTCCCACCAATGGCCAAACCCACTGGAGACCAAGTGCACTACGATAATGGAGGCCTGCAAAGGACTGCAACAGCAGCCTTCTCCCCCCCACACACCCAAAACAGCCATCAGCCCCCATCCCTGGCTCTCTCACTCAGCTCCCGATAAGAGAGATAACACAGATTCAGCACCCAATACAAGGAGCAAAGGTAACAAAGCTCAGCAGGCCACCCTGATGTCACAGGTATTGAGACAGCATACACACAAAGTCAATGTGTGCATGTGTCCTCGGTCTCCATTTTTGGAAGCAGGGTGAGAGTTCTATGGACCACTAAGGCTATCCAAGGAAGACGTCATACGATGTTGGGAGAAGCTTGTGTGGGGGCATGGCCATTGTGTGTGAAACTAAGCGAGTGGCGCTCATTGGCAAAGTGCTCACATAAGAGATGGATGTTCCATATCTTGGTGAGGAAAAGGATCAGAACATTGACAGGATGCCTTATTGCTCATTGGTGTGTGTTCTTCTATTCAGGTCTTGGAGTGTGAGGGTGATGGAGCCAGTTGAGTTGGCTGTGCTTTTGGTTGCAGTGCAGCAGGAGGGAGAATGTCACTGTGCGATTGCACATGAACAGGATCTGCCCTGTAGAGGAGGGAGGTGGCAGAGCCTGATTGAGTTAGCAGTGATGCCATCTTTCATATGTGATCTCTAGACAAACTATTTTTGCATATTTGTTGGGGGTGAGTCGGGAGAGTGGGTTTGATAGGAGCAGGAGGTGGAGGGTGACACTATAGCATTATTGGAAGAAGAGCAGAAAGTTATCTCACTGCCTTAGCCAACAGCTCATTCGCTATTTCCGGGGCCTTGCTGCGTGCAGTATTGTTGCTGGAATTCAGAAAGCAGCGAATTAGTTGCAAAGAGCTTCAGTGAGGATGTGGTAAAGCATACATAAATGCAAATTCTTTTACCTAGCCTAACATCATTGACGAACTTGTCAAAAAAGAAAGTTGATCATTGGGGAATGAATGACAGGCAGCGTTTAACTTGGCTGAAAATTGTAATTAAAGATATTTGAGAAATAACTGATAGATTATGGCTGGTATATTAAGGGCGGCACAGTGATGCAATAGTTAGCAATGCTGCCTCACAACACCAGGGACCCGGGTTTGATTCTTGGCTTGGGACACTCTCTGTAAAGAGTCTGCATGTTCTTTCCATGCCTGCATGGGTTTCCTCTGGATGCTCTGCTTTCCTCTCACAGTCCGAAAGACATGCTGCTTAGGTGCATTGGCCGTGCTACATTCTCCCTTAGTGTACCCGAACAGGTAACGGGATGTGGCGACTAGGGTATTTTCACATAACTTCATTGCAGTGTTAATGTAAACTTATTTGTGATAATAATAAATAAACTTAACGATATTAAATAAAAGCAGATTACTGCAGATGCTAGAATCTGAAACCAAAAGAGAAAATGCTGGAAAATTTCAGCAGGTCTGGCAGCACCTGGAGGGAGAGAAAACAGCTGATGTTTCGAATCCAGATAACAAAGAGTCAACTGGACTCGAAATATCAATTTAGCTATATTATTTATTTTGGGTTGTTGGACGACTAAAATTTAATCACATGTTAACTTATGGCTGAATGGATTTCTTTACAAGCATTAAAATACGTCTATGGATCTTTGAAAATGAAAAGGAATCATAATTAACAAATTGACCAGTTTTAATTTATTTGTCATTTTTGTCAAAAGGATTGCAGGATAGTTTAAGCCAGAAGAGGTCATTATTAGTAATAGTGTAGCATGTTGTCTGCTGGTTTGTTGTACAATTCACCATGTAAAATAGAACTTAATTTGCTATTCCAGTAATGAATGGAAGTGAATAAAGTCTCCATCGATCTATATCTTCTGATCCAGATTAATGAGCAGAAGGAAATGGCCTGACCTTGAAAATTCATCTTTTTTTTTTGACGGAAGCATTCCTCTATTCTGTACTGACCGTAACACATCAAGATTTTAGATTGCGAACAGCTTATCTTGTCCAGTCAATGTTCCAAGCGGACAGACGGTACTGGGTATAAATATTCCTCAAATCTTTCACTTGAAGCAATGAATGTGAAAACAAGGAAATTGCTTTTTGTCAGGAATGTCAGTTTCGGATTCCAGTGATATTCATTCACTGGAAATATTGTCCATCAAAATGGACATTGTCCATTTTTTGTTCTGGGAACTTGGAGCATTTTCAAATTGATTTTTCTTTCAAAATGCCAAATGATGTTCTGAAAGGGGTGATCACATGATCATCATTCAATCCCACAAGAACCCTTTAAAGCAATTCTTTTGTCACTCTGAATCAGAACGTTGGTCTTTTCATTTCAGCAGCTCTGATTTCACCACTGCTATTCTTTGAAAATATGCGGAAGCAACGCTGGAAATAATTCCCAATGACCGTCGCTATAAATTTTATCATCAGGTATACAAGTGATCCCATGCCCAAGTTGTTAACACAGTTTTTCATTCATTTAGCTACAATACAGAATGCTACAATATTTTGACTGGTGTTCTGAGAACAGAAAATAGATGTGAAAGAACGGAAAATAGATGTGAAATCATTAGCAGTCACTCTGTTTCCAATTAAAATGAATGGAAATTTGACGTGCTATAATCTGTGGTGTGCATGTACATGTTGAATTTATTATAGAACCTCTACAGTGTAGAATGAGGCCATTTGTCCCATTGAGTCTGTGCTAACTCTCTGACAGAGCATCTTAAGCCCTATCCCCATAACCCCATGTATTTACCCGCTAATCCCCCTAACCTCATACCATGGGTCACGAAGGGGCAATTTATCATGATCAGTCCACCTAACCTGCAATCTTTGGACATCCATGTCTCCACCTAGCAGATCCTTGAAAGAGGGACATATAGCTGCTATAAATGGTTTTTCCTTGAATCGTATTTTTGATTTTTTTCAAAACACAAGAATTGACAGGATAGAGTTTCCAGACCTTCTCCTTATTGGTATCATTATGGACCAGATAGACAATTTGATGGACTGTGGAGAGATGGGAATTTCTCATCTCAGGTTGGGCTAGAAATTTGTATTTCTTTCAGTAACACCCACATTCTACCTTCACTTAATTTTCAGGCTTGTATGTCTTCCTCCTTCTGATGACAGTTTCCCACCATTCCAGTTGAGATATTCCTTCACTGTCCAGTCGGAGGGGTACATTTTGTGAGCCTATAATGACGCAGTCCAATTAATTATTGATGAGGGATTTTCACAATAACTTCACTGCAGTGTTAATATAAGCCTACTTGTGACACTAGTAAATAAAACTTAACTGGGGTGCAGGTTGCACAATGAGTTTGAGCAACATAGCTCAAACTTCACACTGGAAATATCAATTCGTCCTTGCCTCACTCTTCATTTGACTTCACCTGTTTCCCCGGCCACCCTCTCCCTTTGTCCTGCCACTCTTGTCTCATTATTTCTGGCTTAAAGTTTATTTATTCATGTCACAAGTAGGCTTACGTTAGCATTGCAATTAAGTTATATTAAGTGAATATTCCCTAGTCCAGTACCTTTTTGGGTACACTAAGGAAGAATTTAGCATAGCCAATACACCCAACCAGCACGTCGTTCGAATTTGTGGGAGGAACCAGGCCACTCAGAGGAAACCCACGCAGACATGGGGAGAACATGCAGACTCTGCACATACAGTGGGAATCAAACTTGGGTCCCTGGCCCTGCTAAGCAGCAGTGCTAATCACTGTGCCACTATGCCACCCCTATTTTGCACAATAGTAATGCGGTAAATTCTGGCAACCCAATCACGAAAAAAATCTCATTCAATGCGACAAATTACATGGAACTGGCCATTGAAACCGACATTCATATGAGTGGCAGTTCACTTAAATGCCACAAGAGCAAAACAGGGTTAGCATTGAAAGTTAACAGCCTAATTCCAGAACCAGTTTGCACTGTCTCTCATTACCTGGGTAGTATTGATTTTCTTGAATTTGTCTAATTAGGACCTTTGAGCCAGCATTGGGCATTATTCCAAACGTAGAAAGGTCTCCTGTGGAGACAGATGAATGTAAAATCTATCCCAGCATGTTAATCATCGCAAGCTTAGCTTTAGCTGTTGTTCGCAGAGGTCTCTTATTAATGCACTATCCCGATGTCAGTAGGTCCAGTCAATAAATTCTCCCCAAAAGATTCTTTGTTTTTAATCTTTTGAGTAGCAGAGTAAAATATTTTTCATTCAATTTAGTTATTAGAACAATATAATAAACGGGTCCCAGTCAAGACAGCACTGCTAATTAGCATTATGGAAACATAGCACGGGAGCTTGCAAAGTGAAGTCAATTTAAGGCCAGCCCATCAGGAGCTTCATTGATTTGTATTGGATTTCAGCCTCCAGTGATCTGAAAGATTACAGAGAGGGGTTTTAACCGGCTGTGCTTTCTGAGGTGGACAGCAGGCCAGCTGATGCCATCTTTGTGTGAGATTGAGAGGATTTTGACTGCTGTGTTGCGTAAGTATTTGATTGGCAGGATGCCCTCTTTACTCGTGCTAATAATAGGCTGCCCTGCTCACCTGGAGGGTGGGAATGGCAGGCAGTTTCCTTCTCTTGGCTATTTAAAGCCTGATTGCACATCTTAGAGATAGGTCATATTCACGTCAATAAAATCTGTTCGTGACTACTATGAAGACATCTGATCATCGAAAATGAGTCAGAAGGCGCTCCCTAGGTTCCTGGATGTAGGTGTGGAGGTGTTCTTTGAGGAGGCAGAGGAATGGATTAATGATCTCTTTTCATCTGATGCAGAATGTGACGTGGGCGGCATAGTGGCACAGTGGTTAGCGCTGCTGCCTCACAATGCCAGGAACACCAGTTCGATTCGTGGCTTGGGTCGCTGTCTGTGTGGAGTTTGCACGTTCTCCCCATGTGTGCGTGGATTTGCTCTGGACGCTTAGTTTCCTCCCACAGAGCAAGATGTGTGGGGTTAGCTGGATTAGCCATGCTAAGTTTCCCTTTACTGTTAGGGGGACTAGCAGGGGTAAATGCATGGGCTGTGGGGATAGGGGCTCGATGGGATTGTGGTCAGTGCAGACTTGATGGAACGAATGGCCTCCTTCCACACTGTAGGCTTCTATAACTCCCATGACTTGCATGGAGAAATCACTGAATGACCTCCTTGTCAAGCTCCCTGGGGATTGTTTATTGACAGTTGGAGTTGTATACCAAGCCTTGTATAAAGCAAACCCATTAAATGGGTCTGTTATTCCATTTTACCAGTTGGGACCTGTTTTGTTCACTACAGAATTGTGGTTTTTTGCTTTACTTTTATCTTATGCAATAAAACACTGTTCCTTTACACTGATCCCTGGAGTTATCACACAAAACATATCTTACAGCAGCTCTTGTAGAGGGGTGGGAGCGATATTGAACTCTCAAGTTTCACCATCAGGACCCGGATTCAATGCAGGAAACACAAGAAGCTGACTGTAAGGGTGAGGTCAGGTCTTCATTCCTCCATGTTACACCAGGTGACAGCAATCTCCCATCAAAAGATACAAACACTTCCCTCGTTTCCACCCCCTCTATTGATCATCTACTAACTGTGTTCACACACACCCTCCTCATTCTTGCTAACTTTTCACAAGTGTCCTATTCTCACGTGGCAGCTGACTTCAAACAGTAATCCTCTCTGATGACTGCTTTCTCACTTCACAGTCCAGTCATTTACTTACCATCTTGTCTTTCAAAATGTCTCCATCCTGTTTGTGACTTGCTCTCTCTCCCTCTGCACATGCATGCTTCATGAAGAAGCCCATATGTTTGATTAGATTTATTATTGTCACACGTAATAACATATAGTGAAAAGTATTGTTTCTTGTGTGCTGTGCAGACAAAGCATAGCTTACATAGAGAAAGAAATGAGAGAGTGCAGAATATAGTGTTACAGTCATAGCTAAGGTGTAGAGAAAGGTCAACTTAGTGCAAGGTTGGTCCATTCAAAAGTCTGACAGCAGCAGGGAAGAAGCTGTTCTTGAATTGCGTGATATGCGGCCTCAGACTTTTGTGTCTTTTTCCCGACAGAAGAAGGTGGAAGAGAGAATGTCTGGGGCTTGTGGGGTCCTTAATTATGCTGTCTGCTTTGTCAAAACAGTGGGAAGTATAGACGAAGTCAATGGATGGGAGGTTGGTTTGCGTGATGTACTGGGCTACATTCACAAACTTTTGTAGTTTCTTGTGCTCTTGATCAGAGCAAGAGCCATACCAAGCTGTGATACAACCAGAAAGAATGTTTTCATGGTGCACCTGTAAAAGTTGATGAGAGTCGTAGCTGACATGCCAAATTTTCTCAGTCTTCTGAGAAAGTAGAGGCCTTGGTGGGCTTTCTTAACTGTAGTGTCAGCATGGGGAGGACCAGGACAGGTCGTTGGTGATCTGGGCATCTAAAAACATGAAGCTTTCACCCATTTCTACTTTGTCCCTATTGATGTACACAGGGGCATGTTCTCCTTTACGCTTTCTGAAGTTGATGACAATCTCCTTCATTTTGTTGACATTGAGGGAGAGATTACTGTTGCCGCACTAGATCCCCTATCTCATTCCCTCTCTGTCTCATCAGATCGATTAAGAGTAGGAGTAAGCTACTCACTCCCCACATCTGGTGCACCATTTAATAGAGCCATTGCTGGTCTGATTATAAACTCAACTCCACATTCCCACCTACTCTTGATAACTTTCATCCTCTTGTGGATCAAAGATCTATCCACTTCTGCCTTAATACTATTCAAAGACTCTGATTTCAATGCCACAGTGGCTCAATATTTGGAAGAATTGGCTTCTTGTTTTTCCTTCTGTCCACTTAATTGCAATGTCCACACTCTGTTTTCTAACTTGGGTCATGTCATTCCGTAAACAATTCAGGCTTGGCTTCATTCTGTGTCACTTACTACTTCAAAGCTGAAATCCCTAATATTCAAACATGCCAATATTTATTAACCATCCTTAGGTGTCTCTGACAGAGGACTGTTGGGCATCAACTGCATTGCTGTGACTTTGGAATCATATGTCGGCCAGAACAAATGAAGACAGCAGATTTCTTTCCCTAAAGGATGTTAGAGAACCAGACGGGTCTTTCTGACAATCGACAATAGCTTCATGGTCATCAGCAAATTCTCAATCTCAGATTTCTTTTATTGAATTCAAATACCAGCATCTGCCATGGTAGGTTTCGAACCCGGGTCCCCAGAACATGAGCTGAGCTTCTGGATTAATAGCCTATTATTAAGCCATCGCCTCCCCCATTTATGCTCTTCTGATTTTGCATAGTTCTACAGGAGTTTCCAAATCTGCAACACCAGGATGTCACCTTCATGGTTGTTGGCTCACTGGTTTGAGTGTTTGGAATTTAATGCCCAGTCCAACCCCTGTGCTGAGATTGGTGTTTGGGAGGGGGAAGGAGTTAATCATCCTTAATGCCCTTACCCAACAAAACTCTCTCAAATTCAAATTTGAAATCTTCAATTGATTTAGCCTCAATAACTTACCAGGAGATATGTCCTTTGTCAGAAGAAGACTGTAAAATATAGGAGCACAATAAGCCATTCAGCCCATCAGGTGTGCTCCACCATTCAATGAGATCTGAAATGATGATCCTCAACTCCATTTTTCCGCCTTGTCTCCATAACCTTGATTTCCTTATTGATTATTTGTTCATTTGTGGGACATGGGCATTGCTGGCTGTGCCACATTTATTGCCCATCCCTGGTTGCCTTTGAAGGGCAGTTGAGAGTCAACCACATTGCTGTGGCTCTGGGCTCACAGGGAGGCCAGACCAGGTAAGGATAAGATTTCCTTCCCTTAAGGACATAATGGTGCGCATCAGTTGTATGGCAGTGACCACATAGCTATGACATACAATGGCCTATCTAGCTTGGTGTTCCTTGGAGATGATCTGAAATAGGTAAATAAAAAAACATGTCTGCCAGGGCTTGGAGCTTTCCAACTGGAAAATGGCAGTTTAGTGAACTAGATGGATATTTTCGACAATAGATTCTTAATTCCAGATATTTTTTACTGAATTCAAATTTCACCAGTTGCTACGGCAGGATTCAAACCCATGTCTGCAGAACATTAGCTGAGTTTCGGGATTAATAGTCTATAAATAATACCATTAGGCCATTGCCTACCCTTATTTTTTATAAGACCATAAGATCAGAAGTAGGCCATTCAAAATGTTTCTGGACGTTACTGAAAGGATCTAGCTCTAATTTTATGTCCCCTTTTCCTGAATTTTCCCCAACCAGAAATAATAATTTCTCTCTATCCAGCCCTAGTCAACAGGCTCATTATGCCATCCTTTAATCTTCTGTACTGAGGGGCACACACAGCCTTGATACAAGTCTTGTGCCAGTTGGTTAACAGCTCTCAAAAAGTAATCCACGATCAGTACTAAAGCCGGTAATTCCGAACACAAGCATGTTTTCAAAGTGGGCTATTAGTTGGGGCACCGGTATCAAAGGTGATGCCAGGTGGCATTGCCAGTATGATAGGAACTTGGGACTCGGAAACTCACTGGTGTGAATCACATTCTCTGGATTTTAACCTTGCACCATCATTCCTGCAGGAGGAGAGTGTGGACTCAAAATCACCCCCATTATTTTTGCTCTGTTAATTTTACTCTTTTAAGTAATGCTCCAAATGTTCGTCTTAACCAGCCTGATGGCATTTTGAATAAAGTCTAAGCAATCCAGCTACACACTTTTGCACCTTGGCTGTGGTAGTTTGAATCCTTTTATCCTGAAGTGGATTAGAGGGATGCTAATTCTGTTGGAGAGTGGTCTCGTTTTGTCTTAATAAGAGAGCATAAAGGATACCATGTACAGATATGAAGCAGCAAGTCCGAGTGCACTACAGGAGACCAGATTTAAGAGCAGCCAAAATTGCCCTTTGGGCCAATATGAAATAAACATTAAATAATTTGGCAGCGGTTTGCAGGGCTCGGGAGACTACTGATGGCTTTGGTAAGCCTAGATATAAAATCAAACAGAGCAAACTAAAGTGCAATGTCTCATTCTCAAAATGCTTAGAAAAGAGAATAGTATTGGTCATAGGCACCAGGGTTATTATGGGGATAATATGCTTTCCATTAACTGTTTTACTTTATCATGGATTATAATGCCACGGTCCAGTAACAAGCCAGAATTGATAGGAAAAGATCACAAATAGTTTTGGTTTCAACTTGTTTCATTTAATTTGAAAATATCCATATTAAATGCACGCAGTGATCTTCTCTCTAGATACAGGAAGGAATGTAAGTCGAGGGAAAGATGGAGGTTAAAACCTACCTTGGACAGTATTGTAAACATAATCATGAATGGGTCATTTTTTTTTCACATCTGAGGTGACATGGTGGCACTTTGGTTAGCACTGCTGCCTTACAGTGTCGGGGACTTGGGTTCAATTCCGACCTTGGGTCACTGTCTGTGTGAAGTCTGCACATCTCCCAGTTTCTGCTTGGATTTCCTTTGGGTACTCCGGTTTCCTACGGGTGTTCCTATTTCCTCGCGTAGTCTGAAAGATGGACGTACTGGTTGGGTGCATTAGCCATGCTAAATTCTCCCTCAGTGCACCTGAGCATGTGCCAGAGTGTGGCAACCAGGGGATTTTCACATGACTTCATTGCAGTGTTAATGTAAGCCTACTTGTGACACAATAAATAAACTTTAATCAGGCAGGAACTTCGTGAAAATTCAAATAGGTGGTGGCCAGATAGTGTGATTATTGTGAATTAAAGAGCTGTGCCAGTATCAACCAAATTAACACTATTGTTATAAAAAAGGAAACAATTTCAATCTTTCAGATAGAAGTAGATAAAAATTTGGAAAAGAAATTGGAGTAAACTCAAAATGCATAGGTAAAAGGTTCACTCCTTTCTGCTGTATTGTATTTTATTCTCTGATGGGACAGAGGTATCACAGTCCAGGCCAGTATATGTTGTCCATCCCTAATTATTCTTGAACTGAATGGCTTGCGAGATCATTTATGAGGGAGGTTGTAGGGTCCATTCATTCTTTTGAATAGATGGAGACAGCACTTATAAGATGAATTTCTTTTATTGAACAGAATTTAAAATTAAATCAGTACAGAAAGAGGGGAAAAAAAATAGTTGAGAGAGGGAGACTGGCTGCCAATCCTGTATTGCTCAAAGAACCCAAAGCAGTCTCAGAAACAGATAAACCACTGCATATAGTGTCCCAAAACTACATGTTAACCCTTATCTTGTATTGAAATTGTTTCATACATGCTGTCTCTAACTACTAAAACAATCCTCACAGCTGTGGCCATGGAAAAACTTTGTTTGCCTTATGAAGAAGCCTGTTTTTGTTTGTATTGTAATTTCAAAAATGCAGTCAATTCCTAGCCAGCTCCTAATCAGTAGAAATATCTTAAAATGAAGTCTTTGCATGAATGAAGCAAACCGTACACATGGTCAACAGAGTCAACCACATTGCTGAGGGTCAGCTGTAGGCCAGAACAGATAAGAATAGCAGATTTCCTTGTTGTTCAGAGAAATTAACTCATGAAGAGATGGAACAGATATAAATGAGATAATCCTAATCCTAATCTCAATCAGACTGAAGTTTATACAAGACTTCAGTCCAAGAATGTCAGAATGTGTTGAGGGCCTGATGAAATCTTAACTCAGCCTTGAGTTTCAATAGGCTTGGGAGAGAATTTTTATCATTAGAATCGTAGAATCCATACAGCACAGAAGGAGGCTTTTTGGCCCATTGAGCCTGCACCAACAACAAACCACCCAGCCCCTATTCCCATGATCCCACATTTTTACTCTGCCAATCCCCCTAACGCAAAAGGTCAATTTAGCACGGCCACTCCCTGTAACCCTACACATTTACCCTGCTAATCTCCTTAACCTGCACATCTTTGGACACTAAGGGGCAATTTAGCATGGCCAACCACATAATCAGCACATCTTTGGAATGCAGGAGGAAACCGAGTACTCGGAGGAAACCCATGCAGACACAAGGAGAATGTGCAAACTCCATACAGTCACCTGAGGCTGGAATTGAACCTGGATCCCTGACAATGGGGCTTGGATTTAGAACTTCTGCCCCCTTTGCTGACTGACCCCATTTTCACTAACAGAGAAAAGGGGTGGAGCATGACTCAAACGTGAGGTAAACCTGAACCCAGCAGAGCCATTTGAACTCTGTGTAGTGTGCAAAGGACTCCGTTTTCACTGTCACAAATGACCTTTCACAGAGCTGGAAAATGTTACACCTGTAACACGTTTTAAGTAAGTACAGAAGGCTGGGAAGTGGGAAAAATGGAGAGGAATGAACTAAAGGAAAGTTCTCCGATAAGATGAGAAACTTATCAGCCATGATTAACTGGCAGAGCAGACTCGATGTGCAGAATGATTTAATTCGGCTCCTATAGTTTATGGTCTTATAGTCTAACAATGTCTCCTTGGTGCCACTCTTGCCTCCAAATGGTGTGTGACACTATGAGAACTCAAATGGGTCTCAGCTAGACCTGCCATTTTGTGAGATGTGTAGCATATTATTTGTTTTACTTGACTCCTCCCAACTTATGCCAGTTTGCTGATAACTTATGACTTTAAACTTGACAGGGATAGGGATGTTTAAATGACAAAGGATCTCATTAAATAATAATCTCAAAGCCCTTAACCTTGTGCAGAAGTCCTCCCTCCTCCCCAGAGTCCACAAAGGGGCTCACATAGTCATTCCATCATTTTAGACTTTTTTTGTTCCACATGGTTTGCTTTCTTCTTCGTGGATTCTCATCTCTTTACACCTCCTTCTTCCGTGTGGACCACCTGAAAGCTCTCCACTTCTTCCCAGAATGGAGACTGAACCAGTCTATCTATAACCCCCTATCCTGTTAGTTCCCATATACTCATCCAGAAGTCTTTTAAAAGACCCCAGCAAGTTCGCCTCTACCACCACCGACGGCAGCCGATTCCATTCAAGAGAGTTGTCAAACGGAGTTTTTAAAGGGAGTTGTTTGAGGACATTGTGATGCTGTCAAGACATTTTGAACTCATGGTTTTAAATATTTAAAATGTCTTCAGTGTTTTAAAAACCCAGAGCTTGCTATTTCGCTCCATCTGTTGACATGAACCTGAGGGTTATCATTGCAAGATTAGTGCTGCATGACTGATTTCATAACTTTTCATTATTATAGATGGGCGCTTGTCAGTTCACAGTTTGATAGTTGCAAGTGGTTATAAACCCTTTGAAGTGGGACTGTCAATTCCAATGCTTGCTTGAATAAAGAATTAAAGGAAATTTAATATAGTGAGTAGGTTTTGTTTAAATCAATGAATGTTTCTTTTTGAAATAGTGAATTCACCATTTAATACTTAAAAACGCTGTACCATCATCTCTTTTGTTACCTAATAATTTCTTTCACCCTGTTATATAATTCCCCTATTGTTCTGTCCCGTGCCCCCCTTTTACCTGCCTCTGTACTTGTTTGACAACTATTGTATCTGTTATTTTCTTGTTCTGACGAGAGGCCACTGATCTGAAACATTAACCTTGTGTCTCGCTTCATGGATGCTGCCTGACTTGCTGAGTATTTCCAACATTTTCTGTTTATTTCACTGTGTACAAATCCTTTGAACAGATGCTTTCAGGATCACCTTTGATCTTTTGTCTGGCCCAGTGCTTATCTTGGCACGTTCAATGCTGTATCAACTTTTTTTATATATAACATTCCAATGTGAGACAAGAAACTCATTTAAATGTGAATGGAGAATGCCAGTTCTGGCTTTTCCATTTTATTCCAAGTGCATTTACAGATCTTAGTTCAAGCTTAGCTGTGAAATGCAGGTGATCTGAATCGATTACAGTGGGGAATGACAGACAGTAATTTGCAGGTTTATGCACAGATATCTGAACAGGAGGTCTGAAAGCAGATGTGGTTACACAGAGGTTCAAAGACTCCGATAGCTGCTGAGTGAATGGGTGAGACATATTGGCCCCAGTTATTTAAAATTACGTGTCCAAGATAGCTAGGCTCAATGGAATTGAGCTAACAGGGAACTCAACATCCTGGTTGGGTTAATATCCTGTGTCTTAAATGTTAGAAACACATTTGGACTTGATTCCTGTTGTAATGGCACACAGTAAGCCAGGTGACAGCATGATTTGTTCTTTTAAGGTGCTGCCATACACAGTCTTATCAGACACAAATTAAGATGTTTACCCACATTATGTTTGTGGCAGTGCGTTCCATTAACATGGGAGTTAATATAACGATTCTCTGAGCTCACCAATTGTTCATTAATCTTTAATGCGAACTGCCATCTGAAAGTGAATTCCAGAACAGAATGTTTCAGACAATTGACCTACTTTTGACTGTTGGAAAATGTGTCACTTTCCTTTTTGATTTGATTTAATTTATTATTGTCACATGTATTAGTATACAGTGAAAAGTTTGCTTTTTGCACACTATACAGACAAAGTGTAACACACATAAAGAAGAAAACGAGTGCAAAATACAGTGTTACAGTCATAGCTAGGGCGTAGAGAAAGATCAACTTAGTGCAAAATTAGTCCATTCAAATAGGCAGTCAGGTCGAGAAGGTTGTTAGGAAGGCATATGGAGTCTTGGCTTTTATTGGTAGAGGGATTGAATTTCGGAGCCGCAACGTCATGTTGCAACTGTACAAAACTCTAGTGCGGCCGCACTTGGAGTATTGTGTGCAGTTCTGGTCCCCACATTATAAGAAAGATGTGGAGGCATTGGAGAGGGTACAGAGGAGGTTTACCAGGATGTTGCCTGGTATGGAGGGCAGGTCTTATGAGGAGAGGCTGAGGGATTTGAGGTTGTTTTCGTTAGAAAGGAGGAGGCTAAGAGGGGACCTGATCGAAACATATAAGATGATTAGAGGTTTAGATAGGGTGGACAGTGATAGCCTTTTTCCTAGGATGGAAAAAGCTAGCACGAGGGGACACAGCTTTAAATTAAGGGGTGATAGTTATAGGACGGATATCAGAGGCAGGTTCTTTACCCAAAGGGTGGTTCGGGAGTGGAATGCCCTGCCTGCAGCGGTTGTAGATGCGCCAAGTTTGGTGGCGTTTAAGAGGTTAGTTGATAAGTATATGGAAGAGAAGGGAATGGTTTAGTTTGGAGGGGCATTGCTTTTTATATTGGTCGGTGCAACATCGAAGGCCGAAGGGCCTGTTCTGTGCTGTAATGTTCTATGTTCTATGTTCTATGTTCTATAAAAGTCTGATGGCAGCAGGGAAGAAACTGTTCTTGAGTGGGTTAGTATATGACCTCAGACCTTTGTATCTTTCCTATAATAAAATCATTTTGAAACTTTCAGCATTGAGAGAGTTTAGTCCTGATTTTCCTCAGCTGTTGTTCTGCTATTAGTGCTAAAACAAAAACAGGGGAAATGGACGTTTAGCACTTTTGGGACATTTATATTGTTGTTGCATGACACGCCAACTTGCCTAGGCCGGAATGTTATGGCTGTTTGTGCCGGGGCACAGTGGCACTGTAGTTAGCTCTGCTGCCTTACAATGGTAGGTTCACTGTCAGTGTGGAGTTTGCACATTCTCCCCGTGTCTGCATGGGTTTCCTCTGGGTGCTCCGGTTTCCTCCCACACTCCAAAGATGTCCGTGTTAGGTTGATTGGCCATGCTAGATGTCCCTTAATGTCAGGGTAAATACATGGGGTTACGGAAATAGGCCTCAGTGGGATTGTGGTCGGCACAGACTTGATGGGCTGAATGGTCTCCTTCTGCACTGTAGGAATTCTATGATTTTATGATTTGGCTGGGCACCAAATTCTCTCCAACCTTGTTGCAGCGGGAGCATAGCATGGACAGTTGGTAAGATCACGCACTGAATCTCTTTAATAGCATAGATGGCCAGTCCGTTGTGCAATATTGCATAATTACATTCTTCAAATACCACTTAGGGTTCCAGGGTTTATGCCACTTTTGCACACAATGCAAAGTTACTCTCCTGCCAAAAAAAAGTTCTAATTCCAACAAGTGTAAATGAGCAGATGGCAAAGTGAAGAGGGCACTGAAGTTACTTCCAGATTACAAGTTTCTGAAAACCTTTTTAAAACCTCTTCCTTCATTTTCTTTTTATTATCACTGAGACATGTTTCATCTTACTGTACTACTTGCATCTTTTCCCAGAAAAAGTATTTGGATCTGAAATGATCACACATGGGTCAACGCTGGACGGGTAAATGGCTGTCCCATTGGCACATAGCTCTAACCCATCACAAAGAAGGGGAAGGTGCCCTGACAGCAGAATGTCAGGGCCAGGGAAATCAGGTAGTACAGTCAAGCACAGAAGCCCATCAGATGTGATCCTCCCCAGTACAGGTGTTACCTCTCTGATGGCTATGCCTCTCCAAGGATGTCATCAAGGATGGTGGCACAGTGGTCAGCATTGTTGCCTCACAGCATCAGGGACCTGGTTTTGATTCCCAGCTTCGGGCGACTGTCAGTGTGGAGTTTGCACATTCTCCTCCTTTCTGCATGGGCTTCCTCCAGATGCTCCAGTTTCCTCCCACAGGCCAGTGTGCGGCCTAGGTGGACTGGCCACACTAATTTGCCTCTTAGTTTTGGGGGGGAACTGGATAGGGTTATGGGGACAGAGCCTGGGTGGGATTGTGGTCATTGCAGATTTGATGGCCTGAATGGCCTCCTTCTGCACTAGAAAGTTCTATGAAATTTGGCATCTCTGCTGATTTTGCCATGGAGGTTTGTAGTCTTGCTCCATTCCTCTGTCCATATCAATTAAAATGCCATCAACTGCTTCTAAATTCTTCAAGGCCGCTATAAGAGCTCTGTGCAGCATTAACTAGGGAGTTGTCAGCCCATGTTTCAGGTAGGTGACGAGCTCCTCTCTGTTAACTTTGCCATAACATCCAGACATACAGAGACAAGGGGCAGAATTTAACGCTCTCCACAGGCGTGTGTTTGGTGATGGTGGGGGTGCATTTAATGGGGTGAAGGATGGCACGCGGGGATCCTGCTACCGTTTGGCATCTGCCACGGTGGCAAGCCAGAAGCCCAAAGATACAAGCTGAAACATGCCCCACCTCCACACACGGATTAACATTGGACAGGTAAATGGCTCTCCCATTGGCACATAGTTCTAACCCATCACAAAGAAGGACGAGGTGCCAGGGCCAGCGAAGTCAGGCAGTACAGTCGAGCACAGAAGCCCATCAGATGTGATCCTCCCCAGTACAGGTGCCTTCGTCAGATGAGTGGGGAGCTAATCACTACGCCACCTCATAGTAAGAAGTCTGACAACATTAGGTTTAAGTTCGACCGATTTATTTGATAGTAAACTCGAAAGCTTTCGGGGTCTGCCCCTTCATCAGGGAATGGAGAGTTCCGGGCCTCACACAGAGCGGATAACAACACAGACAGTTTACAGATTACTGATTAGAATGTGAGTCTTTACACCTAACCTGCTATTCAAGTCTTAAAGAGGCCAACAATGTGAGTGGAAGGAGCATTAAGCCGAGGTTAAAGAGATGCGTATTGTCTCGAGACAATACAGTAAGTGAGGTTTGGCAAACCCAGGCAAGTCATGGGGGTTACAGATAGTGCTGTTATATGCTCTGTCTGAGGCCAGAACTCTCCATGATGTTGTGAGACTTCTTAATGTGTTTACCCCAGTCCAACGTCGGCATCTCCACATCATGACCACTTCATAATTACAGGCAGCTCTTCATTTTCTATTACATTTGCTCGTGCAGTGCCCCTTATGAGAATTTCTTGATGAACAGAAATATGAGGCTATGAAGAAAGGTACAAATTCATCAGGGCCAGATCTGAATTGGGGATGTGATTTTCCGGCCGCACGCACCCCAAGACCAGAAATTCCTGTCCGAGGTCAATGGATCTTTGCGTGGTCGGCTGAATTTTCTGTCCTGCCTGCTATGATACCTGTGGCTGGGAAAATGCTGTCCTGGATATCGGAATAGCTGTGTGAAACCAACTGCATGAGCAACTTTGTGTGGAGAAAAATGGGCATCAGAAATGCTTCTGTGATTCGTGTTTTCTTCAGTTTTGGACAAGAAGATATGAGCAGGTATATATGAACGT
The DNA here is from genome assembly GCA_024679065.1 of Sphyrna mokarran. Taxonomy (NCBI): domain Eukaryota; kingdom Metazoa; phylum Chordata; class Chondrichthyes; order Carcharhiniformes; family Carcharhinidae; genus Sphyrna; species Sphyrna mokarran. Next base: position 101,411,257 of record JAGIQG010000007.1, read on the forward strand.
TTTGGTTCGAGACTGTGTTCTGGGACGTATGCAACTGAAATACATGCACAATTCGAAGAGTTTGAAAGAAACAAGTCACCATCTTAAGATGTGATTGTACTGTGTCTCAGCTGTCTGGGACATTTTTCACATTTGTGTGAGCATGCATTATATGGGAATATTGTTCAGCTCTGTATTATCTATGCGTGCGTGACACCATTATCATTAAATGGCAAAATTGATTTTAGTCATTAGAAACTTAGCAAATTTGTAGGAGGATGAGATAAATTATAAATACCTCAGAGACCTAATTGTCAGAGGAATATTTATTAGGACATTATGGTTCTGTTCATGGCTGATCACCAAATTCAATACACTGATTTCGCCTCTCCCCAACTCCCTTCCCTCACCACCCCCACCCCCCCATATCCTTTGATCCATTTAGCTCAAAGAACTCTGTCTAATTTCTTCTTGAAATCAAACAATGTTTTGGCCTCAACTACATTCTGTGGTAGTGAATTCCACAGAATCACCATCCTCTCAGTGAAGAAATTTCTCCTCACCTCAGTTCTAAAAGGTTTACCCTACATCCTGAAGTTATGATCCCTACTTCTTAGACTTCCACACAATTGGGAACATTCTTCTGAATCTACTCTGCCCTAACCCTGTTAGAATTTTATAAGTTTCTACGCGATCCCCTCTCACTCTTCTAAATCCCAGTGAATATAATCCTAACTGACTTAGTCTGTCCTCACGGGCCTGCCATCCCAGGAATCAGCCTGGTAAACCTTTGTGGTATGCCCTCTGTAGCAAGGACATCCTTTCTCAGACAAGGACACCAAAACTGCACACAATATTCCAGATGTGGCCAGCCATTTCATTTGGTTTTGTCATTGAACAGAGAAGAATGGGTATGTCCAACTCTTGATCTGCTTGCACCTGATGCAGATGCTACTAGTTTGAGATCATTATTTGGCTGTTTGATTCAAACCAAATCTCTAACTTCAAGTTATGGATAAAGGATTCAGTACAATTTTGAGAGATTTTTTGATGGGTACAAAAAACCACTCAAAGAAGATAGATACCTCCCCTTCCTGTAGAAAAGCAACCTCCATGCAGTGAAAACTGTCTAGCTACTTGCCTTGTCTCCGCCTTCCCTAGCCAAAGATAAATTATAGAATCCCTACAGCGTGGAAGAAGGCTTTTGACCTGCACTGACAACAGTCCTACCCAGACCCTATTCCTGTGACCCCACGTATTTACACTGCTAATCCCTCGACACTAAAGGGCAATTTAGAATGGCCAGTCAACATAATTGGGGAGGAAACCGGAGTATCTTGAGGAAACCCATGCCAACACAAGGAGGATTAGCAAAATGTACACACTGATCCAAGGCAAGATTTGAACCTGGGTCCCTGGTTCTGTGAGGCAACAGTGCTAAACATTGTGCCATTGTAAAGTAACTCACTTTGGGACGTTCTGAGACATTGAAAAGCAGGATATAAGTGTCAGTTTCCTCTTTGCTTTTTATTGATCTTTAACACTGGATGATATTCTATAAAACCTTCATAATTTGCACTGTTTTATCACATGCATGTCATTCATCAAAAATAATGTTGATATTTCTCTACTTTTTTTCACATAATACTTTAATGTAAATGTTTCCCTGCAGCCCACAAATGGTAATATGAACTAGATGGTTTCGTTTAATATGATCTTTATAGTTAAGTTTCTAACTATTCTTTGTGGGTTAATAACGATCCAAGAGGAGTAAGAATGGAGAGATTTATGTGATAGGTTGACGTGCTTTTAGATCTGCAGTAGATTTTCATTGATTATTAATCTTGCGTGTTCATCTTTAATACTTGTATAAATAGGTTCAGTCCATGTATATTTTATGCTTGACAATAATCCATGCAGAGCAAACCTACTCTGATTTAGAAATGAGTACAAATGAAGTTAAGACACCCACACAACTCCTAATGTTAGTGAGTCACAACTCCTCCACTAGTGTACAGCATCAACATGTCTTGCTGTTGGAACAAGCGAGTCATCAAAAGCATCAGTCACTTTGCGGCCATTTGGCCAGATTTTTAAAGTCATACATTTTTATAATCCATCAGGATTTCCCTGTCCTAACATTTACCATAAGGTAGCAAGAAAAATGGTGACACAAAGCAAAAATTCACAGGCAGTCCAAATTGCAAATCACACAGCTTGCAATTTACCTGCCTTTCGCTCCTACTGTGGGATTCTGAAATACATTGTTGGTTGGTTGGAGGCACGTTTATCAATAGTGCTTTTTTTTTTATGGGATTAGGGCAGCACGGTGGCACAGTGATTAGCACTGTTGCCTCTCAGCGCCAGAGACCCGGGTTCGATTCCTGGCTTGGGTCACTCCCTGTGTCTGCATGGATTTATTTCCTCTGGGTGCTCAGGTTTCCTCCCACAGCCCAAAAATGTGCAAGTTAGGTCCACCGGCCATGCTAATTTGCCCCTTAGTGTCAGGTGACTAGCTAGGGTAAATGCATGGGGTTGTGAAGATAGGGCCTGGATGAAATTGTGGTCAGTGCAGACGTGGTGGGCCAAATGGCCTCCTTCTGCACTTCAGGATTCTATGATTGTCACATATTTGTTAAGATTTGGTTTGCATCATGTGAAGGAATTTCCCTGGGATGCCATTTGCCCCCACGTTTCCACTTGTATCCAGAAATCTGGCACTGCTGACTGGCTGACAAGTTCTGGTCTCCAGGGCAGGAGTCTGGGAGTCTCCTCTTGCCACTGCCATCAACTCTTTGTCACAGGTGCACCCGCCATGGGGAGAAGGGTCAGGGAACAATGTGAAGTGAGGCTACACGGAGAGGCTACGAGGCAAAGGCCCAGCCAAACTATAGCCATGGTGGAGGTGAGATTGGAATAGGACCAGAGGGATGGAACGTAGAGACAGATTCTGATGACACACGGGATTCTGTCAGCCAATTTCAAAGTGACTTCAAGAGTTCAAATCTACATTAAGTTTTCATTGGCTCTGACATAAATCACACAAGATGGCTTTTCACCAGAAATCATGCACCCTTCAAAAAGTCATCAAATCTGGTTCGCCTCGAATGGTGGCTGGTCAGCTCTGTCTAGGCTTCGTTTACAGGTGACATGATAGAGTTAAAGTGAGCGTATGAACCCAACTTGCGTAAATAAATCAAAATTATTTCAACGCTCCTGAATCATGTAACTAATAATTTGTGTGGGAAGTGCGTATCTTTAACATATTTTCATTTCTTGACTGAATACCGATTTTCAACATAAATAGGAAAAAAATAATTCACCAGGCAACACCATTTCAAGGTGTTAAAAGTACTAAAATTAAAAATACTAAAACTCTTGATTGTGAGCTAGGGGTACTCTCCCTCCAATTACACCCCCCCGCCCCACTTTGCCCCCCCCAGATTTGGCTCCTGTCCCTCCTCATCTCGTCAAAGTGTCCCGACACTTTTGGGGCGATGCTTTGTTTCAATCCCCTACCCGGTTCTTTCATGCTATGATTAAAGAACAGCATTATTTCCCTGAGTGGGTGATCATGATAATATATTTAGTATATGGGAATCTGGGAATTGGATTAAAAAATTGTGAAGGAAAAAGTTGTAAGGCTGTGGGAGAAGAGCAGAGAATTGATTCCCTTTGGGCAGCTCTTTCCAAAGAGCTGATACGGGTACAATGGCACAAGCGTCCTTTTTCTGTGCGGTATCATCCGTGCCTCTCAACCTGACTATTCCAGTGCCCTCCTGCCTTCTCTCCACTGATAATTCAGGTCATGCAAAAATTCAAAAACACTGCTGCCCATGTCCCTACTCACACCAACTCCATCAATACCACTGTGCGGTATTTTTCTGATACCGCACAGAAAAAGGACGCTTGTGCCATTGTACCCGTATCAGCTCTTTGGAAAGAGCTGCCCAAAGGGAATCAATTCTCTGCTCTTCTCCCACAGCCTTACAACTTTTTCCTTCACAATTTTTTAATCCAATTCCCAGATTCCCATATACTAAATATATTATCATGATCACCCACTCAGGGAAATAATGCTGTTCTTTAATCATAGCATGAAAGAACCGGGTAGGGGATTGAAACAAAGCATCGCCCCAAAAGTGTCGGGACACTTTGACGAGATGAGGAGGGACAGGAGCCAAATCTGGGGGAGCAAAGTGGGGCAGGGGGGGTGTAGTCCCTGATTTCAAGGCTGTCTCATCTATACTGACTCCAGGTGAAACAATGTTTCATTTTTCTAATTTCCATTCTTGTTTTTAAATCCCCCATGGTCTTGCCCCTTCCTTGCTTTGTTATTCCTCCACCTCCCACAAGTCTTTGTGACATGAAGTCCTCTTATTCTTAAGCATGTCCCATTTTAATCCCATCATCATTGGCATCCATGCTTCCAACCTCAAAGGTCCTAAACTCTGGAATTCCCTTCCTAAACCTATCAAACTCTTTACCTCTCTTCTTTCCTGCAAGACACTCTTTCAAAGAATCATAGAATCCCTACAGTGCAAAAGGAGGCCATTTGTCCCATAAGTCTACTCCGATCACAATTCCACCCAGATCCTATCCCCATAATCCCATACACTTATCTTACTACAGCCCTGACATTAAGGTCAATTTAGTATGGCCAATCTACCTAATCCTCCACATCTTTGGACTGTGGGAGAAAACCAGAGCATCTGGAGGAAACTCACACAGGCATATGGAGAATGTGTAAATCCCAAACAGACAGTGACCCAAGGCTGGAATCAAGCCCGGGTTTCTGGCACCATGAGGCAACAGTGCTAACCACTGCCCCATCGTGCCACCTCAAAGCTACCTCGCTGATCAAGCTTTTGGTTATCAGTCCTCCTACCTTGTTACCTGGCGCAGCATCGACTTTGCTTTAAAAGGATTCCGTGAAGCAGCTTGTGGGGTGGGGAGGAAGGGCATGATTTATTATGCTAATAAATGCAACTTATTGTTGTTATTTGATTTGCTATGCTATCTGCAGAGAAATCTGGATAGGCTGAGTGAGTGAGCGAGGACTTGGCAGAAAGAGTGTAACGTTGGCAAATGTGAGGCTGTCCACTTTGGAAGAAATAATAGTAGGATGAAGTATTATTTAAATGATGAGAAGTTGCAGCATGCTACTGTGCAGATGGACCAGGGTGTCCTTGTGCACAAATCGCAAAAACTCTCTGCAGGTGCAGCAGGTGATCGAGAAGGCGAGTAGAATGTTGGCCTTTATCGCGAGGGGGATAGAATATAAAAGCAAGGAGGTCTTGCTGCAGTTGTACAATACACTAGTGAGGCCACAACTGGAGTACTGTGTGCAGTTTCGGTCCCCTTGTTTGCGAAAGGATATTTTGGCATGGAGGGAATGCAGAAAGGTTCACCAGGCTGATACCAGAGATGAGGGGTTTAGCTTATGAGGGGAGATTAAAAAGACTGGGCTTGTACTCGTTGGAGTTTAGAAGGCTGAGGGGGGATCTTATAGAGACTTACAAGATAATGAAGAGGCTAGATAGGGTAGAGATAGAGAGATTCTTTCCACTTAGAAAGGAAACCAGAACTAGAGGACACAGCCTCAAAATAAGATCGGGGAGCAGTTTAGAACAGAGTTGAGGAGGAACTTTTTCACTCAGAGTGGTGAATCTCTGGAATTCTCTGCCCATTGCAGTGATGGAGGCTACCTTGTTGAATATATTTAAGACATAGGTAGATAGATTTCTGATCGATAAGGGAATTAAGGGTTATAGGGAGAAAGAGGGAAAGTGGAGCTGATTCACTTCAGATCAGCCATGATCTTATTGAATGGTGGGACAGGCTCGAAGGGCTAGATGGCCTAAGCCAGCTCCTATTTCTTATGTTCTTATAACACAAGTGGTCACTATACTCTTCTCTCACCCTGTGACTGCTGCATTGCTTGTATAATATACGATGCAATCATTTGCAAAGAAGCACACACGTGTAGCTGTGATTGTTTCCATGGCTATGGTACCTGAGGGTCTGGTTAGTCTCATCATCAATAATTAATTAATTTGACATTTTAAATTTAAATGTTAAACGTGCATAATGTAGACCAGCTTTTCTTAAACAAAATGGAAATTAAATAAGCACCTGTACCTGCTATTAAAATGTCTCAAAGCACTGTCTTGGTGATATGCTGCTTTGGGGACGTAATGATTGTTGATACAGAGGGAAAATGAACAAGGGAGTGTGTCAGTCGCATTAAATTCATCAGTGGAATGGGGCTTGGAGTGACTCTTCAGTTCTTTGATACAATTAATCCAGATGCATCATAAACCCGATAAACAGCAGCATGCCGGAGTGGCACAGTGCTTAGCACTGCTGCCTCACAGTGCCAGGGAACCAGCGTTCAATTGATCTCTGTGTGGAGGCTGCACGTTCTCCCTGTGTCTGCGTGGGTTTCCTCCAGGTGCTCCGGTTTCTTCCCACAGTCTAAAAGACATGCTGGTTAGGTGCGTTTGCCAATGCTGAATTCTCCCTCTGTGTGCCCAAACAGGTGCCAGAGTGTGGTGACTCGGGGCTTTTCAAAGCAATATCATTGCAGTGTTAATGTAAGCTTTTTTGTGACAATAATAAATAAAATTTAAACTTAAAAACCTGAAACTTCAAATCAATGACATTAGCCCATTATTACATGTCAGAAAACTGATGACTAGGAAAGGTACAAGGCAGTGATCGATCCACCAAGAATTTGGACCTAGATAGAAAGCGCAGGAGTGAGGAGGTTATGCTGGAGTCATAGAATCATAGAATCCCTACAGTGTAGAAGGATGCTCATCAAGTCTGCACCAACTCTTAGCCAGACCCTATTCTCATGTAATTAGTCTGTTAATCCATTAAACTATATATCTTGGGACATCAAGGGCAACTTGGCATGGCCACTCAACCTAACTCGTACTTTGGACTGTAGGAAGAAACCAGAGCACCTGGAGAAAACCCACACAGACACAGGGAAAATGTGCAAACTCCACCTAGACAGTCACCCGAGGCCGGAATTGAATGAACTGAATGTTAACTACTGTACCATCTTGTTATTGAATGGTGAAGGAGTTTCATGGCCTCTGTATCCTACAGGTGCTTTGGTCCACCTTGTTGTCTAACAAGGGGCATACACACGATGGGTCGTGAGAAAGCTGCTCTTGGATTTTTTTTCGAGAGTATCCTAGTGCTTCACATCGTTAGTGTACACTTGACCTAGACCATTTGATGGGCAACACGACAGCTCAGTGACTATTGCTGTGCTGTGCAGATATATGGATTTGGGCCTGTGTCTGTGGGAGTTTGCGCATTCTCCCCATGCCTGCGTGGGTTTTCTCTGGGTGCTTCGGTTTCCTCCCACATCCCAAAAATGTGCTCTTAGGCTAACTGGCAAAACAAATTCTCCCTAAATTGTCTCAAATTTGGTTTTTAATCCATAGATCTATAAACATAGACAGGGATCATGGGTAGAGGTGGGAACATCGAGGTGGCGGCGCATTGGGCCGAAGGACCTGTTTCCTGTGCTGTTTTGTTCTTTGCTGTTTGTTCTTTGTAAGTACCAGTGTATACTGAACAATGAACTAGCGTACCCTGCACCATTGACACTAAACCATGAACTAGTGGACACTGAACCATGACATAGCTATTTTAGGCAGATGGAATATATTGGATGTGTGAGAAAGAAAAGCAGCCAAAAAGATGATTGTGACCAGGGTGCTGCGTCACGTCTAGTTTGACAGCCAGAGATATCGCAGCAATTGAGACAAGATAGACAAGTATCCTTCTTTCCTGAATATTGAACGTGGCTGAGGAAAACTGTTGGAAAAAGGTACAAGAAGCCGAAAGTCGTATTCATATAAGGTTAAAGTATCGAAACAGGCTCTAAAGCTTACCAAGTGTAAGCTGATGTTTTTTTTCCATGTGCCTAACCTTTCCGTTTGCCATCCATTTCCTTTAGTATCCCTCAATTTTCTAATTCTGTTTTAAAGGAATGTATATACTCTATATTAATAACCTTTGTCTCCAGCGCTTTTTAATATCCTAGTGTATCGAAGCTGAAGAGATCGGGAAGCTGCAGAGACCTAGGCCAAGTTCATGGGACACGTGTACACATCTGGCTGGGTGATGAGAATGCTAGAGTCATAGATTGGTTACGGCACAAAAGGAGGCAATTCAGCCCATCACGTCTGAACCAGCCCTGCAAATGCAACTTGGCTACTCTCATTCCCCTGCCTTTTTTCCATAACTCTGCCAGTGTTTTCTTTTCAGATGATCTTCCAATTCCCTTTTGAAAGTCATGAGTTTATCCACCTGTTCCTCTCTCTCAAACAATCCAGATCTGAACCAGTCATGTGGAATAAAGCTTTTCCTCATGTAGCATCTGGTTCTTTTGCCCGTCACGGTGTACTCAGGTAACACAGAACCTTCCCCAGGTCCTTCTTTCCTGCAGACCTTTCCAAATTGCATTCTTTATTCAAAGCCACCAAACAGTATTTAAATGGTGGCACAGAGGTTAGCACTGTTGTCTCACAATCCCAGGGACCCAGATTCGATTCCTGGCTTGGGTCATCATCTGTATGGAATCTGCATGTTCTCCCCATACCTGCGCGGGTTTCCTCCATGTCCTTCGGTTTCCTCTCACAGTCCAAAAGATGTGCTGTTTAAATGCATTAGCCATGCTAAATTCCCCCTCTGTGTACCTGAACAGGCTCCAGAATGTGACGACTAGGGGGTTTTCACACTAATTTCATTGCACTGTTAATGTAAGCCTATTTGTGACTAATAAATAAACTTTAAAAATTAGATTTAGGCAGCAAAGCAGTGAGATCAAAAATCTGTTTGCTCTTAACCACCTCTTGTTACAGATTATCTGTCACCATCATTCCAGTGTCTGTATTCAAAACTGTGTTCTGGGATGGCTGGGGAAGTTATTAATCATCAGTGGCAATGCACACAACTGGTATCAAATGGCACATTGGCTCTGAAAATAAGTAGGTGTTCCACAAAGGCCTTGATTATGCCATTTCCAGGATTTCTCAGCCCGCATTATGGATGGAGTATCCATTTATTGACCACTGATTCTCTCACACTAACCCCTTACAAGGCAAAGGTCATAAAGGCAGAACAAGGGGTGGGACTCCCAGTGCTAGGTGAGCACTTTTTGGCCTCCTTTCAGATCCATTGCAGTACCAATGAACAATATGCCATTGAGGCAAACAGGCTATCAAAGAATTATAAAATCCCCACAGTGGAGAAGGAGACCATTCGGCCCATCAAGTCTCGACCAACTCTCAGAAAGATCATCTTACCCAGGCCCACCGCCCCCCCATCCTTGCATATTTACCATGGTTAATCCACCGAACCTACACACCTTGGGACACCAAGGGCCAATTTAGCATGGTCAATCCATCTGTTCTATACATCTTTGGACTGTGGGAGGAAACTGGAGCACCTAAAGGAAATTCACACAGACACAAGGAGCCGATGTGCAAGCTTGTCACTCAAGGCTGGCATCGAACATGGGTCCTTGATGCTATGGGGCAATGGTGTTAACCTTGTGCCACCTGGTTGGGCAGAAGTGGGTCAAGCATCCTCAAACTTCAAGACTGTGAAGATGTCTTTTTTTCTCAAATGTCTTGGTAGCTTTCCTGACATGGGGACATGGCTGTGGTTTCAGCAACACACTTTCACCTCTGTGGGATAGGACAGAAAGAGGTGCCTGCTTATTGTACGTGGGTACTGGAGATGTTCCTACAGTTATGTTCCCCCAGCTCAATCGATACTGATTTCACATTACTTCTGAGAAGACATCTGCTGGTTTTAATGGTCGCCATGCTTCTGGTGGTACAATCCTGTTGGCTAATTGAAGATATGTTCTTTCCAGAAAGTTTAATCCAGACAAAACATGTGAGATGAGAGATGTATAGGGCGGCACACTGGTTAGCACTGCTACCTTACAACGCCAAGGACGCAGGTTCAATTCCCAGCTTGGATTACTGTCTACGTGGAGTTTGCCCATTAACCCTCTGCTGCATGGGTTTCCTCCGGGTGCTCTGGTTTCCTCGAAAAAGACACGCCGGCCAGGTGAATTGGCCATGCTAAATTCTCCCTCAGTATGCCTGAACAGGCACCAGAGTATGGCTACTAGGAGATTTTCACCGTAACCTCATTCTGGTGTTAATGTAACGTTACTTGTGACTAATAAATAAACTTCTTTTTATATATTAGTCTGACAGCTTTGCAAATGTACCATTGTGCCCAGGGCGGTGAAACATGCTAGTGCACAGGAGGCCTTGTGGTGGAGTGGGTAGCATCCTTGCCTCTGAGCCAGATGCTCTGGGTCCCCCTGGACCTAATGACCGAGAAAGCTATGTCCATAACATGGCCAAACAATTTGTGTGTGTCAACCTGCAAATCCTTCCTAACACCACTGGCAGTAAGAGTGGGAGAGACTCCTGGTCAGCCATGCTTGGTGTGGAGTGGCATCCCTCAAGATATAAGCCTCTGGTGACAGATTAGCAATCTGTTTCAGCACTTAATAGCCATGGAAATAGACGGAAGTTAGTCTTAGTGAAGGAAGGGAATTGGAATTGGACTATTCAGTCTCAGCATTGAATACTGTCCAATTAACTGAAGCAGATGCAGAATAAATGTTATCACCCTGCTTCAGTGATATGCTTCATCCAGCTCCTTGTCATAACATCCATTATGTTGCTTAGGCTTTACATTAAGGATAACCTGCATCTGAGTAAAACACTAGCATTTTCTAGCTGTGCTTGCCCTAAGATTGGAAAATCCTGCCCAATGTCAACTGACCTTTGCATGATCCGCTCGCATCTGCTACAATTCCTGTGGCCTGGTGCGGGAAGGGACAATTCTGCCCCTAGTCTTGAAATATGATTTTTGTTTTGTTACGATGCAAGCTTGAGATAGTCTTTCTTATAATCACCAACTTGAGGGGCTAACTTTGTCTCTCTTTGTAGAGATGCTGCCTGACTTGATGGATATTTCCAACGCTTTTTGTTTTTAATTCAGTGTTGGAATCCACAGTATTTTACATTTGATTTGTGAATTTTTAAAAAATGTTTTGCCTCAAAATTTTGCATATTTATGCAGCAACTCATTTTTCAACAGAAGTTACTTCTAGGGTTATATATTCCAACAATGAGGCTTCTTACTTTGTGTACATATGCTATATTCCTTGCAGTAATATCGCATGCTTTAACAACTTTATTTTATAGTATTATTTTACATATGTTATTGGCAGTTGCTTTTGAAAGAGAGTATGCCAGACTGGGCAGGGACTGCCTCACGGTGCCGGAGACCTGGATTCAATTCCAGCCTTGTGTGTATTTAGTTGACACATTCTTCCCGTGTCTGCGTGGGTTTTCTCCAGGTGCTCTGGTTACCTTCCATCGCCTGAAAGATGTGCTGGTTAGGTGTATTGGCCATGTTAAATTGCCCTTTGTTGTCCTGAGATGTGTAAGTGAAAATGGATTAGCCTTGGTAAATGTGTGGGGTTATGGGGATAGTGCGAGGGAAAAGATACTTTCTGTTAGAGAGTCAGTGCAGACTTGATTGGCTGAATAGCTTCCCTCTACACTAATTATTTTATGATACAATAATCATCAGAGGGCTCACTGAATTTGAATGGCACTTGATTCGAACCCTCTATATTTTGCAGAGAGTGGTAGTGTGTAAACTTTTGTCTTTTCTGTTATACTAATCCATCCTTTTCTTTTGGTGGGGAGGGTCATATCCAGATTGGGTCTTTTTTTTGTCCACGTTAATTTTTTTCCTCAATGGTCTGGCCAAGCACGGGGTAAAGCCTGAGTCAATTTACAACAAACTAACTTAGTTCTGAAATTGATGGTTTGTCCTTGTGTGTATGGCCAGATAGTGGGCAAGGAATTAGGGATTACATATTTACAACCATAGCCTTTGAATTTCAAAAGAAGAGAATGCTATACTGACAGCTTATGGCTCCCAGATTGAGGCAGTAATGGTTTGTCTTATTAGGAAGCCTTGCATATATCCACAATGTGGAGTATCAGGGGAACTGCCAACTGCCACTCTGGGTTTATAATCTGTATGAGGAAATACTTACCTGAATGTTGCTTTCTATGTAAATAAGTCTAAATTTTATGAAGGGACGCTGGCCTTGGAGGAGCTATTTCATAGATTCTTAAAAGAGTGTCAAAGAGGAAGCGTTTTAAAGAGTATTTTAAAGAAGGAAAAAGAAGTAGAGAGACAGAGAGGTTTAGAGTTAAAATGTAATTAACTAAAAGCACAGACATTAAGATGACTAATGGCTTCTTTCTAACAAACATGGTGGTTGATGGTTTTCAGTGCTGGGATGCTACAGCTACAACAGATGGTTCTTCGACTAATTAAATTATTTAGTGTCAGAAAATAGAGGTAGTTCTAAATGAGCTATTATTATATTATTAAATATTTAAAATAAGGTATAGATTTACTTTAGTGTTTGTATAGGAAAGAATACAAGACTAGTTACATTTGTGCTAAACAAAAGTGTTTCCATGTATGGGAGTTATTGGTTTCAGCACAAATTGTGTTTTTATTATGCTGAGAGAGATTTTATGATAGGTGACATAAACAGAGGTTGGGGAAAGAATGGAATGTTACTTAGCAACCAGAGGCCACTTTAGGGACACAGACTTTGTGATTGTGTTTTAGCTGAAATCATTGCAAATATAGGAAGCCATAGGGAGAGTACAGTTCTCAGTTATGCCAGGTCAAAGGAGCTGCAAAGAAGCAGAATTCCTGAAAAGAACACCAGAAACTAAAGAACAGTTGGTTATGGAAACTAAAAGATGAAAAGAGCCAGGAAGTTTGAAGCCAAAGGAACGAACAGAAACAGGAATTAAAACATGGAAATTAAAAACAGAACTGAAAAATGAATTAGTTAAGTTGGCTAGTGAGAAACTGAAGATATCTGAAATAATCCTGAGGTTTGTGATATTTTACGATGGTCTGTGAAGCGATTGTTGAAGCAGTTAGTGGCTGCATGTCTTGAGACGGTGTGCAAAAACATCCAAGAAAATTGAATCCTGAGAGTTGGACAACCTGGAGGCACATCTTTGTTAAAGCAGTGGAGAGGAAACCATATTTGAAAGGATGGTTGGAATATTTGGACGTGATGAAAACAGCTAAGGAAAATCATTGTTTGAAAAAAGATTTTAAAATGTGTCCTTTCAAGAATAGAGTTTGGAAACGCCCGTGACAAACATATGAAGGGAAATTAAGGAGCAATGCATGGAAGATCATTTGAGTGGTATGTGCCGTTTGGTTTCGGAGTGGGGTGTATCCTTGAAATCGGTGTACATTTGTATAGATAATTGGGAATGGAGGAGTATTGTGTATAGTCAAACTATCCAAGTTTAATAGATGATCTTTATTGTTATTTAAAAGCTATTTGGCATTCCTGTGACTCTGTTTTTCCTATGTCTTCTGAAAAAAGTAAAATGTCATGGTCTTCAGAGCCAGGGCTGCATTCTGGGATCTTTCAATCCAGGAGTAAGACCAACTGGGACTGTAACATTAGAAACAAGTGAAGTTCAGTGTAATTTGGTATTGTAGCTGCTGTTCCAACTGAAAGCTACAGTGATGGCAATGCCATACTCTATCAAGCTTAACCTTTTCTCTCTGACAGTACTGAATCAATAGCAGCCAATGTCTCCTAATGCAGGTTTACTTTTAACTTCCATCATCAGTGTAAATAAAAACTCGCAGTAACCTGATCGCTTCTCCACTGGGGCCCCAGAGCTTGTACATTATGACTGATGAATATTCAATTATTACAGCCATTAAACAAGTTTACTGGGCACCAAGGAAAGATAAATATTGTCTGTTTGCACGAGAGCCTCAGCATGTTGTGACAAAAGCTTTGTGCACAACTTGGCATTTCGATAATTGCTTCTGGCTAATATACCTGCTCAGCAATTCTTCTTAATGCTACTCATGACCTTTAGTTTAATACGTAAACGCTAAACTGCCTCAGGAGATGGCCAGCACTTCACATTAATGCACAATATATGCATCTTGGAATAAAAGATCTACAGACGTGTCACCTAGCCAGTGTGGAAAGCATCCAGAGTCAGATACCTTGCCTTCCACTGAAAAAGAAGCTAAGGGCAGCACTAATTGGACAATAGTGACTTATAGGGGAAAAGAAAATCACCAACTTATTATTCTGAAAGTTAATCTGTTAGCATCGCATGTACATTTACATTTAACACTGCAATCAAGTTACTGTTTAAATTCCCCAGCCGGGATTTAATCCAGTTTGGGTTCACTAAGGGTGAATTCTAAAAGTGACCCAACCTGGAATCGAACCCGGGTCCCTGGTGCTGTGAGGCAGCAGTGCTAAACATTGTGCTATGGTTATCATGGTCACCATGACTGAGACTAGCTTTATATTCTAGGTTCATTAATTGAGTTCAAATTCCATCAGCTGCCATGATGGGATTTTACCATGTGCCTTGAGCATTAGCCTAGGCCTCTGGATTATGTGTCCAGTGACGTTACCATCCTGCCACCATCTCCCCCCTATCTATGTCATATATTTACAGATCCACTCTGTTAATCCTTACGTGACAAAGTGTAGCTAAAGAAGTGTTCTTGAAAGTGGGAGAACTCTGCTTCAGAATTGTTGGTAGCTAGAATGACTGTCTGGTGCAAGGGACTTAAATTGGCCCCAATAACAAAGAAAAAAAATATTGGCAGTTTTTCTGATGCTGGTCATTTACCCATTACCCCTTCAAAAAGAGCAGGTATGTGATGTGGGGTGTTTTCTACTTTTATCTGTGGGTGGAATATTTGGCAGATTATTTATAGTCCATTTACCTTGGGTAGGAGGTTCTGGTCTCGGACTGGGTGCGACCAGCAAATCCCACCTGGAAATGAGACCAGGTTTGACTGGAATTCCATCAAAGATCAAACGACCTGCTGACTTGGGCTGGAATTTTCCAGCTGTTTATATCGTGGGGATCTTCCGGTCCCACTGATGATGCATCCCCGCCACAAGTTTTCCAGTGGTGAGGGGTACATTCAACAGGAAACCCCATTGACAATGGCAGGCCCGGAGGTCCCGCCATCTGCCAATGGCAGGCCACCTCTGCCTCCAAGAAACCACGGGACTGAGCAGAAAATCCCATCCTTGGTCTCTGCTATTTACCAGGAGTTGGCGAGAGAGCAGGAGGGGTTTGTATCAGCTGGGTAGCCTGAAGATATTGGGTGGGGAAGGCAGGGTTTGTGATATGGAGATCCAGATACGAAACTTATTGAAAGAACCTCTCTTCAATTTCTTGTCTCTGTTTCTTTCCCAGATTGTGGGGAGTGGCTGTTAGTGTGTAGGAAAGCCTGTGATACAAGGCCGGAGCCAGGAATGGGAAAAGAAGGAGTGAAGGAGAGGTTGTGGTTAGGTGATGGAAAAGTGGGTGGAAGCGTCAACATCGTGAGGAATGGGGATTGTGAAGGGGACATGGAGATTAAATAAATGTTTTGCTGACTGCAGTATGAAACCAGAAGAACTTGCTTTTTCCTAAACCATATTTGTGATGTTGACTGTGACAATAAATGTTTGGTTTAATAGCTATGACACATGGGACTATATTATCTTCATTATCTTTATGTTCTGATTCTACAATCTTAATGGTGCACTAACCAGGCTTATTTGCATTTGCTTTCTGTCTCTAACAGATTTTCAGGAGATGTTGGTTGGTATTTAAGAAAGCCTCCAGCAAAGGCCCGAGGAGATTAGAAAAATTTCCTGATGAAAAGGCAGCCTATTTCCGGAACTTTCACAAGGTAGATTTTCTCTGCTTTCTACTGAGTCTTATAAACTGGAAAGTATTAACAGTGACTGCAATTTGGCTACTTGGTGGGGTGTCTTGTTGGAATTAAGGTCACTTTATGTCATGAGGCTGGACTAATTGATTTTGCTTTGGGCACTTGAGCTTTTAGGAACAAGGGAAATTAATTTTTCCCAACACATTTTAAATTGCTGTATCAATTCCTTTTGTTTGTTATGTACCCTTTTATGTGACATTTATATTTGCTGAACTTCACCTAACAGCTTGTTGTAAAGAGGAGTGTCATTTTAAGTTTGTTTTGCTATGAGTTATGAGTAATGAAATCCTTTAGTTGCTTGGCTTTTGGGATTGCTGGTGTTAACTAACAATCCCTTCGGCTAGAGTTCAAGAATGTTGATTTTACAACCCGGATAGTGTTCAACACAATGCCTGTTTATCCATCAATTAAAGCCCCCACATTTTAGGCAGGAAACATATTAACAACATGGGATCAGAACTGAGCCATCTGCAATATTAAATAAGGACAGGTAAAAGGTGTCCTTTTATCTATATATTGAAGCTGCGATTGACCCTGAGCTGGATTCATTGCTCGTGACAGGACTTTTACTGTAAAAAAAATAAAAATTAAAAGCAACATTGGTCAAACTGTAATTTGTAAGTAATTCTTAGTTGTAAGTAACAGCTAAGATACCACGATTAACTTTTAAAACACTAGAAAATCTTCTTACACAGTTATATTTCACCTTGTCCCTTTAGTTGGCAGTTCATTCTCCAGGAACAAAGTGGTCCTTAGCTCCCAAAGGCTTGGTTCTTTTCTTGCCCTTTTCCCAGATAGCACCTTATCCCAGAATTGTCTTCCATGGGGAGGCACAAACTGGAGATTCTACTCTTCAGCTAAACTGGGTGAATCTTCTAGTCTTGTTTAAATCCTCATACACTCAAATTTCAATTTGAGTATGAGCTCCACCCTATTTTTGTGTCGTGACCAAAAGGCCCAGTACTGTTTAAAAAGCAGGGATTGCTGTCTCTATCTTTATCTGCTTTCTCCCTCCCAGATTCTTACAGACTGATCCTGTCCATGAAACTCAATGATATTTTAATGGGATTGAGGATTATAGATAGGCTGATAGGTAGGGACATGATTGGCGCAACTTGTGGGCCGAAGGGCCTGTTTGTACTGTAGTGTTCTATGTTCTATGATATTTTCTAAGAAAATCTGCAACCTGATTCTATAATGGCTTCCAATGGACTTTTGCCCTCTCAAAGACCATCTACATAGCAGTGTGAATCATACAGACCTTATATCTAAGTAAAAATATTAATTAGCTGTTCTATTAATCCACAACTTAATTAATGGAATCTTGCCCCCTCAAAGCCCATTTGCATGGCAATATGAATCACATGGGGCTTATATCAAGATAGAAATACTGGTTAGAATCCTGTTAATCCACAATTTAATTCTATCTTGGTATTAAAGAGGTAGTTTGAAGTATAACTGTTTATAACTACTGACTTTTACCACCTCTGTGGGACTTGGAGACAAATCTAATCTTAGCACAGCTACCCTGATCATTGTTTACATGTGTGAACATTTTGCACCTTTTTGTCAGTAAAACAACCCGGGCACTCCTTTAATCTTTTAATAACACACCCATGATAGTTATCGGACAGAATTCAGAACAGACTACATGTTCAGTAATCTGTTAAAATGTTAATTTGTTTAATCTGTAAAAACTGTTAAACTGTCCAAGGTTAAAGCAACAGTCCGAAAACATGGCAAACTTCCAAACTTTATATTTGTAGCAAATTCAGTAACCACTGCAGTCAAATTGTTAACCTGGGAGGAAATAAAAGAGAAATTATCAGAGAAATGGGGAAAAGGGAGTCAAAAATAACTTGAATTTGCTTGGATTCCATTATTCCATCACATCCACATAATAATTAGGAGTAGTTCTATTTATGATACATCTTTAAATTAAATTAAATATTTTGCATCCTTGCAATGAGGTTAAATTTATGAATCAATTTTGCATATTAACATAATAAAAAATTCCTGCAGTGACTTGAACTTAATCCAATTTTAGTGTGGTAAAAAAAATTAGAATTTTAAACCACAGTATGCAGCAGCAAGTTATTAAAATCCTTCCTCCTGAGAATAAAGCAGTATATGATTACATTAATAGACAGCACAATAACATCCTTTCTGAATATTGAGGATAATTTTTGCATAAGAATTATCCAAGGAAATCAATGTTTGTAATTGTTGTACAGGGGAAAAGAAAGAAAATAATGAGAAATGTGTTTTCAATTAGAGAGCCGAAAGATAAGAAAACTGCAAGGGTCAGGGAAAAGGTTAAAAAAAACTCTCATAAAGTGGCATCAGCGCAAGAGAAAGTGTTAATTAGTGCGTGTTTTTTATTTTGTCAAGAAGCAGAGACAAGCATTCATTTTATTAATTGCTATCTAATAAATGCAGACATAGCAGGGCACTTTTAATGCATGTCCTGTGCCATGTTGGAACTCTGGGATACTTCATGTGTTTTGGAAAATGTGTCATCAGCTTAAGGAGCCCAAATTCTGGACTTCAGCACTTGAATGACAGCTGATGCCACTGCAGTGCATCTGCAAAGCTGGGCACTATGTGGAGGGCAGTATGTGGCTATTCCACTCTTTAAGAGTGTGCAGGAAGAGACGGAAGGGGTGACTGCTGAAAGATCAGCGAGATCAGATAGGAATTACCCAGTGTATTTTGCTTTATAACCACTCTGACTACTGATGAGGGAGGGGGATGGTGTTGCAGGGAACAGTGATAGTTCCCCTGGGGATTACAGCTGATCTCTTGTCCACTGCACCATGAGTGTTTCAGCTGTACAGTGGAGCAGAAAGAATGTTACTCAGGAAAACAGATATACGTTTCTGTGGCTGCAGACACAATTTCATGATTTTACTGCTACCATCAAGCCCTGAGATATTGCACGACATGTTCCAGTCTGATAAAACAACCATTTACCATGTCTTTCTGTTTTCTGTTCTGAAGCCAGTTTTTTCTTTGTGTGCAGGTTGACATTGACCCTCCCATTCCATGAAGCTCAGTTTTATTAATCACATTTTTTTTTAAGCAACACAGCACGGGAAACAGGCCCTTCGGCCCAACGAGCCCGCGCCGCCGTCATACTATATAGTAGCAAATCCATTATCCTATTTTAATATTCCTATATAATAATATATATATTATTCCTAATATGAAAATTCTCACCATAGGGACAATTTGTTTCCCAATCAGCCTAAGAGCGAATTTTTGGGTTGTGGGAGGAAACCGGAGTGCCCGGAGAAAACCCACGCAACCACGGGTAGAACGCGCAAACTCCCGCAGACACCGGCCCAATTCCAAGTGTCTGCACAGCCACATCGATAGTCTCTGAGCTGTCATGGTGCCTTTCAGATGGTCCACATAAAGCACTCATTTACGACATGAGGTACCAGGCAACCCATGAATCAACATCCAAGAGCTGTACCCGCACCACCTGCCGAATGCGTGCTCAAATTATGGACCGAATTACCTGTGGAAAAAAGCCGTAGTTAAACAGTCCTAACATATCCCTCTATCTGCATACCGCTCATGTGGCTGTCCAAGAGACCCTTAAACAGCCCCAGCGTGCCTGCTCCCACCACCTTACTCGGCAGTGCATTCCATACCCCCACTACCCTTTGTGTGAAAAACTGCCCTCTAATATTCGTCTTATACATAGCTCCCCTCACCCTAAGGCCATGACCCCTCGTCCTATCCATTTCTGAAGGTGGAAAAAGTTTACCTCCATTTACTCTATCTATACCCTTATAATCTTATACACCTCTATGAGATCCCCTCTAAGCCGACGTCTTTCAAGGGAAAACAACCCCAGTCTATTTAATTGTTCCTCATAAGACAGTCCTTCCATACCATGCAGCATCCTGGTAAACCTCCTCTGCACTCTCTCCAAGGACTCCACATCCTTCCGATAGTACGGCGACCAGAACTGGACGCAGTATTCCAAGTGAGGCCTAACCAACGTTCTATACAACTGCAACATCAAACTCCTACTCTTGTATTCTATACCCTTTTCTATGACAGCTAACATACTATATGCCTTCTTTATCACCTTCTCCACCTGTGAGGACACCTTCAGAGACTTGTGAACCTGCACCCCCAAGTCTCTCCGCGTCTCTATGCTCTGTATAGTTTTACCTTTTATCCTATAACTCTCTTCTACATTTTTCCGGCCAAAATGCATCACCTCGCATTTATCCGGATTAAATTCCATTTGCCATCGATCTGCCCAGTCTACCAACCTATCTATGTCCTGTTGTATTGCCTGACACTGCTCCTCTGTACCCGCCAATCCAAGCATCTTAGTGTCATCAGCAAATTTGCTGATCTCACCACCTACCCCAACTTCCAAGCCGTTTATGTAGACCACAAATAGAAGAGGACCTAGTACTGAGCCTTGTGGCACTCCACTAGTGACAGGCTTCCAGCCGGAAAAAGAGCCTTCCACTACTACCCTCTGTCTCCTCCTCCCGAGCCAGTTCTCGACCCATCTACATACCCGACCCTGTATCCCCTGCGCCTTCACCTTCTCTATCAGTCTACCATGAGGAACCTTGTCAAACGCCTTACTGAAATCCATGTAGACGACATCAACAGCCTGTCCTTCATCAACTGTTTTTGTCACTTCTTCAAAAAATTCCACCAGATTCGTAAGACAATACTTCCCCTTGACGAAGCCATGCTGCGTATCCCTGATCAGATCGCAGCGCTCCAGATGCTCATACATCCTGTCCCTAAGGATCGTCTCCATTAGCTTACCTATAACTGAAGTCAAGCTCACCGGCCTATAGTTCCCTGGGTGATCCCTCTGACCTTTTTTTAAACAACGGTACTACGTTTGCTATCCTCCAGTCCTCTGGGACCTCACCTGTGTCCAAGGAAGAGACAAAGATTTGCGTCAGAGGCCCAGCTAGGTCTTCCCTCAACTCCCTTAGCAGCCTGGGGTAAATGCCATCAGGCCCCGGAGCTTTATATGTCTTTAAGCTGCCTAACAGCCCCAACACCTCTTTCCTCGTAATCCTTATTTCCCTCAACCGATCCTCAACTTTGTCAACATCAGGCACAGACATCTGTCCAGTCTCCTGCGTGAATACCGACGCAAAGTATTCATTCAGGATCTCCCCCATTCCCTCAGGCTCTAAGCATAGATCCCCCTCCTCTGTCCCTAAGAGGTCCAATCTTGCCTCTAACCATCCTTTTGCTCCTTACATAGGTGTAAAATGCCTTTGGATTTTCCTTAATCCTACCTGCCAGAGCCACCTCGTGGCCCCTTTTTGCCTTTCTAATACCCCTTTTAAGATCCCGTCTACACTCTCTATAAGCTTCCAGCGCTGTCTCAGTCCCTAGTTGCCTAGATCTAATGTAAGCCTCTCGCTTTTTCTTGATCAAGTTCTCAATCTCCCTGGTAAGCCAAGGTTCTCTAATCCTACCTTTCCCATCCTTCCTCCTTGCCGGCACGTATCTTTCCTGCAGAGAGTTTAGTTTTCCCTTGAAAGACTCCCACATGTACCTCGTCGACCTGCCCTCAAAAAGCTTATCCCAGTCGGTATCTTTAAGATCTTGCCTAATCTGGCAGTATCTAGCCCTCCCCCAGTTAAATACCCTCCCTTTTGGGCCAGTCTCGTCCTTTTCCATTAATATCCTAAAGCAGACAGAGTTGTGATCACTATTTGACACCTGCTCTCCTACCTCGACGTCAACCACCTGGCCTGGCTCATTTCCCAGAACCAAATCCAGTATAGCCCCATCTCTAGTTGGGCCATCCACATACTGCTCCAAGGACCCTTCCAAAACACACTGTACAAATTCCTCCCCATCCACTCCTACAGCCCTGGGCACACTCCAATCTACTCCAGGAAAATTGAAATCTCCCACTACTACCACCCTATTTTTCCTACACTTATCTAAAATGTCCCTGCATATCCCTTCTTCCACGGCCCGCGGGCTGTTGGGCGGTCTGTAGTAAACACCCAACAGAGTAACCACTCCCTTCCTATTCCTCAACTCCACCCATAGAGACTCAATTCCTAAATCATCCATACCTCCCTCCCTCTGCACTGCTATGACGTTGTCCTTAACTAATAAAGCCACTCCCCCGCCTCTCTTCACACCAACTCTGTCACACCTAAAACACTTATACCCTGGAATATTCAATTGCCAGTCTTGCCCCTCCTTCAACCACGTCTCGGTCACCGCCACCACGTCTAAACTCCTCGTGAACATTATTGCCTTCAGTTCATCTGTTTTGCCAGTCACACTCCTCGCATTAAAACACATGCACTGAAGACCCTCAGCTCTCAGATATTCCTTTCTACCTTCTGGTGTTACCCTATCATCCCTCTCTCTCCCACTCCCAGTTCCCGCTGTCTCCCCACCCTCCCTCCCTATTAGTTTAAACACTTCTGAAACACTCCAGCTAACCTCCCAGCTAAAATATGTGTTCCCCTCCCAGTCAACTGCTCCCTATCCCTCTTGAATAGGTGACCCTCCCTCCTGAAGACCTCCCAATGATCAATGAATATGAAGCCTTCTGCCCTACACCAATCCCTCATCCATGCATTTAGTTGGAGTGTCTCATTTGTTTTTACCCAATCGGTCCCGGGCACAGGCAGCAGCCCAGAGAACGCCACCCTGGAGGCCCGACCTTTCAGTTGAGCCCCCAACTCCCTAAACTGTCTATGTAAGTCCCCCCTGTGCTTTCTTCCTACATCTTTCTGTCCTATGTGAACTATTACATTTGCCTTAGACCCTTTTCCCTTCAAAATTCCCTCTACCCTCTCTGATACATCCTGGACCCCCGCTCCAGGGAGGCAGACTACCATCCTGGAGTCTCTCTTTTGCCCACAGAATCTCCTATCGATCCCTTTAACCATCCCATCCCCCACCACTATCTCACTTCCTGCTTTCCCGCCGGTCTCTGTGGCATTCTGTTCCCCCTCACTTGCCCTCTCCATCACAGCCTTTACCCCCCCCTTGGTTTTCTGGGATTCCTCCTTAGAGATGGCCTTTGTGCCTTGATTTTTATTCTTGTTCCTTGTAACTGTACCCAGCCCATCCCTACTACTAGATCCTGGGGTCCCCGCAGGTCTGCCTTCCCTATTCATTGTATCCTCATTTTCCCTCACTAGACAAACGTCCTCCAAGCGCAGCTCCAGCTGTCTCAACTTTGCTCGTAAACGTTGCAGTTCTAAACATTTTGCGCATATGTGGGCCTTCGGCAGACGTGATGCCTCCAAGAAGGTCCACATATGGCAGCGTACACAGTGGACGCGTTTGGCCAAGTATCGTGGCATTTTGTATACCCCTTTAAAGGTGATTAGGTGGGAAGCACGTTACTCACCGTGTCCAAGCCTGCGCTCGCCCAAGCCCAGTGAGCTTAAGCCCTTGTTGTTCTCACTCTAATTCCCGTCTCACTCCACTGCCCGCTCCCCACACTGCCCGCTGTCTTACCTTGGCCTTCCTTTTATACTCCCGCGCTTCCTTCCCTGCAGCCCCCCGCGCCTATCTCCCGCTACGGAGCGCCGAAATAAACACTCTACCAAATAAAGTACAAGACAGAAATTGCAAGTCAGGATTCTCTCCAGCCACTCTCCAAAAACTCTGCTCCGGAGAACATGTGGCACTTTGTCAAACTCTTTTTTTAAATCGATATAAATAACATCCGTTACATTCTCATCATCAACGTTGTCTGTCACTTCATCAAAAGATTCAACTCAATTGGGAAGCATGATCTTCTCTTTCCAAACCTGTGCGGCTGCTCCTTAATTAATTCAAACCCCTCCAAGAGTCTGTTAATTGTTTTATTTCTGGGGGATTATATTATTAAAATCTTATGCACCATTACCCACTGCCAGTTGTGAAGGAAGTAACCAATGACAGACTTCACTTGGCAGACTGAAACATTACAAGTATATATTCTTGATTCCACTGTGCATCTGTGTCAGAAAGAGTTTGTTTATATGTGCTCAAGTATGCACTTAACTTCAATTGATACAATTAAACTGACTGCAGTTGCTTGGAATGACTTTACATACTTCCTTGAATAAGTATGGCACATTTTCCAATCACCAATTCCCGAGCACTTCTCTCATATCCAGGAAAGATTGGAAGATTATAGCAAGCCCTTCTGTTATCTTGACTCCCTGTTTCTTTAGAAACCTGGGATGCAAGCCACCAAGACCAGGTGACATATCCAGTAGTCTTCCCAATATATCTTACTTATTGGTTGCCACTCTTAGGATCCATTCATTTCTCTAAATAGACTAAGATGGACTGATGCAAAGTTGAATTTCTTTATTGAACAGGCCTTAAAATTGCAGAAAATGAAAAAACTGGTTACAGAGAGAAATATTGGCAAAAGCCAGTCATGTACTGTCGAAGAACTCAAGACATACTGAACAGGTCTCGAGAACAGACTTGACCTAAAAACAAAAACATAGGGCTATAAACTATAATATATGTGATTGGTTATCTGTGTTTTGAAATTGCTTGGTACATGCTGTCCCTAGCTGCATAAACAACTTGCAGATGCTGTTTATGAAAAGCTTTGGTTTGGCTTATGAAAAGGCCTATTTCAGATTGTATTGTACTTTCAAAGAATGCAGTCAATTTTTCTAGCTAATCCCAGCATGCCTGCAGAGTTCTAAAATTTGGTCAAGTTAGCTTTTAAAGCTTAGCAGTTAAAGGTAATTGCATAGACAAAAATGACTTGAAATGAAGTCTTAATGAAGCAAACAGAGCTAAACGTACATAGAATCCCTTATACTCCTTCTATTACCTTGATTTTATTGATGTGGTAGTATAATATAGTTCACTCAGGAAGTTTGAGTTGCTGTGCTAACATGATTTTTACAAGCATGTTATAACTTGGAGCTATGAATCCTAATGACAAAGCTCTAATGTTCTGAAAGATTTCTATATACCTGAACTGTTTGGCTGCATTATATGCTTCCTTTGGCCATCAAGTGGGTCTTGAACTCGGAGCTTTTGAGTCAGAGATAAGAACAGTATCCACGGTGCCATGTGTCCTCCCAGTAAGCATCAATACAAGATGCTTGTTAAATATCGTAACTTTGTGGCCCACAACTATATCAATTCATTAAGGATTGAGGTTTCAAGTTGTAACTTGGCTCCTAGTTGTTAACTTCTGGTGCTGATTAAGTTAAAGTTCAACTAGATAACATTGAGGTTCCAAATGCTTGAAAAATGTAAACCTATGTGAAATTGAAGTGTATTACAGATTAATTTAAATATAGGATGAGTGTTGGTTGAGCATAGAAATTAACAACCAAAATCCTTAAGGTTATAATCTCCAAATTGTTCCGTGTATTATGTCATCTGTTTGACCTGCCAAAATGAATCACCATACACTTATTTGGGTTGAAGTCCATCTGCCACTTCTCCGACCAGTCTTGCATCCCTTTTTCTCATTGCAACTTCTGACATCCCTCCACACTATCCACAATACCCCCAGCCTTTTGTGTCATCGGCAGACTTACCAACGCATTCCTCCACTTCCTCATCCAGGTCATTTATAAAAAATCACAAAGAGCAAGAGTCCCAGAAGAGATCCTTGGGGCACTCCACTGGTGACTGACCTCCATGTGGAAAAAGAGCCATCTACATCCACTCTTTGCCTTCTGTGGGAAAGCCAGTTCTGGATCCACGAAGCAATGTCCACTTGGATCCCATGCCCCCTCACTTTCTTAATAAGCCTTGCATGGGGCACCTTTTCGAATGTCTTGCTGAAGTCCATATAAACCACATCTACTGCTCTTCCTTCATCAATGTGTTTAGTCACATGTTCAATTTTTTTTTGGATTTTTTGGAAAATCAGGATCAGAAGACAATCACCAAAGCAGCATTGTATAAAATTGGACTAAGGGAGTAGTGGGGATTGGGTGGTGGGGGGTTTGGGGCAGTGAAGTAGCGGGGAGTATGAGTGATTGGAAGTGGGGGAAGGGGATTGATCATGGGGGGGGGATTAAAGAGTGGGGATTGGGGAGTGGGGAACTGGGGGTATTGGGGGATGGAGGATTGAAGGAATGGGGGGGGGGGAAGGGAGCGATGGGGGCTGGAGGCAACTGGGGTTTGGAAGAGTGGTGCAGGAGGGAGTAGATGGTGATTGGAAGTGGCCACGTGTTGCGAAATTGTGAGGTTGATATACCATATTCTGCATACCTCTACCAGAGTTCTTTGCCGGTTCTCCTCTGTGACCAAGGGGCTCTGAGACTAATTAGAAATCCTTGAATTGACTCCCATTGAATTCAGCTCTTCCTGTACTGCCTGGGGACTGCAATGAGGAGTGAGTTAAGCTGTAGAACTCCGCTATTCATTGCTTTGAACCTGCTGAACCATAGGGAAGCTTGCTTCAGATTTCCAACCAGCGTGCTGTCACTTCCAGCTATGTTTATTTCTGTCAACCTAAAGGAATCCTGTCATGGTTAGAACTCTGGACTTACTCATAGCTCACAGTCAATTGGATCAGTTCTTGCCTCACAGTGACATCTCAGCCTAGCTCTCTGCATTCAAATGACTGAAGTTTAGATTGAGTGGCAAATGATTGAAAGGCGAAGGTAGCTTTGATTGGTGTCAATGGGTTCAGCCTTTTGTTTTCTGCCCATTCATGAGCTCATTTGATTTTCTTCTGTTTTCTGATGAGTTATTCTATTGCTAAAGTGGAACCTCCATAAGTAAGAAAAGTTGGCTGAAACTGGAATACTCTGACATGAAAAGTGGAAAGGAACCATAATGCTGGAGAATTCTGTCAGCTAAAATTATAAAATTATCTGTGCTGTAGTTTTTATTTAACAGGGTAAGATGTCTCGCAACAACCGATTAAAGTCCAAGGGATTTATTTGGAATCACGAGTTTACGAAGTGCTGCTGCTTCATCAGGTGATGAAGAAGCAGCGCTCCGAAAGCTCGTGATTCCAAATAAACTTGTTGTACTTTAACCCGGGTTCAACGCTGGCATTTCCACATCATTATTTAACAAGGAGAGGGGGCAAATAATAATAGGATTGGAGGGTGGGATGGAAATCAAGGGTACATGTTGGAGATCAGGGTGGATTGAGAGGAGGTGGCTGTGGATGTGTGTACCAGGGAAGGGGAGGGGCGAGCCACATAGGTGGTATGAGTATTTACCCACCATTGCATTAATTCTTGAGTAAGCTTCTCTTCAGAGTTAGTGTATTTAAATCACTCAACAGAGAACAATTATAACCTAACGTCAAGACCATGACGAAGGATATAGATTTTCCATTAGAGGAAAATAAGTGATTGGCTTCTTTAATATTTAACCAGCCTATTTATGGATTCAGACTGTAACAAGTTATTTACATTTTACTTGAAGTGTTTTTATCCTTTCGTGCCACATCGATTGAATTTTGAGTTTGTTACAGTAAGGTGAATAAATAATACAGTATTATCTGAGCACCCTTGGACATTTTCAATTTGTGCACATTTGAAATGTTTTTACTGCTCGGGGTTGGGGTTTTAGGGGATGGAGCTTCCTATCTTCCTTTCTCTCTAATAGTGTCTGTGTAACCTTCTATTTCCTTCTAATGTTCACATTTCTTTTACCTTTAATGGAATGTTAGGGACACTGGCAATGTCAGTATTTATTGCCCAATCCTAATTGCCCTTGGACCAAATGACTGACTGGGACATTTCAGAGGGCAGTTTCAGAGGCAACGTCATTGCCATGGGCAATGTAACATGTAAAACAGACCAGATAAAGATGGCAGCTTTCCTCCCCTAGTGAATCAGATGGATTTTCATTCATTGAGTGCATAAAGGGACATGGGAGAAAAGGAGCTATGATGAAGCTATGGGCCTGGTGCCAGAAGGAGGGATTAGAAAGTGCACTTGGTTGTCCTTGGGCTGGCATGAACAAGATGGGCCAGATGGCTGCCTTCTGAGCTGCAACTTTTCTACGAGTTTATGGTGTTACAATCCCACTGGGTGTTCAGGGCCAAGAACGGAACCCAGCTCGAAAGATCATAGCTTGAATCACAGGACTGCTGATTAACTTTCAACAGAAGCATAAAAACATTTATTAAATCAGAAAAGATTAAATGTGATTTAGTGCACTTTCATCCCATTGTAGCTTCACAGATGTATACAGATTCATAAGAGTAACACAAGTTTCAAAACATATCTTATATACTAATGTCCTCAGTAAGTACACAGTCCCTGTAAGCCACCAGGTAAGTATGTTCTCTTCCAATCGGGAAACACTTCAACTGTGCTCACGCACAACACACCGTGAAACCAAGAGACAGATGCCATTCAATACTTCTGTGCATTTTCCTATCAAGATGTCCCAAATGTTTGTTGCATTGTGAACCAACTGGTCTCATTTTTAGTTCCACATGACTGTTTCTAGACTTAGAATTACAGAATCATATAGTGCAGAAGAGGCCCTTTGGCCCATTGAGTTTGCATTGGCACGTGAGAAACACCTGATCTCGCACCTAATCCTGTTTATTAGCGCTTGGTTCATAGCTTTGAATGTTATTATGTGCCAACTGCTCATCCAATTACTTTTTAAAGGATGTGAGGCAATTTGTCTCTACCATTCTTCCAGATAGTGCATTGCAGACTGACACCACCCTCTAGTTAAAAAAGGTTTTCCTTATATTCCACCTAAACCTCCTGATCCTCACCTTGAGATTATGTCTTCTCATGATTGATCCTTCAAATGAGAAGAACAGCTGCTCCTTCTCCACTCTCTCCCTCTGACCCTCATAATCTTGTACATCTTGATCTGGTCATCCTCAGTCTTCTCTGCTCCAACCAAAGCAAAACAAGGCTACCCAACCTCTCTTCATAACTTAAATGAAGAGACTTCTCTTGCAAAAAAATGAACTTGGAATTTTCCCTCAAACAATGCTTTCTCTTGATGCTTGTACTATGGATCCATCTCCAGGATTTCAGTCTCTCCTTTTGCATTCTCTGCCTTCGATTGTCACATCTATTTAAGCTCCCATGCAATTTCCCAGCCATGCCAACCAAGCAATGTTGCTTTGCAGACTGTATTAAGATGTCACCTCTGATCTCTGGCTTTGATTTGCTTCTGATCTCTGGCTTCTCATCTAACTGACTTTAAAATATGGTTCTTTCAGCTGTCTCTTTGATTCCAAGCACTTTTTCTGCTTCTAACTTGAATTTTCTTGAACAAGACCTCATTCCACTTCTTGTTTTTTGTTCCTTTGAATTATGTTTTCCTGAAACAAACTTATGGCCCCACACACTGATTTTGGGGACTTTCTCTTGTTGTAAGGTTTTCCCCCTGCTGTTCCATTTGCCCAGTCTCTTTGATGCCAGCTTACAAGTTCTTTCTATTCTAGGATGGCCCTTAGTTGCTAAGCAATAATCCAGTTTTCCTATAGGTGCCGCTCATTTTCACATCATAACCTCTGATTATCATACATGTATCTTAAATCAAACTGAATTAATTTAACCCTTTCAAGTACCGAAACACAAAAAATGAATTTACTTTTTAAAGCTACACTACATTTCTGATACCCACTAATACCGATTATTTAAATCCACCACTATTTCCTAACAGCTGTCAAATAACAGCCATGGTCTTTTCAAATATAAGACCATATGATGTATTTCTTATTCTTATTTCTTATGCTGCTTGCCCTTGGACGCATCAATGTCACTCCCCCTCCCCTCCCGCTCCCCAGAAATGGGCTCTACATTCTCACTACCCTTTGGGTAAAGACATTTCTCCTGAATTCTCATTTGATTTCTTGGTGACCATCTCATATTGGTAGTCTCTAGTCTTGCTCTTTCCTATAAGACATGTATTCACTGTCCGCTTATTTCTTCCCTCCATGTAAATACCCCAACCCATATTAATAGCCATCACCTTGACTGTACCATCTCAGGTGGTTGGCTGCTCCCATCATATCAATCAAAGATAAGGCCATTTCTGATTGTATCTTTGTATCATTCATTGTCCAAAACCTTTTCCATGTTCCAATTCCACCCAATCAGATGTGCTGCCTAAAGCAGAGTTGCCAACCACCAATAGTGACTGCCAATAATACGTGGGAAATGGTGGACCACAGCCTAAGATCTGTGAGATGGGATGGGGTCATGGGAAATGAAGGGAGGGGGCACCAAGAGCAGGGTGACTTTCAGCAAGCATCTCTCCGCTCGATGCGGGGTCTCTCGATCAGGAGCTGAGTGCCATATAGGGATCCCGTTCTTTTCTCTCTCCCCCCTCACCCCCTCAGCCCTCACACTACCACTCCTGTGAGCATACAATCTTTTAAACTACCCCATTCATGGCTGGTAAATGTCAGCCATGGCATGCGGAGGTCCTGAGGTGGATATTAATTATCCACTTAAAAGCCCCAGGTGAATTTGGTTTATTATTGTCACATGGATTAGTAAGCAGTGAAAAGTATTGTTGGACAAGGCATACCGTTCATAGAGAAGGAAAAGAGAGGGTACAGAATGTGGTGTTACAGTGACAGCTGGGATCAACTTAATGCAAAGTAAATCCATTCGAAAGTGTGACAGCAGCAGGGAAGAAGATGTTCCTGAGTCGGTTGCTATGTTACATCAGACTTTTATTATCTTTTTCCGATGGAAGAAGGCGGAAGGGTGAATGTCCAGGGTGTGTGGAATCCTTGATTATGCTGGTTGCTTTTCCGAGACAACAGGAAGTGTAGAGAGTCAATGGATGGGAGGTTGGTTTGTGCAATGGACTGAGTTTCGTTCATGACTCTTTGTAGTTTCTTGCAGTCTTGGTCAGACCAGGAGCCAAAACAAGCTATGATACAATCAGAAAGAGTGCTTTCTGTGGTGCACTTGTAAAAGTTGGTGAGAGTCATAGCCAAATTTCCTTAGTCTTTCGAGAAAGTAGAGGCATGGTGGGCTTTCTGAACTATGATGTTGGCGTGGGGGCTCCAGCACAGGTGGGATAGAAAGGCTTCCTTCCTGTCCCAGGCTTAATTGGTTTAGAGGGGAGAAAGGCTGTGTAAGCTCAATCCACCAGCAATTAAATGACCTCCCCTCCACCAAACTCACATTGAGGCAAGGCATTACATTTTGCCCAGTACTTCTGCACTTGCTAATTTTCTGAACTGTATCTGCATCTTCGCCTTATTTTCCAAGACCCCAATAAAATCATCAGTCTCTCTTTCCCTAGTTATTCCCCCAGTTCAGACCTGATTGTCACCTCTTTAAGTTCAAAGACTCAAAGCTGATAAAGGGTACCCTGGACTCGAAACATCAGCTCTTGTCTCTCCTTACTGATGCTGCCCGACCTGCTGAGATTTTCTACCATTTTCTCTTTTGGTTTCAGATTCCAGCATCCGCAGTAATTTGTTCTTACACGAAGCAGGAATTTAACATGGCCAATGCACCTAACTAACGCATCTTTCAGGGCTTTGGGAGGAAACCAGAACACTCGGAGGAAACCCACGCAGACACTGAGAGAATGCTCAGACTGCATAGGCAGTGACCCAGGCTGGAAATTGAGCCCAGGTCCCTGGTGCTGTTAGACAGCAGTGCTTGCCACTACGTCACCCTATCTCTTTAACTAAGCTTTTGGCCATCTGCTGCTACTATCACCCCATGTGGCTTGGTATCTTAGTTTGCTTTGGCATGCTTCTTTGAAGCAGCTTGGTATATTTAATTGTGTTCACAGCACTATATCAGTTGGTAGTTTACACTACAACCATCACTTTACTCTTGCATTCTCTTGATTACTTCTTCAAAAAAAAATCCTTATATCCGTTTGTTCTTCTTTATAATTCATTGTTCATTTTGCTGCTGTTGTTAGCATTCATATAAGCTCTGCTTTAAATGTCATATTGTCTCTCACATTTTGTTTACCAGAGTTCTTGCAGAAATGGAGTTCTTGCCCTTTACGAAATGTAATGGGCCTTGTACTGTGCCAAGTATTACAGGAAACAGCCTCACTCCTCATTTGTAGTTTCATCTATTGCTAATTCTTCTCAGCCTGCTGATGCCAATTGCTGCCTCAACCTTCCAAGATTTGCCTTTGAGGGTGGCAAGATGGTACCGTGGTTAGCATGGTTGCCTCATAGCACCAAGGACCCAAGTTCGATTCCTAGCTTGGGTCACTGTCTGTGTGGAGTTTGCGCTGTGTCCATGTGGGTTTCCTCCAGGTGCTTCAGTTTCTTCCCACGCTCTGAAAGACGTGCTGGTTAGGTGCACTGGCCATGCTAAATTCTCCCTCAGTATACCCAAACAGGTGCCGAAGTGTGGATTTTGACAGTAACTTCACTGCAGTGTTAATGTGAGCCTACTTGTGATACTAATGAATGAAACATAAATATCTCAAAACTTTATAGACTTAAAGTTTTCCAAACTTAAAACCATTGTTGATGACTCACCCTTTTCCCTCCGAAACTCCATGTCAACTTAAATCATGTTATGGTTCCTATTATCCAAGTGCATCCTTGCTGTTAGGTGGTTGACAAGCTTAAGCTGATGACTCATAACTAAATCTACCATGGTCTGTTCTCTTCTTGGTTCAGAAGCATCTTGTTCCAGCGAATTGTTTCCAATGCACGAAAAATGTTCACTATATTGGAACTGATGCTGTTTGCCTCTCCCAGTCGAAGTAAAAATTAAAGCCTGACATTTTAACCACTGTGTTTTTGCAAATTGCTTCTCTGATCCCATTAACTGATATGGTGAGTTATTTTATCAATTCTGTCAAGAAGCTCGCAGACTTCCAAAGTCCTTCTTATTATTTTCTGTTCCAAACTTTTACCTTACTCAACATATAATAGCCTCAGTCTTCATTAGCTGCTTACATTCTTTCAATTGAATAAAATAGGAGTTATTACATAAATACGCAATATTTCCTTATCATTTGTTGTATTTGGTCAGTTTGGTGTTATTAGCTGGCACTCAAATGACTCAAGTCATCCAGAATAGGAAGGCCCAGAATTTGTTCCCTACTCCATGTTGATTTGCTGTGTCGAAGATGCAGGATGTCGCAAATGACCTTTATTAGACCTTGGGAATTTAGCCAGCTCCCGATTTCCATCCATTGACCACCCCAACTGAAAGTGCAGCTGTGTGCGGCAAGCAAATGCAGGATACATTTCAACCGTAATCCCTGTGATGATAAATAGCCTATTCACCATCACTCTTGGGGCACACGTGTGCGAATATTGGCAATTTGTCATGCTACTGGAGGATGACCATCAGTCATAAGTAAGTTCTTTGGAAGGAATCAATGTCTCCAATAGAAGGAAATGGGAGGAAATTAGCAAACACACAGATTTCTGGGCTCCATCAAGAAGTCAACATTAGAAACTAGAGTGTTGAGTTAGAGACTAGGGTGCTGAATCTTAATAAAGGAAACTATGAAGATATGAGGCGTGAGTTGGTCTTGATAGAATGGGGAGAATTACTTCAAGGAATGACAGTGGATAGGTAATGGCAAACATCCAAGGAACACATGGTGGAACTGCAGCAACTGTTTATCTCTGTTTTGCACCAAAGCAAAATGGGTAAGAAGGCCAATCCATGGCTTACAAAGGAAATTGGAGATAGTATCTGATCCAAGAAGAAGATTGACCAAGAAAATTGAGAACAGTTTAGAATTCAGCAAAGAATGACAAAGGAATTCATTAAGAAAGGGAAAATGTAGTACGAAAGTAAGCTTCCAGGGAACGTAAAGACTGAAACTAAAGGCTTCTATAGATATGTGAAGAGAAGGAGATCGGTGAAGACAAATGTAAGCCACCTACAGACAGAGATGGGGGAATGTATAATAGAGAACAAAGAAATGGCTGTGCAACTGAATATATGCTTTGGTTCTGTCTTCACAGAAGAGGATACAAATCAGATACCAGGAATATTGGAGAATGCAAGATTTAGTGAGAGGGAAGAACTGAGGGAGATCAATGTTAATGGAGAACTAGTGCTAGGAAAATTGACAGGATTGAAGGTGAATAACTCCCCAGGGCCCGATGATCTACACCCCAGAGTATTAAAGAAGTGGCTTTAGAAATATTGGACGCATTGGTGGTCATATTCCAGGATTCTATAGAGTCTGGAACAGTCCCTGCAGATTGAAGGGTCGCTAATGTCACTCCAATATTCTAAAAGGGAGGTAGAGAGAAAACAAAGGAATTATAAACCAGTAAACCTAACATCGATAGTAGGGAGAATTCTCAAAACCATTATATAGAACTTTATAGCAGAGCTTTTAGAAAGCAGTGGCAGGACCAGACTGAGTCAGCATGGATTTATGAAATGGAAATCATGCTTGATAATCCTGTTGGAATTCTTTGAACCTAGTAGAGTTGACAAAGGGAAGCCAGTCGATGTGAAATATTTGGATTTTCAGAAAGTTTTTGACTAAGTCCCACACAAGAGATTATCGTGCAAAATTAAAGCGCATGGGATTGGGGGAAATGAATTGAGATGGATAGAAAACTGATTGGCAGAGAGGAAACAAAGAGTAGGAATTAATGTGTCCTTTTCAAATTGGTAGTAACTAATGGGCTGCCACAGGAATTGGTGCTGGGACCTCAGCTATTCACAATATATATTAATGATTTGGGTGAGGAAAAAAATGTAACATCTTAAAATTTTGCAGATGATACCAAGTTAGGTGGGAGGGTAACTGTGATGAGGATGCAGAGATTCTTCAGCATAATCTGGATAGATTGGGTGAGTGTGTAAATCAATAGCAGATGCAGTTTAATTTGGATAATTTTGTGATTATTTACTTTGGAAGCAAAAACAAGAAGACAGATTACTATCTGGCTGTACATTGGGAGAGAGGAGTGTGTATCGGAACCTGGGTGACCTTCTGCACCAGTCACTGAAAGTAAGCATACAGGTGTAGCAGGCAATAAAGAAGATAAATGGTATGTTAGCCTTCATTGCAAGATGTTTTGGGTACAGGAGCAGGGATGTATTGTTGCAATAATACAGGGCCTTGGTGAGGCCACACTTGGAATATTGTCTGCAGTTTTGGTCTCTTTTTCTGAGGAAGGATGTTCTTACTCTCAAGGGAGTGCAGTGAAGGTTTACCAGGCTGATTCCGGGGATGGCGGGACTGATGTACGAGGAGAGATTGACTTGGTTGGGATTGTTTTCGCTAGAGTTCAGATGAATGAGGTGGGAATATTGTAGAGACTTATAAAATTCTAACAGGTCTAGACGGGGTAGATGCAAGGTGGGTGTTCCTAATAGTGGAGGAGTCCAGAATCTGGAGTCACATTCTGAAGATTCAGGGCAGACCATTTAGGACAGAGGTGAGGAAACACTTCTTCACCCAAAGAGTGGTAAGCCTGTGGAATTCAGTACCAGAGGAAGTAGTTGATCCCAAAACATTGAATGTGTTCAATGATATAGCACTTGGGGTGATCAAAAATTATGTGGAGAAAGCAGGATCAGACCATTGAGTTGGATGATCATCCATGATTATAATGAATGACGGAGCAAGCTCAAAGGGCCAAATGTCCACCTCTTGCTCTTAACTTCTACGTTTCTATTTGAGTTCTGATGAATATCAAAGGGATTATCCAAAGATCGCACCTTTCAGATTTTAAATCAAATCCAACTTGGCCCTTAAATTGGTTGTGACATGTCCCATGGCACCTCTTTGAAGGAGCATGGTTCCTAATGTGTCATGGCCAATATTCATCCCTAAACCTATACCATAAACTAACAGGTCAGTCACCTCCTTAGTGTCTGCTATGCACAGATTGGCTGCTGCATTTTCTTGTGAAGCAACAGTGAGTACACTTCATTGCTATAGACTGCTTTGGTATTTCCTGAGGTCCTGAAAGACACAAGCTATGATTTCCCGGCCTTTCCCATCAGCAGAATCTCCTAGTCCCACCGACGGCAGTAGCCATTCGTGTTACTCATCAATGTGTTGCCATGGAACCTGTCTTGAGGGCAGGTGTCACAGTTGGCAGGTATTGCTTTCGGCAGGACTGGTAAATCCTGCCGGCAGCAAGGGCCGGAGAAACCTAGCCATTATTTCAGTGCAAGCTCTTTGCGTGGAGGCAGAGGATTAGGATGAATACCAGCAGCTAGTATCTGAATTTATTGCTTTGAATTAATCATTTAAATCTTACTGCATAATGGATTCCAGTAATTGGACTAAATGGACTAAATAATTTGATGAAGAAGTGCGTTCACAAGGTATTAGATCAGGAACCTAACAGCTATTTTTATTTTGTGCTCACGGGATCTGAAAGCGCCCCTCTGCAGTCACGCGTGCTATGTTTGCATCAGACAGCAAGCCAAT
Source organism: Sphyrna mokarran (assembly GCA_024679065.1). Classification (NCBI taxonomy): domain Eukaryota; kingdom Metazoa; phylum Chordata; class Chondrichthyes; order Carcharhiniformes; family Carcharhinidae; genus Sphyrna; species Sphyrna mokarran. The sequence continues at coordinate 101,447,458 of JAGIQG010000007.1, forward strand.
GCTTCCAGTCAGTTGCATGGCTGAAGCAAGGATGGGTTACAAAGCGTGACATTATGTGACATTTGTGTAGGAGCCTTCAGCATATTAGCAGCCAGGAGCTTGTTCTGATAGCGATCTATGTTGGAATGGGTGATGACAAAGCAATGTTGTTTCCATCCCATGGCTGCATGCTAAACGAGTGCCAAACAAACACTGCGTTATAGAGCAGTAGCTTCTCTCCAGATGAGAATAACCAAGCTAAGATATTAGGAATCACTCACTTACTTTTCTGTTTGGAGATTACAATTATAATTCGCCCCCTAATAAAATGCAGCAACAGTACTCACGTTTTTTGTGCACGTTCTAGAGTAAAGGTGTGAAAGAATAAATTCATTCTTTTTTCCCTTTTCAAATCCAAAAGTCTTGCTGCCGGTTTATTTAAAATTGACTCACTAACACACAAGTATTAATGATATTGAGGCAAAAAAAAGGCTTTCAATTGTCCATGACATTTCTAAATGCGCTACTTGTTCGGTCTAACAAAAATGAATCCGAGAGAATGCACTCACAGATTGGAGAACATTGATGAGGATGAGGGAGATCAGATTGCTTTTTAAAGAACGGAACAACTCATGATAATAGGAGAATATTGCTGGCACTTTCCCATAAGGTGGCACTTTCCTATAAGGTAACAGCAGACACATGTATTTTGCACCTTCAGATTAATCTCAGCAAACAAGGGAAGGCCATGGATATTTTTTTACAGAAAAATATCAAGGCCATAATATTTTTAAATTTATTTACGGAATGTGGGTGTCGCTGGCTAGGCCGGCATTTATTGCCCATCCTTCATTCAGAAGGTGGTGATGAACTGCCTTCTTGAACCACTGTAGCCCTTGAGATGTAGCTACATCCACAGTACTGTTGGGAGAGATTCCAAGATCTTGACCCAGTGACAGTGAAGGAATAGTGATTAAATTTCCAAGTCAGAATAGTGAGTGATTTGAAGGGTAACCTTCAGGTGGATGGTGTTCCCAGATATCTACTGCTCATGTCCTTTCAGATGGTAGTACTCATGAGTTTGGATGTTGTTACCCAAGGAGCCTTGGTAAACTTCTGCAATGTGTCTTGTGGATGATGCACACATCCACCACGGTGCATTGGTGGTGGAGAGATTGAATGTGGAGAGAGGAATGTAAGGGCTAGCAATGAAGAAGGCTGTTTTGCCCTGGATAGTGAGGAGCTTCTTGACTGTTGTCAGAATTTCAGTCATACAGGGCAAGTGGGGAGAGTATTCCATCATACTCCTGAGTTACGCCTTATAGATGTTATGAGGCTTCGAGGAGTCAGATGGTGAGTTACTCATAGAGTTATAGAATCCCTACAGTGCAAACAGTCTGCACTGACCAAGATCCAACCTAACCCCTATTCCCATAGCCACATCTATTTACCATACTAATCCTCCTAACACTAAGGGGAAACTTAGTGTGGCCAATCAACCTAATCCGCACATCATTGGACTCACCGCAGGATTTCTAGCCTTTGACCTACTCTGGTAACCACAATATTTACATTTTTAGTCCAGTGCAGCTTCAAGTCAGTGGTAACCCAAGGTCTGATGGGGATAGATTTTTTTTTTAAATAGTTAAAAATTTGGGAGAAAGCAAATCACCCCCCAGTAGCGTTCATTAACCTTTAAAAATATCATTTATATGGCTAGTCCCTATCAGTTTCTGGTCAATGATAACCTCCAGGATGTTGATAGGGATGATTTAGTATTTAGTATTGCCATTGAATGTCAAGGGGCAATGGTTAGATCTTCTCTTGTTGGAGATGGTCAATGCTTGGCATTTGTGTAGTGCAACTATTACTTACCAGAGTCCAAAATCCTTACAGTGCAGAAGGAGGTCATTTGGCACATCGAGCTTGCACCGACAACAATCCCAAACAGGCCCTATCCCCATAACCCCTGCTAACTTCCATGACACTAAAGGTCAATTTAGCATGGCCAATCAACCTAAACCGCATATTTTTTGGACTGTGGAGAAAACTGGAGTACCCGGAAGAAATCTGTGCAGACATGGGGAGAATGTGCAAACTCCACACAGACAGTGACCTGAGTCCGGAATTGAACCCAGGTGCCTGGCGCTGTGAGGCAGCAGTGCTAACCACTGTGCCATCCGCTGCCCACTATGCTGCCCCAACCATTTGTCAACCCAAGTTTGGATATTGTCCGGGTCTTGCAACATTTAGACATGGACATGCTTCAGCATCTGAGAAGTTGTCAATGGTGCTACACACTGTGCAGTCATCAGTCATCCCCACTTCTGACCTTATGATGGAAGGAGAGTCATTGACAAAGCAGCTGAAGGTGATTGGGCTGAAGACACTAGCCTGAGGAACTCCTGAACTGAAGGTTTATAATTGAAGTTATTGAACTCAAAGTTGAGTCCAGAAGATTGTAACTTGCCGAATCAGAAGATGAGGTGTTGTTCCTCCAATTTCATTGGGTTTCATTGGAGCATTGTAACAAGTCAAGGTTGGACATGTAGTTGTGAGAACAAGGTGCTGAAGTCAAATGGCAAGCAACAGGAAGGTTGTGGTCATGCTTGTGGTTGAAGCAAAGCAGTCATCCAGTCTGCATTTAGTCTTCCCAGTGTTGAGAAGACCACGTTTGGAGTACCGAATACAGGAGACCAAATTGAAGGAGATGCGAGTGAAATGTTGCTTTACCTGAAAGGAATGTTTCAGGCCTTGAACAGTGAGGATGGAGGAGGTGAAGGAGCAGATTTGCAATTGCATGGGAAGGTGCTGTATGAAGGGATGAAAGGGTCAGGGAAATGGAGGAGTGGACCAAGGTATCATGGAGGAAGTGATCCCTGAGGATTGCTGACAGGGGGATGTGAGGGAAAGATGTGCTCGAATCATGCTGGAGTTGGCGGAAATGGTGGAGGGTGACTTTTGAATGAGGCTAGTGGGTTGGAAAGTGAGGACAAGGGGAACCCTACCATGAGGGAGGCAGGGTGGAGGGAGGGACAGCACGGTGGCATAGTGGTTAGCACTGCTGTCTCAGAGTGCCAGGAACCCGGGTTCAATTCCTGATTTGGGTCACTGTATGTATGGAATCTACACATTCTCCCCGTGTTTGCTTGAGTTTCCTCCGGGTGCTCCGGTTTTCTCCCACAATCTGAAAGATATGCAAGTTCAATGCATTGGCCATGCTGAAAAAAAATCTCCCTCAGTGTGCCATAATAGGCACCAGTGTGTGACGACTCAGGAATTTTGATTGCAGTGTTAATGTAAGCCTTCTTACATTAATAAATAAACTTTGAACTGAAGTGGTGAGGGCAGAGGTGTAGGGGTTAGGTTGGGCATGGCTAAGAGCCCTGTCAACTATAATGGGAGAGAAACCTCGGCTGAGGAAAAAGGCAGACGTGTCAGAAGTGCTGTTTTTGAAGTTGCTATCATCAGAACAGACGTGATGGAGACGGAGAAACTTGGAGAATGTGGGCGTGAGATGCTGTAGTAAGGTAGCTGTGGGAGTCAGTGGGTTTGTAATGAGTATTGATGGTCAATATTCATACCAGAAGTGGAGACAGATCAAGGAAGCGAAGGGTAGTGTTGCAGAAAGAAGTGTAAGTCTTCCCGTGCTTGTCAAGGCCATATGTAATTTTTATTTTACCTTTGAGTTAGGTTAGTATTTTGTGGAATGTTGATTCTTGAAGGACTTTCCATTTTGAGGCCAGTTTTTCTGGTTGCTCAGGCTTTTTTTTGTTTTGTTGTAGTAAAAACGCACTCACCAATTAATCAGTTAGTTGGAACAATGAATTCAGATTCGAGTTGAGTTCTACATAATCTGCATTGCCTGTTTGCATTTAATTTTATGATTCTACAGAGACATTGTGTGACTAGATTCATAAAAGGATTTTTTTCCTCCCTCATTCTACCGTTTCTGCTTTTCTGAAGACTAGGTTGGGTGGTAGGTGGGAAAGTTGGTGTGATTCCCACTGAGACAGTGCAGCAGTTGAACACCAGTGGTCGTCCACTTTTCAACTCATTAATTTCACATTAGTGAATCTCGTGGTGGAACAACAGATAGTCACCCATCTCATTGTTACCTCTGGGATTGAAGGCCCTGGCTCCCTATTTAAAGGGTACCTGAGTAAATATTCGCCCAACTGAGCCCCGAATCTTCACTTTACACTTCTTCACTCTTCCACAGGACATTTTGGAGAAGTTAGCGATTGTGAGAAACTATCACTCAGAACATATGAGGGCACCTCCAGTACTGCCTTTCACTCAGTTCTGGATGAGAGCACAATGAATGGTGATGCAACCATGATCAGGCCAATATTTGCCATTACAGTGGCTCATGTTCGTCACCCTCTTGCTCCTCGTGTCTGTGCACCAACTTGTGATAATGGGCCCTCCTCCACCTCATCTGGGTAAGAGCCACAACAAAGACCAAGTTGCCGGCAGCCCACATCATCAATGCCTAGTGAATGTGTGAACCGATGGAAGTGATACATTCAATGAGCATGTCCTTTCGGGTTTCCCTCCATCTCAAAGCCAGCAGACAAGTGCTAACTCATTCATCTTGGCTCCATTTAGATATGACCTCCCCCCACCCCAACCCTTCCTAAGAAAGGACATCCAGACTTCGGCATTCTGTCCATTCAAAATAAATGCATATGGAGATATTGTTCTTTTATCTGGCTCATGAGAGCTAAGTAGAAGAAACCTCCCATAGACACATTTTTACTTGTCTCCACCTACCTCAAGACTCTGTGGAGAGATCATTATCTTGCAGCATCGAAAGACTAAACGCATGAGTTCTTGTCAGCCATGATCATTCACCTGGAAGGGCGGAGGTTAGGAGTCATGAGTTGTCTGCCCTTCACCAGCCATACCCCTTGGAGGCATTCAGCTCCCCCCCTCTCTTCATCCCTGCCTCAGACTGCAGTTGAAACCAAATGGGACAGAATGAACAACAGTTCCACACCTTACTGGGATCTCAATGTTTTGAGTCCCATGAGTCAGGAACAAACCTGCTGCAATGTAGGCTTCACCAGAGAGAGGAGGATTCAACTAAGCGTGAATGATATTCCATTGCCTCAATTATTCAGCTGTCCCTTTAGTAGGCCACTTGTGTTCATCTTGAACTCCAACTACCCAAAAAAGACCCTGTTCCCATCTCAAGGATTTCACTGACTGAATAACATGGTCACAGTCAAGTTGGAAGAATGATACACTTTTCAAATTCAGTCCACCATCCTCCACCCTTTCTTGTCACCCACCAACCTCTGCCCTCTCCCCATTATGCTAGATCCAACCAATATCGCCATTCCTCTCCTCTCTGTCACCCCTGGACCAGATCATGATCCCTGGAGCCTACCACGATCCACCTCCATTTCCCTTCCCTACTCTCAGAGCTGGCACTATTACCATCCCCATGCCCACACTAACCCTGCCCTCTCCCATTACCCAAATCTCCTGCCTTGTTCCCCTTCTTGATTCTCATGATAATAACTTCAACTATCAAACTCTCAACCCAGGCCTGTCACATCCGGCTCTCCTCTCTGACAGTGACTGTCCCTCCAGTCACCAGTACCCTGAGCTCTTCCTGCCGGATCTCACTGTTCACACCACTGACCCTGCCCTCTCAGGAGTTCTTCCTGCTGCCCCGACTTTTCCGATTGCCTCACACCCTGACCACTTCCCCGGGTATTAGCCAGGATTTTCCCTGATATCACCAAAAGGCTGATGTTAAGTAGGAAATGTGACGTTGAAGCAGTCGCAGCTTTCTCCACTATATGGTTCCATGATTTGATTTTGATTTGGTTTATTATTGTCACATGTATTAGTAAATAGTGAAAAGTGTTATTTCTTGCACGCTATACAGACGAGACATACCAGTCCTAGAGAAGGAAATGAAAGAATGCAGAATACAGTGTTACAGTCACAGCTAGGATGTAGAGAAAGATCAACTTAACGCAAGATAAATCCATTTAAATGTTTGACAGCAGCAGGGAAGAAGCTGTTCTCAAGTCAGTTGGTACGTGACCTCAGACTTTTCTATCTTTTTTCCAAAGGAAGAAGGTGGAAGAGAGAATGTCTGGGGTGCATGGGGTCCTTCATTATGCTGGCTACTTTGCCGAGGCACCTTATAAGCTGAGAACAGGAGCACGGTCATGTGGTCTGATTTGGGAAAGTGTGGGTGGGCAATAGAGCGGTAGGCATCTTTGATATTTGTATAGCAGTGGTCCATATTGTTTGGTCTCACAGAAATAGAGGCGGGCAAACAAGGCAAATACTAGCTGTAAGTCAGTCCTGAGAAATTTAAAGGGCCCAACACAGCTGAAAGTGTGCCCTGCAGTACCTGTTTCATAAAGCTGATGCACACATGGGACATCACTCAACCTCGGCATATAATTCATAGAATCATGGAATATTATCCAGAATAATGCGCTTTCTATTCCAATTCAACTTGTAGCCAGTCTCTCAATGCTGATCCCATCTGAATATCTTGAGGTTTCTTTGAACGTTTTTCAAATCATGAGAAGATTCTTCTGTCAACTGGCTGTTATCAAGTGTGTGTCTTAAAGGTGGCACAGTGGTTAGCATTGCCAGGGACTCGGGTTTGATTCCTGGCTTGGGTCACTGTCTGTGAGGAATCTGCATGTTCTCCCCATGTCTGCACGGGTTTCCTCCGGTTGCTCTGGTTTTCTCCCACAGTGTTGAAGATGTGCTGGTTAGTGCATTGGCCATGCTAAATCCTCTCTGTGTACCTGAATAGATGCTGGAGTAACTTCATTGCAGTGTTCATGTAAAACTCCTTGTGACACTAATAAATAAACATAAACTTGTGGTTCCACCTTCCACCTCCTGCCCGCAGCCCCCTGCCAACCAATAGCAGTCTCTTTGCTCCATGTACCAGGAGTTTCAAATAGTGATTGAAATAATACAGCACATTATGACAGGGAATAGGAGGATCAGAAACAAGAGCGATGGTCTCTATAGCTTGTGGCTTACTTCACAAACCGAATCACATTCAACTGAATCCTCAACCTCGCAGCAACTGCTGCGGTATTTATCTGAATCTTCCATCACCCTTGGAAGAGAAAGGGGGTACGGCATTTAAGGGATAGGGTGGCTGAGAGAAATGGATAAGGATATAATAGTTAACAGTGTGCCTTATAGCGCTAATAACCGAGGTTCAATTCCAGCCTCAGGTCACTGTCTATGTAGTTTGCATGTTCTCCCTGTGTCTGCGTAGGTTTCCTCTGGATGTTCCGGTTTCCTCCCACGATCCAGAGATGTGTTGACTAGCTGTGCTAAACTGCCCCTTTGTGTCAGGAGGTTAACACAGTAAATAAGTGGGGCTATGGAGATAGGGCCTGGGTGAGATTGGGGTTGGTGCAGAATCAATGGGCCAAATAGCCTCCTCCTACACTGTAATATTTCTGTTATTCTTTCTATGACAGAAGGATAAGGTGGCAGGATGATGGGTGGGTGAGGCAATAGATGGGTGAGGTGTTAGGGTGACTGCTGGGTAGCGCAGCCTCTGTGATGGGTCGAGGTGGGTGTGAGTTAGCATGATAGTGGCAGTGAGACAGTGTGGCCAATGGTTTGGGTGGCATGTGGATGAAGTTATTGGGACAGGTGGGTAGAGGGGCAATTGAGTAGGATGGCAGCCGGATGAGATGCGTCAGGTGGCAGACGGGCAGGGTGAAGTAGCTGAGGTGGGGGGTGGTAGGTAGATAAATGGCTAAGTGGCTTGGGGGTGATCGTGGAAGAAGGATTTGTTATGTCAGGATAGTCAGGACTTCTTGGGGAGAGTCAGGGATCAGGGAGAATCTGATGGTAGGGTCAGATCAGGAGATTTCAGGTTGTGTAAGGGGATCAGCAGGTGAGGTCGGATCAGGGTTTGTTAAGTAGCAGGGGCTGGTCAGGTCAGGTTGGAGGGAAGAAGGTGCAGTGGTTTTGGGTAGTGGAGTCAGGTGAAAGAGTGGAATCAGGTGGTGTGGCTGGGTGAGGGGGTGTCGTTGGGCATCCAGAGGCAGATTAGTGTTGAAGTGGGTTGTGGACGAACTGTGGAGGGGTTGAGAAATAGTCTGGTCAAGTTGCGGCAGAATCAGGTTGCCAAGGAGATGACAGAGAAGAGGGGGCAGAGAGTTGGGGAGGCGTGCGGTTAGTCTGGTTGAGTTGATAGGGGAATTAAGGGGACAGAATGAGTGATGAGATGGAGGTCAGTTGTATAATGACTTAGGAGTGATTGAAATAATACAGCACATTATGACAGGGAATAGGGGACAGAATGAGTGATGAGATGGAGGACATATTTTTGCTAACATTTCCTGGGTGACTATTCAAGCATTTAAGTCAAAACTGTCCAGTTTTCAACTTGGTTTTGGAGACTTTTCTAGATCGCCCCCAAGGAGCAAGAAAACTGGTTATCAGAACTTTAGACTTTCTAGACAGTTTCGAAGGGATCAGTGCATCAGGGCTACTGCAGGATCTTTTGGGGCCTACCTGCTCACTGACCTCCGAAGACCAGAATATCTGGACCATTGTTTCCTCATAGAGTTTGAACCATTGAGATGGGCAGAACCACTCGGATTGATACAAACTCTTTTAATAGCACTGCCATTACTGAGAGCTATTTGAAGCAAATCTTTGTTTTAACTATGACAAAATTTACTCAAATATCAGAGATAAATTTCATCCTGCCAATTGCCAGGCACAATTTTGGTGGGATACTGGAAAAAACCTTGGGGACATCTTTTACTGAGAAAACCCAAAGTTTGCTTTCAGTCTTGAGAAAGACTGAAGCCTGAAGGTCTGACTGGCACCATTAATACTCCATTGAAAAAAATACATTCCGCAGATACTAAAATTAACATCCCTTCTTTCTTGACAGTTTGGATATTTTTAGTATTTTGGCTTCAAGACTAACTGCTGAAAGCATCATCAGGAGTGCCAGTTTGACGTACCGAGACCAACAGCATGAAGGAATTGAAATATAGCTTCAGTTGAGGTGCAGTCAGTCATTCACTGCAGCCATTTCACTTTCAAGTATGTGTGAGTCCGTTAATGCATGCTCCAACCATGTCAGCCAGAATAACGTCAAGCTATCACCCCAACAATGCCGTAAATATCCATGGAAATAAAGGGAAAGACAGAAATAAGAAAATGAATCATTTTTCTTGTCAATTTCCTGCCCTTCTGTACTGAAGGCAGTGACTCATCTTAAGGTGAGACTCCCATGCTTGGCAGCCCTTTCATACTTCCCCAGCAGGGGGAGGCAGAGACATAGTGGTACTGTCAGTGGAGTAACAATCTAGAGACTCAGGATAACTCTCTGGGGACCCAGGTTCGAATCCCACCACGGCTGATGGTGAGATTTGAATTCAGTGAAAATCTAGAATTAAAAGTACGATGACCGTGAAGTGGGGGTGTTATTCTCCAAGACAGCCTTCACGACACATGACAACATAGAGTCACTGTGCAGAGATTGATAGCCAAGTTCCACTAACTCTCCTGGCTGGAGACAATACATATCTCTGTAAGCTGTGCTTAACCCTCTGTCCATTCACTCTGTCTGTACCTTTAAGACTTGATTAACTGCAAAGACTTGCATTCCAACCACTTTCTTGTAAATTGAGTTTGTGTCTTTATATGTTTGTAAACAGAACTTCCATTTACCTGATGAAGAAGCAGTTCTCCAAAAGCTACTGGCTTTTGCTACCAAATAAACCTGTTGGACTTTTACATGGTGTTGTGAGACTTCTTACTGTGATGATCATGAAACTATTGTTGACTGTTGCAAAACAAAATCTGGTTCACTAATGTCCTAGGGAAGGAAAGCTATTAACTGGCCTACATATGACTCTAGACCCACCACAATATAGTCAATTCTCAATGCCCTCTGAAAAGGATAGGCAATAAATGCTGATCCAGCCAGTGATAGCCATTTCCTGTAAATCAGTGTTAGTGCACTATAGTGAGGACAAGGGGGTGTGACAGTAAACCCTGATCTCATAGCCAATCAATATCCCAGCATAATCGCAGTTCCCAACTGTGAGAGCTGAGCAATAGTGAGAAGCTGGAATTGAGACTGGTGTTTCCATTGCCCCACCAGCTCCCAACCTGCTACTGTGTCCCTGCTATTGTCTTGACAGAAAGTGGTGAACAAGAGAAGGTGGACTTCCCATTGTTGTCAGTCAGCTTACCTGCATAGCATTCAAGTGGCTTGATTTGATTTATTATTATCACATGTATTGATACAGTAAGAAGTTTCACAACACCAGGTTAAAGTCCAACAGGTTTATTTGGTAACAAAAGCCACTAGCTTTTGGGGCACTGCCCCTTCGTCAGGCAAGTCAATTACCTGACAAAGAGGCAGAACCCCGAAAGCTAATGGCTTTTGCTACCAAATAAAGCTAGGGAAACAAAACAGCACAGGAAACAGGCCCTTTGGCCCAACAAAAGCTGTTGGACTTTGACCTGGTGTTATGAGACTTCTTACTGTGTTTACCCCAGTCCAACGCCGGTGTCTCCGCATCATGACATGTGTTGAGATAAAGTGAAAGTCGGTCCTTGACTATTTGCAATGTTTCAGCAAATCCCACCGAAAACTGGAGGAACAGCACCTCACCTTCTGATTGGGCACTTTACAGCCTTTTGATTCTTCAGGCCAACTGCCACACTTCTCAGCCAGTCCTTTACCAAGCTGTACCTTTGCTTTGCAACTCAGTCATTCTGATCACTTAATGGACACTTTTAACATCTTTGCAGCCTTCTGCATTCTCATTTACGTTTTCTTTGTCCAATTCTACCCCCCCTCCCCAGCTCCCTCCCCTCTTGGCATAAATCTCTGCTGGCTCCCTTTCCTCTCAGCTGTGACAAAGGGTCATCTAGACTTGAAATGTTGGCCCTATTCTCTCTCCACAGACGCTGTCAGATCTGCTAAGATTTTTCAGCACTTTCTGTTTTTGTTTCAGATTCAGATTTACTTTTCTCTTAGGTTGATACTTGGAGTGGTTTTAGGAGGGGATTGTGGAGCTTAGCACCTAGGCAGACAATTTCAAAAACTGGAAACCATTGTAGAGCAGTGAGCAGAGAGGTAATGAATGAATGGGACTTGGTATGAGTTTGGAGAAGGGCAGCAGAGCTTGGCCGAGATTCACTTTACGGAATAATAGAGGGGAAGCTGGCACTAACCGCACCTAGCAACACATTCTCTTCAAATTGCTATTGTGTTGAAGTGATTTCAGAGGATTATAAATCCTATTGATCCTTTCTGTTTTTCAATCAGAAAGAGGAGTGGGGCTAATTCTAGAGCGATAGAAATTCTGAAATAACATATAATGTATACAATATACGATATAAAATATGGTCTGGCGTTTATACAGGATCTTTCACAAGCTAAGGTGAGCACAACGCACTTTACAACCAATGAAATGCTTTTGGCTGCCATGTTACAGCAATGACTATAGTTCAATGTCTGTACATCCAGGTTTCACAAACCACAAAGTTTGACCAGAAAATCTATATTTATCATGACATTAGGCAGGATACCTTTTATAGTTGCCAGAGAAGGTTAACATCTCCTCTAAAAGGTGGTAACTCTGATAGTGCAGCACTCCATTACTACACTGAGGTGTCAAACTAGACAAGTCTCTGGAGCTGGACTTGAACCCACTACCCTGCTGGCTCAGAGACAAAAGTGCTGCTGTCACCATGGTAAGGTAGACACAATAATCTTCAATTAACATGGCACATTTGTCATTGTTTCTCCAACTGAACCATGTGAGGGAAGTAAAGTTTATTTATTATTGTCACAAGTAAACTTACATTAACACTGCAATGCAGTTACTGTGAAAATCTCTAGTTACCATGCAGGGACACCTGTTTGGGTCAGTGCACCTAACCATCATGTCTTTCCACCTATGGGAGGAAACTGGAGCACCTGGAGGAAATCCGTGCAGACATGGGGAGAAGGTGCAGGCTCCACACATACAGTGATCCCAAGTGAGGAATCGAACCCGGATCCTTGGCACTGTCATGCAGTAGTATTAACCACTGTGCTGCCCGGTGAGCTCCTTTATCAACATTGTTTTAGTGTTGATTCATAGAAAAGGGAGTGCTTTGGGGAATGGAAAGCACTTCTGTTTCATTCCAGCCTACATAGATGTAGTGGGAATCATCTCTCTGTGCTGGCTGTAAGAATCATAAAATCATCGAATCCCTACAGTGCATTTGGCCCATCGAGCCTGCACCAATTCTCCAACAGAGCATCTTAGCCCAGGCTCTATCGCTATAAGCCCACCCATTTGTCCCCTAGTTCCCCTAACCTACCCATCTTGAGACACTAAGGCGAAATTTAGCATGGTCAATCAATTTAACATCTTTGATAACATCTTCATCAAGTGGGATGAAACTTGAGCATCCGGAGGAAGCTCACATAGACGCAGGAAGAATATGCAAACTCCACGCAGGTAGTCACCCAAGGCAGAAGTGAACTTGGATCACTAGTGCTGTGAATCCTGTGTGAAAATCCAGTCCTTAGTGAGCATTGACCACAGCCAGAATCAGCTACATCATATTGTTCATCTGATTTAGAGACAATGAGTATAACTAGAATGGGAAAAAGAATTATACCATTTGAATCTGTGAAGTTTGAGCGTAAAGTGAGAACAGAGCAATAAAAAAAGCTTTACTCTGAGAGACAGAGATAGAATGGACATGGATAGGATGTTTCCACTTGTGAGAGAGATTAGAACTTGAGCACACAACTTCAGTGATCCTTTAAAACAGAAATGAGGAGGAATTTCTTCAGCCAGAGAGTGGCGAATCTGTGGAAGTCATTGCCACAGAGGGCTGTGGAGATCAGGTCATTGACTGTCTTTAAAACAGAGATGGGTATATTCTTGATCAATAGGGAGTTATGGGGAGATGGCAGGAAAATGGGGATGACAATCATATCAGTGATGATCGAATGATGGGGCAGACTTGATCAGCCGAATAGTCTAATTCGGCTCCTGTATTGCATCGTGTTATGGTCTATTTTGGACCAGACTTTGGTATATTTGGTCTGGGAACGCTTGATGCTGCTGCGGCATGTGGACAAAATTAAAAGATCCCAATCTCCACAACTAACATTTCTCACCTTGATGAACACAAAAAGAAAGACACAGAAAGAACAATAATATATTCCCTTGTGAAAGTTCAAATGAACTATTGTGCCATTTTTCTAATGAAGCTGACTCTTGCTTCCAGGTAACCGAGCTGCACAGTATCAGGAACATAAGCAGGCTGCCCCGTGAGACAAAGAAACATGCTGTGGCCATTATCTTTCACGATGAAACTTCAAAGACATTTGCCTGTGAGTCAGGTAAGCAGTTACATGTGCATCTACAGTTTGAGGAAGTTCAGGCTGGTTCGGCAATGTAAACCTGTACATATGAGTATGAAAATCTTCAAAACCAAAGGCTAGAAAAGCTGAAAACATTCCGACTATCAGATCATTGGAAATAGATATTTCTAGCAAGGGCAAGTTGGAGCTATTGATTTCACAGGCATGGTGGCCCTTGTTTAACATTAAGCAACAATTAGTATCGGTCTCCTTGAATAGCAAAGTCTTGTCATTCTCTTGACATTGTTGTAAATTATGCCTTTGGGGTATAATTAATGCATTTTACAATGTAGTTTGTTATGTGGGCTATGTCATTTACATAGTGTTGCCAGTGACACCAGCTACCTCACAACTGGCATCATCATGGAGTGCAAGCTAAAAATGTAATGATTTATCGTTTGGCATGATGGGATTGAGCAGAGTGTAGCTGTGTGGTTCCAATGTTGTGGAAAGGAAGGGAACCTGCAGTGATAATTATCTTTGGAAGGCATGTTGCATCACATTTGTTGGTTAAATCGTTTCACACTCGCTGGCTAATCAATATAGCTTTTTTGCAAATAGTCATTTTGAACTGTAAGACAGATTTAATAGCAGGGAGATTTTGATTAATTATTCACAGGATAACAGTCAGCATAGGGTTCCTAGTAACAGCTGCCATTAATGAGCCTTATTTTCATGATGGCACAGTGGGTAGCATTGCTGCATCACAACACCAGGGACCTGGGTTCGATTCCCAGAGCGGTCACTGTCTTCGTAGTGTCTGCATGTTCTTCCAGTGCCTGTGTGGGGTTCCTCGAGGTGCTCTGATTTCCTCTCACAATCTGAAAAACGTGCTGGTTAGGTGCATCGGCCATTCTCCTCTGTGTACCCAAACAGGTGCCGGAGTGTGACAACAAGGAAATTCATACAGTGACTTTATTGCAGTGTTAATGTAAGATTCCTTGTGCCACTAATAAATAAACTTTAAACATAAAAATATTCAATGAGATTTCTGGCCTATTTAAATGTATTTTTTTTTCACCTGCTTAGCTGGATGTCCCCAGTTGCAAAAATGTATTTCAGAAAGACTTCTATTCTCGTTTTTCCCCATGTCCGTTTCCTTTTCCTGTTGATTCATTGTAATTGTATTTTCCGTAACCACATCTTTTGTCCCTTTTTAATGCCAGCTTTTCATTTATTCCATCTGTCCATTTTTCTTTTTGCCAAAATGGTAAGAAGGTATTTTTTAAAAAAAAAATTGCTCAAGGAAAGGGATAAACTCTCTAGAATGCATGGATTTTAGGGGACTGTGATTGTAAAGAGTATAATTTCATTCATAGCAAAAGTAAAGTAGCAGCAAAACATGTTGTAGCTGTAATCATCATTCCTTAAGGCTTCTCAAGGTGCTAATGAACCATGTAACAAATGTTAAATTATACAGAGTGTACTTTGTTGAAAAAATATGTTTGACTATTGGTGGGGAAAATGTTCATTTTGTGACAAGAACACAGATGCTGATGAACATAATGAGAAAACAACGCATGCGCATGTTTGGTGGCGGAAAATATTGGTTTATTGTACAAAGGAGATGTTAAACTGCCAACACATCATTATAAACAAAGTTCAAGAGCTTTGAAAAATAGATAAAGGACTGCAGATTGTTTACAATTTTAGTATTGTAAAATGTACTTCCAACACCACCTCTCCATCACCAAGACTCTTCCTTCCCCATAACATTGTTTATCTCCATCCTTGCCTCTGCCTAAGCACATCTGCAGCTTAAACAGTCATCCCTGCTCTTGTTATCTCCAGATTCACCTATTTCGGCACTCTCCTAGCTAACCCCTCATCCTTCATCCTGCATTAATGTTATATATATATTTAAATAGTTGAATGATTGCTTTAGGAGCTGGTAACATGATTTGGTGATGCCGTTGGGGTGTTTCAAAGGCTCCTGTATTAATTCCATTTTTCCACCTGTTCAGCAATAGCCCCTACAATAAATCTGTTATTGTTATTTTGAATCTAAGTGTGCAGATCATGGGTGCAATTCTCCAGCCATTCACAGCAGTGGAATTCTCTGGTCCCTCTGACAGTGCTCCCTGCCCATCAGTTACTGAATGGTGTAGGATGGCTTCAATGGGAAATCCTATTAACATTGCTGGGACCAAGAATCCTGGCACCAGCGAATGGCACACTGCCTCTCACTGTTGAGAAAATCATCGCTGGCAGGGAGAGAGTCTCACCCTACATCTTTTTCTTTTTGTTCGAGACCCACAACCTCTAACATAGTTAGGACATTATAATTAACTAGAACTCATCCAAAACTCTTTGTCCACAGCTTGACTGGCATCAAGTCTTCCTCACCCTGAATTACTGATCGACGTTGCCTCCTAGTTCATTAATGCCCTCATATTAAAATCCTCATCGTGAGGATACATTCCCTAAATGATGTCATCTCCGTATCAATGGAACGTTCTTCACTGTGCAAATCTTTAAGATCTCTGTACTCCTCCAATTCTGCTCTTGTGTATCTGTACTTTTCCTAGAATCATAGAATCCCTACCAAGTCTGCACTGACACAATCCCACACTGGAGCTGTGATGCAGCAGTACTAATCACTGTGCCGCCCTCATCGCTTTTCATTGCTTTCATTTCATGCCTCCAACTCCCTAGGCCCCAAGCACTTGAATTTCTTGCGCAAAACTCTTTGAGTTGAATTTTTCCATCCCGCCCACTATGAGAATTAAAGTTTAAAGTTTACTAGTCACAAGTAAGACTTACATTGACACTGCAATAAAGTTACTAAATTGTAGCAGGTGGCACAGGACCATGCAAAGATCTGTTGATCTTGGGCAGACTTTTCTGGTTTTAGAGCGAGCGTGGTCAGAAAACAGAGAAAGGGAGACGTAGACTATTTTCTAAATGGGGAAATGTTTAGGAAATCAGAAACACAAGGGCACTTAAGAAAATATTGGACAAGGACTCCCAAGGTTAACGTGCAAGTTCAGTCGGCAGTTAGGAAGGTAAATGCAATATCAGCACTCATGTTAAAAGGGCTGGAATACAAGAGCAAGGATATACTCCTGAGGCTGTATAAGGCTCTGGTCAAATCCCATTTTGGCTATTATGAGTAGTTTTGGGCCCCATGTCAAAGGAAGCATGTGCTGGTCTTGGAAAGATTCCAGAAGAAGTTCACAAGAGTGATCCCTGGAATGAAGACTTTATCATATGAGGAACGTTGAGGACTCTGGTTCTTCAGTCACTGGAATTTAAAAGGATGAAAGGGGACTTCATTGAAACTTACAGGATATTGCAAGGTCTGGATAGAGTGGACAGGAAGAGGCTGTTTCCATAAGTAGGAAAAGCTAGAACCAGAGGGCTCAGCCTCAGACTAAAGGGATGACCCTTTAAAACCAGGATAAGGAGGAATTTCTTCAGCCAGTGAGTGGTGAATCTGTGGAACTCCTTGCCGCAGAAGGCTACAGAGGTCAGGTCATTGAATGTCTTGAAGACTGAGATAAAAATCAATAGGTTCTTGATTAATAAGGAGATCAGGGGTTATGTGGAAAAAGCAAGAGTGCGGGAATGAGAGAAATATCAGCCGTGATGGAATGGTGGAGCAGACTCGATGGGCTGAGTGGCCTAATTCTGCTCCCATGTCTCACTATCTTACGCTCTTATCCCATCCTTTGTCTTTCCATCTATCTGTTCTTTAAAATCTACCACTTTAACCAAGCATTTGAACATCTCTCCCAGTCTTCCTTTGGTTTCTTGTGAATTCTAATTGAACTCCGATAAAGCACTTGCAATATTTAATGCAATATAAGCATAATATATATATATAGATGCAGCTTGCTGCAAACGGTTGAAAATTAAAACCAAATTAGAAATATACATCAAAACAGAGGATAAAGATATCTGTACTAAAACTCTGCAATGACCCAGAGAAGTGTTAGCGTAAATTTAGTGAGGTATTGGAGATTGATGTTTAGGATTTATCAGGGAGGCATAGTAGTAGTGTCACTGAATTGGTAATCTACAGACCCTGGGTAATGTCAGCACAGGCACTTGTACAGAAAGTACCCCTTCAGAGAACCATAGAACTTTCCAGTGCAGAAGAAGGCCATTCGACCCATCAAGTCTGAACTGACCATAGTACAATCCGGACCCCATCCCCATAACCCCATGTGTTTACCCTAGCTAGTCCCACTGACACTAAGTAGCAATTTAGCATTACCAATCAAACCTAACTCACACATTTTTGGAGGAAATTGGAGGAAACTCACACAGGCACGGGGAGAATGTGCAAACTCCACACTGACAGTCACCCAAGGCTGGAATTGAACCTGGGTCCCTGGTGCTGTGAGACCGCAATGCTAACCACTGTGCCACAATGCCTTCCCCCGCACCCCCACCAACCTCATGGAAATCCCACCATGCAGATGGTGAAGTTTAATTTCAACAAAAACCTGGTATTAAAAGTCTAATGATGACCATTTCCGATTATCGTAAAACCTATCTGGTTCACTAATGTCCTTTGAGAAAGGAAATCTGCTGTTCTTATCTGGTCAGGCCTGCATGTGACTCCAAACCACAGCAATGTGATTAACTCTTAACTGGCCCTGAAATGGCCCAGCAAACCACTGAGTTTAAGGGCAATCGGTGCTGGTCCAGCCAGCGACACTAACATCCCTGACTGAATTCTTAAAAAAATTTAGTTGCCAAACATTGTGTGATGAGAGAGCAGATTCAATAATCTGAGCACAAACTCCTCAAATTGGTGGGGGGCATGAATAGGGGTGGGGGGAGGTTGGGGGGGGTGGTTTCTGTCAGGGTTGGTACAATTTCCATTGTATCCACTTTGGTGCGAAAGGGTATATTGTGGGGAAGAATTTAGTTGGGCCCACTGTTCCCTTGTTCAAAGATAATTTAGCACATGAGAAAATGCACAGTACGGTGAATGAAGCGTGAAGTAGGAAGGAACTGGCTGGATCTCAGGGGCCAATATTTTATTAATTTGGAAGGAAGGATATAGAAAGTGCTGTCAGTGTAAAGATTAAAGGAGGACATGGTGCTATTATCAGGTATCATATTAATCATATAATTTACAAGATATATTAAATCAACCTGTCAATCCCTCAGTTATTGTCAGCACAGGCACTTGTACAGAAAGTACCCCTTCAGAGAACCATAGAACTTTCCAGTGCAGAAGAAGGCCATTCGACCCATCAAGTCTGAACTGACCACAGTACAATCCGGACCCCATCCCCATAACCCCATGTGTTTACCCTAGCTAGTCCCACTGACACTAAGTGGCAATTTAGCATTACCAATCAAATCTAACTCACACATCTTTGGAAGAAATTGGAGGAAACTCACACAGGCATGGGGAGAATGTGCAAACTCCACACAGACAGTCACCCAAGGCTGGAATTGAACCTGGGTCCCTGGTGCTGTGAGACAGCAATGCGAACCACTGTGCCACAATGCCTCCACCGCCCCCCTCCCCGCCCCAACCAACCTCATGGATAAGTGTGCTCCTGTACATATCCATTGGAGGATAATTTTGCAAGACTCCCTGCGCGGTGCTTCTTTGGGGATAAGCATGGTTTGAAGATAATTATATGACGGAGTGGCTCAAGTGTTCTTATTTGTACTCACTTTAATAAGGTTTAACACCTGAGTGAATTATTGCAAAATTACAAACAATTTCCACCCATTCTGCAGAATGCATCACCTGTGGTGTTGTAAGCCTTTTTATGTTCCAACTTGTAATTTGTTTTACTTGTGATTTATGAGGGAATAAGCTAATGACACACCCATAGGTTTGCCAGTTTAATAAAGTTTATTTAACAAACAATTATAGATTTAAACGATAACACAATCCCCTTACTGCTCTGCCCCTAGCACTGGGATACTTTAACAGTATCCGACAGTCCAGTGCACTAGCATCCGGATGTTGTAAGTGACTGGTAATGCAATCATCCAAAGAGGCCACCTTATGGTGTTTGTCGATCATCTTCCAGCACTCAGTTGGGTTCAAATAAAAGTAAATTACTGCGGATGCTGGAGTCTGAAACCAAAAGAGAAAATGCTGGAAAATCTAAGCTAGTCTGGCAGCATCTGTAAGGGGAGAAAAGAGCTGATGTTTCGAATCCATATAACCATTTGTGAAAGCTAGAAGACATAGAAAATGAGAGATATTTAAATTGTACGTGAGGAAGTAAGCCCATTCACACCATCTATTCTGTCTGTAGATTGCCATTAGCAATTATTAGCCTTTCCTCTTGTTTTTGTGGCTATGATTTATCTTTCATTCTCATGTCTCCACTTTCTACGCCTTTGAGCTTTGACAAAGGTCATTTGGACTCGAAATATCAGCTCCTTTCTCTCGTCACAGATACTGCCAGACCTGCTGAGATTTTCCAGCATTTCCCTTATATGCTGTGTTGGGTTCCCTCCTTCACGACTGCAATACTGGTCTCTCTTCATTGCATGACCAAAATTAAAAAGTCCTTTCCAGTAATCATTAGCTCAAAACTGTGACTAGGTACTCCTTCAATTTTTAACTGGAGCTGTGGCTGATTTGATAATCTGAAACTCCACACTTTTTCAAACACCGCTATCTCTGATTGAATGAGTCAACCTGCCGCCTTCTGATTGCTCAGAGTGAAAATGCCTCACAACAGTTTAAAAGAAAAAGAAGCGATGTTGCGTTCTCTCAAAGTATGATGGTTAAATGTTAGGCTAAAAATCATGTCAGTTAGTTTCTTTTCCTAACACTGAGGACCAACCATCTGCTGTGTCCAAGAAGATTCACACACTTCAACAAAATGCGTCATCATTTCCACTTGATGTAAGCACTGGCAAGGATACTTATATCAGCACACAGTGGTTAGCGCTGCTGCCTCAAAGTGCCCAGGGACTCGAGTTTGATTCCTGGCTTGGGTCAATGTCTGTGTGGAGTCTGCGTGTTCTCCCTGTGTCTGTGTGTGTTTCCTCTGGGTGTTCCGGTTTCGTCCCACAGTCGGAAAGACATGCTGCTTAGGTGAATTGGCTATGCTAAATTCTCCCTCAGTGTACCCGAACATGCTCCGGAGTGTGGCAGCTAGAGGAGTTTTGCAGTAACTTCATTACAATGTTAATGTAAGCGTACTTGTGACACTAATAAATAGGTTAAATATACTTGGAAGAAAGCAGATAGCTAAATTGCTAGGGAAGTGTAACGTGCAATGCCAAACGATGGTGAGAACCGGGTAGCAGTAGTTTTGATTAAATGGTAACATAGCCAAAGACCTAGCATGCCAAGTGCCTCTATTTAATGCAGTAGGGATATCAATCTTACTGGTCTGCTTCACAATAAAGCCTGGAAAAAACACTGTTGATCTGAGAATTTATATGTCTCCTGACAAAAGAATTGAGACATGGTCTGGATAATAAGGAACACAATCCAGGAATATCTTCTGGCATGTCCCACATAACTGTAGGTAATCAGTTACCTACACTGCAATGTTGTATTCAGCACATGGCAATATCAGTGTTATTGGCAATGCATTCTCCACTTATTGCGAGCGTAGTCACAGAAAGAGAATGAAATCTCCCTGCCGCATCCCGCCTAACCAGCAACATTACCACATTCACACCCAGTGAGGACGTAAACCTAATCACCGTTAATTTGAAAAAATATAAGTATTCTTAAACAGATTAGCGTCATTACTTCCAGAGGCTCATCTCCTTCCCTGAACAATCATCCTCCCATTCCCCCCCCACTCTGAGTCAATGTGATGTCAACTACTGCACTCCAGCAGGACCACAAGAAAAAATGCTGGAAAATTTCAGCAGGTTTGGCAGCATCTGTGAGGAGAGAGAAGAACTGACATTTCGAGTCATTCTCTTTTTGGTTTCAGATTCCCACATGCACAGTAATGTGCTTTTTAATTTGCTGAAATGACCATACCTGGGGTGCAGAGGCTTTTGTAACCCTGGGTGATCAGGGATGTGGCAAGGCACTGCCCCTAGCACCCCTGGCAATGCCAACCTGGCAATACAACTGCCACTGCCTGGGGACAGGCCTCCAGCGAACCCCATTGGGGATTTCCCATCATGTTTGCTGAGGTTGGGGGGGGTGATGGTGGTTGCAATGGTGGGGACTGTGCCTACATAGCTGTAGTAGTGGGAGGCAAAAGGGACAATGCCGACATTGTGAAGAGTTTCTTTAACATTAATTTGAGTCAGGAGAACAGGTTAAAATTGGCTCCTCAGTCTCTGTGGAGCTTTCTGGGGAGAAACACGCTGGTGTGCTATATTGTTTAGGTAACTTTCGCCATAGTCAAAGAGAAATACAGCACAGAAACAGGCCCTTCGGCCCAACCAGTCATGTTGACCATGGTTGCTGCCCTCCACCACCCCACAGCGAGTCTCAGTTCCTTGTGTTTGGCCTATAACCCTCTAATCCTTTCCCATTCATGTATTTATCCAAAGCTTTGTAAATGTTGCTATTGAATCTGCGTCAACCACTTTCTCTGGCTGCTTATTCCGTGTACGCATCACTCTCTGTGTTGCCTGTCAAGTCCCTTTTTAAATCTTTCCTCTCTCACCTTAAACTTATGCCTTCTAGTTTTCAATTCCCCTACCCTGGGAAAAAGACTATCTGCATTTATCTTCTCTCTGCTCTTCATGATTTTATACACCTCAATAAGGTCACCCCTCATTCTCCCACATTCCACTTTCATTTACCAGGATTGTGACCATATGAACTCATCAGCCAACTACCTTATTATTGGAAAGCTTGTCTTCTGTTAACAAGCAAAACAATTATACTTACAAAAATTAAGGATCTTGAAATGTTCAACAGACTGTCAGACTGTGTTTTTGGCTGATTTATTTGACAGTTGATACCTCCGCCTGAAAAATTAAATAAATTTTAGCAAATTAAGAAAGCTGGAAGAATGTTTCTTCATCTACTGAACTTTAACAGAGAAAAACTTGACACCAGGGAAAAAAAGATTATTGGTGGGCAGTTTTCAGGCTATTTACATTGTTAATGTCCTCCATTGTATCTGTCCACAGCCTTTGTACATTCATGCAAATGTCAACTTTTTGAAATCAGTTTTTCAAACCAGAAGTCATGAAGCTGGCTTTTACAAAGTCAATATTTCTGTGGAGTTGACATGCTTTCTTAGTTGGGACCTCAGTGAATTCGAAAAAAAAAACCCTCGCAATGGAATATAGTAAAGACCAACACGCTAAAGAATTCACATTCATTATCTAACATTTATTCATTTTATGACATTTACAAACTATACTGAGAAAAGAGATATGTTGTTGAAGCTTTTGTCTTGCCCTCATTAGGACAACGAAATTGTAAAGGAAACAACAATTTATATTGCAAGAGAAGAGAATGCCATAATTGGCAAGTGGACTCTGATTCTTCAGCAATGCACAAGTCCTTTACTACCAAGCAGCTACAATAAACTATTTACATTTCATCCAATGCAATTTAAATAGATAATAAATTAACTACCAATACTTTGTGTTAAAATCTTTCAAAACCACTCTGATCACAATCCAAGCCACCAGGCAAATTGGGTGGGATTTTCCAGGTGTGTCCATCTTGAGACCAGAAATTCTTGCTGAAGGTCAATAGACCTTTAAATGGACGGTCAAGTTTTCTTCACATCCGCCGCGATTACTGTGGAGGGTAGGTCTGGAAAATTTATGTCATTGTTCCAATTATCTGATCATCATTGTATAGATCTTCATCATCATCACCCAATGGTACTTCTTTTGGCATCATCATTCCAGAACTGATTGTTCTCAGTGTGATTGACTGCACTTTTGAAGTTTTTTTTGACAGTACTGGGTTCACATCTATGACACAATGTTAGTCATTTTCGTGGTTGCATTTTTCCACCCTTAATAAATGTTCCTAGCCATGCCAATGCACAATTGGTCCACATATTTTAGAAGTTGTCCTTAAGAGAATTATTATATACACACCCAACAATTGGGTAACACTTGTATAGAATCATAGAAATAGAATCATAGAAACTCTACAGTACAGAAAGAGGCCATTCAGCCCATCGAGATACACCAACCACAATCCCACCCACGCCTACCCCGATATCCCAACATATTTACCCACTAATCCCTCTAACCTATGCATCTCAGCACTCTAATGAGCAATTTTTAGCAGGACCAATCAATCAAATTATCTTTGGATAATTATAGAATCTACAGTGCAGAAGGAGGCTATTTAGCCCACCATACCTGCATCAACAATAATCCCACCAGGTCCCATACCTATAAACCCACATATTTACACCCTAATCTCCCTGATACTACAGAGCCATTTAGCATGGCCAACCAATCTTTGAACCATGGAAGGCAATCAGAGCACTCAGAGGAAACCCATGCAAACTCCATACAGACAGTGACCCAGGGCTGGAATTGAACCTGGGTCCCTCGTGCTGTGAGGCAGCAGTGCTAATCACTGTGCCACCATGCCACCCTGCCAGGTAAAACTGCCACATTAGTGTTGGTTGATCTGACATCACTGACTGTGTTGTTGATGACGTGGGATTTGAACATGTTCCAGATGATCAAACCTTTTTCCTTTGTATAGCATCTTCTGGACTCAAATTCTACACCCATTTGGTGCATTTCTTGCATTCAACTCCACCCATCCAGTCTGTGAACATAGAAAATAATGAGGGGCACAAATCACTAGATAGTCAATATCTTTTCCCAAAGGTAAGGGAGTTTAAAACTAGAGGGCTTAGGGTGAGGGGGGTAAGGTATAATTTGGATGCTAGAGGGAGTTTTTTCACACAGAGAGTGGTGGGGATATGGAATGCACTGCCAAGTAAAGTGGTGGAGGCAGGTACTCTGGAGTTATTTAAGAAATACTTAGATGGGCACATGAACAGAATGGGAATGGAGGGGTATAGAAAACTGATTAAAATAGGGATCATGAGCCTTGGGAGTCCCTGGGAAGTGTGTAAATAAATGATGATATTGATGTGCTTGTTTTTATCCTACAGGTGCTTTGGTCCACCTTGTTGTCTAACAAGGGGCATACACGCGATGGGTCGTGAGAGGGCTGCTCTTGGATTTTTTTCCGAGAATATCCTAGTGCTTCACGTCGTTAGCGTACGCTTGATCTGGACCATTTGATGGGCAACACGACAGCTCAGTGACTATCGCTGTGCTGTGCAGATACATGGATTTGGGCCTGTGTCTGTGGGAGTTTGTGCATTCTCCCCGTGCTTGTGTGGGTTTTCTCCGGGTGCTCCAGTTTCCTCCCATATCCCAAAGATGTGCTCTTAGGCTAATTGGCAAGACAAATTCTCCCTAAATTGACTCAAATTTGGTTTTTAATCCATAGATCTATAAACATGGACAGGGATCACGGGTAGAGGTGGGAATATCGGGGTGGCGGTGCGGGCTCATTGGGCCAAAGGACCTGTTTCCCGTGCTGTTTTTTTCTTTGTTCTTTGTTCTAGAGGGCATAAGGTTAAGGTGAGAAGGGAGAGATACAAAAAGTGTCCAGAAGGGAAATTTTTTCACATAGAAGGTGGCGAGTGTCTGGATCAAGCTGCCAAAGATAGAAGCAGAGACGGGTACAATTTTGTCTTTCAAAAAGCATTTAGATAGTTACGTGGATAAGATGGGTATAGAGAAATATGGGCTAAATGCAGGCCATTAGGATCAGTTTTGGGGTTTAAAAAAAAGCATGGACAAGTTGGGCTGAAAAGCCTGTTTCCATGCTGTAAACCTCTATAACTCTCTGACTTTGGTTGACAACGCCTTTCTGAAATTTCTCTGTGAGGAGAGTCAACGGCTTTAACCTTGTACCATCCTCATGCCGGATGGAACCATTGTAATCAGCATCTTCCCGTGGCCAGTTGTCTTTACAAGGATTGTTCCTTCACCAGTCTTGGTCATGGTCTTGTTTGTTGGCATGTCGGAGTTCATCGGTGTTGCATTGACATTTCCAGTGCAGGCCAGTTGATGTCTCTCATGTGTGATAAGAAGCCGGTGAAATGTGGTGATTTTTGTCACCAGAGTCAGGTGCCAGATGCTGTGAAATTTTTGTTTTCCAACGGAGTGCTAAATATCTTGTGCAATACCTGGCACTTGCCTTGAGTTCGGGAATACCACTTTTCTTCATTTCTCTGAGAGTGTAAAGTCCCGATGACTCTTCGAGTGATAATAGGATGATTTTTTCTGGCCAGTAACCAAGTCTGCCACTTTTCCCTCCAGTTTAAATTGAGCTGCACGCTTGTTATTCTTTCTTGAAGGCTACACATTAAACTTGTTGATTGACTAGAAGACTGTTGCTAAAATTGACTGAGGGAGAAATCTAAAGATTCTTGTGTGTATCTTTAGATCAATGAACTGCAATAATTACTGGTAACTAATCAATATACAACACAGTTTGATCCCTAATAAATTTAGGAGAAACTTTTTCATGAGACATATAAAGCATTACATTTTTTAAGGTCAGTGTTATTGTGTGAACTGAGCTTGATGTTTACACAAGTATATACAATCTGTTCCTCTATAAAATATTCTAATTATTAATAAATTTATCATAGTTGTGCTGTATCAGAAAACAATGAAATTAGGATTCTCACTAACTTCCAATGTGCTGTCCTACTGATAATTAATGTTAATTGCTGAGGCTGAGCTAGTTATCTCAATACAGTACAGAATGTAAGGTTATTAAGGTCACAGCAACTATTAGTACATGAGGATTGAGAATCATAGAATCAAATCACATAAGGAAGCCTTTCAGGTTTTTGTGTCTGCGCTGGCTCTCTCTTGAAGATATAATTCACCAACTGCCACAACTCCCTACCACCTAGTCCTCATATCTCTGTATATTCTTCCTTTTCAGATAATCATCTAATTTACCCATGAATCCTTTGATTGAACTTGCCTCTGTCACTCTGGCAGACAATGCATTCCAAGTCCCAATTTCATTGTGTGAAGAAAGGTTTTCCTCATGCCTTCATTACTTCTTTTTTCTATGCCCTCTTCCACCAGTGGGAACTGTTTTCCTTTCCCCTATCTATTCTGTCCAAACCACTCATGACTTCCAATACCTCAACCAAACCTCATCTAACTTGCAAGGAAAACAGTCTCACCATTTCCAATCCATCTACACAACTGGAGTTCTTCAACCCCCCGAACCATTTTTGTGAATTTTTTCTGCACTCTCTCTAACACCTTCAAAGATTTCTCGATAGGTTAGTGAATGGGGAAAACTGTGGCAAATGGATTTCAAGGTGGGAAAATGTGAGCTGATTCACTTTGGACGTGAAAGGATAGAACAATATTTTCTAAATGTTGAAAAGCGAGAAACAAAAAGTTCAGAAATTTGAGGTCCAAGTACATAAAATATTCATAGGTGCAAATGGAATGTAAGATTTGTAAAAGGATTACTAGCAACATGCTCCTCTGTCCGAAACACCCTCAAATCTCTCCTCGTGTTGAATTAGCAATGCCTCTGATAGCCATGCTCCCAATAGAAAACTCCACTGCCCACCTTTTGCACTGCTGTCATGATATTTCAACATCTTTTCCTGTGTAGACCTCACTAATTCTAGGAAAATGGGACAAACTCATCAGTAATGGTCTTTAAATGTTACAATGATATTTTTTTCATCACTTTCTTTTAAGTTTAAAACAAAATGTTTTATTTTGCATGGGTTGCCCTAAAATATTTTAGCCATATTATTTTTAATTAATCACGGTTGACTGTTTACAACCAAGATTAGTATGTGCACGAATATCTTACTGTGTCACTCATGAAACTTTTTAACATCAAAGAGGTGACACAGTGGCAAAGTGGTTAGTGCTGTTGCTTCAAAGCTCCAGGAACCCAGGTCAATTCCTGCCTTGGATTACTGTCTGCTTGGAGCTTACATTTTCTCCCTGTGTCAGCGTGGGTTTCCTCTGGGTGCTCTGCTTTCTTCCCACATTCCAAAGATTTGCAGGTTAGATGGATTGGCCATGCAAAATCTCCCTCAATATCCAAAGATGTGTAGATTAGATGGATAAGCCATGAGAAATGTGTGGGCTTAAGAAGATAGGACAGGGTGGAAGGCCTAGTTGAAATACTTCGTCAGAGAGTCAGTGCAGACTCAATGGGCCAAATAGCCTCTTCTGCACTGGATTCTTGAACTTCCTCTAGTGCAACATTTCACTACATTGGAAAGTCCCAACAGTCGGGCAGTCCAAATCAAGCTTTAGTGTACCCTTCCTTTTATCCCATGCAACCAGCAGTACAGTACAGCAAAACAGTGTGAATACAGTTGTCCAATTGATTGCAACAGACAAGCCTAATAATTTGTGCTTCAAATTGAGTCATCAAAAAAAATCAATTAAAATGGATATTCTCCCCATTTGGATTACCCTTTATAACTCAAATTGAATCTTGATAAGTGTTTGTAAATTAACTGCTGCCTTAAGGCACCAGGAACCTGAGTTCAATTCCAGCCTCGGTCATTGTCTACCTCGGTCACTGTCTGCCTCAGTTACTGTCTGTGTGGAGTTTGCACTTTCTTTCCACATGGGTTTCCTCCAGGTACTTGGGCTTTGTCTCTCAGTCCTAAAATGTATGGGTTATGTTGATTGGCCAGCTAAATTAATCCTAGGATCAGGGGGATTAGTAAGGTAAATCTGTGGGTTTATGGGGATAAGACCTCGGTGGGACTGTGGTCGGTATAGACTCGATAGGCTGATAGACCTCCTTCTGTACTGTAAGGATTCAATGATTCTATGAACTATTGTCAGTTAGCATTTAATTCTTTCTCTCTGCAATCGTGCTATGTCAAGGTAGCATCCTTATCTCTAAGTTGGATCCACCCATTGCTGATTTATTTGCTGCCCTCTGCAAATGGCCAATGACCTTATGTATACTGCTGCCTGTCCAAGATCCCTCTCCTCTGCCTTCCAGCGCATTAAGTGCAATTGCTTTTTCCAAAAACTGGTTCAATGCTGACGGTAGCTTCTGATGTGAGATGTAAGTGTACAGACGATGTATATATACTGCTAATTTTGAAATGACACTCGAGTGGCACTCAATTGGAAAGAACAGGGCTCGGAATGTCGCAACATTTTGCAGCTCCATGAACCCGACCTGTGAGAAAGAGTCCCTGAAACTGGATTTTTGTTCCAGGGGATAAAGTGCGGAGACTGACAGACCCCAGCCAATGAAGGCCAGCATGCCATATGCCTTCTTGACTATCTGCTCCATTTGCGTTGCCATTTTCAGTGACCTGTGTGCCTGGACACCCAGATCCTTTACCTATCAACACTTTTAAGGATTCCACCATTTACCGTGTACTTCCTATTAGACATTCCAAAATGCATTACCTCACATTTGTCCAGATTAAACTCCATCTGCCATCTCTTCATCCAAGTTTCCAACTGATCTACATACTGCTGTATCCTTTGATGGTCCTCATCACTATCTGCAAATCCACCAACCTTTGTGTCGTTCGCAAACTTACTAACCAATCTAGTTACATTTTCCTCCAGATCATTTATATATGTCACAAAGGGCCCAGCATTGATGCCTGAGGAATATCACTTGTCATAGCCCTCCATTCAGAAACACATCTTTCGACTGCTACCCTCTGTCTTCTTTGACTGAGCAATTTTGAATCCATTTTGCCAGCTTACCTTTGATCCCATGGGACTTCACCTTCTGCACCAATCTGCCATAAGGAACCTTGTCAGAGGCCTCACTGAAGTCCATCTAGACAACATTCACTGCCTTACCCTCATCAATCATCTTTGCCACTTCCTCAAAAAACTCTATGAAGTTTGTGAGATACGACCTCTCCTTCACAAAACCATGCCCTTCACAAAAACTCAAAAAAAATCTAGACATTAAAATTCTTCCAACTAATCTCTTAAGAAAACAAAAATTTAACTTGAACACTTAATCCCTTCCTTTATGAAAACAAAATTTTCTCTTAAGTACTTAATCTCTTATGAAAACAAATATCCAAATTGTATAACCACCTGGATCTGTCAATCAAACTGCTCACTTAACAGGCACCCCAATGTGATAATGTTAGGTTGCAAAAATCAATTATGCAGCACAAATCCTATTATGTTAGCCGTCTGGCTTATGACAACATAATGAAATAGCTCAAAGTGATTTTCTTTTTTAAATTGCATAAAATTTTTAAATTTAAAGCCCAGCAGAGTTAAATCCCACAGCAGCTTTGACAGTTCCAGGAGTCAGGAGGTTGAGTGAGACAGGATTGAAAAGGATTTGGGGTAAAAAAAATAGAAGCAGTGTGACATCCAACTTTGATTAACTCCACAGAAGTTCAAGCCCATTATTACACAAAATCATGCAGGGAATTCCAAATTATCTGGCAACTCATATCAATGCTTTCATCCACAGAAATGTATCATCTCACTCTTGCTTGAAAACAGATAAGGTTTGACGCTGGAATTTAGCAGGGCTTCACCACTTAGCATTACTGTGGTTAATACCACCTCTGGGGCTCCATCATGCCAGAGGTGCCCTGCAATATAATCCAGAGCAGGGATATGAGTGCTCTGAAACCGAGGCACTGGGAGAGGTAACCATCTGGAGTGGCAGAAAGATCCAACAAATGAAGGCTGAAGAAAGACTATAGACTTGGCTTTTTTTTTGTGTGTTTGAATGTAGAGCCAGGGAAATCTGGGCTCACCATCTTTGCAATTACTGAGGGAGGCAACCTCCAGCAAGGAGCAGCCACCTCTCCCTCCTGCAACTCTTTCTCTTCCTCCAGTCAATGAATCCATTCAGTGCTCCTCACATATTCTCTACCTGTTTCCATCCTCGTATCATTGAATTTTACAGCACAAATGGAGATGATTCTGCCCTTGAGTCCATTCTGGTTTTCTGAAAGAGTTATCCAATTAGTTCTATCCCCTTCTGGACATATAATCATATGAAATAGGGGCGGCAGTAGGCCATTCAACCTCTTTGTGTGTCCAGCATTTAGTAAGATCATGGTTGATCTGATTGTGATCTCAACTCTGCATTCTCTTCTGTTTCCACAAAGCCCTGCATTTTTATCTCCAATTTCCCTTAAAAAGTTATGATTTGTGCGGCCGCACTTGGAGTATTGCGTACAGTTCTGGTCGCCGCATTATAAGAAAGATGTGGAAGCATTGGAAAGGGTGCAGAGGAGGTTTACCAGGATGTTGCCTGGTATGGTGGGAAGGCCTTATGAGGAAAGGCTGAGGGACCTGAGGTTATTTTCATTAGAGAGAAGAAGGTTACGCGGTGACCTAATTGAGGCGTATAAGATGATCAAGGGATTGGATAGGGTGGATAGTGAGAGCCTTTTTCCTCGGATGGTGATGACCAACACGAGGGGACATAACTTTAAATTAAGAGGTGGTAGTTATAGGACGGATGTCAGAGGCAGGTTCTTTACACAGAGGGTGGTGAGAGCGTGGAATGCCCTGCCTGCAGCAGTTGTGGACTCGCCTACTTTGGGGGCATTCAAATGTTTGGTGGATAGGCATATGGATGATATTGGAATAGTTTAGGTTAGAGGGTCCACTGGCCGGCGCAACATCGAGGGCCGAAGGGCCTGTACTGCGCTGTAATGTTCTATGTTCTATGTTCTATCTGCTTCTATTCCCCTATTAAGTAGATCACAAAAACTCATAGATTAAAAAGCTTTTTTCCTCATTTTTTCTCTACTCCTTTTGCCAATTATCTTAAGTCTGTGTCCCCTGGTTACCCAGCCACTTGACAGGTGAAACAGTCTTTCCTTACTGTTTTCATAGAACCACAGAAATCTACAGTGCAGAAGGAGGTCATTTGACCAATTGAGACTGCACCAACAACAATCCCACCAAGGCCCTGTCCCCACAACCCCATGCATTTACTCTAGCTAGTCTCCCTGACACT
Source organism: Sphyrna mokarran (assembly GCA_024679065.1). NCBI lineage: Eukaryota > Metazoa > Chordata > Chondrichthyes > Carcharhiniformes > Carcharhinidae > Sphyrna > Sphyrna mokarran. Next base: position 101,478,774 of record JAGIQG010000007.1, read on the forward strand.
AAGACACAATTTAATATGGCCAAATCATCTAACCTGTGCATCTTTGGACTGTGAGGGGAAACCAGAGCTCCCAGAGGGAGCCCAGGCAGACATGGGGAGAGTGTACAAATGCCGCACAGACAGTGATCCAAGCTGGGAATAACCTGGGTCCCTGGTGCTGTGAGGCAACAATGCTAACAACTGTGCTACCTGTACTACCTCGAGTTGTGTGGCTGGGTGTTCTGGGGATTGCCTATCCTCCCAAAGTGTACTGCTTAAGTGTGTCATACCTCCAAACCATTACTCTTCACTTACAGCAGATATTTGCACCTCTCCATGAGATAGGAGCTATTTGCAGCTCATTTAATCAGAGGCCTGACTTCTCAGCGCAATGATGTCTGGGCTGACTAGTGTGTCTATCAGTAACCAATAGAGGGTGAAAATCACCTTCAACTGGACAAACTGGAAGGACAGCTCTTTCCAAATTTCCAAAGGCCAGACCTGCCGCAGAATCCCTGGATGCCTCCTATGGAATCCCAGTATTCCATAGAACCCAGTTTGGGAAAACCTGTCCTAATGCAAAAAACAAATATAAATATGGCATTGGTGACAACTCATTGTCTGGAGAGAAAAATGCATCTTAAAGCAAGGAAAAAAACTGTTTTGCCTTGATTTATTTGAATGGATCACAGTAGAATGTTTATCTTCCCAGTCCTTTATCTTTCTCAGGCACGCAATCAATCACCTTCTAGATGTTCTTTTTAAAGATGTAACTGTCTGCACCACACAAGAGTCCTTTCTACAATCCATCGTTGATATCTTGTAGCTTTCAGAAGGAATCTTTCAGATCCTTTGTTTCTGTGACTCTGTGAGATTTTATTACCTGGTTAATAACACAGAAAAGACACAAACCACACACGTGGTGGGGTAAAGCTTGCCTTTGTATGACTGTGTAAAATGAGTCATTGGAAGTCCATTGCTGCTTTTCATCTTTCCTGATTTTTATTTCAATTAAATCACTGGCAACATCTACACTTAGTGGCCCAGAAGAGACCATCTTTTGGCATTACCTCTCCCGAAAACAAAAGTTCAGAAAAAAAAATCATTACCTTTTCTGATGAAGACTTGATCATTAGCCCATTGGTTCTGGACTGGAAAGAGGAAAAATGTTTGCATATTGAACTTGCGGAGCTATTAGGGCACAGGTGGCGTTCAAGCTCATTTTGCCTCTCCAGAGCAAAGCAGTGAGTCTTAGTCCCCTCCTCTATTCCCTTTGTCTTGCAAACTCATTTCCTGCAACTCCCTATTAAAATTCCTTGAGAAATCATTCATTTATGGGTTGCACAGTGGTTAGCACTGATGCCTCACAACACCAGGGATCCTGGTTCAATTCCAGCCTTGGGTCAATATCTGTGCACATTCTCCCTGTGTCTGTATGGGTTTCCTCTGGATGCTCCAGTTTCCTCCCACACTCAGAGATATGTGGATTAGATTGGCCATGCTAAATTGCCCTTTAGTGTCAGGGAAATTATCAGGGTAAATAGTTCGTTTTGTGGAGATAGAGCATGGGTGGGATTGTTGTCTATGCAGGCTCGCTGGGTGGAATGGCCTCCTTCTGCCCTAGAGGGATTCTGCTTCCACTGTCCTCATAGACATTGAGTTCCAGGATATTACCACTTACTACATAAGAAAGTTCTTTCCCACATATTGCTGCATCTTTTGCTAAAACCCTACACCTGTGTCCTCTTGTCCTTGTCCTGTGATTGCTAAATTGAGTGCTTTAGGCAACTGAACTTTCCAATCTTAACAACAGTGGAAGTCTAGATTATTGGAGTTCTGATTAAATCAAACTTTAATGTAGTTTCACTGCCTCGTTAACTGCTGGCCTCTTTCTCTTTCTGTATTAATCCTACCAGTGTTGATTAGGCACTCCAACCTTCTGGCTTCTAGTTCCTTCTAGTCTCACATAGCATGAGCTAATGAGGACAATTTCTTTTCTTGACTACCTAATGCAGACCTGTCATAATCTTCCACACCTCTCTTAAATCTTCCCTCAAACCTCTTTACTTCAAGGAGAACTGCCTCAATTTCTCCAGCCTAAACTTGTAGCTAAAACCCACCCCATCACTGAACCACTGTTAGAAATCCCCTCAGCAATCTCAATGGCATCATGCCCTTTCTAAAGCCTGATGACCAGAACTAAATCCAATACTCTAATTGTGGCCTAACCAATGGTTTATAACTGTTCAGCAAAACTCTTTGGGGGGGATTTTCCCATCCTACTTGGTACAGGAATCATAGCGGGTGAGAGAGACGGACCAAGCAAAGGTCTATTGACATTGGATGAGAGTTTCCAGTTTTGGGATAAGCCTGGTGAAAAATCCCACCTGTTTCTATTAACAAAATAAGAAGTCTCACAACACCAGGTTAAAGTCCAAAAAGTTTATTTGGTAGTAAAAGCGATTAGCTTTCAGAGCACTCGCTGCTCCTTCATCAGGTGAATGGAATTCTGCACAACCTCAAACAGACTATTTCCACAGCAAACTACCCAGCCTTCAGGGGAACAGTGACCACGACATTACACAACCCTGCCACAGTAACCTCTGCAAGATATGCCGGATCATCGACATGGATACCATCATTGCATATGAGAACACCATCCACTGGGTACATGGTATATGATAGATACAAACTCAATTTACAAAATAATGGCTAATTATACAAGTGTTTACAGGTAATCGAGTCTTAAAGGTAAGACAATGTGAGTGGAGACACCATTAAGCACAGGTTAAAGAGACGTGTACTGTCCACAGTCAGGACAGTTAGTGAGATTTTGCAAGCCCAGGCTATTCATGCGGGTTACAAATAATGTGACATGAACCCAAGATCCCAGTTGAGCCCTTCCTTGTGTGCAGAACTTAGCTATCAGTCTCTGCTCAGTGACTCTGCGCTGATATGTATCGTGAAGGCTGCCTTGGAGAACGCTTACCCGAAGATCAGAGGCCAAATGTCCATGATTGCTGAAGTGTTCCCCAATAGGAAGAGAACACTCTTGCCTGATGATTATCAAGCGTTGTTCATTTATCCACTGTCATAGCATCTGCATGGTCTCCCCAATATACCGTGCCTCGGGACATTCTTTCCTGCAGTGTATCAGGTAGACAACATTGGCCGAATTGCAAAAGCATGTAGTATGTACCTGGTGGATGGTGTTCTCACATGCAATGATGGTATCCGTGTCGATGATCCAGCATATCTTGCAGAGGTTACTGTGGCAGGGTTGTGTAATGTCGTGGTCACTGTTCCCCTGAAGGCTGGGTAGTTTGCTGTGGAAATGGTCTGTTTGAGGTTGTACGGTTGGTTGAACGCAAGAAGTGGGGGTATGGAGATGAGCTTGGTGAGAAGTTCATCTTCATCAATGACACGTTGAAGGCTCAGGAGAAGATGTTGTAGCTTCTCCCCTCCGGAGAAGTACTGGACAATGGAGGGTCATTAACAAAGCCCAGGATTCTGTGTGCTTTGCTAACCACTGTCTCAATGCATCTTACCATGTTCTTCAAAGATTAATGAACATGAATCCCCCAAAGATTAATGCACTGTTTGGCCCTGCACAATCTAATTGACCCATGAAGCCCATCTTGCCTCTCTCTACTCCTCCTGCCAAAGTGCATCACTTCTCTGTTAAATATCATTTGCCATTGAAAGCCCATTCTGCTAGCCTGTCAGCACCATAGAAGAACCACATAATCCCTACAGTGCAGGAAGAGGCCATTTGGCCCATCGAACCTATACTCATCGAGTCTATGTATACCATGTTGATTTATACTGTTTGCCAATCCAACAAATCTGATACAAATGGCAAGTTTTGACATTTTTCTCTGGATTGCGGTATTTAAGCTATTGGTTTCCAACCTTTCACATCTTTGTACTACAAAAACATTCTGAAACATGCCTCCTATTTTCTCTGAACTACTCTGAAGCAAATGACTTTTTGGGGGAAATCCTGAGCCTGCTTTTGCCATCAGAGGGAACGACAACATGGGTGGAAAATTGGAAAAGAATCAGGAGAGATTCGGGAAACAGAATAGTGGACACGAGAAATAATACTAAGAACTGATATCTTCAGTTCCAGCTAATACAAAACCTGGGCCATTGACTTGGGATAATGTTAACAGTACAATATAAGTAGAAACTGTGTAGAAGGAACCTTGATTTTCTTAAAAACACAGTTCACAAATAATTTATCCAGTTCATACAAGATTTAATATTTTGAAACATGAATGTTTTGGCATGAATGTCAACTTTCTCTCCACAGATACTGCGTGATTATCTGAGATTTTCAAGAGCTTTTTTTCTTGTGTCAGATTTCTGGCATCAGCAATGCTTTGCTTTTGTGTTAAAACTGTTCCTTGGGTAGAAAAATTAAAAATAAGAATAAAGCAGTAATGTAATTAAAAAGGAAAGAGGAGAAAGCTGAAATGCAGGACAGAAGTCTCAGCATAATGCCAATATCATATCTGGCCATCAGCTAAACATAACTGTAGATCTAAGTTGTTGGCATGGTTTCAATATTACGATTTCCAGAGCACCATATGCTATTTTTTAACTCTGTCTCTCTTGCTTTTCCCAGAACTTTTGTGTCCATTCTAAGACATTTGCTTTTTATGTGGGTGTGTAGAATCTTAGAATCCTACAGTGCAGAAGGAGGACATTTGGCCCATCAAGTCTGCACCAATCACGACACCACCTAGGCCCTAACCCATAACCCTATGCATTTACTTTAGCTAAGGAGCAATTTAACATGGCCAGTCCGCCTAATCTGTGCAACTTTGGATTGAGCGAGGAAACCAGACACAGAAAGAATGTGCAGACTCTGCAGACTTGCTGCAACTGTACAGGGTGCTGGTGAGGCCGCAGCTGGAATACTGTGTGCAGTTTTGGTCAACACATTTGCAGAAGGATTTATTGGCCTTCAAGGGAGTGCAGAGAAGGTTCATTAGGCTGATACCGGAGATGGGGGGGTTAGCCTATGAAGAGAGATTGAATAGACTGGGTCTGTACTCGTTGGAGTTTAGAATGCTGAGGGGGGATCTTATAGAGACATATAAGATAATGAAGGGGATAGATAGGGTAGAGGTAGAGAGATTCTTCCCGCTTAGAAAGGATAGCAGGACTAGAGGGCACAGCCTCAAAATAAGAGTGGGGCAGTTTAGATCAGAGTTAAGGAGGAACTTCTTCACTCAAAGGGTGATGAATCTCTGGAATTCTCTGCCCATTGAAGTGGTGGATACTACCTCATTGAATATATTTAAGCCACGGGTAGATAGGTTTCTAATAGACAAGGGAATTAAGGGTTATGGGGAAAAGCAGGAAAGTGGAACTGAACCACTTCAGATTGGCCATGATCTTATTGAATGGCGGAGCAGGCTCAAAGGGCTAGATGGCTTACTCCTGTTCCTATTTCTTATATTCTTATGACTCTACACAGACAGTGACCCAAGCCGGGAATCAAACTCGGATCCCTGGCAATGTGAGGGAGTACTGTTAACCACTGTGATGCCCATGGAGCCTTTGTCTTCAGCTCCAAGTCCCGTTGGTCATGCGCATGGAGCCTGACCAATGTAAACAATCTCAACTGCACGTGCGTGGCTTTTTTCCACATGCGCAGGAGGCCTGAGGTTTATTGAGTCCAATGCTGACCACAGAGCTGAAGACAAAGATTAGTTCTAGTTGAATTACAGAAATGTTGAATCATTTTGCATCTTTATTTTGTGGTGCAGTGGTTGGGAACAACTGATCTAAGCCATTTATATCTATAACAAACAGTGATGCAAGTGAGCACTGACTCCTTGAGAAGCACACACTGTCTAACCATCTTCCAGTCTGAAAAACAGCCATTTATCGCCACTCACTGTTTTCTGCCTTGAAGTCAATTTTCTGAGCAAGCTGACACTGACTCTCTGATTCATAGATTTGCGTAGGATTTTGTCCAAGATTTATTTAAATCCATACAGGCAATGTGTTTTGCCATCCTTTCATTGTGAAAGTGTGTGACTGAATAGAATCGATCTGAATAGGTGGAATTTTTCTATCCCGCCCACCATGAGAATCGTAGTAGGCGGGACATGGACCATGCAAAGTTTTACTGACCTCGGGGCAAATATGGTCGGAAAATCCCAACCATAGAATTTGACAGCACAAAAAGAGGCCCTTCACCCAATCGTGCCACCTACGGACTCCAGTTATGACCGATGGCTCATATCTTCTCTGATCTTTAAGAAATATCTTTTAAAGAGAGATGCTGAACTGCAATGTTTATAATTGCCCTCTGCACGCTCCAATCAAGATGATAAATGTACAGCACCTCAACATGCCATCTGGAGATTCACCTATGTGAATCTATATGTGTATCATTATGTTCATATGTGTGTCATTATGAACAGGTAGAATTCAGCCAATATACTGAGGCAATGCGATTGCAAGAGTAATCCAAGAACATGATTGGATTGGGGGTTATAGATAGGTCTATGGCTGGGTAGGTTTTGATGTGTTCGGCACAACTTGTGGGCCGAAGGGCCTGTTTGTGCTGTAGTGTTCTATGTTCTATGTTCTATGATTGAGTATGAAGTAGATAGCTGAACCGCACACAGGCACAAAGCTTAGGATGGCCTTTGATGTAAAGGTATCTGAAGTATCAGATGGATAATGAGGATTCGCAAAGGAGTGCAGTATTAGCTTGCTGTTAACTCAGGCGAGTTGTCGCTGACAATAACACGTTCTGCACTAATGATGATCAGGCCACTGTTGGAGTTGGGTTTTGATGTAATGTGTGCACTACAGCTCAGTCTTCCTCACCCGTCTGTGTGGAGCTCATCACTAATAGCTGGTTTTTCATTCCTATGATATTTTCTTCCAGTTTGCACTGCAGCAAATCCTGGGAAGTGGCACCATATTAGGTTGGGCAAACATTTGCCAATGGTCAGCCAGGTCTAGCTCACTGCATTCTTCTGTAGATTGGCATGAGTCAAGTGCACACTTTAGAAAGGGTAAACTTTAACAGGTTCACACCATTCACTGGATTTTATTCATTTGTATGAGATATGGATATTGCTGACTGGGCCAGTATTTATTGCCCATCCCAAGTTGCCCTTGAGAAGGTAGTGGTAAGCTGCCTTCTTGAACCGCTGCAGTCCTTAAGATGTAGATAAATCGACAGCGCTGTTAGGGAGGCAATTCCAGGATTTTGATCCAGCTACAATGAGGAAACTGCGATATATTTCCAAGGCAGGATGGTGTCTGACTTGAAGGTGAACCTCCAGGTGGCGGTGTTCCCAGGTATTTATGGTTTCATTCCCCAATACTTGCTACCCTTGTCTTTCTAGATGATAGTACTCGTGGGTTTGGCGAGTGTTACCTAAGGAATCTTAAGTTCCTACAAGTTCTTGTAGATGGTGCACATGACTGCCGCTATTTGTCGGTGGTGGAAGGAATGAATGTTCGTGGAAGGAATAGCAATCAAGCAGCTGTTTTGTCTGTGTTGCTGTCAAGCTTCTTAAGTGTTGTTGGAGCTGTATTCATCCAGGCAAGTAGTCTATTACACCCTTGACTTGTGCCTTGTAGATGGTGGACAGGCGTTGGATAGTCAGGAGGTGAATTGCACATTGCAGGCTACCAAGCCTTTGACCTGCTGTAGTAGCCATAATATTTATATGGCTAGTCCAGTTCAGCTTCTGGTCAATGGTTACACCCAAGATGTTGATCATGAGGGTTGCAGCAATGGTAATGTTATTTAAATACCAAGTGGCCGTTGTTAGATTCTCTTTTGTTGGAGATGGTCATTGCCTGTGTTTGGATAGCAGTGCAGAAACCCCAAATTATGTTAGCCCAACTAGAACCCATTTTTTTTCTATTTTGACATTAGTATGAGGAGTTTCATTCCACATGTAATTCTATTGAGCCACTAGGAAGTTTTTATCAAATCAAACTTGATTTTAATAATACAATTTAAATATAACAAATTAAGTAGCTTAACATTTAATATTTGAATAATACTTAAACATAATAACATACGGTTCTTAACTACTAACCTATCTCTATTAGTTCCAGTTGAAGCAATATTCCTCTTATAAACTTAAAACCCCTCTTCAAAATCAGCTAGTGACACACAGGCTTACATGTTTATAATTGTTAACAGTTCTACAGCTTTTAAACATATCCAGAAAGAGATGGAAAAACGTATGTTTTCTGACAGCCCAAATATTAGTCTCCAGAGAAAGAGAGAGAAAGATACACCTCTTGCTTCTTTCAGGACCAGGCAAACTTTGAAGCTTTTAAAATAAAAGAGAATTGTCTGTTTTCCCTGTAAGCTTAGATCCACCCATTCACATGACTCTGCCTTTAGCAAACAACCTAATCAAAGCCCTGCTGAGAAACCCAGGAGTAAAACCAAAATAAACATAAATGCATTGAATCCAAATAAATACATCCCCAGATAAAATCAATCATTTACCTGCATTCCCAGTAGGTGAGCTGCCTGAAACAGACAAATCTGTGCTATGTAAAGCAGAGCTGAATTTTAAACATAACCCTCACAAAAAACATGATATTAACACATTTCTTAATGGCACAGTATCATCAGACCTAGCACTTGTGCAGTGCAAATGTTTACTTGTCCTTTTTCAGCCCAAGAGTAGATATTGCCCATGTTTTATTGCATTTGGACATGGACTGCTTCAGTATCTGAGGAGTCCTGAATGGTGCTGAACATTGTGCAATAATCAGCAAACACCATCCACTTCTGACTGCTGATGGAAGAAGATCATTGATGATGCAACTGATGATGGTTCAGCTGAGGGCACTACCTTGAAGAACTTCTGCAGTGGTGTCCTGGGGCTGAGATGAATGACCCCCCAACAACTATCTTCCTTTGTGATAAGTATGAATCTAACCAACAGAGGGTTTTCCCCTGATTCACATTGACTCCAGTTTTGCTAGGGTTCCGTGATGCCATACTTGGTCAAATGCTGCCTTGATGTCAAGGGCGGTCTCACCTCATTGCTGGCATTCAGCTCTTTTGTCCATGTTTGAACCAGGACCATAATGAGATCAGGAGCTGAGTGATCCTGGCAGAACCCAAACTGAGGATCCATGAGCAGGTTGGTGCTGAGTAAGTGTCATTTGCTAGCACTATTGATGACCCCTTCCATCACTTTACTAATGATCGAGGGTAGACTGATTGCTCGGTAATTGGCCCAGTTGGATTTGCCCTATTTCTTGAGTACAAGACATACGTTGGCAATTTTTTGCAATGCCGGGTATTTGCAAGTGTCGTATCTGTTCTGGAACTGGCTTGGGTCGTGGCAAGTTCTGGAGCACAAGTCTTCAGTACTATTGCTAGACTGTTGTCAAGGCCATTGCAGCACCCAGTGCCTTCAGCTGTTTGTAGATATCACGTGCTGTGAATCAAACGGTTGAAGACTGAGATCTGGGGACCTCTGATGGATTCTTCAGCCTTATCTTTTGCACTGGTGCACAAGCCTCCTCCATCAGTGAGGGTGGGAATATTTGTGGAGCTTCTTCCCCCAAGTTGTTTAATTGTTGACCTTCATTCTCAACTGGATCTGATCTATTGGTTTTGGGATTGCTTAGCTCTATCACTTGCTGATTAATCTGTCTGGCATGCAAGTAGTCCTGTGTTGTAGCTTCATCAGGTTGACGCTTCATTTTTGAACCTGGCGTTGCACCTAGCATGGCCTCCTGCTCTCTGAACTAGGGTTGATCCTTTGGCTTTGTTATAATGGCCAAATGGGGGAATTGCCAAGCCATGAAGTTACAATTGGTAGTTGAATACAATTCTATTGCTGCTGGTGACCCACAGCATCTCATGGTTTCACAGCTTTGAGCTGCTAGATCTGTTCAAAGTCTATCTCATTTCGCACAGTGATAGTGCCACAAAACATGACGGAGGGCACCCTCAATATGAAGATGGGACTTTTGGCTCCACAAGGACTATGCAGTGGTCACTCCTATAAATATAACCATGGACAGATGCACCTATAGCAGGCAGGTTAGTGAGAATGAGGTCAAGTACGGTTTTTCCTCTTGTTGGTTCCCTCAACACCTGCTCAGTCACCGCGTTGCAGCTGTATCATTCAGGACCTAGGAACTCGGTCTTTGGTGGTATTACCGAGCCACTCTTGGTGATGGACATTGAACTCCTCCATCCAGAGAATGTTCTGTGCCCTTGCCATCCTCAGTGCTTCTTCCAAGTAGTGCTTGACATGGAGGAGTACTGATTCAGTAACTGAGATGAGATGATATGTGATAATTAGCAGGAGATTTTCTTGCCCGTGTTTGACTTATGAAACCTCATGAGGTATGGAGTTGATTTTTAAGACTCCCTCCTGACTGTTTACTGTTTTGCTGGTGAGGCAGTACATACCAAGCAATAGTGATGTTCATGTCTGGGACGTTATCTGTAAGCTATAATCCTGTGAGTTTGATTCTGTGAATATGATTGTCAGGCTTTTCCTTCACTAGTCTGTAGGACAGTTCTCCAAATGTTGACACAAGCCCCCAGATGTTAGCAAGGAGGTCTTTGCAGGGCTGAAAGAGCTGAATTAGCCGTTATCATTTCCGGTGCAGGGCAATGCCAAGTTGGCTGTATGGCTTCATTCCATGTTGTTCCATTTGTAGCAAGTTGACACAACTGAGTGGAGTTGCTACGCTATTTCAGAGGACATTGCTGTGGATCTGGTGTTGCATGTAATCAAGGACAGCAGGTTTTCTTCCCTAAAGGACAATCGTGAACCTGATGGGATTTTATTACAATCAGTAATGGTTTCATAGTCATGTTAGATTTTTTATTCCCGATATTTTTACATTTTCTTGGTGCAATTCAAATCAAGTCCCCAGAGCGTTACCCTGGATCTCTCGATTACTCGTCAAGTGACAATGTCACTGTGTCACCACTTCCTCAGGTATCAGGCAGTGACCTGCCAAGTATCATACAGCAATATTACCACACTGCTTGTTAGGATATTTATCTGCACTAGATCAATACAGGAAGTTTAGGTTTAGGCTGACTATGAAAACAGACAAAGTACCATCCAGAGCAATAATGATTAATTGAAAACCAATTTAAAAGGCAGCACAGTGGCACATTGGTTAGTGCTGGTTCGATTTCAGCCTTGTGTAAATGTCTGTGTGGAGTTTGCATGTTCTCCCCATGTCTGTATGCAATTTCTCTGGATATTCTAATTTCCTCATACAGTCCAAAGGTATGCAGGTTTATTGGATTGGCCATGGTGAAGTGCCCCTTACTGTCCTAAGATGTATAGGTTAGAATAATTAGCCATGCTAAATGTGTGGGGTTATGGGAGTAGGGCAAGGGAAAGGGTCTGGGTTAGAGAGTTGACTCAATGGGCTGAATAGCCTCCTTCTGCACTGTTGGGTTTCTATGATTCTGTATCATCCTTCTTACTGCAACTTCAATGGGATAAAGTTGGAAATGGAGCGAGATTTTCTGACCTTCCCTCAGCATTTTTCTCAGTGCTGGGAGACAGTACACCATTCGTAGGTATATAAAGTGGCAGAAGGCATAGCTGAGGTAATAAATTAATATATGCATCTGTCTTTACTAAGGAAAAAGATGCAACCTGGCCATGGGGAAGTAGCAAGTAATTTACATACTAGAATAATTTAGAATTAATGAGGAGATAACATATAGGCTGTCTTTACCTCGAGTTGATAAGATACTGGGAATGTATAAGGAGCATCCATGGATACTGGGGGGAAATGAGGGTGTGAGTTACAGAGGCTCTGTGCATAATATTTCAGTCTTCCTTTGCACCAGAGGAGTTGAAAATTGGAAAACATTTACACCCTTGCTCATTCATAGAGTCAGTGCAGACATGATGGGCTGAAAGGCTTCCATCCACTTTGTAATAATTCTAACAGATTAATTTTTCCCCACATTTTATCCTGGAAAATCGAATGCCTGCTCATCCAGAAATTGCCAGGTAGATTTCTTTAATTTCTAATTTCTGCTATGTTAAGGGATCAGATTCCTTAGGCCAGAAGATTAAGGGCAGACTTGACAGAGGTTCATGAGCGGTCAATATGGAGAAATATTTTCCAACGGCAGAGGGGTTGTTAACCAGAGGACACAGACTTAAGAGACGTGACAAATGGACCAGAGGCATGATGAGGAGCATTGTTTTTTTATGTAATACGATCCTATGATCCAGAAAGCGCTGCCTGTATTTGGATAAATATTTGAAGGGGGAAATCTCACAGCACAATGGTGAAAGGGCAGGAGAGTAGCATTAATTAGATAGTTTGTTCACAGCCAGCAAGGCATTACAACTGGCTGGCTACTTTTTCGATTTGATTTATTATTCACACATGCATTGGGATACAGTGCAAAGCATTGTTTCTTGAGCGCTATACAGACATGGGGGAAAGTTCAAGGGAGATGTGCAGGGGAAGTTTTTCACACAGAAAATGGTGGCTGCGCTGCCAGAAGAGGTGATGAAAACAAGCACATTAGCAACATTTAAGAAGTTAAAGTTGTTTCAACCTCATTCTTAATTAGTCATAAATAGGCTTACATTAATACTGCAATGAAGTTTATGTGAAAATCCCTGGTCGCCACATTCCAGAGTCTGTTCAGATACATTGAGGAGAATTTAGCATGGCCAATGCACCCAATCAACATGCCTTACGGACTGTGGGAGGAAACGTCCTGTGGGAGCATTTGGAGGAAACCTAAGCAGAAATGGGAAGAATGTGCAGACTCTGCACATTCATTGACCCAAGCCAGGAATTGAACCTGGGTCCTTGATGCTGTGAGGCAGTAGTGCTAACCACTGTGCCATCATGAATAGGGAGGGAATAGAGACATATGGATAGAATAAGAACAGAATGTTGTTTTTAGTTTAGTTAGGGCACCAAGTTTGGAAACTGAAGGGCCTATTCTTGTGCTTCTGTTTTGTTCTTTGTTAAAAGCATACTGTTCATAGAGTACATAGGAGAGAAGGAAAGGAGAGGGTACATAATATAGTATAGCTAGTGTCTAGAGAAAAATCAACTTAATACAAAATAAGCTGAAGAAGCTTTTCAGCTGAATGATTGTATAAATCACTCTTGGGTTTCATGAACTGATTTAAAAAATATATATATTTTCATTGTTGGAGGACAAACTACAGATTGTAGATCTGCAACAGTGACTATGTTGCAGAATATGTGACTTTTTTCTATACCTTTTCAATGTTTGCTATGGTCTCACTTGGTGGAACTTTTTCCTTTGCTTTTATTTCCTGATGAATGGTTATTATTAAAGATACTTTCGGAGGGGAGAGGGGAGCAACATGGAACATCCTGCTTGACAGCAGTTTAAGCTGGCTACTGGTATTGCAAATTAATTCTTTCAAGTAAACCCCCAAATTTATCTGCCCCACTAAAATATATACACTCTCGGGGATTTAATACTGAAAAATTAAAATGTATCATAATAATTGACTGATGGGGAGTAGGTACATCATAAGACATAGAAGCAGAATTAGGCCACCCGGCCCATCGAGTGCATGCTGCCATTCAATCATGGCTGATACTTTTCTCGTTCACATTCTCCTGCCTTTTCCACAAAACCCCTGACCCCTTATTAATCAAAAACCTATCCATCTCTGTCTTAAAGACACTCAATGAACTGGCCTTCAGTCTTCTGCAGCTAAAAGCTCCACAGATTCACCATCTTTGGTTGAAGAAATTCCTTCTCATCTCTATTTTAAAGGATTGTCCCTTCAGCATAAGGTTGTGCCCTGTGGTTCTAGTTTTTTCTATTAGTGGAAACATCCTCTCAACGTCCACTCTATCTAGGCCTCTCAGCATCCCGTAAATAGGATCCCTCCTCATCCTTCTAAACTCCAATGAGTACAGACCCAGAATCCTCAATTGCTCCTCATATGACAAGCTCTTCATTCCAGGTATCATTCTTCTGAACCTCCTCTGGACCCTTTCCAAGACCAGCACATCCTTCTTTTAGTATGGGGCCCAAAACTGCTCACAATATTTCGAATGGGGTCTGACCAGAGCCTTATGCATCCTCAGAAGTGGATCCCTGCTCTTGTATTCTAGCCCCCTCGATATGAATGCTAACATTGCATTTGTCCTCCTAACTGCTGACTGAATCTGCATGTTAACCATGAAAAATGACTCCAAATTCCTTTGTCTTTCTCACTGCCTAAGCATTTTCCCATTTAGAAAATAGTCTGCCTCCATTCCTCCTTCCAAAGTACATAAAATCACACTTTTCCACACTGTATTCCATCTGTCACTTCTTTACCCATTCTCCTAAACTATCCAAGTTCTTTTGCAGCCTCCCTATTTTTTCAATACTAACTGTCCTTCTACATATCTTGCATCATTTGCAAACTTAGCAATAGTGCACCCATTTCTTTCCTCCAAATTGTTAATGTATATTGTGAAACGTTCTGATGCCTGAGGCACAGCACTAGTCACTGGCTGCCATTCTGAAAGAGGCCCTTTTATCTCCACTCTCTGCCTTCTGTCAGCCAATCCTCTATCCATTGCCAGGATCTTCCCCTGACCACCATGGGCACTTAATTTATTTAACAATCTCCTGTGTGGCATCTTGTCAAAGGCTTTCTGGAACTCTAAGTAAGTCACGTTCCTGCTTCTTCTTTATTTAACTTCCTTGTTATCTCCTCAAAGAACTCTAACAGATTTGTCAGACATGACCTCCCCTTTACAAAGCTGTGCTGACTCAGTCCTACTTTATCACATATTTCCAAGTATTCTGTGATTCATCTTTAATAATGGACTCTAAAATAATGCCAATGATCGAAGTCAAGCTAACCAGCATATAATTTCTCATCTGCTGCCTCCTTCCCTTCTTAAACAGTGTTGTTAAGTTAGCTACTTTCCAGTCCTCTGATACCCTCCCTGCCTCCAGTGATTCCTGAAAGATCACAACCAATGCCTCCACAATTTCTCAGCTATCTCTTATTGAATTCTGGGGTGTAGTCCATCCGGTCCCCGTGATTTATCTACCTTTCAGCTTCCCCAGAACCTTCTCCTTAGTGATGGCCACTACATTCAACTGTGCTCCCTGATTCTCCTGGAACTCTGGAATATGACTAGTATCTTCCACTGAATACTGATGCAAAGTAACTATTTCAGTTCTTCTGCCATTGCTTTGTTTCCGATTAATACTTTTCTAGCATCATTGTCCACTGGTCCTATTTTTGCCTCTTTCTTGCCTTTTATATAACGAAAAAACTCTTCTTATCTTCTTTTATATTACTTACGCTCATATTTCATCTTCTCCCCCCTTATTGCTTTTTTACTTATCCTTTGCTCGCTTTTAAAAGCTTCCCAATCCTCTGGCTTCCCAC
The DNA here is from genome assembly GCA_024679065.1 of Sphyrna mokarran. Classification (NCBI taxonomy): domain Eukaryota; kingdom Metazoa; phylum Chordata; class Chondrichthyes; order Carcharhiniformes; family Carcharhinidae; genus Sphyrna; species Sphyrna mokarran. The sequence goes on from JAGIQG010000007.1 coordinate 101,494,169, forward strand.
TAATCCTTGTCACTTTTTATGCTTCTTCTTTTGCTTTTATGATGTCCTTGACTTCCCTCACCATTTAGGGATGCCTCATCCTTCCCTTAGAGTGTTTCTTGCTCCTTGGAATGAATTTCTATTGTGCCTCCCGAAGAACTCTCAAAAGTACATCGTACCTACCCTTGTATTAACTCAGAGGCTCTCAGTGTTTTGCTTCTGATGCTTCTCCCATTCTATCAGTATTCCATGGACACCCCACCCCTTGTAATTCAAGAGTAATCTTTCTGCAGTATTTTGTTTGCTTGCATTTACCTGTTTGCATGTGTGATTTTAGAAGGGCAAATTTCACTCCTGTCTTCTCCCCAAGGAAGATTATGGAGGGGATCTTTGTATCAGACAATCAAAAAAGGATAAAACTAAGAGTCCTGTGAATCTTGTACATCAGGCGTCAAGTCCCTTATGTTGTTTTGAACATGTGACTTACCGTGGATGGCATTGATATTTAAACCCTGCCTCCTGTATTGAGAAGCAATTTGCTTCACTTCTTGATCAGAGTGGAGCCCACTATTACTTTGAAGGCTTTCCAACCACATACTTATTCCCTGTTACAGGCATGGCCTAGTTGCCAGAGGCAACTGCTAGAGGCATTATGTCAAAAAACATTTCAGACCTGTTAAGATTAACCCTGAAAAATAGCCATTGATATTAAAACTTTACCACGGTTGTCAGCTTTCACCTATTTAGATGTAAATGTTGTGGAGCTTCTAGGGTAGTTAATTATATATCTCACATCGCTGGAAGTAATCAGTAGTACAGGCAGAGGCCAAGACTCCAACTGACAATGATTTATGGGACACATCTCATTAGCTTTTAGTTAGGCTAAAAAGACGTGATGCTTCCCTGTTCAAAAAAGTGCCGTTAGATTGGTGCAGAAATTTATGGCTCAAGAGTGATAAGCGAAGTTTATCAACTGCTAAAAGCAAAAGGCAAAAGGTCTAGAAGCCATACTGGGCTATAAAATATCTATATATAGTGTGGAGATTTGTAGAGAAGGTATATCGATTGTGGAATGAATAGACTATACCAGCATTGTAAAATTGTGTTTGAGAGGCATATTGAAGGTAACAGCTACCCCCAGATGCTTGGCCTGGCATGGCTGTAGCTTTGAACACAGTCTTACACTGGGCCTCAAACATTGAGGGGGAATTTCTAAACAGGGATAAGAATGGAGCTCAGCTGAATTCAATTGATGAGATCTTAAAGGAATGGATGATACACTTCGAAACCAAATAAATGGAAATCAAAGCCACAAAAGTTCTCCATATACAATTTGTTTGAGAGATTGGGTTAAATTTGAAGAAAACCGAGAGAGAATAGTTCAGTGAAGGTTAGTATTTTGGACGTTGTCACATCTGTACTACAGACATCATCTCATACAGACAATGTCAATTATAGTGTTCGGGAAAGCAGAACATTAGCTCCATTTTAACTGAGGGAAGGATGGCTGGGGGAAGGGGGATGGTGGGGAGAGGAATGTTGATATAGAAATAGGGTAGGCCTCTGAACTCCACTGAAAGAGGTTTCTAAGGATTCTGAGACAGAAGCTTCGTGGAAGATGAGTTGTTAGGGATCGTGACCCTGTTTTGACTGTACAATCACCAGTACACAGGTAACACACTTAAGAGAGGACCATGGCTCAATTGCTTCATAGCTTATGAAGCAATTGAGCCATGGTCCTCTCTTAAGTCTTTTTTTTTAGGTTTCATTGATTTGCATCACAAATAGGCTCACATCAACACTGCAGTGAAGTCACTGTGAACATTCCCCAGTCGCCACACTCGGGCACCTGTTTGGGGACACTGAGGGATAATTTAGTATGGCCATTGCACTTAACCAGCACATCTTTGGAGTATGAGAGGAAACTGGAGCACCCCAAGGAAACCCATCCAGACGCGGTGAGAATGTGTAGACTCTGCACAGTCAGTGACCCAAGCCAAGTTGGATTGAACCCAAGTTACTGGTGCTGTGAGGCAGAGTACTAACCACTGTGCAACTATTAGCGGTAGGTCTCCATCATGCTTCCATACAACCTACAAAATTAAAACAGAAGTAGGCCATTGGGACCCCTCAAGCCTGCTCTGCCAGTCAATAAGATCTGTTTATGGTTTAAATTCTACATTTTTATGCGATATCTTTTGATTCCATTGCCTAGCAAGAATTTATTTATATCAATTTTGAAAATATTCAGCAACCTTGCCTCCGCCACCATCTGAGGCAGATGGTCAAAGTCTCACAACCTTCTCAGAGAGAAAAACTCTCCTCATCCCTGTCCTAAAAGGGTGAGTCCTAATTTAAAACAGTGGCCCCTAGTCTCCCACAAGAGGAAACACCCTTTCCATGTCCATCTTGTCAAGACCACTGAGGAACTTACACAGTTCATTCAGAGTTAAATATTACCAATTCAGTTCAAAATGATTTCTAACTAAGTCTCACAGGTTTGGGTTTTCAGATCAGCATTATTTTAACACATACATCATCCATTTACTTCAGTAAATTGCTGCCAGTGTTAAAAAAGCACACTCTGGGAAAGGGCAGCACAGTGGTTAGCACTGTTACCTCACGGTACCAGGGACCTGGGTTTAATTCCAAGTGCTGTCAATGTGGAGTTTGCACTTTCTCCCGTGTTTGTGTGGGTTTCCTCTGGGTGCTCTGGTTTCCTCCCATAGTCCAAAGATGTATGGGTCAGGTTGATTGGCCATGCTAAATTGCCCCTTAGCGTCAGGGGGATTATCAGAGTGAATATGTGGGGTTACGGGAGTTAGGGCCTGGTTGGGATAGTGCAGGCTCGATAGACTGAATGTCCTCCTTCTGCGCTGTAGGAATTCTATGATTCAATGAGAGACAGAATCTGATCATATATTCTGTTAGAGAGAATGGGATAAATTTTATGCAGCTCCTAGGAGTCGATTGGGAGAAATATTGTGTGGGGGCGCAACCTCTCTGGAAACCCAACATTGTGACAATGGTTTATACCTGTGGCAGGAAATCAGTGGGGGTTTTACAACCAAAGCATTCTAGGACTTCAGTTTGAACTGCAAAGCAGACAATTGCCATGAATAGTTGGCATGGTGCTCACTACAACTTAATGGAAGGGTGGTGGGGAAGCGGGGGGAGATGGAGTGATAGGGTGGCTTTGAATGTTAATCGTGATTGCACTTAGATCAGTGCCTTCTGATCTATACCAGGTTAAAGATACTGAGGTGAGACCTCACAGTTACTCTGCTAAGGCAGCCAGGAAAGCACTGAGGGAAGCGGAATAGAAAGCTCACCAAACACTGCTCAATAACAGAGCTTCCTTGATCACGAGGCTGGTTACTCCAAGTTCTGCTGCGAACACTGTGACACTGAGTGTACAGACAGTGCTGCGTTCATAGCAAAGCTGTCTACTCCGAGAGGGTACTGCATTCATGACCAAGCTGGGTGGAAGGTGGCTATCAGCGTACTGTCAGATAATCTGAGTGGCATGGTGAAACTAAGAAAGGGAGAATCCTGTGGAAAGGCTGATCACACAGGAGGAAGGGAGACCAAAGGGCTTGGAGATGGTAGGCCCAGTCTTTAAAGAGCCATGCACTGTCCAACAAAGACTCTGAGAAAGGCAGGGACAAGGGCTGTCTGGCATTTGCCTGACGAAGACACAGAGTGTCGAAAGCTCGCAAATTTACTATCAAATAAATCGGTTGGATTTAAAATTGGTGTTGCTAGATTCTTACTGAGTTCTTACCAGGGGAGCGACAGCAACTGTCAATAGCATATCTGCGGCAAAGAGTCTACCAGACACACTTCCCCTGCCTTCCAATGTCTGAGAACTAGTGTCAGTGATGGCTACAGCTCTGTAAGGTGGTCAACACCAATTATGTGTGGTGCTTCAAGACCCAGGGTTATGGGGACAACCAGTCTCCATAACCCTGAAGATCACCGTTGCACTCAAACATTAATGTGTCTGGAATCTTTCAGGGATCCACGGGGTGGGGGGGGGGGGGGTGGTGGTTGTGTAGGGGAGGTGGAGAGGGAATATGAGCAGGATCTTGCAGGCAGCTGCTAACCACTCCCTCCATGAGATGACAGAAGCCTCATTTAGCAGGGCAGGCAACCAACTGCAGTACTGCATTGCCCCGAAAGTCAGCTGGAGAGGGCATTGGCTTTGGAAACATTGCTGAACTTCCGCATGTTGATGTTATCATGGACTGCACAAAACAGCCAATGGGCTTCATCCATAGAATGGGCTTCCCTTCCATTAGTGTGCAACCAATCTGTGACTATGGAAAGTGCATCCTCCATGTGTGTCCACACACACACACACACACACACTCTCACACGCACGCGTATACATACACACACACACACACACACACACCCCAACACACACTTATTTGGGAATTCCCAGGTGCCACATCTTTTTCAGCACCACTGCGCCCCCTCTCCCCCAATCCCACTTGTCTTCAGCGTTGGGTTCTTGTGGATAAGGGCTACTACTGAAAGCATGGCTGCTCTTGCCTGGGAGGAAGCCTGACACTGCAGCAGAAATACAATATCCACCATGGATCGACCTGAGTGACCACCACACACATCATCGGACTGCTGAACACCTCAGTCTGGTGGAGCCCCATTGAGAGTATTGCATATTGTGGAGACTGCACTGACTCCAATGCTCTGGTACTGCTGAGGGAGGAGGCCTTGCATTAGGAGAACTTGACCTTTATCCAGAGTGTGGTAGAGGAAGCTGGAGTAGCAACACACAGTGAGGAAGCTCTTCAATTGGATGTGCAGAACATCGAGAGATGTGTCAGTGAGCCACAGGACAGTCTAACACATAACTGCTTCCTGCAACAATGATGCAGCTTCGTACTGAAGTCTGCACGAAACGTATGTCTCCGTCTCTTTCCTGTCACTATCCAGCACCAAGACCGACATCGTGAGGCTCACTCAGAACTGAGAGGATATAAAGTTGCAGCCAGGACCTATGTTGGCAGACCACTGAGGTAGCAAGGGCAAAGGTGCCCCAACAAAGAGGATATTAGAGGTTGTCCACAATGCAAGTGACCTTCTTTTCATTAAAATAGCACCAAGGGGAGATGGTGGTGTATTGACAGTGTCATTGGACTAGTTATCCAGAGGCCCAGGCTAATGCTCTGAAGACACAGATACACATTTTATCACAGCAGCTGGTAGAATTTACCAAAGAATCCCTACAGTGCAGAAGAGGCCATTTGGCCCATTGAGTCTGTACTGACTCTCTGACAGAGTATCTTATGCAGGGCTTTTTTTCTGCATCCTATACCTGTAAGCTCACACATTTATCACTCCTCTAACCTCCACACCTTGAGACACTAAGGGGCAATTTAACATAGTCAATCCACTAAACCTACACAACTTTGGTCTGTGGGGTGGGGGGGGGGAAACTGGAGGAAACCCAGGCAGACACAGGGAGAACATACAGACTCCACAAAGGCAGTAAAATCAATTTGTAAATCTATAGTGTAAAGCCAGTGTCTTTAATGATGTCTGTGAAAACTACCATCAACTGTTGTGACAAATGGTCTGGTTCAGTAATGTCCTTTAGTTGACCCTTAACTGTTTTCTGCAATTGCCCTCTGTTCAAGGGATGGGCAGATAATGCAGCCTTTACAGTGATGTCCACATCTCCTGAAGGAATTTTTTGAAAAAGCAATAACAAGTTTGATAAGCCTATGAGACCTTAAGGGCATCTAACTCCTCTTCACATGCTTATGGGATGTGAGGCCTGGGATGACATTAGCAGCCATCCTCTGGCAGCCTGAGGCCTAGGCAGTCCTGGCTGACTGAAGGAACCCTTCAGCGCAACAGGAGCCTCCACCGTCGTCACTACTGTGGCTGTGGTCAGAGGCAGAAAGGCTGAGGAACTGCTGTCCCCTCTCTGAGAAGAGCTCCAGATGTGGGGGGCAGCCACACCTCATCCTGTTCAAGACTCACCTGAACCTTCCAGCTTATTGGAGAAGGAACAGTAGCTGGTGGAGACTGCAGGTACCTCACTCTCCCGCTCACTTCTTGTGGTATGATGATGTAAGTTAATTTTTTTTTCAATTCATCCATGCGTGTGGGTGTCACTGACAGGGTCAGCGTTTATTGCCAATCCCGTAATCGCACTTCAGCTGAGTGGCTTGCTGAGCCATTTCAAAGAATTGTTAGGTTGCAGAGGGAGGCCATTTGGTCTGTTGTGTCTGTACTGGCCCTGCAAATGAGCATCATTGCTTAGTGCCATTACCTGTGCCCCTGCAGTTAAAAACCAACCATGTTGTTGTGACTCTAGGAGTCACATGTAGGCCAGACCAAGGGAAGGACAGCAGGTTTAGTTCCCTAAATGGCATGAGTGAACCAGACATTTTTTTCTAACGACAATCATTTCATGGGCATCACAAGTTGCCTCTCAATCTGGAATTAAAGGAGTCTATCAATTCACCAGGACCTGCTACTGCCTCAGGTTTTTGCAGTGCACTCTGCACCCAGATCATGTTCTTGCGTATCACACAGTCTACTCCACCACATGCTTTTCCCAAAGAGGAGGTGGGTCTGGAGGACACACTTTGGTAGATCGGAGGAGATCATTGACCTTTTTGCAACAGTGGATCTAGTTTGAGTGGGTGACCCCCATGGTTGCTGACCTTCTCAGGAATCCAGTCCTGTTGGTCAGATGAAGGCTCTCTTCCTGCTGTCCCTTGAAAACAGGATCTCCTGCTATTCCCTTACAATTGGGAGGAGAGTCTGCGCAGAGGGTGCCCAGTGTTTCTCCACAGGAATGGTCTGAATTGCTTCTTGATCCATGGATCAGATATGTGATCCTGATCATGGTGCACAGGCAACCATAACAGAAGCAGAGGAACCATCACAGAGCAGCCTCCAGCAGTAACAGACACAGAGGGGGTTCCAGCAGTAACAGACACAGAGGGGGCTCCAGCAGTAACAGACACAGAGGGGGCTCCAGCAGTAACAGACACAGAGGGGCCTCCAGCAGTAACAGACACAGAGGGGGTCCAGAAATAACAGACACAGAGGGGGCTCCAGCAGTAACAGACACAGAGGGGGCTCCAGCAGTAACAGACACAGAGGGGGCTTCCGCAACAAGTCACGTAACAGACACAGAGGGGGTTCAGCAGTAACAGACACAGAGGGGCCTCCAGCAGTAACAGACACAGAGGGGGTCCAGAAATAACAGACACAGAGGGGCTCCAGCAGTAACAGACACAGAGGGGCCTCCATCAGTAACAGACACAGAGGGGGCTCCAGCAGTAACAGACACAGAGGGGCCTCCATCAGTAACAGACACAGAGGGGGCTTCCAGCAGTAACAGACACAGAGGGGCCTCCATCAGTAACAGACACAGAGGGGGCTCCAGCAGTAACAGACACAGAGAGGGTCCAGAAATACAGACACAGAGGTCCGCAGTAACAGACACAGAGGGGGCTCCAGCAATAACAGACACAGAGGGGGTTCAGCAATAACAGACACAGAGGGGGTCAGCAAACAGACACAGAGGGGGCTCCAGCAGTAACAGACACAGAGGGGGTTCCAGCAGTAACAGACACAGAGGGGGCTCCAGCAGTAACAGACACAGAGGGGGTCCAGCAGTAACAGACACAGAGGGGGCTCCATCAGTAACAGACACAGAGGGGGCTCCATCAGTAACAGACACAGAGGGGCCTCCATCAGTAACAGACACAGAGGGGGCTCCAGCAGTAACAGACACAGAGAGGGTCCAGAAATAACAGACACAGAGGGGGTTCCAGCAGTAACAGACACAGAGGGGCCTCCATCAGTAACAGACACAGAGGGGCCTCATCAGTAACAGACACAGAGGGGGCTCCAGCAGTAACAGACACAGAGAGGGTCCAGAAATAACAGACACAGAGGGTTTCCAGCAGTAACAGACACAGAGGGGGCTCCAGCAGTAACAGACACAGAGGGGGCTCCAGCAGTAACAGACACAGAGGGGGCTCCAGCAATAACAGACACAGAGGGGGTTCAGCAATAACAGACACAGAGGGGGTTCCAGCAGTAACAGACACAGAGGGGGCTCCATCAGTAACAGACACAGAGGGGGTCCAGAAATAACAGACACAGAGGGGGCCAGAAATAACAGACACAGAGGGGGTTCCAGCAGTAACAGACACAGAGGGGCCTCCAGCAGCAACAGACACAGAGGGGGGCTCCATCAGTAACAGACACAGGGGGGGCTCCATCAGTAACAGACACAGAGGGGGTCCAGAAATAACAGACACAGAGGGGGTCCAGAAATAACAGACACAGAGGGGCCTCCAGCAGCAACAGACACAGAGGGGGTTCCAGCAGTAACAGACACAGAGGGGGTCCAGAAATAACAGACACAGGGGGGCCTCCAGCATGAAGAGCCACAGAGGGGCTTCAGGAGCACTTTGTTTCAGAGGACATGTGCTCTCTGCTTTTCAATGATGGCACTAATGTTTGCATACTCACCCACTGATGGTGACCCCTTAGTTGAAGGGTCAGTTCTAAGAGGACGTAAGTTTAAGATGAGGGACGGGAGAATAAAGGGGAATGTGAGGAAAAGCTTTTTTGTCCAGGGAGTGGTGACATCTGGAATGCGCTGCCTGGGAGGGCGGTAGAGACAGGTTGCCTCACATCCTTTAAAAAGTACTTGGATGAGCATTTGTCATGTCATAACATTCAAGGCTATGGGTCAAGTTCTGGTAGATGGAAGTTCAGGTGTTTCTCACGTGCCGGTGCAGACTCAATGGGCCGAAGGGTCTCTGCTGCACTGTATGATTCTGTGATTTTATGAAAGCTTTAGCCTGAAGTCTCCATCCTTTTCTGAAAACCTTGTTTGGATTTGACTTTCTTTTGCACAGATCTATAACATGGTGATCTGATATTGGATTTTGCAGTCACTGAGCATATTTTGCATCCTGTATTCCCAGGATTAATGGATGCTGCTCCGTCAGCTGCATTGTTGCATCTATTTTCTTTAGCTTCTAGCAATTTCTGCTTAAAACTCCTTTAAAATTGAGGAAAAAGTAGAGAAGAAATCTTTAGTTAGGTGAAGTTTATACCGCATGCTTTAATCAAACAAGTGTGAGTGGATGTGATGGAAGGGAAAAAATAGACCTCTGTACTGACTACATGACTATTCAAGCTTATATTTTATATTTGAATATATAAAACATCAAAATTTGAAGCAAACAACCATTTCTAATTACCCCACCTGATGATTAGCATCATATCAAAAATTATAAAATGGAAATATTCAATTACTAACAGCCATCAAATACTGAGATTGCAAAAGAGAAACGCAGAGTCTCTTCTCTCATTTTAATTTGATGTTTTAATGATACTTCAACGTGTTTTATGCTAATGGTATAAAAATACAATCATATCTGGCAAAGGAAGTGTAAGATGCTATTAGGACCATTCTTACCTGGCAGCAAATAATTGGCTTGTATTCTATTCGGAGGGTTAAAAAGGATTCCAAAAGAATAAAAAGAGGGTCTATAGTTATATTTATGAAAGAAGAGGTAATTACTATTGATTTACAGGATACAGTGGAATGAATCAATTTGGCTTCAGCTCATCAGTGGCTCCAGTTTGAGACCCCCCGGCCAAGAGCCTAATCGGGTTGCGTAACAAGGAAAAAGGCTAATTAAACAGGATAATTAAAGTTTACTTATTATTGTCACAGTAGGCTTACATTAACACTGCAATGAAGTTGCTGTGAATATCTCCTAGTTGCCACACTCGGGCACCTGTTCAGGTCCACTGAAGGAGAATTTAGCATGGCCAATGCACGTAACCAGCACGTTTTTCAAACGGTGGGAGGGAACCAGAGCACCCAGATGAAACCTATGCAAACACTGGGAGAACGTGCAGATACCGCACAGCCAGTGACCCAAGCCAAGAATCATAGAACATAGAACATAGAACACTACAGCACAGAACAGGCCCTTCGGCCTTCGATGTTGCGCCGACCAATGTAAAAAGCAATGCCCCTCCAAACTAAACCATTCCCTTCTCTTCCATATACTTATCAACTAACCTCTTAAACACCACCAAACTTGGCGCGTCCACAACTGCTGCAGGCAGGGCATTCCACTCCCGAACCACCCTTTGGGTAAAGAACCTACCTCTGACATCCGTACCTGGGTACGGATCAAACCTGGGTCCTGTGCTTGCCAATGTACTCCCCATTGTTTCAACAATCTGATAGCAACAGCCAAACATTGAATGACCTAGAACCAGAAAACCTGTGGAACCTATTAACAGTTGCTTTCTTTGCCAGCACATCGGCAAAGAAATTGTAGATATAAGGTTTTTTTTTCATTCATCCATGGCATAGGCATCGCTGGCTGGCCAGCATTTGTTGTCCATCCCTGGATGCCTGAAGACTGAATACAAGAGGTTATTGACTCAAGTAGCAATGGAGATGTGAGATAATATACTTTAACCTACAGCGTGCCAGGGATTTTGGATGCACTGTTCAAGAATGTGGCAGAAACGGGTCCAATCCAGGTAGTCAAGGGGAGGGAATTAAATTATTATCTGAACAGGAAGAATGTACGGAGTTACAGGAAGAAGGTTGGGTGGTGTCACTAGGTAATTTACAACTTTGAAGAGTAAGTGCAGGCACAATGGTCTCCATCTGTGCTATAATTATTCTATACAGAATTTTAACAGTACTGAATTGGCTGGGGGATGGGGTTGGAAAATGCAATAAACATCGTTGTCTTTGGCAGGATTGGGAAATCTTGCCCTTGGGAAGGGCCATAAAATTCTTCCCTACTATTCTATGAGGTCGATACAGTGGTTAGCACTGCTGCTTCACAGAGCCAGGGATCCGGCTTCGATTCCCTGTGCGAGCCTGCATGCCCTCCCCATGTCTGTGTGGGTTCCAGCGGGTGCTCTGGTTTCCAGCCACAATCTGAAAGATGAGCTGGTTAGATGCATTGGCCATGCTAAATTCTCCCTCAGTGTACTCAAACAGGTGCCGGAATATGGCAACTAGGGGATTTTCACAGTAACTTCATTGCAGTGTTAATGAAAGCTGACTTGCGACTAGTAATTAAACTTTAATTTTACTTTAAATGGGACAAAGATTTGCAATCAACTGTTGATATCTCTTGTCTATGGAAACTTTATTCTCAAACCTAACAATCTTTTGACAAGATAGTTGGTGATTTATCAGGATCCATACATATTGTGATTTCATTTTGAAACAATCACTGTAGCAGAATTCCTGATGGATTAGGCTGTCTCCAACATCTCAGGCATACTATATTATACTGGAGAGCTTTCTTTTTTACTATTAATGTAATGCCTAATTAGATTGATATTAAAATGGAGATGACCAAACTCATTAATATCATAAATTGGTGCCGTGGCAGAAAGTTGGGCACATGAATACATGGAAAATGAATAAAAGAGAAGCCACATTAATTCTTCATTCTGTAAAAAGCCAGAAGATTCAGCATCCGTTGATAATAGCAAGAGAGAAGGGAGCAATTCTCAGTTTGATGGCAGAAAGGGTGAGTAATTTTCTATGTCAGATAAGTAGAACCCAGCCACAACTTTCAACCAGTGCAATTTAGTGCAGCAAGCTGTTTGATTGCTGATTGGTGTCTGAATGGAAAAGGAGCACAAATCCAATCTTCAGTTTGTATAGAGAATGATTTTATGAGGAAGATCGTTGAGTGTAGTATCTGATAAGGGCACTGAGGCAGCAGAGGCATTAGCAATATCATGCTGGGCTGATGCTATCGGAATTTGCTAAGGTCAGTCTCATGGACTATCCTTGGTGATCTCCCAGCCCACAACAGTCCACCTATGGTGACTCAGTGTCAGTAGGGAACCAGAAATGATACGAAGCAACTTGTAAAAGCTGCAATTGACAATGTGCATTGTTGCTATGCAAAGGAGAATTGTGGCCGGACCAAATGATAGAGGGTCTCAATTTCATTCAATTCTCTATCCCAGAGAACAGGGAAGGCTGAGCCATTATATAACCATTAAACGACAATGCAAGATTTTACAACAAACACAATGTGCTCTTCCCAGCCGTCTGGCCTACACAAGTGTGATGAGGAAGTAATGTGATTCACTCCCCTATTCTCATATAGGTTCAGGAATGGCTTGATCATATATTCATAGAAATCATAGAACCCTAAGCTGCAGAAGGAGGCCATTTGAGTCTACACTGACCACAATCCTATCCAGGCACTAAGCTCCTAACCTCATGTCTTTACCTTACTAATCCCCCAAACATTAAGGAGCAATTTAGCACGGCCAATCCACCTAACCCACATATTTTCAGACTGTGAGAGAAAACTGAAGCACCCAGAGGAAGTTCCTGCAGACATGGGGAGAATGTCCAAACTCCACACAGTCAGTCACCCGAAGCCGGAATTGAACTTGGGTCAGTGGCACCGTGAGGCAGCAGTGCTAATCACTGTGTCACCCAAAGTGCACGGTTGGATCCAAGGGGACAAGGAAGATCACTTGAAGATAGAACCGCTCACTTCTCTTTGGGGAGCCCCAGACAGCAGCATAGAGAATCTCCAGCGGTGCTCCAAGCAAACTAGTGGTAGCACTCAACCTACATGCATCAGTTGTACTGGATGAATCCTGTAAGTGATATATGATTGGAAATATTGAGAACTAATCTATCACAACTAAAAAAAATCATCACCATTTAAAAGGGAACGGGAATCCTGGATCACAGGAAGTTAATAGAAACTAGAAGGAATAGGTCATTCGGCCCTTTGAGTCTGCTCCACCATTCACTATGATCATGGCTAATCATCAAATTCAATATCCTTATTCTTCACCCCACCCCTCCCATCATATTCCTTCATCCCTTTAGCTCCAAGACCGACATCTAACTTCTTGAAATCAGACAACGTTTTGACCCCAACAGCTTTTTTGTCGGTGAAGAAATTTCTCTTCACCTCAGTTCTAAATGGTTTACCCCTTATCTTCAAACTATGACCCCTAGTTCTGGACTTGCCCCACCATTGGGAATATTCTTCCTGAATCTACCTTGTCCAACCCCTGTTAGAATTTTTTAAGCTTCTATGAGATCCCCCTCACTCTTCTAAATCCCAGTGAATATAATCCTAACTGACTTAGTCTCACCTTATATATATCCTGTTATCCCGGGAATCAGCTTGGTAAACCTTTGCTGTCCTCTCTAGTAAAGACATCCTTCCTCTGATAAGGGTACCAGATCAGCACACAGTACTCCAAGAATGGCCTCACCAACACCCTATATAATTGCAGCAAAACATTCTTATCTCTGTGCTGAAATCCTCTTGCTATGAAGGCCAACTTACCATTTCCCATCTTTACTGCGTGTGCAGTACCTGCACACTTGCTATCAGTGACTGATGCACAATGACCCCAAGGTCTTGCTGAATATCTCTCAATTTATATTAATTGTAGTTAATTGTACTAATAATCTGGCTTCCTATTATTGCTACCAAAGTAGATAACTTCACATTTATCCACATTATACTGCATCTGCCACGTAGGTGCCCACACACACAGCCTGTCCAAATCACTCTGAAGCATCTCTGCATCCTCCTCACAGCTCACTCTTTGTATCATCTGCAAATTTGAAGATAATATGTTCAGTTCCCCCTTCCAAATCATTAATATACAATGTGAATAGTTGGGGTCCTAGCACAGATCCCTGCAGAACCTCACCAGTTGCTGATTACCAACCAGAAAAAGACCCATTAATGCCAATTGTTTGCTTCCTATCTGCTAATCAGTTTTCTATCCATCTCAAGACATTACCTGCAATCCCATGTGCTTTAATTTTACATAATAGTCTATTCTGTGAACCTTATCAAAAGCCTTCTGAAAGTCTAAATAAACCACAACCATTGGTTCTCCTCAGTCACTCTACTAGTCACATCCTCAGAAAATTCCAATAAATTTGTCAAGCATGATTTCTTTTTTGTAAACTCGTGCTGTCTTTATCTGATTATAGCTCTGCTTTTCAAATGTTGAGTTATGAAATCCTTGATAATAGACTCTAGGTTCACTTGTCTGTAGTTCCCTGTTTTCTCTCTATCTCCCTTTTTAAATAGCTAGCTTACATTAACTACTCTTCAATCTGTAGGAACGAGTCCAGAGTCCAAAGAATTTTGAAAAATTACCACAACGGATGTACGTTTTCCAGGGTCACTTAAGTACTCTGGGATGAGGATTATTAGGAGCCAGAGATTTATCCACCTTAAATCCCATCAATTTCCACTAAACCATTTCTCTACTAATGCTAATTTCCTTCAGCCTCTCACTAAAACTTGTTTCTCCCAGAACTTCTGGTCCATTGTCTTCCTTTGTGAAGACTGAAGCAAAATACAAATTTAATTTCTCGGCCATTTCTTTATTCCCTGTTATGAATTCTGCCATTTCTGATTGTAAGGGGCTTACATTCATTTTTGTCAATCTTTTTCTCTTTACGCACTGGTAAAAACTTTTACAGTCAATTTTTATGTTCCTCACTAGCTTACTCTCATATTCTATTTTTCCCTTTTAATCAATCCCTTGATCCTCCTTTGCTGAATTTTAAATTACTTCCAACCTTCGGGCCTATTACTTTTTCTTGCCAATTTGTATGCTTCTTCCTTGAATCTAATACTATCTCTCATTCCCCTTGTAAGTCGTGGTTTGGTCACAATACCAGTCTTGTGCCAAACAGAATAGATACCTTCATGCTGCAGTAATGGTTTTTCTTGATGGTTTGGCATATGTTCTTGACATTCCTTGCACTCTCTGACAGTTACCTCAATGTCACCACCACTCATCCCTGTACAATACCCTGGTGGGATTTTCCAGGCATTCCCACTGGTGCGACCTTCCAGTCCCATCGATGGTGACCCTAACTCCCCACCACCAATTCCCTGGCAATGGAGAGTTCAAATAATGGGAAACTCCTTGACAGTTATGGACTGGAAGATCCTATTGCCAACTAATGGCAGGATGTCTAGCCGCCGCAAAACACACTATGGGGGGGGGAAAGGAGAAAGGAGAAAATGCGGAATGTAGTGTTACTGTCATAGCTAGGGTGCAGAGAAAGATCAATTTAGCATTGGATAGGTCCATTCAAAGGTTTGATGGCAATAAGAAAGAAGCGATTTTTGAGTCGATTGGCATGTGACGCCAGACTTCTGTACCTTTTTCCCGATGGAAGAAGGTGGAAGAG
Organism: Sphyrna mokarran; assembly: GCA_024679065.1. NCBI lineage: Eukaryota > Metazoa > Chordata > Chondrichthyes > Carcharhiniformes > Carcharhinidae > Sphyrna > Sphyrna mokarran. Next base: position 101,509,419 of record JAGIQG010000007.1, read on the forward strand.
AGAATGTCGGGGGTGCATGAGGTCCTTAATTATGCAGGCTGTTTGCTGAGGCAGGAGAAGTGTAGATAGAGTCAGTGGATGGGAGGCTGGTTTGTGTGATGAATTTGGGCTACATTCATGACCTTTCTTTGCAGTCTTGGGCAGAGCAGGCATCATACCAAGCTGTAATACAACCAGAAAGAATGCTTTCTATAATGCATCTGTAAAAGTTGGTAAGATTCGTAGCTGACATGCCGAATTCCCTTAACCTTCAGAGAAAGTAGAGGTGTTGGTGGACTTTCTTAACTATAGTGTTGGCTTGGGAGGACCAGTACAGGTTGTTGGTGATCTGGGCACCTAAAACTTGAAGCTCTCGACCTTTTCTGCTTAATCCCCATTGTTATAAACAGGGACATGATCGTTTCTGTGCTTCCTGAAGTTGATGACAATCTCTTTCATTTTGTTGACATTGAAGGAGAGATTATTATCACTACACCAGTTCACCAGATTCTCTATCTCATTCCTGTACTCTGCCTTGTCATTATTTGAGATCCAGCCCACTATGGTGGTGTCATCAACAAACCTGAAAATCAAGTTGGAGAGAAATTTGGCCACACAGTCATGGATATATATGGAGTATAGTAGGAGGCTGAGAACACAGACTTGTGGGGCATCGGTTTTGAGGATCATCGTGGAGTTGGTTCTGTTGCCCATCCTTACTGATTGTGGTCAGCAGTTTAGGAAGTTCAGGATCCAGTCACAGAGGGAAGAACACGGAGTTTGGAAATGGGTTTTGTAGGAATAATGGTGTTGAAGGCTGAGCTGTGGTCAATAAATAGGAGTCTCACATAGGTGCCTTTGTTATCTAGAAGTTCCAGGGTTGAGTGTAGGACTAGGGAGTTGGTGTCTGCTGTGGACCTGTTGCAGCAGTATGTGAACTGTAGTGGATCCAGATAATCTGATAAACTGATTCGTGCCATGATTAGCCTTGCGAAACATTTCATAATGTTGGATATCAAAGCCGCCGGCTGATAGTCATTAAGTCAGCCTGCTTGTTTTTCTTAGGTACAGGGATAATGGCTGTCTTCTTAAAGCAGATAGGGATATCAGATTGTTGTTAAGAGAGGTTGACGATGTCTGCCAATATCACCCCCCACCCCAGCTGATCCACACAAGATCTGAGTGCTCGTCCTGATACCCCATCCAGGCCAGCCGCTTTCCATGGGTTAACCTTCAAGAAAACTGGTCTGACAACTGCAATGGCAGCCAGCTGCTTCCGCATGATTTGCTGGGTCTTGGTTGATTGAGCTAGCGTTCCATAGTGGAAACTGTGCACAACAGGGACTTTGCCATCATATCCCTATCCATCTTCAGCAGTGTTCAAGAGTCTTTTGGCTTGACAAGAAGAACTTTTGATAAACCTCGATAGATATTGATGATATCACAAACTCAGTGATTTGATCAGACAGTTGTGTATCCGAAGAATTTCAGTCTGTGTCATTTTCTCTATACCGACTCACTAGGCGATCTGTAGACCCATGTGGCTGCTGTATGAAGGACATGAATGTAGAAGGTGAATCAGACCACCATTGGTCTTATGATGTGGGGATCGTATCTTATTAGGATCCTTTTGTTCATCTTCTGATAGCTCAAGGGTGTTTAGCCTGTGAAACCTTTCCTTACCAATTGTGATTCTTGACAGCCTGCTATTCCGACACTGCCAAATCGATAAGACACAATCCCATACACTGGCTGAACATTTAAATTCAGAGAAAATATCTGCTGCCTTCCGATTGAGGCATTGGAATTTGACAAACGTTACACTGATGTTTTTTGAATTAGTCAATCTGTCCTGTTTCCAAAATTTACAGAATTAAAGAGGCTAACGTGGCCTGCAGTGTCTTGGGAAGAAACACCCTATTTCTACTTCCTGCGCTTGGTGTGAGACACTATTTCCACTACCTCTTGAGCCCCCCACCCCCCCATTCCCAATCCCTGTTTACTGGTCCCACCACCAAAGTGTAATTTGGTGCAAATATACTGACCATGAATAGGATGGGAATAGAGGGTATGGTCCCTGGAAGGGTAAGGCGTCTTAGTTAAGTTGGACAGCATGGTCAGTGCAGGCTTGGAGAGTGAAAAGGTCTGTTCCTATGCTGCGATTTTCTTTGTTCATTGTTCTTTGTATTGCAACACCCCAAAACACCAATGAATACAATGATTTCTTCCAAGCGGGCTGCTGATTGACTGAATGTTTCCAAAATGAAAGATTGCCCCTACTTTGCCTTTCACTTGCGTTGCTACATGAGTACAGTCAGCATCTGTTGGAGCTGTATTCCCAGCCTCTGATCACCACTATAGTTCCAGATGAAATATAAGCTCTCCAATTTTGAGTGTTCTGCGGTAAAAACTCAATGTGCTGTTGTGCTGCTGCAAGTTTCACTGCTTAGTAAGTCTGTAGACTTCCAACTCAAATCTGCTCAACCTGAGGACCAAATGTCACAGACTGATGCTTAGAGGAGATCTAATAGAGGTGTACAGGATTATGAGGGGTATAGATAGAGTACACAGGGTTAAGCTTTTTCCTAGGATGGACTCAAATAGCACGAGGGGTCACAGGCTTAGGGTGAGGGCGATAAGGTATAATTTTTCACACAGAGGGTGGTGGGGGTATGGAATGTGCCGCCAAGTAAAGTGGTGGAGGCAGGTACTCTGGAGTTATTTAAGAAATACTTAGATGGGCACATGAACAGAATGGGAATGGAGGGGTATAGAAAACTGATTTAAAATAGGGATCATGAGCCTTGGGAGTCCCTGGGAAGTGTGTAAATAGATGATGATATTGATGTACTTGTTTTTATCCTACAGGTGCTTTGGTCCACCTTGTTGTTTAACGAGGGGCATACACGCGATGGGTCGTGAGAGGGCTGCTCTTGGATTTTTTTCGAGAGTATCCTAGTGCTTCACGTCGTTAGTGTACGCTTGACCTGGACCATTTGATGGGCAACACGACAGCTCAGTGACTATCGCTGTGCTGTGCAGATACATGGATTTGGGCCTGTGTCTGTGGGAGTTTGCGCATTCTCCCCGTGCTTGCGTGGGTTTTCTCCGGGTGCTCCAGTTTCCTCCCACATCCCAAAGATGTGCTCTTAGGCTAATTGGCAAAACAAATTCTCCCTAAATTGTCTCAAATTTGGTTTTTAATCCATAGATCTATAAACATAGACAGGGATCACGGGTAGAGGTGGGAACATTGGGGTGGCGGTGCGGGCTCGTTGGGCCAAAGGGCCTGTTTCCCGTGCTGTTTTGTTCTTTGTCCTTTGTTCTAGTTATTACAAATGGTCTCTCTTCAGGAATATGGAGCTTTCAAACCGCCCTGGCTCCCATTATGGTGTGCTTAATAGTTGAAAACTTTAAAAACCACAAGCTGGCATCATGTTGTGTTTTCTCTGCTTACAGTGAAGGCAGATACATCAGTCACTTAAAATAGGATTGGTAAACTCAAATGTGAGTTCATGAAGGTTAAGTAGCACAGATTCAATCTGAGGAAGCCCTTGATAACACATTTTACATAAAATGGATGACTGCGTGCTGTCAGCGACATATCATGTGGCACCTTAGATCATTTCCTGTCAGGTGATGTGCATCGACCATAGACCCATTTAATTAAAGGCATAAAACAACATCCTGGACAAGATCTATCCTCAACTAGCAACTCCAAGGGAGGTCATCTAGTCATCTATAACATTGCTGTTCGCTGTGTGTAAGTTAGTGCTGTACCACAGTGACTGCTGATGGATGCAATTGAAAGTCGTCTTGAAATCAGTGAAGTGGATAACAAGTGACGTCTGATACTGTAGGCTCTGCTCTGTAATGTTCCTGAGCGTAAAGATCCAGTTGCTGTATGAACTGTTAGCCCACAAACTCGCCTATTCTAGGGTACAGTCTAATTCTGCTTTCAACTTCCTGAGGAGTACCAGACTTAAGGTCTTGATGGGCAGTGACAGCAGTGTTGTGCCCCTCCTGTTGTTACAGTTGGCGGAGTCTGCTTTCTTTTCCACTTGACAGTTGCTTCTCACCTCCAGTCTTTCCATCCCAGAGTAGGCCCATGAGCTCTATTCTGACAATGTTCTTGCCATGTTTCAACAGCTCTGCTGGTATCTCTTCAATTCCAGATGCCTTGTCATTTGTTCTACAGGCTCTTGATGGCTCCCTGATCTGCCCATTACTCTCAGAGTGATCAAGCAATATTTAATTGTCTGCAAAGTGCTTTGCAGCATCTTGAAAGGCAATGCACAAACATAGTTTCTTGTTCCTCTCACAGTTTTTGCTGATCCTGGAACCTCAGCCCAGGATCACTGTAGGATCAGAGAGGAGGAGTTGCTCATTTATGACTTTTTCACCATTGCTTCTGTGTAAAAAGTCACTAAATGTTCAGCAACTACGGCAGTCTCCCAGTCAAGCATTCTCCTCCTCATTTTCAAATCTCTCTTCGGCCCTGGCTCTCCCACTCTCCAATCTCCTCCAGCTTCACAACCTAAAATAATATCAGTGTTCTTCTAATTCTGGCCTCTTGTGCATTTTAAATTGTAATCATTCCACCTTTAGTGGTTACACCTTCAGTTGCCAAGGCTCCAATCTTTACAATTCCCTCCCAATACCCACTTCTCTGCCTCAGTACATTGTTTCCCTCCTCAAAAGTAATTCTTAAAATCTGTCTCTTTAGCCAAGTTGAAACCATAGAATCTGCAGTGCAGAAAGAAGCCATGTGCCCTATCTTAAATGAGCATTCCACCCAGGCCCTTCCCCCCTCCCCATCCTCATAACCCTATGCATTTACTTTGGCTAATCTACACATCTTTTGGATGCTAAGGGGCAATTAAGCATGGCCAGTACATGTAACCGAGAATCATAAAATCATAGAATCCATATCATACAGAAGGAAGTCATTTCACTCATTGAGTCTGTACCAATATCACACAGGTCCTATTCCCATAACTCTACATATTTACCATATATTGCCCATAAAGAACAACAAGGAGATGCAAAAACAGTAAGAGCACTGTACTTTGAGAGTATTTTCACCATCTTTCATATCTAGGTAAGCCTCCAGTAACATGTCCATGACAGCAAAAGGATCAATCTTTCTGTTTATTTTTAGCTACTAGAATTAACCAGTACCTCTATAATATTACGACTTCATTTAGGCTTATGCAATTAACTATATCAAGCAAAAGATGAACAAATGAATAAGTTGTTTTGTATTTACAATGTAAGTTATGCCATTTAGCTCAAATTATAGTCAGAAGACTATACTAAATTACTGTTTCTGATGTAAATAAAGTCTATGCTGTGATGCTAATGCTGTTTATTATCACTGCAGAATCTGAACTAGGCTGATGTAATTTTAGGTTCTCCCAGTTCATTTACACTCAGTTCAACACAAACATGCATTTGTTGCCCCAGCAGTAATAGAATTGAATATCTGACAACTAGTGCAGAAGTTACTGTTCATCTTTCACCTAACTGAACAAGTTGTGCAATATGTTGATTGAGTGTGGCTTGGTTCCGCATCCAAGAAGTGTTCAAACTATCCTCAAAGCAGTTATATTACTCTAGATTGAAGGATTCACTCATTCATCTTTTGCTCGATATAGTTAATTGCTTAAGTCTAAATGAAGTTGTAACAATGTAGAAGCACTGATTAGTCAAGGCAGCATGACGTTACAGTGGTTAGCACAGCTGCCTCACAGCATCAGGGACCCAGGTTTGATTCCTGGCTTAGGTCACTATCTGTGTGGAGTTTGCACATTCTCCCTGTGTCTGTGTGGGTTTCCTCCAGATGTTCGGGTTTCCTCCCGCAGTCCAAAGATGTGCAGGTTAGGTGGATTGGCCATGCTAAATTGCTCCTTAATGTCAGGGGGACTAGCAAGGGTAAATGCATGGGGTTGTCGGAATAGGGCCTGGGTGGGATTGTGATCAGTGCAGACTTGATGGGCCAAATGACCTACTTCTACGCTGTAGGATTCAATGATTTTATAGTTCTAAGAACTCCAGTAGCTAAAAAAAATGAACAAGAGGATTGATCTACTTGCTATTGTGGACATGTTACTGAAATCTTACCTAGATATGAAGCTGACTTTTGAATTCATATGTCAAGTGAGTATACCTAAAGAGGGTAGCTATCAAGCCAAAACCAGACAAAGGAGAAAAGTTGGACCAGCCAATAGTACAAAATGGGTTAAAATGAATCAACCATCTGTATTACATCCATTTGGTTCTATTACCTATTGAATGGTGTATTATAGCACATATAAAGGTAACTGTGGCAGAAGATAACATCATTATCAATATTATGACACTCCTAAAACCAGCAATCTGGAGTGAGGCTTTAGTCTGTATAACCTCACTATGGAAGATCACTCTGTTAATTAATACAATTTGGAGTCTTGGCCTGTTTTGTACACGGTCCTGGTTTCTATTGCATTGTTTTTTAAACCGGGACAAAAGATTGCAAAAACTCAATTTGTGTTAAACATAATTTGAATTTAAAATTGCATTTTTTTTACAACGCTTTCATCAATGTCAGGGAATTTAGTTGAAACAAACCACTTTGAACATTTTGCAATTGTTGCTATCACTGAGATTTTAACATTTATGTATTAGTGCCACAGGTAGGCTTACACTAACATTGTAATGGACGTACTTTGAAAATCTCCTCTTCACCACACTCTGGCGCAAGTTCAGGTACTGACAGAGAATTTAGCATGGCCAGTGCACCTAATTAGCATGTCTTTTGGACTATGGGAGGAAATTTGAGTACCCAGAGGAAACCCATGCAGACACAGGGAGAAGGTATAAATTCTGCACAAATAGTGATCCAAAGTGGGAATTGAACCCTGGTGCTGTGAGGCAGCAGTGCTAACCACCCAAGGCTTACTAGATACAAGGCAACTACTTAGCTGGCTGTTCTGTATGTTGTGTTTATTTTTCAAGCTAGTAATAATATACTCTGGTTAATGATAATGACTGGGATTGTAATATACTAATGTAATACCTTTGCAACAAACTTCATTGTAAGAAAGCTGCATCAAACAAGTGCAATTCAAAATGTATGTCCAGATAAATTTTTCCATTATTTAGTTCCATTTCTTTCTTACATCTGACTATTAAGAAGCCAGTTTGCTCTGATCGCTTGCAATTCTGAAAGATCAGTTCTTTGCTGCAATATTTATTCTTCAGCTGTGGGCTCAACATCCTGTCAGTCCTACGTCACTTAACGTATTTTGCTACTTCTTGGAATGCAGGCAATACTGGGAAGATCAGTGAAGACCTGGTTACTGCTCATGTCTAGGGTAGTAAGAGTGAGGAACTGCAGCTAGATATAGACCAAAGAGGAGTAAGCATTTCTTCCTTTACTGGTTGAGTTTGTAACAACTTCCAGTGGCTTCTATACTTACTGCTAGCTCAAATAATATCAGATTTATTGCACCCTGTACCCTGCATTGCCATGCTAGGATATGATCTGATGATCACTGGTTTGCTAGTCAAGTGTTATTACCACTGCCATGATGGATGTTTTGAATTTGGATTGAGAAAAATTGTAAACCCAAGGGCTTAGGGTGCTATGGGTAACATTCCTGCCTCTGAGTAAGAAGCTCTGGGTTTGAGACCCATTCCAGACTTGATGGTCGAGGAAGGTGTATTCATATTGCAGTCAAACAGATCGAGTGCATCAACCTGCAAAATCGGTCCAAACATACCAATGGTTCGTGGGAAGAATGGGAAAGATTCCTGGTCAGCCACACTTGATGTGGAGTGGCACCATTCAAGCTATAAACCCTTGCGACAGATTAGCGACCTTTCCAGGAATTACTAGCTATGATTGGGTGGCACAATGCTTAGCACTACTGCTTCACAACATCAGGAACCTGGGTTCAATTCCAGCCTTGGGTGAGTGTGTAGAATTTGCATGATCTCCTCGTTTCTGCATGGGTTTCCTCCCACAGTGCAAAGATGTGCAGGTTAGGCGGATTAGCCATGCTAAATACATGGGGTTGCAAGGACATGGTGGAGGGGAGTTTCTGGGTAAGATGCTCTTTCAGAGAATCAGTGCAGACCAGACCGAATGGCCTTTTTCACTGTAGAAATTCTGTTGTTCTGTGTTATCATGTGGATGCAGACCAAGCCCAAATTTGGATGAATTTATTATGTTTTAGAATGTTTCCTCTTAGGTATAGATTTTCACTTTAATAGCATCTAACAAACAGCCTAACTACATCTCAAAAGCAAATTGTTTCAGCAAATCATGTTAGTGAATATCAAGTGTAAAAAGCTCACAGATTTTCTCATGAAGAAGATTAACAATGTTCTCTTGGCCACCTCAGATGCTTCTTGCCGGTCTCGTCTTGCATTTCAAATGACTCCAGTGGACACTGTTATTTCTGTTAGACCACATATCTCTCTCTTTTCCCCTATATCAGCTCATCCACCTTAGAAGAACCAGTACCTGTTCTATTTCAATACTTCCATAAGCAATCCCTTCTTCCAAAAGGTCCATTCTTAAACCCGCTACCCTCTTCAATTTCTACCCAAATTCCAACTTCTGATTCTCAAATGCTCCACGTAATTCTCTAAGATAAAGGCAAAATACTGTGGATGCTGGAATCAGAAACAAAAACACAAAATGCTGGAAATTCTCAGCAGGTCTGATGCATCTTGGAGAGAGAATAGAACCAACGTTTCAAGTCATGATGACCCTTCATCATGTCAGCTCTGACGAAAGATCATTCAGACTCAAAACATTGGTTCTATTCTCTCTCCACAGATGCTGTCAGATCTGTTGAGATTTTCCAGCATTTTCTGGTTTTGTTTTCAATCAATTCCTGTTCATTGCACTGATTATTTTGATCCAAAGTTAACACTTTTGCATTACAGTCACACATTCCATTGTTTGGATTTGCCCAATTCCTTCCTATCCTCCACAATCTCCTTGTGGTGATAGACCTGGCCAATTACTCCATCCTTCCAACTTCTTGACCTCCATTCTACTTGTATTTCCACTCCTGCCTGTCACAATTTCCATTCTCCATTTCTTCTTTCTATGTCTCATATAGTTCTTTGGGAACATCATTCAGAGAGATGGGATTGGCTTGCTGATCCCAACTGACAACACCCATCATTCACCCCAATCACCATTTTTGACAGCAGAACTAGCTCTTTGTTGTCTGATTCGTTGGTTGGTGTCAAGAATGAATGAGAAAATGTAGTCTTTCACCAAACATTAGTGGAGACTTATTGGACAAATTTTTGTTGGCCCTTACAGCATGGAAAGAAGATGGGGGCTGGGAGTGGGGGGAGTCTGTAAAATCACAGGGAATCATGGCAGAAGGGCTTCCTGACAATGTCCCCCCATTGCAGAATTTAACTGACAGTGGATCAAGATTGGAGAAGGAGGGGGAAGCCAATTTGAGTATGCCATTTTACCAGGACCTCAAACTGACCTGACTCTGCCACATGAGGAAGGCACTGATGACCTCCCAGTGACCTGATTTATTATTGTCACGTATATTAATATACAGTAAAAAGTATTGTTTCTTGTGTGCTGTGCAGTCGAAATATAGCGTTCATAGAGTACAAAGGGAGAAGGAAAGAAGACGGTACAAGATTTCATGTCATTGTCATAGCTAGGGATTCTAGAGAAAGATCAGCTTAATATATGATAGGTCCATTCGAAAGTCTGATGGCAGCAGAGCTGAAGCTGTACTGAGTCAGTCGGTACATAATCTTAGACTTATCCACCTTTTCCCTGATGGTCTAAGACTCTGTATAACATTGGACCTGGCATTAGCTTCATGAAATACACAGTAACTTCTCCAATCCAGAAACCTATTGTTGGAAACACCATTTGTTCAGAAATTTGTTGCGCAGACATCCAAGCAACACGAGTCATCATTTTTTATAATTCTTTCAGGATGAAAATGTGAGAAGATCCAGTATTTGGATAAGGGGAACAATTTTCATTCCTGCTATATAATGTTTTATTGCATGTTTCAGGCAAATATTTCTGTTTTCTGGGTTCTCACACTGGCAGTTATGCATTTTCTCTTCATCCTATAAATCTGAAAATTTCAAAAATCCAGAATTTTTGTTTATTCTTTTGTCAGAATATGTGTCACTCTCTGATCAGCATTTATTGTCCATCCAAAGTTGCCTGAGGGTAGTTGAGAGTCAACCACATTGCTGTGGTTCTGGATTTACATGTAGGCCCAGACTGGATAAGGACGATTGATTTCCTTCCCTAAAGGACCTTAGTGAACCAGATGGGTTTTTCTGACAAGCGACAATGATTTCATGGTCATCAGTAGATTCCTAATTCCATATTTTTTTATCTAACTGAATTCAAACTCCACCATCTGCCGTGGCAGGATTCGAACCCAGACAGAGTTTCTGAATTAATAGTCTTAGCGATAATACCGGTAGGCTGTCACTTCCCCAATGACTTGATGCCAAGCGTTCCAGACTGGAGAGATTACCACGTAAGAAGCAGTCAGATTGAACAGATAAGGAACCTACAATTGAACAAGTAGATGGATTTGATCTTGGATAACAATTGCAAATGTGTGATAATGCATACAGTTATCTTTCCCATTGAAGTTAATACATGTAGAGACTGGACCATTAGCTTTGATGCCTCTCAGAAAGAAAAATGATTGAATTGATAAAGAAGGGAAAGTAATGGCATGGTAGCACAGTGGTGAGCACCACTGCCTCACAGCACCAGGGACTTGGTTCAGTTCTGGCCTAAGATGACTCTCTGTGTGGAGTTTGCACATTCTCCCCAAGGGTTTCCTCTGGTGCTCCAGTTCCCTTCAAAGTTCAAAGATGTACGGGCTAGGTTGATTGGCCATGCTAAATTTCCCTAAGTGTCAGGTGGACTAACAGGGTAAGTATTTGGGGATAGGTACTGATGGGATTGTTGTCGGAGCAGGCTCGATGGACCAAATGGCTTACTTCTGCACCATAGGGATTCTATGATTTTTATAATGATGGGCATAAGGATGTGCGTATTCACAGTTATTGACTTTGCAGTTTTAAACAGACAGACTAAATCAAATATAAATCCATCTTAGCTGGAGGAAAATACATTATGTTAGATGATACAGCACTCCTGTCTTCACAAAATAGTGGATGCCATTAACAATAAATGAAACATCTACTAGGTCATTGTAAGTGTGACTTGTGTCCAAGTAATATACTCATCATTGTCGCAGTGAGCAGATTTATTGTCAGTTTGTTTCTATTCATCTAATATCCGTTTTGGTGATCGATTCTGACTGATATCGGTTTTGAGTAAAAGATTACATAGATACTATATAAATAAATCCATGCAAGCTTAAGTACATATTAATCAAATAATGCATGAGCTAAAATCTAAAGACCTCAAACTGTGGATGTCTTTCATTGCTAATCCTTCAATTTAATATCAATGTCTATAGTCTGAACAGTGGTAGGGTGTGATAATCGTCTGTGTGTTGCCCTGTTTGTGTTCACAGAGCTGGAGGCAGAGGAATGGTGTAAGCTGCTTTCCGTCGAATGCTTAGGATCCAGACTCAATGACATCAGCTTTGGGGAGCCAGATCTACTCGCAGCAGGAGTTCAAAGAGAACAAAATGGTAGGCTCACATATTCTTCACTCAATCAATCAAGATGTTTGGATAGATCCATTGTGCTAATGTTGTTTCTGTTACATTTGTGAATCATGTGAATTCATCACCAATAAGAGGCACTCTAACCACTGCCCCTTGACATTCAATGGTGTAACCATCACTGAATCCCCCACTGTCAACAATCCATCAGGTTATCAGTGACCAGAAACTCAACTGGACCCGCCACATAAACAGTGGCTACAAGAGTAGGTGAGAGGCTAGGAATACTGTGGCGAGTAACTTCCTGATTTCCCCAAAGCCTGTCCACCATTTACAAAGCCCAAGTCAGGAGTATGATGGAATACTCCCAACTTGCTTGGATGGGTGCAACTCCAACAATACTCAAGAAACTTGACATCATCCAGGACAAAGCAGCCCGCTTGATTGGCACCACATCCACAAACTTCCAGCCTGTCCACCCCTGATGCTCAGTAGCAGCAGTGTGTACTATCTCTAAGATGCACTGCAGCAATTCACCAAAAATCCTTAGACAGCACCTTCCAATCCTACAGCTGCTTCCATCTAGAAGGACAAGGGCAGCAAATACATGTGAGCCCCAACACCTGCAAGTTCCCCCCCAAGCCACTTGCTATTCTTACTTGGAAATACATTGCCATTCCTTCACAGTCAGTGGGTCAAAATCCTGGAATTCCCTCTGTAACACCATTGTGGGTTAACCCATAGCACGTGGACTGCAGTGATTCAAGAAGGCAGTTCAGCACTGCCTTCTCATGAGTAAGTAGGGATGGGCAATAAATGCTGGCATTGCCAGCAATGCCCATGTCCCATAAATGAATAAAAAGAAATGCCTCGTTTAGGATGCCACCTGGAGTGACTGGCAACAATCATTGGTCGCAGGTGAGCAGCACACAACTGATGAGCCATATGGTCTAGCTTGTAACACATTCCTATTTGTTTTTCCTCTGTTTTTCCTTCTTTATTCAGATGGTGAGATGCAACTTTTAGACTGCATCGCAGCTGATGTTGTCACTCCTTCTCTCTGGTCTGCTTATAGACTAATCTGCTAATATGCTTGAAGACGCTGATTCTAGGTAGTTTTACCCCTTCACAGATACAACTGTTATTCTTACGGGATCACCTGGGATATTCAGCACATAAATAGGCCATTTGACTCAGGCAGTCCATAGAAGTGTTTATGCTCAATTTGAGCTCCCCCGCCACCGATCTTTTCACATCTAAATCTATCTCTGTAACATTCTGTTTCCTTCTCCCTTATATACTTGTCTAGTTTCCCCTTAAATATAATAATATCATTCACTTCAACCACTTCCTATGGTAATGAGTTTAGAGTTCTTAACATGCTTTGATTGAAGAAAACCCTTCTGAAATCCCTATTGGATTTCTTGGTCACTATCTTATATTGACTGCCTCTAGTTTTTTTTCTTCCCCAAGAAAAAAACATTTTCTCTGTATCACTCGTATCAAAATCTTCCATAATTTTAAAGACTTTTATTTGGTTATCTTTTTCTCAAGAGAGAAGAGACCAGCCTGTCAGTTTTTCATAATACTTTTGGAATCATCTTTGTGCAATGATGCTGTGCCTTTAATAAATGTATTGAAATCCTGTTTCTTTATAAGGGGTATGTTTAAAATTCAACTCTTTTTCATGGTGCCAATTGGTCTGCAAAACAGGTGGCACATTTATTGAGGATGCAGGCTAATAATTGATATTAGCTAAGGATATGTTTGTTTTAATCTGAGTTAAATGCATTATTTTGTTTATTTGCGTTTTCCCTGAGTTTTCAGAGTAGGGTTTTGATAAAGTTGATTGACAGAATCATGTGTTTAAGGGGTGGAGCTAAGAAGTTTACAGGGAAAAGTCGGCAGTTACTGCTGAATTCTGAAAGAATCAAGAGACCTCACTCTTTCTGGAGGCGGCTGCTAGGACATTAGGAGGACAGGTTTGGGGACCAGCAGTTCAAGTACAAAAACTTAAGTTTGCATGTTGCTAACTGATCTTGAAGAGGAGTTTAAGTCTATAAGAGAAATGTTGTTGGAATTTAGACCAATAGTGATAAGTTAGCAGTTAAGAATTGTATTTTGTCATGTTTAAGTGTTTGGTAAAAGTTAAGCCAATTTATTCATTTTACTTAAACTGTAAAGTTTGTTTTGATAAAAGCTTCCTAGTGAGTGTCAATAGAATCGCACACTGAGTGAAACACCTTCTCCTCACACTAATGCCAAAAAAATAGAAAAGTCGGTGGGATCTAGACAAGGCTTCGTTACATACCTTGGATTTTTGATCAGTATCCTAACACTTGTAAATCTTCTCTGTGCCCTCTTCAGCGCCGTTATATCCATTTTATAATATAATGAGAACCGTACACTGTACTCTAACCAAGATCAATGTAGATTAAGTTTAGCTTTCCTACTTTATAACTCTGTTTCCCTCAGAGACCCATAGTTTATTTTTAATGATACTGCTTACCTGTGGCATAATTTGTGGTGTTTGATGCATTTGCCTTTTGTCCCTCTACCCTACCGAGACATGCACCTTCCATATAATAAGTGAGCTCCCTTTCCTTGCATCAAAACATACTACCTCACATTTACCTGCAATAAACTTCATGTGCCAATCCTACACATTTATTATGTCCCTCTGCAATTTGGTGCGGTCCTCTTCAGTGTTATCTGTTTCCTCCTATTTGGTATCACCCATAAACTTAGAAATTATATTTTCAATCTGAAGTCCAGATTATTGATGTAAATTCTGAGCAGCAGTGGTGCTGGCACTGATCCATGTAGAACGCCACTCTAATGAAGAAAAGAACAGATAGCTTTCAGTTTAGACAGCCAGTGTGGTTATCTCCTTAAGTATATTGGGTTCAAGTTCCGCTTTGGAACTTGATGAACATGAAAGGACCATGAATAACGTTGGCATGTAGGTCGATTATTGGGCTGTAACTCCCCCCAGTGTGCCTGCTGCCAGATAATAAGAACAGAAGATTTTCCTTATCAGACATACTACAGAAGGTAATAACAAAATATTGCAGTACTTTACTAAGCATAATTATGGGCATAATATCTGGAGGAGAATGGATACTTTATGCTGCTGTCTTGGTTGTGAAATGTTCCATTGGAGTGGCACAGTGACACAGTTTAGCACTGCTGCCTCACAGCACAGCAATCTGGGTTCAATTACTGGCTTGGATCACTGTCTGTGCAGAGTCTGCACATTCTCCCCGTGTCTGCATGGGTTTCCTCCAAGAGCTCCTGTTTCCTCTTACAGTCTGAAAGATATACTGATTAGGTGCTTCGGCCATGCTAAATTCTCCCTCAGTGTACCTGAACAGGCGCCGGAGCATGGCGACAAGAGGATTTTCACAGTAACTTCATTGCAGTGTAAGCCTACTTATGACACTAATAAATAAAGCTCACCAGTATTATTACAAAAATGGCCAGGTGTTGCTGGAGAGTGTGATGTCGATCAGTATGCTTAGGGTCCGCTGTGACATATTGACACTGCACTATCAATCCTGGGAACACCATTTTGATTTCATCTTTAAGTTCCCTTTGAAAGTTCAGTTAGTTTGTCACCAAGCCCTTTTAAGCGGCTGTTATTTAATTAGTTTGTTTAGTTTATTTTATCAGTTCCAATAAGCAGGCATTAAGAGAATCAACTGGGACACTGGATTGATAGTTAGGAGGCAGAGATTTGTAATGCTTCATCCCATGAATAAACCTACTGTCAAGGGAAAGATCTAAGTCTTGTTCCATTATTCACCATCTTATTTGGATCCATTTAACTTGGCAGCAGAGGAGGGTTGCCGAAAAGATGAAGATTAGAAACAAAGATTTATTTCTCAGGCAGAAGGTTGTAATCCGAATAGCAGAAACCATTCAGGGTGGTAGTGGAGGACATGCCTCTGTTTACATCAGTGCGTACTATAGGATCCATTCATTCTTTCAAATAGACCAAGGACACTTGGTATGATTTTGAAGATGATTTATTGAATGTAACTTGAAATTAAAATAAAGTACAAAAAGCTGAAGGGAGAGAGAGAGATCAGAAAGTTGGGCCCAATTACAGAGTTGACTTCAAAAACCATGCTGCGTTTTACTGAGCACAAGTGAACTGGACTGCCAAACAGATAGCTGTTCCTAACAATATATAAGTTTGATTATCTTTGTTACGAAATTACCAGGTACAAGCAGGTTCAACTAACATAAACAATTGACAGCTATGACCATAAAATCTTTTGTTTATGAAAGGAACCATTTCTGCTTAGCAATGCATTTTCAAATGTGCTCAATTTCTAAGCTAAACCCAGAATTCCAAGCTGAGTTTTAAAATGTGGACACCTAAGTTTGGTTTAAAGCATAGCACAATTAGTTACATTAGGCAGAAATACCTTAAAATGAAGCCTTTTAACAAATGCAAACCCATACATACAGGATCCCACAGGTACAAAGTGGAAATGGTCGAGAACTTCAGGTTTTTAGACATTTAGATCAACTGTCCTAGTCTCTCCATGCCGATGCTATAGTTAAAAAAGCTCACTAACACCTCTGCTGCTATTGTGTAACATGTGACTGGGCTGCTAATCTCAACTGGAGTTAGATTGCCTGAATCTTAAAAGGCCTTCAGGCCTTCTGCAACTGATGGACACCACATGGACCAGGGTGCATTGTCATCCTGGTAATTACACAGGTTAGTGTGATTAGTGAGGTCAATATGTGAGGTTACGGGGATAGGGTTTAGATGGGATTGTTGTTGGTGAAGACTTGATGGGCTGAACGGCTTCCTTCTGTACTGTAGGGATCCTATGACATTTTGGTTTAACGTTCTATTTTAGTTGCTGCACTCATCGGGGCTATCATCCCTCTCATGCTGGTTTGATTTATTGTTTATTGGTTCTATAAAACAAGTATAAAGAGAGTCAAGTGGGCCACTGAGTAGATAGCCAGGAGAAGGAGATCTGTAATGTTGCATCCTGTGAATGAAGCTACTATTAAGGAAACAATCTGTGTCTTATTTTGTATTTCACCATCTGCTTAGGATCCAGTAAGCAGCTGGCACCATTTCAATGACTTGCAAGTCAGCCCAGCTCCTGTTACATTTCATTTGATCCAATCTGTAGGTTTGCCAGTAACGAGGAGCTAAGTGCCCCCTCTTCAAAGAAGAGCGCTGTCATAATGTCACAAATTTCAGAAGCTTTAAAAAGAAATTTAGCTAATCCCAGGAGTAATAATGCATTCCAGTCTCCTCCGATCCTCCACAGGTTTCAGAGAGCCTCAAGCATACTGGTGGACCCCTGTGCTATCCCTCTCCAGGCATACCAAAGCATGTGTATTTAACCATAGAATAGAGAGAGGCAGGAAGTTAGGCTGAATAACCTCCTAGACTGCTCGCTGCCTGGGCCTGTTGATTTCCACCTTGCCAGGTCCTGGGCAACATGGTGGCACAGCAGTGCTGCCTCACAGCAACCAGGGACCCGATTCAATTCTGGCCCCAGGTGATTATCTGTATAGCGTTTGCATATTCTCCCCATGGGTTTCCTCCGGGTACTCCAGTTTCCTCCCACACTCCAAAGATGTGCAGTTTAGGTTGATTGGGTGCCATGCTAATTTACCCCTTAGTACCTGGGTGATTAGCAGGATATATACGTGGGGTTACAAGGATAGGGCTTGGGTGGGGTTGTCGTCAGTGCCGGTTGAATGGGCTTCTTCTGCATGTAGGGTTCTATGAAGCAGTCCCTCGAGGAAGTGCTGTGACATGCCTGTTGCCCTCTTGAGGCTCCTGTTACAGGCAGCTACAGCCCATTGATAATGTCAATGCCAAGGCTCAAAGATATCAGTGGCACTGCAGCATTATTTAACTCGGCGATGGGCTTATAGGGGACGGAGATCATTTAGCCCATCAGAGCCATTTAGCGCTTTGAAAGAGCTGCTGGCTTAGTATCATTGCCTGGTGTATTTCTAATGAAGGCATTTCATAGGCAGAATTTCCAACTCCTCGTGGCAATGGGAATCAATTTGCAAAACACAGAACTTAGAGGGTTTTCTTTGTGAAAGATAATTTTCCTAGACCCTCCTGACCCCATTCTCTGTTCATTTGTTGGGAAGACAAAATACACGAGGACTCCTTCTAACCTTGGGAGTCACCTTAATAAAAGTGGACACGAAACATTAACTCTGTTTCTCTTTCCCGGATGCCGCCAGACCTGTCGGACAGGATTTTATGGCCAACTTGTCCCGAAATTGTAAAATTCCGCCTGAGTTCAATGGAGCTCCCCATTGTGCGTCCCTCACCTCTTCCGATTCCCAGAGGGGGTGAGGCAGTAAAATTCCGGCTGTTGAACTTTTTCCCTCATTTCCTGTTTTTATTTCAGATCTCCAGCATCCACAGTATTTTGCTTTTCTTTTAAATCAATAAAATGACCTCCTTTGTAAAACGAACATTTTCTGACTCTTTGGCCTTGCTGTTTTGATGGTGATCTCAAATCTATGCTCTCTGGTGAATGTGGTATTCTGCCCCCACGGTATTGGAAGTTAGAGCTCACCACATACTGACTCAGAAATGAGGTGAGCGATCTAGCCTTAAGCTATGCTAGCCAGAGCTGGAATAGGAATTGGAATAAGGAATACAAGAGAAGATGCGAACAGCATCGTTGTCTTATCTAAGGATCTGGAAATAAGTTAGAACAGTATTGTAAAAAAGGCAACATCACATGGACCTTTCTCTCGATAGTCAGTGCCATCAGTGTCTTTGGAAATGAATTGAATAGCAGATAAATGATCTATTTGAATCTTCACATTATATGCTACCATCTGAGACAAATCTCTCCTGCTGTAATGTCACATTCAGGCATCTTGTGAGGGCCTTATACGTGGTAATTATTGATTGCCTAGGGCAAGATTTTATAGCCTTGCTCATCCCGAAACTATAAAATCACCTCTCCATGGTGCCCACCTCCAATTGCTGCGGTGGGCAGTCAAATCCAACCCATATTTCAGGATCAGAGAGAAAATTCCATGTCATGGCAGCATATTCTGAACACTGTGATAAAACAAACATGTGCACGCCTGTACACTTGGAAAGTAAATGCACTTGTTGAAGAGTTGTCTTTTGTCTTTGTGAGGCTCTACCATCTTTTTACTGATAGATTTTGCAAAACAACACTATTGCAGTCTGCTAAACATGAGCACATTAGCTTGGTACACGTATATAGCTTTCTCATCTACTCCCAGCTTTAGACTGAGGGTGAGGAGGAACATTTCCGGAGCTGATAATGCATTCATTTGAATGGATGTCCTGGGCATTGTGAAGTGTGTTTAGAGCTCCAGAGCGCAGAATTTGTGGCACCAGCTGTTTGTGAAGGACATTAAAATAAAAACAAAATACTGCAGGTGCTGGAGGTCTGAAATAAAAACAGAAAATACTGGAAAACCTCGGTGGGTCTGGCAACAATATGTAGAGAGCCTGAAAAAGCTTCATATTGGAATCAAAATGATAACTCTGTTTCTCTGTCCATATCCCTCACCAATGCCCAAAAAATGGCAGTATTTTGCACCCGGCGCGCTGGAAGTAGATAAAAGCAATGCTGACACCATTTTGCTGTTAAACAGGAACCCATAACAACCAAACTACAGAGCTGAATTTTGATGCCAGAGAATATATTGCTCATTCCCCGACCCTGCAGATCCCTGACATGTTGCCACATCATAAGCGTGACAAATATTTATCCATAAGAGTGTCCTTGGGTTGTTGTAAGACTTGCTGAATGGAATGTAGCTGCACAAAGTGCCTGAAGAGTAGAGATTCCAGTCTTGCTACTCTCGAATATTATTATCAATCATAATTGGGGAGCAGAAATCCAGCCAAATGTCTTTTAAGATAGCATTGGAACAGATTCATACAGTTGTTATGACTTCTTAAACAGGCAGCTGGTTTACACCAGAGCATCCCAAACAATACGATGCAATGGAGAAATATGTATTAAATAGTGAATACAATGTGTGTGCGGCAAGATTAGAATATATGCGAGATAATTAAAATGACCCAGTCACAAAGTCAAAGTTTCACTGGTTTTCAGGACTTTGAGCCCCCGAGTTGACCCAGTTTCTGCAGCTCTCTCACATTGAGATTCGGTGGCACCAACTGGCATAGTTTACAGTAAGGAGTTTTTGCTTGCCAATGCCATTTATTTAGATGTTAGTGAAAGTGAGTGAACATTGCTTATTTTAACAATCAGTTCACAGGTGTTAGCAATGAAAAGAAGTCATTAAAGAAGTTCTGATGAAATGTTTGAGAATATCAACTTTACATGAAATGAGTGAAATAAAATAAAATTATTTTATTAATAATTCATTTAATTTGATTTATTGTTGTCACGTGTGTTAGCACACAGTGAATAGTATTGTTTTTGCGTGTTACACAGACAAAGCATACCATTCATGGAGAAGGGAAGAAGTGTGCAGAATGTAGTGTTACAGTCATAACTACTGGGTAGAAAAAGATCAACTTAGTGCGAGGTAGGTCCATTCAAAAATCTGATGGCAGAGGGAAGAATCAGTTGATAACTGACCTTGGTTGATAACTGATCTTGAATCCATTGGTACCTGACCTGAGACGTTTGTAACATTTTTCCCGATGGAAGAAGATGGAAAGAAGTATGTCCGGATTGCATGGGGTCCTTAATTATGCTGGCTGCTTTGCCGACGCAACATAAAATATAGATAGAATCAATGAATGGGAGGCTGGTTTGCATGATGAACTGCACTTCATTCATGAGCCTCTACAGTTTCTTGCGGTCTTGAGCAGAAAAAGAGCCATACCAAGCTGTGATACCTGTTGGGAGTCTTTTATAGACCTCCTAAAAGTTCTAGAGAGGTTGAGGAAAGGATTGCCAAGTCAGTTCTGGTCAGGAGTGAAAGTAATAGGGTAATTGTTATGGGGGACTTTAACTTTACTAATATTGATTGGAATAGCTATAGCTCTAGCTCGTTAGAGGGGTCAGTTTTCGTACAAAGTGTGCAGGAAGGTTTTTTGACTCAGTATGTAGATAGGCCAACCAGAGGTGAGGCTACATTGGATTTGGTGCTGGGCAATGAGCCAGACCAGGTGTTAGGCTTGGAAGTTGGTGAACATTTTGGTGATAGTGACCACAATTCGGTTACGTTCACCTTAGTGATGGATAGGGATAGGCATGAAGCTGGGGGCAGTAGTTATAGCTGGGGGAAGGGTAATTATGAGGCCATCAGGAGAGAATTAGGGTGCATAGATTGGACTAGGAAACTACAGGGACTGGGAACATCTGGAATGTGGAGCTTATTCAAGGAGCAGCTGCTGCGAGTCCTTGATAAGTATGTCCCTGTCAGGCGAGGAGGAAATGGTCGAGTAAGAGAACCTTGGTGTACGAAAAAAGTTGATTTGCTGGTTAAAAGGAAAAAGGAGGCTTATGTCAGGATGAGGCTTGAAGGCTCGGTTAGTGCAATGGATAGCTATAGATTAGCCAGGAGGGAGCTAAAGAATGAATTGAGGAGAGCTAAGAGGGGACACGAGAAGACTTTGGCTGATAGGATTAAGGAGAATCCTAAAGCTTTCTTTAGATATGTTAAGAATAGAAGATTGGTTAGGGCAAGATTAGGGCCAGTCATAGACAGCAGTGGGAAGTTGTGCGTGGAGCCTGAAGAGATTGGAGAGGTACTGAATAAATATTTCTCTTCGGTATTCACGCAGGGTGATGTAAATGTAGTTATGGAGAACACTGAGGTACAGGGTAGCAAGCTGGAAGGTATCGAAGTAGATAGGGAGGATGTGCTAGATATTCTCGAGGGTTTGAAGTTGGATAAGTCCCCTGGGCCGGACGGGATTTACCCTAGGATTCTCTGGGAGGCAAGAGAGGAGATTGCAGAGCCTCTGGCTCTGATCTTCAGGTCCTCGTTGGTTACGGGTGTGGTTCCGGAGGACTGGAGGATAGCGAATG
This sequence comes from Sphyrna mokarran, assembly GCA_024679065.1. Lineage (NCBI taxonomy): Eukaryota > Metazoa > Chordata > Chondrichthyes > Carcharhiniformes > Carcharhinidae > Sphyrna > Sphyrna mokarran. Next base: position 101,531,056 of record JAGIQG010000007.1, read on the forward strand.
TGGTCCCGTTGTTCAAGAAGGGGAAGAGAGACCTTCCAGGGAATTATAGGCCAGTGAGTCTTACTTCTGTTGTGGGCAAAGTATTGGAGAGAATAATTAGGGATAGGATTTATAGTTATTTAGAGAGAAATGAATTGATTGGGGATAGTCAGCATGGTTTTGTGAAGGGTAGGTCGTGCCTTACTAACCTCATTGAGTTTTTTGAAAAAGTGACTAAAGAGGTGGATGGGGGTAAGGCGGTTGATGTGGTATATATGGACTTTAGTAAGGCGTTTGATAAGGTGGCCCATGGAAGACTTCTGCAGAAAATGCAGATGTATGGGATAGAGGGTGATTTAGCTAATTGGGTTAGGAATTGGCTAGCAGATAGAAGACAGAGGGTGGTGGTTGATGGGAGATATTCATCGTGGAGTTCGGTGACAAGTGGTGTACCTCAGGGGTCTGTTTTGGGGCCCCTGCTGTTTGTAATTTTTATAAATGATCTGGATGAGGGTATTGAAGGATGGATTAGTAAATTTGCAGATGACACTAAAGTCGGTGGAGTGGTAGATAGTGAAGAGGGGTGTTATAGTTTGCAGAGGGACTTGGACAAGTTGCAGAGCTGGGCCGAGAGGTGGCAAATGGAGTTTAATGTGGAAAAGTGTGAGGTAATGCACTATGGCAGAAATAATAAATGTGTAGAGTATAGGGCAAATGGTAGGATTCTTAGTAGTCTAGATGAACAGAGGGATCTTGGTGTGTATGTGCATAGATCCCTGAAAGTAGGCAGTCAAGTCGAGAAGGTTGTTAAGAAGGCATATGGAGTCTTAGCTTTTATTGGTAGGGGGATTGAATTTCGGAGCCGCAACGTCATGTTGCAACTGTACAAAACTCTAGTGCGGCCGCACTTGGAGTATTGTGTGCAGTTCTGGTCCCCACATTATAAGAAAGATGTGAAGGCATTGGAGAGGGTACAGAGGAGGTTTACCAGGATGTTGCCTGGTATGGAGGGCAGGTCTTATGAAGAGAGGCTGAGGGATTTGAGGTTGTTTTCGTTAGAAAGGAGGCGGCTAAGAGGGGACCTAATCGAAACATATAAGATGATTAGAGGTTTAGATAGGGTGGACAGTGATAGCCTTTTCCTAGGATGGAGAAAGCTAGCACGAGGGGACACAGCTTTAAATTAAGGGGTATAGTTATAGGACGGATATCAGAGGTAGGTTCTTTACCCAAAGGGTGGTTCGGGAGTGGAATGCCCTGCCTGCAGCTGTTGTAGATGCGCCAAGTTTGGTGGCGTTTAAGAGGTTAGTTGATAAGTATATGGAAGAGAAGGGAATGGTTTAGTTTGGAGGGGCATTGCTTTTTATATTGGTTGGCACAACATCGAAGGCCAAAGGGCCTGTTCTGTGCTGTAATGTTCTATGTTCTATGTTCTATGATACAGGCAGAAAGAATTCTTCCTACGGTCCGTCTGTAAACCTCTGTGAGAGTGGTGGCGGTCGTGCCAAATTTCCTTAATCTTCTAAGAAAGTAGAGGCACTGGTGGCCTTTCTTAACTATAGTGTTGACATGGGGGATCAGGACAGGTTGTTGATGATCTGGATACCTAAAGCTTAAAGCTCTCAACCATTTGTACTTTGTTCTCATTGATGCACACAGGGGCATGTTCTCCATTATGCTTCTTGAAGCCGATAACTATCTCCTTCATTCTCCCACGTTCAGAGTATAAAAATATGACATATAATTCATGTTATGTAACATTAGAATTTGCTAGTGTTAGGGACCAGATCAGAAACTCCAAGATATATTCTGAGATTTGTCTATACTTTAACTTTTCCTTTTGATTTTGGTATTAGGCTGAGTGTATGGTATTTCGCTTCAAGCCTGATTCAATTAACCCATGAGGAAGCTTTTATCAGGACAAACTTTATTTAAGAACACAGTTAAAATATAACAATAATCATTAGCATAACTTTTATCAATTGAACTACTTAAATAATGCAAATTCTAATTTTTAACAGCTATCCTTTTCTATTATTCCAATTTAAGAAACATGCCCCATAGACATAAATCCCTTCTTCAGAACCAGTTAGCAGCAAAAACCAATATGCTCGCGAGCATGCTAGATTTTCAGCCTCTTAACTCCTTTAGGCAAAAATCCAGACAGACACCTATCTTCTGACTCTCATGCAGAAGAATCTCGAAGAAAGTTGTACTCTCAAACAGCAGAATCGCAGAGAAACAGACTTATTTCCTGTCTCCAACTTCAGAGAGTGGTAAAGAGAGGCACTGCTCTCCAAGGAGCATCTGTCCAGATTAAAGCAAATGTTCTAGCAATTATATTGCTGCAGTAACAACAGAGAGTGCAGGTTAGAACAGACTATATAAAAAATAATCTGGCACAAGATACATCACTCATTTCTTAAAGGACAGTAATAAGTCTTTGGAGGCAGAAGCTCCTTCACCAAAATCCCTTTATTTACAACTCTAACTGCAGTGCACAGAGTGCTAGCAGTTAGCATCTCCAGGGGTGTCAAAAGAACTGACCCTGTTGGTTAAATATGAAGCAAAGACTCCCTAATTGGCCTATCAATTGGATCCTTCATCAGGGAGTTCATATTCCAATAGGCCAACCGGAATGGCCTGATTGAAGTCATTACAGGCACAGTAATGTCACACCAGTCCCTTGCAGCAGGCAACAAAGGAGTGTATTTTTTTGGTGTACAAGCAATGGATGTGTCAGACTCAGTTGTGACAGGATCCAGGATTCATAAATACCACACGGATTCATCCATGAAGAATCACCTTTGCGTTAGGGACTGGACCATTGTTACTGGTCCTGTAATCATATGCCGGCCAATGTATTGGCACAGTGTGAGATGAAAATATACTTTTAAAAGATTGAAGAAAAGTAGAGGGAGTGGAAAATATGTATTCTACTCTAGTGAAGTACTGACTGAATGCTGCTCTTTTAGAAGTGCGGCCGTCTTTTTTGAAATGGGCCCTGTTATGTATGCGGGGCGTGGCCCCTTTAATGGGGCCAGTCAGGTGACCCAGGCCAAGGGGTGACCTGTTCGGGGAAACTGTCCCTACAGCCACCAGAGAGTTAGAGTGTGAGAGGTACAGTTCTTCAACAGATCCTGTTGCTCCTTTGGCTTGTGTTTCCATATGATTTCTTTGGAGCTACCTTCTCCCAGTCATCTTAGACTTACCAGTCTGCCTAACCCAGTATTTCAGATCTCACAGCATTATAGGTAGGAAAACCTAGAGTTCCTTCATATCCCTTTCAGACATTCCTCCCTCAGCCAAAGCCGCCTGTTCACCTTGTGGCAGCTGAGGAGGTTTGGATATGAGGAAAATGGCCTCTGTGTTTTCCTGCATTATCACATTTGTTCTAATTTAAAATAGCTTGTCAAATGCTTTGGAATATTTTTGAGAAATCAGAAGTTTTTTTTTTGAAATTTAGACCTTCATTCCCCTTCAATGACTTCAGCTTCTTTAATGAGACGTGAGCCAGCAAAAATATGAAACTAGCAACAATGTTAATTGTGTATTTGTAGTTACGGAAGTCACAAGATGGCAGGCTTCACATCTCTGCCTCTGTCTGTCGGTTGCTAAGCCAACAATTTGTGAAAATCCACTCAAAGATCCTTTCCAGTGAGTAAACAATTGCAGGTTGCTGCTGCCATAAAAGATGGGTGGCACAGTGGTTAGCACGGTTCCTTCAAAGTGCCAGGGACCCTGGTTAGTTCTGGCCTCGGGTCACTGTCTGTGTGGAGTTTGCACTTTCCCCATGGGTCTACATGGGTTTCCTCCCACAGTCCAAAGATGTGCAGGTTAGGTTGATTAGCAATGCTAAGTTGACCCTAGTGTCAGATGATTAGCCGGGTAAGTACGTGTGGTTACGGGAATAGGACCTGGGTGGGATTGTGATCGGTGCAGACTTGATGGGCCAAATGGCCTTCTTCTGCACTGGAGGAGGTCTATGATTTGTTGTCATTTTGCCTTATTCCAGCTTCTCTGGCTAACTTGACATCTCTATAGACAAAGCAACAAAGTACTGTCATCTTTTTTAAGCTCTTCTGTGATGCGAATGTTGACTAGGTGAGCTTTAGCAATTATGGCAGCACAGTTCAAGTCCCAGCTATTAAAGAGTCTGCCCTTTATTCCTCTGTCAGCATGGGCAGCAGTGTGCTATATTCTGTATGTACCTGCCAGTAAGCTGCTCTTTTCCGGTGTCTGGTTGAACCAGTCCGTCCAATACAATTCCGCTGCATGACAACATTCTTTCATTAATTACTTTCTACTGCATCTCCAACTAATTGCTTCCTGATTCAGTTCTTGTGCAACACCATGAAGCTTTCACAGAAAATATATTAGAGGGAAAGATAAATGTCTGCAAATATTCAGCGTATCTGATGCAAAAGATCATTTAATTAACAAACCATGGTCAAGTTCTGGTACATTTGCATTCCAATTAAAAATATTATGAGACGGACTATTTGGGGCAGCTAAAACCTAGATAGGCTGTGTTTATATCCAAAATGTCACAGTACAGAAGAGGCCATTCAGCCCATCTTGTCTGTTCCAGCCAAAAAGGAAGCAGCCATTCATTTTAATCCCTTTTTCCCAGCACATGACCTGTGGTCTTGCAGAATGCACGAGAATGGCTGGCTGTTTGTAGGTTTCAAATGAGAGGTGGGTTGTCTGCACTGGTTTTCCATTCAGGTCATTGGCTTCAGTTTGGGGCAACATAGCAGTACAGTGGTTAGCACTGCTGCCTCACAGTGTCGGGAACGAGAGTTCAATTCCGGCCTTGGGTGACTGTCTATGTGGGATTTGCACATTCTCCCTGTGACTGCATATGTTTCCTCCAGGGGCTCCACTTTTCTCCTACAGTACAAAGATGGACAGGTTAAGTGGATTGGCCACACTCAATTGCCCCTCAGTAACAGGGGGATTAGCAGGGCAAGTATGTGAATTTATGGGGATAAGGTCTGGGTAAGAATGTTATCAGTGCAGGCTCAATGGGCCGAATGGTCTCCCTCTGCACTGTAGGGATTCTCGTCTATTCTATGAAATTTTGAAAGGTTTGAAGAGCACATCAGTGGTAAATTATTCATCTGTGAAATTTAAAGAGGAAGGGATTATTAAAGGGGAATGTCAAATTCAGGGAAGCCAAAAAAAAAGTTGAGAAGGAATTTCCATCCGTCTCAACTTGTGCCGGTCCTGCAGGGATGAGGAATTGCAGGAAAGAAGTGAGTGGGAAAGGAATCCAAGATGCAAACGTACGCCTACAGAAAAGATGATTTTTGATGGGGAGATGCTGCTGCATGAGGGGGGCTGGGCGAAAGATTGCCCCTTTACGCCACTGTTTGGTATCATCCCTTTAAACCAGGATTGTAGCAAACCTGGAAGGGCGCCCAGTCCAAGTTCAAGCTCCAGCTCACCATTACTGACACAGCCGGACCTCTGCCACGGGGCAGCTGCTTGAAGCAGATGGCACAGCCCTGCATCTGGTTTTCTATCACTGTGGAGTGTGTAGAGGCAGTTCCCCGTGGTCATTGCCACGAGTGTCAGTTCCCCACGTCAGAGCCAGTGGATATCTTTGTGAAACTCTGGCAGATGTGTCCAATCAGAATGATCTGGCCTGCAGTGCTGCTGGAAGCGTGGCATATGTTGTTGTCCAAAGGATCGCTAAGTTAGTAAGACGTACGTATCTCTTTGCATGTCCCCATCATAGTTTCTTTTGTCCTTTTTGACTTCCATTGTTTAGACTGTTCAAGTAGGGCAGCCCTGCCCTTTATCCTTTGGAAACTGCACTGTAGTGCGGGGGAAGAGAAGTTCTAGAGAGACTAAAGATATTCCCATTTTCCGTTACAGCTGCCCAGTTCACGATGGCTATTCAGCAGAGGAAAATACAGGCTAAATAATCAGTCCCAACTGCAAAGCTGTATCTCAATATGGGAAGAGGGGATGCAGAATAAAAGGCTTTAAATATGGTGCACAAGCACTGGAGATATCACAGTTTCACATCAGACACCCCAAGGCTCGTGTTTTGCAACCAGATAGTAAGCTTTGTTAAAAACCTTCTCTTCCGTCAGGAAAAAGATACAAACGTCTGAGGTCACGCACCAACCAACTGAAAAACAGCTTCTTCCCTGCTGCCATCAGACTTCTGAATGGACCTACCTTGCATTATGTTGATCTTTCTCTATACCCTAGCTATGACTGTAACACTTACATTCTGCACTGTCTTCCTTCCTTCTCTATGAACAGTATGCTACATTTGTATAGCGTGCAAGAAACAACATTTTTCACTATAAATACATATGACAATAAATTAAATAAATCCAGATTAGTGAAGGATATAAATGCTCAAACTCTGTTCAGGAAAGCTATGTTCATAGAAGCATAGAAGTTGGAGTAGGCCATTCGGCCCTTTGAGCCTGCTCTGCCATTTATTTTGATCATGGCTGATCATCGAATTCGATATCCTGATTTATGCCCCCCTCCCACCCACCCCATATCCCTTGCTTCCTTTAGACCCAAGAACTATATCTAATTTCTTCTCCAAATCAGACAATGGTTAGATCTCAACAACTTTCTATGTTGTGAATTCCACACATTCACCATCCTCTGGGTAAAGGAAGTTTTCTTCACCTCTGTTCTAAGAGGTTTACCTCTTATCCTCAAATTATGACTCCTAGTTTTGGAGTTCCCCACTATGGGAACATTCTTTCTGATGTCTAACCCTTTTAGAATTTTATAAGTTTCTATGACATCCCCTCTCACTCTTCCAAATTCCAGTGACTATAATCCTAACCGACTTAATCTCTCCTCTTGGACAGACCTGCCATCTCAGGAAGCAGCCAGGTAAACCTTTACTCACTCTATAGCAAGGATATCCTTCCTTAGATAAGGATAACCAAAACTACACACAATAATACAGTTGTGCCCTCACCAATGCCGTATACAATTGCAGCAAAGCATCCCTATTCCTGTACTCAAATTCTCTCACTGTGAAAGCTAACATACTATTTGCCTTCTTTACTGCTTGCACGCTTACTTTCAGCGACTGATGCATGAGGCATTGCATTTTGAAGCAGACAGTGAGCTTTGTTTAAAAACTTTCATTCCATGAATGGCGTAAGTGGTCAAATTCTGTCCAGGAAGGTCACATTCATCAGCATCAGCATGTCAGGAATCCAGGGAAAAGAACACCTCATCTCCTTCAGAAATTTGAGTGCGCTGTCATTTCAAATCAAATGAATTAATGATACAGATGCAGACCATCAATGGAGTACAAAGTTAGAAAAGTATCTAATATATATTCCATCCTGTAAGATAGTGAGAGGGATTGAGAATATGTGTCTGTGGTTGGGAATCCCAGGAGTTGTGGGAAGGTGGAGGTCCTGTCAAATCTAGGGGCAGGATGGTGTTTCTCAAACCAATCAGATTGAAGGTTGTCCTCATACCAAGCAGGAAAACCAATGGTGATAGGTGTTGAGCCTCTCTGTTACAGTCCAGTAAGAAATGATGATTCAAGTCCAGCTTCTTCGCAAACTCATTTTATTCTCCTGTGCAACTCTACATACACACAACCAATACCCAGTTGCACCTATAACCCCTTTATATATCCCAGTGAGTGCTATTAAACAATTAACATACAAATTAGGTCTAAAGTGGAAGGTTACAGTTAACCCAATCCTAACAATACATCACAGCTGAAGAGCTGTGAGGATCGTCACTAGCAAATGGGGAAGGATGGGTATTGACGGGGTGACTCAGATGTGGCAGCAAGAAGGCAGGGAAGAAGAGGTAGAATCATAGAGATATACTACACAGAAAAGAGTCCTTTGGCTCATTGTATCGGTGCCAGTCAAGAACAAACCACCTAACTATCCTCATCCCATTTTCCAGCACTTAGCCTTATATTGCTTTGACATCACAAGCAGGGCAGAGATTGAGGGATGGGTTTGAAGATTGCAGGAAATTCAGCCACACACAGAGATGGAGAGTTCATGACAGTACTTTTGCTTGGTGGAGAGAGGCAGGAATGGAAACATTTCCTCCTAGCCCACAAGCAGTGCCAAAAAAGTATTTATCTGCTCAATTCTGATAATTCCCACTCCCCTTTGGCTGCCCGAGGCTTGGGAAACCTAGTCGACAGTTGTTCAATTTAAATAACTCCCAAAATCTGAAAACTACTGTCTCAAATAAATATTATAGTCAATAAACCAATACAAAGAAAGTTACGCGGGCACTCCTAAACACACCATGGTTAAATTGGAAATGGCAAAGTCCATGGAGGTTGGAATTGTGCTTTATCAACTCAATCCATAATGTCCATCATGAAGAGGAAGGGGGTAAACTCAGGAGAATACAGTCATTCTCAGTATAGAACTGCCTGCAACTGAGGAACAGTATCCCTTCTCAAACACCGATTCCTGTCAGTCTGACAAAAAAAAATGCATTTTAGCCAATCAAGCACAGCATATTATTTCAGCTTCTGACAGAATTATAACATGAATGCTTCAAGATGAGAGTTGTCTGGTTTGTTTAATAGCAATTTAGGAAACTGACAAGGAAGATGCTTTGAAATAGGGAAATCTCCAGCTTTCGATAATGTATGAGAGACATGTCTGCAATTCAAAACCCATAAAGCTGTAAGCTGTATTGAAACCTGAAGATTTGTGTGCATTTAAAGTGGTAAGTAACATGGAATAATATGTGGTTTGAGAGATCAATGAATATAGAATTAACTAAACCCTTGGAAAGATACTTGACCACTGCTTCAGATTAATATATGCTGGATTCTAATTTGATTTATGCAGAATAAAGGCAATTTAATGATTTTTACATGGTTAATGCATATATCCTTAATGAAGATGTCAGAGTCCCCCTTTCAAGTGTCATTTTGGAGAATACTAACAGAATCTCTGAATTCTATAAAATTACAAGTAATGCAAGAAGATAATTAATACTGTCAAATGAGCATAAATCAGCAGCACCAGGAAGTGTTCTGCAGACAACAAACAGAAGTTTAGTGATGAATTTTTACCAAGTCAGGGTGACCCTTTAAAAAATGACAGTCCAGATTCAGGAATTCCTGATCCCATCCCCACTCCCGGGTTTGCACAGTTTTCCACAGTGCCACTTAAGGCTGTACTTGGAATCCAATCTGGCCTGCTCCATTATGGGGTGGAGCATGTCCTAGTCCTCTACAATTCTCATGGACTTAGATGTTTTGGGCATGGATGGGGCTTTCAGTGACAGGTGGGGTAGGTTGGAGCGGAGGTAGAAATAGCTTATCTCTGTGGGAGAGAAGTTATGTCTGGAGGTTGAGTCAGGATCAGACAGGACAGCGAGATTATGAACAGTTTGCTTCAACCTGAGACAGTGGTCTGGAAAGGGAATGGAATTTTTAGCCAAGATCTGGAGTTCCGATGGGACCCAAGGACTTCGATTTGGTTCTCCCAATGTTTTAACTGGAAGGAATTTGCAACTCTTCCAAGACAAAGGCATGGTGACATAGTGGTTGATACAGTTGCCTCACAGTGCCAGGGACTCAGGATCAGTTCCCGGCTTGGGTCACTGTCTGTGTGATATCTGCAAGCTCTCTCCGGATCTGTGTGGGTTTCCTCTGGGTGCTCCGGTTTCCCTCCACAGTCTGAAAGACGCGCTGGTTAGGTGCATTGGCCATGTTAAATTCTCCCTCAGTGTAAATGAGCAGGCACTGAGTGTGGTGAGTAGAGGATTTTCACAGTAACTTATTTGCAGTGTTAATGTAAGCCTACTAATAAATAAACACAAATAAAACATCATTTCTAAATTTTGAGCATTCTAATATAATCTGTTGAATATTTAAAGGGAGCCCCTATGATGGTTTATTGTCATTTGTCATAATATTGAAACCTGAAGGCCGAGAAGGTTCCTTATCTGTTCTGAGTTATCTCTGGCTATAGTAGGGATATTAATTGGGTTCAGTTACCCAGAAATGGGTGCCAGCCCCTTTCTCTGGCACCTAAGCCTCATCATATATGGCTATGGTGAGCTGCTTCTATATTAGTATGGGCGAAAACAGATAGGCTTCTAGGCCTTGACTAACTTTGGATTCCTTCCGCAAAACTGGTTTGCCTGGCTTTGGTTGTGTTTTGGAAAACTGGCCTAACCAGAGGTCCTTAAATGTACCAGGAAACAGTCTTATTGAGTGTGATAGGTATAAATTCACAAAGTAAAATTATTCATTGCTCTGGTGACGAGGACTGATTTTTCTTTCCACATCATGATCTGCAGTGACTCTGGTCAAACTTGCCATTTTGCTTTTCCCAAAGATCTTATAATGAGGATACACCGTAATGTGTTATACATGTAAGAAAGATTGAACATGCTGGAACTCTCATCTCTAGAATAGAGAACGTGGAGGAAAGACCTAATAGAAATCTTTAAGAATTTGAAACTATGTAGAGACGACATGGAGGAGATGTTTCCACTTGAAGAAGACACCAGAACTAAAGGCTGTATAAATGTCGCCACTCCCCAGAAGTCTGCTCTCCCCTTGGAGAGCTGAATGGTGGTTATTTAACCTGTGGGTCACCACAACTCAGGCGAGAGCCTCAGCTGAATAACCTCAGCTGGTACAAGAATTGAACCCATGTTGTTGGTATCACTCCACACCACAAGTCAGCTGTCCAGCCAACTGAGCTAAGTGTATAAAGGGGAATTCAAGAGAAATCTCTTCACTCAGAGATTGTGGAACTCATTAGCACAAGGACCAGTTGAGGTGACTAGCTTAAATGTATTTTGGGACAAGCTAAATAAGTATAAACATGAGAAAAGGCTGCAGAAATTTATATTAAAGAAGTTAGATGAAGACGGTTGGGAGGAAGTGTTGGGAGCGTAAACCAGCATGGACCAATTGGACTAATTGTTGTTTCTGCTGTAAATACCGTGTATGATCATATAAATCTCTTTGTTTCTGTGTGTCTTCAGAGCGGTTCAACGTGTACCTGATGCCAACTCCCAATTTGGACATTTATGGAGAATGCACTATGCAGATCACCCATGAAAACATTTATCTGTGGGATATCCATAACCCCAGAGTGAAACTTGTTATGTGGCCACTCAGTTCTCTCAGACGGTATGGGAGGGACTCAACTTGGTTCACATTTGAAGCTGGCAGGTAAGCACATTGTTGAACATTCTCCCATTACAACTGCTGTAATTAATGACCACATTACAAATACATTAGACTTAAACTGCTGTAACCTGCATCATCATCATCTTTTAACCAATTAAAAACATCTCCAGAACCTACTGGTTAGAATGAATCAACCAAAGGCAGGTATTGATCCATTCCCAATAACTTCTGTGTCTTAATTTCCCAAAGACAATGTTGATGACTTGAATTAAAATAGAGAAGAGTTAAAATATTTGTATGTCAACAATTAAAGGAAAATTAAGGACATTGTATGAATTGTTGAGTTCATGTAGACAACAGGATGTGCTGGCTCATTATTTAACAAGCAGACATTGGATAAACTCCTTGCCATTGGTGCATATTCAAAACATTGGCCCTACGAATTTGCAGCTCCAAGGGTAGGCCCAACAGCACTCTTCACAGGCCTGCTTAGGGCCGCATCCTTTCTGAATATCAAAAACTACAGAATCTCCAAGACCTTAGCTTGGCCCCAAACAAACAAACCCTGATGCCTTGAACGATCCTCTATGATTATCTTCACTTCAGAATTCTGGCAAAGGCTCATTTATGATGCAATATGGGAAGCCCCAAGACTCACCTGAAATTAGGCCTCTGGGCTGATATCAGTACATTGGGCGAGCTACCTCCTGCAGCAGGGTCTACAGTTCAAAAGACATAAATGGGGCAGATGGCTCTCTTTGTGTTTATTTGCCCAAGTGGAATGGATTGAAAAAGATTAAGCATGGAGGATCTCATATTTGGAATAAAGCCACCATCTATTTATTTATTTATATTTATTGAATGAGCAGACAATTGGGCAGGTGTTATTATGAGTGTGTCATCCTATTTATTACAGTGTGCTCAAGACATTCTTTAATGCACATGTGCAAAAGACTTAAAACAATGATTGTCAAAAATATTGGGATACGTTCTCACTGGCTGGATGGTAAATTTATCAGAGCAGATAGTCTGCCTGTTAGGGAACCCACCCAACTTTTTGTATTGGCTTCAATGTGGTAAATAGCAATTGGATTATATCATGAGCAGGTGTCTACTGCAGCAGATCATTGCTGTAAGACCATATTTTGGTATCTAAGAGTTTTAACGTTAACACGGCAGATTGGCATTCATAGTACAAGTTGAGATTTTCCAAACATTTTGGTTGGAATTCTGTCGTGCTCCCATTGGCAGGGCTGATGATGAATGGGAGGAGGTTAGATTTTGATAGGAATGCCCAAGTGAGTTTGATGCTGGTGTGAATTTCACATGGTATCTTCTGCTGGTGTTTGCCATTATGGATCAGGAAACCTGCAGGAAAGCCAGAGTGAAACTGATTTTCATCCCACTTGGGTTACAAATGAAGGTCGAACCAGAATCTCAACAACCCCCCAACCCAATTCTCACTGATCCCAAGCACATCTGGAACAATGCAATATCCAGAAGTCATGACTCATCTGAATAATGGCCTCCAGAGTTTAAAATGGAGGCCATCAGCAACCCTGCACCCCAGAACACCACAGTACTGAGTGGGGTGAAATGAAGTGATAGCACCAATGGATCTTCGAGACTCAGAATCATCTTCCAGCCTTAGCTTGTTCTTGCAGAACCGTTTTCTTTCTCAACAAGTCCATATTTTAGCCTCAAAGTGCCCCCAAAGATCCATCTTCATTTTCAGGAGGTCCATCTTCTTTCTTCAACAGTGGGTCTGTGACATTGGGTGCTTTTTCATTATGGCGCTTGGCATCTTATCTGCCCCACTACAGAATAAGAAGCAAAACATAATTAATGAGGTCAGAGCTGGAACATAAGGTGTGCGTTCCCACCCCTTCCCTGGGCTGCGAGAAAATTCCACCCATTGGGATCATGAATATGTGCAGTCAAAGGCACATTGGTTTCATTTATGTTTGCAGGGAATTCCATTAAAAGTTTATTTATTAGCCACAAGTAGGCTTACGTTAACACTGAAATGAAATTACTCCAGTGCCTGTTTGGGTACATTGAAAAAGAATTTAATATGGCCAGTGCATGTAACCAGCACATCTGTCGGACTGTGGGAGGAAACCGGAGGGTAGCGCGGAATGCTGCCTCACAGCGCCAGGGATCTGGATTCGATTCCCGGCTTGGATCACTGTCTGTGTAGAGTTTACACTTTGTTGTCTGCATGGGTTTCCTCCCACAGCCCAAAGATGTGTGGATTGGGTGGATTGGCCATGTTAAATTGCCTCTTGATGTTAGGAGAACAAGCTGTGGTAAATACATGGAGTTACAGGAATAGGGCCTGGGTTGAATTGTGGTCAGTTAAGACTTGATGGGCGGAATGGCACTGTAGGGATTGTATGATTTTATGTTTCATGCGGAGGAAACCCATACAGATACAGAGAGAATGTGCAGACTCCAATACAAATTGGCTGTTATTTGGTTAAAATTCAAAGTGTTAAGTGTCATTGTTGGGGAGAAAATTAGAAATACTTTCAATTACAATTGTGGAGGTGAATGTATGCAGGGATACTCCCACTCATCTGCCATATCTTTGGAAGAGCTGTGGAAACTTTAGGAAAGTGGTCTGGTCAGCATTTATGCCATTTCTATGGGTTTCCATAGTGACCAGTTGGAATAACGCTCGCTACAATCCAACCCAAAAACTGGGAGCTGAAACATTAAATCTGTAGCAATGAAACTGAAGTGGCCATGATACAATTTCACTGTGTGTGTGTGTGTAATCACTGTATATGTCACTGTGAACTATATTGGAGCAGACAATTACAATAATCTGATCCATTAGGTAATAACAAATGTTTGATGACTGATTTCAGCATCTCAGCCACAGGTCAAATCTCTCTTGAAGCATTGGCCGAAACAATAAAATAAAATGGAAATAATTCATTAAGAATGAAATACATTGAAAAAATAGACTGTGCGCTAAAACATTTTTTGCCATTTGTAAAATGACTCCATCATACATGGACATTGTCAATTTTTACAAATGAAGGATTTCTATAATGACTTAAGTAAGTATGAGTCTATTTACTAGTGTCACAAGTAGGCTTGTGACACTAATAATTGTCACATTAACACTGCAATGAAGTTATTGTGAAACTCCCCGAGTCACCACACTCCAGCGCCTGTTTGGGTACATTGAGGGAGAATTTAGCATGGCTAATGCACCGAACCAGCACATCTTTCAGACTGTAGGAGGAAACCAGAGTACCTGGAGGAAACCTACGCAGATACAGGGAGAACGTGCAGACTCCACACAAACCAGGAATCGAACCCAGGTCCCTGGCGCCTGTGAGGCAGCAGTGCTAGCCGCTATGCTACCTTGCCTAATGCATTTAGTGAGGACATCAGAAGTGAACATCATCTAATAAGTAATTAATCAGTAGGTTCCAGTATTAACATTGTGATGTAAAGCACAAGCTCATAAACTAGGACAAGATAAAGGTTAACATTTATTCCATACAGACCTACCTTTCCAATAACTTATTGGTAACAATCAGTGTGCAGTGGTGTTGAGATACTGTTTTATTTGACTTGGAGCTTAATCCTACTTTAGTTTTGACTCTTCCTGTAGGCGAACTGAATCAATATATACATTAAAATTGACATCAAATTTCTTTCTCCACATTATGAGAATCAACTAATATCTATACGTTTAATCATTTTAAATTTATGGCAGTTTTAAGTTCAATCGGATAAATAATCAGCAAAGAGGGTTAATTCACTTAAAGTTGATTTCAAAAACTGACGGCGAGATTCTGTGGCCTCCCAGCCATAGTGCTTCCCACTGATGGGAGGTGGCATGTTGTCTGCTAGTGGTGGGATTCTCTGGTCCTGCCATCCTACAGGTACTTTGGTTCACCTTGTTGACTAACAAGGGGCATACATGCGATAAGTCATGAGAGGGCTTCTCTTGGATTTTTTTTTCGAGAGTATCCTAGTGCTTCACGTATGCTTGACCTGGACCATTTGATGGGCAACACGACAGCTCAGTGACTATCACTGTGCTGTGCAGATACATGGATTTGGGCCTGTGTTTGTGGGAGTTTGCGCATTCTCCCCGTGCTTGCGTGGGTTTTCTCCGGGTGCTCCGGTTTCCTTCCACATCCCAAAGATATGCTCTTAAGCTGATTGGCAGAACAAATTCTCCCTAAATTGTCTCAAATTTGGTTTTTAATCCATAGATCTATAAACATGGACAGGGATCACAGGTAGAAGTGGGAACATCAAGGTGGCGGCGCAGGCTCATTGGGCTGAAGAGCCTGTTTCCTGTGCTGTTTTGTTCTTTGTTCTTTGTTCACTGTCAATGGGAATTCCATTGACATCGCCCCAAGCCAGCAGGAAACCCATGGGCGGGGATGCGCTGCCAGTGGGACGGGAGAATCCGGCCAGCATGAGCGGCCGGAGAATTCCAGCCAGTAGCTTGGTTTTTGAAGCCAATTTGGATATCTTGTCAAAGCATCATTATTAGATTTGCAAATTTGTGTTTTCAGCTGCAAAAACAGAAACTTGCGACCACTGAAAGTAGCTGAGGACAAAACATTGAATGTTTTCAAGAAGCAGTTAAATATAGCAATTGAAGCAAAGGGGATCAAAGGATATGGGGAGAAGATGGGATCAGGCTATTAAATTGGATGACAGAGTAGGCTCGAAGAACCAAATGTCATCCTTCTGCTCTTTTTTTCTATGTTTTCTATGTTTTCTATGTCTAGAAGTCAGATGGAGAGAAAGTACCATTCAATCCTGGTTTGAGACGATTCACACCACTTTAACCTGTGATTATCCCTCTCTCCACTCACACTGCCTGTACTTGTTAAAGGCTTGATAACCTGAAAAGACTCACGTTCCAACCATTATTTTTCAATTGTGTCTCTGTCTATATATGTGTTTGTGAAGCCTACTTCTCCACTCACCTGATGAAGGAGCAGTCTCCAAAAACTTGTGATTCCAGATAAGCCTGTTAGACTTTAACCTGGACTTTATCTTCTTATTGTGCCCACCCCAATACAGCATCAGTGTCTCCACATCAGTTCTGTTAAATACAGGCCTTGTTCCAATCTGGTTTTCATCTAATTTGATATAGTGCATAAGTTTCTTGCAGGAGGGCTTTTGTGTGAGAAATGTTAAATTTGAAAAATGTGTGGCTAAATGACACATTATGGAAAATGGTCATGATATTTTACACGGATCAGCACAACGCAGTACAATATTTCATTACAAGGAGTTAATTACTTGCTTGGAAGATTAGATCTAGATTTTCTCTCATTGTTATTCTTTTCCCTGCAGCTCACTCCAACTGCCACCCCCTCCCCATGAATGGTTTATCATCCTCAAAGTAGCAAATAATGCTGGGGTAAACAAGAGCCAGCCTGCCTCCAGTAATTTGCCCTCGCTGCCATGTTTATGAAGTTAAAATGGGACAGTGTTCGTGTAAATATTCAGTCCAAAGGGAAGGGGCAGGAGCAGAGATCATACCCAATCCATCATCTACATACCTTACAGGAACATTTCCACTACAAAGCAGGCAAGCAGGAATGGGGCATTGACACACACAGATTATTACATTCCAATTGCCACCTGAGATCTAGCAACACAGCATTGAATAAAAATCAAAACAGGTAGTTTAGTTTGGTTGGGCTAGACAGTGGAACCATGGAGTTATCCATTGAGTCATCATATAGGTAGTGCAGACATAGGCAGGAAGAGGGAGGCAGTCATGAAAATGGATTATAGGGAACTGGGTAGGAAGCTGAGGAAGAAGAAAGCGAAGGTAGTAATCTCAGGATTGCTGCCTACGTCTCGGGAGAATGAGAGCAGGAATGAAATGAGGTGGAGAATGAATGCGTGGCTGAGGGACTGGAGCAGGGGGCAGGGATTCAGGTTCATGGATCATTGGGACCTCTTTAGGGGCAGGGGCAACCTGTACAGTAAAGATGGGTGGCACTTGAACTCTAGGGGGACTAATATCTTGGCGGGAAGATTGGCTAGGGCTACTGGGGGAACTTTAAACTAGAAAAGCTGGGGGGTGGGAATATCGATGAGACTGTGAATAAGGAGGTTAGCTCCCAAGTAGGGAAGGACTGTAGGCAGTCTGAGAGGGGGGTTAGGCGGGTGGTGGAAAAGGGAAATATCCTGACTGAGGGGCTGAGGTATGTCTGTTTTAATGCCAGGAGTGTAGTAAATAAGGTAGATGAGCTAAGGATGTGGATTGCTGCTTGGGAGTGTGATGTGGTGGCCATTACAGAGACTTGGCTGTCTCAGGGACAGGTACTTCAGGTGCCGGGATTCAGATGCTTCAAGAGGGACAGGGTTGGGGGCAAAAGAGGTGGTGGTGTTGCACTGTTGATCAGGGACAGTGTCATGGCTGCAGAGAAGGTGGAAGACGTGGAGGGAATGTCTACGGAGTCCCTGTGGGTGGAAGTTAGGAACAGCAAAGGGTCGATAACTTTGCTGGGTGTATTCTATAGGCCGCCCAATAGCGACAGGGAAGTTGAGGTGCAGATAGGGAAACAGATCCTAGACAGATGTAGAAATAACAGGGTTGTCGTGATGGGAGATTTCAATTTCCCAAACATCGACTGGAATATCTCAAGGGTAAGGGGTTTGGATGGGGAGGAGTTTGTTAGGTGTGTTCAGGAAGGTTTCCTGATGTGGTACGTGGAAAAGTCTACGAGAGGAGAAGCTGTACTTGATCTGGTGCTAGCGAATGAGCCGGGACAGGTGTCAGATCTCACAGTAGGTGAGCATCTTGGGAATGGAGATCATAATTCTATCTCTTTCACGATAGCAATGGAAAGAGTTAGGCAGGCTAGGAAGGTGTTTGTCTGGAATAAGGGGAAATATGAAAACATTAGGCAGGTAATTGGACGAATAAACTGGAAGGAAGCGTTCTTGGGGAAGAGTACAGAAGGAAAGTGGCGGATATTCAAGGAATGTTTGTCTGGGGCTCTGCAAGACAATGTTCCAAGGAGACAAAGAGGTTTTGGTAGGACGCGGGAACCGTGGTGCACGAAGGTTGTGGTGAACCTAGTCAGGAAGAAAAGAAAGGTGTATAAAAGGTTCAGAGAGCTAGGAGATGTTAGGGATCTAGAGGAGTATAACGTGTGTAGAAGGGAGCTCAAAAAGGAAATTAGGAGGGCCAGAAGGGGTCATGAGAAGGCATTGGCAGGTAAGATTAAGGAGAATCCCAAGGCCTTCTACAAATATGTGAAAAATAAAAGGACGAGAAGAGAAGGGATAGGGCCTATAAAAGGTGAAGGGGGGAAAGTCTGTGTGAATCCGGAAGAAATGGCAGAGGTGCTTAACGAGTACTTTGCCTTGGTATTCACGGTGGAAAGTGAACTGGGAGGTTGTACTTCAGGTTTGAGGCAAACAGAAAAGATTGAGTATGTGGATGTTAGGAAAGAGGATGTGTTAGACCTGTTAAATTCTATCAAGATAGACAAGTCGCCGGGACCGGATGGGATGTACCCCAGGTTATTGTGAGAGGTGAGGGAAGTGGTTACAGAGCCCCTGGCGATGATATTTGCATCGTCCGTGGAAACAGGAGAGGTTCCGGAGGATTGGAGGATTGCGGATGTAGTTCCTATCTTTAAGAAAGGAAACAAGGATAGTCCAGGAAATTACCGACTGGTGAGTCTGACTTCAGTGGTTGGTAAGCTGATGGAGAGGCTTCTGAGGGATAAGATATATGAACATTTGGAGAAGTTTGGACTGATCAGAAATAGTTAGCATGGTTTTGTCAAGGGCAGGTCATGCCTTACGAGCCTAGTTGAGTTCTTCAGAAATGTGACTGAACACATTGATGAAGGCAGAGCGGTGGACGTAGTGTACATGGACTTTAGCAAGGCATTTGATAAGGTCCCCCATGCAAGGCTTCTGGAGAAGGTGAGAGGGCATGGGATCCAAGGGTCTTTGGCCTCGTGGATCCAGAAATGGCTTGCCAGCAGAAGGCAGAGAGTGGTTGTGGATGGGTCTTGTTCTGCATGGAGGTCGGTAACCAGTGGAGTGCCCCAGGGATCTGTTCTGGGACCCCTGCTGTTTGTCATTTTCATAAATGACCTGGATGAGGAAGTGGAGGGATGGGTTAGTAAGTTCGCCGACGATACAAAGGTCGGTGGTGTTGTGGATGGTCTGGAGGGATGTCAAAAGTTGCAGTGGGACATAGACAGGATGCAAGACTGGGCGGAGAAGTGGCAGATGGACTTCAACATGGATAAATGTGTAGTGGTCCATTTTGGCAGGAATAATGAGATGAAGGAGTACAATATAAGGGGTAGGAGTCTTAGCTGTGTTGTAGAGCAGAAGGATCTCGGGGTCCGGGTCCATAGGACTCTTAAATCGGCCTCGCAGGTGGAGGAAGTGGTCAAGAAGGCGTACGGTGTACTGGCCTTCATTAATTGAGGAATTGAGTTTAGGAGTCAGGAGGTAATGATGCAGCTCTATAAGACCCTTGTCAGACCCCACTTGGAGTATTGTGCGCAGTTCTGGTCACTTCACTATAGGAAGGATGTAGAAGCTATTGAGAGAGTACAGAGGAGATTTACAAGGATGCTGCCTGGATTGGGAGGCAGGCCTTATGAAGATAGGTTGAGGGAGCTGGGACTCTTCTCACTGGAGAGACGTAGGTTGAGAGGTGATCTGATAGAGGTTTATAAAATGTTGAGAGGGATAGATAGGGTGGATTCTCAGAGACTACTTCCCCAAGCTGAAATGGTCACTACGAGAGGACACAGATTTAAGGTGCAGGGAAGCAAATACAGAGGGGATGTCAGGGAAAAGTTTTTCACTCAGAGGGTGGTGAGTGAATGGAATCGGCTGCCATCAGAGGTGGTAGATGCACACTTGCTGGGGTCTTTTAAAAGACTTCTGGATGAGTATATGGAAACGAATGGGATAGGGGGTTATAGATAGGTCTGTGGATTGGTAGATGTGATCGGCGCAACTCGTGGGCCAAAGGGCCTGTTTGTGCTGTATTGTTCTATGTTCTATGTTCTATCACTAGTCTTAAAGATTACCTATTAACCACAGTGCTACATACACCTTGAGTGAAGCAGTTACGATGCTATTGATTGATACTATTTTCATCTCAGAATCTGCTCAGAATTTGTACAATTATAAAAAAAAGGTGATTGTATATTGACAGCTATTTGAGACCAGCTTCTTAATAATTCAGCTCAATCATGACAGTGGCAGGCATTCATAGCTTCGAATACCCTTTTCCAGGATGCGGACTGTCCATTCTACCAGTGAAGTGAGTTAAGTACAGTGGGAGTATGTTCATAGTAAAGTATTGACAAAATCTTCAAAACCAAACAACTCTTCAAAAGTATTTGGCCTTGTGGGTGTTTTGTAAGATTTACAGGCCTATTATCGGTCTTCTTTCTGCTGCTGAGAGGAATGAGTGGATGAGCAGATTGGGAATTTGATGGGAACATACTCTTGCTTTCTCGGTATCGGCAGCCGCCATGCAAGAGTTCCCATTGGAAAAACAGCCCTTGGAAAACTGTTCCTTTAGTGCTTTATGGTGGTGTCCAGGTTAGCTGCTGGTTTCACTAGCGAGTGTGGAGCACCGGCTGTGATCCCAGTGGGAGTGCTGAGATCGCAGATTGTTAATGCCCTGTCAGAGATAGCAGCCTCACAAAGAAGACAGGCACCTTGTTTGCCTGGGCAAAGCAGGTAGGTATCTGCCTGCTCCGTACTGGTAAAAATACTGGTGGGAAGAAAATGGTATCAAGCTCCACACCTGCAATAGATTTTGTACCCTAAAATTAAACAAGACTCTGTGGGCCCAATTTATCGCGGTAAATTCGAGCATGGGCCTTTAACGCGATCTGTACCCGAGTCCGAGCAGATCGTGACTTTACCGACACCGGATTTGGGTGCGGATCTGGCCTGCGCCCGAAACAGGCAGCTGGATGATCTAAATACATGCATTTAAATTGATTTAATGAACTGCGCGCCCAACTGTCCCACCAAACCCCACTTTACCGTGTTCGGATCAGTTCCAAATCCCCGCTGTGAGCAACCTGCAAAATAAAAATCCAAAGCTGATTTTTATTCTGCAGGGGAAACTGAGAAGCCAGTCCTCCTCGAACATCCTTCGCAGACCCCCCCACCAACCACCCCAGCAAACTGCTTCCCCCCCCCCACAACCTACAGATCAGTCCCCCCCTCTTTCAGACCACCCCCTGCGATCAGAACCCCCTAGGAGACAGCCCCTCTCAGCATTCCCATCCCCCCCCCCTTGCTCTCCCGAATCAGATCCTTCCTAGGAGGCAGCCACCCTACCACCGCCCCCGCCCCCCCCCCCCCCCCCCCCACTCCCCTGCAATCAGACCCACATGGAGGCAGGCCCCCTCAGCAGCACCGCCCCACGTGATCAGGCCCCTCTGGGAGGCAGAATTCCCCCCCCCAGGCCCACCCCAGATCCCCTCCCCAACCCCACGATAAAGCCCCCTGGGAGGCAGGTTTCCCCCCCCAGACTACCCCCCGGCCCACGATCAGACCACCCCGGGAGGCAGGTTCCCCCTCGGCAGAGCACACCTCCAACCTACCTCAATCGCTGCTCTCCCTCCACCATCCTTCCGACTTGCAGTCCTTCGAGAGTCTGTAGCACCTTCCTGACCTTCCACTGGTATCCGCTGGAGGAGGGGGGCAGGCTCAGACAGATCCAGATGGATCTCTGGTTGGGGAGGGGAGAGGGAGGATGTGGGGGGAAGGATGGACTTGGGAGAATCTCGCAAACTGATAATAATGTAGCATCTTTTTTGTGCTGCCTAATTATCTATGGGAAAGATCATTAAACTGCCCTGATCTAGTGAGCAATTAATAACCTGTATGTCCCTGTCGCAATGAGCCAGGTGCTCAAATGTTCAGAGTCGTGTGGTGAACTTGTAAGATTTGTCCCCATGGTGGAACTTGATTGGAAATAAGGTTCAAGGAGATTACTAAATCTGGGAAATAAACCACAGTGAAAAGAAGTTTGTATTGGCAACTCTTCTCTCACATTCCATGGCAGATGTTCTACTACTTATGAATGTAATTGGCATGGGCAACATTGGGTGCAGCCTTGGCTCCTTTCTTTCATCTTGTTTTCATCTGAACGTTGCACAGACTTAGAGAATTCCCTTTGGAAGATAATGTCAAAATTATAATCGCAGGAACTAAAAACGCGAAGGTCAAAAATTTGGGAAAATATTCCAAAATATGTCTGGGGGGGGGGCATATATATTTTGAAATTTTTTTATGCTGCCTAATTATCTGTGAGAAATTATTAGATACAAGCATTAGATACAAGTATGCTTACATTAACAATAAAGTGACTTTGAAAATTCCCTGGACGCCACACTCCAACATCTGTTCAGATATGCGGAGGAAGAATTTAGCATAGCCGATGCACCTAACCAGCACGGACTGTAGGAGGAAACCAGAGCACCCAAAAGAAACCCACACAAATACGGGGGAGAATTTGTGGATTCACACAGACAGTGGCCTAAGCCAGGAATCGAACTCGTGTCCCTGGCACTGTGAGGCAGCAATATTAACCACTGTGCTGTTTTCAGCCCTTCTAGAAGCTTCTCTCCTCACTGCCTTTGCTAGCTTCCAGTTTTCTGCTGAGTTCATTAAAAGCCAAGGACACATAGGGAACCTAATTTCCCCCAACCCACCTCCCCATATCACTGTCCTTGTAGGGTGACGTGGACAATTTGCTCCCTCCTGTTCAAAGCAGGAAACCCTAATTGAAGTTTGGGCACAGCAAATCCTTTATCTGAACTATTCTATCTGACTCCTGTCAAAGTTTAACATCCAGAGATGTCTGAGGAAATTTAACCCAGACAATTTGATCGATTCAAGCTGTACTCACATAACAATCTTCCAGGAATAAATAATTTGGTGGTTTCTATAAAAGGAGGCCGATACTGTGTTAGATCCTGATTCAGGCAGTGAAAACCAAAATCTACACTATGTTATTGAGAGTTATAGAATCAAGTCTGTATTTTGTTGCCTTCTTTCTCAAGGGATTTCTACTGCAGAGAAATAACACGGGCTTTTGTTGGATTAATTGATCCTGCTTCTGTTGCTTAGCTAGCTTTAGCACACATGTTAAAGAGAGGAAAATAGGCCAGGGCTTCTACTCCTGATCACCACTCTCTGCTGGAAAAGCAAGAAGGTGGGCATGCAATGAAGACAGGTTCAAGGCGTAATATGTTGAGCAGTTAACAGTCTGTCCAAACTTACTGTTGTGAGTAATGCACAAAATGCAGACAATCCGGATAAAGTAGCAGAGGTCATCCGGCATTCATACAGTGATAAGGGAGGTGATGGCCTACTGGTATTATCACTAGACTATTAATCCAGAAACTCAGCTAAAGTTCTGGGGACCCGAGTTCGAAACCCACCATGGCAAGTGGTGGAATTTGAATTCAATAAAAAAAAACTTGGAATTAAGATTACTGGTACCGTTGTCGATTGTCGGAAAAACCCAAATGGTTCACCGATATACTTCAGGGAAGGAAATCTGCCATCTTTACCTGGTCTGGCCGACATGTGATGCTCAATTGTCTTTTGAAATGGTTTTGCAAGCCATTCAGTTGTGTCAGCATTTCAAGAAGGCAGCTCACCCACCACCTGCTCAAGAGCAACTAAGGATGGGCAATAAACGTTGGCCAGCCAGTGGTGCCCCTATTCCACAAATGAATAAAATAAATCCTTGCAAGGAGTTAACACCTTCAAGAAAGCAGGAGAAGGGAGAAAATTGGCAGGAACATTTATTTTGCAACACTATTTTCCAGTTACAATAAAACCTTTAATTAGGCAGTATGATTAATCCCCAATTCATGTGTAAGTGTTGGCATGGGACAGAGACTCTAATGAGATAACCCTTCATTAATGATACCATTCTGTTGCTGTCCAATGTAAATCATCTTCACAGCCGAGAAAGATTCCATTTATGTTACTCACATTGCAGCTATCTTATTTTGTATCATATTCTTAAGACGAAAATTTGAGGTTCTCTTGTCTCCTGATTTCAGGGTGTGCTGGGGAATCTTTCATTACAATAAATAATGGAAACTCCATGGTGTCCCTTCATACTGGATCTAATAGACAATTAATATTTTATTTCTTTAAGCACAATGCCAAGGCTCCCTAGGCATTTGATGAGAAAAGATTTACAATTCTTGAGTAATAGATAATATTCTCTAATTAACCTATTTTGCATATGCAATTAAATCAAATTAATGTAGTGTTTCACCAAGTTCTCTACGGTAGCTTAATGCTACTAAGAATAATGGGCTATATTGTGTTGCAGAAATCACAGTCAGGCCATCAGTGTTCACTGTTACTAAAGTGGGAATCACACACTCATGTCTGGCAACTGCACAAATGCAGTTAAGCACAAAAATCAGGAAGTTGCTGCCCAGCTTGCTCTGGTTTCTCCTGAAGTTTTGTTATATCCATATTTCACCTGGAGAGGGAAGGTGGTGGCAGATTGGTAATGTAGTAATGTTTCTGGACTAGTAACCTAGCGGTGCAGACTAATCTTCTGGGGACTTTGGTTCGAATCCCACTTAGTGGAATTCAATTAATAAATCATCTTGGTAATTGTGACCATAGTATTGCTCATGGATTTCTATTAAAGCCCATCCAGTTCAATAGTGTCCTTCGGGGCAGGAAATCTGCCACCCTTAACTGGCCTACATGCAACTCCAGATTCACAGCGGTGTGGTTGTATCCTAAATGCCCTCTGCAAAGGTTACTGTGTCTTCTTAATTGTAGAACTGATAAGGACCTAATGGAAATAGGGACTGTGCCATTTACTAATGTGTTCCACCATCAACCCACTGTAGTGTTATGGTGGGATTATGATAAGTCTCCAAGAATGTGAAGGACCACTGTATTCCATTAATAAGAATGGTCCTTTTGGTTAGGAATAAAAATGAAGCTTAGAGCTCATTTTTGTGATGGCAGGCATGATCATATGAACATATGAAACAGGAGCATCTGGCCTTTCAAGTCTGCCACACCATGCAATAAGATCATGGCTAATCTTTTTGTGTTGAGTTCCACATTCTGTGTCCACCCCCACTGCCTCCCCCCTTGCTTTACCCCCCCTCAAAACAAAATAACCTTTGATTTCCTTGCCTAACAGGATACTATCAAACACTGCCTTAAAATTATTCAGTGACCCCAAAACCAGTCTCAGAAGGCGGTGGAAGTGGGGTCACTGAATAATTCACAACAACTTGAAAGAAGAAATTTCTCTTCATTTTTGTCCTAAAAAGATGATCCTTAATTTTAAAGCAGTGTCCCCCAGTTCTGGACTCACTCACAAGAGGAAACATCCTTTCAACTTCCAATATGTCAACAGCATTCAGGATTTTACATACTTCAATTAAGTCATCCCTCAATCTCCAGTGGAAACAAGCCCAGCCTGTCCAACATTTCCTTGTAAGATAAGCCGCTTATTCCAAGTTTCAATCTAGTAATCCTCCTCTGAACCACCACCACTGCATTTATATTCTTCCTTAAATAAAGAGACTCTGCCCACCTCTACTTGCTTAGAAGGCTAAGGAAATGTGGCATGTCCTCTACAATTCTCACTAACTTTTACAGATGCCCCATAGAAAGCATCCTTTCTATATGTATCACAGTTTGGTATGGCCAAACTGCACTGACCAAGATTGCAAAAAACTACAAAAGGTTGTGAATGAAGTCCAGTCCATCACTCAAATAGCCTCCTATCCTATGACTCGACTATACTTCTTGCTGTCTCAAAAAAGCAGCCAGCATAATCAAGGACCCCACAGACCCCAGATATCCAATGTTCCTCTTCTTCCGTTGGGAAAAAGATACAAAAGTCTGAGGTCATGTACCAGCCAACTCAAGAACAGGTTCTTCCTTGCTGTCTATCAGACTCATATTAAGGTGACCTTTTTCTATACCCTAGCTATGACTGTAACACTGCATTCTGCACCCTTTCCTTTCCTTATCTATGTACGGTGTGCTCTGCCTGTACAGTGCAAGAAACAATACTTTTCACTGTATACCGATACATGTAACAATAAATCAAATTAAGATGTGGTCTCACCAATACTCTGTCAAGAAAACTTTGGTTCAGCAGTTCATGTCATGGTGAGAGTACAGAAACCATTTTAACCTGTTAGATATTGTCCTCCATTCATGTGCAGTTTCAAAAAGAATGTTTGTTCATTGAGTAGAGGATTCTCTGTTATGACAGATGGAAGGAATCTGAAAAGCTCTGTTGTTAAAATATATGGTGTACAAGATGTGAAGAATTGTTTTGAATTGCTGCCACCTTATTTGTTACAATTTCAGTAGAGATCAGAAACGTTTAAAAAGAAATTCACATTCCCGATTAATAAGACCACATCACAGCTCCACTAATATAATCTGGACCTCCCTTCCATCTGTAATTATCCCAGGTCTGTCTACCAACCACTCAGGCCAAGTATTCTTTCATTTTTCTGAAATAAAAAAAATCACAATTTCTAAATTAAAGATAATCTTATAGTGTACAAACTTGTAACATACATGAGACATGGTGTAGTCTTTACTATAAACCTGATTCACCCTTGGTATAAACATATGATCTTCTGTTGTTATCTGAAGCCAAAATGACTCTGTGAGATAGCTGTTATCAAAGTTGCCCTGAAGGCTGTTAATTGATGTTTGATATCATAGGGGAGGCACTGGTGTAGTGGTATTGTCCCTGAACTGGTAATCCAGAGACCATGGCAGATGGTTAAATTTTAATTTATAGAACCCTACAGATCCCATCAAGCCTTCACCGACAACAATCTCACCCAGGGTCTATACCCGTGTTCGCACATAATTATCCTACTAATCCCCCTGTCACTAAGGGACAATTTAGCATGGCTAATCAACCTAACCCACACATCTTTGGACTGTGAGAAGAAACCAGAGCACCCTGGAGGAAACCCACGCAGACACAGGAGAATGCGCAATCTTCACACAAGCCAAAATTGAATCTGGGTCCCTGGCACTGTGAGGCAGTAGTGCTAACCATTGTGCCACGCTGCTGTCCTAATAACTCAATTTAAAAAAACTTGGAATTAGAAGTCCAGGTCTAGAGGTCTAATGATGACTATTGTCAATTATCATAAAAACCTGGTTCACTGGAAATCCATCATCCTTACCTGGTCTGGCCTACCTATGATTCCAGATCTACAGACTCAGAGCACAAACAACAAAAAAAATCTAAAAATTTGCGCATTCTAGATTAAGACCCAAGATAGGCAGAGTGGTGGCACAAGAGTTGGCACTGTTGCCTCACACCACCAGGGATCCAGTTTCAATTCTGGCCTCAGGTCACTGTCTGTGCAGAGTCTGTGTATTCTCCCTGTGTCTGGTTGAGTTTCCTCCGAGTGCTCTGATTTCTTCCCACAGTCCAAAGATGTGCAAGTTAGGTTGATTGGCCATGCTAAATTGACTCTTTGTGTCAGGGGATTAGCATGTTAAATACATGGGGTTATAGGGATAAGACCGAGGTGAGATTGTTGTCAGCGCAGGCTTGATGGGTCCAATGGCCTCCTTCTGCATTGTAAGTGTCCTACGATTCTAGTCTAAGCACCTGATCAGAATGGGGTTCAGTAGCTTTCATCATTTGCCTGACAACAATGGATGCGTGCATCATTGCTAACACTGGCTGGAATCTTATTAGTAAGAAGATTCAAAAAACCGGGTTAAAGTCCAACAGGTTTATTTGCAACACAAGCTTTCGGAGTGTCGCTCCTTCTTCAGGTGAGTGAGGAGTTATATTCACAAACAGGGTATATATAGACACAAACTCAATTTATGAGATAATGTTTGGAATTACCTGTGATTACTTTACAAGTAATCAAGCTTTAAAGGTACAGATAATATAAGTGGAGAGAGGGTTAAGCACAGGTTAAAGAGATGTGTATTGTCTCCAGCTATGACAGTCAGTGAGAGTTTGCAAGCCCAGGCAAGTCATGAGGGTTACAGATAGTGTAACATGAACCCAAGATCCTAGTTGAAGCCGTTCTCGTGTGTGGAACTTAACTATCAATTTCTGCTCAGCGATTTGACCTCAGCCGGGATCTTGGGTTCATGTCACACTATCTGTAACCCTCACAACTTGCCTGGGCTTGTGAAATCTCACTAACTGTCCTGGCTGCGGACAATACAAACCTTTTTAACCTGTGCTTAACCTTCTCTCCATTCATATTGTCTGTAACTTTGAGACTTGATTACCTGTAAAGACTCGCATTCTAATCATTATATTGTAAATTGAGTTTGTGTCTATATATACTGTGTTTGTGAACACAACTCCTCACTTACTTGATGGAGGGGCAGCGCTTCGAAAGTTTGTGCTACCAAATAAACCTGTTGGATTTTAACCTGATGTTATGAGACTTCTTACTGTGTTTACCCCAGTCCAATACTGGCATCTCCACATCATGGAAACTTATCACCATTCATGTCAATGGGATTTTCCCATCCCGCTGCAGTGAATGGAGATTTTGTCTGGCAGCTAAATTCTGCCACTTCATTGCAGCGGGAGTGTGGCACAAATAGCAGGTATGGTTGCACCCATTAAGAATATCATTTACCAATGACCTGTTGAATTTCCCCTGGAATAAATCCACGGTTGAAAAGGTTTAGCCATTCTTCAGGTGTCCAGCCACTGTTCCAGGCCTCACCGTACTATTCAGCACTTGATGCACCTGACCTCATCATCTGTACCAGAGTCAATAAAAAGACTTCTGGTATTGGGAGTCCCCACATCCAGCCTCAATCCCGCCTGTGAAAAAAGACTTGATGGGGACTGCAGAGGTTCTGCGCCTTACACAGACCTATGTAAATCCTGACAATGGACCAGCTGTTTAAGTGTACAGTGACACAGTGGTTAGCACTACTGCCTCACAGCACTAGCAACCTGGATTTTTCTTGTCTTTGGTGACTTTGTGGAGTTTGCACAGTCTGTGGAGTTTGTACGTTCACCCAGTGTCTACGTGGATTTCCTCCAGGTGCTCCGGTTTCCCCCAGTTTACCCAAACAGGCACCGCCGGAGTGTGGCGATTTGGGGATTTTCACAGTAATTTCATTGCAGTGTTAATGTAAGTCTACTTGTGACACTAATAAATGAACTTAAACTCATTAGCATTGTGTCACAATGATTGTGGACCTTTTGTTTGCTCCTTGAAATATTTTACCCTCCAGATACCTTTCCTTTCTTTATAATTTCAGTAAAATGCTATGGCAGATGTGCAAATATTTCACACTCCAACCACACGATCAGCAAAGGTGACTCAAATGTCATCTTTGAACTGAATAAAGTACCAGTGGCCACAGTACCATCACTGTTGGCAGTAACAGTGACAGCAATTTGACATAACTTAAGTATCACACAATATTGGTCTAGTATTAAAGGCAGTTTGTCAATACAAGACCCCCTGATTGGAAGCCTCAGTGAACTGGAGAATGGGTCAGAAAGAAGACTTTAATACCATTGGGCCATTTCTGACTCTGTCTAGTGAAGCTACACGTCTGTTGGGTACAATACTCCGGTGGAGCAAATAAGCCAGGTGACAATGCTATAATCATTGCTCAGAAGCATAACCACAGGGAATTGAGATCAACTTCAATGCTCGCACTGATATTTAATGGGAAGTAGTCCTATTCACGTATTGACTAATAGGCCTTAAAGATGTATGGCTGTGTCTGCACATAGTCCCTCAGGTCCTAGTTTCCTGTATTATCTGCCACGATCATTAAAGCTCTGTAATAAAACATCACGATACCGTTGCCACTTTGTCAACTCTGTATTTGTTTTGACTTAGAGCCGATGCTGTTGTTCATATATATATTGCATGGGGGGGAGCGTGGTGCTAGAGCAAGCTTAATGCAGAAATTGTAGTTCTTTCAGCATTTCTGATAAAGGATGGGAAGCAATAAATTATCCTTTAAAGTAACGGGGGTCATGTTGAGCATTATTCTTAAGCAGTCTGGCCATGGGAGTAATCCATCTCTTCTTTCTGTCGATTGTAATAAGAAAAGGAATCAAATTTCTAAAGCTCATTTGAACATATAGCTGACAAGTGCCTGAACTAAAATCATCTTTTGTGCATTCGATTCAGAAGAGCATTCGGAGGCAAAAAAAGGGACTTGTGGAAATGTTGAAATAATTGCCTTATCTGAAATACTAGTTTGAGATATACAGCAACATATAGGAGCTGATGTTGGAACAGGTAGTTGGTGATGCACCATATGGAGCGGAACCGGAAAATATTCCTTCCCTTTCAAAACTGACATTTTCAACTTTCCTTAAAAAGTCCACACTGGAATTCTCCATCCTTAATCATAAATTTAGACAGAAACAAACTGAAGTAGAAATCACTCCCATTACACCCAGGTTCGAGGCCCTGTGCATGGTGACACAATGGTTAGCACTGCTGCCTCACAGCGCCAGGGATCTGGGTTCAATTCCCAGCTTGGGCACAGTTGGTGTGGAGCCTGCACATTCTCCCCATGTCTGCATGGGTTTCGTCTGGGTGCTCTGCTTTCCTCCCACAGTCGGAAAGACTGATTAGGTGCACTGTCCATGCTAAATTCTCCCTCAGTGTATCCGAACAGGTGCCGAGTGTGGCGACCAGGGGATTTTCTCAGTAACTTCATTGCAGTGTTAATGTAAGTCTACTTGTGACAATAAGAAATTAACTTCAGAAGTTAAAATACTAGTTTGGGATAAGCCACGACATATAGCTTCCGAAGCTGGAACTATTCTCTCCCTTTCAAACTTGGCATTTTCAACCCATTCCTCAAAAAATTGGTACTGGAATTGTCTTTCCTTAATCATAAAATGTAAATTTAGACAGAAGCAACCTGGAATACGCTGAGTCAAAATTACTCCTGTTACACCCAGCTTCCAGGGCTTGTGAAAACATAATTCTCGTAATCGGCAGAATTGCTGGAATTTGATTCCGTTGGGTGCGCGCACTTTCTTTTTAATCCGTATTTCAACAGGAAGGGGGTCAATATGACTTTTACTATCCATCATTCCAGACACTCGACCTACCACACTTCATTCCAGTGTCAAAAGAGAAGTGGGAGAGCCATAAAGGTTGACAGTATGGAAACATGCCCTTCGACCCAACCTGTCCATGCTGTCCGGTTTTCACCACTAATTTATTCCCAATTTCCCGCATTTGGCCCATATCCCTCTGTACCCAGCTTACCCATGTCACTGGCTAAATGCAAGACAAAAGGCAAAATTGTACCCAGCTCTACTACTACCTTTTGTTTCAGACACTCAGCACCCTATGTGTGAAAGAATTGTCCCTCTGGACCCTTTTGTATTTCCCACCTCTCACTTTAACCCATGTCCTCTCATTTTAGACTCCCCTATCTTTGTGAAAATAAGTTGACTGTCTACCTCATCTATGCCCCATATTATTTTATAGGACCTGTACAAAATCACCTCTAACCCTCCTATGTTCAAGGGAAAAAAATTCCCAGTCTATTCAGCCTCTTCTTATAACTCAATCTAGTAAGTCCCAGTAGCATCCTAGTAGATCTTTTCCGCGTTCTTCCTCATTCAATAATATTCTTTCTAGAAAAGGGTGATCAGAGCTGTAGACAGGAAGGGAAAGGGAGGGAAGGCTGCCAGAGATCTCATTATCTCCATTTCACTGCAATGTCCCATTGAACGTAATCCGGATATATTCAAAATATTCTAACTGGTTTCCAAATTTGACAAACCTCAGGTTGGAACAGCCCTGTCTGCCTCCCCATTAGAGTGAGAAATGAGCCCAGGAATGTTATAAATGTTGTAGATGCCTGTCTCCTTTGTGAGGGCATGTATAGAATCATGGAATCGCCATAGAAGAGGCCATTCAGCCCATCAAACTGCACCAACAACAGTCCCATCCTATCCCCACATTTCCACGTACTTATTCTGCTAATCCTTCCAAAATTGGAATCAATTTAGCATGGCCAATCAACCTAACCTGAGGGAGGAAACTGGAACACCCAGAGGAAATCCATGCAGGCACAAGGAGAATGTGCAACCTCTACACAGACTGTGATGGAAGCTGGAACCCATGTCCCTGGTGATGTGAGGCAGCAGTACTAACCACTGTGCTACCATGTGGCACAGCAATTGCATTCCGACCTCTGGGCCAGAAGCTTAGGGTTCAAGTCCCACTCCAGGATTTGGTGACTGCAGAAGGTCACATCGATAATGAGGCCAAATCAATGGATTTCCAACCTGCCTGAATGGGAGAGTTGCTTATTCAGCTACATCGCAGAAGGCAATGGCAAACCACTGCAGTATGTCCCCCCCTTCACTCCAGTGAGGTCTCCCACTAGTTTTCCAAATGTAGGGATCTACTCTCACCCTAGGCAGAGTAAAATTCTTCTGGTGAGGTAGGAGATGGTATGGGGCCCAGAGAATTCAGTCCTGGGCCCAATAATGACATTTAAATTACAGATAGATTAAAATCACTTGCCTTCCTGCTGGTTTCCAGCATGGTCTCGACTGTGCCTGCTGTCCAGCAATGGGAGACATGCATGCATCGGGGACGCGTGTGCGAATCCCACAAAATGGCCAACACGTGCATTGCTCAACCCAACATGCCAAAAAATTAACGCATCGCGATGGGAGAATCAGGGACTTGATATCAAAGGAAAGTGCGTTCATAACACAAGCAAATAAGCTGAGTATCAACTTGTAAATCTTTCCAAAACACACCAGTGTTAGTTGGTAAGACCGGGAGAGATTCTTGGTCAGCCAGATGTTGGAATCTCTACCATCACTATCCATAACTCCAAGCAACTTGCATATAGAAGTGCATCTAGCCACAGCAACTTGAATTCCTTTGTGGAATTGGGGAGGAGGTGGGGTGGGAGAGGGGAGATAATTGGCTGGGCTGCCAGTGTCAGTAAAGCCAATGCCAAAAGCACTGGGTACTATGCCCATTCTGGCCAGGGTGGATTCAGGACTTGTGTTTGCCTACACTATGGTGGAGATTGTGGCACTGTGGATCAGACCTACCTTCAGGCAGAGAGTTAAAGGGAAATAACTAGTGGCCTTTCTTAGGGTAGAATGTGAATTCACCAATCACCCAAAGATGAGGGAGTAGAATTGAGTTCAATAGGCAGGGCAGAGTTGTAGCAGGGAGAGAGGGGACTCATCCGTTTGTGTTGCCAAGAGTTTCAAACTATTTGGAGGAGTTTAGCTGGCAAGCAAATAGGTGGGCAGAAGTGGATGGTAAACCTAGACTTGGAGGGGAATGTGATCAAGGACAACAGTGGCCCATGGAATTCTTGGGAATTGAAGCTCCCAAAAAAAAATGCCGAAGAATAATTTTGGACTTGAAAGGTCAATTCTGTTTCTCACACCACAGATGCTGCCAGACCTGCTGAGTTTTTCCAGCACTTTTTATTTTAATTTGAGATTTCCACCCTCTGCAATATGTTGCTTTTAAAATAATGTTGAATTGTTATTTTTGTGCCCCATGTACTCTTTGCCTGTTTGGCACAGAACTACAAATTTCACTCACCTGTGCACCCCTCTGATTCAGGCAACTGTGTAGACAACTCTTGTAAAGACCCAGGGTAGAATTTTCCCATCCTGCCCACCACGGGAATAGTAGCAAACAGGACAGGACTATGCAAAGTTCCATTGACCTCGGGTAGGACTTTCCAGTCTTGGGGTGAGTGTGGCTGGAAAATCCCATTGCCTGGTTTAAATTGCTGTGTCTGGGATTGAATGCCATGTGTGGCAGTAAGGATGGAACTGC
This sequence comes from Sphyrna mokarran, assembly GCA_024679065.1. Classification (NCBI taxonomy): domain Eukaryota; kingdom Metazoa; phylum Chordata; class Chondrichthyes; order Carcharhiniformes; family Carcharhinidae; genus Sphyrna; species Sphyrna mokarran. Next base: position 101,565,043 of record JAGIQG010000007.1, read on the forward strand.
TACTTTTAGGCCACTCTACTAGGTGGACCAAGTTAAAATCAACCATCTGAGTTTCATCTGCTCTGAATATTTCACCTGCTGTGAGAAATGATATACTGCTACATGTACTGATCTCTCGTATGTGTCAAGTGTCTCTCCCAAGTTTACCTATAGTATTAATTTTGCGCACAAGTTGCTGGCAGCTTCTGTTTCACCTCATACTGCTTACATTAAAGAACTTGCTGAAAACTTCCAGTATCAGTCAGAGTTATGGCTGCAATGGCTGAAGAATGAATATTGTATCAGAGAAGATCATAGAAAGCCTACAGTGCAGAAGGAGACCATTCAGGCCATCAAGTCTGCACTGACAACAATCCCACCTAGGCCCTATCTCCACAACCCCACATATTTATCCCACAAATGCCTCTAACCTAAGCACGCTGGGATACTAAGGGGCAATTTAGCATGGCCAATCCACCTAACCCACACACCTTGGGACTGTGGGAGGAAACCAAAGCACCTGAAAGATCCTCAAGTGAAACAAGATAAATTCAGATGTGATTTGGGAAAATATGTCAGTGTTATTTATGAAGCACTCCTGCACCCTCGTTTTTGCCTATAATGCTTGAAAGAATGACAGCAAAAGAAGAGTCACACGAACAAAATGCCTGTCAAATTGACACTTAATTGATTCTTCAAAGTTTGAAGATTTGATTGTTTAATAAATGGGGTGAGAGAGAAACGATTAGCAGACCGACTCACGTCTGAGAGTCATGGGAGAAAATTAGGTTTGCCGAAAATACACTTGCTAATAACAATTCGTACATTATTGACGTTAATTTTGAGTACTTTATTAATTCTGTCAAGTGAGTTTTATGTATAACGTTGAATTTTCTGCTGATTGGCAGTATCTCCTGTCTGCTCAACCAGATATTTCTGCTGCATAATTTTTAACTTCCACTCACTATCATCTTTATTAATAAGACTGAAAGGATTGAAACACATTGCCATAGCACAAGGGAAAAGAGCAAATGTCCATTGTATTCACGAGTGAAGAATAGTCTTCTTAACCCATTATGGAGAGAATTACAACTAAAAATGCCGGTTCTATTCAGCTTGAATTGTTTTGAATTAATCTGGCATTAATATTAATTTGGCCAGAATGTTCCAATCGTTCGTGCCGATAAGATTTTCCCATCCGGCTGCAGTGAATGGAGATTTGGCTAAGTGCCAAATTCTTCGACCTCACATTCAATGAGATCGTAGCCTGAACAGCCAGTACGATCATACCCAGTCGATTTATAATTGCAGGCTTGCAACAGATTAGCACGAAACACACAATCTTCCCCTTTCCTGTTGGTAGGAGACTTGACCCATTCTAATTTTCATAAACTACAACCACAACTGCATCTGTATAAGGCTCTCGGAGTAATGAAATATCTAGAAGTGTTTCACGAGAATAACATAAAGCAATATTTCAATCCTAAGCATGTAAGACAATGTTCGCACCATGGGCCAAAGTTGAAGAGGTTAAGGAGTTTCTTAAAGGAGCAAAGCAGGGCGGAGGGGTTGAAGAAGATCATTCAAGAGGTCAGGTATGAGGCAGCTGAAGATATGACCATCAGTGGAGAGGCAATTAAAATCAAGGATTCTCAAGATGCCAGATTTAGTGGAGTGCAGATATTTTCAAGGGTTGTGAGGCTGGAGCAGATTGCAGAGTGGGGAGGGAACAGGCCATTAGGGTTTTAATGTCGAGGCATTTAATTGGTCAGTGGCCAGGAGGGGAGGGAGTAGATTGGTGAGGTGAGTAGATGAATGAAGTGGGTAGATCAGGGGCTTATCCGGTTGGGAGGGCAGTTGGGTAGCAGTCTCAGGCTCAGAGGGCGGTTGGGATGTGTAGTCAGTTGGTCGGGTGGTAGTTGGTAGACCTGGAGGGTGGACAGTGGCATTGTCAGGACTACGTGAGGGTAGTCGGGCGACTTGGGGAGTAATCACAGGGTCAGGAAGTTTGACAGGTAGTCAGGACTGTAGGCAGGGGGATTTATGGGGTGACCTGAAGGATATTTGGAGGATCAGAAGATAGTTGGGAAGTTAGGAGTTGGTCAGGTATTTGGGAGGAGAAGTTGGGGCTATCGGGCAGGGTTTCTGGTAATCAGGGAATCAATGTGAATGTTTTGTGAGGTGGGACGAGGTTAGTTCTGGAGTTACCCAGGAATTATACTAAGTTCTAATCTGTCTCCCGTTTCTGGGGTAACTATTCAGGAAACTTAGGAGCAGGAGTAGGCTATTCAGCCCTTCAAGGCTGCTCCACCATACAAATAAGATCATGGCCAATCTGATTGTGGTCTCAATTTGGAATATGTCCCAGGTCTCTACTCTGACTCAGAGACATTCCTGGAGACATTGTATCATTAACACTCAGTTAATTGTGATTTAGCATCAGACCTCGTTTCTCTCATAGATCTAAATCCTTTCCATCCATTACAAATCTGGGTCAGTTATCCACGGTGTAATGTAATTCTAATTGTCTGATCTAAAATAGTCAGCAGAGACAAAAAAAAAACCTATTTTGATAATGTTATTTTGAAAAGCAGCTTTTTAAAAGATGTTCTGAGGCAAAATTAACCCACCCTCTTCTTGGAGTTAATTTTCCAAAGTAAAATCTCTACACTTGCACATGATTGTTTTTGCCTGCAGCTTTATCTAAACTAATTAGCATCATTCTTACTTTATGTTAAAGTATTTTCCCTGTTTTTGCTGCCACTTTAATAAAAGCCTCCCATTTTGATAAGCAGGGCATGGATATAACACGATATTCGTACCATCATAGGCCCAAGTGGTTACTATAGTTACAGTACCTCAATGGCACTGTTCACAGAGGCAACCTGCTAGTGCCCCGTTCAGTAAAATCAGAGAACAAAGCTGCTGAGGCTGCTTCTAAAGGGACATTGGCATCATGAACTGGCAAACTATGCCTATAAATGCACAGTGCAGTGACCTAAATTAAATGGAACTGAATCGGTGAGTCGCCTGTGTATGATACTTGCAGGATGATGTAGCATATGCTCTGTTGCAATTACTGCCTGAGCTCCTGCTATCTATTGAAAGATTTGACAAACATTTTTCCAATGAGGATCATGCCAGGCATGCAGATGGGAAAATTGGCTGCAAGTTACTCCTGGTTTTTCATTTCTTCCTTCAATAGGCAGCACGGTGGCATAGTGGTTAGCACTGCTGCCTCGCCGTGCCAGGAAACCAGGTTCAATTCCAGCTTTTGGTGACTGACTGTGTGCAATTTGCACGCTTTCCCTATGTCCTCTGGGTACTCCAATTTCCTCCCACCGTCTAAAGATGTGCCACTTAGATTGATTGGCCAAGCTCAATTGCCCCTTAGTGTCCCAAGATGTGTAGAATAGCGCGAACAGCGGGGTAAATATGTCGGATTACATGGATAAGATCAGAGTGTGATGCCTTGTCGGAGAGTGCAGACTCAATGGGCCGAAGGGAAGCCTCATGCACTGTCAAGATGTTAACCCATTTCATTGGTGTGGAGTTAGTTTTTGAATAATGTATTAATGACACCAATGCATTATAATCTGTCTACCAATCAACTGTCTGCTTTTTAATTAGTTTTTTGCTAAAATCTTTTGTAAAGTTTTGAAAGTATCATGGTGGATCGAGGTCAGTTATCAAAAAGTACATCATTAATGTGCTTGTACCAAGCAGTGAGATTGCAAATGATTTCTTCAGTCTGCAATCTATTAATCCACTCTAGTCAAATGAATATGAATATAGGATGCTGTAAATTAATAAGCTACTTCCTTAACAAATAAATAACTTCAAAGCATCATCTTGTTGGATTTTTTCTGTGTCATTACACTCATCCCTAGTAAACTCTCCTCCAAACAGCAACAAACACACATTTGCACCCACTCTAGTGAGCTCTTGAGCTATTCAGGACCGCTCCAGCTAAGTTGCAAGGAGATGCTAAGTACCTTCTTGGCAAAGGGAGAGAGCAGAAGGAGGTGAAGGGCAGCACGGTGGCACAGCGGTTACCACTGCTGCCTCACAGGGCCAGGGACCCGGGTTCAACTCCAGCCTCAGGTGACTATCTGTGTGGAGTTTGCATCTTCTCCCTGTGTCTGTTTGGGTTTCCTCTGGGCGCTCCAGTTTTGATCCCACATTCCAAAGATGTGCGGGTTTAGGTTGATTGACTGTACTAAATTAACCTTTTGTTTCAGAGGGATTGGCAGGTTAAATACATGAGGCTACAGGGATAGGACCTGGGTGGGATTGATGTTGGTGCAGGCTCGATGGGCTGAATGGCACTGTAGGGATTCTATGAAATTTGCTGAAGACCTGATTTCATCAAAAGAGGGAGAAAAGGATGCCTTCTTTCCATTTTTTTTTTAAAAAACAACCCCTTGCAAGATGTTGTGCTATTTTTTAATCTACCTCTTTATGAGAGAGAAGCAGGAGGCATGGAGCCTTCTATAGCCAGCATCATCAGAATGTTTTCACCAGTGCATTCGCCACACGAGCTTTAAAGAACCTATTGAGCAGTCTTTGACTTGTGGCAGAGACTGTGCGACAAATCTGCCTTTTCCTCACAAGGCTTAGCTCAGCAAAAGGGAACGTTTATCACATTCAACTCTGCATTCTCACTACATCCATCCACACAGCAAAAAAAGTCCTTAATTTGTTGGGAAAACAACAGTGAGTTTAATATGCCCAGCAGCTGATGGCGAAGAAGGAAGTGAGACTCCACTGAGTTGCGAATCACCACAAATTGCAGAACAAATCATTCTGTCATTAGTCTTGCAAAAACGGGAGCTCACCACCTCATTCTCCATCAGTATCATTAAATTACTGTGTGCGCGCAATGAATACAAATTCAGTTCACCACAGACAGTTTGGATTGGTGCTTAGAAGAGTTTTTAAATGATGGGATTTATAGACCTGCAGTGTCGCACCACATCTCTGGTCCAGAAAGAAAGCAGTGAAATTTCATTGCCGCAAATAATGAATGGTTTTTAGAGACTTTTTAAATTATATTTTGTTCTTTAGCTTTTTTTTAACTTTTCTGCCTTTTTTTATATCTAATTTCTGACTCAAATTCACCCTACTTCCTTCCCTCTCATGCCTTGATTTCAATCTCTGCCTGTAAATCTCAGGGGCTAAGGGGTAGCATTGCTCATCAATTCTCCAGATGCCTTTGTCCCACTGTTAAAGCGCACAATTTGTGAACTTGTATCACGCACATTTCCCAAACTGAAGAGTTATCAAACAAACCATACGGCCAGCTATAGAGTCTATTTTCTTCTTCAGAATAATCTTGAGCAGAACTGATTCAAAGTACAAGCTTCTTTATTAAATGTCCTTTGTAATTTACAGAAAATGAAGTAAACATTACTTAAGAGAGAGAATAGAGAAAGCCGCAAAAGCCAGCCAGCATTGTGTTGGTTAAAAAACTCAAAACATAGCCAAGATTGAATTAACTAAGCATCATTCTGTGTCTACAATTTCACTGAATACTTCTCTTGATTATTAAAGAACTGGGTACAATCAGTTTCTGCTGCATTAACATTTGGCAGCTGTGGCCTTAGAAGCTTCTGTTTAGCTTATGACAAAGCTTGTTTACCTTACATTGTACTTTCAGAGAATGTAGCTAAGTTCCTAGGCTGAACCCAAAATTCCATGCTGATGTGGTCAAATTAATTTAAGTTAGCTTAAAGCACAGTACAATTAGTTACGTGAGGCAGAAATACCTTTAAATGAAGTCTTTTAAGTGGGCAAACCAGTGTTGAATCCCACACAGGCAGTGAAATTTCCCACTCCAGCAAATTTCAGTCAATATTTCCATGTTGTCTTTCACTGCCAGTGTTTATACAATACAGGGCATTGAGGAATGTCAGGCATCAAATAGCTACAGCTCAACAACATGCAGAGTTAATTATTCATTCAACAGCATATGCTTCCCTCTAATTGATTTCAGTTCAGTGGCACCTGAGTTTTCTGAAAGTTCAAATATACAAACTATGACTATTGTTGCGTTTGTCATTTGCAGAATGTGTGATACAGGAGAGGGGCTCTTTACATTTCAGACTCGGGAAGGAGAGAACATCTACCAAAAGGTGCATTCAGCAACTCTAGCCATAGCTGAACAACATGAGCAACTCATGCTAGAGATGGAGAAGAAAACAAGGGTATGTACCATCTCGATTTTGCTTGCATTTAGTTATAAAAAGTTTGATATTTCTAGGGAGTTTTCTGTCACCAATTCCATTGGCAGGATCATTTTCAAATTCCTTTGATGGGAAAGGATCAGGAAAATACCTCAAGCCGTCCCAGAATAATGGGAGATAGGAGGGAATCAACTCTTCAAGGATTGGTACCTAGGACCTTGGTCTCATGAGAAAATGCCTGATCGAACATCGAAGTCCAAATCCTGCGGTGAATATCATTACAGAACTGACTTTTCAATGACTGTTCAAAAAGGTCAACAGAACTCGAAAAACTCCCAGAATAACCCCATGCTGATATCAATGAAGAGGCCTCTTGTTGGTGTCAACATACTGTGCCACACTAAAGTGCTTTCAAGAATGTGCACAAATAGCTGATTCTGAACTGGGCATGGAAAAGGATCCTCTATATTTAATCAGCTACCAGCATTACAAACCAGATCATCACAGTCCGAAGACTGACTGCCAAGTCGTTACTTTACAAAGTCTAACTTTGTTTGATACAGGTCATGAGATGGTTCAGTAGCACAATGATTAGGACTGCTGCCTCAAAGTGCCAAGGACGGGTTCCTTTCCGACCGTGGGTGACCTTGTAGAGTTTGCCTGTTCTCTCTGTCTGCGTGGGCTTCCCCCAGGTGCTACGGTTTCCTCCCACAGTGCAAAGATGTGTAGATTGGGTTGATTGGCTGTGCTAAAATTGTCCCTTAGTGTCAGGGTGATTAGAAATGTAAATACATGGAGTTATGAGGATAGGACCTGGGTGGAACTGTTATTGATGTAGGTTTGTCGGGCTGAATGGCTGCTTTCTGTATTGTGGGGATTCCATGATACCTCAGATTAGGCATTAACTCCAGAATTGAACAGACTCCTTCCTATACAGTAGAGGAAAACCTGTAAACCCATGAGCTAGAGTTCTTGTTCTGGATTGCCTAACAATGCACAATTCACTTGTTAAAATTGACCACTTGAGAAAGGTATTCAAGGATAACTAATCTCATCAAACCACACCAGAACAGAGTTCCATAGCCTTTTAGTAACAAGTAGAATACTGTTGTATCCTTCAAAATGAATTATTTGAGTAGGCCAAGGTAGTTCTTTCTTGCTTTTATCTTAATGCACTCATATCGATCAGAGAATTGGATCTCTTAAAGCATCTAAGATTGATCAGATGAGTCGGTCTCCAACTTTTTATTAAGTTGATGAGATGGGTTGACCTTTACAGAAATACTCCCCTTAATAAAGCTCAATATCAGTCTTGCCTTAGAAAAGGAGTAAAAATGCACTGCACTGGATATTTTAGTAAGCTAACAAGCAGTCCCTTTCTCAAGAACATGATTAACTAACCCCAGATTTATTCTCTTTCAAAAAGAGTTCCCCCCGACCCGCTCCTTTCTCTTTCTCAAAGCCTCATTTTTTAGCTTTTGTTGAGATAGAGAAGCAATAATTCAGGGGGAATCAGTGGAAAATCATCTTGGTGAGGAAAAAAATGTAGAGATGCTGCAAAAACCAATAACCAAAGCAGCCATGTTACTGTTTTTACACCTGTATCAATTTTAGTTCATGATGCAGCTCCTAACGTGCCAACATTCTGTTTTCTGTGCTTATCTGCCATGCAATACCCCTGGCAGAATTTTCCTGGCCTTCTTGCCACGGGAATCTTAGCGGAACATGCAAAGGTCTGTTGACCTTGTTGCAGCCTTGGGTTGAGTGTGCCCAGAACATCTTCTGATTCAGTTTGTGAATTTCCATATAAGATGGAAGTAAAATAAATCAGATCTGAAGTTATCTAAATGATGATATTTGAATTTATTTTCAAGTCACTAAATTGGACTCAATTCTGATCTCTTGAGCTTTGGTGGGATCGCTATATTTTTTAACCTCAAGAAAATGGCTCTGCATGTCCACAGCTTTCAAAAAAATATTCTGCTTATTCCTGACGTAATTATTGATGGCCTCTTATTACCTTAATCTGTGCACAATGTGCAGCATTTCTCCATCCGAGAGTGCAACAAGTTAAGCTAAAACCTAGACAAACCTCCACGTTAGTGCCTGTGGAGCCAGTAAATCTCCTTAAAGCTGCATGACCCTAATTATCCCCGTCCTGTGCCTGTTCAAAATGAGTGTCAGATTGCCTTGGCATCTGCCTCTCTGGCAGAACTTTGCAAAGGCTTGTGTGTGATGGAAACTGCTACTAAATTAGTTCTGGAGGAAACAAAATCACTGCAACTTCTAGAAGCCATCTGTGACTGTTTTGAATTTATTCTGTTGTGAGGGTTAGTTAAAATTGCATCCCATTTAACACAGCGAAAGTGAGACCATGTTAAATGTATCGCTTAGTTAAATGAAACATTTAGCAGCTGTAGTTTCCAAGTTGTGAATAAGAACACAAGAACTAGGGGCAGGAGTAGGCCATCGGGCCCCTTGAGCCCGCTCCGCCATTCAATCAGATCATGGCTGATCTTTTTGTGGATTCTCTAGGAGTAGCAACTCTATAAGTCCAAAGATGTGCGGGTTCGGTCGATGGGTCACGCTAAACCACTCCTTGGTGTCAGGATACATTCTTGGGATACAGTCATAGGACCTGAGAGGGATTGTTGTCGATGCAGGATTGATGGACTGAATGGCCTCCTTCTGCACTGTAGGGATGCAATGATGCTATGGTTACTGAATGAGGTATTTTAAACTATTATTTCCAATTCACTATTAACTCCGAAGGTTATAGGTCTATGAATAGCTCTTCACTGGAAAGGTACAAATTATGTATAGTAGCTTAATGGGTAGCATGGGTATGAATTCTAAACATATTTCCTGACAATACAACTGTGGGATTTTGGTGCATATGGACAAAGGTTTAAATCTGATGTCTTAGTAAGTGTAACTCCTGAGGTTGTGCAATGCATTAGTCATGCCATTGTATAATCAAGAGGTTGAACCTGGCATCCTCCTGCGCAGTGAGTTATTGATATAAACCAAATATTTAAGAAGAGGTACTGGACAAAGCCTTCTCCACAGGTTAGAAGGTGATGCATTCATGTGGACTCAGCTTGTGTACGTAATACTAACCTTTGAGACTGGAAATGAGAAATGCCTGTGTGGATGTCACTTGCCCATTTTCAGCTGGCAAATAGTTTGTGGTATAAGGGGAAATGATGGCCTAGTGGTATTATCACTAGACTATTAATTCAGAAACTTAGCTTATGTTCTGTGGACCCAGGTCCGAATCCCACCCCAGCAGATGGTGGAATTTGAATTCAATAAAAATATCTGGAATTACGAATCTACTAATGATCATGAAACCATTGTCCATTGTCGGAAAAATCCATCTAGTTCACTAATGTCCTTTAAGAAAGGAAATCTTACTCAATCTAGCCCTGATGAGACTCCAGAGCCACAGCAATTAGAGATGGCAACAAGTACTGGCCAGCCAGTGACACCTATGTCCAACGAATGAATAAAAAAAAAATCAGAAAAATATCAGTCCAGATCTTCATGGAGATGGCACCCTTTAAAAATGGTGGCCTGAACCCAATTCTGAGAATCCCAACACCATTCCCAATGCCAGCAATTTTCAGTAATGCAGAATAAGGGTAACATGCAGGTAGAAAGCCCGTTCTCAACCTGTTTGGCTTTATTATAAGGATAGGCATCTCATAAGATGTCTCAAAGTTTTGTGGAGATGGAGCAACTTCTGGATGACACAGTTCATGGCTCTCAGCGGAGTTGTGAACCATAGTCTAGATTTGATACCTTTACCTTTAATAAATAGTCTTAAATAGCAATTGCTGTTAAAAAAAATCCATGCAATGTGTCATGAATATTACCAGAGATCACAATAACAAGCTCAAATGCTTGTAAAGTTACAGTTCATGAGATAATACTTTGAGCCCTTTTCCATAACTATTGTTATCAGTGTAATTTAGCAAAGTTTAGGTACCATATGCCTTATGAAGATAGGTTGAGAGAGCTGGGTCTCTTCTCCCTGGAGAGACAAAGGTTGAGAGGTTTATAAGATGTTGAGAGGAATAGAGAGGGTGGATTCTCGGAGGCTATTTCCCAGAGGCTGAAACGGTCGCTGCGAGAGGACACAGGTTTAAGGTGCTGGGAGGCAAGTACAGAGGAGATGTTACAGGTAAGTTTTTCACTCAGAGGGTGGTGAGTGAATGGAATCGGTTGCCGTCAATGGTGGTAGAGGTGAACTCGCTGGGGTCTTTTAAGAGACTTCTGGATGAGTACATGGGATGTAATGGGATTGGGAGTTACAGGTAGGTCTATGGCCTGGTAAGTATTGATATGATCGGCACAACTTGTGGGCCGAAGGGCCTGTTTGTGTTGTAGTGTTCTATGTTCTATGTTCAGTTCAGTTTCAACAGATATTTTCCTTAGGATCAAGGGGATGGTGTGGTACAGTTATTGAACTAGTAATCCGCGCAAATGCTTTGGGGACTTGAGTTCAAATCCCATCAGCACAGCTGATGGAATTTAAATTCAGTTAATAAAATCTGGAATTATAAAAGGTGATCTTACTGGTCTTCACATCGATCGATCAGTGTGGCGAGTCCGTAAGATTGCGCGAGTGGAGAAAAAATGGGTTTGTGTCCGATTTCTTACCTCTTGCAATCTTACTGGCCCCGGATTTCCAGCATGATTAACCTCCTACCTGGAAAGAACATGAGGGTTATTTTAATACGAATGAGCTCATTTTAAAATGCCTGGTGAGTCCAATCCCAGGACACAATTATCCAGGCTCACTTACCTTAACAGCCTTGCCGGTGAAGGTCCTCACTGGCGAGGGTCATGTATGGTCCCAACCAACGGGCGATGGGGGAGCTGCAACCGGGGATCAACTGGGGCAGTATTTGATCAGGCCGAGGGGGTTGGGAATATTGATTGACTGGATCAGGAGTTATCAGGGCAATAGGCAATATCCAATGGGGTGGAAGGCGTGGACTGTACAAATCAGAGAGATCTGCGCATTCGCAATAGAGCACTCTCATGTGAGCAACCAGCTTTCTGGCATGAAAGGACTCTGTCCAATCCTCTACTAGCCAGAATAATACTTTGCCTCTTTTTTTTTGCTGTAAGATCATGTCTAAAAGCTTAGAAAACAAAAGGTCTGCTCCTCCCCCACTTTCATGCTTGTTTGACACTTTGGTAATCCTTGCTCCACCCCCTCCATCCCACCCCCAGTCTCAGTAATAGTCCCCATGAAACTCACAGTAATTGTCATAAAACCCCATCTGGTTCACCAGTGCCCTTAGGAAAGGAAATCTGCCATACTTACCTGATCTGGCTTAAATGTGACACCAGAGTCACAGCAATGCATTTGACTCTCAACTAACCTCTGAAATGGTCGAGCAAGCTATTCAGTTCAAGTGCAATTAAGAATGAGCAATAAATGCTAGTATTGTCAGCAAGGGCTACATCCCATGAAAAAATACATTTTTAAAAATAGCCTCCATCCTCCTTTGACAATACCTTAAGATTGCCTCTTGTGAATGCTCCATCTCCTTGTTCAACAGAGCCTAAATGAGTTTGTCTAATCTTAGAACATAGAACATTACAGCGTAGTACAGGCCCTTCGGTCTGTGAAACCAATCTAAAGCCCATCTAACCTGCACTATTCCAACATCATCCGTATGTTTATCCAATGACTATTTAAATGCCCTTCATTAAATCATTTAATTCGACATCCACTCTATCAGGCCTCATATTATCCTGTAAGTTTCAGTAAGATTTCCTCCCCCATCCTTTTAAACTCCAACAAGTACAGATCCAGAGTTCTCAAACTTTCCTCATACAATGAGCTCTTCATTCCAGGGATCATTCTTGTGAACCTCCTCTGGGCCCTTTCCAAAGCCAGCACTTATCAAAACTCCCCAGGCAATGTCAAAAGGACCTGATCTGTAGAGAATTAAGAAAGAATTAAGATTTCATGAAGTGAAAATATAGGAGGGGGTAATGACCCAATGGTATTATTGCTAGAATATTAATCCAGAAATTCAGAGAATGTTCTGTGGACCCTGGTTCGAATCCTGTCATGGTAGATGTTTGAATTTGAATTCAATTAAAACCTGGAATTAAAAACCTACTGATAACCAGGAAACCATTGTTGTTTGTTGGTAAAACCCATCTGATTCATTAATGTCCTTTAGGGAAGGAAGCCTAGCCTCCTGACCTGCCTACATGTGACCCACAGCAATGTGATGCACTCTCAACTATTCTCGGGAAATTAGGGATGGGACATTCATGCTGGCCAGCTAGTGACAGCCCATGTCCCAGGAATGAATAAAAATAATTAGAAGAAGGAAATTCACAAAAATTTTTAAATTTAGTAATAGCGGATTTCACGTAAGTGGGAGTAAAAAAAAAGTCCAATAATTTCCTTTGCTACATGTAATGCTATTAAGATGTGAGGCAGTACTGTGAAAGATGGCCAACAAAAAGATGCATTGTAATGAAAACTGTGTCTGCCAAAATAAGCAAGCAAGACGCTTTCAGACTGAAAATAAAAGAGGTTATGGATCAAGGAAGAAACTTGAAGTGCAGCACCATATGGAATAAATAAAATACAATGATAATTGATGTACACAATTTCAAGAAACAGAGGTAAGAATACTCTGTCAATCGTATAACTGTCAAACCAATGTTAATAACACTTTTGGGGCCTTAGAATAAAGCAAGAGTGAAATTTATCCTCAGGACTAAGCGGGCATGAGAAAAATGAAAAGTGAAAGATCTTCAGGTTAGATTGAAATTGCAGCTGAACCAGTCAGGTCCAATGGAAGCGGATCAGTCAAGAAACGTAAATTGCTTTGAAGACTGGAGTGAACCAAGCAATGGAAAAATTCAGCGATTGTCTGGCTCCCAGAACAGGGAAACTGGCTAGTGTGCTGAAAATATTACATGAGGCTGCCTGTCTGTGCAAGCAAGTTTCGAAGTGATAAGGGCACATATAGAACTGAAGACTTGAAGGCCAATTATGCAAGGAGTTGAGTTGGCCTTGGAGCTAACTGACGAACAGTGAAACTGATTTCTAAGCAAGTTGCAGAGAGTGAATCACAGAATCAAAATGCCAAGGTCATTACTTTAACAATCCTGTCTGTCTCGAAGGTTTCTGAGAGCCTGCCTGTTTAATTAACGTCTTACACCATTTTGGATTAAGGATGGGTCAGTATCTTAAAGAGTTGTATTGTCAAGCAGTGGGTACGGTAGTTCAAAACAATGTTCTGATCAACAGAGATGGACACTGACACCTTCCTACAGCTCATAATTAAACCTACTGTGAAGGGACAGTGGTGAAAACGGAGCTTAGCTCAGGTCTGCTCCTGCAAGACTTGGTGGTAATAAACTATTGAACAATTAACCAAAAAGATCACCAGAAGACTGCCAGTGATGTAGACAAAGCAATCACTTCATTCTGTAGGAATAAGCAAAGCACAGGACTGGAAAGAAACCGTAGCAATCTATTTGGTCATTCTGATTGCCTGTAAAATGTGAACGGGTATATTCTTGTATGCTATGGCACAGCAGGCATTGCCAAGCATGTATCATGGAATCAGTGGAAGACGGAGCCAATTTAGCAGGTGTGGTAACAGAGCACAACATGTGACAATTGAGCACGAGTCCAAACTCGTGCTCTGTGGCGGGGGAGCATGAGTCCAAGCTCACGTTACAGCAGTACCACAAGAAATCATGTTAGCCCTCAACTCCTGGGATAAGCTGCCGGTTTTGTCAAAACAGATTCTCAATTGGACTCAAAAAGACCCAGTCCTGCCCAGAGTAGAGCAGATGGTTTTCCATGGATAGCACTTCAACACGTCAATTTAAGTCTAACCAGCTCTACAAAGATGAATTGAGCTGTGAGGGCAGAGTGTTTGTGTGGGTGTCGGGAGTAGTGGTTTCTGACCCAGCAAGAGGAACATTACTGTAGGAATTACACAATGCTCATCCAAGTCAGACTGAAATGAAGATGCTCGCAACAGGTTATGTTTGGTGGCTGGGCATTGATAAAGATAGTGAAAATCTATTTGGGCATTGTGATCAATTCCATTCGCAATAAGCACGGCCTCTAGTTCTCTTGCCCCCATGGAAGTAGCCTGGCTGACTTTGGGCTTGGTTACATCCGGATTTCACTAGTCTTTTTATGGGCCGTTGTACTCCTAATTTTTGTTGATGCCCCTTCCAAGTGTCTTAATATTTATGTAATAAAAACACTGTCAGTCGCAATGATGAGGGAAAACTACAACAAATGTGTGGCCTGCCAGAAGTTTTGGTCTCTGATAATGGCACCGTTTTTACAGGGGCGGAGCTTCAGCTGTTACTGAAGAATAATGGAATAAAACCTGTATACATGACGCCCTATCACCCAGCCCTGAATGGCTTCACACAAAGAGCTGGTCAAAAATTCCAATCAGCAATGGAAAGACAGCCTGTTATGATTGATGCTTGCTTGATTCCTCCTCACTTACCAAACACCACATGTTACTATGGGAGTATCCCTCAAAAGATTTACTAATGGGGAGGTGGCTCAGGACAAATTTGGTGCTTCCAAATTTAGTGGGAAAAGTGGAAATGAAACAAGGCATACAAAAGGGATATCATGATTCTGTTAAGAGTTATAGGTCATTCAAGGTAAATGACTCAGTATTCGTTAGAAACTTTCAGGATGATCCAGTCTGGGGCCCTGGAAAAATCATAACAAAAACTGGTCTGATATCCTATCTGACTGACCTCTAAGGAAGAAAAGTAAGGAAACATGAAGACAACATCAGGAAGAGCGAAACTAACACAATACAAACAGAGAAGGATAATTCAGAAACACATTCCTTCAATATTGCCAAGTTCAGTGGGATTGTATAATTGAGAGGAAGGCACTTGTGTTGTTCCCATGGGAACTGGAGCAAATGCCTGCTCTCGTCCATCTCCTGAAAGTACAAACACCCAATCACTAATCAAGACATTGCTATTTCAACTGAGGCAGAGCTGGACAGAGAGCTGAACCATTCTTGGAGACTTTGGAAATTTCCTGTTCACTGAAGTTTTGAGAGCCTGCACTGTGTTACCCAACCATACTTTTAAATATAATTTTATGGTACATCCCTGGCTCTTCATAAATGCAATTATAAATAACTTAAAGGGGCAGGGAGATAGGGCGGCAGAGCATAATACAAACCAACTAAGCGTGAGTCCGAGAGCACAGAGCAACTGTTGAATGTGAGCCCAAACTCATGCTGTGCAGAGGTTGGAGGGCAGCGTTTGGAGAGCGGTCATTGAGCTTTGACAGTTCACCCTCAAGAGTTGAGGAGTAAGGTGGTCTATATTATCCATCCGTCAACCTAGTTCGCTTCGAATGAACAATTTAATTATGTTCACCTGCCAAGTAGTTGTAAAGCCTCACGATTATTACATGCCTTAACTGATGAAAACTCCAGGGTGGGGAGTTGGAGTTAGCTCACTTAGCTGGACAGCCTGTTTGTGATGTTGAGTGTCGCCAACAGCGTGGATTCAATTCCCTTACTGGCTGAGGTATGAAGGCCCCTCAACCTTCCCCTCTCCTGAGGTATAGTGATCCTCAGGTTAAAATGACCACCAGTCAGCTATCTTTCTCAAAGGGGAGAGCAGCCTATGGATCATCTGGGACTATGGTGACTTTACGAACAAGGACAGGAAGTTCACTGATGGAGACACTGGGGAATGCAGCCAGCTGCTTTGCAGATGTTGAGCTGACATTGGAACTTTGAGTGAAAGGCAGGAAGGGAGCATCAGGTGGGAAGATTTCTGTGAGGCCAAGAGGAACATTCATGCTCCTTCTGCCCATTCACAGAGAAAAGCAATTCTACCACACAGACTGCAGTGAGTCAATGCTACAATTCATGACCACCAGGCTCAAGGAATGAATAATGAATGGCAACCCTTGCCAGAGACACCAAATCACCCAAGCAAACAAACAAAAAAAATGCTCTGAAAAGCTGCAACCACATTGTTGGAATGCCATGTGATGCACCTACCTGTTACAGGGCTCTTTAATGTTTTATTTGTTATTGCAGTCATTAAAATTAGCATTGCCCTCAAGTAGCCAGACAAGGTCATGGATTAGCTTCAGATGATTTATTAATGACTATAGTATAGGACTCCAACTTAAGTCATCAAAGCCAGTCAGTACAGAATTTAGCTATGCACTAGCAGTACATCAAGATTACATCACGCATACATAAGAGCATAGTGTCCAGTTATCCTTTCTACATGTTATATCATCAAGAAATAATAGCTATGTCTCTGACCAATCTCCTTTTCCATTGTTCCTTTTTCTAAAGGGCAAACATGAACCACAGTTGCGAATTGCTCAATTAAATGATTTATGTCTGGGTCTGCTTTAATCAAAACCTGTTATTTGCACATAAGCTACAAGCTGAACCTCAGTTACAAGCTGTGTGATTTCTAAACATGTGTGATTATTAGCCCTTACACTGGCCAACTGAAAACACTCCTTTTATTCTTAGATTAAAACTGCCTTTCTCCATCAAGCCTACATGTTCAGAGTCCTTTATTAATCATGAGTACAATCCTATTTTGAGATACTCAGCACATTATATGAGGAAGAATAAAATGTATTATTTTATGACTGATGGCAAGGTTTCAGGGTTCAACCCGGTCTTCTGTCACTGTCTGTGTGGAGTTCACACATTCTCCCCCTGGCTGCGTGGGTTTCCAATGGGTGCTCCGGATTCCTCCCCAGTCCAAAAGATGTGTGGGTTAGGTTGATTGCCGTGCTAAATTGATTCTAGTATCAGGGGGATTGACAGGGTAAATATGTGGAGGAATATATTCCTCCATATTAATTATATTACAAGGAAAGAGCCTCAGTGGAATTGTTTTTGGTGTAGACTTGTTGGATCAAATGGCCTCCTCCTCACTGTAGGAATTCTATGATTGTATAGAGGCCAGCTATTGAGACTGTGTTAATCGAGCCAGTTTGAAACGCTAACTCATGTCCCCAGACTCTGCTGCCAACCAGCTCATTCATACTCTGCAATGTGCTCAAAGACTAAATCAGACAGTCAACAAGCATCAGAAACATACAGAGATTCTGGGCGATGTACAGAGGAAAGAGAAGATGAAAGGAGAGATAGATAGAAAAGAGAGGAAGAAAGAGAAATAACGTTTTGGAGGCAAATGGCGAGATATAGAGAGTTAATTTTCACTCTGTGGAATATGTTATTCCAGTTGTTAGTCATATGTTATTTACCCACTTGATTTTCCATTTTGATGAAGTAAGTGAATGTGTTAAACAGATGGCTGATCTGCAATGATCAGTGTTTGAAGTTGAGAGGAATTGTTTGAGGCAGAAATATCCCATAGTGGTGAGAAAGAGGCAGGTTGAAAGAGTGGACTAAAAAAAAATCAAATGACTCTTACAGAGAATCACAGAATCCCAACAGTGCAGAGCAAGACCATTTGGCCATCGAGCCTACACCGAAAATAATCCCAGACAGGCCCTATCCACGTATCCCAACGTATTTACCCTGCTAGTCCTCCTGATACTGAGGATCAATTTAGCATGGCCAGTTTAGCACGGCCAATCAATCTAACCTGCACAATTTTGGTCCAAAGACAGAAATGTACTTATGTGAGAATAAAGAGGTGGTTCTAACTTCAGTTCTTAAGCCACACCATTTGAGCTAAACTGATAAGTGTAGAAAGTCAGATGCTTCAGAAAAGTTTTTGCCTTGCAATTGTTCAAAGAGAAGAATATGATTGAGAGTCTTGAACATCCCTTAGCAATGTAACATCCTCTTGTCAAAATGATCTTGCAGTTACCACATGTCTATGAACACTGATGCAGTGAATTTGCACTCTGCAATTAACAACCGAAATGTGTTATCTGATATCTTAAGCACATTATTTATTCCAATAAACAGGTTAATACCTCAGTTAAAATAACAAGCAAAGCAAAATCATTTGAACTCCCGCTCTCATAAGCTAACATCAGACAGCATGATTTCACTACATGGGCAGATAAAAAGACCTATTCAATCACATTTAATTATCAGTAATGGAGACATACTTCAGAATGCTACACACTGCAAACACCTGTCTCAAAATAGTTGCCTGCTGCCAAAATCCTAATGATGCTTTTTAACTTTGTTCCAATTGGATGACAGTTAAGACAAGTGCGGTAGACAACGGGGAACTGGTGGATGTGGTGTTTTTAGATTTCCAAAAGGGGTTTGATAAGGTGCCCAAAAGGTTGCTGCAAAAGGTTAGGGTGCACGGAGTTGGGGATAAAGTGTTAGCGTGGATAGAGGATTGGTTATCTAATAAGAAGCAGAGAGTTGGAATCAATGGGTGCTATTCTGGTTGGCAGTTGGTGACTAGTGGAATGCTGCAGGGATCGGAGCTGGGGCCTCAACTGTTTACCATTTACATAGATGATCTGGAGGAGGGGGCTGAGTGTAGAGTAACAAAATTTGCTGATGACACGAAGATGAACGGAAAGTCTGCAGAGGGATCTGGATAGGCTGAGTGAGTGGGCGGGGACCTGGCAGATGGAGTATAATGTTAGCAAATGTGAGGTTATCCAATTTGGTAGAAATAATACTAGGAGGGATTATTATTTAAAGTGCGAAAAGCTGCACTCAGAGGAACCTGGGTATCTTTGTGCACGAATCACAAAAACCCAATCTACAGGTGCAGCAGGTGATCAAGAAGGCGAATCGAATGTTGGCCTTTATAGCGAGGGGGATAGAATATAAAAGCAGGGAGGTCTTGCTGCAACTGTACAGGGCACTGGTGAGGCCGCAACTGGAATACTGTGTGCGGTTTTGGTTGCTGCATTTGTGAAAGAAAGTGGAACTGATCTGCTTCAGATCAGCCATGATCTTGTTGAATGCGGGGCAGGCTCGAAGGGCTAGATGGCCTGCTCTGGCTCCTATTTCTTAAGTTCTTAAGATGCATGTTATATTCTCTAAATCTAAAGGACATCACTTAGTGAAAAAACCAGTCCGCACATTGTATTTAATTTTTTCTTGTGATTTGGCTATCATGGACATGGCTAATTTATTATCCATCCTCAGGGATGTAGTGCTGAACTGGTGGAATGCTGAGAAGATATGTTGGTCATTCATTTCTAAACCTACTATTATATCTTTATGTGTTAATCATTTAAGTCCCCAAAAGTAGTAAAAGGGTGCTTTTTAAGTGAACGATATTAGTTCCCCCACTGTCACCAACACCTTTCCTCACCCTTCCAAACTGCCCACCCCTATCCCCAACCTCCACTGTCTCCCCCAACCTCAATACCCTCCCCCCAAAACCACCGACATCCTTCCCCACTCCCCAGCTTCCCCAGCAGCAGAGCAGTAACAAGTGAAATTGACCTTACAGACTGCCTTTAAAAACATCAGAATGCTCAGCCTGAAAATTTCAATTTTTTTTTAACACCAGTCTGTCAGTTCCTGAGCTCTAGCTGCTCTACATGGATGACAAGAGCTCGGTTTAAAAACATAGAGCCTGGGTACCCCTAACCCCTGGGTCCCCAGTGTTTGGAACAACCTTCAGTCCCTTCTCCCCAGCGTTGGTTGGATGTTCTCGAAGGACTGGCCTGCAGCATTTCACTCCTACCCATCCTGGTAGCCCACAAGAGGTGATTATGGAACTTCTGAAATTACTGCAGTATTTGTAGTAATATTTATCTTCCATAATGGTGTTAAATGGAGAATTCACCAGCAATCAAGAAACATAAGTGTATTCCCAAATTAAGATACTTTGAGACTTAGAGGGGACCTTGCTGGTAATGGATTTCCTACAACAGCGTTCTTTTTGGTGAAAGAAATGACAGGGAAGAATGACATTATTGAAGTAAGTGTGGAGAGTTGCTGCAGACTTCCCTGAAAATTCGACATTCTGCGGCAGATATTAATTTGCATGGCAGAGCAGCAGTCAAGTAAATTGTTTTATCCTGAATTATGTTAAACTATGTGAGTATTGTTCTGACTGCTCCCAACTGGGTCGTGGACATTATTCCTTCACATTCTTGATTGCTGCCTTGTGCTGAAGAAGCCTTGAGAAAGCAGAAGGTAAGCCACAAATCATAGATTGGCCAGCCCTTGCTCCGTGCTTATAGCCACAGTGTTGACATGAGTGGTCTAGTTCAGCTTCTGGTCGGTGGTAACTCCTAAGATGTTGATGGTTGAGGTAAAGACAATGGATGTGCTATTGAAGGTTGAGGAGAAACCTTGTCAGGGGTGCCCATTTCCGAGCATGCACAGGACATGGATGCTGTGACCTCTTTGACATAAGCCTGGATTTTACCCAGATCCATCTGCAGACTGATAGCTCCATTATCAGAAAAGTTGCGAATGAAGATGAGTCATAACAGCCCCCTGCCTCCTCGCCTTATGATAAAAGGAAGGTCATTAATGAAGCAGTTGAAGCTAATTGGATTGAGTTTGTTTCCAGAAAGAATTCTGAGATTGGTGCCCCGGGCTGTATCAGCTGGGTTTCAACAGTAATGACCATCTTCCTTTGTGTTCAATGGCTACCATGGTTGAAAGAACTTCCTCTATTGGCTTAAAAACAGAACACTGAGTTTTTTGAGCACTGTTTGTTATTTATTTCACATCGCCAGCTTCTCAGAAATCATAGAAACCCTACAATGTAGAAGGAGGTCATTTGGCCCATCGAGTCTGCAGCAACATCAATCCCACCTAAGCTTTATCCCCGTAATTCCACATAATTCCTTCTAACCTATGCATGCCAGGCTTTTATTCCTCTATTGGTGTCTGTTTTCCTATGTTTTTTTTAGTGTCACGGCCAGTTGAATGCCACCTTGATGACTGGGATAAATAAGGATTAAAAGTGTAGTCATTGATAACCCGTGGAGCATTAGAGCATTTTTCTCACACTACTGAAAAACCTGTTAAGGCCAAGTGAGATTGGGAAAAGCATACATACAGTATTCATGAGCAGACCTGCGCTAAGGTTTTGGCTTCTTGAATTGTTACTGGCCAATTAAATGCAAATTCATTCACATTTGTTGTCCAGCTCAAATTGAATTGCTAATAAGCTGCTATTGAGGCAAAATGGTGAGTTGGCAGAGGTCTAGCAAAGAGCAGGTAGGGTGACATTGTTTAAGACCTCAAAGCAGCGCAGATGTCCAGCAGGATTCACTTTATTAGGCACAACGAGGGAGAGAAATGAGCTGCAGAGAAGGTTGAGGAAGACCTTGGTACGTGATGACAGAACGTGACCATCTGCTGCTATATTGAGTGAGACCTGTCTCAGAGGAAGTTATGCGTAACTAAGGAAGCAATAGATGAATCTCCTGTACTGAGACTTGAAACAACTGCTTTCTACCGACAGCAGCTGAAGTTTTGATTGGCACCCAGTGTTTTTCAGCTAGTCGTTTTCAGTTAACAAATGAGGTGAGACAATTTGCAGTTTGTTCATAGAATCCCTTCAGTACAGAAGGAGGCCAAATGGTCTATTGAACCTGCCAACAACAATCTCATGCCCTATCCCTATAAATCCATGTATTTGCCCTGCTAGTCCTCCTGACACTAAGAGTCAGTTTAGCATGGCCAATCAGCCTGAGCCACATGTCTTTGAAGCATGGGAGGAACCTGGAGGAAACCCACATAGACACAGGGCAAATGTGCATACTCCACATTGACCTGAGGCTGAAATTGAACCAGCGTGCATGGCACTGGGAGACAGCAGTGATAACCACCGTTATCGGACACCAAATTTTCTGAAATTGGGCACACAATATGGAAGCAGACTAAAATTACACTCAGAGCCTCCCCACAAAAGGTCACAAAGGAACAGACACAGACTAGCAGGCAAGGATAATGCTTTTAGAATGCAAATGAGGGCTAGCACACAAGGGAAGCTGGACAGGATGGCACCTATATGAATAAATTAAAAAAACACATCCCCACCCCAACAAATCAGCACTTCTAATCAAACAACCGTCTGTGGAGACACCTAAAGATTAGCATAACTAAAGAAGCATTCCTGGCCCCTCAAATGTCCTGAGAATAATCACATACCCATTGTTCAAACCCCGGAGATTCTAGGCCATTAATAACCCATCAGACAAAAATGATTAACTCACACTTAAACCAATTGTCCCAATACTTGAAAACATCGAGACAGGATGGCTAAAGTCGAATACTGTAAATAAAGCATTAGCATTTGAATCATACAATACAATGAAGTTCAGGTATAATTGTAGCCCATTGCAACGGGTCTCTAGAATGCTTTCGGAACCGTTCGATTGTATGTCCTGACTGCACCTCCGTTGACGTAAAAGGAAATAAAGCTGTGCCATTATTGAACTAGACCCTGGGTCCATAGTGGTCGTTTCGCCCACTCGCGCTAACACCACTGTGCTGCCTATTGTTGAAATTGATTTTTTTCCCCCCAGCCACTTGAACAGTGGATTTCCTTCGTTGTGAAAAATGGCATCATAGAAGAACCTCCTCCAGACTGAGCATGATGATATTTCAAACTTTACTAACTGCCATAAACAGCAGCTCCAGACAGATTCCTACTGCTACAGCGCTAATTAAGATGCTCTCACTCTGTAAGGTCAAGAAGATAATGAGGTGGAGGAATGTTATGTTGCTCTACTGTTTTAATTCTGTGGTCACCTTGGACAGGTGGTCTTAGCGACAGGAAGAAAGAGCAAGCTCCGTCTAACCAACTGCTAATGCTGTCAAGGGGCACACAGTGAAAACTTGTTGCACTCCCCTGTGCTGACATCTCACAGTTTGATGAACACCTCTGCAGAAACCACAAGCCGTATAATGTGTTTTGTATTTTTACCTTGCTGCAAGTACTTTTTGAAAGATGTTCTTTCCTCTGAAGTCATTTATTGTAGTACTTCATTCCGGGATATGTCTGAAGAGTCTTTGTTTCTTGTATTTCAGCTGCAGTCCAATCCCAGCGAGGAATTGGCCCTCATGACAATAACACTCCCTCGTAGTGCGTACTGGCATCACATCACGAGGCAGAACAGTGTCAGCGAACTCTACAGCTTACAAGGCAAGTGTATTACAAAAGAGACCCTTCTTTGGCTTCCAGGGCACAAACTGCACGTGAATAGGTCCCTCTCGCGCCCTCTTTATTTGTCAGTGGGAAGCTGGGTGGCATTTGAGGGGATACTGAAACAGGGCTCTGCTTTCCTATTTGTGGAGACTTGTTACCAATGCAACAGTGGACAGAGGTGTGCAGATAAGCCACAGCTAAGTTGTTTGGTTCACTATGAAGTAAGGTCAATCTGACAAATGTCAGTCTCAGAAACAGCACACTTTAGCCATTTTTGTAGAGTCATGTAGCGCCTGGGTGCACTATTCTCTGTTGCCCAGTGACCATGAATGGATTTTGGGAATGAGGCTATAACAATTCCAAATTGCAACGTGATCATTTCATTCAATTTCTTCAACAACAACGTAGTGCTTAACTATCATTAGAAGCATCAGAAACAGGTTTAAATATTTCTCAGCAGCAGAGATTGTCTATGGAAATGGATACCCCCAAACTGGAAGTGGAAAATCAAGACCAGACGTTTGTCCATTTCAGACCCTATTGAAGTATATTGACTTCTAGGCCTTAACCTCAATGCATGAGAATGTAAGGAAAAAGAACAGAAATAGGCTATGTGCCGATGTTCAGTCAATGCCACTGCAGGAAATCACCAGGGTTTCTTAGGCAGCACCTTCCAAACCCATGATCAGACCATTTAGAAGGACAAGAGCAGCAGATACATGCGAACACCATTTCCTTGAAGTTCCCCTCCGAGCCCTCACCAGCCTGACTTGGGAATTATATTACCTTTCCTTCACTGTTGCTGGGTAAAACTCTTGCACCGGCCCCCGTTACCCGCCAATAGCTCCTGCAACACATGGAGTGCAGTGATTCAAGACGCCAGCTTTTTACACCACCTTCCCTTTTCTTGAGTTCCTCCTTCCCTTCCATTTCCCAACTTACAGCTCTATCTAAAAGTTTGTTAGTGCTCTCGAGAGTGAAGATCAATACAAAATATCTGGGCTAAATAAGGTTAGTGAGTTACATTAGTATATAGCCATGTGTGACAGTGATGTTGGCTGGAAATCACTGGTCATTTATGCCAACGTGATTCTTCAGTCCCTCCGGCAGGGCACTTCCCTCACCCCCCTCTCTGTTTCAGATTTCCCACTGGCATGGGGTGACATCAGTGGGGATTCCCATTGGCATTTCCAGGACCAGAGAATGCTGCTGCTAGTAAACCTCCCGTGGGAAACGTGGCTGGGTGGCTGGAGAATCTTGCCTGTTGTGGCAATAATGGAGATCTGGCTCAATAACAAGCACGCAGTAAATATAATACAAGATGTTCAGCAAAGACAGGGAAGAAAATAAATGAAGAAGGGTAGCTGTATTAATTAAGCATAATACTACAACATTGGAGTAAGAGAATGTGGGACAGACACAGAATGTGTTTGTTTCGAGCTAAGAAAAATAGAAGTACCATTAGCCTATTGTGCATTCTGGTGACCATCGATGAGTTGGAAAGAAAGAGGAACACATTTGCAAGGAGATTAAAAAGAGGTGCAAAAACTAGAGTAATTATAATGGGTAAAATATAGGATTTGATAGCGTTAGTGTAAAGGGAAGGGAGAGGAAGCGTGTTTCTAAAGTGCATTGAGCAGAATTTTTGATTTGATTTGTTGTCATATGTATTAGTATACAGTGAAAGGCATTGCTTCTTGCGCGTTATAAAGGCAAATCATTTCGTACACAGAGAAGGAAAGGAAAGGGTGCAGAACGTACTGTTAGATTCATAGCTAGGGTGTAAAGAAAGATCAACTTAATGTGGTAGGTCCATTCAAAAGTATGTTAGCAGCAGGGAAGATAAGAGATTGAATTACAGCATTGTTAGAGTTTAAAAGAGTCAGAATAAAGATTTAGAAGTAAAAAGTGAGCAAAAGCTAGAATTAGAGGGTATGCTGGGCACAGCTTGCGAGAAGTCATCTCGCTCCGATGTCATCTTGGAATTCATTGCAGCAAAGGACCAAACAGCATCTCGGCTTTAGCAGTGGAGACTTGTGCTCCAGAGTTAGTGATGTGTCCCAGCTGTTCCGATACAGCAACCGACATTTATAAACAATGTTGAATAGTTCATACAGAGTGCCGGCATGATCCTCTTTCTGTGCTGTACCATTCTGTTAACAATGACCTGTGGACAGTTAAAATCTGCATTGTTTAAAAATGTAAACCCTGTCATTCATTAGCTGACCACCGTTCTTAATGTGAAACTCAAGGTAAAGCAAACCAATCAGCTGATTAAATACTGGTGTGTGGGAATTAAAAGCAAGACTAGGTGAGCTAGCACTTTGTGTATTAATTGCAAACCTTCATTTGTTGCACTGTGGAAGGTCACAGATTTATGGACTGTAAAGGTGAGAGGAGGGCAGTTTCTAACTCTGTAATCTTGTGACTAAAACTAATATGTAGGTTATGTTGATATCTTTTCTCTACGCTTCTAATCTTTTTTTCTTTGAGTTCATTAAAAGCGGCACGGTGGTCAGCACTGCTGCCTCACAGCAACCCTGGTTGGATTCCCGACTTGGGTCACTGTCTGCGTGGAATTTGCTTGTTCTCCCCATATTTGCGTGGGTTTTCTCTGGATGCTCCGATTTCCTCCCACACTCTGAAAGACGTGCTGGTTAGATGATTAGAACAGGTGCCGTAGTGTGGGCGACTAGGAGAATTTCACAGTAACTTCATTGCAGTGTTAATTTAAGTCTTACTTGTGAGGCGTGTAGGCATGTATGGGGGCGTGAGGGAGGGGTAGTACCTTTGGTGGGGAAACATGTCGTGTCCTTTCAGGGCAGTTTGTCCATTTTTTTATGGCCCCACCTGGTAGTCAGCTTTCACTTGTGGCTCCCCGTAGCTGTTTGCATGCGACAGCAACCACAATGCGGGCAACGGCCTCGACGATCCGGCTAAACCAGGTGAGGGTAGCCGAGGGGTCTCAACCCTTGGTGAGATAGGGAGATGTCTATTCCAGCATGTAAAGACAGAGTCCGGCGGATTGAGCAGATGAGACCAATGGAAGGTCCAACAGTCAAGACGGCGGTCTCTGCAAACATCTTGGAACACGAAGAGCAGGATAAGACACAGAAATTGCTCCATCTCCAGTTGCCTTGACTTTGCCTTGTCACTGGATCTGGATGGGAATTGGGAAGAGAGAGTGAGGCTGATGCTGTGCAACTCTCCCTCACTTTAATCCAAATCAAGCATTAGTTTCAACACCATCATCATCAATGTCCTGTTCCAGGACATTCCATGTCCAAATTGGCCTGTTCAGTCATCTTCGGACACACCGCAACCACCCTCAAAATGACTAATGGTGTCGAGGTCCTCATTGATGACGATGGACGAACAAGTTGTGACTAATAAAGAAACTTTAACTTTAAATTGACATTCTCTTGTACAAAAAAGTCAGTGCAAAGCAAAAGATCATGAAAGATATCTCAGAATATCTCCTACTCAGTCTGTGGGATTTGACTATACCCATTCTCAACAGTGAGGAATGAATCGTTGACTGTCTCATTGATAAATATTTGCTTGAATGAATTGGTAACTGTTACTGAAGCATTTACTTTTCCAGCTGCCATCTTCTTCTTAAAGAGCTCGGTTTCCAGTCTTAATGAATGACACTTGGGAGACCAGGAATATCCTTGGCAGAAAAATCAGCAGGAGTTAATTCTGTCCCTCTCGCATACGTCTTAATTTCTAACAGAGCACCATCAACCGAACATCAGAAAAGGGTTAGCTGGAATGAACAGAGTAAGAGAGAGAAGAATCGAACTTGACTTTTCCTCACACCAAAGGAGAAAATGCTGGAAAATCTCTGCAGGTCTGGCAGCATTTGTAAGGAGAGAAAAGAACTGACGTTTCGAGTCCAGATGACCTTTTGTCAAAGCTAAAAGGCATAGAAAGTGGGTGATATACTGTAGGGTGAGGGAATGAAAGATGATTGTCAGACACAAAAAAATGAGGGGAAAAGGCTGCTAATGGCATTCCATAGGGAGAATAGAAGGTATGAATGGTCAAACAGCAGAGAAGCTGAAATCAGAGGATAACAAATGACAGATCAAGATGTGTGTGTGTGTGTGTGTGTGTGTGTGGTGGGGTGGGGGGGGTGTAAAATTGAGAAAAGTGGAGGGAGGGAGCAGAAGCAAAAAGGGAGAAAAGATAAGAAAAGGGGGAATAAAATGGGGATCGAGTGAGGGTGGAAAGGAAAAAAAGAAAGACAATAAAGAAAGAAAAGGGTTGAGAACGGAACAGTCAGAAAGAAAATGACAATAAAAGGGTTGAGGTGGGGTAGAGGTGGGATAAAGCTAATCATCTGAAGTTGTTGAATTCTATGTTGAGACTGGTAGGCCAAGCCAGACGTTTCCTCAAGCAGCCAGCAGGGTGCGCTGGTTGGTTAGCAACCAGGAGTACTGCCATTCGGAAACAGATATTCACCCTGTTTGGGGTAAATTGACTTTGGATCATAGTATCCAACAGACTATGTCTGCGCTTCGTCAGTCGCAAGGATGTCAAGTATTTAATGGCTGACTGAGCTAATGCCACCACTTTTTATTCATAAAGTTATGGTCTGATATTGGCCACTTAACAATTGTTTCCCACCTGGCCTCATTTTTTAAGCTGATGGGAGGATTTGTCTAGCCCACCACGCAACTAGCTCGAAACAGGTTAAAAACCTCCATCAGAAGCCCCCTTCGGACTTTGGATGCCCACGACCCTTTTCTCCTGCACCTCAACCACCCCATTAAAGTCTGGTAGCTGTTGGACTTATCTCCCAACACCCGCTGACTGCTCATAATGCACCCAAGTAGTCCTTCCCTACCCTGGTGCTCCTTCAATTTGCCGCCAGCTCCACGACTTCAACTCAAGCATCTTCCTGTTCCTGTCACTGCCAGGACCAGAGAGCAGCTGACCAATTTGATTTGCTGGCAACTCCGAGTGAGAGGTGGAATCCTACCTGGGGCCGATTGATGCTTATTCCTGTGTGAAGCACCAGTGGGGTTGTCGCCTTCAACTCTTGGGATGGCAACATGGGAAATTCCGTTAGCCAAAATCTTCCAGTCTAATCGAATTATTGGGACACAATAGAATTCAAAAAATTGGATGCTAAAGCCTTTAGAAAAAATTGATATTTGAAATTCCTTTGATCTTGGGCTTGAGTTGACAATCATGTCCCACACTCTGCCATCCAAATGGGGCACCCTTATTGTTCACAGAAAACAAAAATAAGACAAGTGTGACAGCAAGAAGATAGATGATTTTTGGGCCTGTGTGAACTTGCGATTGCTGAAATGGATTGAGAAAAACAGACTAACTGATATCTTTGACAAATAATTGTATCAATTATATCAATATAATACCATAGGAAAGTAATGAGGTGTAAAACACTGTTTAATATCTTTGTATAATTTTCAGTGTACCAAGGAACTGTGCCAGCACAAACAACGAATAGATATCCTGTTAACTACTGTGCACAAGGACATGAGGAAATCAATATGTCTCAGTCACAAATCCTATCTCCTTTTCGCTATCTCACTAACACCCACAGAGTCACATTACCCATCACTGATTATAATTGTGATGAGTCCACAGTGGAATAGTAAAAAACCTCACAGTAGTGCAAGAGGCTAACAGGAGGAACAAAAGTGAGTGGGATTAACTTGAGAACATGGATCAGTAGGGATAATAAACATGGAAAGTCAGAACTCATGGGAAAATGGAGGGGTGGAGACAAGAAGATATAGAGTGGAAATAACTGGAATATGAGGATTGAAGACAAAGGAGGAATATAAGGGAGTAGGGATAATGAGGGAATACGATGAAGTGGGGATAATATGAGGAGTAGGATAATGAGGGAATCTGAGAGAATGGAGATAATGGGGCAATGGGAGGGCATGGGGATAATGGAGCAATGAGAGGATGTGGGGATAATGGGGCAGTGGGAGGGCGTGGGGATAATGGGGCAATGGGAGGGCGTGGGGATAATGGGGCAATGGGAGGGCGTGGGGATAATGGGGCAATGGGAGGGCGTGGGGATAATGGGGCAGTGGGAGGGTGTGGGGATAATGGGGCATTGGGAGGGCGTGGGGATAATGGGGCAATGGGAGGGCGTGGGGATAATGGGGCAATGGGAGGGCGTGGGGATAATGGAACAATGGGAGGGCGTGGGGATAATGGGGCAATGGGAGGGCGGGGGATAATGGGCGGGGGGATAATGGGGCAATGGGGGGCATGGGATAATGGGGCAATGGGAGGGCGTGGGGAATGGGGGGCGGGGGGATAATGGGGGCGGGGGATAATGGGGGCAGGGGGGGAGGGCGTGGGGATAATGGGGCAATGGGGGGGAGGGCGTGGGGATAATGGGGCAATGGAGGGCGTGGGGATAATGGGGCAGTTGTGGGATAATGGGCAAGGGCGTGGGGGGAACAATGGGGGATAATGGAACAATGGGAGGGCGTGGGATAATGGGAGGCAGGGGGATAATGGGGCAATGGGAGGGCGGTGGGGATAATGGGGCAATGGGGGGTGGGATAATGGAGCAATGGGAGGGCGTGGGGATAATGGGGCAATGGGAGGGCAGGGGGATAATGGGAGGGCAGGGGCAATGGGCAAGGGGCAGGGGGATAATGGAACAATGGGAGGGCGTGGGGATAATGGAACAATGGGAGGGCGTGGGGATAATGGAACAATGGGAGGGCGTGGGGATAATGGAACAAATGGGGGAGGGCGTGGGATAATGGGGGCAGGGGGATAATGGGGGGGGGGCAGGGGGATAATGGGGCAATGGGATGGGATAATGGGAGGGCGTGGGGATATGGAACAATGGGAGGGCGTGGGATAATGGAGGGCAGGGTATAATGGGGCAATGGGGCATGGGGATAATGGGGCAATGGGAGGGCGGGGATAATGGGCAATGGGAGGGCAGGGGATAATGGAACAATGGAATAATGGGAGGGTGTGGGGGATAATGGAACAATGGGAGGGCGTGGGGATAATGAGGCAATGGGAGGCGTGGGGATAATGGAAAATGGAGGGCAGGGGGATAATGGGGGGAATAATGGGGCGGGGGATAATGGGCAATGGGAGGGCGTGGGGAATAATAATGGAACAATGGGAGGGTGTGGGGATAATGGAACAATGGGAGGGCGTGAGGATAATGGAGCAATGGGAGGGCGTGGGGTAATGGGAGGGCAGGAGGATAATGGGGAGGGCGTGGGAATGGGAGGGAGGGGGATAATGGGGCAATGGGAGGGCGTGGGGCAATGGGAGGGCAGGGGGATAATGGGGCAATGGGAGGCAGGGGGATAATGGGGCAATGGGAGGGGGGATAATGGGGGGGGCAGGGGAGGGCAGGGGGATAATGGTAATGGGGCAATTGGGAGGGCGTGGGGATAATGGGAGGGCAGGGGGATAATGGGGCAATGGGAGGGCGTGGGGATAATGGGGCAATGGGAGGGCGTGGGGATAATGTGTACATGGAGGATTGGATTAATAAGGAATATGAGAGAATGGGAATAATGAAGAATTATAGGCAGTGAGGATAATAAGAAATGGAGACAATAGGGAATATAACTGATGAATATCAGTCTGAGCAAGGATGATGAGGTAACATGTTGAATAAAATGAGAACAATGAGTACCAAGTCAGTTTGGATATAAACAATTTAAAACTGACTTTTAAATGTTTGGTAATTGTAAATTTATATATTAACTGTACTTAGTTAGAAGATGGGGGAAGGCAAAAGGCAAATTAGTAATTTAAGTTGGATATGAGGAAAATCACTACAAGAAGCACAGAGAAAAGATTCTCTGTATAACAGATTGTTTCATAGCATCGCTATAGTGCAGAAGGAGGCCATTCAGTCTATGGAGTCTAAGTCAACCACAATCCCATCCAGGCCCTATCCCCATAATTCCACATATGTACCCTGCTAATCCACCTAACCCACACATCTTTGGACACTAAGGGGCAATTTTGCAAGGCCAATCCACCTAATCCGCACAGCTTTGAAGTGTGGGAAGAAACCGGAGTGCCCAAAGGGTATCAGGCAGAAACAAAGAGAACATGCAGACTCCACAGACTTAGTGACCTGAGGCCGGAATTGAACGCAGGCCCCTGTGTACTGTGAGGCTGCAGTGCTAACCACTGCGCCATCGTGTCACCTTTGGCAGCACCTGTCTCGTGGCTAGCTGGTGTCAGAGGCAGGGCATGCACACCATGGCCCCTGTTGCATTTCAGTGCAGCTGCACCTCCTCTGTATTGCTGCTGCTGCTGCTGCCCTCATGCCTAGGTGGGTGGGCTCCACAGGAGCTAGAATTTGCAATGGAAGGAAACATCTTTGGACTAAAGTTCAAAGACTTTAAACTTCACACTTTAATTAATTCGAACTTTTAGTGTAACAAATTGAATTGCAACATTGTTTTTTCTGATTACATCACCAAATTAATACGATTTATTAATTTACCTTATTCAAATCTATAGCTTGAGGAATGTATGTCATACAAGAGAAAGAATTCAATAATTCTCACAATAAACTGCATCCAATCATTCTAACCAAGCATATTTTTTAAATCATAATTCAAAGATCAAAGAACAAAAACAGCACGGGAAACAGGCCCTTCGGCCCAACGAGCCCGCGCCGCCACCCCAATGTTCCCACGTCTATGCCCGATCCCTGTCCATGTTTATAGATCTATGGATTAAAAACCAAATTGAGACAATTTAGGGAGAATTTGTTTTGCCAATTAGCCTAAGAGCACATCTTTGGGATGTGGGAGGAAACCGGAGCACCCGGAGAAAACCCACGCAAGCACGGGGAGAATGCGCAAACTCCCACAGACACCGGCCCAAATCCATGTATCTGCACAGCACAGCGATAGTCACTGAGCTGTCGTGTTGCCCATCAAATGGTCCAGGTCAAGCGTACACTAACGACGTGAAGCACTAGGATACTCTCGAAAAAAATCCAAGAGCAGCCCTCTCACGACCCATCGTGTGTATGCCCCTCGTTAGACAACAAGGTGGACCAAAGCACCTGTAGGATAAAAACAAGTACATCAATATCATCATCTATTTACACACTTCCCAGGGACTCCCAAGGCTCATGATCCCCATTTTAAATCAGTTTTCTATACCCCTCCATTCCCATTCTGTTCATGTGCCCATCTAAGTATTTCTCAAATAACTCCAGAGTACCTGCCTCCACCACTTGGCAGCGCATTCCATTTCCCCATCACCCTCTGTGTGAAAAAACTCCCTCTAGCATCCAAATTATACCTTACCCCCTCATCCTAAGCCCGTGACCCCTCGTGCTATTTGAGTCCATCCTAGGAAAGAGCTTAACCCTGTTTACTCTATCTATACCCCTCATAATCTTGTACACCTCTATTAGAGCTCCTCTAAGTCTACGTCTTTCTAAGGAAAACAGTGCCAATTTGCCTAACCTCTCCTCGTAACTCAGACCTTCCATACAGGCAGCATCCTGGTAAACCTCCTCTGCACTCTCTCCAGAGTCTTCACATTCTTCCGGTAGTAAGGCGACCAGAACTGGACGCAGTATTCCAAATGAGGTCTAACCAACGTTTTATACAACTGCAACACTAAAGGCCAGCAATGTACTCTATACCCCTTCCTATAAAGGCTAGCATACTATATGCTTTCAGTAACACCTTTGTTAATAAAAGTACTTAAATACAATATTTTAAAATATGGATTTAATTACAATAGGAAAGTGACTGGCAACGTGTAAAACATGGTAGATAAATTGGAATAACTTACCACCAAAATATTATTTAGTTATATTAGTATGTATACAATAAAAAGCAAATTTAATCTTATAATCTACTGAAGAATTCTCTGTGTAAGTTTAAAGAAAAAGACCTAGAAACTGGATCATATTATATGTCTGTTACACATCTAATATATATCTCTTACAATTTAATATAATGGCAGGAGCACATATATGCCTATCTCATTCTGAAGATTCAATGTCCTCTGTATTAGATTGGGTTGCTCCCTCGTTGTCTTTGGTAGACGCTTGAAATCTATGATTAAAAAGCCTCCTTACAGTGTTATTCCAGTACTTTGTCAAAAAACCCTATTGGAAAATTGTGCTGCGCTAGAGTCTGGCTGAGAATGTGATAAAAGTCTCCCAGAAAAATGATTCCACCAAACAGGCAGCAAGCAGCCAAAGTAGCATCATTGGATGGATTTGTCCACTCCTGACAGATTATTGGCTAGTTTGTGCTCAAAATAGTTGGGCCTTTTTTTGCCTTCATACTATGAATGATATTGAGTTCTGGAGCAATTTTTTTTATCATAACAAGAAGTTAAAACTAGTGTCAGAACAGCACTGCTTGGTGTTGTTGTTAGTCACTATGACTTCAAAATTTAAACCAAAAGGGAGTTGATAGCAGTGAAATCACTCAATTAGTTTCGCCCCATTGTATCAGGGTGTCCACTGTATTAGAATATCCACTGTATTAGGGTATCCGTGGTATTAGGGTGTCCATTGTATTAGAGTGTCCAAACTATTAGGGTGGCTACTCTATTAAGATGGCCACTGTAGTAGGGTGTCCAATGTTCGGGTTTTCATGATGATAGATGTCCATTATATTCGGGTTTTCACAGTATTAGGGTGCCCACTGTCTTAGGGTGTCCATTGTAGTAAGGGTGTGCATTGTAGTAGTGTGTCCACTGTATTAAGCTTTTCATGGTATTAGGATGACCATTATATTAGGGTGTTCATGGTATTAGGATGCCCATTGCATTAGAATGTCCATTGCATTAGATTATTCATGGCATTCGGATGATAACTAGGTTTTCTACAACAGAAGGAATATATACATCACATTTCCCAGGAGGAATGAGCAAGAATTAGATTTAGCCTACATTACAGGTATATACATGGTCCAAGATGCCATTGATAGCACCAATGAGCCTTGCATACTCTCCATCACTAACCTGGTATTGATCTCAATAAGATGCTGTTTCTTAAATGTGCTATTTGTTTGTGGCCATTGGCACTACATCATGCATTTCCTGAAGGACTTTCTATCCGATTGAAGAGGTAGAGGGGCTCCTAATACTGCATTGGAGAGTCACCTACTAGTCACATAGGTTTGCAGCCAATAAGAAGAGCATATACTTCTAACTAGTTCGTATTAACACAAGAAGCCAAACTTTCTGTGGTTTTCACACCCATGTGAACTTTGGCTACCTTTCACTGTATATTTTTTGGATGCCAAGACAATGCCCAAGATTTTACCCACATCAGCATAGATGCTTCAGTGGGTTAAGTATTTGTAAAAGAATACCTACATTAGTTTATTTCTGGAAACTGCAAAAGCAGTGAAATGTAACTGTTTTTGTTATGCAAATAAGTTCACAAGCAATATTCATTTCAAGAGAGGTTGGAATAAATCAGAATTTACTTCAATCCTCCTTCAAGTTCATGAAATGTAAAACATCAACAGACAAAAACAGTCTGTTTTATAGTCTGTTTTAAACAGTCTGTTTATAGATGCTCTTCAGCATCTATAACCCACAGGAATCACACTTCCTTGATTTGATTCGCAATTATGCAGATTGTTTGCCCATGTTTGTATCCCTCTATTTCCTTTGTTGATCTGCATGTGTATTTGTCTCTGTCTGTGACCTGTTGTGTAGGGTCGAACTGTCTTCCCTCTATTCAACCTCTTCAGAGCAAAGGTCTAAGTTCCCTTAACATGCCTTTATCAAATCAGCATGTATTTAACTATTTAAATTATGATCAATAAGAAGCCAAACAAACAAAGTTTTCAGGAGTCAAAGAGCAAATATATTAACCAGAAACCCAAGATGAATGATAAAAAGCAGCACCATTCCTCATTCCATCATTAGGACACACACACACACTCACACTCTCATTCCCCCTCTCTCTTTGCCTCTGTCTCTCTGTCTCTCTCGCCCTCTCTGTCTCTCTCGCCCTCTCTGTCTCTCTCACCCTCTCTGTCTCTCTCGCTCTCTCTGTCTCTTGCTCTCTCGCTTTCAGGCTCTCTGTCTTTCTCTCTGTCAGCTTCTCTGTCTGCCTCTCTCTCTGCCTCTGGGTTAGCTAACTTCCTGGGATGGGTCAGAAGTAGATGATGTTGCATTTCTGAGATCTTGATTCATCAATAAGTTTTCTAATAATTGACTTCTTTAACTGGGTGACATACGTATTCCAAAAAACAGAGAGAGAGAGAAAGCGCAGCTTCAGCTTTTTTCTCCTGCTGCACATTTTCTTGACATCACTTGCAATTTCTCTCTAGTGGTTGAGAAGCCTTGCCTTCAGATACTTTATCCACTGTGTATTTCCAAGAACCATTATTTCAATATCTAGTGCCTGGAATTTTTACCGTTAGACAGTTACGAGTTTAGATGAGTGTCTGGATTATAGGAAATGTACTTCTCTTCACACTCCCCTGAGGATGATTTGTTTGTTTCTCATCTTCACTTGGAATGTGGCCTTGCAATTTTTCGAATTGCAAAATTTCCAGTCAGTTGAAAATTACGATGTCATTTTCTGAAAAATAAAGAGGCATGGCAATTTGGCAATGTGTGTGCATATCTGCGTGCATATTTACTTGTGTGTGCATGTCTGGATATATGTACCTCTGTGTGCCAGTCTGCATGTATGTGGGGTATATCTGCCTCTGTCTCATCCTCTTTGGATGCATGTGTGTATGTTTGTGTGTATCAGTATATGAGTTTCTGTACATGTGAATGTGTGTGCTTGTCTATTCTTTGTCTGTGTGTGTGCATGTATGTCTGTGTCTGTATATCCTAAATTTTGATTTCAGTAGATTGACAGAAAGAAATGCTGTGCACTGCTGAAAACAAATTAATAACATTTGTTGAACCCCAATGTCGGAGATGGGAAAAAAGTACAAAAGCAGCTCTTTTCTCTTCACGAACTGACACAGCCCTGTGCCTTTTAAGTTTGGAAAAGATTCATTTCCATCTTTTGGAACATGTTCAACTCCATGACCAAGTGTGATATTCTGACTGCGTATGGCTCCAGCCTAAAGGATCAAGTGCTGGAAACTGTTTGGCACTTGCTATCACATCAAGCTCTTGTGTCACAGCAGCTGGTGTTTGAAAAGACTGATCTGATTTCCAGATTAAATATTTATGCTATGCATGCATTTTACTGGTGCCCTAATTAGATGGAGGGATGAATTGTGCTGCGGTGAATATAAAACCTAGCAGAACGTTATGGCAAATAAAGATAAATGAGCAACTGCACGGGAAACAATGATAAATACATAGTTACAAAATATTGGTAAATAATGCGGTTTCTGTTGAGCTCAGCTCCTAATTCAACCTCAAGCTCTATGTGGGCTGAAGTATTCCTTTTGAATGTTGACGTGTATTATTTTTCAACCCTTATTGGACAGTGAATTCTGTGCACCAGTTGTGATTCCCAGTTTACAATAATGCTAGTTCTGGTCAATGTTAAGCCCCCTTTGTTTCAACTGGTCACTTACAACTTCACATGAAGCAATAGGTATAAGCTTATGATGTAGACGCACAAGTAGTCTAACAAAATGGTATTTAGCAAGACCACAACCTGCTTTCACCAACACTGGCTCCATAATCTCCAGTTGATTGGGGCGTTGATTCCTGCTCTTTTGTTGCTGCTGGGCTCTTGTCGACTGTAGACTATTTCTTCTTCTTCTTGAGTGGTAGTAAATAAGTGATGAGGTGACCAACTTGGTTATGCACTGAGGGTCACTAGTCTCTTGTTCTTGCACCCTTTTTGGGTCTAGCTTTGTGCAGCATTGGATAACTGATTAGTCTACCCTTGACAAGGGCTATTATTTCATTATCAACCTGATTAGTTGATTTTTTTTCCATTAGTGTCCATTTATTGTTTTTTAAATTTACACTTCACGTGTGTCATGAATGACTTTTGTTTATTATGCATGAGACCATTTGGCTCACGTCGTTAATATAAAATCATTCCTTATCTTTGCTATTGTCATAATTTAGAGTTTAGCAGATAAGAATACTCCAATCAGCCAGAGGTCAGACCACTTCATGGTTTTAGTAGAAGCTTTACATGTTTTTCCACTGCCCTTTGCGCATCACAACCTTGCATTAACGAAATTAATTTTTGAGATCAACTTGCTAACTCAATATTTTCCAACTTCGCACTTGTGCATTGACCGACTGTAATTATACGCAACTGGGTGTTGGCCATCAAGTTTGGTTAAGTAATTGGTTTTATTCCTTGTGTATTTGATTTAGTAAGTAACCTGACAACACCAGGTTTAAATCCAGCCGATTTATTTGATAGTAAAATCACAAGCTTTTGACCCTATGGTCTTCTTCAGGGTGATTTAGGTCCAACATCACAAATAACTACATATTTATTTGCAATGCATTGTGGCAGACAGATTAATGAGAAGAAGGTCAAATATGTCTTTCACCTTCCTGTTGGTCACCTCACTACTTATTTACTACCAGTCAAAAGCAATATTCTTTAAGATTCAGCCAGTTCAGCTAACAGAGGAGCTAAAAGTCACATTTGGTGATGGACATCCAGCGAATATGATATGCCCCAGCCAGTCCCATTGCTTCTCCCAAGTGTTGTTCACCATGGTGGGCTGGGGTAAAATCATAGAATCCCTACAATGCAGAAGGAGGCCATTTGGTCCATCAAGTCTGTACTGAGAACAATGCCATACAGGTCCTATTCCTGTAACCACACATATTTACCCTTCATCAATAAGTTTTCTTGGCTTCTTTAACTGGGTGACATGCATATTCCGAAAAAACAAATAGAGAGAGAGAGAAAGCGTAGCTTCAGTTTTTTTCTCCCCTTTCTTTTTTGTCCCCTGACACTAGGATCAATTTAACATAGCCAATCAACCTAACCCACACACCTTTAGACTCTGGGAGGTAACCGGTGCAGGCAGAATGTGCAAACTCCGGTTGGACTTAAACCTGGTCTTGTCAAACGTCTTACTGTGTAAGCTCCACACAGACAGTGACCTAAGGCCTCAAATGAACCCAGGTCCCTGGTGCTGTGAGGCAGCAGTGTTAACCACTGTGCCACCATTCCATCCAGTCAGTAGGAATTTTCTTATGCCTTATGACATGATGCAGTGGGATTCGTGGAGTTCAGAATTGTTGTTGAGAACGTCCAGGAAAATTCTTGCCTAACTGTTACCTTCTCTCATGGAGCTGCCCTGCTTGTGGAACATGACCTATGCAGGGATTGTGATGGTGTGGCTGGAAATTGGAGGTGATTCTCCCAGAAAAAATTCGAAGTGCTGAATTTGCGGGGAAAACTGGTATAAATCACAATTGTTTTTCTCATGGGAGTTCGGACTTGAATCCCCCTGCTCTGTGCAATGTAGAGGTTACATTTGCAATTATCATTAAAAACCTGGGGGGACGGGGCTTAGTCACATGGAATCTGACAGTTTCGGTACTCTGTACATGCACAGTGGCCCTGATCTGTCAGCCTTCAGCTGGCTGGCCAGATCGATCACTGGCCAGACAGGATCCCCACAGTTCTGTCCCCTCCAACACCCTCCTCTTCCAAAGGCCTAATTACAGCCCCCAGAAGCACTCCTGGCTCAGCCCCAATCTCCCTTCCCTCCTGGAGCACTGCAATCTCCAGCCCCTCTTCCCCAAACCCCAGCAGTGATGATTCCTCCATCACCCTGGTAGATCGCACCCAGGAGGTAGACCTCCCATGCCCCCCTCCACCCGCCCCCCAGCAGACAACGTCCCTGAGCCTGCCCCAACTCCTGGCCTCTCTCCAGCCTGGACCAATCCCTGTGCAGAGTGGCAGCAAAACCCCCTACCCCCACCAATTGTCCCTAGTCTCTGCCCACAATACATCCTGCCCCTTGGCACTGCCCAGTGCCCTGTGGGCAGTGCCAAGGTATCCCCTGGGCATGGACAGTGCCAGTGTACCATGCCGAGGAGGCATTCCCCCCCAACACCATGCAATTCCCCTTCCTGGGAAGGCCGTGATTGTCCCCCCCTTCACTCCAGCGGAACTCCCCACTCATTCCCTGAACGTGAGGAGCTACTTTCACCCTTGCCAGAATGAAAGCTTCCTGGCAGATTGGGCGATGTTATCGGGCCCGAAAATGACATTTAAATTACGTTACAAATAGATTAAAATCACTTACCTGGTCTTCCCACCAGTTTCCAGCATGGAACAAAACATATGCAGCAGACTGTACTTGCTCTCCGGTGGTGAGAGATATGCATGCCATCGTGAACGCCTCCACAAATCCTATGAATTGGCGCATGCACACATCCCCCAATCTGACCCACCAAACAATTAGCGGGTCGCAATGGAGAATCGAGCCCATTATCTTTCAGATTTCATCCTGACAGTGTCAGGCTGTTGATTGAAATATGTGTAGGACAGATTTACCAATTTTGGCTGTGGTCCCCCCCACCCCCCCCCACTCCAAAACGTTGGTAAGGATGATTTGGCTTGATCAATATGCTGAGTTCACTGTTTCCAGTGCCTAGCTCAATACCAGCTGGTCTATCCAGAATCCTTCCTCCTTTGTAGCAGCTTGAAGCATCTACAAGGCCTGCTCTGTCACTTGAGAGGGCATTTACGATATTGCTACACAGGTAATTCAGACATCTTACCTCTG
Organism: Sphyrna mokarran; assembly: GCA_024679065.1. Classification (NCBI taxonomy): domain Eukaryota; kingdom Metazoa; phylum Chordata; class Chondrichthyes; order Carcharhiniformes; family Carcharhinidae; genus Sphyrna; species Sphyrna mokarran. The sequence continues at coordinate 101,604,995 of JAGIQG010000007.1, forward strand.
ATAACTTTTGAGCCCTTGCCTGACAAGAATCTATCCACCACTACCTCCTAAGGGAAAGAGTTCCAAGGTAGTCCAAGCCACTGACAGAAAAAGATTCTCTTAATTCTACGATGGACAGCCCTATTATAAGAGTGCGTCCTAGTTCTGGACTCACCCACGAGAGAAAACATCTTTTCCATATCCACCTAGTCAAGGAAGTTTAGGATTTAATATACTTCAATTCTCCTGCTCTTTTAAACTCTAATAGAGACAAACCCAGTCTGTCCAACTTTCCTACCTAAGTGAGCAACACCTGTAGAAAGTCTTGCTAAATGTTAGGTCGGTACATTTGTCAATAAATCCTTTAAAGTTGATCTTGACGTTCACAGGTGTGAAATTCCATGAGGGTGCCTCTACATTGTCTAAATTGCAATTCACAGTGAAAATTCCTAGAAACTGGTCAACTTGCAATACCAAGCATCAGGTGACTTGTGGAAGCCATCTTTAATATTTGCTTTTGAACAATTCAGTACGTTTGGTCAGCCAGTGAAATTACAGATTATTGTCATTCACATAGTTGTGACTAGTTGGCAGCGTAGTAACGTAGGGCTGCTGTCTTCCGTGCCAGGGATCCCGGTTTAATACCAGCCTCAAGTGACTGCCTGTGTGGAGTTTTCATGTTCTCCCCATGTCTGTATGAATTTCCTCCAGATATCCTGGTTTCCTTCTACATGTCAAAGATCTGTGCGTTAGGTTGATTTGTCGTACCAAATTATTCATTAGTGTCAGGGGAAGAAGCAGGATAAATACATAAGGTTATAGGGATAGGGCATGGATAGAATTGTGGCTGGTGCAGACTTGATGGGCTGAATGGCCTCTTTCTGCACTGTTGTGATTCTATGATCTATATGTGAATTAGGAAGCCATCAGTTAATGAGATAGTATGTAGGTTACATCATATTGTGCACAATTCTTTTATTCTGATGTATTGTCAACTCAACATATGAATAAAGAAAAGGAGAAGAAATTAGGTTTTTGACAGGAAGTAATATGTGGCGATTTTGTAAATTGATATATATTTTTATATCTGATTTTAATATGCATTAAAACAATTCTATGTACAGTTCCAGAGTTTATCTATTCCCAGCTATATTAATTTGCTCAGCATAGGTTTAAAAGGAGATTTGCTTTTTTTAATTGAGTCTTTCTGGGCAAGGTATCGAGCTTTGCTTCTTATCACTGTTGATTAAGTAACATATGGTCTCTTGGTTAATAGTGCTCCAAAAGGTTGTTTCTTTTTAATTTTCTGAGTTTTATGATAAAGAGAGTACTTTTAATAAAAAGCTGCTTGATATATTGCATCCTTTATGATGTTGAGAGAAAGAAGTCTGCTTTGTTTATGTGTGGCTGTAAAATCGTTGGTTTGTTTCCATGCCTCTTCTTTGTTTCAGTCGTAAAATGAGGCCTCAATACTACTGCTTGCAGTGTTCAGTATGTTGCTGTATTGATTAACTGTGGAGAACATGAGCTGTATTTTATATTTTATATCTACGATCTATGCAGAGATGATACTTTTTTCTATGTGCAACAGGCTTTATCTACAGTGGCTTAAAATGCCTCCTCCATATTTCAGCTTGGCTACGCTTTCTAAAGCTTGTTTTTTTTTAACCTTCATTGAAACTATAGCGAGGCTTAACCAACTAAGCATTGTGACCATTAATAGTAAACCGACTCACATAATCAAATACAGAATAATTAACTGCTAAAGGCTGCTCCCGTGATTGCACACACACTGAATCCTCAAATGCAAGGGAACCTTCTAAGGGAGGAGCTGAGTGCAAAGTCGGTATCACAAAGAGGGGAGAAACTTGAAGTATGGTTGTGTGTAATGGGCGTTTGCCTGGTCATTTCCTTGCTATTGAGAAAACTAAAATGGGCATCAAATGATTTGTAATAATAATTCTGATTATTGTATTAAATAATCATCATGATTACTGGCACAATACATGCCAATATCATGGCTAAGTTTAGAGGACAATGAGTTCCAGAATACAATATCGTATGGCAGTGAGTGGTTGACAGCATGATGTTTTAGCGTGGCTATGTGTATTAGAGAACTGAGGGACAAGCTACCGGTGAAGAACATTTTTCACTTCAAGCAAGTGCTTGTGTGAAATTCTTGGACCTTGGTCACCGAGAAGCTTTGTCTTCTGGATACTGCAGAATAGAAACAATTCCAAGAACGTTCGCCCAGGAATTTGAAGCCTCCTTAAAAGGTTCTTGTTATTGTACTTTTTGTGAGTAGAAATTATCCTAGGTATTCCTTCTGGTGGCACAGAGAAATTTTGTGGTGTGCCATTCAGTCAATGTGTCGAATTGATTTGATTTATTATTGTCACATGTATTGGGATGCAATGAAAAATATTGTTTCTTGTGAGCTATTACAGACAAGACATACCATTCATAGATTACATAGGGGAGACAATAAGGAGAGGGTGCACAATATAATGTTACAGTTGCAGATCGGATGTAGAAAAAGATCAGATTAATAAATGGTAGGACCATTCAAAAGTCTGAAGGCAGCAGGGGAAAGAACTGTTCTTGTGTTGGTTGGTACGTTATCACAGAATTTGGTAATTTTTCCCAACGTGAGAAGATGGAAGAGTATATGTCAGGGGTGCATGGGGTCCTTGGTGATGCTGGCTGCTTTCTTGAGGCAGCAGGAAGTGTAGACGAAATCATTGGATGGAGGCTGGTTTGCGTGATGAACTGGGCTACATTCACAACCCTTTGTAGTTTCTTGTGGTCTTGGGCAGAGCAGGAGCCATATCAAGCTGTGATACATAAGGAAAGAATGCTTTCTAGATTTCTTAACGTTGATTTTGGTTTCCAAAAATTCAGATCTCCATCCTGTGACCTGCTCCATTCTTTTGGCAAAGGCTACTTTCAATACACTTCTTGGCCAGGTTGTCACTTACCGTAACCTTCCATTTGTTGTCCTGAAGGTAGTGACTGCGCTGTATTGATGAAACCATAATCTTCACTGAAGAAAATCAGGATTGCCGCCATGATTAAAGAGCTAGGATGGCACCCAGAACAGTTTCAAGATTTGTAGATGGGTATATAGCCCAAATCAGAGAGTGTGTAATCCAGAGGGTAATTTCCTGTCTCTGAGGCAGAAGCTTGAGGATCAAGTCTCATCCCAGGACTTGATGGCCAAGGATGGTGTATTCGTAACATGGCCAAATAGACAGTGAGTCAACCTGTAAATCCTCCCAATGTACACCAAATCCACCAAGTGGGAGATTCTTGCTCAGCCATATGATAGAAAGTTGCAGCCTGTCCACAGATCCAGATTACAACATGCATATTTCAACAGCAACTCAAAGTCTCTAACTGAACTATAGTTTACCACCGCTATGCCATGACTGATATGTGGCTGCATAGTCTTTTTGAACAGTGAAGTGGGTAGAAAATAGAAACAAAATGACAGTGTGTTGAGTTGCTGAATAAGCTGAGGAATGCAAAGGACTCCGTGAACCTGAACCTAAGTCTGTACGTTCAGTGTAAAAACCCTGACAGCCAGTCTTATGATTATTTGTGGAAGAATTGGTACTTGGAATATTGAGTAGATGGTTCATTAATAGACATGAGAGGCAAAAATGAGCAACATTGCATATGTAATTACTTCTATAATTTATGTAAGATAAAGGTTGATGGTTAGTATTACCTGAACACATTGAACAGAATTTCTTTTTATGGGCATTCTGAAGTTCGTATACTTTCTACTTGCTGGTCAGATGAGGGAAGAATTTGAACTGACAAACACAAGTCCTGGCACAGTTTGTGAAAGGCTAATTTGTTGCGGGAAAACTATACAGCAGCCATTAGAATTCCCAGTGTGTAACCAGGCTGACCATGTGTGAGCACAAAGGGAAAAGTTGATTACTGAACTATAATTTAAGAAAGAATATTTTGCTGAACGGATCATTAAAAAGAAATTCCTCACCCAAAAGCCTCAGGTTTAAAAGCATTTATTAGTTTTACAAAACTTAGCATCTCACACAACTGTTCTACATTTTTAAGTTTGTGTCACAAGTAGACTTATATTAATGCTACAATGAAGTTACTGTAAATTCCCCTAGTTGCCGCACTCTGGTGCTTGTTCGAGTACACTGAGGGAGAATTTACCCATGGCCAACGTACCTAACCAACTTGTCATTCAGACTGTGGGAGGAAATTGTAGCACCTGGAGGAGACCCATGCAGACACAGGGAGAACATGCAGAATCCACACAGACAGCAACCAGGAGTCAAATCGAGGTCCTAGGCGCTAAGAGGCAGCATGCTAACCACTGTGCCTCTGTGAATTTACATGAACATAAGCCATTTTGTTCCTCCCAGCAAACTATTATTGGTGAGGCTATCACTGTGCATTGCCATTGAGGCTGAAATTTCCAGCATCTCTGCTCTTACAGTTAGATGTGGAAATGAGGATTTTGTGTTGATCTGTTTTGTTACATCAGCATCTTGCTGGCATCTCGGCATTCAGATATATGAAGGGTGTGAGTATGCAGGATTTATCACTTAATATACAGAGAGACCTTTTGGCACTGTGGGTAGCAGCCCTGCCTCTGCTTCAGAAACTCTAGGTTTGAGTCTCATCCAGGACTTGGTGGCCAAGGAAGGTGTGTACATAACATAAGAATATAAAAACAAAAGAACTAGGGGCAGGAACCTGCTCCACTATTCAATAAAATCATGGCTGATCTTTTAGTGGACTCAGCTCCACTTCTCTGCCCGCTCACCATAATCCTTAATTCCTTTACTGTTCAAAAATATATCCTTGCCTTAAAAACATTCAATGAGGTACCTCAGCTGCTGCACTGGGCAGGGAATTCCACAGATTCACAACCCTTTGTGTGAAGAAATTCCTCCTCAACTTAGTTCTAAACCTTGCTTCACCTTATTTTGAGGCTGTGCTCCCGAGTTCTAGTTTTACCCACCAGTGGAAACAACTTCCCTGTTTCTATCTTACCAATTCCCTTCATAATCTTATACGTTTCTATAAGACCTCCCCTTATTCTTATGAATTCCAACCAGTCTACTCAGTCTCTCCTCAAAAGCCAACCCTCCCATCTCCGAAATTAATCTGATGAACCCCCTCTGCATTTCCTCCAGTGCTGGTATATATCCTTTCTCAAGTAAGGAGACCAAAACTGTACATAGTACTCCGGGAGTGGTCCCACCAGCACCTTATACAGCGCAACATAATCTTACTGTTTTTAAATTCCTTCCCTCGAGCAATGAAGGACAAAATTCCATTTGCCTTCTGCTGTATCTGCAAACCAACTCCTTGAGATTCCTGCACAAGGACACCCAGGTCCTTCTACATAGCAGCATGCTGCAATTTTTTACCTTTTAAATAATAGTCCAGTTTGCTGTTATTCCTACCAAAATGGATAACCTCACATTTATCAACATTGTACACCATCTGCCAAACCCTCGCCCACTCACTTAAACTATCTATATTCCTTTGTATAATATAACATTATCTATCTTTTTGTATAATATAACATTATATTATACAAAAGGAAGAAGATAACATTGTCAAACAGGTTGAGTATCAACCTGCAGATCATTCTACGTAAGTCAGTGGTAGGTCGTGAGAGCAGGAAAAGTTCCTGATCAGCCATGTGATGGGAAGAAAAGTAGATTCTTTGCCATCCCTACCCACAGCTCCAGAGTACAACGTGCATGTGAATGTGCATGTTACCATAGCAACTGAGACCCGTGAGTGAATTGTTTCACTCATGGACAACAAAGAACAAAGCAGCATGGGAAACAGGCCCTTTGGCCCAACAAGCCCATGCCACCACCTCGATGTTCCCACTTCTACCCATGATCCCTGTCTATATTTATAGATCTATGCATTGGAATCAAATTTGAGACAATTTAGGGAGAATTTGTTCTGCCAGTGAGCCTAAGAGCTCATCTTTGGGATGTGGGAGGAAACCGGAGCACCCGGACACACACACACCCGGACATGCACACACGCACCCAGACACACACACACACACACACACACACCCGGACACACACACACACATGGATACACACACACACACCCGGACACACACACACACACCTGGATACACACACACACACCCGGACACACACACACACACACACCTGGACACACACACACACATCCGGACACACGCACATACAGCACACGCTAGAGCTTTGAGAGGTCAAGGCCAAAAAGTGTTGAGAATTGGAGGCTGAATGCTATCAGGTATTGGACTGGATGAAACAAAGCTCAGACACTGATTGGGGGAGGTCAGAGGCCAAAGGTCAGAGAGTTTGGAAGGGGTCAAAGTGGAGGATACTTGAAGATTGGATGCTGCTTTGTGTCAAAAGATCAGAGCTATGAAAGTCTTGGGTGAGATCAAGAAGGATTGAAAGAGTTAAGAGTGGGGGATGGGGATCAACAAAACTTGTTTGATAGATCCACCTGTGCTTGCCTCTCTTTAATTCCCATGGATTCTGAAGCCAGCCAGCATCAAAGTTGAAATCCTGGATCAATGTGAGGTTATTGGGCTCATTATAATATTTATATTGCCCCGCAATCCTTCCCAGCATACCTCTAGTCAAACCTCTAGGTATTGGGGGTTACGTTTTGCATTTTTAAGCATTTAACATCCCAGTCAATTCAAACCCATCAGTTTTTGAGAGCTTAATGTTGCCCTTGTTGTAATTAACTGAATTCTAGGGTGGGATTTTCCAACAGTGCTGGCCCCAAGACCTGAAAATCCCACCCAAAGTCAACGGACCTTTGCATGCCCTGTCCCTCCCGCTGTGATTGCCGTGGTGGTGAGACGGCAATTTTCAACCCTAATATTTATTTTTAAAATGTTGCTTTTGATGTTACAAAACCGGATTCTCTTGCAGCTGTCTCAATTTCTTCTTGATGCTCTTGTTTCAGTACCATTCAATCATGTTGCACCATCTTTGCCAGCCTTCTGTTAGAGAACACAAGCTGTTGGAGGGATGCAAAGGGTTTAAATTCTCAGTTTGCCTGGCACTCAGTGTGACGGAGCTGTTTTGGGTCCACTCTTTAATATATGCAGTTGTAAAATTACTGTCAATGGGGATTATTTCACTCTTGTCGTGCTGAATAAGCAGAGATTTCACAGACTAAACACAACAAATAGTGTGACGACAGCTTAACGGATTAGAGTATCACTCGTTACGGATCTCGCTTGAGGAGCTTCCAACAGTAATGGATGACACTAAAGGCTTAGTGAAGGGAAATGCTGCTTACAAATATTCTCCAACAGAATTGTTATTATGTTTGATTCTGGGAGCATTACAAAGCTAATATGAGGAGTATCTTGGCTGTAATATAACTCTGTTTGAAGTTGTTGCTCCATGTACTTCGAGAGTTGCCTAGTGCTTCACGTCCGTTAGTGTATGCTTAAACTGGACCAATGGACGGGTAACACGATGGCTCAGTGACTGTCAATGATTGCTATGCAGTTATAGGGACCCGGGTTGGATCTCCGGCTTGGGTCAATGTCTGTGGGAGTTTGCACATTCTCCCTGTTCTTGTGTGGGTTTTCTCTGGATGCTCCAGTTTCCTCCCACACCCCAAAAACGTGCTTTTAGGCTGATTGGTTTCAATAAATTATCCCTAAATTGGACCTCCCTTAATCTGATGCACGTATAATTCCCTAAATTTGCACCCCTTTATTGTGGAGTCCACTAGATGTGGACAAAAGTCGTAGGTAGAAGAACTTAAATAAGCCACTCACTGAGTGTTAAAATGGGCAGCGCGGGATTGTAGGGCTGAAGGGCCTGTTTCCTATGCTGTCTTGTTCTTTGTTCTTTCCATTGGGATGATATGTATGGAATTGTCTGTTTTTTGAGGTTAAGGGCTAAATTCACCCCAAAAAATCCTAAGTAACAAATTTTCAAATTTGTTTTCTTCAGTGGGAGTTCAGAGAAGAGTCCCCCTCACTCTGTGCATTGCAGAGGCCTCCAGCATAAATATCATTGAATTTCAGAGGGCTGGCCTGATGCCCACTGGTGGGACGGAAATCTGAGTGCTGAGTGGGCTATTGCGCACACGCCGATCTATCAGTGCCGAGATTGGCACATGCGCAGTAGCCCCACTCTGCCGGCCTCCCAGCTCCATAGCTTTGGGATCTCCACAGCACTGTCTCTCTGCCCCCATGGTCCGATTGCTGGACCCCGACCATTTCTAGACCCAGCCCTGATCCCCTCCCCCCTTATGGTTCTGCTGCAATCACCAACCCTCCTTCCTCCATTGATCTCCTCCCAACAGTAACCCCACACTCACCACAGTCTCAAACTCCCCCCTCCCCCCACAGTAACCCCACACTTACCACAGTCTCAAACTCCCCCCTCCCCCCCTGCAGTGTCAATCTCCTCCCCGCCACACTATTCCACCCCCCCCTCAAAGAATGTCCCGACCGCTGGTGTCTCTCCTTCCCCCATCGATCTCTGTGCAAAGTGGCAACAGGACCCCCCCACCCATACCAATCACACCGTCCCCAGACACTGCCCCATCAGGCCCGCTCCCTAAGCCCCAGCCGGTGGCCAATGGACAATGCCAAGGTATCTCCTTGACATTGGCATTTTGTCTTTGGACAGTGCCGGGGGGTCAGGCTGGCACTGCCAGGCTGGCACTGCCCGGAGGCACCCCCCCCCACCACCACTTGTTGCCTGACCCTCTGGTGGGTTTTGATTGCGCCCACCTCCCTCCCCCCACAGGATCGGGCTGCTCATTCCTAGAAAGTGGAGAGCTACTGCAATCCTCGCTAGAGTGAAACACTTCCCGACAGGGATGGGAGAGGCTAGTGGATCCAGAGACCTCAGTCCCGGACCTGCTAATCTCATTTAAATGATATGGAAATTATTATTTAAATAATTTCCATGTCTGCCAGCTGATCTCCAGTACGAAGCGGGCACCACTGAAGATCCATCTCTGTTGGCCTGTTTTGGGCAGGATCCCACCATCCTGTGCCACCCGCCGCTTCCCCCAGATTCTGCGCTTGGAACCTCATTAATTATACACAGGCAAGATTCCCTCCTCATCTGATTTGTCTGTCCACTATCAATTGATAGTTCCTGGCACCATATTTAAACAGCATTTAACGACCCATTCGTACCACTTTCTCCAGCTCAGATTGTTTTTACCAGACTCTGCAGGATGTCAGCCTAGAGGGAAAAAGCTAGCAGTCTTATGGGAAGATGTGTTGAAAAGTGTTCAACCTGATTCAGTATGGAGAAGGTACCTGAGTTCCAGTTGAGACTGGAAGACATAACAAGACCAAACATGTTAATAGATTAAGAAGTATTAAGATGGGGCAATTAAAGTAAAAGTTTGGAAGATGATTGAGAGCAATGAGAGATTTATGAATATGACCAACAGATGTCTCAACTTTGATGTGGTATAAAATGGGAGATAGCAGCTGCTATACAACCCATTTGCTTTTCTGTGCTGGGAAACAAAATTCAGATGGTTTACAAGGGACAGTCAGTCTGCCAGTGTCCATTGTATACCCTCATCAAACACTTTGCCCTATGAAGTTAAAGCACTGTAAGAAATGAAGCAATTGAAGGCTGTCTTCAATCAATGGTAGCAGAAGTCAGTGGGAAAGGAGATCGGCTAAAATTTAAATTGGATGAAAGATTTACTACTGTCTGTTTTGAGCACCTGGAAAAATTATATGTTACTCCCAAATTTTTTATTATCCCATTGAAGCAAATGAAGAGAATCCAGGTTTAGATGTCCAGGCTCTGAGAGGAGTGGAAGTATGCGTTTGAAAGGACGTTTGCAAGTGCAAGGCAGAATCATTAGTGATAAAGTAGATCAGATTGAATGATGATGCGTAAAGGTTTTATTTGGAGGAGCTCTGAAGGAAAAGAGAGAATAGAGTTCTCAAAACCTCTGCACCATTTGAAAATCATTGAACGAACATCTGCAGCACAAAACGGGGCTATTCAGCCTATTGTTGTCCATCTTGGTTAATCTAATCCTACTGCTCTCTCCCTACAGATAAAGCAAAGCGTATGGAGCCCAGGATGAGATTGAAAATTTGGAAGAATTTGAGAGGAAATTTGGAATTGTTGTGCCTGTGCTGTTATTAATGTTATTTGTTAGAGAACAGAGGAATTAACTCCTTGTGAATGTCATGTCCATTCTTGTAATGCAACAACTTTTTCTTCCCCCCCCAACAGGAAATGAGTTAACCTTGACAAAGGTTCCACGGGCACAGACCTTCCCCAATTACATCTCAGAACAGAGTCACGAGCACCAGTACCTATTATCTCCGTCTAGTGGTTACGGATCAAGCTACAGCTCTGGGCTGGCCCAATGATGAGTACGTCGTCAGAACAATGGGAAGCGTCACTGTGAGAGCCAGGCCACACTTGTACTAAGGGAAGCCTGAATATATAACAGTGAGGGGGTCGTGGACTCAGTACAGGTGAAACAAAACCAGACTTGTGTGGCTCTTACTGTACTTGAACCATTCAGGTGATTAACCGAATATTCATAGGCTTAAAAAAAAAATCTTTTTTTATATTAATTGGCTCCCTACCTGCTAACACTGACATACCTCCTCGGGAAGTGGTGTTTAATGTAAAGAAAAATGCAATGTAGAGTATTTTTTAAAATCCTACTGCTGTAAAACAAAGCTTCTGTATGTGAAGCACGCTTGTTTGGATATGTCTAGAAGTGGTCGAGTCAAACTGTCTGTACCTGCCACAGCTGTCTGTTATACAGTGGTCTTGTTACTAATACCAATTCAGGTGGTTACTTTCAGATTCAGCCAGGCAATTGCACACATTTTATCCAATCATTTTTGTAAAGATTTTTAAAACTATTTCATCTGCGGTCAGGTTACAGGCTTTTTCGAGGCCGTCCTTTTTGTTTATTGGGTTGAATGTTCTTTGTAAAGAATAAGGGCTCAAACGTTGCACGTTGGCAGACTATTTTCAGTGACTGGTCCAGGGAGCAGTGTGTGTTTTCCATGCAAAGGACGATTTTTGTAAGTGGACCATTCAAAATGGTTATCTGCTTGAATACTTGGCAGTCCAACAAGACAAATTAATGTCTTGCTAAAAATCACTTAATGACCATTGAAAGAGCAGTGTAAAGAAAACAGAACAGAAACTGTGTCTGGAAGATAAATTCTGCCCAATATCCTCTGCAAACACAGGTTAGTAGTCAGGTTCCTCTTCCTTTAAGAGGAAGCACTGTTCGAGTAACACCCTGATGTTACATAAGAAAACCTTTTCCCCAGTTGGACCCATAGAGCATGAACTCATTTCTGAACAATTTCTTGCAACCTGAAAATATGCATTGTCTAAGCCAGCCATTTACCTGCAGAAGGGGCCGTTTTAAATGACACTGACCGTTCAGTGGCAATTGATTATCATAAAAAAGTTAGGTTCCCACTATATGTGCTTTATGAAACTCCAACTTTTCAGCTCCTTGAGATGTAAAAATTGAGACTTTGGGGAGCTTGAGTTGAGTCGTAGCGCCAGAGAATAGATAATTAGAGGTTGCCAAAACATCAGCAGAAGACTCTGGAGCTTCTCAATAACAGTACCTGTAGACATGTTCGTTTTGATAAAGGATGAGCACATGGAAATGCCAAGTTGGCAGCTTCCGTGGCCACAGATGCTGTTTGACCTGCTGAGCATATCCAGCAGCTTCTGATTTTGTTTCAGATTTCCCAGCAATTGCAGAGTTTTGTGAATAATTGTAGCTCAGGCCAACAGAGATTGGACATCCACAATCCAAACACATCCTTCTGCACATGCATGTTAATTTGTGTTGCTGACAATGCGTGCTGCTGTACCCGTTATTCGAATGCAGCCCCAGAGTTTAGGATTTCTGGGACAGCTTACATGATGCTCAATCAGGTGATGTATGAAATATGTAAGCCTCATTACACCACAAAAGATCCAATATTTATTAAACTGGGAAGGTTAAGACATGACAATCAAACTGTGAAGCAAGATGTCGCCTGAAAGAATTTTCCCTTTGCAAAGGAAAATAATCTTCTCATTCACCAAACTGAAGGGTAGCCCACAATAGCAACCTTGACCTCAGCATGTGGATGGTACCCTTGCAATCTAGCAGTTATATCTGGAATAATGCTTTCTCGTTCTGAATGCGCAGTGAAGAAAATTAATACTTTTGGGCAAAACTGTCTCAAGAGTTGTTGCTCGCATGCTGTGGAGTTGTTGACCAAGATAGATGCCTTAAGGGGTCTGGCTGTCTGATAAAGTAGTATTGCAACACTTCTTAACCCGCTTTGCAAACCAGGCAGTGTCGTCATGTTGAATTTAAAAAAAAACTGTTGCGAAGGGGAGGAGAAGCAAGCGTTGTAAAGATTATGGTGGAAGATTGCCAGGTGAATACAGAGCTGACAGTAGCATTGCTGATATTTCACTTGAGCTTTTGGAATGAGCAATCTACCAGGGAGAAAAATGAACCACCTAGTGTCACCCCTTGGAGAAAGGGAAGGGACCCTGGATCACAAAATGACTCAGAGCTCCACTCTGGGAACATCCAAGCAATTAAACTAAATTGGACTTATCAAGACCAACAAAATAGGCTGTCAAAACGTAAGGATGCTGTTCAAACTAATAATCCCAAGCATAGCGGAAACAAAAGCTACCAAATAGAACATAGAACATAGAACAATACAAATAGAGATGCTTGGACTGGAAAAAGTAAGATGGGTTGAACTCACACATTTAATATCAGTGGTAATAATCTCAATAAAATCTTGATTACATCAGCACAGTATTGCAAGCATGAGAAACAAGCAGCAAAATCTCAGATAGATATATGAGAGGATCTTTACGGTGATATACCAAAGGTCACCATCAGACATGCAACATCCCAGAACTGGTCACAGAATATCAAAATGCTAAACCACTTTTAACCAAAGCAACAGAATATCCTGGGATATATGGGAACCATCAATGCAAAATTTGGAAACACTATTTCAGAGATGTGTAATGGACAACAATTAATTAAGACTAATTGGAGTCTAATAACAAAGAAAATGTCCTGGTTAAGAAGAGCAAACCAAACTGAGTATACAAAATGAGAAAAGGTGTGAAGCCCAAGTTTTCTTTTGTGGGCCATTCAAGGACAAGCCTTAGGGTCAGAATTGCAAATTTAAAACAGAGTTGAGGAGAAACTATTTTTCCCAAAGCATTTTGAATCTGGGGAATTTGCTACCCAAAAGTGCAGTGGATACTGGGACAGTGAATAGATTTAAGGAGAAGGGAGACAAATTTTTAATTGGTAATGGGTTGAAGAGTTTTGGGAAGAAGGCAGGAAAATGGGGATGAGGAGCATATCAGCCATGATTGAATGGCAGAGCAGACTCAATGGGCTGATTGACCTAATTCTGCTTCTATGTCTTGTGAACTTATACTTTCACTGTTGTTCTTATAAGTTCATATCTCCTAGATAATCCTGTAAGAATGCACAAGGAGCCAAACAGATTTTATTTATATATCAATTAATCACGTCCTCAGGATAATCCCAAGAATTTTATAAACAGTGAAATAGTTGAAAAGTACTGCTCTGTAGGTATATGCAGCAACCGTTTGACATGCAGCAAGGCCCCAAATGAACAAATCAACATTTTCATAGAATCCCTACATTTGGCCCATTGGATCAGCACACCGATCCCACTAATTCCCCCTAACTTACATATCTTTGAACATGGAATGTGGGAAGAAACTGGAGCATCCAGAGGAAACCCACACACATGGGGAAAACGTGCAGACTCCGCACAGGCAGTCACTCAAACCTGGAATTGAACCCAGGTCCCTGACACTGTGACGCAGCAGTGCTATCCACTGTGCCACTATGCTGTCCTCAAAGGATAATATTGACCATGACTCTGAAAGAATTTCTTCTTCTTCAGTTAGTGGCATGGGATTGTTTCCAATATCCTAGCGGGGCCTTGATTTAACACCTCATTGTGAATGAGCAGAAGAAGCTCCATGTGTGAAAGGGGGAGGAACTCAGATAAGATAGTTCAAAGGCCAATAAGGAATGCCAAGTCAGAAGAATTGAAGAAGTAACGTTAGAAAATAAAAACAAGAGATGCAAAATGTTTGTGAGGCTTTTTTCTAGATCATAAAAGAAATGTTATTAAGACAGTCAACAGTAAAAGAGGCAGTGGCTGGGATTTTCTGGCTCACCATTTGCCTGCCATGGCATCTTCCATCCCACTGAAGGTGACCATTGCCCATGGTTCACCGGCCATGCTTCCGGGAGCCCATCAGACAATGATGACCCTCTGGAAAGCCACCGTTGGGGACAGGCTAGAGATTCCCGGCTGTTGCCTTTACTGAAAGTAAAACCATTAAAGTTGGATGAGCTGAATAGTGTAAGAACCAATACAGAACTCCTGTGTCCTGTCAACGTTATTCAGCTGTGCAGCCGTGAAGGATCAGAAAAAGAAACAAAACAGAAAGGAATTTAAATGATTGGAATGTCTCTTAAGGACTCTAAGAAGGTGAAGGGCAGGATTCAATGACCTCCCTGTTTTCTGTGGTGGGAGGCAGAACGCTGTGGGTCAAAGGCTGGATCTTCTGGCCCTGTCACTATCAATGGGATTTCCCATTGACTCAACCCCACATCACCAGGAAATTCACAGCTCGGGTCCAAGTCCACAGGACCTGAAGATCCTCTCAGCATGAACAGATAAAAAGTTCTGACGTAATAAATTGGAATAGCTAGACGAAGGGAAGAAATGGATGCTTGTGCTTACTATTGTGAGAAACAGCCAGAACAGACTTTAAGTTTATTTGTTAGTGTCACATGTAGGCTTATATTTACACTGCTATGAAGTTATTCTGAAAATCCCCTAGTTACCACACTGCAGTGACTGTTCGGGTATACTGAGGAAGAATTTAGCATGGCCAACGCACCTACAGTCTTCCAGACTGTAACTGGAGCACCCGGAGGAAGCCTATCGGAAGAACATGCAAACTCCGCACAAACAATGACCCAAGCCAGGAATTGAACCCAGGTCCCTGGCACTGTGAGGCAGCAGTGCTAACCACTATGTTGCCCACACATATTTCTGACATACTGTGTGCAGCTGTTTCCAGAAGTGAATATGAATTGCTGTGAGGAAATGAAACTCATAACTTCTTCAAACATCATAAAGCATCCTAAGAAATTTTACGTCATATAAAATACAGCAATGAGAAGACTCAATGTATTTGTAGTGATTAGGATTGAGAACATCATCTGACTGGCATTTTCTCCTTATCTGTTTGTGTATTGTGCTGGATGGTCACGAGGACAGCACTTGAAGAGATTTAAAGCTCAGAAACAAAAAGCTTAACAACCTGATCTATGCAGGTATTATCATAAGCGTGGCTGAAAATGAGAGAACTATAGCTACTGGTTCCTATAAATCCAGGAAATGAATCATAATGGGTTGGATATTATTAGTCAGACCATTGTCTTCACCCAGCCACTTGGCAAATGTTCATGCTGTACCTTACTGGAAGTGTAAATTGATCAAGACCTGGCTGAGGCAACAGGGTACCTGGGATCTTAGTGATCAGTGAGATGAATGGATTAAAAAAGAAACTAAGGAAGAACTGAGAATGTGGATGAAAAAGAAACAAAGAGAATAAAACAAAAATAAGATGAAGTGAGAGAGAAAAACAAGAGAAGAAAACAGTAAGAAAAAAGTTGAAACACTTTGAATTTAACATGATTCAAACCTTAACTGATGCTGACTGAAAAATGGAACCAATTGTTCCCTTACAGGGCTAGTGACATCGATTGGCATTGGAATATTAATTATTAAATTGGCTAAAAGATATTGGACACCCTTAATTACTAATTATAACTCCCTGTGGCTTTTTTTAGCAGCCATTTCATATGAAAATCCAGTGGAGATAATAAGGAGGAGATGCTGTTCGCTTAAAGCAAGAGGTGCAATGGCTTAAATTGACCAACTGGTTTGAGAGGTTTGCAACTCACAGCATCTCATTTAAAGCCTTGAATTTGTTAACCAGTGTGAAAATTAGTAACACAATGCATCACTCTGGTGCTTTTTTCTAGAAAGATTTTGCTAGTGTTACACGAGATGGCATTTGATAGGGTGATCATAGCAACAAATGGAGATGAGGTCAAACACTCAGCAGATGTTGGGTCATAGAGTATGTACTGAGAAAAAGATTTTTAAAATTAGATTGGCCCTAGTGTGAAAAACAGATCAAAATTTGAACAATGTTTGGAAGCACATCCCATGGAACAAAAAAGGTGGCTGGAATTTGTGAAGTGTTCAAAGATTTTCTATGGATATAAAGCATGGTTGTTGAAACATGCTTAAGCCTTTGAATATGAGATGTGCAGATTTCTGTAAACCAGGAAGAGTAGCAATTTTATTAGTGTTTAAAACTGTCAGTAGAGTACATTCCAAGGTGAACGAGAGAAGGGAAGCCTCCAAGAAAAGATAGTCATGCAAATGTCATTAAAAATCCTAAAATTAAGAAGATCAAGGAAAGGATGGCTGGGCCAAAGAAGGGTGTGGCCTGAATGGCAATCAAAATTTTGGCGGTTGACTTAACAACATTGAACAATGTTGCCCATCCAGCCTTGGGTCTCATATGTAGAGAAGTAACCATCCTGATGCCTCACTTTCTCCTTTTCTCTGGTTCTTTGTCTGTCGATTTAATCCGATAATAAGCTGCCAGCAGCCCTCTGATTCTTATCGTCACAAATGGTCTGACACCGAAACCAAATGATCCTGGAGTCAACCAGTAAGTGTTTATAATCATCCTGACCTTGAGAGTATTGTGCAAGTCAAGAAGGGGATGAAGACAACTCCCGTCACTTAACAGGAATCAAAGGTGGCTTCCAATCCAACACAGAAACAAAAACCACAAACGTGCCTTGAATGTTCAATGCAATCAGAGCCTCACAATCCGTGAAGAACTTATTCAACGTGTGGAGAAATTCTCACATGTTAGGAGTCCTGTGGAGACAATGTTAAGCATATTGTTCTTCATTGGGGTGTTTGCAATAAACTGGAGAACATGGGAATCACTGCAGCTCAATGAGACCCATCCTACTTGAGAACAGATAAATCGGAGTTCTTGTTCAATCTCTAGTGATGCAGTTGAATAGCTGTGACATACCTGCTCTCTGATCATCGTTGGGGTCAGCCATCTGAACTAAAGCCCCTAATGATCATCTCAGGTGTCAAAAATCTCCTTCTGGAATTACACCAGGAGCAATTCCAGTAGGTTGGAAACACTTTCTTACACACAAGCATACTGGAAAGTGTGCGTGTCCTCTGCACAGCAACCCACAGCGAACACCTCAGGACAGACCCAAGCATATTTAACTAAAGCAGCTTTCCTTGTGTTATGCCGATTTCAAGGAGATTAAAATGACAGCATACATCAGGGTAAAGTGAGAGAAACCTATCAATTCCACAAGTGAAATATGAAGAATAAACTGCATTAATTTTATTCAACTGTCAGTATCATTAGGATTATTTATAGTGTTAAACTGGTAAGTTCCCCTGTTAGTTTAATCATCAATGGTCCAGAAAGAAAAACATGGGCCAGAATTTTACCATCCCGTCCACTGTGGGAATTGGAACAGGCAAGGAAAGTGGCAATTGAAATTGAAAGTGGAATTGAAACAGGCAAGGCAGTCCATGGAAAGGTCTGTTGATCTCATGCAGAATTTTACAGTTTCAGGAAGTGCGAGGCTGTAAAATCCACTCCAAGTCTTCAATGTACAGAGGCTTTGTAAGAAGTCTTTGGAGGCAGAAGTCTTTTTACCAAAATCCTTTTATTTATGAATTAGACAACAGCATACAGTGTGCTTTCTGTGAGCAGTTTACACTAGGAGTCCCAGAGGAAGTGACACTCCTGGTTAAATTCAAAGCAAGAGGCTCCCTGATTCAGCTCTTAATCAGGGAGTTCATCTTCTAGCAGGCCCACCTCAATTGCCTGACTAAAATCATTACAGGTTTTTCTGACATCCTGCTGTAACCTAATTCATCTGCAGAAACAGTATCAAAAGATGCCGCAGCTGAGTTTTCTTTAACCCTTAACCAGGATGTTTAAACTCTTACCAGGAAGCAAGGAAACACGTGGTTTACTTGAATAAGCCTGTGACAATCAGAAAATTCCAAGAATCGCTCTTAACAATTTATTCACGTGCCAGGGTGCATATGTAACTGTGTCAGGCAAATAACCATGGCCATTTCCGTTGGTAGTGCTATGTTTCTGCTATTAAAGCAGAAAATGTTGGAAATGTTTAGAAGGTGAGGCAGCATCTGTTGAGAGAGATCACTGCTGAGAGGAATGGTGTTGGAGGCTGGTCCATCTTCCCTCCCCATGCTTGTAGTGCAATTGTTTTTGTAATTAACATCTTGATGTTTAATCAGTTAGTAGCTTAACATTCATAAATTATACTGTTGTGTGACACAAAAATAAAATGCCTTCAGTTTCCCCTTGTTTTCAGCTGGCAGTTGTGTTACAATCCAATCTGATGTTAATACTGGGCATGTCAGATCCCAGAATAAAACCTGGCTTGATACATCCTAACTTTTAAAAAAAATCTGTGGAGGAAAGTTACTGAACAAATTCACAGAAGTCTGCTGATGGACTTTTTAACATAAAAGATAAAATATTTATTAAAGCAAGAAAAATGACCCATAATAAATCAGACAAAAAAGTCTGGAAAGACTTCAGTACGATGATTCTGTTTCCCAATATTCCTTTGCCCAGCAATACCTTTGCAGATGCACAAATCAATCTTGAGACAAAGTTTTAAGTTTAATTATTAGTAGCACAAGTAGGCTTATCTTAATACTTACTGTGAGAATGCCCTCTTTGCAACACTCTGGTATCTGTTTGGGTACACTGAGGGAAAATTTAGCATATTTTTTGAACCATGGAAGGAAACCCATGCAGAGATGGGAAGAATGTGCATACTCTGCACAGACAGTATCCCAAGCCAGGAATCAAACCCAGATCCCTGGTGCTGAGAGGGAGCAGTGCTAACCACCGTGCCACCCCTTTGAGGGGTTCTTTGATTTGGACTGGCATAGGTGCAAAAGGTTTTCTTATCCAGCTCGAATCTCTTACTGAGATACCCAGAAGTAACTCCACTTCAAACTCTGCTTTAGTTACAACTCTGTTAAACTGATCATATTATTGAGTCCTAAACTGACTATCCAGTTACCTGCACCCTGTTGGCTTTGTAAGTTTCTCTTTTGAGGGTGCTGAAAAATCCCTGTCTGAAATCATAGAATTCTTAGAATGCAGAAGGGGGCCATTTGGCCCATCGAGCCCTCACTGACTCTCTACCAGAGAGGCTTCTCTGTCTTTATCCATTGTCTCTTGACCACTATTGCTTGGCAACAATCCAGTTTTCTCCCAAAAATCTTTAAACATCAAATCTCTTTTAATCTGTCTTTTTAACTTCAGGGCTATAAACTCCCATTAAAATGTGTTCATAAACAAATGTAAAAGACCAACCTTTGAGCCACTCGGTTTTCTGGGCACCAAGGCTCATAGATAACCAAAAACTAAAGTGTAATCATTTTACCTTTTTTACCCCATAAATATTTATATATTCAACTCAAAAAATATACAATGTTCCTAACAGTTGGGAAATAAGGAAATTGTATCTGCAGTATTTGTTATAATATCTTTGATTGTACAGTCAGTTAGGAGAATGTTTAAAAGTCTAAATATATTGATTGTTGAAGATTACTCATCTCACTTATCTGAGAGTTTTATTAGTACTGATATGCAAATTTGGAGCAATTTTTAAAGTGCGATTTGATGTAGCAGTGTATGTTGACTGTGGAGACTTTTAGCACAGTATCAAAGTATCAAAGAACAAAACAGCATGGGAAACAGGCCCTTCGGCCCAACGAGCCCACGCCCCACCGCCAGTATGAACTTATGAGTCTATTTTAATTCTCATCTTTTCAGAAACAATGTCAGGTCATGCAGATCACTTGTTTTGGTTCCTTTTACAATGTACCATGTCAGCATAATATCTGGATAGAACTTGGATGATGTAGTTTCAACATCTATGACTCTATTTGCGAATTTCCATCTGTGACAGAAGCAAGTTTATTCATGTAATATTGCTTCAGTCTTCTGAAGTCCTGAGGCATCCTGCACATCATGAAGAATGGTAAAATTTTTGATCTGTTTTACTCATTCACTGATATCACCTTTCCCTCGTGAATTCTCCACTTTTGTCTGTCCTGTCCTTACACAATCTATATAATTTAACCGCATCCAATTAATTCTGTCCATCATTGATTTTGCCCTCTGTCTCCATATCCTACATTTTCCATTGATTTTCCCATCAATAACTGTCTCAGTTCACCATCTGATCTAATGAGGTAGCCCCTGCGTCATATCTGAGGAAGGATGTTCTTGCTATAGAGAGAGTACAGCAAAAGTTTACCAGGCTGATTCCTGGGATGGCAGGTCTGTCATATGAGGAGACACCAAGCCGGTTAGGATTTTATTCACTGGAGTTTAGGAGAGTGAGAGGGGATATTGTAGAAACTTCTAAAATTCTAGCAGGATTAGACAGTGTAAATTCATGAAGAATATTCCCAATGATGAGGGAGTCCAGAAGTAGAGGGTATAGTTTGAGGATAAGATCATAGAACACTACAGCACAAACAGGACCTTCGGCCCACAAGTTGTGCCGATCATATCAGTACCTACCAGACCATAGAACTATCTGTAACTCCCAATCCCATTTAGTCCCATGTAGTCATCCAGAAGTCTCTTAAAAGACCCCTGCGAGTTTGCCTCTACCACCACTGACGGCAGCCGATTTCATTCACTCACCACCCTCTGAGTGAAAAACGTATCTCTAACATCTCCTCTGTACTTGTTCCCCTGCACCTTAAAATTGTGTCCTCTCGTAGTGACCATTTCAGCCCTGGGAAATAGCCTCCGAGAATCCACCCTATCTATTCCTCTCAACATTTTATAAACCTCTATCAGGTCGCCTCTCAACCTTCGTCTCTATAGGGAGAAGAGACCTAGCTCCCTATCTTCATAAGGCATGCCTCCCAATCCAGGCAACATCCTTGTAAATCTCCTCTGTACCCTCTCAATAGCTTCCACATCCTTCCTATAGTGAGGCATCCAGAACTGCACACAATACTCCAAGTGGGGTCTGTTAAGGGTCTCATAAAGTTGCAGCATTACCTCCCGACTCCTAAACTCTATCCCTCGATTAATGAAGGCCAGTACATCATATGCTTGCTTGACCACATCCTCCACTTGCGGGACCGATTTAAGAGTCCTATGGACCCAGATCCCAAGATCCTTCTGCTCCTCAACTCTGCCAAGTCTCCTAAGTAAATCTTTTAGAACTGAGATGAGAAGAAATTTCTTCATTCAAAGGGTGATGAATGTGTGGAATTCACTACCATAGAAAGTGAATTCACTGTGTGATTTGAAGAAGAAATTAGATATAGCTCTTGGTCTCAAGGGATATGGGGGAGGGCAGGGCATTAGGGATATACATATAGCTCTAGGACAAAAGGAGAGGAAGAGTGAATTAAGATATTGAATTTGATGATTAGCCATAATCAAAATGAATGGGTGGTGCAGGCTGAAAGTGCCAAATGAGCTATTCCTGCTTCTAGTTTTAACTTCCTTTTTTGATATTATACACTGATTTCCTCTTTTCTTAGGTCATTTTCATCATTTCCTCATCTGTACTTCTGCTTACAGGTATGGGGAACATGTTCCTATATATCCAGATGTCAGATTTATTCAGCTTATCAGATGGCATTGGTGACCTAGTTAGACTGGAAAGAAATCTAAAATGCTTCATGAATGACATTGATTTCATTGCCAAGGATTTGGAATTGAATTTCTTTCAATTGTTTTATGTCTCCAGACAATCCTACTGCACATCCTTTTTTTCTCTTACTCTGGTAAAAAAAAAATTAGGGAAATTATCAGTGCCAGTAGTGGACTTCAGCGGAATTAGTGGCCCAATGGACTTTGATTTTGCAAATATAGTCAGGTGCAAAGAGTAGTATGGCATCAATTTATTGCATATTGAGCAAAATAAGAAAGACTTGCCTTTATATAATGCCTTTCACAACCTCAGAACATCCCAATGCGCTTTGCAATGCATACTGTAAAATGATAGTGACCAGAAATTCCTCAATCACATCTTTAAAACAGATTTAAGTCTAGATCAGGACACTGGGATAACTCACCTGCACTAGATTGAGTTTTGTAATGAAATAGTGAAGAAAGGGTGTTGAGTCTTTTCTCATATAATGCAAGGAGCAAGTGTTTCTCTGTTCCATCTCCAATTCAGCAGAAACTGAATTGGACCAGCCCTATAAATACTGTGAGTGCAATAAGAAGTCAAAGATTGGGAATTCTTTTGGAAAATATCTAACTTACTGATTGCCCAAAGCCTAACCTTCTGCAAGGCTCAAGTCAGGAATGTGATGGAATATTCTCCACTTGCCTAAATGATGGAAGCTCCAACAGCGCTCAAGAAATTTGACATTACCCAGGAAGAAGCAATCTGCTTGATTGGCAACCCAGGCAAAAACATCCATTCCCTCAACCACTGACACTCAGTAGAAGCAATATGCACCATCTACAAGATAGTACAACATCTCACCAAGGCTCCTTTGACAGCACCTTCCAAACCTACAACTCTCACATCTAGAAGGACAAGGGGTAGCTGATGCATAGGAACATCATCATCTGCAAGTTCCCCACTAAGCTATACACCATCCTGACTTAGAAATATGCTGCTGTTCTTCCTCCTGACTCTGGGTCAAAGTCCTGGAACTCCCTTCCTAAGAGCACTGGGGGTGCACCTACACCAGATGAGCTGCTATGGTTCAAAAAGTTGACTCACCATCACCTTCTCAAATATAATTAGGGATGGGTAATAAATGCTGGCCTAACCAGCAAAGCTACATCTTGTCAAGGAACGAAAAAGAAGACCATGCTGGTCACGAGTTTATTGCTCCATTTACCTGCTTTTGAGAATGTGTCAAATTATTATGATAAGGACTGTTAATGGCAAGAAATCAAATTCCCTCCCTGAAGCTCTCTGCCTCTCTGTTTCATTAACACTCCTTAAACCTCGTTCTTTGACCAAGCAATTGGTCACTTGTCCCTTTGAATAGCTTGGTATCAAATCCTATTTGATAATGTTCCTGCGGAGTGCCTTGGGATGTTTTACCACGTTGAGGCACTACATTAGTGCAAGCTGTTGCTGCTGGAGACCTGTGCATCAGGAGTTGTTGGCACTGACCAATAAAATAAACAGCTGGAAGAAGTCAGTGCAAGCAGGGGATCAAGTTCAATGAGGCTGAGAAACTGCTGCCATTAATCTGTGAAGTAGTTGTTGACTGTGAGTAGTAAGATAAACAGGAAAAGGTCAGCAGTTCATTTCTTCACTGATACCAAGCAATAACTTCACCATAACTCAACATGGGTTGGTATTTTCCCCTCCTTCCTAGGAATTGTAGCAGGTGGGGGCAGACCACATAAACCTCGAGCTGGATTTTGGGGTTCTGGCATGCGCGCAGCCAGAAAATCCACCCAAGATTTCATTGAGGCACATAAAGAAATTGTTTCCATTTTCAGATAATGCTTTCAAAGTTACAATAAGCAGATTCCAGTGCACTGGGTGAGGAATTTGATCAGTAGAGCCAAACTGTAGGAGCCAGAGTATCAAATCCTAATAAAATTGCCACATTCTTATAAGTTGTGTTAACGAGTGCAAGAAGGTACCACACCATCGTCTTCTTAAGAGCAATCAGGAATGAGCAACAAATGCTGATCTAGCCTGCAGAGCCATACCGCATGAATGAGTCAATAAACAGTACTGTTGTTGACTGTGAGTAGTAAGGTAAACAGGAAGAGGTCAGTGGTGCATTTCTTTGCTTATGTCAAGCAATAACTTCAATAACATGCTGATCACGAGTTTATTAAACAATTTACCTGCTTAGAGAACACGCTGAATCTGCAATCAAACCCAGACACATGGAGAAAGTGGGTAAACAAAGTGCAAATGTTGGATTCCCACAGAATTGATCTTACAAGATTTAGAATGATGTTCGATACAGAAAGCCCAACCCTACACAAGAGGGTTAACTTTTTGACTTTGGTCGCAAGTATAAAATGGGCAATATTAGCTCTATCACAAGTTAAACAGCCACACTTCATTTTCACTGAAATCAGTAGGAGAGGCTGAGCAGTCAAATCAACATCACCCAATTTATACTTTCTCCCAAAGTCAAAAATCCCTGCACTTCATCAAAATACACAAGCAAATCCCTAGAAAACACCCAGAAGATTCATTCCCTTAAGACATGGCCACATTAAGAGAAATATTAGCACAGGCATAATTATAAATGAATACTGAAGAATTTAATTACAGCTCTCAAATCAAGTTAGAAGGAAAGATCTGTCCAATAATGGATATTAACGTGAGGATAGAAATGTTATCAAAGAAGAACGCAACAAACATCTACCCCTTTTAGATTGGATTAACTTGTTTGAGTTTTAAGAGACAAGTAATGTTTGCGGAATAATATATTTATGACACTTACCAAATCTGTTTGTGAAGGTGGAACATAGAAATCAGAATATACACAGCCAGAACCATGAAGCAAAATCAAGCTATGAATGTATATAGTCGCCTGTAACAAGTCGGCTGTCCCAAGGTAGGAATATTGTCATTAGGTACGACAGTTAGATTAAAATTGTTCAGAGAACCCACTCTTAACCTTTCGTAATCTTTGGGCCCCAGACTTATATTTGAAATTGAATCTTTTTCACTCCACCAGCTAATGTACTATGACTGGAGTCGGGGCTGGAAAAACTTGCTACAATAAAAAAGTTGTTCTAATAATTGCTGTTGAGCTTGAGCCAGTTTCAAGAAATCTTGCTTCACGGTGATCAGTTGTGTCAAAAACCTGATGCACCATCTGTCCCACATTTCTGTTGCTTTGTCACATTTGTCATTTATTAACTCCAAATTCATTTCAGCTACTGCTCCCAGCATAGAGGAGAGCCTAGAGCAACACGGAAGGGCGCTCCAATTTATGACTCACCAAAATATTTGGTTCTTAATTTTAATAAATCCTGGATCGATAGGACTAGACATTCCATCTGTGTGGCTTACTGATCAAAGGATTGGCCAAAAATGGATTATTATATGTCATCATTGGCATTGTGAAAAACAATGTTCAAACATGCTAATTGTTTTAGAAGTCGTGCTAACTGCAGAGTTAACTGTTAAACAAGTGAAAGTCAAAACACTGAAGCAGCAATGGGCTCATTGATTAGAAATTAACAAAAATCCCATTTGACACTTGGCTGATGCTACAATTGGCCATATAACTCCTACCAATAGTCCGTAAGTGGACTAGTTTAGGATCTCTATATTTTCCATGGTTAGGTTTGATTTGTAAATAAAATAAGTTGGGTTTGCTCTGAATCACAGCAGAGTGAATAACCTATTGCTCTTAAAAATGGTTTTACTCCGATAATACAAGCTCACACCATTACCAAAACTGAGGTAAAGGTAAAATGCACTGGATGTTGGGTACTATTTGTCAGCCTCAGTGTGGTCCTTTACATAACAAAAGATTCTTGTTTCATTGTTGTGCTGTGTACAAATAAACCTGCAATTGGAGTGAACAGGCAACAGCTCACTCACAAGCCAAGTTAGGTGGTCGCATTTCTTTTCTCAGCAGTTTCTTCCGCAGATACTGGAAGTGAGCTTTCCTATTCTGCCTCAGAAGCATAGAAAGTCCCACATTTTTAACATGAAATTATAATGAATGCTTGTTTCACTGTGATGTACATAATTAATTAATGAAATGAGATGACGATTGGCATTACCTATTGCTGTGTTTTTTCCATGATGTGCTGTTTTGACATGAATTTCTATTACGTCCTTATTTGTATTTGTGAAACTTCTCTAACTGCACTGCTAACTTGCTTTTCGTTCCCTCCACCCCTTTATCATGGCTTCCATCTCCTAGTTGTCGCAACAGTTATTTTCTCCCTATATTTTCCTCTATTGTAACTCTCTTCAACTGTGTGACAATTTGTTTTCTTTCTCAGTGGGTTATCTGCTCTCCTTATAGTCAAAACCTTGTATGCTGTAAATCAGAAGAGGTCTCGAGAAAATCTAGGGTGTCAGTGAAATCGGCTGCACATTTGGACTTTAAGCGCCTGTTTAATACACTTGCAGGTATATCAAATGTTGTAAGTCATGCACTTTGCATACTGGGCTGGCAACTAATTACAATCATGATTCACTCTGCTCGTCCCAGCTTCAGCCTACATAAGCTGGTTGTGTCAATCTTCGAAAATTCAACTGCATGAAATGAGGAATTCACCGGCTTCAGTGAAATCTCGAAGTTTATGGCATTCTAGATTTGCTTATAAGGTTCACTGTACAAATTATAAGCCTGTAGCACAGAGGGTGTTTGATTGTATGCATTGTCTCAGTTCCTTTGCAACATGACAGTTTCAATATTGTGGAATATTAGGTTTAATTTCTATTCATATGTTATTTTGTTGCTCTTAGAAAATCATTGTGTGTTAGGAATTGCGTTTTTTTGAAAAAACAAAGTATTAATCATTTGCTCGTGAATTTTGTATTGTTCATGTCCAGCACCCATCTTACACTTAAAGGCCTACTTGTCACCACGGCAACATGTCTTGGAAGACACTTTAGCACGGCTGTATACTGAGATTAGTGCAATTAGCAAAACTATCACACCCCTGGCCGCATCTAGTATGACAAAAACTTTGGTTAACGATGCAAAAAGCATTTTGAAAATTAGATCAAGTGTTGCAAGCTGCAGCCAAAGGGGTCTTGGTGTTACAAAGCTTGAAGAGTAGGTTATTTCCAGGGATTAATTACTTGCCTAGAAACTCCCTAATATGACAATGTTATGATACTACCAGTGTTATGATAGGTGTGAAATTATTAGTTCACACTCTGAAACTGCTTCGGTGAGTATCATGACTAAATGTTAGGTTCATATGAAAACAGCAGAGTATAAAATAACACTGATCTCCAGTTCAGATTTTAGGCTACTTTTCTTTTGTTGTTTGTCTCATGCACTTAATGAAAGGAACAATCTGATGAAAACGAGAAACTGATTCCTAATCAAGTTCATCAGACTGGCCTAGATATCTGTATCCAAAGGAAATTTGCATCTTAGCCATCGTTATCTACTATTTATCTCATGCTTCATGATGTATTTCAGAGTATGGTTTTCAGTAGATGTTATTTTTATGTTGTAATTTATGGTTCTGTGTGACTGCTCTTGGAAATAAATTATTGGCTTTATCAAACTGTGGAGTTTTGAGTTGCATTTTATTTTGCACACCATGTATTGGTTACATACAAAAATGGTTTACATTAAAAGCAGGTTAAGTGCAGGTAAGTTCACCATTATCGGTAACATGTAAGATAAAGTACAAGAAGTACAGATTGCCATTTCTCAAATACATTTGGTTCCCACTTGTATTAGGGAATGCAACTGTCTGAGGTTCCATCAAGTTGAGGGTGACCATCAGCAAGGTTTCATTATGCGGTCTCAGAAGCAGATCAAATGACACCACCGGAAGGTAAAACAGGCCTTTAAACCCGACTGCTAGTTCTAGAGTTGATCCAGTTCCCCCTGCTTGAAATTTTCAGTGTGGCAAAATAAATAAATGAATGTACTTAAAACATCTTTAGCACAATATGAATGAAAATGATAACTGTGCCGTTTACAAATGGGCATATGATGTGCTTATGCATAGACACAGAACTAAGATAGGAGGAAATTTGGAAGGTGCATAAACCTGTTAGGCAAATAAGCTGTTTTGTGTTTCAAATTCAGTGTAATTCGGTGGCACCTCTGCAGGAAATGGCTGTCTCCAATAACACCCAGTATTGGAGTCTAGACTTGGCAAACCTGATTTCAAATGCCACTCTGTCTTAATTTTTACTCAAAGCATTCCTTCACGGTTTGGGTTTTTGCTTAATTCATTTAAATTTGAGTTTATTTTTATTTATGTCACTGTAAAAATCCCCTACTTGCCGCTGTCCAGCATCTGTTCGGCTACACTGAGGGAGAATTTAACATGGCCAATGCAATTTTGGACTGTGGGAGGAAACCAGAGCATCCGGAGGAAACCCATGTAGACACGGAAGAATGTGCACACTGTGCACAGACAGTGACCCAAGCTGGGAATCAAACCTGAATTCCTGGCACTAAGAGGCAGCAGTGCCAAACATTGTCCCACCGTGCCACCTCTAAGATTAAGATTGGCGAGGGGGAGAAAGACCATTAATTTTCATTAAATATTTCTCAAGGATTCTGTTGAGTCAGACCAATTGAATAATTCCACTTGCTGAGTGCCTAAGAGTTGGCAAAAAGAGTGAATTACTTACACTAGCAGACTGAGATGAGCTTTGCAATTTGATCATAGAGATTTGCCAGTGGTGGCTGATTCACTGCTTACAGATCATATATATGGTGTGCCAGAGGTTCTTTATCTTTAACATGCCCTTATATTATTTACGTAAGGCCATTATCCAAAATCATCGAGTAAACTTTCATCTGGTTAGCAAAGACCTCAGCTCAATTCTTCACCTCTTTGTATTAGCTATTATTAAAATCATAATGTTCTATGTGTTCTTTAGCTGACCAGTTGCGGTCAATTTTAACTTCCGAATGCATTTACTTTCTTTTAAGTTTATTTATTAATGTCACAAGCTGGTTTACATTAACACTGCAATGAAGTTATTGTGAAAATCCCCTAGTCGCCACACTCCGCTACCTGTTTGGATTCACTGAGGGAGAATTTAGTATAGCTAATGCACCTAATCAGCACATCTTCCGGAATGTGGGAGGAAACCCACACAGATACAGGGAGAACGTGCAGATTCTGCACAGTGACCCAAGCTGGGACTCGAACCCAGGCCTGCAATGCTAACCACTGTACCACTATGGTATGGCTCCAGTAATTTTCTTGTCTAACATCTGGATTAAATCCAAATTCTCCATGTCCCTGCATCTTCCAATCTGCACAACTCTTCCAGGTTTGAACCTCTGTGCATACCCTCTGCCCTTCTAATATTTTAGTAACTTTGCTGCTTGAAGCACCAAATAAACCTCTTCTAATCTGTAGTGCCCTTAAATCAATATTGCAATCTTGTCAGTTCCTTCTCTGCTTTCAAATCTTTCCTAAAGACCCTGCTACAATAGTCCCGTTTCCCTCTTAAGCTCAGAGACCATATGGTAAAGGGATCTTGTTTGTGTTGCTGTAGGGAAGACTGGCATAGTGGTAATGGCGCTGGACTAGTAATTCAGACTAATTAGAACTTAAACCAAATTAGTAAAATCTGGAATATAAAATTGTCAGGTATGGTAAACATGAAAGCATTGTCGACTTTCAAAAAAAATACCCCATTTGACTCACTCATGTTCTGTAAGGAAAGAAACTTGGTCTCTTCTATATGTGACTCTAAAGCCACAGCAATGTGATTGTCTTTGAACTTGGCTGTGAAATGGTCCTAGCAAGCCACTCAGTTGAAGGACAATTAGAGATGGCACCAAATGCTGGCATTATGGGCAATTCCCACATCCCATGAAAGAATAAAGGAGAAAAAGCTTCAGACTTACACAATTTCTTTTGCAGTGCTCACAAAGAAGCCCAAAATTCGGAAAAAGCACTTGGTCAACTGAGGGTGACCATAGTTGAATAATAAGTACAAGACATAAAAAATGGAGCACGAGTCAGGAAGTTAATGTAATATTCCTTTTATATATGAACAAGTGGGGCTATGGTGCTGTACCAAAGCTCCCATAATCTGGTGTAAATCCCTTTTTTTGGCACTTCATCTGTTCAAATGTAACATGATAATACGTGCACAACACAAAAATAGAAAAATGCTGGAATAGCTCAGCAGGAATGACAGCATCTGTAGAGAGAGAATGGAGCCAACATTTCAAGTCTAGGTGATCCTTCGTCAGAGCTGACAATAACATTAGGTTGGAATTCTCCGACCTAACCCACGCCTGAGATTCTCTGCTTCCACTGAGTGCCAAATTATCTGCTCCCACTGGCAGCAGTGGCGGGGTATCCAACATGGGAGAACTCCAGTTGTAGTTTCACGGCATTTCAACTGAATATATTTGGACACAATCCAAATGTCAAAGTGTCAAATAAACTGACAAAAGAAATCATCTAATGTCTGCAGCCATGTTTTCAATCACACCTGAAGGACTGGCTTAGTTTCTCATAAGTAGATTTCTACTCCCATAATGTGTTTTGCTAAACGAATATTTCCAATAAATTCTCAATTACCAAGATAACCGTACGGAACTTAGCACAATAAAACAAGTGGAGCATTTTTTAAAAGTTAAAAGAAATAAAATAATTTCTTACAGATTCGGTTCTAACATTACAGTAAAGTTCACCATTTTTGCAATGGAATGAATCCACAATCATCTTGTTAGTGAAGAAAATGAAGACTGAAACATGCAAGCAGTCCATGGTAATGAAGGTCTATCCACCATCGACCAGTGAAGTTACTGGTGTGTCTTTGGTCAGCTTATCTGAAGCTGATTCTAGAAGTTAGCATAAATAGGTTCTTCCTGATTACCTGCAGCCCTGGAGTTTGCTCGTTCATATGCGTCAGGATCTGCGTAGCTGTTTGGATTGGCTCTTCTGTGCTGTTTATAAAGACAGTGATTAGAATTGTATTGCAGACAGCGACAATTATTAAACACTAACTGAACATTATTCAGTGGTGGCATGGTGGCACAGTGGTTAGCACTGCTGCCTCACAGTGCCAGTTCAATTCCAATCTTGGGTGATTGTCTATTAGGAGTCTGCATATTTTTCCCACACCTGCATGGGTTTTCGCCAAGTGCTTTGGTTTCCTCCCACAGTCCAAAGATGTGTACGTTGTGTTGATTGGCCATGCTAAATTGTCCTTAGTGTGAGGGGGATTAGTAGGATAAATATATAGAGTTAATGGGAAAGGGCCTGGATGCGATTGTTGTCATTGCAGGCTTGATGGGCTGAATGGCCTCCTTTGGCACTATTGGGAGTCCATGATTCTATGAGAAGATTAAATTTTTTTATTAGTGTCACAAGTAGACTTATATTAATACTGCAATGAAGTTAACGTGAAACTCCCTCAGTCGCCACACTGAAAGAGAATTTAACATGGCCAATGGACCTAATCAGCACATTCAGGCGGTGGGAGGAAACTGGAACACCTGGAGAAAAACCACACAGACACAGAGAGAACATGCAGACTCTGCAAAGACAGTGACCTAAGCCGAGATTTGAACCCAGGTCCCTGGCTCAGTGAAGCAGCATTGCTAACCACTATACCAGTCATACTTGTTCAATGAAAAGATAAACCCAATAAATAATTAAGACCCATTTTGGGACACAGCAACTTGGTTCAAAAAAGGAGAAACAGAGAAGACAAGTCAAATCAAAAAGAAGCAGTGAGACTTTGTTCTAGCTGGGTTTCAATCCCTGATTTGCTTGATTTACTCTTTACCAAGAGGAGGATTTATTACAGTAATAATGACCAAATAATTTTGTGGAAAAATGTCTTCAGAAATTGTTAACAATTTGCCCAAAGAGAAGCAGTGGCCTAGTGGTATTATCATTAGACTATTAATCCAGAAACTTAGTTAACGTTCTGGAAAATCGTGTTCAAATCCCATAACAGCAGATGGTGGGATTTGAATTCAATTTTAAAAAAAATCTAGAAGTAAGAATGTTTTGATAAAACCATAGAACTCTACAGTGCAGAAAGAGACCCTTTGGCCCATCAAGTCACACCGAACACAGTCCCACCCAGGCTCTACCCCCATATCCCTACATATTATACCTCCTAATCCCTCTAATCTATGCATCCCTGGACAGTAAGGGGCAATTTCTTAGCACAGCTAATCAACCTACCCGCACATCTTTGGACTGTGGGAGGAAACCGGAGTACCTGGAGGAAATCCATGCAGACATGAAGAAAATGTGCAAACTCCACACAGACAGTGACCTGAGCCAGGAATCGAATTCAGGTCCCTGGAGCTGTGAAGC
The DNA here is from genome assembly GCA_024679065.1 of Sphyrna mokarran. Lineage (NCBI taxonomy): Eukaryota > Metazoa > Chordata > Chondrichthyes > Carcharhiniformes > Carcharhinidae > Sphyrna > Sphyrna mokarran. Next base: position 101,637,202 of record JAGIQG010000007.1, read on the forward strand.
AGCTGACCATGAAACAATTGTCGATTGTCAGAAAACAACCCATCTGTTTCACTGATGTCTCTTTAGAAAAGAAAATCTGCCATTCTTACCTGGCCTGGGCTACATATGACTCCAGAACCACAGCAATATATGTGATTGATTCTCAACTTTTCTCGGGCAAATAGGAATGGGCAATAAATGTTGGCCAGTCGGCAACACCATGTTTCACATGGATAAAGAATGATGAATGAATAAAGATTCAAGGAATCACCCCCGTTGAATGTATAACCAGTTGTTATAAATTCTGAAGTCACTTTTGATATCATTGCAGCCAAGCCTAATTCTGCCTTAAGTCAACATAGACCTACACTGCCTGGACAAGTTTCTGGAAGACAATGCTGGAAAACCCAGATAATTTTATTGCCTCACCCTTACCTCAGCCTTCACCTGTCACTACCTTACTCTGTGCTACTGAGGTCAAAAATTGAACATTTCCACCACCACCCCAGCTAACTCAGGACATGGAGATAGATCTGCCCAGCTAAACCAGCTAAGGTAGCCATAGAGCCATTCCTCCTTACTTGATAAAACTGCTCAGAATGAGAGGGACTGGCCGTTGACACTATTGTTTGTTACATGCCTTAAACACAGCCCTTTGGATTTAAATACCTCCTCGTTATCTTTTACACCTCCAATTCAATGCCAAATTAAGTGACTAGAAACTTTATTTTGTAAAATGAGGGACGTTTTATGTTCAATCAATGTCTAAAATTAAACACTTGAAACTCAATTGTAGGATGGGTTATTAAAAGCAGAGTGAAATTCCTCCAGCTCAGCAGTGTGCCGCACCACAACCTGACAAGAAGCTGAATGTGAAGGCAAAATACTGCAGGTGTTGGAATCGAACTGAAACAGGAAAGGTTAGAAAATATCAATATGTCTGACAGCATCTGTGGAGAGAGAATAGAGCCAACATTTCAAAACATTTCCACAGATGCTGCCAGACTTGCTGAGATTTTCCAGCAATTTTCTCTCAAAGAATCACAGAATACTACAGGGCAGAAGAGGCCCTTCAGCCCATCGAGTTTGCCCTGATGCTTGAAAGGCACTGACCTGCCCACCTAATCCCACTTATCAGCTCTTGAAAATTATGGCATGCCAAGTACTCATCCAGGTACTTTTTAAAGGATGTGAGGTGTCCCACCTCCACACCCTCCCAAGCAGTGCATTACAGAATATCACCACCGTTTGGATAAAAAAAATTTTCCTCAAATTTCCCCCTAAACCTTCCACCCCTCACATTTAACTTGTGTCCCCTTGTAACTAAGTTAATCCATTAACTAAGGGAAACAGCTCCCCTTTATCCACCCTGTCCATGCCCCTCATAATCTTGAACATCTCAATCAGGTCACCTCGCAGCCTTTTCTGCTCCAGAGAAAACAACTAGAACAACAAGAAGATGCCTCACTGTTTTCATTCCTGGCATCTGAGTTTTCCAAATCAGAGAGATGATCAAGAAATGTACTTCTTTCCAATACCTAGGGTAAACAAATACAATACACAAACTTTTTTTTTTGGTCACACAATAACCAAAAGGTAATTGTTAGATAACCAGAGTTTGATTGTTTCCCATTGCAAGAGAAAAACAAAAGGGCAACCAGAAAGTCTTGTTCAACCAAGTTGATGCAATCCTTAGAAAGAAAGCTCTTTCTGGTCTTCAAAGGCAAATTGACCGAAACACCAGCAAACTCCAAACCTTACATCTATTCAATAACAAAGAACAGGCCCTTCAGCCCTTCAAACCTGTGCTGATCAAGATGTCATAACTTAAAAAAACACCTTCTGCCCTTACTCAGTCCATATCCTTTTATTCTCTCCCCATTCTTGTACTCATCCAGATGGCTCTCAAAATTTGTTTATGTGCCTGCTTCCATGTTTTTCTAGCAGCGTGTTCCAGGCACCCGCCACTCTCTGCATGAAAAATTCCCCCACACATCTCCCTTAAACTTTTGGCCTCTCACTTTGAACCTCTGCCCCTTTTAATTGATACTTCCACCCTGGGAAAAAGCCTCTGACTATCCACCCTCTCTATGTCTCTCATAGTTTTGTAGACTCTTATCAGTTCTCCCCTCAGCCTCTGTCTTTCCAATGAAAACAATCCTATTTATTCAACTTCTCTTCATGGTCAACATCCTCAAGACCAGGCAATATCCTAATGAGCCTTCTTTGCATTCCATCCAAAGCTTCCGCATCCTTCTGGTAGTATGGTGACCAGAACTGCATGCTTCAAATGCAGCCTAACCAAGATTTTATTTAGCTTCAATGTGATTTCCCAACTCAATGCCCCAGTTGATGAAGGGAAGCATACCATATGCTTAAACATCTTGGCCACCTCTGCTGCCACTTTTAAGGAACTGTGGATGTGCACACCCAGATCCCTTGGGATATTAATATTCCTAAGGGTTGTGCCATTTATAGTATAATTCACAGCCAAATTTGGACCTCCAAACTGAATCATTTTGCATTTGTCCAAATAAAAATCCATCTGCCATTTCTGTGCCCAAGTCTCCAATCTATCAAAATCCTGTTATATGCTCTGACAATCCCCAGCACTATCAGCGACTCCACCAATCTTTGTGTCATCCACAAACTTACTAATCAGATCATCCATATTTTCTTCAGATTATTTATACATAGCCTGTGGTACAGTACTAGATACAGATCTCCATTCTAAAAAACATCCTTTCACCGCTACTCACTGTCTTCTATAACCAAGCCAGTTCTGTACCCATCTAGCCACTGCATCCCGAATTCCATGTGATTTTAGTTTGTGTACTAGTCTGCCATGTGGGACCTTGTCAAACGCCTCATTAAAGACTATATAAACTACATCTACAGCCCTTCCCGCTTCAGTTTCTTTGTCTTCAAAAAAGGTCAAATTGGTGAGACATGATCTTCCTCATGCAGGGAGTAGACAAGGAGAACGTGCAAACTCCACACAGGCAGCGAAGCCGGGAATCAAACCCAGGGCCCTGGTGCTGTGAAGCAGCAGTGCTAACCATTGTTAGGCAGCAGATTGGAGTTCCTGTCAATAGCTGAGAGCATTTTTTTTAAATCTTTCAACCCTTTAAGGACCTGGAACTGCAAAGTCTTATAACTAATCTAAGTTGATGTGGCCTATCATAAAATTTACATTAACAGCAAATTAATAAGCATCTAATCTTGTAATAAAGATTGTCTTACATTATTCCTTTTGGCTGTGTCCTTTTTAAACTGATTTTTGTTCCGTTTTTGTTTCTTTCTTCTGAGGAAAAGAATAAGGCACATTAGTATGTCCCAGGGCAATCACTTCATTAACCTATTCACTCATTCACTTTTTAATAAATCGTGGAATACATACCTCTTTACACATATTACAATAACAACACTGATGACCAACACAAGGCTTCCAAAAGCAACTGCACCAATTATTAAATACATTGTTAAGCCTGTAACAAGAAAACAAGATATTAGTGCACAACATACTAACTTAAAATGAAATGCTAAAGGGTATTACTCAACAGATTCCATGTGATTATATTTGCTGCACATATACATTGGCTTGCTAATATTTTGAGCAGACAACTATTTGAGTTTTTTTAGTCACATAAATCTAACACATGTTTTGGTTTTCCATCTCCTATAGCAATAATTAAACTGTCATTGTTCATAAGTTATTACACAAACGGGGCAGCATAGTGGTTAGCATTACTGTCTCACAGTGCCAGGAACATTGGTTTAATTCCCAGCTCAAATCACAGCCTATGCAGGGTCTGCATGCTCTCCCTGTATCTGCGTAACTTCCTTCTGGGTGTTCTGGTTTACTTCCTTAGTCCAAAAGACATGCTGGTTAGGTTCATTGACTATGCTAAATTCTCCTTCAGCATACCCAAGCAGGTGCCAGAGTGTGGCGACTAGGATATTTTCACAGTAACTTCACTGTGATGTTAATATAAGCCTACTTGTGACACTAATAAATACATAAACAAATGGTCTTGTGGCAGAAAGCATGGATGTATCAGTAAGCCATATCATAGAGAGGTAAACAGAAATCCAAAATCGAAAAAGGAGTGTGCTGGAATTACAGTGGGTTGAGCAGCATCTGTGGAGAGAGAAGTAGAGTTAATGAGTGAGATTTACCAGCCATCCTGGCCAATGGGACCTTCTGGTCCTGCCGCTGATGGCCTCCGGTGATGGGTTCCCTTGGCAGCGAGATTGGAAGATCCCACTGGCAGCTAAATGCAGGTCACCTCCTTCACTGGAAAACACAGGGAGAGGGGGGCAAGAATGGAAAATCCCACCCAATGTTTTGAGTCAATTACAGCTCTTCGAAAAGCTCAATCTCAATCCTCCTTCCTCTCTAACTACCATCATACTTCAAACTTCCCCGCCATTGCAAACATGCTAGAATGTATTGAAACCAAAACCCTTTTCAGTTTGAATCTATTTAGTCCATTTCTGTCACTGTGTTCAACACAACCAACTACTTCACATTCCTCCATCATTTATCTTCACATTAATGCTCTTGCCTGATTCCAATTCTATTCATTCCAAAATAGCTTACACCTATCCCGCAATGATGTCTTCTCCTACTCATGCATGGTCACCACAGGATTGTTCAAGTTACCAACCAAAGGGAAATTGAAAAGATAATGTACAACAACTATTGTCATAGAGAACGTTATCGGTAACTTTGCTTAGGCAATGTCAGCCTTGCTGATGAGATGGAGTGGGCTTTTTGGGAATGGAAGTGGTGATGATGATAACCATTTTGAAGGGCTGAGCAACAGTGCCTGCGGAAGAGGCATAGCTATCAATATTAGCAACTCTTGGCCCGAAAGCTGATAAACGTGAGCAATTGGGTTAGACAGTCTCAAGTGTGAAGACCCAAGCCCTCATGATGTTGAGGCATATATTGCTTCCCCCTGAAATTTACAGCACTCTTTCCATTAGCATATGCTGAAACATCTCAAGAATCTCATTAACATCCAATGGACTACAAAACAAAGATAAAATTAGCATTAGGATTGCAAGAAAAGTTATAATCCATGGAATAAAAGGAACAATAACAACGTGGATACAAAATTGGCTGAATAATAGGAAGTAAAGGCAATGGTTAATGGATATCCCTTGGCTGGAGAAGATTTGTAGTGGTGTTCCCCATGGATTAATATTGCGACCCTTACTTTGCTTGAGTTATATTAATCACCTAGATCTTGGTGCACAGGGACAATTAGTTTTTGGATGTTACAAAATTTGGAAGTATAACATAATCAAGGACCTCACACAACCCACCTTCCTCCCTCGGGGAAAAAAGATACAAAAATCTGAGATCATGTGAAACAGATTCTTCCCTGAAGCCATCAGACTTTTGAATGGACCTACATTGTATTAAGTTGATCTTTCTCTACGTCCTAGCTATGACTGTAACATTACATTCTGCATCTTCTCCCTCTCTATATACAGTGTGCTTTGTCCGTGTGCAAGAAACAATACTTTTCACTGCATACCAATACATCTGGCAATAATAAAACAAATCAAATCAATAAATCAAAAAAGTACCATAGATTGTGAGGAGGACAGTGTTGAAGTGATACTGGCTGATCAGAACAATCCTTGAGGAAATTCCTGGCAATTCTGACAGCTTAAATGATGTCTTGCAAATTAATGGATACAGTGGGCTATTGGTGAATGTAGGGACAAAACAGCCCAACTCTCATCAATTTACATTGACCTGATCAGAATTTAACTTAAATAAGGTAGGATCTCAACGTTAATCAAAAGCAATGTTTGTACCATTAGAAATTGATAGTTTACTAAATCAAAATGAAATAATTTGCTTTAGAATAGCACCTCGGTTAGTAATTGGTTTGTGATTAATATTTTTAGTTGCCATCTGTATGAACTATATTGTGCTGACAAGCTGTGTCCTACTCTTTCATGATGCTGTGAATTACAGAGCTTTATCATAAAATGATGATTTTCCAAAAGGTTTGACCTGTTATTTATTAACTCTCTTACAATTTAAATAGAAATAGTAACAGAAAAAGATCGTTTGACCAGCAACACTACTCTCATTTCCACCAACTTCTACCCCCATCCCCTCTACCTTCTTAACATACCACTCTGTTACTCTTTTCTCCAAAGACTTCAAGCTGTTTCTTAAGCTATTTTTTTCATCACCTGCACTTCCAACAGTTCTTCCACAAACAGCTTTGCAAACAACCTCAGCAAATGTCCATTTACTTATTTTCATGCCATTCATAGAATCCCTACAGTGCAGAAGGAAACCATTTGGCCCATTAAGTCTGCATCAACTTTCTGATAGACTGTCCCTTGCCCTATCCCTATAAACGCATGCATTTACTATGGCTTATCTGTTTAACCTCCATATTTGACACACTAATGGGGGAATTTCCCCAGCCAATCAACCTAACCTGCACATCTTTGGAGTGTGGGAGGAAACCACAGAACCTAGAGGAAACCCAGACACAGACACAGGAAGAACATGCAAACTCCATGCACCTAAGGCCAGGATTGGACCCAGATCCCTGATGCTTTGAAGCAGCAATGCTAACCACTGTGCCACTTTATTTACTGTATACAGTACAGTGTGCTTTATACCAGGGAGGCCAAGACATTTTGACTGTTGGTCACCGCATGTTCTGTCAACAGCTATAGTCCTGTTTGACTGTAGCTCATTATCTCTGCTGCTACTGCTACCACAGCCAAATGTCTCTATCTGTGCTGTTCCAATCAAATTCCATAGAAACTTCAGAACAACATCTCAATTTTCCCCATGATGCCAATGGATCTCTCATTCGAACACTAACTTAGTAACTCCAGACTTAAGTTGTCTCTCCTTTTATCTTTCCAGTGTTCCCCATTTTATCTCCCACTATTTTACATATCTTTTTATTTTAACCCTTTTCCTAACCAGATTGAGGTGAACTGTTTATGCCTCCCAGTACTTGTCATCTCTTTGTAGCTATTTTAGCATCTTCTCAGATTATTAGCTATCTGTTTATAATGTGCTCATAAACTTTTTTTAATTCATTCATGGGATGAATTACTGGCTGGGCCAGCACTTACTGTCAATCTCTAATCACCCTTGAACTGAATGACTTGCTAGGCCATTTCAGAGGGCAATTGAGAGTCAGCCACCTTGCTGTGGCTCTAGAGTCAGCTATAGGCCAGAGCGGGTAAGAATGGCAGATTTCCTTTCCTAAAGGACATTCATGAACCAGATGGGTTTTTCCAACAATCGACAATGGTTTCAGTAGATTCTTAATTCCAGATTGTTTTTATAATTGAATTCAAATTCCACCATCTGCCTTGACAAGATTCAAACCTGAGTCCCCAGAATGTTATCTGAGTTCCTGGATTAATAGTATAGCGATATGGGCCACTAGGCCACCACCTTCCCTCTTATCTGTTGTTCTGTTTTCCTCTCTGTATTTTGGTCTTTTCAGTTCTATAAAGGTTCTTTATCCAAAGCATCAATCTGCCTTTCTCTTTACATATTCTGATAGACCTGTTTTTTTTTCCCATTGTTCGCTGTTAATTTACATTATTTTATTTAATGGCATTCCCTGGTAATATTTTTCCTTATCTTTTCCTAACTTCTCTTTTAACACCTACTTTTAGAATTATGCACCAATTTTTCCTTGTACAAATCCACACTTGTATGGCCCTGGTAATGATGTCAAAGCATTGGAGAAGGTACAAAAAAGATCTACTAAGGCTGTTACCAAGATTAAAGTTGGATGCTATCTTTAGGATAGTCTGACCAGATTAGGGTTCTTTCTTCTAGAAAAGAAAAAAACTATGAGGAGAACTGGAGAGGTTTTGTAAAATTAGGAAGGGGTTTGATAGAATGAATGTCGAGAAACTGTTTCCAATGATGTGTGAGATTTCTTTAGCCAGAGATTGGTTGGAATGTGAAATTTGCTATCACATTCAGTGGTTGATGTGAATGGCATAGATGCCTTTGTGGAGAAGCTCAGTCAGAGGGAGAAAGGGATAGATGGATATGCTGATAGGGTTATGCGAAGGAGAGTGGAAAGAAAATCACGCAGAGTATAAATATAACATTGAGGTGTTGGGCCATATGACTGGTTTCTGAGCTGTAAGTGTCATACAGTTCCAGGTGGCAAATGGACACCAAAGACAAGTCAAATAAAGAAATTAACAAGAGTTTCTTTACATCCAGCACAGCGAGAATGTAGAGCTCTCTATCAAATTAAATGATTGAAGCAAAGAGTATTGATGAATTTAAAGGCAGGGCTGATAGAAATTGAGGAACACAGGAGTCAGTGCTTTGACAAAGCGGGGAGACGGTGGTAGGGTGAAAAATTGAAAGAAACCTGGAGTGGATGGAAATTTTTATGAACCTAGACACTGCTATTACAGTATATGGTCTGCCTCTGTGGTATGGATTCTGTTATTTTGTATTTCCATTCATTGTGAAAATGTCAATATTCTCAGGAAAATAAGCCTAAAAGAGATGGATATTTTTAATATGGAATATTTTAATATGGAATACGGTGGCACAGTGGTTAGCACTGCTGTCCCACGGCGCCAGTGACCCAGGTTCGATTCCGGCTTTAGGTGACTGTGTGGAGTTTGCATCTTCTCTCAGCGTCTGCATGAATTTCCTCCAGGTGCTCCAGTTTCCACCCAAAGTCCAAAGATGTGCACGTTAGCTAGATTGACCATGCTAAATTGCCCCTTAATGTCCCAAGATGTGCAGTTAGATGGATTAGCGGGGTAAATGGGATTACAGGAACATGGCCTGGGTAGGATGCACTGTTGGAGAGTCAGTGCAGACTCAATGGACTGAATGGCCTCCTGCACTGTAGGGATCCTATGAATATAGTTATTGTTTCATTGCCTTATTGACATGTCTTGCCTATATATAGGACTAAAGAATTTGATCATTTGTGTCAAATCAGGTATTATATTCAGATAAAATGGAATCTAGTGTAAGCTGTGCGCTGCAATTTTCTAACACACCTATATGTACCAATGACACAGTGATGCAACACAGTCTATAGGAATGTCTCCCTGCTGAGGACTCACCTGCCTTTGATGAGTCGCCCTGTTCTTCAATAAGTACTTGGGATGTGGCATGAATTCTTGGTGGGACATCTGGCTGCTCTTGTATGAAAGGAAAAATGGAACTGGTAACTATTCTATCCAAAATGATGGACCTAATCATAGGCCAGAATTAGTAAGCATCAACTGCGAGAGGACCAAGGCAGAGGTTAATTGATTTAGTCTTTTTTTTTCTTTATAATCTGATTAAAACAATTATAAAAACACTAGCTACAAAAGTCATTGCCAACCAGCCTCTCACCACTGACCACATGTTGAATTCGACTTCCTCTCAAATAAAATATCATTGAGCCTAAACTGTGTCAGTGGAAATACAGTTTAACTGGAGATGACCTGATTACATTCAGACAGAAGTGACAATCTAAAAACTATGTTAGATCTTAAAGAGACAAGCAATTAAAAGGAATGCAAAAAAAGTTAAATGTTTCGTTATATTTTCAATGAAGCATTTGATTAGATCAAAACAAAAACAAAAGGTCAATTACTTCTCATTTCTTATTTCTGCTGTGAAAGTGACAGCAAAACAGAACAAAATAGCATGTGTTAAAGTGTATGATTTTCCTGTTGATAGTGACTCGCCTTGTTCAGAGTGTGGTCGAGACATGTTCCCACCACAACTTGAGTTTACAAGACCACATTCTGCTGAACCTGATACCGTTAGTACATCTTAGGCATTTTTTCCAACAGTTTTTATCTTTTAGAAATAGAGTGATGCCAGTTTCCATGAGTAGGCTACCCATCTTATCAGCCAACGTTGAGATAATTTACCCTCTGCACGTAGTCCAAACCTAACAAGTGAACCTGATCACAGTGAATTGGTCCTGGACAATGCAAAGGGGGCTCTCCTGAAACTTGAGAAGATGTAAAAAATTCACACCCTGGGATCATTTTGTAACTCATTAAACTAGTGTCCTAATTCATCAACAAAGAAGTTGATTTACAGATGCATCAGCGTGAGACAAACTAATATGTTACATGAGGCAGCACAGTGGTTAGCACTGCTGTCTCACAGCATCAGAGATCTGGGGTCAATTCCAGCCTCGGGTGATCGTTTATGTGGAATCTGCATGTTCTCTCTATGTATGTGTGAGTTTTGTCCATGTGATCCAGTTTCGTCCTGCGTTATAAAGATGTGCAGGTTAGTTTGATTGGCAATGTTAAATTGCCCCTTACCGTCCAGGGGATGTGGGCTTAAGGGGACAGAGCCTGGGTGAGATTGTTGCCGGTTCAGGCTCAGTGGGCCAAATGGCCTCCTTCTGCACTGTTGGGATTCTATGATTTTCTATGATTCTCTATGACAATCAGTGAGTTACGACACAATGGAATGGCAATTTAAAATAAATTGTGTCTTTCAGTTTTCTTCAGCAAACTCTTGAAATGGCGCACTCTCTGATAATAAATATTCAAGTGCTGCTCATATCCAAGGTTCCCCCATGATAAATGTGGGGGCACACGATAACAGAATTGCAAACACTAATATTTTTAAAATTAAGAATCTTTTCTCTGCAAAACTCAAGCAAATAAAGAGTGTTTTATTGTATTGAGCTCAAAACCAACAATGCTATGTGAAAACTAGGCCAATACTAAAGTGAGCTTGCAATGGAGATATTTTTATTCAGCATGCTCAAAAGCACTATGCTGAAATATTCTTGATATTTATATTATTGACAAACCCAGATGTTCATGCACCCAAGTAGATTAAACTATGCAGACAATGATATGGAGATGCTGGCGTTTGACTGGGGTGGGCACAGTAAGAAGTCTCACAACATTAGATTAAAGTCCAATAGGTTTATTTGGAATCACGAATTTTCACAGCGCTTCTCCTTCATCAGGTGAGTGACTCCAAAAGCGCTCCAAAAGCCAGTGATTCCAAATAAATTTTTTGGACTTTAACCTGGTGTTGTAAGGCTTCTTCCTGAAACTAGGCAGAGTTACCGTCTGGTGCATGTTCACTGTATTAACTGGGGGTACACTTGTACTCCTACTAATGGAACTGGTTTGAAACTGGACTTGTTGTATTTGGAGGCATATGTTTGTAACGTACATCTCTGCAAATAAATGCATATTAGAAGTGTATAACAGTGATCCCTGTTATAAGATTGTGTCTGGGGACATTGATCGAACACAGAACCGGACAGCCAAAAGTTGGACAATGTAGCACATTTGACTTAGCATATCTATGTTCAGGTAGAACTTTTCCTTCTATTTTCATTTCTCTGCCATTCATCCAAACACTTTCTGCCAATTCATCTAATTCCTACCAAATTGTTATAGATTCTCCAGTAGTAGCCATTTGTGCTAAAAAAAAGCATCATGCATAATCTAATAAACCTCAATGTTCAGAAAGAAAAACAGTCAATAGTTTTATTCTTCACTGACTGGTCTTCTCAATTACTGGTTAAAAATGCATTCATTTTCATATTTGGTATTAATCAATATTTGTTGCAACACAAAGTTGAGTGCAAAATATTTTTCATAATGTTGAAGGCTATTTGCATTATTTGCTGGCCAACTAGCTTTGAATTCTATGCACAAATATTTTAATAGAATAAAGGAAATTTTATCCAGACATCCCAGACACTCAACTTAGGCCAATGCCAGGTTTTATGATGGAGTTATAACAAACCATTAAAATTTCAGTCAAACCAAGGCCTATTCTTACTTTTTGTCACAGCAATATCATTCATTATATAGGTCTACTCATCGCTCTTTGCATCTAGATCACTGGAACCCAAACAAAACCTATACTCAGAATACAGGGTATTCAATCTCCTCTGGAACAGGGCAATTTCATGTTAGCTAATTGGACAACACACTTTACCATCATTTCATTTACATTTTAGCCTCGGGTTATAATTGCTGAAGTTTTTATTGTCAGATCTTCATTACAAAAGAGAATCAAGAGAATTAAGGCCAATTAGATAGAGTTCTATGTGGAAACTACAGGACCTGACAAAACCCTCACTTAAAGTATACTTTGCTGGAGAATACAATTGCAACACAGAAAAGAATGTTTTTTTTCAGGTAAATCCCTTAACTTTACATTGGGTAAATGAAATGTATACAGATCAGAAAGATCAGAAGTTCTCCTTGTGGCAGGTTAATTAATTCCCAACATGGTTGGAGTTGAGAATATGGGATTAATCTCAAATTTAAGTTTTAGGTTTATTTATTAGAGTCAAAAGTGGGCTTGCATTAACACTGCATGAAGTTATTATGAAAATCTCCTAGTCACCACATTCTGACACCTGTTTGGGTACACTGAGGGAGAATTTAACATGGCCAATGCACCCAACTAGCTTATCTTGCAGACTGTGGGAGGAAATTGGAGCACCTGGAGGAAACCCACGCTGACACGGGAAGAACATGTAGGCTCCGTACCATGACCCAAGTCAGGAATCGAACCCGGGTCCTTGGTATTGTGAGGCAGCAGTGTTAACCACTGTGCCAAAGTGTCCTCAGGCAAGGGATTCACCAAACATTCTCACATTTAACATTGTACAGTAATCCATGTTCTAAGTATTTGTGTGTGAACATTGAACAGTGATCCCTGTTCTAAGTATTTGTGTGTGAACGTTGACTGAGCTCAGAACCAGACTGAGAGAAATTGAGAGAATGTTGTCTGCATTTCATGGTTTTTGGCTGGAACGAGGAAAGCGGAATGAAAAGTAACTGGCCCCTGTTGCTCCTGCTCCAGCACCGTTGATTGTTGGAAACAATCCATCAGATAGGGTTTTCCATCAACAATGGCCATCAGTAGTTTCTTAATTCCAGATTTTTTTATAAATTCAAATTCCACCATCTGCTGTGACAGAATTCAAATTCGGGTTCCCAGAACATTAACTGAGTTTCTGGAATAATGACTGAATGATAATATCACTAGGCTATCACCTCCCTGTGTCAGCCTCTTTCCTTTAATTTCCCTAACATTTGAGCTTTTATTGGATCCCTTGACAACGTCATTCTATTGATACCTAATTGAACTATAGAAGCCAACACCCTTCAATCTGCCCTCTGGTTCTGTATTGTTACCACTTTCCCCTTGTTACACTGCTCAGACCACACTTCACAACAATCACAGGCTTAATCCAGCATCCACGGAACAGTTCAGGATAAATGCATCTTTAAAAAAAGATGCAGTGCCCTCATGAGAAATAAGGGGCCATTTCAAAATCACAAATCCTGAGAGGTTAGTACTTGGGGAATGATCATCTTTTTCTTTAACTCTAATATATTAACAGGGTAGAATCTTATTTTACATAGTGCTCTACCCTGAGAGCATATTGGCTACGTGAAGTAGAAATTAACAAATGCAGTAAACATGTAGATTGAATATTTCCTTTGGCTCAAATCCAATTCGTTGTACTACTATGAATTTATCATTGGCTGGCACTGTCATATGAGTTTTAATATTGTGGAAAAGAATGCACAGGTTTTTCACAGGTAAGTGTAGGAAAGTAGATAAACACAATAAAGGATGGCATTTTGCTGATAAGTAACTCATTGTCAGGTTTTGACAAAGACAGGAAATATCCAATATGCAAGGTTAAGAGCAAAATATAGGAGAAGATGGGAAATATATTCTAAATTTTAATCAACTGGAAATGATTTTGTATTGATCTACATTTTATCTTTCTCTTGAAGCGATGTACAGCCATTTGTTACATTGAATAAGGTTTTACCATATCTGCAGTCATTAAACTCTATTTTACATTATTTTTGAGGATGTATAATGGTACACTTTTGATTTTTAATTGAGAATTGGCAAATGTAAAGGTCAGCTGTGAACAATGAGTGCAATTTTCTCATTAGCTCTGACTGAAAACCAGTGGGAAGCTCTCCAACTGCACAGACCAGTTTTCTCTCTAGATCATGAGCCCTTCTGAGAAAAATCATCATTGGAAGTGTTTGCACCATCACTCTGGTGGACCAGGAGCTTTGAAAATGGTGCCCTGATCAACAGAAACTAAATGACCTCCAGCGCACTCCTTTCCCACCCTCACCCAGCCTCTCCCCCCCGCTCACAACATGGACCTTAGGAATCCTCTCCCTGCACCACTGCACAGAGGATAGGGATCTCCTCATCACACTCACCACTCCTCCCTTACTGATATTGAGGCGACCCCCCCTCTCACACCCACTCCCTTCTTGCAGGCATCGGGACATCCCCTGCAATCCCTAGCCCACCACTGCAATCTCAGGGGCATACTCCCTCCCCCAAAAATATAAGGAGAGCACCTTCCACGGGCTGTCCAAAGGACCCAGCCTTGGCACTGCCAGGTTGTCACACAAGGTCAATATAGCAGTGCGGCACAGTGATAATGTGGCAGTGCCAGCCTGTGCTAAGAAACAATGGTAAGGAGCATTGCCCAGGCACATCCCACTTCCCCCACGGGCTGTACTTATCTTTGCGTTCCCGTAGGGGAATTCCTGGACAGAATCTCGCTGGCATGTTTGAATACTCTAGGTGGAGTGGGGCAGAGGTTGGGGTGGGGGTTAGGTGAGGAGGTGGCTGCAGGAGTATCGTGTGATGCAGGGATCCGGCTATTTATATTAAAATTTATTGAACTCATTGAGATGAGATTCTTGCCCTTTCTAGGCGTGAACTTTGAGACATCACCACTGGCAGAGGGGGTCGGGTAAATTGGGAAAAATAATCTCTTCAAAGAAAATCAATTTTTCTCATGCTTTCTGGATTTTCTGCTCGTGCTGCTGCTCTTTCTGACAGCGAATGTGGGGTGGAACCCATCCCCAATGTCTTGACTAGGTATTAAAGTGGGCATTTTGCAAAAATGTTTGATTGTTTCTTTTAGACAGGAAAGGGCAAAATCTGCCATGGATGTTTACAGCAACTAAAGAAAAGGAAATAATTCATTATTTCTGAAATTGTTAACCACACCAAGGAATATTCTTGCAATGATATCCTCATGTAGCGAGTTTTCTGTCCATTGATGTCATTCTGGATTCTGATAAGTTCAAGTTTTTAAATTAGTGTTGCAAGTAGGATAACATTAACACTGCATGAAGTTACTATGAAAGTCTCCTAGTCACCACACACCAACACCTGTTTGGGTACACTGATGGAAAATTTAGCATGGTCAATGCAGCTAACCAGCACGTCTTTCAGACTATGGGAGGAAACTGCAGCACCCAGAAGAAACCCACGCAGACACGGGGAGAATGTGCAGACTCCATGCAGACAGTGACTCAAGCTAGGAATTGAACCCTGGTCCCTGAGAGGGGTGGGGGGAGAGTGGGGGTTCGCTGTAGACCCTGGTCTACTGTGCCTCCATACCATGCTAGTCTTATACTCTTATGAAGGTCTATAAGCAATATGCTGGATATTGAGGTCAGCAGTGAAGAAGTGCCACTCGCTGCAAAGATTTGCGGATCTCTGTGACAGGCCTGGTGCCAATGTTGAAGTCAATTTGGCATCGCAGGTCAAAGGGATCACCAGGCACACAGCAATAGTGATTTTACCAAATGCCACATTGGGATATTCTCAGTAGGGCAACAAACTAGGATGTAGAGACCATTGAGTGGCTTCACTTTTCCTTTTATTTGACAAATTAAATGATTGGGACCCGCACATGGTTAGAAGCAAAACAAAATCTTAAACTTATGAAACTAAAAATATTTAGACATGGTTAGACGCACGTGGTTAGACGCAAAACAAAATCTTAAACTTATGAAACTAAAAATATTTAGACATGGTTAGACGCACGTGGTTAGACGCAAAACAAAATCTTAAACTTATGAAACTAAAAATATTGGGCTGCCCCCTCACCACCATTAAAGGCCATAGTCCGTCAAAGGCCAGGCAACTAGTGGACGCCTTATCCATGTTAGCTTCTATTAACTGGGACTAGGCCGGAAGCGGGTGGAAAGGCAATGCGCCCACCCCATTTTTGGCAGGGGGTGAAGTGGTGCACTGCTGTCCCGCCCACCTTTGGCCTGGTCTCAGTAATACATAATGGAACGGGTAAGGTGCTCACAAGCTGCCCGTCCTTCAACCTAATGAAGCCCTTAAATGGCCAATGTTCTTTTTACCGTTATATAGAAACATTCAGCAAATATAAAATTACTTATTCAAGGTCATTAAGGAGGTTTAGCAGGAATTATGAACTTGGTGCAGAGTTAAAAACCCAGTTAAAAAGGTGTAACATTTTAAGTAGTTTTTAACAACAGAACTAAAAGTGTAAGAGTGGATGTTTTATTCAGTTCATTGATTCCCATATCATTACTGTTTTGGGGTGACCTTCAGAAACACACCTTCCGAAGAAAAGTAGAATCATTGACAGAAACCTTCTGGAGTAGTGTTTATTGGCAGGATTCTCGGACCTTCTCATGGTGTATTTCTTGCAGCGGGAGGTGGTGTGCTGCTGTCTGACAACAGGACCTTCTGGTCCCGCTGCTGCCAGTGGAATTGCCATTGGCTCTGCCCCATACTATTGGTAAAACAGTGGTGGGCGGGGTGGGCTGTCAAACAGCCGGAAAGCATCGGTCATAGACAACAAGCTCTGGATTTTCTGAACAATGCTACTATGTGACCATCCTTTATGGAACAAAATCTGCCTTCTTGCCAAGTCTGATCTATCCGGGACTCCAGGTCCACGGCAGTATAGATGCTTCTTGTCTGCTCTCTGAAGCTGTCAAGCAAGCCACCTTCTCAGGAGGCCAATAAATGAAGGCCTCCCGCAGTGAGGCCCACGTCCCCCTTAATAAGTAATCATAGAATGCAAAAGAGGCCCTTCGGCCCATCAAATCTGTACCAACACAAGAGAAACACCTGACCTCTCTGCTAATCCTATTTACCAGCACTTGGCCAATATCTTGAATGTGCTCATCCAGGTACTTTATGAAGGACGTAGGGAAATCTGTCTCCATTCCTCTCAAACAGCATGTTCCAGACCATCACCATTCTCTGGGTAAAGATGCTTTTCCTCAGACTCTTCCTTAAACCTCTTGCTTCTCACCTTGAACCTATGAACCCTTATGACTGACCCTTCAACTAAGTGGAATAGCTCTTCCCTATCCACCCTGTCCACGCCCCTCATAATCTTGTACACATCGATCAAGTCACCCTTCAGTTTTCTCTGCTGCAACAAAAACAACCCAAGCCTATCCATCCTCTCTTCATAGTCTAAATTTTCCATCCCAGGCAGTATCCTGGTGAATCTCCTCTGTACCCTTTCCAGTGCAATCACATCCAATACTGAAAAAGAATTCTGGACGACACTGTAATTTTTTTTATAGATATGAAAGGAAAGTTGAAATTAAATTTAACTGTAATTGGTACCACAGTGAAAATCAAGATGGTGTGTCCAGGGGGAGAGGGAAACTGGAGAGGTTGATTACAGATCTGAATTTTAAAATGTTCGGGGACCACGTATCTTGTCATACCTGCACACACTCTGTGGCATGGAGGCCAAAGAAGAAGCTGGGGAAAAATAATGACAAACTTAATAAGCCTGCAATTTCGAAAGGTACTGAACAATCTACACTTGCACTGTACCACCTGAGAGAAAGTTCCACAAAATTTTTCCCTGACTACCAAAGGTAATATAGCAAAAATTCAAACTATCCATCACGTCATTGCCATTCAGCACTTGCTGGTGCCAGCGTCATAGGGACGTTAATGCCCATGGAGTATATCACTCTCTTAGTCAATGCTTACCCTTTAACCTTCAATCATCTTCTACTTATCCACTAATGCACAGGAAGGGGAACAAAAAACCGTCTAGCGTCTCTCATCTCACTTGGGGCATTTTAATTTTATCCTTCTTCCTCTGGTTTCAAATTCGCTGTTGAGGTTAAATGATGAGCTCGTATCTCCATGCCTCTCAGCGTTTAAAAATAATCTGGATCATACCGTTCATCTTTCCTCTACTGAAAACAGCTTCAATTCTATGGGGATCGTTGGTGAATTAGAGCCAGAAATCACAATTATATTCTGGAATCATCCTCGCCATCGAGGAGTTGGAGGAAAGGATTGGGGGAAAGAAGCAATTACAAAATAGGATAAAAATAGAGGCAATTATATTAGCACATAACTAGCTCACCTCCTTCCACCCTGACATCAAAGAGTTTGGTCCATTTTCCATTAGTCGTGACAACGTGACAGGAATACATTCCCACGTCGTTTGTTGTCACATTCTGTATGGTCAGACTGATGTTTCGATGAGGCATGGAGTCATTTTGGATCCTCCGTCTGTAGTCATAGCCGATGAATGATCGTGGCTGTGTGAAGAAAGCTATCGTGCTTATTTCTTCTTCTGTCACCCGTTGCCACGTCAGCTGCACAATTTTGGCCCCATCCAGACACCCGCAGAATAAGGTTATACTGTTGTCCTGTACAAGTAGCACCTGAGTGTCTGCTGCCTGATTTTTGGCAAACTTTTCTTTAAAGGTATCTAAAGAAAACACAACATAACCTAGTGAGAGTGTTGGAAGGTTAAAACGCCCAGTATAATGTCACCAACACAATTGCATTGAAATAAGTTTACATAGTTTTCATTCCCAATGTTGAAGCGCACTTAGACAGGAGAGAAGTTTAAGACATAGATTAGTTAATGATTACTTCTCCAATCGATAATTTTATTTACTAGTGCCACAAGTAGGCTTACATTAACACTGCAATGAAGTTACTGTGAAAATCCTCTGGCCATCACTCTCTGGCACCTGTTCGGGTATGCTGAGGGAGAATTTAGCAATGCCAATGCACCTAACCAGCATGCTTAGATATAAGAATGTTTTAAGATATAGATAGATTATTTAAAGCTTACTTTGCTTGTTGATTATCTTATTTAATAGTGACACAAGTAGGCTTACTGCAATGAAATTACTATGAAAATCTTCATGTTGCTACATTCCAGCTCCTGTTTGGGTACACGGAGGGAAAATTCGGCATGGCTAATGTACCTAATCAGGGAACATGTAGACTCCTCACAGACAACGATTGAAGTCGGGAATTGAACCCAAATCTTTGGCACCGTGGAGCAGCAGTGCAAATCACTGTGCCACTTTGCTGCCCCAATGACCTGATTTCCCTCATGAACTGTTAACATGCTCAGCTCAGCTGGTGTATTTTAACTTGTTTAAAAAGGAACAGATGTGCCACAGTATTAAAGACAGATATTCATATTAACGGTCAGTGCTAGGAATTGGGTACAGATGGAATTTGAACCTCTGGTTCCAACATTTGTGACGTTTTAATTCTTTACAAATTGTTTCAAAATCTATTTCATCATAGAATCGTTGAATCCCTACAGTGCAGAACATAAACCATTACAGCGCAGTACATGCCCTTCAGCCCTCGATGTTGCGCTGACCAGTGAAAAACAATCTAAAACTCATCAAACCTACACTATTCCAATATCATCAATATGTTTATCCAATGACCATTTAAATGTCCTTAATGTTGGCAAGTCCACTACTGTTGCAGACAGGGCATTCCACACCCTTACTATTCTCTGAGTAAAGAACCTACCTCTGACATCTGTCCTAAGGAAGACATTTGGCCAATTGGGTCCAAGCAATGCTGCTATGTCCTATATCTGTAACCCATGTACCTACCCTGCTAGTCCCTTGACATTTAAGAGACAATTTAGCATGGCCAATCCACTTAACTTGCACATCTTTGGACAGTGGGAGGAAACTGGAGCTCCCTGAGGAAACCCATGCGGAGACAGAGGGTACAGTTACCCAAGTCCAGCATCAAACTTGTGTCCGTGGCACGGTAAAACAGCAGTGCTAACCACAGCATCACCAAGCAGTCCCCATTTCATGTAATGCATGTATAGCAAAATGCCTTAATCTGTGAGGATAAATTTTAATTGCTAGAGAACACTTGAAAAGAGGAACTAGCTTGAAAATAAATGAGCCAAACTCAAACTGAATAACCACTGATGGTGTACAGCCCAGGGAGTTTTGTTTTCATTCATTCATGAATCATGGATTTTATAGAAACATAGAACAGTACAGCGCAGTACAGGTCCTTCAGCCCTTGATGATGTGCCAAGCTATGTCAAAACCCAAAATCAAGCTATCCCACTCCCTTTCATTCTAGTTAACTGGACTAATGTCATTGGATGGCCAGCATTTAGTGTCCATCCCTGGTTGAGAGTCAGCCACATTGTTATGGTTCTGGAGCCACATGTAGGCCAGATCAGGTAAAGATGGCAAATTTCCTTCCCTAAAGGACATTAGTGAACCAGATGGGTTTTTCCCCTGACAATCAACAATGGTTTCATGGTCATTAGTAGATACTTAATTCCAGATTTTTTTTAATTGAATTCAAATTCCATGATCTGCTATGGGAGGATTTGAACCCAGGTGCCTGGAACATTAGCTGAGTTCCTGGATTAACAGTCTAGTGATAATACCACTAGGATATCATCTCTCTTTGAATGGAGTAAAAAAGGAGAGAGAGCGAGAGAGAGCTGTGGTTTCGGTCAACAATTTTCAATGCTCCAATTATGCACAAACGTACACTAAAGAGTGGCTTATGTGATATTTCTGATATGGCAGAAGACAAATCAAATAGACACTGTTGCAGAAACTGTTTCTCAGGTGGATGTAGCTGTTACTAGGGGACATAACTATAAGGTTGATGGTGGGAGATATAGGAAGGATGTCTGAGGTAAATTCTTCACTCAGAGAGTGGTTGGGATGTGGAATAGACTGCCTCTTGTGATAGTGGAATCGGATACTTTAGGAACTTTCAAGCAGTTATTGGATAGGCACATGGAGCACTCCAGAATTATAGGGAGTGGGATAGCTTGATCTTGGGTTTGGACATAGCTCAGCACAATATTGAGGGCCGAATGGCCTGTACTGTGCTGTACTGTTCTATGTTAAATAACTATGTATCAGTTAATCTAATGCTAATTGTCTAACTGTTAGTAACTGTAGTGATACCATGAAAAGGGAAAAAAATATAGCATAACAGCAAGCCAGAAGAGATTCTGGCAGCAGAACACTGCTGTCTCTGGAATTGAGTGATAAATAGTTTATTATATTCTGCACCTAAAACCAGGAGAAAGTGAAAGAAATGAAAATGGATGGTGAATACACTTTGGAGTCTAATGGGCTGAGCTTTACGTGGCTGAAGAGAATCAATAGTATACTGGAGAGATAAACAACCCAAATGTGTATTGAAAATGACAATAGGATAATCATATATATTGATCTCTGTTGAGTCCGGCGTACCAATTATAGATCGAAAAGCATATTATATTTTCATTATTGGAAGCAAAATGAAATGCTGAAATGCCAGCCTGATACAACTTGATAGATTCATTAAGTGTTCAAACTCTATTTATAAATAAAACAATGGAACTTAACTAGCTTGCCAAGAACGTGTTATCTCACAATGATTCATGTTTAATGCACAAACAGGAACTTCTCGGCAACTTGACTGTGGAGGTCATTGCAGCTTCATTCCTGCCAACACCCAATTTTCATGCTTACTCATTTTGTAATTTGGATTCATTTGAATTCTGATGAATCGACATTTATTTTTCATCTCCTATTCCCAAGGGCGTTGAGGCTGATTACCGTACACCAAAGGGCACATAGCACAAATGAGGCAAGGAATCTACTGATCTGTATTACACAGTGCCATATCATTAAATATATAAACAATGCAACCATTAAATACATATATACTTCATGGCCACTTGCATATTCAATCATCTCAGAGACATTCCCTTAGTTGAGTTAGACAATTTCAAATACTGAAGAAAATCCCAAAAAGTATTTAATGTATTGGAGAGGTGAACAAGGAGTTTAGAAGGGTTTAAAGAGACTATAAATAAAGATGAGATGGTGTCATAAATGAAAATGGAGAACAATTTTTTGAAAGTGAAAGAACATTCATATGAAGATGGTAGCGCTCAGGGATAAAAAAAATCACAATCTACTTGGTTTTTCAGAAACTTTACAAACGATAGCGCCAGTGAAAATATAGGTGCGTAAGAGGAGGCTAGGTGACAATTGTGAGAGAAAATTGTCGGAGAGCAACCAGCTCTAAAGTAAATAAGATAAACCCAAACTGAATAACTGAATGTTGCGCAACTGAATGTTGCGCAGCCCAGACAGTTGAATGAAGTCAAAGGGGAGAGAGAGCAGTGGCTCCATCAAAACTTTTCAATACTCCAGAGTGGCACAGTGGTTAGCATTGCTGCCTAACAGTGCCAGGGTCGATTCCAACTTTGGGTGACTGTCTGTGTGGAGTTTGCACATTCTCCCCATGCCTGTGTGGATTTCCTCCACCTTCCTCCCATTGTCCAAAGATATGCAGGTTAGGTTGATTGGCCACACTAAATTGCTCTTTAATGTCAGGGTGAATAGGCACGTTAAGCGGCACGTTAGCACAGTGGCCGGCATTGCTGCTTCACAGTGCGAGGGAGCTGGGTTTGATTCCCAGCTTGAGCCACTGTCTGTGTGGAGTTTACATGTTTATGCATGTGGGTGCTCCGGTTTCCTCTCACATTCTGAAAGACATGCTGGTTCGGTGCATTGACCCAAACACTCACTGGATTGTAGCAACTAGGGGGATTTCACAGTAACTTCATTACAATGTTACTTTACTTTTAGCAGGCCAAATACGTGGCATTATAGGGAAAGGGCCTGGGTGGGATTGTTATTGGTGTGGGCTCGATGGGCCAAATAGCCTCCTTTTGCACTGTAGAGATTCTATAATTCTAATCTATACAAAAACAGTATCTTAAGGGATATTTCTGATTCAGCGGTGGATAATCTGGACAATTATAGATCAGTTAATCTAATGCTTATGGTCTAACAGTTAGAATCCATAATTTGAAGGAAAGAGATTAAGTATGTAGAAACACATGAACTAATAAAAGATGTGATTTATTAAACTCAAGTCATGTTTGTCAAATGTAATGGATGCTTTGAAGAGGTAACTGATTGCGCAGAGAGGATGCAATAGATGTATCAATTTTCATACGACTATGATAAGTTGTCTCTGAAGAAATTTGATACAAGTAAAAATTGATAGTAGGTTGGCAAATAAACAAGAAAAAAACAGTTATGGTAAATGGATCTTGCATGAATTGGAGGAGGCTTGGAAGTGACATATGATAAAGGGGCAAGAATGATTCCATAAATGTTCTTAATTTATAGATAATGTGCATTCTGGTATAGGTAGCACAATTAACATTTACTGATTACATGAAAGTATTTGCTTTGATAAACATGGAGGACCGTGAAAGGCTTTAGGCAAAGAGATACCAGTTAAAGAGCAGGTTGTGGATGATTCAATTTAACATGGATATGTGAGAGTAGGAAAAACAAGAAATGAGTACATACTTTGCTAAAAATAAGTTTAAGTTCATTTATTAACGTCACAAGTAGGCTTACAATAACATCGCAATGAAGCTACTGTGAAAATCCCCTTGTTGCCACACTAGGGGAAATTTAGCATGGCTGATACACCTAACCAACACATCTTTTGGATTGTGGCAGGAAATTGGAACACCCATGCAGACATAACATGCAGACTCTGCAGTCACCCAAGGCTGGAATTGAACCTGAGACCCTGTTGCTGTGAGGCAGCAGTGCTAACCACTGTACAACCAATCTTTAGAAGTTTCTGAAAGGTTTATGGAGCTAGATAAAAACTAAAAGAAATTTCCAATCCTATTTTCAGACTTGTCTATATGAGAGTGGATCACAAGAATATAGATGTAATGATAAAGTTGTACAAGACATTGGAAGGGTCACTGTTAGAATGCAAAGTTTATCCTAGGAAAGATAGTAAAGTGACAGAGCGTACATTGTAGATTCAACAGAATGATAACTAGATGGGAAACTATGGAAAAGAGATTGGAGCTGGCTGAGCTGCACAGTGGCATAATGGTTAGCACTGCTGGCTCATAGCTCCACAGACCCAGCTCAATTCCCAGCTTGGGCCATTGTGTGGAGTTTGCACATTCTTCTGTGTCTCTGTGGGTTCCCTTTGGGTGCTCCGGTTTCCTTCCACAGCCCAAAGATGTGCAGGTTAGGTGTATTGACCATATTAAATTCTCCCTCAGTTTACCCAAACAGGGAGACAAAGGGATTTTCACAGTAACTTCATAAGCGGAATCTTACCAACAAATGGCAGATTGGGGTGCCCTCTTTAAAGACATAGACACCTTCTTACCTTTCCCCACACTCTGTCCTCCCTCTGCTGCCATGCACAAACTCCCTCCACCAGCCCCCTCCCCCCAATAGTCAATACTGGCATCAACACCCTGTGCCAGGTCAAGACCCTTTCCCCCAGGGGCTACGCTCACATTTCTGTCACTGGGGGATCCCCATGACAGGTTTGCATTTGGGTGAATCTGTTATAAACCACATTCACGTGACATCAAGTCAGTGAGGTTTGAAAACATGGATTATGTGGTCATGGGCTGGGGGGTTTCATTATATTGAAATATATAAATATATTGTAATCAGTTTTGTGACCATTATGTCAGTGAGAATGTGGAAGTTGGTGAGAAGAGATCATGGATTTAATATTATTACTCAGAACTGAAGGAGAAAAAAATCTTAAACAGAAGATTTTTGGAGCACAGAATGTTTTGCCAAAGACAATGGAAGAAGAATAGTGATGTTATCACTAGCCTATTGGTCCAGAAACTCAGCTAATGCTCTGGGCATCCAGGTTCAAATCCCACCGCGGTAACTGATGGAATTTGAATTCAGTTAAAAAATATCTGAAATTAAAAATCTATTGACGACCATGAAACTATTGTTGGAAGAATCCATTTGGTTCACATTAACTTCATTGCAGTGTTACTGTAAGCCTATTTGTGACCAATAAATAAAACGTTAACTTGAATGCTCTTTTGGCAAGGAAATTTGCTGTCCTTACCTGGTCTGGCCCACATGTGATTCCAGAGCCACAGCAATGTGGTTGACTCTTAACTAGCCTCCAAGGGCAACAAGGGATGGGCAATAAATGCTGGCCAACTAGCAACACCCAAGTCCCATGAATGAGTTAAAAAAAAACATATTTGAAGCAGTTAAAGATTTAGGATAAAGGAAGAGGGCTGAGCAATTGAATTTAGTTTGCGATTACTTGAACAAACAATTCACACAGACATGGGTTCTCATCAATTGGTCAGTGCTATAGTTTGAAGCAATCACTTACCTGGGTTTATTATTGCAAATCGTTTCACCAACACCCCCTCACGAAAACTGCTAATGGAACATTCATAACTGCCTTCCTCTGCAGCTGTTCCCCTCAACTGTATATCTCCACTAATGGATGTTGAGAGAAATGTCACACTTTGATTGTACTGAGGTGAAATGTGCTCTCCTCGTAATGGGTTATACACAGCAATCGTGTCCTTAGTACCATCAACGTTCTTCGCCCAGGCCAACTGGGTCATTTTGCTTGTTTGTGGATAGGCGCATTTCAGCACCACTACATCCTGGCGTTTCAACGTAGAGTCCACATTCTGGTTCTGACAAGCCACATCTGAAACATCAAGATTTTACAAGTTTATTGCAGGAAGGCGTCAAAGCACAATATTCATAAGATGTGCTCTCCATCATCGCGTAGCACCAGGTCAATGCATCATGAGAGATAGAGGCAGAGTTATGGTTTTGTCTTATTTCCAAGATGGAGCTTCCACGGGAACCCAGAAATACAAGAATTTCCAGACTGAAGCAAGCAAAGTAGATTCCTTCTTATTGACTTTGTTAATGGTTAGTGGATTATATTATTAATGATATGGGCACTATTTTACTAAGGACTGAAAATGCATAAGGAGAATCTTGTTTGACCCAATTGTCTGTCCCTGTTCCACAGTTATGTCTCAACGTGTCAGAAATTCATTCTGAAAATCCAGCTTAAAAAAAATCAGTGGGAGTTACTCCAGTTTTCATGCAAATTCAGTACCTAGAATTTTTTGGGGGGAAAATGGCCCTCGTGATGTCCATTAGTATACTTGGAGTTTTTAGCGGCTTTTGGGTGCCACAAAAATCAATCTTCAATCCCAGAGATGGCATTTTAATTTAACTTGCTAAAAACTTCCTTTAAAGTTTTATCTTTTTGTTTCAATGGCCCCTTACAGGGCTGTTAATTTGTCCATTAACTTAGCTATTATTTATTTTTCTTGGTACTCAAAATAGTAAGAAGAGATTCAACTGAGTCATTGAATTAATAGTTAGAAGGCAGAGATTTGGAATGTTGAGTTCTGTGAATAAACATATTATCAGGGTAAGATCTGTGCACTGTTCTGTGCTTCACCATTAACTTTGGATCTATTCAATGCACTTTCCATTATCCTGTTAGTCATGATACAATGATAATCATCACAATCAACTTTTATCAAATTGACTCAGAAGTAGCACAACCAAAATCTCACGGTACAGAGTCTTGGTAACCTAGGGTGATATTTTAACACCACAAATGGCGTGTCATTTCTATTGTAAAGCCAGAAATACTTTGGACTTCCAATCTCCTGATGGACTTATATTTAAAGTTTAAGTTTATTCATAGAGTCACGAGTAGGCTTGCATTAACACTGCAAGTGAAGTCCCTGTGAAAATCTCCTGGCCATCACACTCCAGTGTCTATTTGGGTACATGAGGGAGAATTTAGCATGGTCAATGCACCTAACCAGCACGTCTTTCATACTGTGGAAGAAACCAAAGCACTAGGAGGAAACTCACACAGACACAGAATGTGCAAACTCTAAACAGACAGTGTCCCAAGCCAGGAATTGAACCATACCCCTGGTGCTGTGAGGTAGCAGTGCTGACCACTGTGCCATCATGCTGTTTCAGATCTACAGGTCATTGGTGAGGCATCTGGGTTTCTGTTTAAGGTCTCCTTATTTAAGAAAGAATGTAAACCTATTGGAAGAAGTTCGTAAAAGTTTTGTCAGACAAGCACCTGGAAAGGGCCAATTGTCTTTCTGAGGAAAGGTTAGACAGGTGAGACTTGTACAGTCTGGAATTATTGATTTGAATGAAACATATGACGTTGAAACATCCTGTGGGGATGAGTGTTCATGTCGTGCTATCATATTGCAAAGAGGAAGCTGCCGTGGGATAGTATAACTCTCGAATTGCCAGTCTGCTGACTTAATCTCTGCATCTCAACCTGCCACTGGGAATCTAAAATTCAGGTCTACTGAATTGGGTCTCTCCAGCCAAAGAAATTAGAGATGGGCATTAGGTCCATGTCCCACAAATAAGTAAAAAATATATATTTTCTGTTTTAACAGACCCAATGATACTCAGCCCTCAGACATTCAAGTGATCTATTCCTACCAAACATGCTAACCTAGAAGCAGCATGGTGGTCAGCACTGCTGTCTCAGAGTGCTAGGGACTCAGGTTCAGTTCTGACCTTTATTAACTGTATGGAGTTTGCACTTTCTCCAGGTGCTCTGTTTTCCCCTCACAGCCCAAAAATGTGCAGATTAGATTGATTGATCATGCTAAATTGTCTTTTAATGTCCCTAGATGTGTAAATTGGGGGTAAATACGTGGAGTTATAAGTCAGGATTGGATGCTTTTTTGGAGAGTCGATGCAGACTAGATGAACTGAATAGCCTCACTCTGCACGGTAAGGATTCTATGTCATGTTTCGCATTGCTGGCATAATATTTCCCAAATAGCATTTTACAAAAGAGAATCAATCTAATTTGCATTTGAATAATCAGTATTGTCTGCTTCTATCATCTCCTGTAGGAGTTTATCTCAAATATTGAAAATTCACTCAATGAAATATTATTTCTGCGCTTTAATTTTAAATTTACTCCCTTCAGCTGTAAGCAGTGTCCTCTGCTTCCGCTGCTCTGGACAAGGTGAAATAGTTTCTCATGTTCTATATTATCTAGTCAAGTAATTGTCAAAAAAATTTATTTCTAAGCCACAGCTTTTGAGGTTTTGCAAGTAAAGCCAAAGTAATTGTATTTCTGCGTTGCTTATCCCCTATTCATAGAGAAAGGAATCAAGTGTCGTTTCATTTTACACAGAATTACACACAACCTCCAGAGGAGAATTTCATTCCATAATCATGGCTGAACTCAAACTTGGAGCGTACTTGTTGAATGAAATGCGCTAACTCATTCTACCATCTAATTACCCCAGTTCCAAGTTTCTATTTAGAATCTTCTCTTATAATTACTTTTGAAGTTGTCCACAGGAAATAAGGACTATACAATGACCAACCCGGAAATGTCAGCCGGTCTGGCAGCACCTGTGAAGGGAGAACAGAGACAACGTTTCATGTCAGGGCGATCCTTCCTCAGAGCTGGGTCATAAAGGATCATCCTAACTCAAAACCATCCACTCTCCATAGATGCCATCAGACCTGCTGAGATTTTCCAGTGTTGATCTTTTTTGAGAGTATCCTAGTGCTTCACGTCGTTAGTGTACGCTTGACCTGGACCAACACAGTGACTATCGCTGTGCTGTGCAGATACATGGATTTGGGCCTGTGTCTGTGGGAGTTTGCGCATTCTCCCCGTGCTTGCGTGTGTTTTCTCCGGGCGCTCCGGTTTCCTCCCACATCCCAAAGATGTGCTCTTAGGCTAATTGGCAAATTCTCCCTAAATTGTCTCAAATTTAGGTTTTAATCCATAGATCTATAAACATGGACAGGGATCGCAGGTAGAGGTGGGAACATCGGGGTGTCGACACGGGCTCGTTGGGCCGAAGGGCCTGTTTCCCGTGCCGTTTTGTTCTTTGATCTTTTCTCTTTTTGATCAGATTTCAGCATTCGCTGTATTTTGCTTTTATGTTCAACAATGTTAATTCTATTCTATGAACGATAACAACTTCTTTTTCTCCTTCATTGCTTCATTCATATCAGCTATTTTTCCAAGTTTACAATATCATTTTATGCTCTGCCACTTCTTCCCCAATGTGTTTTGAGGCAGAATGGGAGGGGTGTAAAATTGCTTTGTCCGGATCCCCTTTGGAGGTGAGATATCCATCCAAGGATGGACCCAAGGTTCAATTGAGAGTAAAATGGCTGTCAGCCTGGCAGAGTTGTTGGGATGCTCTCAGGCTGATAGGTGCTGAGTTTTTACCATGCTGAAAATTCAGGCCATTATGACAATACATATTTTATAACAGAGAGCCCATAGTTTCTAAATCCCAATAACTTAAAGGGTGAATGGGAGGGGAGGCCAAAAAAAATGCAGGACCACAAAAAAAATAGCAGCTGACTGCAGCAAATGGGTAAATGTCACTTCCAAGGATTAGAAAGACAGAATCATAGAATCCCTACAGTCTAGAAGGAGGCCATTTGGCCCATCAAGCCAGGAGCAATCCCACCCAGATCCTATCCCCGTAAGCCAAGTATTTACTCTGCTAATCCCCCGGACGCCAAGGGACAATTTAGCATGCCCATTCAACTTAACCCACACATCTTTGGAGTGTGGGAGGGAACTAGAGCACCTGGAAGAAACCTACGAGGAGAATGTACAGACGCCACACAGTCACCCACCCAAGGCTGGAACTGAACCTGGATCCCTGGCGCTGTGAGGCAGCAGTGCTCAACACTACCACTTTTGGACAGTGATAGCCTTTTTCCTAGGATGGAGAAAGCTAGCACGAGGGGACACAGCTTTAAATTAAGGGGTGATAGTTATAGGATGGATATCAGAGGCAGGTTTTTTACCCAAAGGGTGGTTCGGGAGTGGAATGCCCTGCCTGCAGCGGTTGTAGATGCGCCAAGTTTGGTGGCGTTTAAGAGGTTAGTTGATAAGTATATGGAAGAGAAGGGAATGGTTTAGTTTGGAGGGGCATTGCTTTTTATATTGGTCGGCGCAACATCGAAGGCCGAAGGGCCTGTTCTGTGCTGTAATGTTCTATGTTCTATGTTCTACTACCTCAAACAAGACAGGAATTGTTTTTTTAAAAAAAATTATTTCAAAGAGATTCTTTTGAAATGTGGATTCCTGTGCCAAAAAAAAAATGTCTGGCTCTTTATGTGAGTAGGCTAATTATCGTAATTGGTAAAAGTATATAGGACACACATTTTGAAGGATTTACTAGACTTCTCAAGCAACATTTGGAAGGCTTAAAAGTATACCCCAACATGTAAAAAAATAAGTGGATGTAATACTTCTTGTTCACCAATTAAGGGAAAAATAACATGTTTATCTATAGGTTAAGACTAATCAGAGGCTTGCAGCCCTGTGCCTACAGCCAGCTCCTGAGATGATTCGGAAACAGAAACCTGAGCTCACCAGGGATGATCCCACACACTTTGTCCTGATTGGCCCACCGGATCGTGTGACCCTTATTCCACAGATTGATCCTTAAAGGGACAATCACCGATAAATCAAAAACAATTCGATTTCACAATGACATGGCAGGCATATAACGTCTGATTCAATGTAGTTATAGAATCACGTAGCACTGATAGAGGCTATTCTGCTTCTCTTGCATCACCATTACTTTGAAACAACAACTCAATTAGTTCCATGACATCAGTCATGGACTCACCAGGAGCCAATGGGTGGGATTTTCTGCCTGCCTTCACCCCAAAACCAGAAAATCTCACGCGAGGTCAACTGATCTTTCCATGGTCCGCCCCTTGCCAGCTGTGATTCCCGTGGAACAGGAAAATTGACCATAATAAAAATGCCGGAAAGGAAAGTTTTTGGCAGATGACAATCGTTCCAGGCTAACAGGGAATGAAGCATGGCGGAGGAGAGAGAAATGGGAGGTTGAAGAAGGGAAGATGAAGGAGCAGCCAAAAAGAGTCCCTGAAGGTGCTGGGAGTGTGTGGTAGCATAATAATATTAATCTGTTATTCAGTGGAGGGGACTCAAGGTCTAATTCTGTATACTGTAAACACTATGAAGAGAATACAGCATGAGGTTAAAGAGAAACAATGAGATGACGTTGATGAAGTATCCTTGCAAACTGCACTAAACTTATTGTCTAATCTACACAATCACAAAAGCATCTCAGGAGGTGCTTCCTACTCCATCGTTTTGCAATGTTATTTTACCTCATGACGTTTTTATATTAAGTTATGGAGAAACAACTAAAAATACCCTAGCTTTCCCACTATATCTACATTTCACTGTTTACTCCCCCTTATAACCTCCCACAGGCAGTGGAGAAGCAGCTCAGTCTGGATGTAAGAAAAAGAATGCTTTATCTAGCATCAACTCCCTCAATGGCCATGTTTAATTTTTTGTACTAAGGAGTCTTCTTCTAACTCTTGACATGAAAAGGGTCAGATGCCCAGAAAGGAACCTATTACAGTATCGGTACTATAAATATTTATAATGATTCATTATATTGTAATAATGCATATTGTTCACAAAACACAAGACAAATCCAACCCAAATCCAATCCAAGACTCTCCAACAATCTAGTGTTAGTCATCAGCAAAGTGATGGAAGATGTCTTCAATAGTGCAATCAAGTGACACTTACAGAGCAATGACCTTCTCACTGACACTCAGTCTGGATTCCACTAGGAACACTCAGCTCCTGACCTTGTTACAGCCTTGGTCCAAACATGGACAACAGATCTGAATTCCAGAGATAATGCAAGAATGACAGCTGTTTGACACCAAGGCAGCATTTGACTGCATGTTGTCCTCATAAAATTGAAGTCAATGGAAATCAGGGGAAAATTCTACACTGTTTGAAGTTATTCCTGTCACAAAGAAAGATAATCATGGTGTTGGAAGTCAATATCTCAGCCTCAGATCATCGCTGCATAACCAGTTGCTCAAAGCAGTGTTCTAGGCCCAACCATCTTCAGCTACTTCATCAATGACCTTCCCTCCAGCATGAGGAGTAGTGAGGATGTTTGTTGAGGATTACATGCCATTTATAGCTCCTCAGATAATGAAATATTCCATGTCCGCTTAGAACAAGACTTGGACAACATTCAGACTTGGGTAATATTCATAAGTAACATTCATATGACACAAAGCAATGACTATATTCAGTGAGAGAATTTAACTCCTTCACTTGGTATTCAATGGATTGCCAAATCTTCCATCAACATCCTTGAGGGGCTCATCATTGAGCAACAACTTAACTGAGCCTGTTGGCCACAGGCTGAAGGGGGCAGTTCAAGTCTGCAAAGAATGCTTGAACTGGAATAATCTGAAACTTAAAACTGGTTTGAACGGGTTAAGCTTACATAGTTCTGTGAAAAAATGCAAAGGAAATATTACCAGGCACAGACCCTTATTCAGCCAGGGAGCAAGGAGGTAATCCTATCTATATCCTTGGCTTGGGGCCAGTGAGGGAAAGGTACGAAATAGGCGAGCAAGTTTAGACCAACAAAGAAGAGGCGGCACATCTGGAAAAAAGATAAGCAGCAGGGTAAAAATGGAAATTCCTCCACAAGCAGCGGGGAACTCCAGAGATTAACAAAGCAGAAGAAGACGACCCTGCATCGGGGATGTGGAAACAATATCCAGAGGGAGCACAAAGATTTGGCTCTTCTTATTGGGTATTGTTCCTACATTCTGCGGTTACTTAGGGAGTGTCATGGAAACCTAATGGATGTGCATTTAGATTGCATAGTTTTGATACAAACTGTATATTTATTTTCTAACCAGATGTATGATTTGTGTGCATACTGCCTAACAACGATAATAAAGTGGATTACTAATAGAAACAGGCCTGTCCCTCCTTATCTGTGTACCAATCTGATAATATTTGTTGGTAAGTAACGGTCAACAGCCCTCACTCTGGCTCTAAGTGCAGTTCAGAGTCTGAGAATTAGATGGCAAGAAACTTGTCTCCTGTCTCCCCAAAGTCTACCCATCATCTACAAGGAAAAAAGTCAGGAGTGTTGTGGAATACTTTCCTTTTGCTTGGATGAGTGCAGCTCCAACAACATTCAAGAAGCTTGGCATCATCTGGGCCCGCTTTGATCAGCATCTCAGCCAAAACTTTAACTATTCATTTCCTCTATCATTAGCTCATTGTGGCTTTCAATAAGTCCCATCTAAAAGATTCACCACAGCTCATGAAATTTCTTTCAGCAACTCCTTCTAAACCCACTACTTCCAATATCTAGAAGGACCAGGGCAGCAGATGCATGGAAATGCCATCACCTGAAAGTTCCCCTTTGAACAACTCACACCATCCTGACTTGGAAATAGATAGCTGTTCCTTCACTGTCACTGGCTCAAAATGCTAACAGCACTTTGGATGTACCTACGCCACATGGAGTTCAGTGATTCAAGAAGGCAGCTCACCACCACAGTCTCAAGGACAATTAGGAATGGACAATAAATGCTGACTCTGGCAATGGTACCCACATCCTATGAACAAATGCAAAACAAAAAATGGATAATTTCATTGGAGAGACAGCATAACAGAAGATGAAGTAAAATTGGAGCTGCTCACTGGAACCAGAGTAGGAAACAGAAACTCAGTGCAGTGATAAATAGACAAGCCTCTGCCACAGCCAATCTAACACTGGTGCATTAGTGCTACACACCCAACAATCCCCAGCCATCTCATTGCAATCACTCACTATCCAGTGCGCCAGAGCTTACACACTCAGAATCAGTCCACAGCCCCCACCCAGCTATCACAATCACAATGCCAGCCATCAGAGAGTAAGGGATGGAGGACTTGTCACCAAGTTCTTCATATTATGTGAATAGAAACAATGTGGATCGTCACTGGCAGAGACAGTAACACCAGAAATAAGATGAGCTATGAGCTTTCACAGTATACCTTTTGATAAATGTGGGAGATATCATCAAAAATCTGAGAAACCCATTAATTGAAGTGGTTTCACACTACAAGCTGCCAATAGATATTCTGCCCTTTTCTCGTTTCTTATTTATTTATTAGCATCACCAGTAGGCTTACATTAACGCTGCAATGAAGCTACTGTGAAAATCCCCTCATCACCATGCTCTGGCATCTATTCAAGTACATGGAAGGAGAATTTATCATGCATCTAACCAGCACGTCTTTTGGACTGTGGGAGGAAACCAGAGCACTGGAAGGAAACCCACACAGACAAAGGGAGAAGGCGCAGATCTGCACAGACAATGACCTCAGCCAAGTTTCGAAACCCTGGTGCTGTGACGCAGCAGTGCCAACCACTGTGCTTCGCGCCGTCCACTCTAAATGTATCAACAATTTGACTTGTTTAAAAAAAAGGTTCATTTTGACTTGTGGCCTAGTGGGAAAAGACAGAATGCATTGTGCCTGTGGAGGCAGCAGGCATTAGACATTGAGGAGGCCAGGGGAGTGTTGAACTAACAAGAGGAGACAACAGATTATAACAGACGTACGGACTCCTCCTGAACCAGAGGGAACAGAGAAGAGGAGGCTAAAGGACCAATGTGTCAGTAGGAGTTGGAGGTACAGAGAACAGAAACATTGCACAATGGCTGCCTGACAGGGACCCGGGTTCAATTCCTGGCTGGGATCACTATCTGTGCAGAGTCTGCTTGTTCTTCTCTGTTTGCATGGGTTTCCACTGGGTGTTCCGGTTACCTCCCACAATCTGAAAGACATGCTGGTTAGGCACATTGGCCGTGCTAAATTTTCCCTCAGTGTATCTAAACAGGAGCCCATGATTAGGGAATTTTCACAGTAACTTCGTTGCAGTGTTAAGGTAAGCCTACTTGTGACACCAGTAAATAAACTTTAAGGAACAGACACTGGAAGTAGTTGCAGAAACAGAGCAGCAGTAACAGTAGGACCCAGCATGTGGATGGAACCTGGCAAACTCAGGGTTGACCAGGAAGGAGGCCAGTACTGGCTGAATTATGAAAATAATTTTTTTTAAACCTACAATTTGGAGTACTATAAAACAGCTTTCCAACAATAGTGAAAGATCTACTATTGTATAAGGTTCTAAAACCTTTAAACTGATTCCTGGACATACTTCAGCTCAGTGATTGGATTAACATTGGACATTCTGATAGATTTCTAAATGAAATACAAGGGGAAACGGTCACAAAAGAATAATATTTGAGGGAATTAGAACTTGCTATATAGTGAAGCAACTACATTGGCATTGGCCATACTGCTAAATTCACAGGGACCTTTGGTATGCACAGCATTAGAACCCTTTATTGCGCAAATTAGAGATTGAAGCCTCAATGAAAGACCCCATCAAGAAATTAATCAGTGATGAGTGACCAGCTCTCATCCGTTCAAAGGTTTTCACTTGTTCCCATCATTGCTGACGGTAAACAAGTTAGAATATTGTTTCTGGCGATCTTGCCTATGTTCCACCTCCAACTTAGTTGATAAGTATATGGAAGAGAAGGGAATGGTTTAGTTTGGAGGGGCATTGCTTTTTATATTGGTCAGCGCAACATCGAAGGGCGAAGGGCCTGTTCTGTGCTGTAATGTTCTATGTTCTATGTTCTAACTCAAACACCGTAGTAGAGGTTCAGAAAAGGTGGGCAGGGTGTCCCAGTGATCTAACCCAACTCCTCCTTCACAAAAGGATGGTTGGCCATCTTCTAAATACATATGTTTCGCCCCAGCCCATCACCCACCCCAGTCCTCAATTGCATAGCACCGCAGGCTCATCTCATTTTATGGTGCTGTAGCCACAGAACTAGCTAGATATACAACTCCTGCGCCTGCAGATAAGGTCATATCAAATGGTCAATCAATATAAAGACCTCAGCTCTGAAATTCTGCAGGCTTTGCTCCATTCTGTTGCTAAATTTACAATGAGAGACTGATGGCAACTTTGAGGATTTTGGAGATAGGAGTCTCAACATTCATGGAAGCTATCTTCATTCTTGCTCTGAATCATGGATGGGGATTGGATCCTAATGAAGGCATGGGAATCCTACAAAAAGATGACAGTGCTGTTTTCTGGCGACAACACTGGCATGTTTCTCTCCCGAGAAACACATTGTTATCTCTCTGGACTGTACGACACTCTTAAGTCCAAAAGAATTAAGGGGACATGTTTCATGCTGTCATGCGGGGAGTGGGAGGACCTCGACATGCTGATAACACTCAGTTGTGCTGTGATGGGGATGCCATGTTAAAGGATGCCCCAATCACTACAGGAATAGACCTCCCTTCCCTGCCCACCATGGAGGTGTCAGAGGTTCCCCCCCCACTCCGATTGGAGTTGGTTCTCCTCTGCCCTTCCACTTCCCTCTCCCTGCACCCCACCCCCACAAATCATTGCCCTATATGCCCCAACCCACCTGATAATCAGCCTCTACACTTCTCCCCTTTCCTTAATCATTCGCTCCTTCCCCCACCAAACAGTATTCGTTGGTATCCCCTGTTTCTCTATCCACTCTTAGCCCACAGTCAAATCTGAATGAATCCCACCCCATCCCCATTCTCCCATGAGGCTCTCACATGGACCTGCTACTAGCAGGTTGGTGAAGCCTAAACATGGTAATGGTAATAAACGGCACCAATATGCAATTATGTTGACATCTGCTGAATATATGGTGCTGGGAGTGAGGGTCGCTGAGGGAGGGGGTGGGGTGGGGCTGGGGGGGTTGGTGGTGGTGAATGCTTCAGACAGAGTGCTCACCAATAACATTCTAACGGATGGAAATGAACTTCCTGGGGTACCGCAGTGTGGTTCGTGCTCCTTCAACTGAGAGAGGACTGGAAGATCGGAACTCAGAAACTCGCCCATGTGAATCGCGCTTTCCGAACCTTTCAGGATTTTGAGCACCATTCCCATTGATAGAATTTATTGACTCAAAATCATCTCAGAGAGGGTCAATTTCAGTCACTGTACTTTGTACGTTATTTGTAATGCTTCTTGCTGCAAAGGTCAAATAAAGTTTAGTAACCAATTTAGAAGACGCATTACAAGCTACAAACTTCATCCATGCTGCAGTTTTGATTTATGGCTTTCTGTAATCTGATTTCAATTATTTTTTATATTTAGAAGTTGAAAGCAGTGCTACTTTGGTCATACAATGGGCAGTCACACCACAGAATAATTATATCTCATTTTGTAATTGCTCCAATAAATATTTAGTTATATTCCTGCATTCATTTATTCATATTTCTAATAAATGTTTGAAATACGTAGAGATAATCTCACCAGGCACAATAAATCCTGCTTTTCGTACAGAACACTAGCACTTGTTTCTTGACATTCTGCTACCCTTTCCGATATTGATTAATACAAGGACCTGAATGTGATGGCAAAATTCAGAGAGCTCTCAGGAGTCAATCACTTGGCAGTATATTCTTTCAAAAATTGCTCTTGGTGTAATTGAATCCAACTAGAAACAGGGACACATTTCAGCAATTAAAGGGGCACTGCCATTGTCAATGAGAATGGTAAGAGTTTGGAACATTGCAATTGTAAAGGACCAAACGCAGCAGACTTTTACATGATTGTTGGATTTAAAATAGAATTTGGAGCACAGACATAGGCCATTACGCTCTACATGCTTATTGAACCCAATGAGATTATTACAAAGCTATTTCAATCATTCACTAGGAATATGAATGAATGACTATAGGAATATAACTAAATATTTAGCCTTCCTACCTTCCACTGGCCTAATTATATGAGCACACTCTCTAATCTCTCATGGCCTTCCTTAACTTTCCCTTAAATGCGCTAACACTATTCATATCAACACCTTGTGGTAGAAAGTTCCACATTCTAAGTTTGCCATGAATTCCTTAATAGATTTATTAGTGATTACCTTTCAAGGGTCTTGTGGCACAGTGGGTAGCATCGCTACCTCTGATTCAAAAGTTGTGGGTTCAAATCTCACCCCAATATTTGATGTTCATAGAAGGTGTATTCATAATGGAGTTAAGCAGCTTGAGAATCAACTTGTAAATCCTTCTAATGTCTGCCAATGGCAGGCAGTAGAAGAGATTTCTTGTCAGTGGGTGGCATGGTGATTAACACACTCAGAACACCAGAGACCCAAGTTCAATTCTGGTCTTGACTGACTATCAGTGTGAAGTTTGCACGTTCTCCCCATGGGTTTCCTTTGGATGCTCCGGTTTCCTCCCACACTCCAAAGTGTGGGTTAAGTTGATTGGCCCTTTAATATCAGGGGGATTAGCAGGGGAAATTGCCCCTTAGAGTCAGAAAGATTAGCAAGGTAAATACATGATGTTATGGGGATAGGGCCTAGGTGGGAATGTTAACAGCGCAGGATCGATGGGCCAAGTGGTCTCCATCTGCACTGTAAAATTTCTATGAAGTTTTGAACTCATCTGTAAGTTATAAGTTCAAATGGATTACTTCTCGGCAGAGTTTACATATTGACATTCCCCAGAGAGAACAGTCCAGACTTAAAAACTTTGGAGATTTTTGAAAATAGATTTCCAATTAACTTCTTTTCCCGCTCTTTCCTTTATTGTAAAAGCAGCTTGTTAGCTGGATTTTGCCACCATGGTAGACTTTCATCTGCCAAGGAAACCATACTGTAAACAGCCAGAAGGACTCATCCTTTCTGTTATCCTTTCTTCTCCAGTAGGATATCCAGAGGTAAATGTGCGAGGTATATTGAAATGGTGGGAATAACACAGATAGCTCGACCCTCTGCCACTCTTTAAAGTTATTGAACAATTTTAGTGAACTGAGAATGGGAATAAGAAGGAAGAAGTAAGTTGCATTTATATAGCACCTTTGAAAACCTCAGGATGTTCTGAAACGTTTTGCAGTCTGTTAAGTATTTCTGAAATGTGGTCACTCTTTGTGTTGTAGGATCAGACTTTTGTGCAACACAAGATATTTCTAACCTTCTAGTAAGATTTCCCTGGTTGACACCAGTAAAAAATGCTTGGCATTTCAATATCAGGTCTGCACTGACCACAATCCGACCTATCCTCTTAATCTCATGCATTTAGCTTGCGAAACTCTCTGACGTTAAGGGGCAATTTAACCTGGCCAATCAAACTAATCCAGACAACTTTTGACTGTGCTGTTTAGAAGGTGGGGACACCCGAAGGAAACCCACGCAGACATGGGGAGAATGTACAAAGTCCACACAGACTGTGACCCAAGGCGGAATTGAACCCGGGTCTCTGGCTCTGTATGGCAGCAATGCTAGCCACTATGCCACCGTGTCTTAGTAGGAAATACTATTTGAAATTGACCTGTGGATTTCCCAGGCCGGTGACACCTAAAGTGTCCTGACGTTTTTGCCACATTTCTTTGAATTTCCTCGAAATTCTGTCACCATTTTTATCTACCACTGACAGAATCTCCAAAGCCGTGAAACATTTTTGTCAAGACAGGATTAAGCTGCAAGGATGATGAAGGCTTGACAGCAAGTTTATAAGAAACTAGTCACTAGAATGGATTTCAAAGCTTCAAGTTTTATATTTAACTTGATAAAACAATGGTGGCACAGTAGCACAGTGGTTAGCACTGCTGCTTCACAGCTCCAGGGACCTGGGTTCAATTCCCGGCTTGGGTCATTGCCTGTGTGGAATTTGCACATTCTCCTCGTGTCTGCGTGCGTTTCGTCTGGGTGCTCCTGTTTCCTCTCACAGTCCAAAGATGTGTGGGTTAGGCTGATTGGCCATGCTAACGTTCCCCCCTTAGTGTCCTGAGAAGTGTAGGTTAGAGAGATTAGTGGGTAAATATGTACGGATATGGAGGTAGGGCTTGTGTGGCATTGTGGTCAGTGCAGACTCGATGGGCCAAATAGCCTCTTTCTGCACTGTAGAGTTTCTATGATCCTAAGAAGCAGGTGGAGAAACCACACAAACTGCAAATATGGAGATAAAAGATGGGAATTTTCAGCCATTCCCACCAGCATGGTCTTCCAGGTTCCTGGCAATGTGGAGTGAATTCAATGGGACATCCCATTGACAACAAAGGGACCAGACCATCACCAGGCGATAGTGAGCCACTTAGAAAAGCGCTGCAGAGATGGGGAGGTGAGTAGGGTGGGATCAGAGAATCTCGTCCATAGATTTTGATTGGCGTTGTGGAATTTTGCTTGACTACCTTTGGGTATATGGATAACTGATCCAAAACTGTGGAGTTGAGAAATTGTGAAAGGATCTGGCTTGATGATTTCAATCATCGTACCCCAATCAAAGCTTTCTGGTCCATTTTAATAATTCATACCTAACTGGGATACAGCCAGAAAGAATGCTTTCTGCAGTGCATCTGTAAAAGTTGGTGGTTACAATAGTGTCTTTATGAAAAAACAAGTGTATTTCATCTCTGTTGTATACTTAAACGCAATTCTGTGAATACAACTGATTCAGGATTGCATCAAAAGGGAATTTAATTTAAAAATTAAGCATTGCACTAACTTTGGTGTGCTATTGCACAAACAAGTGCACTCAATGTGAAATGGTTCTAAATAGGCATTGATGTCAAACAGGCAGCATTAAATGTAAGTCACATAGAATCATAGAATCTATGGTATGGAGATAAGCCTTTCGGCCCAAACTGGTCCATGATGATTGAAATGCCCACCTAATCTAACCCCATTTGCCTGCATTTTTGGCCCATATTCTCTAAAGCTTTTCTATCCATGTATCTATCCAAATGCCTTTTAAACATTGTCAACATCCCTGCCTCAACCACTTTCTCTAGCAGTCTATTCCACATACTTACCATCCTCTGTGTAAAAAAAAGTTGCTCCTCAGGCTCCCATTAATTTTTTTTCCCCTTCTTAACTTAAACCTATGCCCTCTAGTTCTTGATTCCCCAACTGTGGGAAAAAGACTGAGTGCATTCACCTTATCTATGCTTCTCATGATCTTACACTCCTCTGTAAGGTCACCCCTCAGTCTCTTACGCTCCAAAGAAAACAGTCCGAGCCTGTCGAATCTCTCCCTATAACTCAGTCCCTTGGGTCCTGGCAACATCCGTGTAAATCTCTTCTGCACTCTCTCCACTTTAATAACATCTTTCTCATAGCAAGGAAACAAAAACTGAACATAATACTCCAGGTGCAGCCTCACCAGCATCAACTATTCCACTTCAGAGCAATTAGATCAAGAACTCTGGCTGAAAATGAAAGATTGCAAAGATTTTGCAAATGTGGTTTGTACTGCTAAAAAATACTTGAGCAGACTGCGAAGCCAGCTGGGAACACTTTGAGCATGGCAGGGGCATTCTGGGGTCATTTTACTGAGAGTGAGTAACAGGCACTCATCCTTTCATAATGCTACAAAACCACTTGACATATGAGGAGCATTTGAGGACTCTGGGTCTGTACTCAATGGAGTTTAGAAGGATGGCGGGGGGTTGGTGGGGGCGGGGGGGGAGGTGGGGGATGTCTCATTGAAACTTGCAGAATACTGAAAGGCCTGAATAGATTGAAGATGGAGAAGATGTTTCCATTAGTAAGAGAGAATAGGATCCGTGGGTGCAGCCTCAGAATAAAGTGACCATGCTTTAGAACCAAGATGAGGATGAACCTCTTCAGCCAGAATGTGCTGTATCTGTGGAATTCATTGCCACAGAAGGCAATGGAAGCAAAATCATTGAGTGCATTTAAGACAAAGAGTGATAGGTTCTTGATCAAAGGCTACAGGGAAAAGGCTGGAGAATGGGGTTGAGGAACATTATCAACCATGATCGAACGGGTGAGCAGATTTGATGAGCCGAATGGTCTAATTCTGCTCCTACAGCTTACATCTTATGGTCTAATATCAGAGTGGGAGTCAACACAAAATGGAAAACATGTGTGGTATATAATAATAGCTTGAGGTTTTTGCACTGCATATAAACTCAGTCATCTTGCACACATACCATTTTAACCAGGAGGGAAAGAAAGATCTGTATGGTTAGTCAGTAGCTTACAAACTGGACCCTCATTGATCTCCATGTGGGGGAAGAAAAACAAGCCTGTGTGAGTAATGGCGGAGGCACACGTCGCATAGTTTGATTTGCTGATTGTTAGTCTGATCAGGAATACTTGATTTTTATTACGCCACAAATGTGCATTTTGAATATACGTGATAGGAAAATACAACAAATTTAAAGCCATGTAATGAGTCATTATTTAAAGCAAGTTACATAATCTCACATTCTGGCTTCTTTAATTTTTAAAATGAAGTAAAGTTCATTATAAATAAATAATTGAGAGATGTTCTGTGCAAATTACAAGTGAGGGGTGTCCTATCATCCAACTGGGTTCACACGTTTTAAAAAGAATTGTGTTCGCCATGATATAATCTAACTGTCATACAAAAATGACTCCAAGGATTTTAGAAACCTTAGGTGGGATTTTCCAGCCACGCTCACCTCAAGACCATAAAATCCTGCCTGAGGTTAACGGACATTTGCCGTGTCCCTCTGGCTATGATTCCCACGGCGGGCGGGATGAGGAAATTCTGGCGCTTTCCTCCAGCAGGATCTTCTGGTCCTGCCGAAAGCCACCTCTCCGTGATGGGTTTCCTGCTGGTGAGCAACATGAATGGTCATCAATGTCAGCGGGACTGGAAAATCCTGCCATGACCAATGATGAGCCACCTCTGCTGCCAGAAAACCCGCTGTAGGCCCTTGTTTGGATTGCATGGAAATTAATTTTGAAAAGTTGTAGCTAGATACTAATTTGCATATAATAATAATGCCTGCTGTGCAATGTTACAAATAAAGGCTGGAATTTTTCAACCAGCGGGATTTTCCCATCCCGCTGCAGTGAACAGAGATTTGGCTTGTCACTAAATTCTTTATCTTTGCTGCAGCAGGAGCCTGGCATGTACAGATGGTAAGATCAAGTCCATGACCTTGTGTGTGTAGTTTTGGTTTCTTTACTTGAGAAATACTGGCATTGGAGGGGGTGCAAAGGAGATTCATTAGGCTGATTCCAGAGTTGAGAGGGTTGGCTTATGAGGACTCACTGAGTAGAAGGGGGCTATACTCATTGGAATTCAGAAGAATGAGGGGAGACCTTATAGAAACATATAAGATTATGAAGGGAATTGGTAAAATAGAAGAAGGGAAGTTGTTCTCACTGGTGGGTGAAAATAGAACTAGAGGGCATGGCCTCAAAATAAAGGGAAGCAGATTTAGGACTGAGTTGAGGAGGAACTTCTTCACACAAAGGCTTGTGAATCTGTGGAATTCCCTGCCCAGTGAAGCAGTTGAGGCTACCTCATTAAAAGTTTTTAAGGCAAGGATAGATAAATTTTTGAACAGTACGCAAATTAAGGGTTACAGTGAGCAGACGGGTAAGTGGAGATGAGTCCACAAAAAGATCAGCCATGATCTTATTGAATGGCGAAACAGTCTTGAGGGGCCAAATGGCCTATTCCTGCTTCTAATTCTTATGACCTTATTTTCCTCAGTTTATCAGATTGTTATATCATAAACCATTTGTTTAATTTAAGGGAAAATGATGGAATAAAGGGGTGGGGTCATATGGCCAGTTCTGATTTCTACCGGACAACAAGCCTGGATATTTGATTGTTCAATGTTTAAAAGGCAGCTCAGGTTGGTTTACTGGTAAGAAGATGAAAAAAATTCACACCAGTGAGCAATGGCCAGAGTAACTGTGCTGACAGTGGGTAAAAACTATTTGTTGCCAAATCATTGGGAGGTGTTAAAAATGTCAGGCTTTGCAAATAGTTATACTTTGAACTGTCTATTTAATTCTTAGATAGAA
This sequence comes from Sphyrna mokarran, assembly GCA_024679065.1. Classification (NCBI taxonomy): domain Eukaryota; kingdom Metazoa; phylum Chordata; class Chondrichthyes; order Carcharhiniformes; family Carcharhinidae; genus Sphyrna; species Sphyrna mokarran. The sequence continues at coordinate 101,680,882 of JAGIQG010000007.1, forward strand.
CTAAATAACTTGGTTCTCATAGATATTGTGAGTGCGTAAAAATCTCAAGATAGAGAAGGAGAGAGAGTTGGACATAGCAAATCTCAATTATTCATCATGCAAAAAGAAGTTGGTAGCTCATGCTCAAATTGAAGAGGCCAAACATGTGACTGTTTAACTATGGCTGGAAGATTCACCTAACTTGAGGAAAAAAATCACCAATTTGCTCCTCTCAGTGAAAGCTTGTTCAAGGATTAGAAGTAGTCAGCTAATAAAAGAAAATAAATGAAGTAAATCATTAGGGGCTAAGAATCGCTTTTGCCTGGTATTGGGAAAACATTGTCTACTTTAGAGGCAAATAGAACCATGGAGGGAGAATTTTGATTGTTTTAAATACTAAATGGAAGATATTTTCTGTAGTTTAAAGTATAAATTGCCTGCTGAAATAATATTTTGTCAATTTGTTTGTTCAAGAAAAAATCTTTAATCTGGAAATTTAGCTACATTTGTAGTAATTCACCAAATATTCACGTTTCTTTTTAAAGGTTATCACTCTCTATGACCATCGTAAAAGTAAGAACCTAACGTTGGAATTGTTGTATTCTTTGGTTTTCAGCATATGTAGGTAACTAACTCCCAAATTATATCTGGCAAAAACTACTTGAATTTCAAATCAAGAATAATATTTACTAAATCGTTGAATCAAACTAAAATTCAATTGTAGTTTTCTTACCAAATTTGTTAAGTTCTTTATTATAAAAATTGTTTAGTTCTTTATTAATAAAAAGTCTAACTGTAATATCATGTGTGCTACACATCATTAATTATCCCAATTTAATTTGTGACTAATGCATTAGATAAACTTGTACTATGTGAAGACACAGAAAATAATCAATTTTATAAAAATGCATAAGTTGAGGGTCATATTATTGACTCATAGTAAATGAGCATCTTTTGCTGAAAAAGTCTATGTATTCTTTGTGAACAATGCTGTGACACATTAACTATCAATATATAGTTACAATGAACACAATGCGCACGTTCAGCAAAACTTATTCACACAAATCTCATACTTAAAACACTGAGAATAAGAGTAATGAACTCACATATTGAAGTTAGTTCAGTACCTACCCTTGTGTAGGAGAAGCAGTCCAGAACAAAGGAGATAACATGTTAACCATGACATGGATGGTGATCTGAAATGCTTAAATTAGGGAGAAAGAAAAGTCCAAAGTCACAGAGGTACAACCTAATGTGGAGAGTTCACCAAATGATCAGATCAGTTTCCTGTCTCATTATATCTCAGACTTGCTTGCAGCCTTCTACAGCCTGATTGGTTACAGCATACCTTTCAACATCACAATTTGACACAGATACATATTTACTGGAAATGTAGAAGTTTCTTTTTAAAAAGAAATCAAACTACAAATAAAGTTGTGCAACATTTTAAACTGTGCTGACTACTTCCTTATGTAGAGTTTTCATTCATGATTCAATGGGTGGCATGGTGGCACAGTGGTTAGCACTACTGCCTCACAGCAATAGGCGCCTGGGTTCAATTCTTGGTTTAGGTGACTGTGTGAAGTTTGCATATTCTCGCACATCTGCATGGGTTTCCTCTGGGTGCTCTGGTTTACTCCCACAGCCCAAAAGACATGCAGGTTAGGTGGATCGAACATGTTAAATTGCCTTTAGTGTCAAGGGACTAGCTCATTTACTATGAGTCAATAATATGACCCTCAACTTATGCATTTTTATGAAATTGATTATTTTCTGTGTCTTCACATGTTACAAGTCTATTTAATGCATTAGTCACAAATTAAATTGGGATAATTAATGATGTGTAGCATGACATTATGGCACATGTTATATTATAGTTAGACTTTTCATTAGTGAAAGAACTAGGTAAAATTTGATAAGAAAACTATAATTGAAGGTTAGTTTGATTCAACGAAATAGTGAATATTATTCTTGGTTTGAAATTCAAGTAGTTTTTGCCAGGTATAATGCATGTGGTTATGGGGAAAGGATTGTGATTGATGTAGATGTGATAGGCTGAATGGTCTCCATGTGCACTGTAGGACTCTACAATTATAAAGCTCAGGGGGCAGGACAGAGATAATACAATAGCTGGGGACAAAAGTGACAGAGCCAGGAGCAGCAAAATTGAGGCGTGGGAAGTGGGAACAGAGTGGCACTTTGGTAGAGGGTGCATAGAGGAGGAGAGGAAGCATGGAGAATTAGCAATAGCGCTTTGGAAGGAGTGTGGAAAAAAACCCACTGGTATTAATAAGATGTGGGAATGGGGAAGGGAAGGAGAGTATCGGGATGGATAGTAGAGAAGGAGAATACCAACTTAAGTTAGGCAGATGTGTGAAAAAGAATGCCTGATTGAAGGAGAAGATATGCCTCTGGGTGGAAGGAGTTCCAGTTTGGGAGTGGGAGGAGAGTGTCATATTCATCTGGGTGGAAGCGATGAGGTATACAAGTTTAAATTTATTTATTAATGTCACAAGTAGGCTTACATTAACACTGCAATGAAGTTACTGTGAAAATCCCCGAGTCGCCTGTTTGGGTAAACTGAGGGACAATTTAGCATGGCCAATGCATCTAACCTGAATGTCTTTCAAATTGTGGGAGAAAACTGGAGCACCCAGGGGAAATCCATGCAGACACAGGAAGAAAATGTACACTTTGCACGAACAGTGACCCAAGTCAAGAGTTGAACCCAGGTCTCTGGTACTGTGAGGCAAGTGTAAAATGAGTGCATTTTTTTTTAAGTATAAAAAATTTATTTTTGGGGAGGAATTCCTAGAAACAAAAGAGCAACATTTGAAAGAAGTGTACACAAGTAAACATTTGATGCATCCAGCCTTGATTGGAGGCATTCTATTTTCAATAAGATTGGATTTATTTGTCAAATCTTGCTTTAAGAAAATTAACTTAATTAATCCTTTTCTCTCTCCAAGTCTACGATTAGCAGCTGTGACTGTCAGAAAGGTTTCTAAAAATATAAAGAAAATAAATTGTTTCCAAATGACTAATATAAAACAGATTTCAATCAAACTTTTAAAATCTCAAAGACAACCCAATATTTCTCCAAACCACCCACTTCCACTTCTAATGGATCGGGACAAGGTGTAGGCAGCTAACCCACTCTGAGGAAGGCATTGTATAACTACAAATGATTTTTATTTCTTCATCATGCAAATTGATGCTAATTTTTAAAAAATCAAATCAAAACATAACCTTTCAGGAGGAAGTCTCCAATACTCATTCCATTGCTTCCCACAGCAGCCAAGATACATTTCATCCGAGGGGATTTATCCACTTTTCAGCCCACTGTGAACACCTCCTCCCTCTCAATGTTAATCTGTTCAATTATACCATAGTCCCCCTCCCTGCTTCCTATGCCTACACTGTCCTCATCATGAACACAGAAGCAAAATATTCATTTAATATCTCACCCATATCATTCAGCTCCACACACAGATGTCATTTTGATTTCTAACAAACCCTACTCTTTCCCTGGTTACTCTCTTACCCTTAATAGAGTCATCTTGAGATTTTCTTTTATTTTGCTGCTAGTGTTTTTCCATGCTCCCTATTTGCTCCCCTAATTTCTTTTATAAGTACCTCCCTGCACTTTCTATTCTCCTCGAGGGCATTCAAAGTTTTCATTCCCCCATAATCTGGTATAACCCTTTCTTTTTTTGCATGTCTAAGCCTGTGTATCCCTTGACATCCAGGATTCTCTGGATTTTTTTGGTCCTACTCTTTGCCTTTCTGGGACATATTGGCTTTGTACTCTGTTCTAGATTTTGATATTCATATTGATCTGATATTCAGCAACTTCACAGTAGAATTTACCTGGGACATTTGAAATATCAAACTCTAAACCAATTTATCACAACCTGATCAATCAGTGAGACTTACTGCTCAGCATGTGTGACTTTAGGGCATTTTAAAATAAAATTCAAGGATTGTTTCATTCAATTATCAGATATCCGCTGGATCAGCCTGTTGAAATTAAATAATATTTTGGAATAATAGAGGCTCTCTTCATGTTCTGCAGGTAGGGAAATTCTCATTAATTTATTGAATTGAGCATCTGTCAGAAACCTGGGAAGAACTAATGTTATGGGCCAAATTAGAAACTCCATAGTATTTTATGAAATTAGTTAGACCCTAACTTTTACATTTCATTTTGACAATAGGGTAAGCATAAAGTGTTCACTGCAGGGATGATTCAAGTGACCCACTCTGTAGCTTTTATCAAAACCAACTTTATTTAAGGACACAGTTAGAGTACAACGAAACGAATTAGCATAACTTTTACCAATTACAATGCTTAAATATGACAAAGTATAATTCTTAACAGCTAACTATCTCTCAGTGTTCCCACATGAACACAAATCCCTCTTTAGAGTCAGTTAGCACAGAAACTGAAGATGCTTACATGGGTGGAGGTTTTTTGATACTTCTGGAAGGCAATGTCATCACACTGAAAAATCACTGCTTACCAATAATTATTTTTTAAGACAAATACAGCAACAGGCTACTTTGTCAGTGCTGCAGCTACATTAACATTAGGGTCGAGTTTCACGAAACAGCTTCAATGAATCTAACAAGGAGTTAAACATACGAAGATAGTAAAGTGGGGCTGGGTGAATCTTCAGCTTGTAGCTTCTTAGAATAAAATCCCTATAATGCAGAATGAGACATTCTATAGAATAAAATCTAGAATAAAATTCTAGAATAAATATAGAATAAAATTCTATAAAATCCCTACAGTGCAGAATGGGCAGCACAGTAGCACAGTGGTTAGCACTGCTGCTTCACGGCTCCAAGGACCTGGGTTCAATTCCCAGCTTGGGTCACTGTCTGTGTGGAGTTTGCACATTCTCCTCGTGTCTGCATGGGTTTCCTCCGGGTATTCCAATTTCCTTCCACAGTCCAAAGATGTGCGGGTTAGGTTGATTGGCCATGCTAAAAAAAAAAAAATTGACCCTTAGTGTCTGGAGATGCATAGATTAGAGGGATTAGTGTGTAAAATATGTAGGGTTGTGCTCTAGGATAGTGTTCTGGTGATGGGCTGAAGGGTCTCTTCCTGTACTGTAGGGTTCTATGAGACTATTCAGCTTATCTAGTTTGTACTGACCACAGTCCCACCCAGCCTTATTCCTGTAACGCCATATATATTTAGCTTGCTGATCTCCTGACACTAGGTCAATTTATTATGGCCAATCAACCTAAGCCACACATCTTTGATCTGTGGGAGGAAACCAGAGCACTGAGAGGAAACCTGTGCAGACATGGGGAGAGCATGCAAACTCCACACAGACAGTGACCCAAGCTGGGAATCGAATCCAGGACCCTAGAGCTGTGAGCAGCAGTGCTAACCACTATACTACTGTGCCACCAGTAGTAATGCTACAAGACACCCAGTGTGTTGCTCTAATTGAATTCAAGCTTATTGCAGTGAGCTGACACATCAGTCTTCAGTAAGAATTTAGCAACACCAATTTATAATCCAACCGATTTATTTGATAGTAAAAAAGCGAGCTTTCGACTCTGTGTCTTCATTTGCCTGAGGAAGACACAGAGTCGAAAGCTCGCTTTTTTACTATCAAATAAATCGGTTGGATTATAAATTGGTGTTGCTAAATTCTTACTGAGTTCTTACCACCCCAATCCAACGCCGGCATCTGTACATCATGACATCAGTCTTCAGGCAGCTGTCCCATAGAGGACAGGCTGGTATCTGAATGGGGTCAATTACCACTGGAATCTTCTTTGCAAAGGCAACACAGGGTCTAGACCAAGAATTGAGTTTTTAGACATGCCAACTCACCATTTTCAAAGCTCCAGCTAGATAAAGACCAGGAGAGAATGTCACTGTCTAATTGGGTGGGCTTCAGGTTCAGGAGGGTATCCAGATCTCAGTGATCTGTGGACAAGGTGGAGCTTGTAGTGTGAGAATGCAGAGAATTTGATTTGATTTGATTGATATTAGTATACAGTGAAAAGTATTGTTTCTTGCATGCTGTACAGACAAAGCATGCCATTCATAACGAAGGAAAGGAAAGAGCGCAGAATGTAATGGTACAGACATAGCAAGGATGTAGGGAAAGATCAAATTAATGCAAGGTAGGTCTCTTCAAAAGTCTGACAGCACCAGAGAAGATAGTGTTTTTGAGTCAGTTGATACATGACTTCAGATTTCTGTATCTTTTTCCCGATGGAAGAAGGCGGAAGAGAGAATATTCAGGGTCTGTGGGGGTCCATAATTATGCTAACTGCTTTTCCGAGACAGCAGGAAGTGTCAACAAAGTCAATGGATGGGAGACTGTTTTGTGTGATGGATTGGGCAACATTCACGACCTTTTGTAGTTTCTTGCAGTCTTGGGCAAAGCAGAAGCCAAAGTGAGCAGTGATACAACCAGAAAGAATGCTTTCTTTCTGACAAGAAAGAGCAACAAACATTCATTTTTATTTTTAAAACATCACAGCCGTGTATCCATAATTCTGGAGGGAAGACACTATAGTGAGATGGCCAGCAAATATAGCTGTGGCTTGGAAGCCATCATTGGTTTAGGGGTGGTACCCACGTAATTCCATTAGGCTCCCTCCCACCTTCTTGCCCTGAGCCCAGCACTTGTCCTGGATGTGATCCGAGTGAATGTGGCCCACTCACGTTGCTAATTAATTCTAATGAGACTAATCACTCGCAGCCTTCTTTCAAAATGACTCGACATTTGGAACATGCTGGTGGCACTGCTAAATTGTGCCTGTCCACCTCTGATCCAGACCCTGGTTAGTTTTAGAAATCCAGCCCTTGGGTTTTCTGTTATCACTGGTATCCCCACGCATTACACCAACATGTCTGATAGGATGGTGGTGTTAGCCTAAGAATGCTTTCTGGCAACGCGAATTGACACCTTCCAACCCTGACCTAACTCAACCTAACTACAATGCAAGTGTCGGGGATGGGGAGCAGGCCTGGAGAAGATCACATGCCCATTCTGTCATTTGATGTAGATATTCAGGAGAAGTAAGAACCATTGCAGAGCTGGTTTTGTCCAAACTTTTGTGATCCTTCTGCTGATAATACCCCAAGATTCCATGTCAATACATTGTCTAGCATGGGGTAGCGTAGTGATAATGTCACTGGGCTGGTAATCCAGAGACCCAAGGTAATGCTCTGGGAACCACGGTTCAACTCTCATCACGGCAAATAGTTACATCTGAATTTGATAAAAATCTGAAGTTAAATATCTCATGGTGACCATGAAACCATTGTCGACTGTTGTAAAAACCCATCTGGTTCACTAATGTCCTTTCAAGAAGGAAATCTGCTGTACTTACCTGGTCTGGCATAGATGTGACTCTGGACTCATAGCAATGTGGTTGACTCTTAAATGCCCTCAAGGATGGGCAATAAATGCTGTCCCAACCAACAATGCCCATGAACAAATTTTAAAAAAAAACAAGCTTTAACAGCTCAGCATTTGTAGACAAATAATTGGGATTCCTAGTGCATACCTCAGGAATGTGAACATCTATAGACCCTTCCTCAGCTCACAATGGCCAAGAACACACAGTCTGTTTATGCCTAGATTGAAAGGTTAATTGGCCACAAGAAAGTCAAACAGCCATTTGAGATTTAAGGAAATGAGTGAAATTTATTTGAACACTTTCTGAAGAATCACTGGACAAATTTCTATATTTATCACACAAAGAAATTGTCATTTCTTAATGTTTCCCCACAAAAATCCCCCGAAAGTTTAAAGCATTACTATAAAAAGATTAATCCTATCAGTGGAGTGTGAAGTGAAGTGACTGTGTGAAGGGTCTAAATGACTGTGCTCGAGATTGTGATACAGCTCCGTAATGTACTTCCTCTTAGACTATACCACACAATCTTTCCACAATGTCAAACCTGTCTATATTACATGTTACACTGAACATGCACTAGGCTTTGTTAACCTGACCTGAATCCCCTCTTCAATATGCTGAAAGGATTTTGAGCCTTCAGAAAGGGTAGGTAGAGATTTGACAGAGTGCTGTGGGTGGGAAAAGATAGATCATAGAATCCCTACAGTGCAGACGGAGGCCATTTGGCCCTTTGAGTCTGCACTGACTCTCCAAAAGAGCATCTTACCCAGGTTAAAGAAATGTGAAATGTCTCCAGCCAAGACGAGAAGATGTTGGCTGATAGGATTAAGGAGAATCCTAAAGCTTTCTTTCGATATGTTAAGAATAGAAGATTGGTTAGGGCAAGATTAGGGCCAGTCATAGACAGCAGTGGGAAGTTGTGCGTGGAGCCTGAAGAGATTGGTGAGGCACTGAATAAATATTTCTCTTCGGTATTCACGCAGAGTGCTGGAAATGTAGCTATGGAGAACACTGAGGTACAGGGTTGCAAATTGGGGAGTATTGTAGTAGATAGGGAGGATGTGTTAGAAATTCTCGAGGGTTTGAAGTTGGATAAGTCCCCTGGGCCGGACGGGATTTACCCTAGGATTCTCTGGGAGGCAAGAGAGGAGATTGCAGAGCCTCTGGCTCTGATCTTCAGGTCGTCGTTGGTTACGGGTGTGGTTCCGGAGGACTGGAGGATAGCGAATGTGGTCCCATTGTTCAAGAAGGGGAAGAGAGACCTTCCAGGGAATTATAGGCCAGTGAGTCTTACTTCTGTTGTGGGCAAAGTATTGGAGAGAATTATTAGGGATAGGATTTATAGTTATTTAGAGAGAAATGAATTGATTGGGGATAGTCAGCATGGTTTTGTGAAGGGTAGGTCGTGCCTTACTAACCTCATTGAGTTTTTTGAGAAAGTGACCAAAGAGGTGGACGGGGGTAAGGCGGTTGATGTGGTATATATGGACTTTAGTAAGGCGTTTGATAAGGTGGCCCATGGAAGACTTCTACAGAAAATGCAGATGTGTGGAATAGAGGGTGATTTAGCTAATTGGATTAGGAATTGGCTGGCAGATAGAAGACAGAGGGTGGTGGTTGATGGGAGATATTCATCGTGGAGTTCGGTGACTAGTGGTGTGCCTCAGGGGTCTGTTTTGGGGCCCCTGCTGTTTGTAATGTTTATAAATGATCTGGATGAGGGTATTGAGGGATGGATCAGTAAATTTGCAGATGATACTAAAGTTGGTGGTGTGGTAGATAGTGAAGAGGGGTGTTTTTAGTTTACAGAGTGACTTGGACAAGTTGCAGAGCTGGGCCGAGAGGTGGCAAATGGAGTTTAATGTGGAAAAGTGTGAGGTAATGCACTTTGGCAGGAACAAATAAATGTGTAGAGTATAGGGCTAATGGTAGGGCTCTTAATAGTGTTGAGGAACAGAAGGATCTTGGTGTATGTGTCAATAGATCCCTGAAAGTAGGCAGTCAAGTGGATAAAGTTGTTAAGAAGGCATATGGAGTCTTAGCTTTTATTGGTAGGGGGATTGAATTTAGGAGCCGCAGCATCATTTTGCAACTGTACAAAACTCTAGTGCGGCCGCACTTGGAGTATTGTGTGCAGTTCTGGTCCCCACATTATAAGAAAGATGTGGAGGCATTGGAGAGGGTACAGAGGAGGTTTACCAGGATGTTGCTGGTATGGAGGGCAGGTCTTATGAGGAGAGGCTGAGGGATTTGAGGTTGTTTTCGTTAGAAAGAAGGCGGCTAAGAGGAGACCTTATTGAAACATATAAGATGATTAGAGTTTAGATAGGGTGGACAGTGATAGCCTTTTTCCTAGGATGGAGAAAGCTAGCACGAGGGGACACAGCTTTAAATAAGGGGTATGAGTTATAGGACGGATATCAGAGGTAGGTTCTTTACTGAAAGAGTGATTAGGGAGTGGAATGCCCTGCCTGCAGCTGTTGTAGATGCGCCAAGTTTGGTGGCGTTTAAGAGGTTAGTTGATAAGTATATGGAAGAGAAGGAAATGGTTTAGTTTGGAGGGGCATTGCTTTTTATTTTGGTCGGCACAACATCGAAGGCCGAAGGGCCTGTTCTGTGCTGTAATGTTCTATGTTCTATGTTCTATGTTCTATAAGACAGTCAGTGAGATTTTGCAAGCCCAGGCAAGTCGTGGGGGTTACAGGTAGGGTGACCTGAACCCAAGATCCCAGGTGAAGCCATCCTCACATTTGCGGAACTTGGCTAAGTTCCGCACAGATGAGGACGGCCTCATGCTACCTGTAACCCCCATGACTTGCCTGGGCTTGCAAACTCTCACTGACTGTCCTGGCTGGAGACAATACACATTTCTTTAACCTGTGCTTAACGCTCTCTCCACTTACATTCTCTGTACTTTTGAAACTTGATGACCTGTAAAGACTTGCATTCTAATCATTATTTTGTAAATTGAGTTTGTGTCTTTATCAGGCCAACTAACCTGATGAAGGAGCAGTGCTCTGAAAGTTTGTGGCTTGTGCTACCAAATAAATCTGTAACCTGGTGTTGTGAGACTTTTTGCTGTGCTTATCCCAGTCCAACGCTGGCATCTTCCACATCAAGTCAGGATAACCCTATGGCAGAACTAAAGACAAGGAAAATCAGACAAGATTTATATGTGAGGGTCAGGAGCGGGGGCTATGGGGTTGGGAGACTGTAATGCAAAGGAATGAACATAATCAAAAAGACAAGGGGAATGTAAATGGTGCTGATCAAGGCTGAGAATGGTGCTAAGAGTGTCCATTTAAGAGATTAGAATGTGTAAGTGGCAGAACAAAGGTGTAGAGTGCAGGAGTGCAGCAATCGGCCTTGATATGGTGGGGAAGGAGAATGAAAAACACAATGGAAAGCGTGGTCGTAAAAATGGAAAAATAAAAATAAGTGGTTTCCTGTAAAGGTTCCAAGCTTCATTTTGATGAGTGCTAGATGCGTAGGGTTGATTGTTTCGGTGAGGTGTAGCTATTGCATGCCTACTACGACATGATCTTGGCAAAGTGCGGCCTTACATGGGCCAATAACACAGGCATTTCAAGATGATTAGAGGCCAGAATTTAATGTGCACCATTAAACATTCTGTGCACCTTATACTTAAGTACCTAACCTGTAGCCAGGGGCATACAGAAGTGGAAAACCCAGTCCAACCAATAGCCAGATACAGATTCTGTCAGAGACCAAAGTCTCTCAATCACTGCAGTGATAGGGAAAAGGCAGTAAACTGATTTGATATACTTCAAATGTCACAAAAGGTCAGCAAAAGATAGAACAGATTTAGATTTCACGTCAAGACAGAGTAGCTAAGAGCTGTCGAGAGAAGGCCAGGAATTTCGAAGCCAAGTTTGAAAAGCGAGTGAAGAGTTCAGTTCAAGGCGGCTCCTGGGCAGACAGTTCCCACTGGGACTCCTCACCATGTCCATCCATCCGTGGCCATAGGTGATCCATTGTTCTTTTTCCCCTCTAAATCCTCACTTCTGCTGATTTAGTTCCCCTCAGTCTAACATTTTATCCCAAATTTCAAGTTAACTGTTAGTTTAAACAGCTCGGTCTGCTGGTTCAAAGCCTCTGAGAGGTAAAAATCCAAGCAGAGCAGCAAACAGTGATGTTAATCAGCACAGTACACACGTGTGGACATGACATAAACTTTCTGTATTATTATGCTGTCTGTGAATGCTGCTCGCAAGTGTTGTCCGCGAGTGCTGCCTAGGAATGCTGCTCGTAAATGCTACCCATGAACCCTGCCGTGTAATCATTGCCCCCAAATGCACCTTACAGTTAAATGGACTCTCTGGGCGTAGGACTCAGTTGATTGAATCCGATCCTATTGAAATCTCCTGAGTGGCTTGTAAATACTGTAGGAGATTGAGGCCAATTTTGATCATCAGCCAGATATTCTGACTCATCAACCCCACCGACTCAGAGAATCCTACAGTGCAGAAAGAGGCCATTTGATCCATTGACCAACCATAATCCCATCCAGATCCGATCTCTGTAATATTTATCCTGCTAATCCCCGTCATGAAGGGGTATTTTAGCGTGGCCAACAAATCTAACCCACACATCTTCGGAGTGTGGGAGGAAACCAGAGCACTGGAAGGAAATTCATGCAGATTTGGGGAGAATGTGTAAGCTCCACACAGTTACCCAAGGCTGGAATTAAACCTGAGCCTCTGACACTGTAAGGCAGCAGTGCTAACCACTGCACCACTGTGTTGCCATGTACCATTTTAAATGCAGCAAATTAGCAAATTATCCCACAGTAAAGCCCGTTAGGACAATGCTGCCAAAGGAAGTCATCTCCTGAATATTATTAAATTAATAATTATTAATATTATTTAATATTAAATATTAAAGTGATGTTAGGAAACGTTTCTTCAGACAGAGGATGATAGAAATCTTCAGCACTCTCTTTCCTGGGGTTTTTTGCCTTTTCTCTGCATGTCTTTGTAACCAATTCAGCAGCAATTGGATAGCGAGGTGGGTCAAAATGTGAACTGACATGCAGAACAAGAATAGCTTGCAGTTTTTTTACCATGTTCACTCTCCACTGTGGAAGGGGTCTTATGCCAAAAACATGCCCAATGTCTGTAAAAGTCTCAGAGAAAGACAGCCCTCCTCAGAACGTGAAGATGCACTTCCTATCAGTCATTGAATAGTGAGTGATAAACAGAAGGGGTACGATCTTACAACCTTGCCCAGACGGTTGATCGGTGTGGCAAACTAATAAGATCGTATGTGAAGCGAAGAATCGGATTCCAGCCAGTTTTCATGATGCACGCAATGTAACTGGCACTGTTTTGGCAGCATGATTTATATATTATTGGCATGAATTACATGACAGTTGTGCATTCGGCACAGCTGTTTACGGTCTCACTCACGCTTACCAACTTGCCGATCAGATCTCACGCTGGCAAGAATCACTCATGGTTTCCACCAATGGGAACCACTTGTGATGGCCATGTTGGGGGGGAAGGGGGTTGGCGATCGTAGCTTCTGGATAGCCAAAGGCATGGTTGGACAGTGCCCACTGGCTGGAAGGTCACCCAGTTCATTGGGAGATTGGGGCGCCTGTGCAATGGCATCCCAAGCGAGTGTCCACCCAGCTTCACTGGTGACCTTAGGCTCCTCCCCATATCGGTGCAAATCACACTCTGTCCAAACAAGTTACAGTATCATCAGATTTCATTGTCAAATTTGCTCTAAAGATAGATCTGAAACACATCAGTCTTCAGACTTTTTATGACACTTAAAATTTCTTCTGTATATTATGCCCAAGATGCTTTTCCTGCCTGTGACCATAGAATGATATTTAATTCTTCTATAACTCAGTTACTCTTCTATACTTTCAGGGATCTAGTTCACAGGGATTTGGTTTTATATCTATTTTTTTTTGTTAAAATTAACAAATGGAAGAAGATATAACCCTTGATGAATGAATAGTGTATGGAAGTAGAAAGGTTATAAAGGGAGGATATAATATGAAAAAGTAATAACATTTCGGTTTGGTATTTCTTTACAGCAAAATATCGATCTGCAGTTTCCATTACAACCAAGAAAAACATTTCAGACACGGTCTGATGTGGAAATGTATGCCCGAGTCTGTTGTGGAAGTTTATATTGATCAGAAAACAACTCCTTAAGTTTTCTGAAGATTAATGGCCAAGTGTTTTAAAATGTAAAAGGGTCTGGGGGACAAACAGAGGAATGAGACTCAATGAAGAATTTGTCTGGCTGGGGTGGAGGGGGAGTGGTTTGGTGGAAAGGCTAAATGGTCAACTGTTTCTTATTAACAGTTACCATGGTCACCAGCGTGATTCTTCAGCTTAGCTGTTCACTCACATCTGTTGAGAATTGATGCCGAATAAGCTCCAAAGTGGAAGTGCTACCATGTCTGTGAATTACTCCTCTAGACGGCGGCAGCACAGCAGCACAGTGTTTAGCACTGCTGCCTCGTGATGCCAAAGGTCCGGGTTCAATTCCAGCCTTGGGTCTGTCTGTCTAACTATGTGGCATTTACATGTTCTCCCTGTGTCCGTGTGGGTTTCCTTGGGTGTTCCCATTTCCTCCAGGTTAGCTGGATTGGCCATGCTAAATTGCCACTTAGCGTCCCAAGATATGTAGGTTAGATGGAACAACCATAGGAAATGTTTGGGGTTACGGGGATAGAATAAGGGAGAGGACCTGGGTAACATACTCTGCCAGGGAGTCAGTGAAGACATGATGAGCTTAATTTTGATCTAGTTTATTATTGTCACATGTATTAGGAGACAGTGAAAGTGTTGTTTCTTGTGCACTGTATAGACAAAGCATACCATACATAGAGTACATGGGGGAGAAGGAAAAGAGAGGGTGCAGAATGTAGTCTTACAGTCATAGCTGGCTGGAAGCTTAGCTCCGCCCATTAGAACATTCATCTATATTTTGTAAATTAACCTAATCAAAATCCTACTCTGAAATTCAAGGGGAAAAAAATTGACAAAAATGTATTACCTCAGATTAAATCAAAATCTCTTTATCCAGGATTAATTACTAGTCTTCCTTCTCAATCTATGTGCCGTCTGGTGAAGACAAATCAGCATCATGTAAACAGCTGAATCTTAAACATTCCCCTCACAAGAAATGATATTAATTAATTTTTTAAAGACACAGTATTATCACAATACACATAGGAGGGGATTAAAGCCTGCTTGCTAATAGCCTGCTGGGGTCCCCTGTCATTCTGTGTGTGTGTGTGTGTGTGTGTGTGTGTGTGTGTGTGTGTGTGTGTTGTGTGTGTGTGTGTGTGTGGTTGTGTGTGTGTGTGTGTGTGTGTGTTGTGTGTGTGTGTAAGAGCGCGCGTGAATGGGGGGGTGAGGGAGGTGGGGTGGGGTGGTGTATGCGATGAGATAAGCAGCTGGAAGTTTCCCATGCTAAAGGTGAGTGATAGAGTGCCCAAAACAAGACCCAACAAAAATAACCATCTGTGGCAGGTGTATCTACAAATTCTGTGATTGTGGAGCTCAGCCAGCCAGCCAACCAAAAAAAACACTGTTGAAATCTCTTTACCAAACCACAGAGCACCTGAACCAAAGAGTCAACTATTCATACAGAAATCATCAATACTGAAATTAATCCATACCAGCTGCAACACATCATTTTCTTTTCTCACAACTCCAGGACTTCTCCATATTAACTTTTATTTATACCTACTTACTGTTGGATTCAATTCTTACTTCTATAGTGTATGATTGTAGATGCCTGTGTTTTAATATTGTTCCTTACCATTTTAGTAATTCATAAACTTATTCCATCTTAACTCAAGAAAGCCTGGTTAAATTGGCTCTTAATAATTCTTAGGTCTGTAAAACACATTCAAAGGAAAGGG
The DNA here is from genome assembly GCA_024679065.1 of Sphyrna mokarran. Taxonomy (NCBI): domain Eukaryota; kingdom Metazoa; phylum Chordata; class Chondrichthyes; order Carcharhiniformes; family Carcharhinidae; genus Sphyrna; species Sphyrna mokarran. Next base: position 101,696,174 of record JAGIQG010000007.1, read on the forward strand.
AATTGTAATAACTCAAGGTAACTCAATTTGATAAGTAACAAACAGAAAGATTTATTGACTGAACAGCACTATGTGAGATGAAGGGTTTAACAGTAGAACTATTCGGCTGTACTCTTGACAACAGCCTGACTCCAAGTGAAGCCTTCCAGCCTGAGGTTGTACGCCTTGTTTTCAATTGGCCCAGGTTCATGCTCTCATATGCTTCATTGACCCCTGCCTGGTCATGTGATGTGTGAAGGATCGATGGTTAAAGAGGCCACACTACAACAAGAACTTTCTTAGATTAAACCTTTGGTTTTACAAGCAGAGGATGGCTTGAATAAAGACATGAAGCCAATCATCCTTCCTCAACTGCTTTTGTAACAAGTTGAGGGCATCCCAGCCACACGGTGACAAATCGAGAGTTCTTGGCCAGGTCGTCAATTTTTGAGGGACTTCATTTGAGACTGGTCGTAACACATATAATTTATGCCACTTTTTTTTTGGCTCTTCACCAAGTCCAAGTTCACCTCCGGTGTCTTTTGCACTTTATTCCATACCATAGGGCATATTCCTCCTACTTGGTCGACTCAATTCTGTGTGAGGATTGAGGGCATGCAGCAGGTAGGTTGTCCAAGTAAAGAATTGCTGAAGCAGGAATCCTTTCTAAACCACGTAGCATTGAACTGCATGGTGCCTTAGCCCCTGCCATATATTCTCAGCCCAAAAGTTTACTTCAGTTTTGTTCAACATATGTTCAGTGTACTCTCTGCAGATGGTCGCTTTGCAGGGGTGGGGAGGTGGGTGAGTGGGGTAATGAATATCCACCACCGTGTTTTTATGGGTTTCAGTAATACAACACTGAAATTGAATTAGTTGTGCAACGTAATAGGCAATGGAGTTTCTAATCAAACCCAAGAGTTTTAATGTGGAGGCAACGCCCTTTAAATTCAGAACCGAACTTTGAACTTGAGTCACAATTCATGAGATTGGATCATCCTCGGAATATCGGCCAGGTACTTCCTATCCTGCCACATGAACTCAACATTGATGACTTTGCTTCAGATTAGGATTGAAGGTTACTCAGGCGTATGTTCTCAGATTGGCAGACCATTAGAAATAATAGCCATGATGCCCAATCATTAGAAACTAAACATCAAACAGCTCATCATTAACAGTCGCTTACACACTTTGCACATCTCTCAAAGATTAAGATCTGCTCATTGCTGTTTTGTTCTCTTGTCGATGACACCTTGAACTTAGGTTTATTTTTAGCTGTTTAGCAGGCTAGTGACACTCTTAAACTCTCTTTGCTCTGTCTTGCCAGCAGAAACATGCACTGCCTAATAACTGAGATTTAGAATTTGAATGCTTCTTCATTACAACATTCCCGGTAGCTGAGCAAATGATTTGGAACAGGTTGCAAAGAATTAACGCAATGAGGGACTGAGACAAAGTCACAAAATTGAATTTCAAGTGGTTTCACCATTTTGATTCTAAGTTGTGTCACTATTTGTGTTAATGTATACTGTGCTTTCCGTCAATTGCATTATTGAGGAATACAACACTTCCATATCTTTTGCCTTGTACAGTTAACTAATTTGCAATGTTTGGTTATTTTACCAATGGCACTTGCATGACAGAGAATGATGTTGTTGTACCTTTTTCATTTACATATACTTAGCTCTTAAACAACACTGGGGGAGTTATTTCACCAGGTCTTTCATTAATAGAATAAGAAAAATAATATACAGCAGGTCTGGAAGATTGCAGCTATGAGGAAAGGTTGGATTGGTTAGGGGGAGATTTGATTGAGATATAACTGTGAGGGGCTTGGGTAAATAGAGATGGGGTCAGTGCACCGGGGGTTTTGATTTAAGTGAGTGATAGAAAGATTAGGGGGAAGATGAGGAAAAGTCTTATCACCTAGCGGAATGTGAGAGGATCTGGAACTCGCTGCCTGAAAGCACAGCAGAGATGGAAAACCTTAACTTAAGAGGTGTCTGGATATGCACCTGAAATTCCATAACCATCAGGGTTATGGACCAAATGTTGGAAAGTGGGGTTAAGCTGGGAGGTTTGTTTTACAGCCAGCACAGATATGATGCAACAAGTGGCCGCTTTCTGAGCCAAAAACCTTCTATGATTCAATGAAGGTTTCAGCAGGGCTGGAAGTGTCAGGAGGTGCTATTTCCTCTGCTACTGAAAAGGATCCCCAGTTTAAGCAAGGAAAAGCTCAAAGCTTGGCTAACACTCAATTTTATTACAATCACTTAAATATTTAAAGCTCTAAAAACAAACACATCTCTTCTTTAATGTCTTGAATCAAGATCAGCTTCCCCACCAGATATCCCACTTCTCTAACTGGCAAGTTGCCTCGCAGCATAGTTAGCACTGCTAACAATGTTGTAAAAGTTTGGCCATGAGTCTTGTAGGCACCCTGCTTGTCCCTCCCTGCACCCCCGTTAATATGAGCAAGTACTAAAAAGCACCTTCTTGACGTTTTTAGACCATTTAGTTTATATTATGTCTTGTGCCAATGTGTGGTGCAGTGGGCACCAACACCATGTTATTACAATACATTATTACATATAATGACCAGCATGTTCTAAAACCACTGAAAATCTATGTAAGCAATAATCCAAAACTGATTACTGCATTCATTATCTATCTATAATGATCCAACTCATTGCAAATCTTGACTATAATGTCAGTCCCTCCACAACATGAGAAATTATTGCTTCATTTTTTTTTAATCAGCAAAAATTAACTGTAATCTGCCAAGTGAACTGTTCTGATTTTCTTAACAGAATGGTTAAGGATTGCTTCCAAAAGTGAAACTTGTCGTCGCCACAAAACAAATTAAATTATTCAAACATTCATTCCAATGGTCAGCCCCTGATTCCTCAGCCATACAATTATATCTATCTAAAACGACCTACAGTTTGACAAATAAAAACAGGAATCTCTCGCAGAAAGTTATTAACGTATGCATTATGCTGGCCTCACCCACAAGTGCACGAAGAAAGGGTGAGACTTTATTCTCCTTGAAACTGGACAATTTTGACTCTCCTTAGGGCAGGAATTTAACCCCTCCCCTGCCCTCCACGGGAATCAGAGTGAGCAAGAGATGGAAACGGAAAGGTCCACTGACTTCGGGCAGGGTTTTATGGTTTTGGGACGAATGAGGCTGTAAAATCTCGCTCTTTGAATCTATATTCATTTTCTTCTGCAGTAATGTATGTGATTAACTAAATTATGTGTTTTCTGTCGTTAAAACTGATTTAATTAGCATTAGAGATGCTGTGTCCTCAGGACAGCCTCTAATGTACATAAACAACAGCCTAACACCCATGTTTCGAGACTCAGTCATTTTACACAGACACCCTCTATTGGTCTAACTGTCCCACACATATCTTGCATTGCAGCAGCTTATACGATTGCTAGTTTCCATGCCGACGCTCTCATCATGGACTCATTTCTGCTCTGGGCTTTCAGTGCAAAATGACTAAAATACATATGGTGACGGAAATGACTGACATCTACAGACATGACTGTGAGGTCTTGAAAGAGTGATTGAGATAACATGACATGCTGTGGTTCAAAGTGGCAGAATGCGCATTCAACCCACAGTTTCCGACAAGGCTACTTACTGAATATAAATAAGTAGGCCCATGGTGCCCACGATTACACAGACAGATGGTCCTTTTCAATTCGCCTTTGGCAAGACATTTGGCAGAGGCCATATGTTTCTATAAACGAGAAACAAAAGTTATAAAATATAGGAGCCTAATTTGGCCCATTGAGTCTGCTCTGTAATTCGATCATGGCTGATATGTTCCTCATCCCCATTTTCCTGTCTTCTTCCTGTAACCCTTCAACCCATTACCAATTAAAAATCCGTCCATCTCCTCCTTAAATTTACTCACTGTCCCAGATCCACTGCACTTTGGGATAGCAAATTCCACAGATTCGCAACCCTTTGGGAGAAGACGTTTCTCCTCAACTCTGTTTTAAATTTGCTACCTTTTATTCTAAGACTATGATCTCTCATCCTAGAATGGCCCACAAGAGGAAACATCCGCTCCGCATCGACTTTATCCATACCTTTTATCATCTTGTATATCTCAGCTGTGCTGCCACTGCTGAAAATAGATAGATTGCTTCTTGCAAAGCAAGAGACTGTTAGCAGGACCCTTTCAATGCAATCTGAATTCAAATAGGCGATATTCAAATATGACTTCTTAGAATCCCTACAGTACAGAAGGAGGCCATTTGGCCCATCGAGTCTGCACCGACTATAATTCCACTCAGGCCCTATTCATACAATCCCATTAGTCCCCCTGATACTAAGGAGCAATTTAGCATGGCCAATCCACCGAACCTGCACATCTTTGGACTGAGAGAGGAAATTGAACCACCTCAAGGAAACCCACATGGACGCGGAGAGGATATGCAAACTCCATATTGACAGTAACCCAAGACAGGAATTAAACCCAGGTTCATGGCACTGTGAGACTGCAGTATTAACTGCCATTTCACCATCCTTAGGAAAGATAGAGAGAGAGAGAGAGAGATGGGCATGAATTTGGAAGTTGACAACATGATCAAGGACTCTGGAGAGAAAAGGAGATTAGAGTTGGGAAGGAGGAGAGTTGTCACAAACAGAGAATTGTCTCCTTTTTCCAGGTGCTTTATATTAGACAGGGCGAAAATTGTTGTGCTTATCACCCTGAAGTTATCAGAAGTCCTTCTGTGATCCTCAATCACAAACACAAAATGCCACTGGATTGACAATTTCACTAGAACACCAAGGCACTCCACAGAGCTTTGCAATCCCCATAAACAGATAACGTTTCTAAAAGAAATGGATCTCTACAATGCGAATGAAAAGAAAACTGCTGGATAAGATTTCAATTTTTAAAACTTTTACTGTAACAAACCAACTAAAGTCAACATATCAGTCAGGCGATGGCCTAGTGGTATTAAACTCAGCAAATATTAATTAACATGAATATTAATATTTTAATATTATTACATTGATATTAAAAACTGAATTAATTATTTCAAAGAAATAAACTTCGCTTTAAATAGTTAAACAACAAAGATATATTTAACCTAGTTGCAAACAAATTATTTCCTGTACAAATGCAGCAAAATGTACAACTTCACAGTCCTCCAGCTTTGCTTCTGTTATGAAGGATCTCTCACTATCCGTGCAATTCTTTTGCCTCTTGAGTCACATTCATCAACCGCCATCTTACATCCAAAGTCCTTGGACACAATTGCCACAGACAGGGTGTGCAACTACAAACTCTTTCACTCTGGTCACGTCATCCCCTATGGCATTGTATCTCAGAGACTCGTATCTAAGATCTTTTAAATAATCTGGCTGGCTCTGGGAACATTGAAAGAGCAGCAATGGGCCTTTTTCCAATGTACAACCCTTTGTCCTTCCTGTCTTCAGCTCTTGTTTTTTCGGTTGGATAACAAACAGAGGAACATCCCTGTACTACCCAGCAAGACCTGCTTCAACACCAGGATCTGTTCAAAAGTTGCCAAATGAAAAATTCAGAGAGAACCTTGCTTGTTTTCCCTCACCTGACTACTCAGTGTGTTCTTAATTGTCAAACCAAGAAAACAAGGGTTGACTCAACCTTATTGTAATTATCTGTTTACAGAGGTGAATTTTCAATGAAACATACTGTGTCCTGACCAACTGGAAGGCCCACACTGGACCTAGTCATCACTGCTGGGATCCAATTGGAGACTGATTACTCTGCATTTGCTGTTGATGGGTTTAAATGAGCTTATCTTTAATGAATGATGAACAAAACCAGATTCTGCTTAGATGAGAATCAAAGAGCGGGAAAACTAACGGTTGCTCTCAGGGATTTAGAATTTCAATTAGCATTTAGAAAAGACATCCCAAGATGTGGATAGGAGCAGAGACCCTTTGTCACTCAATTCAGCGTGGCAGGTAACAGAGACATGGTGTGCAGGCATTGAGATAGCGACTTTTAAGTACACTGTTTGGGAGTGAGGGACGTAAGTTTCGGAGGAATTGGAGAGGGCGAAATTAGATTAGCTCTGACTTGTTCATTCATGTTTTTGCTTTGGTCTTGATGTACCTCTGATCTGCACAAAAGTGGCAGTGAAGGGAATGGCTTAATACACTGCTTGCTTAGCAACTTTAAATTAATGACTTGATTGGCAGCATCATATTTATTATCAGAATGATTCTACCTGGGTCAATTATCCACTATCTAGATGATATCTCAGTTGAATCAAAGATAATTAGTACTTATAATCTCAGAACAGGCAGCACAGTCGTACAGTGGTTAGCACAGCACCAGGGACTCAGGTTCAACTCCAGCCTTTGGTGACAGTCTGTGCGGATTTGCATATTCCCCCCGTGTCTGCATGGGATTACTCTGGGTGCTCTGGTTTTCACCCACACTCCAAAGATGTGCAGATTAAGTGCATTGGTCGTATTAAAATTGTCCCTTAGTGTCCAAAATTTTGTAGATAGGTGGGTTAGCTATGGTAAACTGCCCCTTAGTGTCATAATTGTCTAATTTAGGTGGATTAGCTATGATAAATACGTAGGGTTACAGGGATAAGGAAAGGGGAGGGCCTCTATGGGATGCTTTTTTGAAGAATTGGTGCAGACTTGATGGGCTGGATGGCCTCTGTCAATGCTGTAGGGATTTTATGATTTCCTGAATGTAAAGTAAAGCAATGTAAAATGTCATAGGTTTCAAACATTACTTCTCACATATTAAAATTTTTTACCTATGCTCCAAGCTATGTTAAATAAAACATATTTAGCCTTCTAGAAATTCATTTCAATATATAAATTCTTAATACAGAAGCATTATTTTAATTTTGGGAGAAACCATTCTATTATTACTTTCATTTTACTCTCAGTCATCTACCTGATGGTTATACACATTAGACTAGATTCCTAACAGGTCTACAACATACTTCGTAACATCTGTATATTAAACCTGAATTGCTTTATCTGTTCCAAGATACATTTTGTTCATCCTATACTATTCATTAGATGTCTAATTTCACTGAACTTTTATTCCTTAATCCTAGACCGTTCAATACATATTTAGATGGACATTATTACCCTGCAATTATGCATGACAACCCTCAAAATGATGAGAAAATTATGAATTGCTATTTTCATCAAAGACTTAACCTTGCCAGTTCATTTCCCCTTTCTCTGTCATTCCTGCTCTTTTCTGCTGAGTTCATATTTTCTTCCCTTGCATCACTAACCAGAGTGGCGGATAATTTCTGCTCATTTCCCAACAAATTGGCATAATTATTGACATTAAACTCAGGGAAAACTACAACAAGAAACTTCTGCTCCATTTCCCAGTGCCCGCATGAATTTGTTGAAATCGAGTTATAATCACAGTTTGTCATTTTTGATTAATACAGGAAATGGTTTGACGAAAGCAGAATTCTCAAAGTCCTTGCTATTAGAACATTATGGAAGATGTTAAAGGGCAAGGTCCTCCCCGTGCTAACTCATGTAGGAGTGAGTCCAACACTGCAGAGCCTGAAATGGCACTCCATAATATCCAAATACTGAAAGAATACCTCAAAGAGAGTGGGATACAAGAATAGGTCATCAAGTGGTATGCCAATGCACAACTTCCTTTACACACAGAACAACAGAACTTATGGAAAATCCTGAAGTAATTCAGATCTTTTATTCATTTTTTTATTCATTTGAGATAAATGGACATCACTGGCTGGCCAGCATTTATTGCCCATCCCTAGTTGCCCTTGGAGGGCAATTGAAAGTCAACGTCATTGCTGTGGTTCTGGTTTCACATGTAGGCCAGACCAGGTAAGGACATCAGACTTACTTCCTTAAAGGACATTAGTGAACCAGATGGGTTTTCCCAATCGATAGTGGTTTCGTAGTCATCAGTAGATTCTTAATTCCAAATTTTTTTTGCTATGGCAGGATCCCCAGAATATTTGCTGAGTTTAATACCACTAGGCCATCGCCTGACTGATAGATCAGTGCATACACAGTGGCCCCGCACTATCATCCTCCTGTTCAGTGACCAGCTCAATCACTGGCCACCACAGAAATCCTGAATTGCTGGCCTCCTGAATGTGTACAGGCCTGCCCTGAACACTGCTCCCACTCCCCCCGCAGCAGGCCTAATCTCCTGAGACACTTCTACTGGCAGCCTCTCCCCACATTGCTTCCACTCCCTCCCCTTGCAATCACAATCCTGACCCCTGGGCAAGTTAACTGCCCAACCTCACCAATCTCCTTCCACAGAGGTCCCCGCCCCATTTGGCCCTGTCTCTCTCTGGCTCCACCCCCATACCACTTGGGAAAACTTTACCACCATGAAGAAGAGTTGTCTAGACATCCATAGACAAGATATCTTGGGGCAGGACAAATTCCTCTTACTCTTGATAAGATAACGTGTGTCCCAGGAACAAACTTCCAAAATAGCTCCTGCCATTGCCTTTACAGCCAAGGGGAATGTAGAATATTGACACAGATGGATCAAAAGAATGTCAGCTAGAGATTCTTGTGCCATGCTAGAGTATGCACCAGAAACATACTTCCCTCCCCACCCTTGCTCCAACTACACCGGAGACATAAAACAGGATGTATGATTTGTCTGCACCTTTATAGGATTCTACCAAACATTCTTTGACCCAAATGAAATATGCAACTATTAATACTAAGCAGGTTTTTCTCACCTGCTATAAGGACTTTTAGGACCATATCCATAACCTCTACACGAAGCACTTACCACCACCCTGTTTTGGAATCACACATATTATATGTGATTAAAGTAAAGGATACCGTTTAATATATTCTATTATTGTAAATGCAAGGATTATCAGACAGAAAGATGGAAAAGTAGCTCTACTGCCAAGCAGCCTACCCAGCATGATCCCTAATAAAATGAAAGAGACCCAATGCTAGACCATAAGCAAAGGATATATCTCCATCCTACAAGAATCAGGACATCTTTGCAAACACTTTAGGAATACTAAACTACATACAGGGCTAAAAGCAGGGTGGAGAGATCCCCAAACCCATCCCAAAGCCCCAGTACTACAAGGATACATTAAGAGTGAGTGCAGACAGTGTAAACATTTGAGCTAAGTCTCCTGCATTCCACCACCGGAGCACACTGGGACTGCACTCCATTATAAGCAAATGGACAATCCTGGTTTCCAAAGACTAACAGGTGAAATTCGCCCCATGTTCATGTATTAAATCAACACGATATATAATACCACATTACCAGTCAAAAAGCAGCATCAGTGAACTGCAGATTGTGACTCCAAACTATTGCCATCCATGGAGTTTACAAAATACAGAGGTTTGATAGGATTGACTTTAAAGCACCATCAAATATAATAGGATAGAACAGCACATGGTGCATTCCAATGGCTCACAGGCAATTTTCAAACTTCACCGAAACCTTTGCACTTCTGTTGTGTCATCGCTGAGAAGCTCTGGTGGAAGAAGAACTCTGCTCTACCTTGTAGGAAGGCCTCATCATGTCCAGCCACTCCCAACACTCACCAGCGAACACTGAAATTATGAAACCACATGACTATTGACCTGGGTCGTTGACTGAGCCCAGGCCTTGAATATTACTGATCTGTAAACTGTGTGTGCTGTTACATGCTCTGTCTGAGGCCAGAACTCTCCATTCACCTGATAAAGGGGCAAACCCCGAAAGCTTGTGAGTTTACTATCACATAAATTGGTTGGACTTTAACCTGATGTTGTGAGGCTTCTTACCTTGTAAAATCCATGAGGGCCAATATTATACATGAGCTTCAGAACTGAATCTGAATGGTCACTCTTGTTCTGTATGTTCTGAAACTTGTAATTCATACAAGAGAAATTCTAGATATGTATTCATTCTGTCTTTTTACACAGGTGTTTCATTTTAATAATTCACTAAAGGTCAACTTACTTACATCAATTAAATTGGTTGGTCTCAGCAGGGCTCCACATTTATTGAAAGTAACCAGTGCATAGCACAAAGAACACACAAAGAGATGGAAGCTGACAATAACAAGAATATAGCTTGCCCCGCCCCAGAAGATTAATGCAGCACTTCAAGAGAAAGGAACATGTCCGTTTTAGCCTCTGCTCTCAATAACTGACAACAAATTTCCATTTCTTTAAAAGGTACATCTTACCTGATGAAGAAAGGGGTTTAGTTGCTGATTTTTATTCGATCATTAAGCCGTGATTCTAGTTTATTAGGTGTGTGGAATGGAATATTTGCCTCTGAAAACATATTTTAAAAAACAAAATCGCCTGCTAATAATCCACTGCAATATTTATTTTATGAAGAGAATATACGGTCTCAAAGAGCGACAGGATAATGATCCATCAGGGAATTCACATGATGAATAAAACTGTGATGTAAAATAAATCAGCACAAGTCAAGATTTGGTATTGAATTTCCTGGTGGGACTTTGCAATTGGATTACTGCCTTCAGACCATGCTTTGATATGTCATTATTTATAATAGGCAGGGTTAAAATTCTACATAAAGTTCTTAAAAAAGAAAATCTCGTTTGCCAATTACGTTTCTTCACACAGACACTCACTGCTGTGCAAGATTCTTGTTGACAATTAGAGAAAAATATCAATGACTGTGAGTGATATACAATTATTCTGTGGAGATATGATCCACAGTTGATCAATGCAGTATGTTATGTTTCCAGTTTGCTTTACAACCAAAGAATACACTAACATTGTTTTCAGAGGCAAATATTCCATTCCACACACATAATAAACTGGAATCACTCCTTAATAATCAAATATTTATGTAGCACTTTTAACTTTTTATATTGGTGTTTCATTTCCAACGCCTCACTAAAGGTCAACTTACTTTTATCAATTAAATTAGTTGCTCTCTTCAGGGATCCAGGGATTTTATTGAAAATATCCGGCGCATGAAACATCCTCAGATAATTCTTGGGAACTTTCCACAACAAAGCATGACATCAAAATTAACCCTTTGTACACTGCACGCTAGGTTTACTTATGTGGGAATTGTTCTTTTCTGAGGCCAAAGTTTTAAAAGTTTATTTATTAGTGTCACAAGTAGGCTTACATTAACACTGCAATGAAGTTCCTGTGAAAATCCTTGAGTTGCCACACTCCAGCGCCTATTCGGGTACTGTGAGGGAGAATTTTAATGGCCACTGCACCTAACTAGCACATCTTTCAGGCAACCGGAGCACCCGGAGGAAGCCCACGCAATACAGGGAGAACATGCAGACTCCGCACAGACAGTGACCCAAGCTGGGAATCGAACCTGGGTTCCTGGCACTGTGAGGCAGCAGTGAACCAGTCTATTCCAGTTTGACCAAAACAAAGGGCTAGGCTTAGGGGTCCCCAAGTCCCTCTCTCCCTGGCTCATAGGTCAGGGGAGTTTGTCCAAAATACCGTTAGCTGCCCCAGAACTATTCAATACTGGGAACAATGTTAGTTGCTTTAATGTAAAATGTTTATTGGGAGTAAGTTTCACCGCAGAGGACTGCTGACCAATTGAATGGTAACATCTCTTTAGTCCCAGCAGTACCAGCTGGGAGTGGTGGTCACTGCCGGGACTACAGGCAGTCCCAGCATACCGAGACACCCAATTAAATCCAGAGTTGGGGGATTTAAGAAGGATGGAAGGATAGATAGGAGCGGAAGAATATGACCTTGGGCAAGGGGCTCTCCTCTGATGTGCTTACAACTAAACTGCTTGACTTCTTACAAGGCTTGGGCCCCCACCTGTCTTAGGTGGTGGCAGAATGCCCCAAATGGTCTTTAATTAGCCATTTAACGGTCTCAGTAGGCCCTAGGCAATCAGATAGTCTGATGCTTCTCTCTTCTCTGAAAACCTTTCAAACAGGTTGGGAATAAGAGAGAGGGCGGCAGGAAGATCCCCCACTGGATTTCAGATGCATCCCTGCCTTCAAACACATGATCAGGGGAGCATAACAATCCAGCCAACTATGTGTTGCAAATAGTTTGAACAATCCAATAGCACAACCTTTGTTGCTTTCTCTTCCAAAATGGACACTGGAAATGAATGAGGGAAATAAAAAGTTAAAGAAAAACAGGCCTGTATTTATAGATAGCTTTAACAGATTCAAACTCAAAATTAGTTATTTTGCAAATAGTTAGATTCCACATACAACAATGATCTATTTTCAGTGAAACAGGTTGAGGATTAAATGAAGAGTGCCTTCATTGCTCAAAGTGACTGGGAAGTGTCAGTATAGTTTTATAAAAGGGAAATCACGTTTAACCAATTTGCAAGAGTTCTTTGAAGGAGTAGCATGCTGTGGATAGAGGGGAGCCTATAGGTATACTGTGCTCTGTGTTCCAGAAAACGTTTGAAAAGATGCTACATCAAAGGTTATTGCAAAAGATAAAAGCTCATGGTGTCGGGGTAACATATTAACCTGGATATATGATTGGTTTGCTGGCAGGAAATAGAGAGTATGTGTAAATGGGCCTTTTTCTGACTGGCAGGATACGATGAGTAAAGTCCCACAGGGATCAGTGCTGGGCCTTGACTTTTTACAATTTACACCAATGACTTTGACAAGAGGAGCAAAGACATGGTAGCTAAATTTTCTTGTGAAGATGATGTAGAGAGTTTGCAGATGGATATAAATAGGTTGAGTGAAAATCTGGCAAAAAGTCTGGCCGATGTGAGAAAGTGTAAAATTCTTCACTTCAGCAGGAAGAATAAATAAAGCCAAATATTATTTAAATGGAGAACAACTGCAGAATGCTGAGCGTAGATGGGTTTAGCTGTTCTCATGAATAAGTCACAAAACGTTGGTATGCAAGCGCAGCAAGAAAATAAGGAGGCTAATGGAATGCTATCCTTTAGCATGAGAGGAATTGAACATAAAAATTAAGATGCATTTATACAGGGCAATAGTGAGACTGCATCTTGAATACTGTGTGCAGTTTGGGTCTCCTTATTTGAGGAAAGATGTAAACGCACTGGAGGTAATTCAGAGGAGATTTACTAGACTGATACCTGGAGTGAGTGGATTGTCTTATAAGGAAAGATTGGGCTTATTTCTACTGGAGGTTAGAAGAGTGAGGGGTGATTTGATTGAAGTGTATAAGATCCAGAATAGTATTGACAAAGTGGATGTTTCCTCTTGTGGGCGAGTCCAGTACGAGTGGGCCTTCTTTTAAGATTAGAGTTTTCCTTATAGGATAGTGATGAGATTATTTTTCTCATAAAGGGCTGTGCAACTTTGAAACTCTCTGCCCAGAAGATGGTGGAACTGGAGTCACTAAATATTTTTAAAGAGGAGGTAGATAGATTCTTGTTAGGCAAATAGGTTATTGGGAGTATTGGGGAACGTGGAACTCACTGTTCTCCGGAGCTGTGATTTTGAAGAGTGGCTGCTTGCTGGTGAGACTATTGAAGTTTGAAATCTTTCTTTAATCAATAGGTTTAGGTCGCGGGGGTTTTTTGTTTATTTTGGTGCTCCTTGGCGGGAGATAGGCGCGGGGACTACTGGGAAGGAAGCGCGGGACTATATAAATAAGGCCAAGGTAGACAGCGGGCAGTGTCGGGAGCGGGCAGTGGAGTGTGATGGGGAGCAGAGTGAGATCTGAAAGGGCTTAAGCTCACTGGGCTTGAGCGAGCGCAGGCTTGGACGTGGTAAGAGGCTGGACTCCTGTCCCACCCAAACTCAAGGTCCCATACCTCTAAAAGGTGTGTATAAAATGTCAGGGTCCATGATAAAACGCATCCGCTGTGTTCACTGCCATATGTGGACATTCTTGGAGGCAGCACGTCTCCCAAAAGCCCCACATATGACAAAGGTGTTTGGAATTGCAAACGATTGAGGGGGCTCGGGTTGAGGCAGTTGGAGCTGAGGGACTGGAGGATATGTTATAGTCAGAGAGGAACGAGGGCTAATTGAACAGGGACCCACAGTCCAGAGGGTGGGGGGGGGGAACCCCCCCCCCCAACAGGGCCTATGAGGGAGGGATGGGGGGTAAACAGATAGGAAGTTGGAAAAAGAATAAGGGAGTCACGGACTAAGATCACCCAGAGGAGGGCCATTCCGAAACATCAAGGGTAGGGCAACAGCTGAGGTAGGAGAGTGGCAAGGGAGGGGGATCTAAATGCCCTGGAGGATGGTAGGAGTGAGGGATGTGAGATAGTGGTGGGGGATGAGAAGGTCAAGGGGATCGACAGGCGGTTCTGTGGGCAAAAGCGGGACTCCAGGATGGTAGTCTGCCTCCCTGGAACAGGGGTCCAGGATGTTACGGAGAGGGTAGAGGGTATTTTGAAGGGTGGAGGGGCTAAGGCTGATGTAATAGTCCACGTGGGAGAGAAGGATGTAGGAACAAAGTGCAGGGGGGACATACGTAGGCAGTTCAGGGAGTTGGGGGCCCGGCTGAAGTGTAGGGCCTCCAGGGTGGCATTCTCTGGGCTGCTGCCGATGCCTGGGAATGACAGGGTTAGGAACAACGAAGTGCTCCAACGGAATGCGTGGTTGAGGGATTGGTGTAGGGTGGAGGGATTCAGATTCTTAGACCATTGGGAAGTCTTCAGGAGGGAGGGGCATCTATAGAAGAGGGACGGGGAACAGTTGTCTGGGAAGGGCACCCATATTTTAGCTGGGAGGTTAGCTGGAGTTTTTCGGCAGGGTTTAAACTAATATGGAGGGGGGGGTGGGGAGATAGAGAGAACTGGAAGTGGGAGAGAGATTGGTGACAGGGTAACTCCGGAGAGTAGGAGGGAAGATTAGAGTGTGCCTTAGGGCCTTCAGTGCATGTGTTTTAATGCGAGGAGTGTGACTGGCAAAACAGATGAACTGAAGGCAATAATGTTCGAGAGGAAGTTAGAAGTGGTGGCGGGGACTGAGACGTGGCTAAAGGAAGGGCAGGACTGGCAATTGAATATTCCGGGGTATAAGTGTTTTAGGCATGATAGAGGTGGTTTGAGGAGAGGAGGGGGAGTGGCGTTATTATTTAAGGATCACATCATAGCAGTGCAGAAGGAGGGTGGTATGGCTGAGTTAGGAATTGAGTCGCTATGGGTGGAGTTGAGGAATAGGAAGGGAGAGGTTACTATGTTGGGTGTGTACTACAGACCACCCAACAGTCCGCGTGCCGTGGAAGAAGGGATATGTAAGGAAATTTTAGATAAGTGTAGGAAGAATAGGGTAGTTGTAATGGGAGATTTCAATTTCCCTGGGGTAGATTGGAAGGTGCCGAGAGCGGAAGGTGCAGACGGGGAGGAATTTGTACAGTGTGTTTTAGAAGGGTCTTGGAGCAGTATGTGGATAGCCCGACTGGAGAGGGGGCTATACTGGATCTGGTTCTGGGGAATGAGCCAGGGCAGGTGGTCGACGTTGTAGTAGGAGAGCATGTGTCTAATAGTGACCACAACTCTGTCTGCTTCAGGGTATTAATGGAAAAAGATGAAGCCTGCCCTAAGGGGAGGGTGTTAAACTGGGGGAGGGTTAGATATAGCCAGATTAGTCAGGATCTTAGGGATACCAACTGGGATAAGCTGTTCGAGGGTAGGTCGACGCTGCACATGTGGGAGTCTTTCAAGAGAAAACTAAAATTTTTGCAGGAAAGATACGTGCCGGTAAGGAGGAAGGATGGGAAGGGTAGGATTAGAGAACCGTGGGTTACTAGGGATGTTGAGGACTTGGTCAGGAAGAAGCGGGAGGCGTACGATAGATCCAGGCAACTGGGGACAGAGGCAGCGCTTGAAAAATATAGACAGTGTAGACGGGATCTTAAAAGGGGTGTCAGAAAGGCAAAAAAGGGGCCACGAAATGGTTTTGGCAGGTAGGATTAAGGAAAATCCTAAGGCATTTTACTCCTATGTAAGGAGCAAAAGGATGGTTAGAGGGAAGATTGGACCTCTCAGGGACAGAAGAGGGGAACTATGCTTGGAGCCTGAGGGAATGGGGGAGATCCTGAATGAATACTTTGTGTCAGTATTCACGCAGGAGAGGGGCCTGATGTCTGATGCCGGCTTTGAGGATTTTGAGGACCCGTTAAAGGAAATAATCATTACGAGGGACAAAGTGTTGGGGCTTTTAGGTAGCCTAAAGACTTATAAAGCCCCGGGGCCTGATGGTATTTATCCCAGGCTGCTAAGGGAGGTGAGAGATGACATTGCTGGGCCTCTGACGCAAATCTTTGTCTCTCCTTTGGACACAGGTGAGGTCCCAGAGGACTGGAGGATTGCAAATGTAGTACCGTTGTTTAAAAAGGGTCAGAGGGATAACCCAGGTAACTATAGGCCGGTGAGCTTGACTTCAGTTATAGGTAAGCTAATGGAGAGGATCCTCAGGGACAGGATGTATGAGCATCTGGAGCGCTGCGATCAGATCAGGGATATGCAGCATGGCTTCGTTAAGGGGAGGTCGTGCCTTACGAATCTAGTGAAATTTTTTGAAGAGGTGACAAAAACGGTTGATGAAGGACAAGCCGTTGATGTCGTCTACTTGGATTTCAGTAAGGCGTTTGACAAGGTTCCCCATGGTAGGCTGATAAAAATGGTGAAGGGGCATGGGATACAGGGCCAGGTATGTAGATGGGTTGAGAACTGGCTTGGGAGGAGGAGACAGCGGGTATTAGTGGAAGTCTCTTTTTCCAACTGGAGGTCAGTCACTAGTGGTGTGCCACAGGGCTCAGTACTAGGACCTCTTCTATTTGTGATTTATATATATGACTTGGAAGAGGGGATAGGCGGTGTGATCAGCAAATTTGCTGATGACACTAAGATGCTTGGATTGTCAGGGACTGAGGAGCAGTGCCAGGCAATACAACAGGACATAGATAGGCTGGTAGATTGGGCAGATAGATGGCAAATGGAATTTAATCCGGATAAATGCGAGATGATGCATTTTGGCCGGAATGAGCAGGCACGCTAGGGTTGTTTAAGGGTCTCTTGGACAGACACATGAGCGGTCTGCAGATAGAGGGATATAGGAGGACTGTTTAAATACTTTATTTGTTTCCACAGGCTATTCGGTCCACCTTGTTGACCAACATGGTGCATGCATTCGGCAGGTCGTGCGAGGGCTGCTCTTGGATGTTACTTCAGGAGTGGCCTAGTGCTTCATGTCGTTAGTGTATACTTAAACTGGACCATCAGATGGGCAACATGACAGCTCAGAGACTATCGCTGTTGCTGTGCAGATACATGGATTTGGGCCTGTGTCTGCAGGAGTTTGCACGTTCTCGCCATGGTTGCGTGGGTTTTCTTCGGGTGCTCCGGTTTCCTCCCACATCCCAAAAATGTGCTCTTAGGCTGATTGGGTAACAAATTGTCCTATATTGGTCTCTATATGTCATTAAGACGTTAGGACGGCGGCGCGGGCTCGTTGGGCCGAAGGGCCTGTTTCCCGTGCTGTGTTGTTCTTTGTTCTTTGTTCAATACATGACTTGGCTGAACAATGAGCAGGTTTAAGGGTTACATTTCATATGTTCATAAACATGCAGAATGCCAAGAGAAATACCACACACATCTAAAAATGAGAAGCAATCAAACAGGAATACCTGTATGCCAAACAGCATAAACTGCAAGTGATGAACCAAGCTAAGTACTTGCACAAGCAACGGATCAAATTTAAGCACTGCAGTGATGCCACATCCACTGTGAATGGACAATTAGCCAACTCACTGGAGGAAGAAGAGGTCCCAGAAATATCCCCCATCCTCAATGATAGAAGAGTGCAGCATCAGTGCAAAAGATAAGGCTGAAGTATTCACAGCAATCTTCAGCCAGAAGTGTCAAGTGGATGATCCATCTCTGCCTCCTGAGATTCCCAGCATTATAGATGCCAGTCACCAGCCAAACTGATTCACTCCACGTGATATCAAGAAATGGCTGAAAGCGCTAGATATTACAAAGGTGATGGGCCCTGGCGATATTCCGGCAACAGTACTGAAGACTTGTGCTCCAGAATATGCCACACCTCTAGCCAAGCTGCTCCAGTACAATTATAATTAGCTGCAATGTGGAAATTTGTCCATAAAAAGCAGGACAAATCCAATTACTGACCCATCATTTTACTCTCAATCATCAGTAAAGTGATGGAAGGGGCCATCAACAGTGCTATCAAGCTGCACTTACTCAGCAAGAACCTTCTCGCTGATACCCAGTTTGGGTTCCACCAGGATCACTCAGCTCCTGATCTCATTAAAGCCTTGGTTCCAACATGGATGAAGGAGCTGAACTCGAGAGGTGAGCTGACAATACCTGCCCTTGACATTAAGACAGCATTGACTAAGTATGGCATCAAGAAGCCCCAGCAAAACTGTTGTCACTGGGAATCAGGGGGAACACAGTTGTTGCTGACTTCTGACAGCTCCTTTATAAACTTCTTCCCTTTCAACAGTGATATGCTAATTGATGTTCAGTTTCATTTTAAAATACAAACATATTTAAACTTGCAGCAACTGCACTGATTTAGCACAAAATATTTTCAACCTCTGCTACCAGTTGATCGGTTAATAATTGATATTTCTAACCACTTTCACATCATGTTAAATTACAAAGTCTCACAAAATGTCTATTTAAAATGAATCAGACCTAACCAGAGAAATCAATATTGTGCTGTTTTAAGAGCTAATCTTCATAAATTCACTATAAAACTGTGAGTATCTAATGTTTTTTACACAAATGTTCCACAGAAATTAACTTCTTTGCTTTAGCTATCTTGAATTAGTTTGAAACATCTATAAAACACTGAGCCGTTTCTTTATCTCTGTAAGTAATCTTTCACATTTGCACTCGTCCTGTAGGTGCAGAAGTGTAAAGCCCCAAATGTCAAGCCAATCTTAAGAAGTAGCAAAGAAAAACTCAAAAGCCTCAATGCTAGGCAAAAAGTCATCTTAACCTTCCCCCGCCTCCCCAAACCACAAAAATGTCACAATCCAACCATTGATTGTTAGAGGTAGTACAAAAGACTGAAAGGAATTTTAAGTTTTGTAGAAATGGCAACAAAAGATTCTGTCAACTTATGGGAGATTGAGAGAGGAAATTCAAATTCCCAGTTTATAAATCATGGAAGTGTGATGTCAATTGCGTGACTTTAAGACTCAAAAACAGATATAAGAGGAGCTCTGGGATTAGAATCCCAGACAATGACAATGATGAGACAGAGTACAGGAATGAGATAGAGAATCTGGTGAATTGGTGTGATGACAATGATCTTTCCCTCACTGTCAACAAAATGAAATTGATTGCCATTGACTTCAGGAAGCATTGAGAAGAACACAACCCTGTCTCATCAATGCGAATGAAGTAGAAAGAGTCGAGAGCTTCAGGTTTTTAGGTGTTTGGATCACCAATCTGTCCTGGTTTCCCCTGCCAATACTAAAGTTAAGAAAGCCCACCAATGCCTCTACTTTTTCAGAAGATTAAGAAAATTTGACATGTCAGTTACAATTCACCAACTTTACAGATGCGCCATTCTTTCTGGTTATATTACAGCTTGGAATGGCTTCTGCTCTGCCCACGGCCACAAGAAACTATAAAAGTTTGTGAATGTAGCCCAATCCATCAAGCAAATCAGCATTGCATCCATTTACTCTGCCTACAATTCCTGTTGCCACGACAAAGCAGCCAGCATAACTAAGGGACACACATACCCCGGACATTCTCTCTTCCATCATCTTCTGTTGGAAAAAAGATACAAAAGTCTGAGGTCATGTACCAACTGACTCAAGAACAGCTTCTCCCTTGCTGCTGTCAGATTTTTGAATAGACCTACCTTGCATTAAGTTGATCTTTCTCTACACCCTAGCTATGACTGTAACACTACATTCTGCACTCTCTCCTTTCCTTCTTTATGAACAGTATGTTTTGTCTGTATAGTGTACAAGAAACAATACTTTTCACTGTATACTAATATATGTGACAATAATAAAACAAATCAAATCAAATCAGCTCTTTTAATCTGGTTCTTTATCCTGATGCTCAACTCATATTTGATCCTGACGTGTATAATCTGTGCTGTGGATCCTGCAAGATCCTGGTTAAAGTTTGGCAAAGGGGAGTGAAGTTAAGTCAAGAAAATTCTCATTTGGTTGAGGCAGCTAGAGTCGGCCAGTGGGACTCAGTTTGCAGTGGCAGTTTCGCTGGTGAGTGGGCCTATGCTTTGGTGAAACTATTGGCTTTGAGATGAAGAGTTGCTTGTAACAACTTTTCTCAGAACAACTGGAAGCAAAACCTACAATTTTTTCCAGAACTTGGCTCATCCAGCAAAGCCAAGAACTAAAACATATGATGACTTAACAAAGATCCTTGAAGTACATTAGTCACCAAAGTCTTTGATCATTATGAAATGGTTCAGGTTCCACGGCAAAAGCATTTCTCAGTTTGCAGCAACCTTAAAAAAGCAGGCACAACATTGTGAGTTTGATGAGTTATTAGAAGACACTCTTTGAGATTATCTGTTTATACTCTCCAAATTGAGGCTACTCAACGATGATTGCTTACTGAGCATGCTTTGACTTTAAAGACAACAATAAAAAATTGTAGTATCGATTATACTGGCTGCTAAAGAGACTTCACAATTTGAAGCAAAAATGAAGATCCACAAGTAAAACAGCAATGAGCATGTCACAGATGTGCGAAAATGGTCTAATGGTCAACCAGAACATCTCAAAGTAAGAGTGATGTTGTACATAATTTGTACCAAGGTTGAAGAAGAATTCATACGACTGATTAACACACACGTTTACGATAAGTGACTGGGCTATTCCCATTGTACTTGTCATGAAACCAATTGGTTCAGTTTGTATTTGTGGTGATTTAAAACAACCATAAATCTAGTGTTGTGTGGTGATCAATATATGCTTCCTTTAATTGAAGATCTGTTTGCAGGATTATCAGATGGGCAGAAATTCAGCAGGATAGATTTTTCACAAGCATAATTATAGATGAATATAGCTGCTGAACTCAGTGTTTACCATCATTACTTATAAAGATCTTTTCTGTTATAAAAGATTCTCTTTTGGAATAATGTCTGCAGAAGATCTATTCCAAAGATTGATGGATCAGATTTTAAGTGGTCTCTCTGGTACATAATGTTACCTGGATGATGTTATACGGTCCAGTGACTAAGAGCACTTGAATAATTTAGAGGCAACATTGGAATATCTTCAAGCACATAATCTGCACATCAAGAAAGAGAAGTGTGACTTTTTCCAAACGTCAGTTCAGTATTTGGGTCATATTATTGATGGTAAATGTCTTTATAAAGCTCTTAAAAAGGTGGATGGTATTTCACAAGCACCATGTCCGATGAATATAATGCAACTGAGGTTCTTTCCAGAATTAGCAAATTATTATGTCAAATTTGTTCCTAACTTATTAAATTATGCAATGATTTCAATAACATAGTTCTGTGTGAAACAGTCATGGGACTGGACAACAGAATGTGAGGAAGCATACGAGGATGTCAAAGATGCTTCACAGAAGTCTAAAATATTGGTTCATTTTAATCTAAATCCACCATTTTTGCTTGCTTGTGATACTTTGTCTGCAGAGTAGGGGTAGTTGTTTCACATATGTCCTCTTCAGGGCAGAAAAAAAACAAGAGCTTTTGCTTTGTGTACTCTGACTAGTGCCGAATCTAACTATAATCAGTTAGAAAAAGGAATGTTGAGTGTAAGGCTTGGTGTACAAATGTTCCATCAATATTTATCATTCCACATTATTGACTGATTATTGACTTTTAACTACTATTTTTGGTCTGACAATTGTTAGCTGCTAGTCGACTGCAAAGATGATCACTGATCTTACCGCACACCGTAATGATACAAGGTATCATAAATCAGAGTGTCATGCTAATGCTGATGGATTATCACCCTCACCTTTACCTATTGAGTAGATGCTGCCAACTACCGCCAAGTTTTGCTAACATTCTTTATTTTTCACTGGTAAATCATTTTCCTGTGACAGCTTCTCAAATTCAGAGGTATAATCTCAAAATAATTCCGTGATGGGGAAAGTAATGGATATGGTATTGAAATGAACAATAGCTGGAATGCATCATCTACATCCTGATTTGAAACCATGTTTGTCAAAAAGATTTAATTTGCCCATCTAAGGTGGGTGCTATTATAGGGAATCCGAGTGATCATTCCTCCTCATTTACATGGAAGAGTTCTTGAATAATTCCTGGTATAGTCTGGATGAAGGTATTAACATGTAGTTATTTTTGGTGGGCAGGCCAGATGCTCAGATTGAAGAAAAAGTGCAATGGTGCCAGTGCTGTGAATAAATAAGTATACCACTGCTAGTTCCTTTATTTCCTTGGGGATGGCCTGAAATGCACTGATAATGATTACTTGTGGATTTTGCTGGTCGGTTTGATCGTTACATGTCCTTAGTCATAATTGATGCACACTCAAAGTGGCCAGAAGTGATCAGGAGATCTAGTGTAATTAAACATTGTTAGGGAATTAAAGGTTTCTCTTCTTTATCTGAGTTGCTGATGTGCTGACATAGGATCTGATTTGTTGTGGTTAATCCGAGAAGGTTTCCCTTATCTTGTTGGGGGGAGAAAGGTCATATCTTTCTCCAAAATACTTTATTGATAGTTAGCTGGATAATTCTTCTCCTTGTCGGTAGGGTTTCCTTGGTGGAAGATGGTGCAAGTTTTCTAGTGATGTGAGACAGATCAGTGCCTCTGTTACAACTGAAAAGGAAGGAGTTTTGTTATGTTGCAAGCCTTGGAGAGGGTACACTGCCAACCATGTCTTGTCCCGTTGGTTGTATCCTGGTATTTGCCTTTTTTCTAGGCTATTATATCATTGCTTGTAAGTCCTGGGATGATAAGTTAGATCCTGGTTGATTGCATATTACGCCATAAGAGAATCCTGCATTTTGTGTGGCTCTGTCCCAGTTATCCTATAGAGGATGACATTCACCATGGGGACATATACCCATGGCCTTTTCCTACGATGCCCCATTCTTTCTGGTATCCTTTCTTTATCCATACAAGAGGAGATGCTGGCTACAGCGATTGCAATGCTTGATAATCTGAACCTTTTGTATGAGTATTTGCTGGTCTTTTCTGTATATTTATGTGGAATAATGATTACTCTGTACTGTAAACCACTAAGACTGACTCAATGAAAACCACAATCAAATAAAGACAGGGTTAGAGGAGAGAAATGCAGCATATGCAACATAACTGGAAAACAGATACAGCCAATGCTAACAAACCACTCCAATGGAGTATAAGGATCCTGCAATAGAAACTGCCAAGGATGCAAAATGCTTGGTGGGGCAAACAAGATGGATTGATGCATCTTTGACGCCCTGAAGATTAAGCATGGTCTTCCTTCGTACAACTACTTACCTGTGCTCGGTGCTGTTGGGGAATCATTCCTAAACTGACAGGACAGTGCTCAAAAAGTGCTGGGCTGAATACTTCAGAGAAGTGCTCAACCAGCCATTCCACTGTAAATGGGGGTGAGCTGTAGGAATGCTTCCAGACTTGAGAGACCCTGCACAATAAACTTGGAAGTTGATAAAAGCATCAGAGCTCTACCTTCATTGAGAGCTCCAGGCTCCAATGGATCCCAGGAAAATATTACCATTCTGGGGAAACACAGCCAACTTGAGATCACCGGACCTGGCTGTCTCAGGAAAGGAGCCAGTATAATCAAGGACCCCATGCACCCCGGACATACTCTCTTCCATCTTCTCCCAAATGATACAAAGTCTGGGGTCACGTACCATCCGACTCAAAAATAGTTCCTTCCCTGCTGCCATCACATTCTTGAATGGACCTACCTGATATTAAGTTGATCTTTTCCTACATCCTAGCTAGGGCTTAACATTATACCCTGCACCCTCTTCTCTCCTTCGCCCCTATGTACTCTACATTTTGTCTGTACAGCATGCAAGAAATAATACTTTTTACTGTATATCAATATGTGACAATAATAAATCAAAGCAAATAAAAAAAAATGGAGGAAGACAGAGTGAACAGGATAACATTGTTTCCCTTGACAGAGAATTCTAGAACTGGGAACATAAGTAAGTGAAGAGTGGGACACGAGGGAGAATTTTTACGCAGTGGATGCTGGGTTTCTGGAATTCACTGCCTGGGTTGGTGGTGGAGGCAGGGGCCCTAAATTCTTTAAAAGTGTATCTGGATTTGCACCTGAAGTGCTATAAGCTACAAGGCTACGGGCTGGGTGTAGGAATTAGGGATTAGAAAGGATACCTGGATGACCTTGGTCTGGCATGGACAAGATGGCCCGAGTGGTCTTCTCTTGTGCTGTCACTTTTCTATGGTTCCAAGGTTCTAATTAAATCACAGAAAGTGGGATTAACAAACCACTTCTCAGGAATTCAAGGATACCATGATTGTTCACTGTGCAATGGGCAAAATACTTATAGACACCGTATTCTGTATCGTTCCCCAAGATAAGTAACTATTTTGTGGATAGAATGGATTGAGAAATATTTGAAAATGACAGAAAGCAAAAGATCTGCTGGCTCACCCAACTGATTCAATGCAGTTGGACAGCATAATACATACACAGACCAACCTACTTGACACTATACCCTCTTCTCCCTCAACCCTCATTTAACCCCCTTAAAGTAATGATGAACTAGATTAAAACCCAGACCAACTTTGGAAAATATAGCCTGGAAAATTCCCCTCTGAACATCTCAAATGATCTAAAGGGTGGAGGATGTACCTTAGCCTCAGCCTTGACTTATTTATCATATGAGGTGACTTTTGCCCAAACAAGCTCTTGGCTGAAGTATGCTAAGTTGGTCTTTCTCTACAAATTAGCTATGACTGTAACACTACATACTGTATTCTCTCCTTTCCTTCTCTATGAATGGTATGTTTTAGAGAAACAATACTTTTCACTGTATACTAATGCATGTGACAATAATAAATCAAATCAAATCAAATGCTGCAGATTGGTATTCACATCATGAGCCAACAACCTGTTCCACAGGTTCAGCGTTCTCTGAGAAAAGAGCCACCTTCTAACTGCGAATCAGTTCTGTTCTTGTGTAACTTGCAAAGCTGTTCTCTGGCCCTCCTATCCTACTGAGCTGAAATAGACTCAATGCTGGAAATATTCAGCAGGTCTGGTGACATCTATGAGCACAGTAAGAAGTCTTACAACACCAGGTTAAAGTCCAACAGGTTTATTTTGTAGCACCAGCTTTTGGAGTACTGCTCCTTCATCAGATGAATGAGGACACATGTTCACAAACAGAGAACATAAACACACAATCTCAATTTGCAAGACAATGTTGGAATGTGGGTCTTTACAAGTAATCCATCTTAAAGATACGGACAATGTGAGTGGAGAGAGGACCAAGCACAAGTTACAGAGGTATGTATTGTCTCCAGCCAGGACCGTCAGTGAGATTTTGCAAGCCCAGTCAAGTCATCAGCATATCCACATCACATCTGTGGGTACAGGACTGTGGTTAACATTTCAGTTTCCTAGCCTTTTATCAGATCTAACAAATACACGTCTGAGTCTCATCATTATTTTATAAACCTTGATCAAATCAGCATGAATCTAAACTTGTAAACTGAAGGATACTGGTTATTCTTCAAAGAAAAACACCTAAGGTAGAGGATTCTGATCATCAAAGACTAGGTTAAGCATTCATACATGCCTGCACTATGCTGCCCAATAGATTTACACGGAAATTAAACCTTTTGTTTTAAATAGGTTAATTAACACGAACATAAAAACAAAGGGTGATATTGAAACTTTTTTTTCTAATGCTTGTCTCGTACATAAACTTGGTTGAGTGGAATTTCTATTGTAGATTAAAAGTTTAAAGTTTATTTAATGGTATCACATTTAGACTTACACTAAGACTGCAATAAAGGCACTGTGAAAATCCCCTACACTCCAGTGCCAGTTCGGATCAATGCACCTAACCAGCATAACTCTCAGAATGTGGGAGGAAACTAGGGCACCCAGAGGAAACCCACACAGACACAGGAAGAATGTGCAGACTCGATACAGACAGTGGTCCAAGCTTGGGATCAAACCTAGGTCCTTGAAGCCTTTAAAGATCTTTTCAAAGATACTTATATCCCAATATAAAATGTGAACAAATAGTATATTTGATTGCCATTTTAAAAGAATTAACAAAATACTAGTACTTAAAATTAAACCTAAGTAGTATGTTTTATTGAGCTAATTCTACAAGAATACCTTTAACAACTATCAAAATCTATATCTTTGGCTTCCAACGCAAAGCACTCATCAAATTCATTTGGAATTATTTTGGCCATGGCATCGTCATTAAGGATCCTTCTCTGGGTCAGGTTTGGCACTTTTAGTTTCAGAATCATCTTCCCACAACAAATCATCTTCATCTCCATCCACTGAATTAGACATTCTGCATGTCTTAATGAACTGAAAGCAATTGGTGATATAGTCATTAGCACTGCTTTCTCATAGCTCCAGGGACCCGGGGTCAATTCTGGCCTCTGATGACTGTCGCATACAGTTTGTACATTATCCCAGTGGATTTCCTTGGGTGCTCCAGTTTCTCATGCAATGCAAAGATGTGCAGGTTAGGTTGATTGACCATACTAAATTACCCTTTTGTGTCAGGGTGATTAGCAAGGTAAATATGTGGGATTATGGGGACAGGGCCTGAGTAGTCGGTGCAGGCTCAGTGGGCCAAATGGCCTCCTCCTGCACTCCAGGGATTCTTATCAATAGCATCCCACAAGAGCAAAACCTCATAAAACATCAAGTGGGGCAGCACACCTGTGTCCACGGTTTTCCTCCATCAATCATCCACCTATTTCATTTGGAAAGGTCATATTCTCCTACGTCTTATTGAAGCACATCCAACGGTTGAACGATGGATTTAAACCTCCTAGCATACCTACAATTTGGGTGTTATTTCTATGTAGCTGTCTCTTGACTTAATCAGTTATTTAGAATCTGAGTTCTTTCCATAGTGCATTGTGACACCTATTTTACATATTAATAAACCATAACTTCACTCCATCCCTATCCGTCCAAAAGTTGTCAAGACTATCAATGCACAAAATTTCTTGCAGGTAATTTGATTTTCATTATGGTTTTACATTTGAAAACTGTCATAGGCTTCAATTTTGTTCCATCAGCCTTGCAGGTTAGTGCCACTGGGATTCTTGTCGTCCATACCCTAAGGTTTTCAACATTTCCACTCCACAGTTTGGCTGCAGGGAATATCAAAATTCAGAGGCATTTTATCCATGTTGCCAATGAGACATGCGTACCTGTGTTTTTGCTATTTTCTGCATCATTGGAAGTCTATCAATTTAGCATCCAAGTTTTTTGGCAGTCTCTGGGCGATCTTGGTCTTCTGCCACAATAATGGACATTTTCATTCCATAAAAACATTTACACCAACTAACTTTTGCTCTGAAATCTTTATGGAACTGGGATTTTGATTTGATCCGCTTAAGCAGATACACGTAGCAAAATGGAAGAAGGAAGCTGTTGAAAGAAAATGCCCAAGATTAAATTCTGGTGACGATGTGGCCATTCTGACTCCTTTCAAGACCAATCCTAATGCATGATTTTCGAGATCAGGCCAGTGGCTGGTCTTTGTTCTGAAGACACATTTAATTTTGGGGATCTCCTTTTGGACAGCTTCCTTCTTCTAGTTGGTGTAAATGTTTTTATGGAATGAAAATGTCCACTATTGCAGCAGAAGACCAAGATCGCCCAGAGATTGCCAAAAGATCTGGATGCCAAATTGATCCCAACAGTTTCTCATGAACATCAAATTCTCATTTTGACAAGTTAGCAAAGAGTTTTAGCTTGAAACCAGCATCATACTTCAGTCTTTTTCTGGAGGACCCATTTCTGGAGTCACTGTGCATTACCTGCTTTGTGTGCATGTGTGTTAAACTCCCATGCACTTTTTTGACAACACTACCTGTATCTCCCACTTTATGCCTTGCTGGTTTTGTTAGGGTAAATTTCTAATTTCCTAATCTTTCTCAGTGTTCTTTCAACATGTCCAACTTCTTAAAGGGAATCAAGACTTTATAATTGCCCAGTTCACCTCAAGGCATTATGCAACTAATTGCCCTGCAGAAGGAAAATTGGCAAATTGTAGCATCAAGTACAATGACAAGAAATGTATCAGATTTGTTTAAAAGCAACCTTGCATTAGATTAAATTACAATAATTTGCTGTATCAAATACTTTCAAGCTGTGAGTCAGTCAAGGTTTTCAATTGTAAAGAGCATCTTGAACGTGTGTTCTGTGTAGTATGGCCAATCGTTGTAAGGAAGGAAACAGCTCAAGGAGACAAGAGTGGCCCATGCATATGTAAGTACAAGATAATGGGGTGGATGTGGGGATGAGGTGGAGGTGGGGATGGGGTGGTAGGTTAACAGAAAAAGACAAGTTGTACATGCAGATCAAACCCTATACCTTTTAAAAAAACACAGAAAGGGATAAAATGTATGGCTGTCTACTTAAAACATTAACTTAGCTGCATTCTGGATATATGTTGACAGGCCTAGGTTCCAAAAGCTGTAATTTTCAAGTTAGCAGTTGCCTCCTCCTCTTCTCAGGGCTGATGTTGCGAAAGATGGTCTTTTTTTGATTCGATGAAGCAACTATTCACATCAGAACTGACAGATATACACAGCATCCATTCTTCTACTTATTTTTGATATAAAATAATCTCTTAGGACTGAGTATTTTTTTAATGTGTAAGATCCCAGGTTGATAGAACACACACAGTAATGGCATATGACCAATGCAGAAGTGAATGGACGTTTTGACTTCAAACTATGACAATGGCTATAGTATGGCCTAATACAAATACTTCCTGCAACGAACTGGAGTTCAAATCAAAGAATCCCTACAGTGCAGAAAGAAGCCATTTGGCCTATCAAACCTGCACCGACAATGTTCCCATCCAGGCTCTATCCTTGTAACCTTATGCATTTACCCTGACACTAAGGGACAATTCAGCATGGCTAATCAACTTAGCCGTGGTTGGAATGTGGGAGGAAACCGAAGCACTGGGAACAAAGTCACGTGGACGTGGGGAGAAGATACAAAATCCACACAGACAGTGACCCGAGGCCAGAATTGAACCTGGATCCCTGGCAGCTGGTAGTCCACATGGAAACCCAGCTACAAGGGCCCATGGATTGTCTCTTCTATATTTGCAACTTGCTCCCACTGACTATGAGTATAAGACAATCAGTAAAAACTTAAATGGGAATTCAAAACAAATATCTTTATGCAGAGAGCGATTCAAATGTAGAATTAGCTACCACGTCGAACGTGAGGCAGTGTGTAAACCAATGTGTCTCTGATCCTAATTAAACATCATCTTAATTTTTGTCAATTGCTTTTCAAGTACAATATCTATACTTCTTAAATATTTGTATACAATGTAGCTTGTTTACCTATATGTCACCAGCCATAACCTTCATACTCAACCAAACAATGTTGATCAAGACATTTCGTGTGTTAAGGATACAAAATGACACAGAATGTCTATCGTTTGCTGAACAGAGATTCAATTGATCAAATTGTCTTACTAAATTCGTGTTGATGAGTAGTGCTCCCCTGGTCAGTAGTGGGTCTCAGCACAATAGGGCTGGCTGGCAGTTAGTCCATTATGAATAAATTAGCATCCATCAAGTGGGAGAATCCCAGCTGACAGATGTGGCTAACGCCAGCGGGTAACTCTCTGGGCTTTCTGCGAGTGTGGGCACTTAGCCTCAATTTGGCAGAATTGCCCCCTAGGTTGGATGACAAGTTGTTCAATCTAACCAAGTCTAAAAGCAAAATAAAAAACACATCACTTCCTGATCTGAACTCTTCTGTACTGATGTTGATGCATTGGTAGCCCGCACGGAAACCCAGCTCCAAGGACTCATGGATTGTCTCTTCTATACTTGTAACTTGCTCCCACTGACTATGAGGGAATATAAGACAATCAGTAAAAATTTAAATGGGAATCCAGAAGAAATGTCTTTATCCAAAGAGTGATTCAAATGTAGAATTAGCTACCATATGGAGTGTGGGTGTTTCCATGCTGTAAATACAATGGGTGGGATTTTGCAGTTGGCAGCAAAGGGCACACATTGCTGAACATGAAGAAATTTAGTGATCACTCTGGCAAAAACATTAGCTCTGCCTCTGTATAGTGATACTGCAACTCTCTGCAGCGCCTTTACTGGGCTTTGACAATATGGAGCTGCAGCCACTGCACCAGGCCATCCAAGTAGCTCACCATGTTAAAGATTTTCACAAACAGTAAACTAAAAACACTAAATATAAATTTGCTTTTAAATAATTGGGCAAATTAAATATTGTGAAATATACACAGGGAAGCTAAAATATTGGGAAAATAAGGCCTACAAAATCTCACTTTAACAATCTGATGATCACTTGTCAGCTCTTCATTATTATAAAATTGTTCTTAAAGTTCATGTTGTTTAAATGAGTCGTGTTGCCATTAAATGGAGGACCAGAAGGATCTTGGGGTCTGGGTCCGGGTCCGTAGGACTCTTAAATCGGCCTCGCAGGGAGAGGATGTCATTAGGAAGGCATATGCCGTACTGGCCTTCATCAATTGAGGCACTGAGTTTAGGAGATGGGAGATAATGTTGCAGCTTTATAAGACACTAGTCAGACCTCTCTTGGAATACCATGCTCAGTTCTGGTCACTTCATTACAGGAAGGATGTGGAAGCTATTGAGAGGGTGCAGAGGAGATTTACAAGGATGTTGCCTGGATTGGGTGGCATGCCTTATAAGGGCAGGTTGAGAGAGCTCGGTCTTTTCTCCTTAGAGAGACGAAGGATGAGATGTGACCTGATAGAAATGTATAAGATGTTGAAATGTATAGATCGGGTAGATTCTCAGAAGCTTTTTCCAAGGGCTGGAATGGTTGCTATGAGAGGACACAGGTTTAAGGTGCTGGGGAGTGGGTACAGAGGAGATTTGAAGGGTAAGTTTCTCACTCAGAGGATGGTGGGTGAGTGGAATTGGCTGCCGTCAGTGGTGGTGGAGGCAAATTCGATAGAGTCTTTCAAGTGATTTCCGGATGAATACGTGGAACTTAATAGAATTGAGGGTTATAGGTAAGTCTAGTAGGTATGGATATCATTGGCACAACTTGTGGGCCAAAGGGCCTGTTTGTGCTGTAGTTTTTCTATGTTCTAAAATCCCAGTCGTACCTATTTGAACAAGATGTAGCTTTTTAAAGGGGTTTCAGATGGGCCGGGGAAGATGGTATTTCCACTGATTGCCAGTTATGGAGGGATCCACAGGGCAGCCTGCCGCTGAGTCCTAAGCAACAGACCCCAATTTCAGGATTTCCATGCTAATTTGCATATGCCCAAGTAGCAACTAGTTTCAGGGAGATAATGACAGCGAACGCCAATAATTCATTGAAAACAGCCCCTTAGCCTTATCCCCTCCCCAGCAAAACCTTGTCTATGGTAAACTAACTGCCACAGAGCAACCTCAGTGCCACTGCAGCCGTTAACACCTACAAAATAAGCAGCAGTATTATTGATATCCATATCAGCTTTCTCCTCTACTATATTTCAATACCTTAATGGCACATGCAAACTGTATCTACGGTGTCTGACAACTTTACAAGTTTATTATAGGGTGTTGTCGATTACATAGTTAACTTGATTTGTGGTGTTATGTTAAACCAAAATCAAACTCGCATACTTACCAAAGTGTATCACTATAAACCACCAAAACAGATCCTAGGATTTCGGTAAGCAATGATTTTATAGCAAAATGTATCTAAAATGGTTGACACTTTATACAAGGCCTATGTGATTTTTTTGTACTGTAGCACATTGTAACTTGTATTTTAGAGTCAATGCTACTGAAGAATTGCAATAATTATCTTGCATCTTTGCTGCACCTTAGCAACACAATTGCTTTTGTGGTATTAACGTGAACAGTACATTGAAGGTGTTATTTCAAAAGGAATGTGGTCATAGTGTAATATCTGCTATTATATATACTGTGGGTTATAAATTTATAGCAAAAAAATTACACAAACTTACAACCAATTTCATTTTCCAATGTAAAAGCATAATTGCTTTAATGTCTGATATAAAATACAGCATGAGGATCGTATATATTTATAGCAACATTTGTAAGCCAATCTGCTTACAAATGTTGCTATATTTCAAACTGCGTTGTATTAATCATTAATTGGGTATAGATAGAATGAATGCAAGTAGGCTTTTTCCACTGAGGCTAGGGGAGAAAAAAAACCAGAGGGCATGGGTTAAGGGTGAAAGGAGAAAAGTTTAAAGGAAGTATTGGTGGGGGGGGGGGGAATTCTTCATGCAGAGAGTGGTGGGAGTGTGGAATGAGCTGCTGGATAAAATGGTAAATGTAGGGTCACTTTTAACATTTAAGAAAAACTTGGACAAGTTCATGGATGAGAGGGGTGTGGAGGGATATGGTTCAAGTGCAGGTCAGGGGGACTATGCAAAAATAGTTTGGCACAGACAAAAAGGATAAGAGGCCTGTTTCTGAGCTGTAATTGTCTACGGTTCTAATTACTTTTAGTTGTGTAACCTTTCATATTAATGAAAGTAAGTTGGTTGTGGTGAAAAATGTGGGAAGAGTTTGTTGCGTGGTGTTAAGATGGGAACTACAGAGAAGAGTTTTTGACTGAAGGTATCATAGAGGCTCATACTATATAAGTAGTTTTAACTAAACAGAGCTGGACATGAGGAATGTCCCTGAGGGGTTGTTTAACACAGACACTTTTGGGGAATTTTTCTGTCCTGCCATTACAGGAATCATGACAGGCGGGGTGGACATTATACTAAGTTTCGTTGATCACGGAGAGATTTTCTGGTTTTGTGGTGAGTGCGGCTGGAAAATCCTGTCCTTTGTTTACAAAAGCAGAACTAGACAGTTTCCTTAAGTTTGAGGTGGCAGCCGCAAGTCTGAACAAGGAGAGACAAAAGGAGAAGGGCATGCAAAAGTTTTCATTTGTGTTTTTCAATGGCTGCAGTTACCTGGGTTTGATCCTGGAGGGACAACACCCCCATCTGGTAACCATAGCTGTAACCTGGCAATATTATGGTTATGGGGTGGGGGAGTAGTCCCCTGAGTCAACAATCATAGTTCTCATCCTATCTCTCATGTTTGTTGTGGTCTATCTGATTTAGGATCACACAAGAAAGTGTCCTTTGATCACATTGATATTGGTATATTTAAAAAAATATTGACCAACATGAACCAATCACAGAAGTTTTATTATAGAAAATATATTAGAATTTCAATGAAATAGACACATGATTTACAGATAGATAAAACTCCACTCCACAATAAAATGTCCACGTTAGCACAGCACTCACTAACTGTTCAGCTGGACTGCCAGATTTTCCAGACACTTCAATAGGTAAATATTCAGCGGCCCTTCAAGGTTACCTGGAAAATAATTCATATATATAAGAAACAAGATCAGTTTTCATACAAATACCCAACTTGTGCTAACTATTTGCACTCAACTTCCAAATGATCAATAATCTCAAAATTGGATTTCTGTATATATCACAATCTCAAACACTGTGAAACAAAACTGGACAAGAATAACTGATAAAGTACTGAATATTGACTTCCAAGAAGATTTCAGTGTTCAGTTGTGATGAATATGAGTTTGTCACAATTTGCACCACAAAGTCTATATATTTTTGAGATATGACTGGTCACTTGAAATTTATGATATGAATGTAGGAATTAACAATCCATAGGCTGGTTTAGAAACTGCAGCATAAGGAAAATAACCCACTGAGCCTGTACTCACATAATCAAGTCTATTCAATCTGAATGCTTATTCACTCGCTGCCTCATGTTGCTACTGACAAGAGTTGGAGACCTTGCAACATCCAGAGAGAGTGTTAAACTAACCGATTTATGTAAACACAGTTTGACTGCCGTTGTGCTGGAAACAGATAAAGAACTGGAACTCAAATTATCTGGTTATTTTTTGGCATGAAGTGCTACAATTTCTCCCTGGATAGGCTAATTAACACTTCCATTTTTGGAGAGTAGCAGAATTTGTAACTCTCCTATGTTGCACATTCATCCTGTACTACATAGAGATGGCACGTTGTTGGTTTATGTCCAGATGAACTCCCATATTCACACAGAGAGCGCTACACAGCAAAGGTCCTCCACTTCAGGTTAAGCATCAACAAGGTTAGCAAAGCATCATGTCTTTTGTTGCCTTCCGGAATCCAGAAGTTCAAAGTCTCATAAAAATAGCAGACAGTACTAATGCATTACTTCTGCCAGTGCTTACTTATTACTTTTCAATACATCTGCTTTGCAGTTGTAGCCTAAATCATGAGAACATCAAGGTTTACTGGCAACAACGACTCACTAAATAGTTGCTGGTACTGACTTACCATTACCCAAAGGTGAAAATTAACTTTTAACTTATTTCTAAGAAAGATGCCTCCTGAAATATTGGTATGCTTTTCTTCATCACTAATACAGATTTTAGATACCCAAGTTCAAAAACAATGTACAAACACAAATGCTCAGTGAATAAGTAGCCTTGATTATAAAAAAGCTGCCAGATATTTCATTTAATGTTGCCTTTTGACAAGTATTCAATTTGTCTTCTTGATAAGGCTCATTGTCTGAGGGAATATAAATATAGAAGTTCTAACACGGCAATTGCTGTTTCTATTGTAGCTCTTAGACAATCATCTGGGAAGTTTAATTGAAAGCCAAACTCCTATATCTAATAACCTGGCAGGAGCTGGCAGTTAAACTCAAATTCTAAATTACACAATTCAAAATTTTAACCATGCAAAATTCATCAATTCTTGAGAAAGTTTAAAATTTTTTTTTGCTGGATGTACAGCATGTAAATATTATGTTTGCTTCAGTACTTACACTTTTTGATTGATAGGTAAGTTTCATCCATTCTCCTCTTGATTGATGGGTTTTTCAGAGTAACTTTGGCCTGGAAGCAACATTTACCTCAGATTGATAATGTGCAAATCAATATGATGCTTAACATTATTTTTGTAGCAAGAACATAAATGAGGACATCATTGCCAAAGCAAAAATAATCTCAACAAGGTTACTTAATTATAGAAGAGCAACAAAAGAATGTGGCATATTCTGAGTGCTTGAAATAGGTTTTCCATTATTTGTTTAATAAGTTGTTGAGTGTGCTAACCTGTGATAGAAATGTAAAAAAAAGGCTTAAATATTTCACAACAAAATATAATGTGACTTTGGCTTATTTATCTCATCTGGCTTTTCTTGCGTACCAAACTAAAATTTGTATTTCTCCTCCTATGTCTATCTGGTTCTTTCTCATTCCTCAATATTTTTAATGCATTCCCTAAATTTGGTTTCCACATTTTTCTCACATTTAAGCCAGGTTATTTTTAAAAACTATTTTTAGGGTCCTGGACCAGAACCCCAAGGTATATTATGAAGCCAGACCAGACCCAAACAATTTTTCTATTTTGGCGTAGATGTTAAGAAAGGATGTTTGCTGCAGGAGTAAGTCTACTGAAAAATTCAGGATCTTTTTTCAAGATAAGCTTGATTCATACTAGTTTATGTATAATTAACAAAATGAAGCAGTTTGAGTGTTACCAGTTGAATAGTCTTTAGAAAATTAAAGAAAACAACTCTAATTTCTCACATCACTATTTCAGTTCCAAATGAGCAACATTCTCCTTCAACTCAAATACTCTTTAAATGCAATTGGCAAGCTCAGACATATTTGCAATAAATTGGATTAACATCCTTGAAGCTTTCAGTGAGGTTTTAGTTTCCAGAGCAACTTGAAGACTCTGCCTTTAAACCATCCCAGAAAACTGAACAGAAAGCTGTTTCTCTCTGCTGCATACATGGTTCCTCCCATTAACCACTTATCACATGATCCTGCATACCTAGTTCAAAATCCTAGGGAAAATCTTCATCTTTAAACTAAAATCTATTAGCTCACTCCCAAATAAACACTATGTGGCTAAAATGAGTAATTATCCAACTCTCCCAGTATCTGAGCTGTAGGTTTTCCAGACACACAGACTGGAGAGAAAAAAAAACAACCTGAATTTTAAGCGTTTGCTAGAAACATAAAATATATCAATTGCACACTATCATCGCACTACGTGACACATTGTAAACCTGTTTTGTCTCCTACCCAATCTTAAATATTGCTATCATATGTTCTTTTATGGATGTGATCAATTTCAAGCTCTTGCCTTTCTTAAAACAGTGGGTAAACATGCACGGTAGCCAGTAGGTACTGGGTCATAATGCCACGATGAGTATTGGGAAATATTATGCATATATACTTTTAAATAATAGAAAATTAATAATTAAACAACTAATTTTCCTCTCTATTAGTTTGAATAAAGTGGTCAATTTGTTTAAAAATGCATTGAGAAAATCATAAAACTAATGCATGTATTGTGACAAAATCTCCCTTAAAACAAACAAGCATAAATGATGGCATATGCAAAGTAATTCTTAGTAAATATACATTTATGCCAGAGAAAGAGGGAGGAGATTTTCTGGTAAATCAAACTTGTGTTACATTAACTAGCATGCAAATCGACAAAATGGGATTGGACAGCTATCCAAATACTCCACTGTTTGTAGTTGATGGGAGAATTGCTAACATGGTGCCACAATTTATTACATTGTCTGAATGGCCCTTTGACCTCCAACTTCTTCAAAAGGTACATTTTTCATTCAGAAGGGGTGCAGGATTCTCAGATATTACACATGGGTGAAAACCTAACAGCTCTGCAACAGAGGTAATTTCAGAGCAGGTGATACAAAAAATCCATTTGGTACCTCCTGTCTACATGGTACATGTAAAAGGCATGCTGTCAGTTGAAGTAATCAGCACGCAATACTCGTACACGGGACCATGCCATCCCCAGAAATATTTCTAAATTTCTGTCTTATTTATCAGCTCATTCCACCCATCTCATATCTCTGAACTGTGAGAAATAAATGGCTATTAGAGTTTAAACCTGTTCTGTAGTATAGCTGTTTCCTTTGGCATTAATATAATGGAAAAAATGAACAATCATGGATAGGCATTAAATGAAAAAAAATTGTTATCGGTGCAGTTTCCAGTTAGGAGATGCACGACAAGCAAGATTGAATTCAAGCTGAAACTTTGATATCACAATGCAGATAATTCAATGACACACTCACCTTTTGGTAGTTATGAAGTAAAGCCCAAAGTGCTGAGGCACCTATAGTTTGAACTACAGGATTGTCATTCTCTAGACAAGTAGCAAATATTGACACAGTTTTATCTGAGGGCAAAACAGGAAAAGTCAAGAACACAGTGAACACTATGTGTCTCACAGCCGTTTGACTCAAGCAGTAATAGTAATATCATTGTTCACACAGGCTCAAAGTGGCAATAGTAAGGAAGATTCATAATTACTTTAAAATGTGCAAGGAATCTGTAATTATTCCAAAAATGTTTCAAAACTCTTTCTTCAGAGCTTGTATCAATTATAAAGGGATCAATTATAATTCTTGAATAATAAAAAAGTCAGTGTAACCTAGTGACGTTTGACCTGGAAATAATACTAACAGAAAGAAATTTAAAATACAGAGGCCATGTAGCAGACACAAGAACAGAAATATGAAGAGGAGAGAGGAGTTAACAGGTTTCCAAAAAGAAATTGGTCATGACATAGAAGATTGCACAAGTGGACCCCTGCTGGCACAGATGCTGCTGTCTACAGAGAATTAACTATGTCCTAGAAGGGACTGGAATTCTGCTTGAAAGAGCTGTGAAGCTGAAATAGGGACCACACAGTGGACCGTCTATTACCTCCATAAGTTTTGCTGTGTCTATTTCAGGTGCAACTTATAATTCATACTGACAGTGATGTGTCCATTAATTCGTATTTAACTTGTGTTGATTCTGATCCATGTTAAAATTACAGTAAATAAATTTTTTTCATTTAGAGTTGGTTATTTTGGTATACTGATCCCATGGAGATTGTAACAGTGCCTTTCTGATTTATGGCTGCTGACTGGAAGCTACTAGAGCCAACATAGTATTTTTGATACATTTAGAAGATGTTTTTGTCTGTATACAGGAACAGTTTAGCTAGAAGTGGGGTTAATTCCAGAGCAAAAATTTTCAACAATACACAGTGGGGATGTTGTTGAGATCCAAAGCCTTTATTCTATTTAGTGCATATAGTTGTTTCTTAATACCTTGCACAGATTGGCTTAAGGCACATTAGCATTGAAGGGACCTCAGAAGGGGACTGAGATACATCGATCATTTAATACTTCTGACTAAAAATGGTAACAAACACTTAAACCTTAACTTTTGCACTGATGAGCAGGTTGCCCTACATTGAAGATGTGATTGTTCTTGAAGCCTTTTACCCCGTTAGTTATATAATTACCCATCACATTTCATGACTCGAAGTGGCAGGATTGCAGAGCTTAGGACTGATCCCTTAGTTGTGGGATTGTCAGTGATGTCTATAGCACATTTCCACTGTTCACCGTCCTCTTATTTTTAAGGTATGGTTAGTGCTAGTCCTGGGATGCTCTTTCATACAGTGTTTTAAACCTGGGTAGATCTGATCGCTTGAAGGTAATGGTAGAGAGAGAGATACACTGGGCCATGAGGTTAGAGATTGTGGTTGAATACAATTCTTGCTACTGCTACTGGCTGCATCATGGGTGAACACAGTAAGCAGTCTCACAACACCAGGTTAAAGTTCAACCAATTTATCTGATAATAAACTTAGAAGTTTTGGAGTTTGCCCTTTCATCAGGTGAATGGAGAGTTCTGGCCTCAGACAGAGCATATAACAGCACACACAGTTTACAGGTTACTGATTAGGATGCCAGTCTTTACAACTTACCTGTTATTTAAGTTTTAAAGATGCAGATAATGTGAGTGGAAAGAACATTAGTACGCATCTCTTTAACCTGTGCCTATCTCCAGACAGTACAGTAAGTGAGGTTTTGCAAACCCAGGCAAGTCATAGGGGTTACAGATAGTGCATCATGAACCCAAGATCTCAGTTGACACCATCCTCATGAGTGCGGAACTCTGCACTGTCATGTGTCGTGAAGGCCGCCTTTGAAAACGCTTACTCGAAGGTCAGAGGCCAAATGCCTGTGACTGTTGAAGCGTTCGCCAACAGGAAGGGAACAATCTTACATGGTGATTGTTGAGCAACGTTCATTCATCCGTTGTTGTAGCGTCTGCATGGTCTCCCCAGTGTATCATGCTTCAGGACGTCCTTTCCTGCAGCATATTAGATAGATAATGTTGGCTGAGTTGCAAGACTATATACCTTGTAGCTGGTGGTTGGTATTCTCACGTGTGATGATGTCATCCATGTTGATGATCTGGTAATATCTTGCAGAGGTTGCTGTGGCAGGGTTGTGTGGTGTTGTGGTCACTGTTCTCCTGAAGGCTGGGTAATTTGCTGTGAACAATGATCTGCAAAAAATGGACCACTATTCGCAGCAAGCTAGTCATGATGTAGAGATGCCGGCGTTGGACTGGGGTAAACACAGTAAGAAGTCTGACAACATCAGGTTTAAATCCAACCAATTTATTTGATAGTAAATTCGCAAGCTTATGACGAAGGCCACAGAGTTGAAAACTTGCGAGTTTACCATCAAATAAATTGGTTGGATTTAAACCTGGTGTTATCAGACTTCTTATTGCAGCAAACTACCCAACCTTCAGGAGAACAGTGACCACAACATCATGCAACCCTGCCACATAATCTCTGCAAGACATGCTGGATCATTGACACAGATGACATCATCACACATGAGAACACCATCCACTAGGTACATGGCACATACTCTTGCAACTCAGCCAATATTGTCTACCTAATACGCTGCAGGAAAGGATATCCCAAAGCATGGTACATTGGGGAGACCATGCAGATGCTACGACAATGGATGAGTGAACATCGCTCAACAATCACTAGGCAAGACTGTTCCCTTCTTATTGGCGAACACTTCAGTGGTCACGGGCATTTGGCCTCTGACCTTCGGGCAAGTATTCTCCAAGGCGGCCTTCATGACACAACAGCGCAGAGTCGCTGAGCAGAGACTGATAGCCAAGTTCCACACACGAGGACTGTCTCAACCAGAATCTTGGGTTCATGTTGCACTCTGTAACGTCCATGACTTGCCTGGGTTTGCAAAACCTCACTTACCCTACTATCTGGAGACAATACATACCTCTTTAATCTATGCCTAATGCTCTTTCCACTCACATTGTCTGCATCTTTAAGGTTTGAATAATAGGTTAGTTATAAAGACTTGCAATCTAATCAGTAATCCGTAAATTGTGTGTGCTATTACATGCCAGAATTCTCCATTCATCCGACGAAGGGGCAAACCTCAAAAACTTATAAGTGTACTATCAAATAAATTGGTTGGACTTTAACCTAGTAGTGTGAGACTTCTTACTGTGTTTACCCCAGTTCAACGCCGACATCTCCACATCATGTATTATGGATGCCCGTTTTGAGCTGTGGGATATGTTGTAAATCTATCCTATTTAACACACAAGACAGAGCAATAGAATCTTTAATTCACAATTATTCACATCTTCATCTCTGAAATGTAAAACATACAAAAGGCTGAAGGCAACTGTCAGTTGTCGGTAACTACAAAAACATTATTAAAAATCAAAAGAAAAATATTGTGGATTCTGAGCAATACGCAAGCGGTCAGTGTAGAGAGAAACAGAGTTAAGAGTTCTGATATTTCAGTGGAAATAGAGAGAATGAAAA
Source organism: Sphyrna mokarran (assembly GCA_024679065.1). Classification (NCBI taxonomy): domain Eukaryota; kingdom Metazoa; phylum Chordata; class Chondrichthyes; order Carcharhiniformes; family Carcharhinidae; genus Sphyrna; species Sphyrna mokarran. Next base: position 101,737,030 of record JAGIQG010000007.1, read on the forward strand.
GCCAGGAAAGCTAGGGATATTAGTCTTGTCAAATTTAAAAGGTAGATCATCAACAATCAGGCCCGGGTTGCCTAGGTTCCACATTGTCAGATGCCAGACGTACAACCTAAGATGATGAAAGCAAAGTATTGCCAATGCTTCCTATCTGTAATAAGAACAGAAAATGCTGGAAAAATGTTTGTGAAAGGATGGAGGGCAGGGGAGATTGAATGACAAAACCTTTGCAAGGTTAAGGTCATAGCAATGGGACAAGACAAAAGAAAAGTGCCATGAGGAAGTTGTGAATGGCAGCCAAAAACAATGATGGAAATGAGAGAGAAACTGGGGGCAAAATAACAACAAAGAAACAACAAACAATATGGGGCATAGGTTATGATCTAAACTTGTTGAACTTAATGTTAGATCCAGAAGGCTAAAATACGCTCAGTCAAACGATGAGGTGCTGTTCTTCCAATGTAAGCTTAGCTTCATTGAAACATGGATTCATGCTGATGGGTTGCCTTCATTCTGAAGCACAGATGTTCAAAAATCTAGCCCTTATCCTTCAAGGTTATTATTCAGTTCACCTCTGAAGGTAAATGCTCTAACTAGATCTTCAAGTCAGAGTTTATTTTATATCCTATATGAGACATTTGCACACAAACTGAAAATTTGCAAATGCCAAGCAGAGGTAAAAAGCTGAACACCTTTTTTTCATACATTGAAGTGTGATCCCCAATGTGTGACAAAAATTCTTAAAACTAAACAACTACTTAAATAGAAGTCACAGTCATAAACCACTACTTTAGCAATAGAACAAAGGCAATATTCAATTAATTTTCAACAGGCTTGAAAACAATTTAGTTCTCATCAATTCATTTATAAATCAGTAAACTAGTAATAATCAAGAAAAAGTGAAAAGTTTAAAGTTACCATTTGCTAGAATTTTTGGTTTATTAATAGGATTGAAGCAAGTATTATGAAGTACGAGCAGGGCAGTAGATTGGTTGTTTTTGTGTTTGTGCTGGGACATTGCTGTCAAAAGCTCCAGACTCCCATTCATCTTCAGAATCATCTGCTGTCCTTCATCTCCAAAAGACATATTTAGCAGTAGCTTCAACCAAAGCATAGCCAAAATACTTAAGGGTTTTCCTGCTGTCTTTGGTAACGGCAGGGCAAGGAAGTTGTTCAAGAAATTGCTCTGCAATAAAGATAGGAAGCATGAAATGAGCAAACGTCCCAGTACTGACTTAGAAAGCTAAGTAGTACTGATATTAACAATTACAATGCTGCCTGCTAAGTAAGCTATGAGGAGTTGGTTTTATGGATGTGCCCATTAAGTGTCAACCTTCCAATCCAAAGTCTGAAGAGCAACGTGAGCCATTCAGACTCAGAGTTATCACATTTTTATAATGAGCTAAAAACTTTCAATTTAAGTATGTTTAGATGGAACAAATTGATATTCTGTAATTTTGCATTTCTTACCAAATTAAAACAAACAATTGTATTATTACTTCTTGCACTCTTCTGATTTATGACATTTTAGCTGTAAAGGATGCTAAAGTGTTCCACTGATATCAGCAAGAGCTCCTTGTAAAATGTGGGAATTAGCATTCTTCTTGTACTCAGCAACCACTCCAAATCTGTCAATCATTTTCAAACAACATACAAGGGAAACATGTAAGTGCAAAAGATTTTAATATTTTTATCCTTTCGGTCCCTCCTTTTGAGTACCTACCATTGTTAACATCAAAGCAATGGTCAGAATCTTTGCTTGATCTCCAATCATACATGTCATCAGGGCTTATTAGTTCCACTAATGCTTTCAGAACCATTTTCACTGACTTGTATCTAACATTCTTCTTTGGTACATTTACATTCTCACTTCCGCCATCTTTTGTAAAAACTGACAAAACATTTTATACTTCTGATATTTTATACCATAAATTTGACATGACAAATATATCCCTGGCTTTGATGGCTTTTTATCCACTCTGCTTTCTCTGAAATCTATGTTAGCTCTCTGGGGGGAATTTTCCTGTCCTGCCACTACAGGAATTGTAGCCAGTTGGGGGGCAGATCATGCAAAAGGTCTGTTGACCTTGGGCAGCATTTTCTCATTTTGGGGCAAAAGCGGCTGGAAAATCCCATCCTCTTTCTCTCTATGTTGACCTCCTGTGTATTGCTTAGCATCTATAACATTTTGCTTTTGATTTTCATCCTCTAAATTTCTCCTTAATACCCAAGTGGTTTATCTTTACATTATTTTACGTTTATAAAAACTTTTATATTACCAGATAGCTTTTCTTTATATCCCCTTTTAGCCCTTTAATTTCCTTTTCCACCTCCACAACAATATTTTCTACATTTCACTCAATTTTGATATTGTTAGCCCTGACTCTTCTAAATACTTATAGCAGGACGTTAGCACTGCTGCTTCACAGCTCCAGGACCTGGGTTTGATTCCCAGCTTGGGTCACTGTCTGTGTGGACATTCTCCCTCTGTCGACGTGGGTTTCCTCTGGATGCTCCGGTTTCCTCCCACAGTCTAAAGATGTGCGGGTTAGATTGATTGGCTATGCTAAAATTGCCCCTTAGTGTCCTGATATGCGTAGGTTAGAAGGATTAGCGGGTAAATATGTAGGGATAACGGGGTAGGACCTGGGTGGGATTGTGGTCAGTGCAGACTCGATGGGCCAAATGGCCTCTTTCTGCACTGCTGGGTTGCTACATGATTCTATGAACATAAAATGGTAAAGTCACATAGTCCCAGATATCACAGGCTGCTCTCTGCTTTAAGGGAGAGAGTTGATTGCTGATGATTTAACCGAGGATCACCACATCCCAGGTTAGGGGTAAGGTTGAGAAGGAAGGTCTTCATGAATAACCTCAGCGGGTATGGGAACCGATCCTGCGCTGTTGGCACCACTCTCCTCATGAAACAGTTGTCCAGCTAACTGAGCTAAACCAACTCCTATTTATTAGGCATTGCAGTTATGAAATATGAGAATATTTCTGAACATCTGATTCTACTAAATATTTATGCTTTTAAAAAAATGGAGGAAGTTTAAGACTCGCAAAAGAAGCTGCTACATTTTAACAGTAACTTTGTTGAATAATCGTTACTGACCTTCTGCAACACACCTTTACATTCATGGGACATGACCAAGTTGGAGAGGACAGCAAATGCAATTTGTTGAATAGTACTGTTATCGTGTGTCTTCTGCAAGGCTTGCTTCATGATCATGTGCACCAGAGAATTACCTGCCAGGCCTCTTTGAGAAGAATGGGACACAAGTGGCGCACCACTTCCACAGCAGAGGGAAACACATGCTAAAATATACCAATTTAGAAAAATGGGTAAGATTTCAATCTTCAGACCTGAATAGATTAGATCTGAATATGGCACATAAACAACTAAAATTAAATATGTTGACTCAATGTACCAACACTTTTGGTATTATTTCTCTGGAATTAAACTTGGAATTAGAAAGTAGGGAGAATAATGATGAACTGCATCACAAAATAAAATCATTCTAATAAAGAAATTAATTAATTTAAAGTTAAAACTTGTAGAATTGTCAACACATTATATTAATGCATAACAAAGAGGGTGAAACATAAAGAAATCTAACAATGTTATAAGTTGAGTACATTCAGGAGCACACTGTCCTTGTTACAAAACAGCTTATTGGTTAATTGTCATAATACGTACAGCTGAAATTTGTGGGACTGCTTTTTGTGCTGGCAACATCGTGGTAGATAGCCAATTGCAGTTAAGTTGTTTCGGCAACGAGTGAACAGTGCCACATTCAGAACCCACTATCCAAATTTTCCAGTTGGCATATTTAGAACACTAAAATAATTTCACATCCTTGTCACTGTAATCATTAAACCAATGAATCACAACCCAAAAACAGAGTGCGGCAAAGCTCTGACAACAAAATCCAACTTGTTTAGGACCCCTGACCAAATCAAATTTATATTCCACAGAGGCTAATTTTTTACAAATGACATTCCACTTTCTGATTTGAATGGCACCAGATAAAATATGGCAGATAAACTTCCTGTATAGGATTAAACTCTGCATTGCCATGGAGACGACTACACTAAAGTACCAAATCAAACAGGTTCGACAGAGAATGATTGTGAAAGGTTGAATGTGTTTACCATAAAAGCTTGGCCAGCATTTAGTGCACGTGTCAGGAGTATGATGGAGTATTCATCAGTATGCCCAGATGTTTGCAGTTCCATATGCAGGATACATCCAGTCAAAGCCAACAAAATCAGATGTAATTATTTTGGGGGGGAAGAACATGGGATAGTGATAATGTCACTGGACTCGATGTCCAGAGGCCCAGGCTAATGCTCTGGAATATAAGTTCAAGTCTCAGCAAAGCAGCCGGTAGAATTTCAATTCAAATAATAAAATCTGGAGTTGAAAGCTCGTCTCAAAACAAATACTATATTGATATTCATTGCAAAAGGATTTAAGTACAGGAGCAAGGATGTTTTACTGCAGCTGTCCAGGGCTTCGGTGAGACCACACTACAGGCGTAGTGTGCACAATTTTGGTCTCCTTACCTAAGGAGGATATACTTGCCATGAAGGCAGCACAACAAAGATTCACCAGACTGATTCCTGGAAGGCAGGGTTATGGTATGAGGAATGATCGGGTCAACTAGATCTGTTTTCACTGGAGTCCAGAAAAATGAGTGGGAATCATTGCGAGAGAGCCGGACAGACTGGGATACTGCTTCAAGGGGAAGTACTACTACTGAAACAAGGGGTCACAGTCTCAGGAGACAGGATAAGCCACTTAGGACCGAAACGTGGAAAAATATCTTCACTTGCCAAGCCTCCTTGAACTGCACTTTCCAAAGCCATTGATCACACAGAAGGACAAAGGCAGCAAATTCATTGGAATACCATCATACCATCATCTGCAACTTCCCTTCCAAGCCACATGCTATCTTGACTTGGAACTTTGTTGCTGCTTTACCATGGCTAGAGTAAAATCTAGGAACTCCCTTCTTAACAGCACAGAGTGCACACTTGCCACCAGACGTACTATAATGGTTCAGCACCATTCGTGACTCCTCAGATACTGAAGCGGTTTATGTTCAAATGCAACAAGATCTAGAGCTTGAGCTGACAAGTGGCAAGTAACATTGCTGCCACACAAATGCCAGGCAATGACGACCAATAACGGACACTCTAACCACCGTCCCTTGACATGCAATGATATAACCATTACTGAAACCTCCACTGTTAACACCTTTGGAGTTACCATTGACCAGAAACTCAACTGGACTCACCACACAAACACAGCGGCTACAAGAGCAGATCAGAGGCTAGAAATACTGCAGCGAGTAACTCATCTCCTGACTCCCCAAAACCTATCCACCGTCTACAAGGCAGAAGTAAGGAGATGACTCCCTACTTGCCTGGATGGGTGCAGCTCCAACAACACTGAAGAAGCTTGACACCATCCAGGACAAAGCAGCTTGATTGGCACCATATCAACAAACATTCAGTCCCTCTACCACCATTGCTCAGTACATACTGCTGCTACTATCTACAAGATGCACTGCAGCAATTCAAAGATCCTCACATTGTACTTTCCAAACCCCACAACCACTTCCATCTAGAAGGACAAGGAAAGCAGATAAATGGGAACACTACCTGCAAATTCCCCTCCAAGTCACTCACCATCCTGACATGGAAGTATATCACTATTTCTTTGCAGTCGCTGGGTCAAAATCCTGGAATTCCCTCCCTAATGGCATTGTGGGTCAACCCACAGAACATGGGCTGCAGCAATTCAAAAAGGCAGCTCACCACCACCTTCTCAAGGGCAACTGTAGATGGGCAATAAATGCTGGCCAGTCAGTGATGCCCATGTCCCACAAATGAATAAAATAAAAGATGGCTTACCACCAACATTTCAATGGCAATTATGGATAGTTAACAAATTCTAGTCCAACCAACAACACACTCATTTCATGAAATAAAAAAAATTGGACTCCAATTGAAAGGAATAACCAATTTAGAATACCATTGCAGAATTTCATCCATTTTGTGTTCTCTTTCTTATTAGAGGATATCATCCATGAAGTAACCAATGTGATTACCGATTGAGGGCAGGGGAATGCTGGTCTAATAATTCCACTTGCTCAACGATCAAGAAAAAAAAATGGAACATCTCTAAAATTAGGTATAATATTTGACCATTTGGTATCATGCTAGCACAGTGGTGAGCACTGCTGCCTCAGCATCAGCAATTCGGGTTCAATTTTGATCTTGGATGATTGTGTTGAGTTTGCACGCTCTCCCCAAGCCTGCATCAGTTTTCTCCAGATGTTATGGTTTCCTCCCACAGTCCAAAGATGTGCAGGATTCTGGAGATCGGAATGAGGGAGCGAACCAAGGCAAGATCTCTTTTGGAGAATTGGTGCAGATATGATGGGCCTCCTAATACACTGAGGAGATTCTGTGATTCTTTCTGTGAAGTAAGGGGATTCTTTCCCAATTTATTGCCATGATAAAAAAGAAAAACACTTGGGTTTATTAGGTCTCCTTCAAACCCTCAGGATGACTGAATTATTTCACATTCAATTAAATTATTTTGAAAAAGGTACCCAAGTTTCTATGAGCAAATATGATGGTGAATTTCTATGCAGCAAGATCATAACAGAAGAAAGACTGCTTGCTTTAGCCGTTTATTCAAAGGAAAACACTGCACTAACTTTGCCTCTGTGAAAAGATGTTATGAGGTTTTTATGTTTACCTGAAAAAGCATATTGAACCATTGTCTGATCTAA